>JAVGWX010000007.1:11879949-13261199 GCA_036924085.1 Ariolimax columbianus
AGATCCAAATGGATACAGGCCCATACGCCTACTGAGCTGTGTCGGCAAGTTGATGGAACGGATTATAAACACCAGACTGATGTGGCATCTGGAAGAAAAACGAATACTAATTCCACAGCAAGCCGGCTTTAGACAGCACAGATCCACTGAGGACCAGGTCATCCTCATAGCCCAGGAGATAGAAGATGCCTACCAGGCACAGAAACACACAGTAGCTGTTTGGGTGGATCTGGAAAAGGCATTTGACAAAGTCTGGAAAGATGGACTTAGAGTCAAGCTAAGAAGAAGTGATGTTTGTGGGAAAATGTACAAGTGGATCAACCACTACCTCAAACAAAGAACGGCCAGAGTCCAAGTACAAGGGCAGATGAGCAAAAAGGTGACACTCGAGCAGGGAGTACCCCAATGGGGAGTACTGTCACCCACACTCTTCCTGGTAGTGGGCGAACTCATGGCTGGTCAAAATAAACGAGGAGAAAACCACATGCACAAGACTCTCGCTTTCATTAAAACCCCAAAGTACCAAATTAAGTCTACATGGCAAATTCCTGCAACCAAACGACAACCCAACCTATCTTGGAGTCACATTTGATCGGCGCATGACATGGAAAAGTCAGATTGAGAGAAACCGAATGAAAGCCAGAGAAAGAATGGCAATCATGAGGAAACTTGCTGGCACAAGCTGGGGAGCAGACGAAGGCATACTAAAGAAACTGTACACTGGAAGAGTGAGACCAGTTCTCGAGTATGGCATTGCGTCATGGACAACAGCAGCGAAGGCGAACTTCGATAAAGTTAGCAAACTTCAAAACAAAGCCATGAGAATTACTACAGGTGGCATGAAGTCAACGCCAATTGTAGAACTTGAAAATATTACAACACTGCAATCCATGACCGATAGAAGAGACTGCAGAGCCCAGCTGCAGTCAGAGAAGCTCCGAAGACTGAACGACCATCCAATGCACCAGAGACTAAACAATTTGGGAAATGGGAAACTAAAGCGGAGAAACTTTGCAGAAATAGCCAAAGCAAAGATGCACGAAGATCCCATAAACGCACTAACAACACCAAAACCCATCACTACTGTACGAAAACCTACATGGAGGCAGGATATATTTCCAGAGGTGGTAGAAAATATACCAGGTATTGCAAACAAAAACTGCCAGACTGAAAAAGAAAGGAGAGATACTACCCTAAGCTTCATAACGAAAAGCTACCCAAGCATGGACTGGACCCATGCATACACCGACGGTTCTGTAACAAACACAACACAGAACGGAGGGGCAGGAGCATTCCTGAACCTACCAAATGGCAGAAAAATAACACTGTCATTCGCTACTGGTAAGTACACAAGCAATTTCAGAGCGGAGGCAGAGGCACTGAGGGCGGCACTGGAAGAAATGGTGACACACAGTGAAAATGAAAGCCATATAGTCCTGCTTACAGATGCTCTCGCCGTAGTCACAGCGCTAAAAAGCCAGAAAAACACTGAGCTTAATGACTTAAGAGCAGCAATCTGCAAACTGTGCCAGCAGTCCGCACCAAAAAGGGTAGTGGTACAGTGGGTCCCATCACACTGCAACATCTAAGGCAACGAGGAAGCAGACAGACTTGCAAAAGAAGGTGCAAGACTATCACAACCAGATCCTATTGTGACTTACGAAGTGTCAAAAAGGCTTATTAGAGCTAGATACATGACCAAATGGGGAACAGAACATACTGGCTACACAAAAAAACGATGCCTATTACCAGTTGAACAGAAGAGAGCAGGTCGCGGTCTTCAGACTTCGCACTGGCCACAATAGATCGATGTACCACCTATTCAATAAATTGAAGATAGGGTGTACCGACGAATGCCCGTGCGGTACTGGTAAAATGACCGCTGAACATCTGCTGCAGAACTGCCCGACAAACGAGGATCAGAGAGAGCAGATGTGGCCATCACCAGTGGAACTGCAAGACAAGCTCTATGGCAGTGGCGACAGCCTCAGGATGACCGCCGCTTTTTTCGAAAAAATAATGGTTACTGTCAGACTGCGTACGCAGAAGAAGAAGAAGAAGAAGAATGGTGCAAAATTTATTTGTGAAAGCATACATCAATGTACATTTAACTAAATTCACATATAAATGAATGCACATGTGTATTTGCTGATACATACTTAGACATGTATTCACCTAAATATATCTATACAGACACACACATGCATATACACATATAACCATACCATACATATACACGTGTACACATACATACATACATATACACACATATACTCACGCGCACACAAATATACATATATGCATACATACACACATATACACCTATGTGCACATATGCATACTTACATACACACATACACACATACATGCATGCACCCATGTATGCACACATATACACACACATACATAAGCATATACATATATGTACATGAATAAGCATACGTACCCACATACACAGGAACATAATTGTATATCCGTACATACATATTTGCTTATTCACACACACCTTTGTATAGACATTTATTTTATTTTTTCCCAAAACGCAAAATATGCCATAACGGTTTCGTGTACATGTCCCATAGTCAAGGCAGTAGATAATGCATGGCCTACATGAGAACCATTATTTATCCTAACGTTCTGTCAGTCCACTTTGCCATACAACTCAGCACATATCATGCTCTTTGTCCTATTGGTCAGCACTTGTGAACTAACTAGTGGAGGAAAGAACCACCATAACACTTGTGAATTGAAAACAGAGAAGATAAGATTTGACCGCTGGGGGAGAGTTTGGGTGATTCAGAGAAACAAACCCCTCCATTGGAATTGGAGGAGGGGGGGGGGAATTGATACATTCCCTGCTCTGCTACCTGTTTTATAATTTATTTAAGTTTTTTTGGTGTTGGGAGAAAAAAGGAGGTAAAGTCTCAAACAGGCATACATTCATTCATTCACTCTTTTTCATATAAATACGTTGTTCCTGTTTGCATTCAAGAAAAGTTGAAAATTGAGAATGATCAAGCATATTTTAACATAAATATTTCACAGTACTTCTTCTTCTTTTTCTTCTTCTTCTTCTTCATCGTCATCGTCTTCTTCTTCTTCTTCTTCTTATTCGTTCATCCTCAGATCACGGTTCCTGTTTCTCTTACAACTGACACCGTTGTTTGTAAGGCTGTTTCGACTCCATACATCGTTTGTCTCATATCTGTCATACGAGGCCATTGTTGGTCTCTTTTTTCCGGCGTGAGCGTGCAGCTTTACAGGATGTGTTCCACGGTCATGGTATGCACCCCATATGGGCACCTGTCATCTGTCCCAATCCTCATTTTGTTGTAAAAATGACCCTTGAGTCTGTTATGCCCAGGTCTCAGTCTGAAGATGATGACTTGCTCTTCTCTAGTTAAGTTATTTCACAGTAGAACATTGACATGTGTATGTCGCTTCTGGACAACGCCTTTCTTATGAGTATGTGTAGTAGAATGTCTGGTGAGTATGTTCTGAAGCGATATGATGCTTCATTTCAGCATTCCCATATTATGTGTCTGTATTATGAAAGCAGAATTATAATTTTGTATTTCAATGAATGGTGTCGTGTCTGGTAAGGTCTTTAACATTATTGTTTTATACATGTCTACCTTCTGTCTTATTTGTATCTCTATTGTTTCTTGTAGAGTTTGTATTATGGGTATGACTGTACTGCATGCGTAGATTATGTGGTCTTCTGTTTCTTTTTCGCCCGTCTGACATAGTTGGCATTTGGTTAGCGTTGTTTTCCTGTGTTTTCGGGAGTTAGGTTGAATGAAAGTCGGTATGCCCCTTCTCTAGTTGTTGGGATACTGTGTGTGCTGTGTAGATTAGTGAAAAGGTTCGTGAACGTTGTTTTAAAATATGTAAAACCTATTTGTATTCTTATGTACAATAGGGGCGCTTGTAGCTTGACTAGATGTTTGTATATTTTATTTATTTTACGTTGTATAAGTTGTATTAGTTGTTCGTGTCCTAGGATGGCTTGTATGCAGGACGTGTTAAAAGGCAGTAATGTCCCCCGGTGTTGCGTTGTTTATTGGTATAAGCTTGGATATACTGAGGCGAATGCAGTAGTCCACTGGTGTGTGTTGTTATGGATGTCTTAAAATCCGCCCGACATGGCTTATTTGGAGGGATTGTATTTTTGGCTGAATGTTTTGAAGTGTAATACCACCGAGTATCTTGTATTGTGCCAGTGTAGTTTAGCTTATGCTGTGTTTGGTATTTTCGAAAATGAAACCCCTAATGACTTTGTTGATATCCTTGAGTGCCTGATGTGATGGTTCAAACACTGTGACTGTGTAGATTAAATGCTCGGGATGTGAGGAAACACTCCCACAATCCGCCACTTACAGTCCTGTTCAGGGCGTACACAAGAGTAAACTTACTCATTGTGAACATTCAACAACAACATTCAGCACACGTATTTTGACTTTATTTCCCTACATATGTTCCCAATATTGTCCAACTCGGGTGCTTGAATTAATTTAATTACTTTTTTTATTACTGTCCGCTATAAAGCCCATATTTGACCTGAACAAAGATGTCGGTAATGTATGGAGGAAAGAACTAATGCTAAAACTAACATGATCTGGAATAAGCCAAATAACATCCAATTAGTGATACAAATCGGGATAAAAACGTCATAAAGGTTTTTTTTCTTCACAAAACCAAGTAATCAAGGTTAAAACATATAATTTTATGAACATCAATATTCGGGCACACCAGCACTCCAAGAACTTAAGTCCAGAAACTGCCAGATGTACATGCACAAGTGCCTGCACTTAGCAGCCAGTGCAAGATTGGTATGCAGTTAATAAACATTTTAATTGTGTAATGGTGGAAAACAGTGTAACATATTCAATTGATAAAGCAATGTTCTTCAGACCATTGCCCATATGTATCATTCTCATATCAATCAAAAAAAAAAAGAACATCATTCAGAAAGCCACAATAATTAATGAACACTTTAATGAATAGCAACAGATCAACTTGAAAATAAAAACATTTGATAATTTTCCCTGGTGGAGTATAATTTAAACTGCTTGAAAAGAAGACACATCCCGTCCCCTTTGATCCTCGGTATGCGGAGTTTATTTCAATAAATCCTGCAGAAACCACATTAGAACTTGAATCCAAAAGTCAGAGGAGTCTAAGACCAACATCAGCCTAAGACAGTGCGTCATAATATCACCATACCTTGTCCCACTTCTAGGGGATGATGTCATCAATGACATGTAAGGACCAAAGCGTGCTCAGTGAGGTACTGTATATCAATGCTGGTATATGCCAATTATATAGCCCAGATTACTATGCCACATGTACAACGTATGCATGGGTTGACAATGGTTTTAACTGAATGACTGATTGAAAAACATACAATTGCTTGTCAAGAAGAGATAACGTTTCAATATTGAAACTGGGGACATGCCATTGCAGATTTTGAAAAAAATAAAATATTTGTTTGTAATATTACATATTTGTTTGAAATATTATTTGTTAAAAGAGGGTTCCATTTCGCTTATTTTGTTTATTAATTTGCATTTAAGATTTGAGTTTAAATTCCTTGGTCTACATGAAATTGAGTTTTAGTGAAAGAGAGTAATATTTCATTTGAAATAAAATGTATCTTGTTGTTTGACTGACATGACTTTGATATGCCTGCATTGATGAAGTTGAGTAATCTATCATTTGAAATAAAATGTATCTTGTTATTTGACTGAAATGACTTTGATATGCCTGCACTGATGAAGTGGTAACATTCAAAAGAGGAGCACTGCCTCAATATGGATCTTCTAGCTCAATTTATGGGATAAAATGTATGGCGTTAAAAGAAGCATGGTGTGGACCACACTGTTTATTGAGGGACAGCTATGAGGTTTTATTATTTGCGACATAAACTATTGACTGCGATGAGACATTAACAAATATTTATACCACCAGAATATGTGTAGCGATCGGATAAGTTTTCCTATTTAAGAATTGTTATATTACATATCATTCTCAAAATGAAAGTATATAACATGTTTATTCTTTTTCTATACATAAATAATTCCATTGATTAAATGAACGTGTTAATGTGTATATCACTTTTTACGATCTGATTTTCTATTCTAATTTTTTTTTTAACTTTTAGTTACCATGAACTATTTTTTTAAGAATTAAGAATATTTAATGGGTTACCAGTTCATTATGATTTGTGTTGTTTTGTTCTCTACATTCTCTACATGCGACTTATATGTATATGGGAATAAACGTATTTTTTTGTTGTTGCCTAAAGTGTATTAAGTTCCAAATATAAGTGTTATATTATAATAATCCACATATGACAATGGCTAATTCAATTTACTGAAATATGTTTGCCCTATAAATGTAATGCAAACTGACATTAGCATCTTTAAACACTGATTTCTCCTATTTTCGCATTGGTGATTTTTTAATTTCCAAATGATGTCAACTATAATTGTTTTATATTCATACATTTTTCACTATTTCAGTACTCACTGCTTTTCATTTTAGTTGTTCAAGATTTGAAATGAAATAATAGACAGTTTGTATTTTTAAATGATCTCATAAAAATATTTCTTATATTTCGTGTACCTACTTCTGCAGTGTTGCAAGGATCAATGTAATTGTTCTTTCATTCTATACAATTCAAAAAACAGCATGCACGCTCTACACGCGTACGCTAGTTTTAAATATCTGACATGTTGCGAGTAGAAACAGTAATGATGTATACTATGAAATTGTATGACTGTTGGCACTCCATCTTGATAATTTGATTGCATATATCGGGGACTTCCCTGAAGCAATCAATGCAAAGTGACCAAAATTGATCAAACGAATCAAGAAGTTCACGACATATTTCAACTCGGAAGTTTTTCTGATTCATTCTAAAGCAGTTATGTTTGACTCCTTTTATTTCACATTAGCATCAAACGTGTGCATCTGAAATGAATTACTATTGGCGTTTAGCAGACTGAAATCAACACGCACATTAAGATAAGCTTGATAGTTGACGCTTTTGCTCTTTGCTGGTGACCATCATACTCTGTGCGAATGCTCTGCATTGCATGTATTTGCATTGTTTGTTTTTTAGCGTGTTCATCTTGATATTCACTGCGATTTTTATCCTATTGATTTTTTTTCATTATTATGTTAATTGTATGTTCAATATTTTCATTTAATATATCATGCATTCTGTAGACTCCACACATGTTTATTTTGGTTTTTATATTGCTCCATTCATTCGTAATGTACTTTATTTTTTTCGGTTTGATAGACCGAATATTAATATGATATAAAAACATAATTGGAAAGAAATATCACAGACATATATGACATAAAATATTAGCAATTCATGATAAGATAAGTTTATTTTCCTTGTTTGAGATAAATTGAACGTCTTCATCGTATACTGTGTACCGGGTTTGAAAATTATTTTGCGAAAGGAAAATACATAGATATCATTGTCATATCTATAAAATAAGAATTATAAATAAATGTAATAAATATAATCCATATAGCCTTTAACCTTTAGCACGCCACATTTTTTTGGAAAAAATTTGACCTAATTAATTTTCTTAATTTGTCGCTATGGTAGTCGTCTTTCAAAATTTTTAATTTTTATGTTTGTTTGTCAATAAATATGATTTTCTTGCGTGTAGACACACAATAGCATAACGAACATGTGGGTGTTATTGTTTTTGTTGTGTGTTTGTTAGTTTTTGAGATACAAAAAGATGAAGTTGACAATTTATGAAAATCTCAGAAAAAATTTGGGCTCGACCACTAGGCCTAGTCGCTTCGATAGAAAACCATGGAAACCATAACAACGTATCGATACTGTGTTTACAATATCGACACAACCGTTAGTTTTCAATTCAAACGTAGTTCTTTCATTTAAACAAACAAAATGAACAGATCTACTCGATAAAGATCACTATACAAAGCATGTGTATTTATCTTAAAAAAAACAACTGATATTTCTTGAGAGGATAATTGTGACTAAATGTCTAGAGCAGCTGCGACTATTTCATGTCTACACTGAAAGTCATCATACTTATCATAAGCACATGTTCAAAGTTCATCTTGGGTCTCCTTAGTTTGTTCATATCTGCCGAGGATGTGAGGTAGAACGTGTTAACGTTCTAGATGGGACATTATGTTTCTGGTGACTATCTTGTCAAGGCATTTTGTGTGAACACCATTTACAATGATTCATGAATCTTTATTGAGATGCGTGAGATCCTTGGCATTCTTTTGGACTGATTAGATATAGGAATCTATGTTTGTCTGAGAGTGTCTTCAATCTAATAACAATTGATCTCACCAATTCGTTACTGATTTAGTGTTACCTAGCTCGGTTCAAGAGACAGATGTGTTAGCTGTTACATTCGACCATATATCATGAAGCATGCAACAAAGACACCTGTTTAAAACAAGTCGTCAGTGTCGATGTGGCAAGTATAGTAAAATAGTGTATATCTAGGATTTACAATCGGGTAAACTTTGCATTAGTGTTAAACAGCATTGCCATATTATCCTTGTAGTTCCGCTTGAGTGAACAGATTTGCAATCAGATATGATTTTGTTGATGTTGTCGTTAATACTGGAATTTACTCCGTCTTTATCAATGATAATTCCAAGGTAGGTAAATGTGTTGCGCTGTTTAAATTATCTAACCACTGGTAGTTATAATGGCTTATTGTTTGTTATTTATTTCATTTCCTTTGTTTTGTTCACATTAATCTGACATCACCCTTCTTATGCTTCACGTGTTAACCTGTGTATCTTCCGTGTATGCTATGATGCATTGTGAAAGTGTTTAGTTGTATGCAAAATATAGGTATTCCATCTGATTACTGAATATACATTTCATTCCTGCTTTGTTTTGCCGTGTGTTGTTTGTCACATCCCTCAGTTAATGACTACAATAATAATTTCCGAAACACAGTAGACATCTCTGTTATTAGCCTGGCCTATTCATTGGTAAAACAATTAGCATTTTTCGAATATTTTACTTTGCGACCTTTTTCACCGATAGCTTGAATAGTTCTTGTAAATTTGTCTGATATTCTATAATTACTAAATATTTTTCAAATTGCTGGTTGGTCTATATTTCAAAAATCCTTTACAAAAGTAAATAAGGATCAATTTCGTTTTTTAGTTCTAGATTTATATCATCTTTCATTGGTCAAGCATTATCTTAAGTGAAACTGATGGAATCTAGATTTCATCTGCTTTATAATTTTGTTAGATGACCACAGCCATGTTTGGGAGTAGTCTGGTTTTCTTATATATTGATTAAGTTTGGTGCAGCGTCTTTATTGTCTGTACTAGAAGGCATTGAAATGAGGGTTCGTGCGTGTGGGCGGGGAGATTCAATTTGGCGAAGCATTTATTAGTAGTATGAGTGCCTACGTGATTTATTGTTATGTTGGTTGATTTAAATGTGTTTTCGTGCATTTTTTGCATGTTATATGTCAGTATGTGACATTGGCGGACTTTTGTTTTATGTGTGTTTACCGTATGCCACCTATTTGTCACGCTGTCTCTTTTTGCTGCATATGTTATGTCTTTGGTTTTCTTTCACTCATGTGTTGTGGTACTGTTTTTGTTCTTTGACATGTTTTTATTTATATTTTATAGTGCTTGTTCACGCTAATCAGCCATCGCCCATCTTCTGCTTCACAATTTATGTAGGTTACAAGGCGAAATAGCGAATAAAGATAATGTGAATTGAACATGAACTTACTTCAGCATTAGAGCACAGGAAATGTGGCCAGGTTTTCTTGATGGACTATGGCTAAACAAAACCCACCGGTTGGAACATGTTAATTTTGTATACACATTTGTTTCTCCTTGCAATCTATGTGTTTTTAACATGCATTGTGTAAGGCAATTTCTATAAAACATCTAGTTCTCACTGACATCCTAATTTGATTTTTTAATTTTGAAACTTGATGTAACATTGTCAGTGCATGCCTCTCCATTTTACCAATAACCACAAAAACAGCTAACAACAACATCATGTGTGTACCCTCTAGTATATTCAGCAGAAGACTTTCGTGCAAAATATTGTGCTATAGCCAACTCAATCGTCGTGTTTTTATTATTTGCAATACTTATCTTTATGCGCCTACCTCAGTGAAAACATTGTCTCTGTATTACCTTTCTATCCATCTCAATATTTCCATTCCTCGGTAGCACATTTCATACGTTCCCAAGCGTATTGCATCTGTATTTGAGTCCATATTTCAGTCTCAAACATTATTCCCTGCATGGATCCTTATTTGTGAGGAATATGTTCTCCACAGATTTCCTTGCAAATACGTTTTTGTTTCCACGACACTAGTTTAACTCAGGTCGAGAACTGTGGTTGTTCAAATGTGTCTATCACGAACGTATCGGTCGTTATGTCGAATATGGTTGTTTCCAGTTGTCTTGCATATATACCCTTTAGAACGTCACAGTAATGTTCCATGTTGAATTTAGCTGTCGGATCCACCAGTCCATTTTATTCAGTTCATGTTACTTACTTAAATCCTTCAGATAAATTTTGTTGAAGAAATTGTGTACCTTCTGGCTTATGTTTTTTACAACAACACACAATCACTTATCGATTACTTTCCATATTAAAAATAAGCTACTAGCGTGTCAAAATATGCAGAAGGAAATCAACGCAGGTAGAAGAGGGTCTTAGACCTGGAAAGCAAGCTCATCTAAAACTCCAAACTCAAACGGCATGTTACTTTTCCTAAAATTATTGGGCTACTGAGAGCTACTGGCGAAAGCAATTGGAATTCATCGTGTCATGGCTCTCACAAGTTGCAGCACGGATCAGCACAGCCTAAATGTAATCATAAAGGGCGTTAACTGGAGAACAAAATATTCCACTGCGCCTGGTAGGGATGTCATGAGCAGCAGGTGACACCCGATCGTCATCAAGTTACTTCAATAATTATGAAAAATCAGACTAGAAAAGCACCCTAAACAATTATAGTGGGAATGTGCGCACCCTGATGTAAGCGGGGAAACTTAAAAACATCAATCAAGAAATGTCAAGAATGAATATAAATGTCACGGGGCTGAGTGATACGAAATTGACTGACGCTAGAGATATTACGTCATAGACATACAAATATATACTCCAGAGAAAACACACATACCAATGGAGTCGAAATAATTATGGATGAAGAGAGAGCGAAGGCATTAGTGGAATTTTTGGCAATGTCAGACCGTGTTCTAATGGATAAGGTTGAGCGGTAAACAGGCTGATATACACATTCCCACAAACATATGCGTCAATAACGGAGGGAGAAGATGAAGAAGTAGATGGTTTTTATGGAGAAAATTGAAATGACCATGTATGAGTGCAAAAACCACTGGATCGTAGTCGTAATGGAAGATTTGAATGCAGAAGTAGTAAGCAGAAATGAGGAAAATGTTACTGGGGGACAAGGACTTCGAGGAAGGAACGAGAGAGGGAATAAACTGATAGAATGGCCCAAATCATATGAAACGAACATATGAAACACATGGTTTAACAGCATCTTAGGCGCCTTTGGACCTGTAAATGCCTAAGAGACAATGTGCGCAATTAATTTGATTATATATTGATACCTAAACGATTCAGGAACGGATTTATGTCGACGAAGACAAGGCCAAAGGCAAACTGGGAGAGGGATTAATTGTCAGTAACGGCCAAATTACGAGCATAGTTAGAGAACATGAAAGGGCGACACGGAATATGAAGTTAAAAATAGCTCTGCTTAAGGGCACAGTCCACACAAAAGAGGACTGCTCCAAGATCCCATGACTTCAAAAATATGTTTCAAAGAGAAATGAATACAACGGGACTAAGATCAATCTGCATTACATATGAAATGGTGTTTACAAAAATGGATAGGTTGAAAGTGGATAAATGGCCAGGGCAAGATGGTATTCATCCAAAATTGCTGATTGAAGTTAGAGACAAACTATCGAAACCATCAGCTATATTACATTCTCAATCATAACCGTCTATATAGCTTATTGTGAAACGTTTACATGCACTGTTCAGGCTAGCTTAATGAACTCGGTAATTACATGAATGATATTAAGTTCACTTAATAGTGCAGGTTGACATACTACTTGTCAATGATCAGTTTCTTCTGTACGATTACCAGAATTGCAGAATTTGAAATTACCGTGAATGTAAACATTTATCACACGACAATTTGCAGCTAGTTACTTTCTAAATATGTATCTAATTTTATTGTTTCAGTGTTGTTTATTTGAAAAAAACATAAGTTATACTCTGCTGCATTATTTTGGATTTTTAAAAAAATAATCTAAACATTGCACAAAAATGGGATTTATCCTGAGAATAGTACAACCATTGATTGCCAACTGTCCGTTGCATGCATCATCAAGGGGAAAAGTATATGCTATATTATGATTATTGTTTGTACGTTAAGTTTAAATGAGAAAGACGAAAAGAACAATGTATTATGATATAGTTGAATATGTTTACTGGTTAGTTGCTAGTTGTAATATATCACTATCAATTAAACTCGGTGAAATGCGTTGTATACCTTGGCTGCACACTCTCCAGGGCAGTCCACATTGACGATGAATTGTCACACAAAGTTGTCAACGCTTGTGTGGCTTTTAGAAAAAATACGATCCTGAGTTTGGAACCAGAGAGGAATCAAGCGTGCACACAAATTAAAGGTGTATGCAACAGTTGCCCTAATAACAATGCTATACGTCTGTAAATCCTTGAAAGTGTACAGTTGACATTCGAAGAAGTATGGTCACTTCTATCTAGGGTATCAAAGGAAACTGCTGAACATATAATGGCAATATACGATCACAGGTATATACGTTGATTCGTGGGCTGGCATGACAAACATTCACACCACTGTGTGCAGATGTTAGCTTAAATAGATTGTTCATGTGGTTTGCATGTCAGATGAGTGGTTTCCTCTTCCCAAAAAAAAAAAATTGTTAACGAGTGTGGTTCAACCAATCTAGCTCACGGAGGCTATATAAAATGTTGCAAAGACATTATACTAATATCAATGAAGAACTGCGGCAATGATATGCACATTTGGAGAACATTGATGCCGATAGTTCTTCTTGGCGTAGTGAAATTGCTGTTGGCACGGAGGATATGGTGCAGCTAAGAATCAAGGAAGTTTAACAAACACGTGCCAGACGAAAGACAGCAGACAAATAGCGTCCGTGTGACTGGCATTTAGTATTTATGTCATCAATGTGATGACGATTTTAGGCTAGCAATGGTTTGACCAGCCACATTCGACCCCACTCCCTGACTGAAAGATGACAATGCTGTCCTTTTCAACAACGATGGTCAAACAATAAGTGGTTTTTTTTTTCAAATACAGGGAGCGCGACATTAAATAAAACACACAAAACAAAACAAATCTATTGACTAAGTAGTTGTGAATGTATCTTTACTTTAGAGTGTAGTCTAGTTGACAATGAGATGGCTTACTAAAACTGGAATTACAGCGTGCCAGGGTTCGAAATTAAGTACGGGCATAAACACTAATCTCGGTGGGAATCGTTTCTGTACGACCGCTCCTCCAGTCAACCCAATTGTAAATGGGTACCTGACATATGAGTTGGGGAAGTTATCAATATCAAAGAAGGAAATTGGTCCCCCCATCTTACATTGCATGCGCCTTAGTGCATGACGATTTATCTTCATCGTCAACGGCAATTGATATAATGGAACTACCTTTTAACTTTACCTTTTTTACTTTCACCATTTCAAGCTTGTCATAAAGGCTAACAAACACGATCGTGAGTATGGCTTGAAATTTCATTTTGTGAAAATATTGCTATCATAATTAGCAAATGCAGAACCTCAGATTTAGAGTTCATGTAAATAGACCAGCGAATTTAAAATACATTCTTCACATTGACGCGAAAAGGCGAATGAATGCAAAGTCTTGGAACATAGTTCTCTCAAAAGTTTAGATTTTCCGTGACGTCCTGTGCTTCCCATTGCACACACATCGTTAAATAATTCAAGACACAGTTGTCTATTGACGAACTTGAAGCTACATGACAATATATTATGTAACCATATCACAAACATTAATTGATCAGGATGACAAGTTTAGTAGAATAGATAAGAGTACACTCTGTGCACTATGTAACGACTTCTGAATCCAATGATAGTTGCCAGATTATGTGGGAAGGATGTTATATTTACTGGTTATCTTTCTGTGTGGTTGTATGTCGATTTATCGAGGCCTCGTTTTTTAAATATTGTTGAAGAAAGATCTTAACGAACGTTTGTCTATATCTAGAGCTCATGTGATAGTAGATAAATATATTCATTGATGAGTTGATACTCTCCATTAAGTAGCCAAGTCCGCCAGTTATTATTGATATTCTAAAATATTTCCCACCAACTGACAACTCCGATAATAAACTCACCACAAGCATATTTATGCTAACAGGAACGAAGCAAGAAATAAACATTATGGAAATCATTACAATCATTTTAGCTGCCTTTTGGTTGCGGCTGGAAACTCTGTCAGTCTGTGTATTAGTTGTTGTTTTCATTCTCCATTTTGATGTCATTCTTAGCCTCCATGAAAGGATTACCGTACACACCACGATGATCCCAAACGCTCCAAAAGGAATGGAAAAATTATTAATGGCAAATGAAACCTTCTCAACTTGCTGTCGATCTTCCCGAGATATCAGACCTATCATAGTCTTGTTTGTGAAAGGATATTTTATTAAGCCCAACCTGTTGACGACGTAAACTGGAGATGCACTGATGAATAGGATAATGAATAAACACACAGTGATCACAGCCATTCTTGTTGGTGTAACGAGGCTCTTTATCTGAAAGTAAAGAAGAAAGCATAACCTGTCGCTGTGTTAATTCCACAGATAGTCTCAATTACAGTGACTTGCAAACATAACATGCGTTTTAAGTCAATATAAATGTCAGCCAAAAATAGAAAAAAATACTACAATAAAGTATCTACAATTCAAAAACTGTAAAACATGGGAGAGCGTCAACCCATTGTTTAAATATGTTATTGATGAGACAAACCAATAACATATATAGACACAACCTAAAATATATGCACATATGCATTAAATATAAAATATATAGACGCTACCTTCTTTAAATCGAATGCCTTACAGAAAATGCAGAATTGACTCATATATGATAAGTGGTTTTAAATGTTGTATACTAATTGTTATCTGATTGGAATGAAACAAATATTGTAACAAATGTCTTTTTTCTTCCAAGATACTAACGTATTTCTTAGGTTTAACATTACTCGGTATTCACATTATATGTCTCCGTTGTACTGAAATAAAGGAATTGTTTAATCAAAACATAAATTCGTGTTTAAGGATTTTCTATATAGCGGTCCAAACGAATATATTAAAATAAGTTTTACATGTAATACATTAAATATAACCCATTTACCATATGCATCAGACAATATACTAAGTTAAATTTGAACATAACATCGGGGAGTTAAGAAAATAAGTCAAACACATACTCACACAAGTATGCATATATATATATATATATATATATATATATATATATATATATATATATATATAAATACATATTCAAATATGTGTATGTGTGTATTTATATATGTCTGTGTGTGTGTGAATGTATACCTGTCGTATTTTCTAATTGACTCTTGTGCATCTATAATAATGTGTCCATCGTCATCAATGAGAACCGCTAACACCATCATTGTGTATGTGAGTACGCGTGTGATCATGTAAACACGAGCAGGAACAATCGTATGACATTAACCACATCTGGTATTCCCTCTGCTCTAGACTTTCTGGTAGCGCATTTATGAACAATGACGATACCAAATGTACCGTATATCATTTCATTGTTTTTGTGAATAAATACAAGTAAAATGCGCGGAAGAAAAACGCCGAAACACATACATTGTATTAATTCAGCTATCACACATTTATATTTTCAGTATGATTATTTAAACAATTGATCACACGCCATATGTGATTTATTCTTTATGAGGATAATCATAACGATGTTAACATTAATTAAACAGTAAACAGTTACAAGATATTAACTACGTAGGTTTAGATAATACAATTATCAGATCAAATTAATCGATTTGCAGCGTTTAATGTGAGAGATTATGCTTTGAGAACTTATAGATTATTCAATACCACAGACTATTCTGTGAAATTAACCTGATGAATTACTAGATTACTGGGCGATTTCGATTCCATTGTTTTCTGTCTTGGGCCACGGTGGACCAGAAGGTCATACGTTTCTGTGAAATCAATGTCCCATTAAATCAATTATCATGGCATGTGTGTGCTTATGACGCTGAAGTAGAGCAGATAACTTTAATAAACCGGATTGTAAATATTCACACTAACACTGCATGTTTACCTTTAAAGGAACCGTTATACACAGACATCTTTCGATTGTTATCATTGCTGTTAAACAACTGCTGACTCTGGTAAAATAAAAATGTGACATTCCCGTTATAAGTAAAATGATAGCAAAGGGATCGAAAGGTAGATCAGCAGTGAGAACAGCTGGAGTTAAGCAAATACATGTCCACACCATGGTCATAAGACTGCCAAGATCAGAAACTGCCAAACCTAAAACAAGTAAAACAAACAGTTTGATTGCGCTGGTAGTGCTAGTTATTACAATACCATATTAATCGTCAAAAATAATAATTAAAAACATAATTATATCATTAACTCATCTGACTGAATTAGCGTTATCGAAAGCCATGAGAGGGTGTCAGTTGCTGCCGATGTTTTAACAATTCCAATCTTCCTTAAACTTCGTAATTCTGGGGATATGAAGTGCAAATGTGTTATTTTCTTGGCATATTCGAAACGTGAGATAAGATATATGCTTATCAGGGTATGTCTAAATCATTTAATGAAGTCAGTCACATTTCACATGTAACATTTCGTTCTTTTATCTGTGTAATGATGAATATACGACACTGATAGATGGTAATAAAATACGTTTGGGTTGGTATCCATCCGGTTTATTAAAATTGTCACCTTTACTTGAGCGTTTTTTTTGTGGTAAAAAGGACATGGAGATGTCATTTTTTTTTGACAGAGCTTGGAGATTCAGATAATGAACGAGTCTCTTTCAGACGGGTTGTTATTGGAGCTCTACACATATCATGCAACATGATGATGATGCCGAGGTGCTTCCGAGGATGTTATGATCTTATCAAAAAAATGCTTTAAAGAAATATAGTACCCCTAAGTTGATGACGTTGTATAATTTACTGGAAAATGGGGTGGCTTTTATGTTCATGTGATAGTATTCTTGTCATTTATATGTATTATATGTTGTTCTTATTCTTGGTTGAGGTCAATTGCGTGTTTTCTAATTGGTGTTTTATATCCTGATTTTCCGAGTGTGTTATAATGTACATTTATATAATGAATAATATGGGCATCGGTAGACACAAACGTCACCATCGGGCTCAATTATCTAAGTTAGTAAGACAATGCAGAGTTTTCATAGCACTGTGATTACTTCAATGCATCTTGACTGTTCTGTTCACTTGTTTTTTTATTCGTTAGAAAATGTATGTTGGTTATATTGCGTGTGACATGCTATATTGGTTATTGTAATTCTGTGATATGTATATATTTTTTTTGTCATCTGCCATCGTCAACTCGGTCTTTCTCGTCCCTTGCTGTCAGTTATTTCGGTGTTGGTAACATGCAGTGAAAGTCGATCGCTTTCAATTGTGTGGGACGGCTGAGCGGCATCTTTTTTTACTCGTCATTACAGGCTTGCAGAATTATGGGTAACTGTCGCCCTATGTTCGGCGTCATCATATCGCATTATATCGCTCCTATGGAACGACTGACTTGTACTACCTGTTACATTTAGCATGTTTGGATTTGGGCTGAGTTTGATATTTAGCGCAGAGTAGATATGCATATTTGGTGCATCACTTGTACTTGTGTTGCCAAACATGTGATCTGACGTTTCAGGTCAGGTCAGGTCATGCCGTAACTGGTGAGGTCGTTGGGGCACACATCAAGACATCCTTACAACACCACGCCCCCCTTCTCTGTCAGCGGCCGCTGCATGTGACTCTTTTGGTCGGAGATTGGTCCATTCTTTTATGTTGTCCTCTTATCTCTTTTTTGGGACGGCCTCTTCGTCGTCTGCCATGCACCTTTCCGTGAAGGATTGTATTTGCAAGACCATTTGATCTCGATAGGTGACCGTATCAAGCGAGTTTCCTGCTTTTGACAGATGCCAAGAGATCTTCAAAATAACTTACTCCTGACGTTTAAATAGAAGTATATGTTGCAAAGTTGCATCAGCAGCTCGCTTACTCCAAGTCATGGCATTCTCTGTGAACATAATACATGTAATTTAGTTACAATCCTGGCCAAGTTCACGTTTTGTACTGTATTCATGTATGGTATGTGGATCTAAAGCTCTACTAATCTTCATAGATTCCATCTTTCATGTACTACTATTTATGTATAGCGGGCTGTGTCAAGCGTACAAAACTGTTTTGCTGTCTATCATTATCCTAGTTATGCACATTATGACTTATGAACAGATAATTTCATGTTTTTATCTTAAATGTTTGCGCCAGTAGTAAAATCCAATTGTAGCGTTACTTTTGTATGACTTCTGTTATTATTATATCCATACAAATGTTGATTGAACAGCAATACGTGTATTTTTATGTCATTTTGTCTCTTCGAAAAGCATCTATACATTCATGATATGTTTTTAATTACAATTGAATTCAAATTGTACAGTAATATCACATAGTCTAATAGTCGATCACATAGGCTGTTTCATTTATCTCCAATTCCTATGTTAAACACATGTATACGTGTTAAAAGAAATATGTTGTTTTTTTTAAAATATCCAACCAATTAGACCCATTTAGTTCTATGTAATCGTATATTTGCCAGTAGGAAATTGATGTACTCTTCCAGACGGCCTTTTGTGGCCCGTTCATAGAACCAACCATTACAGCACAATTGCAACAAATCCAGGCAATCGCTAGCTCATCTTACCAAGTCAATACCCTCACTAGAGAGAAGAAAATTGACTGTGAGGCCAATAACAAGATTACTAAGGCGATCTCTGCGTTTGGGAGACTGCAAGTAAATTTGTGGAACTGGCAAGGCATCAGTGCTGCCCCCAAGGTAGGGGTTTATCTATATGCGTTGTTGTCTACTCAGCAACATGCAAATGAGACATGGATCATTTTTAGTAGAGATGAAAGCCAGCTCCAAAGTTTTCAGTTGAGCTGTCTGTTTAGGCTTCTAAGGATCATCTAGTAGGGCAAAGTGCCTGACTCTGAGATTATTAGCAATACAAACATGTTCAACATCCAAACAATTCGGAGAAAAAATAAGTAGTAGTCATTTTTCTTTCTTTTGACACACTTTCGCTACCGAATCGTGTTTGATTCAAATGAAATTACAAAACTAGCATAAATATAATTTAATTGTCAATCCTATTTACCTAGTAAAGAGATGTTCACTGAATCCTGGAAACCTTGTTTCATGAAACAGATGATGTTGATAATGTTTGTGATGATACCAAAGATGTTGATTATTTGACACAAAACGCTGTAGACGACCCATGCAAAAATCAATGTTACGTCTTGACTTACGTCTAGATCATCTGTTGATGAAACCATTTTTCGAGAATATTTGTTTTAAATCTTCTAATGTTGAGTGGAATTCTCTTACTTCAGTAGATGACGTTGCGGTTGGGTTACTTACATTTCTCCCAATTAACGGAGGAATGCATTTTGATCCTTGTAAACTAACGCCCTGCCTGTTTTTGTTGTTGTTGTATATATTGATTCGTCGACTGCAAAGCAGCTCATATAATTTAAAACTCGTTGGTGTCAGAATTGTATAATTTCTAAGCGTCTTTGTGTTATGCGCAGTATAAAGACAAGAAAATCAATTGTTCAGTGGTGATTGTGTATATTGCGTCAAATACGCGACTGTAGTTACGACTATTAGTAGAATAAGTTGTAGATATGACTACGTGTTAATAAAAATTAACATTCAAAATCTTAAAAAATGGAGATGTCTGTAATTAACAAACATTGTTTAGTGTAGTGTGTTCAACCCGATGATGACATGGATTTCACTTATTACTGAGAACCGTGAATCCAGGTTTAGTTAGCCTACATAATTTACGTCGCAGATTTATATAGTTAACCTAATTTCGAGATAGTGTTCCCACAACTGAAATTGCGGAATTTGAAATCACTATGCAGATACCACTTTTTAACAATGACAGTTTGTAGTTGATCAAATCATAAATGCCAGTTGCTGCTGACAATACTTATGCAACATGGCAAACATTATACATTTTTAATAATACGTTAAACACAGGAATAATCACTGCACTACATACATTTGTGATTTACCAGGAAAACAGTAAATGCATGATACTAACATGTACTTGGTGTTAAGTGTAATCTTACATCTTAATGACATATTATGACATTTGGTTTCTTCTTCTTGGTCTGTGCAAATTGAAAGATTAACAAGAGATAACTGCTTCTGATATACAGTGTAATAATATTATTAAGTAATCGTTTGATGTAATAAATATGTACCGGGCAATTGATTATAAAGAAATGTGAACATGTGAAAAATGTATGTATACGTAATATGTTGATCCATGTTTTACGTGGTGGCATTGAATGACAATGAATGATTGCTTATAATGTCTTTAAACTAATCCAACGATATCACTTGATTGCTTGCATGTGCTCTAGATGTCAGCATTTTGTGAACATGCTGTTTACTTAATAGCTTTGTAATGATGTGATGCAGAATTTATGTACATACTCGTTTCAAAGAGAAATACTTCTTCTATGATATAGTTTAACCTTTAATATGCTTGCGTTATCGTGTTCTATGCTGTGTCTATTTATAAGTGACCTTATTTTCTGGCACGCGTTGTTACAATTATTGTTGTTCATATTCAGTATGATAAATATCAGTAAGTCAGTTTGGTCATTTCTGTTCCAGTCAATTACCTTTACATATGAGTTGTGTTATTTACAGTGGCTTGGGATGAAACTGGTTGCTTACAGAATATGCATAGTATTCTATACGATTATAAATACGTTAGATTAAGAGACCGACATTGCGTTTTCCGAAATCGAATATATTTGTTCTTCTTCTTCTTCTTTTTCTTCTTCTTCTTCTTCTTCTTCTTCTTCTTCTTCTTCTTCTTCTTCTTCTTCTTCTTCGTTCGTTCTCAATCTCCCACTACCACACCATGAAAGGGCTTAAGTAGCAGAATATAGTATAGAGAACGGATTGCGTTGTGTCATAGTTTACAGCTTGGCTGCGATATTTGCACATTTTGGTCCAACACATCCGACTTCAGCAAGCATTTTTATAGTACCGGGTTAGCATTCCCTCTTCGATCCCTTCTCCTTAGCCAGCCTGCCCTGATGCAGCCTGTTATCCAGGATCACCGCGTGGAGGTGTAGAACGGTCTTGGAAGCTACGGTACGCTGGCCCTTACACTAGCAGTCAGCTATGGGTCGCAAACCACTGCAGCTCATGCGTTACTCAGCATCTTGATCCCGAGTAGTATGTTCGTATGACGGTTAAAGGCGAAGGTTGATCTTCATCGCGCGGGTTTTCCCATATGGTTCGGTCTCTCTCCACAGAACGGTATAACGCCTGCCGAGAGCATCACACAAAGCACGAACTCCGTTCGTCCAGCGATGCCCCCAGGCATCTCCGGATAAAAAATGCTTCATGAACAGACCGTATAAGTGGCAATTCGAACCTCGATCGCCTGAACACTATGGAAACAGTTTGATCTTTTAGTTACGGAGAACCCCCCCCCCCCCGCCCTCCCCCAACCCATCACCCACGGTTCATTTAACAGCATCTATACAAAGCAGAGGAAATGAAAAATGGATATGATTTGATCAAGCGTGCATTAGTATTATATAAACATCACAGTAAAAAGAATAATGCATCCCATATTTCAAAGTCAATAATGCTATAGGAACAGACCTTTGAGAACAAGACTTTGCAATTATTCATTCGTTCAGCATTCATTCCATAACTTGTACGACATCTCTATTTTCAATGGTCTCCTACAAGGCAACAGTTTACCCGCGTATTATCCCCTCTACCAATATCCATTCGTGGTACTTGATTCTAAGAACCATCATAATCTCTACCAATATCCATTCTTGGTACTTGATTCTAAGAGCCAACTTAATCTTTACCAATATTCATTTTGATTCTAAGAACCACCACCATCTCTACCAATCTTAATTTGTTCGGAATGTGTTCATTCTAGTACCAAATGGATCAGTACAAATATATTTTGTTTCTATGCCCCTAGTTTGTCATGTCTCTCCTCTATGTTGAGGTACTATCTTCAGAACGTTTAACAAATGTTTCCTAGTCCAGCCTAGCATTATATACAGTACTGTCACCAGGGTTCGTTGATAATATTGACACATTCGGCGCTTATGTCTCCTCTGTTGCGTTCTTGTGTTATTTATTCAGTGGCACATGCTATTGTCGCAAACATTTAATGCGCATACTGCAACTACTTCATCACTTCGCTGGATTGTCCTGCTCGTTCTCCACGTCTCGTACCATCTGCAAGTTCACCCACGTGAGTGCACGTGCCATTTACCACATGTCCCGATCTTTGTTTATTAGAATATCGACATTTCGTTGTTCGGTCGAGAATTATGCCTGATCAAGATTATCTCTGATTACCTATGTTGGTGTTAACTCGCCTTAAGATTTTTCCAGGTATATTTCGCTGTAAAATGTTCTTTAGACATTGACTTGAAAGTTGTATGTGCACTGTTCGTGTCTGGTCCATTATAATGAGCGTCATTTAATGTGTTCTGACATTCCTGCTCCCTCTGACTTCGTATTTCTGTTTTTCTGTCGTAAAGCCTGTCTTACCACAGCACATAATCCGCAAATACTTAGTTACTTCCATAAAAACACTCCGTAAAATGAAAATGGTGTTATGTTATTGAATAGTTTTTTGTTATTCGTTATCAATTTAAGGAATTTTAGTTTTCTTATATCCAGTTGTGTTGTTAGAGAGATGCATTTTTCTGTCGTGTGCAAGATTTGTCGCTGGTGATTACTTCATTCCGAGTCTCGTCTGACGTTACTGGTCACACTTCACTGAGTTGTTCTAATCTTTCATTTTCGGCCTGCGAATATTTACTGATGATTTGGCGGGCCAATCACATTTGTTCTTAATCTAACTGAACTTAAATTTGGTTATCTGGTTTATAAGACTTTGCATGGTCTGTAGACAACCACTTTCGTAACATGTAGTTAAACAGTTTCACTTATTTTGGGCACATAAAGGGGAGAAGTGGAGTGGGGGGGGGGGCGTTGCCGACGACGTTCAGATGGATAGGGATAATACCATGTATATGCGTTATGTCGCTCTCATGTCGTTGCGTACTTGACCATCTTCGACAATTTCGGCTATGGTCTTGTAGTGGTATTAAAGGTCCTTCTTGGCGGCAGCCCGGATTTTGTAGGCTCCGCCCTTCCGGTTGATCAACCTTGGCTCTCTCTGAACTTTTTTTCTCTAGGATTGCTAGGATGAACTCTGTCATCCAGGGTTTCTGGGTGTTCTTCATATAACTCAAATCCACGTCTGCAAATTTGTAGATGGCCTGGGCGACAATTGGCAAACCAAATTTATCGTCACCAGGATGGGTACCCAGAGCGGTGAATTTGTTGTCTATGGATGGGGAATATGTGGCTGCCAGACGTTGGTAATTTGGGACTCAGGGATGCCGTGTCGTTTCTGGGAACTGATCTAGTCGTTGGGTTGTATCTTGGAAGACGGCCACACTAACGTCGAGGAGAAGACGATCAGTGCTATCAGAAACCTCAGCTCCATGGTGAACCCTGTACGATCTGATGAGACCCGGTTTCCAAATAGGATGTGATCCAGTTCCTTTCTGGTTGTGTCATCGTTTGAGTCCATGTGAACCGGGTGGATGCGTTCCGTGTGAACCAGGTGCCCAATATCATTAAACTAAAAGAGGCACAGAAAGACAAGGATCTGAACATGCTGTCGTGGGGCTTTTCACTACCGTATAGACCCACGATGAAGTCCTGCCCATTCCTGCCGGTACCGGGGATTGCGTTGAAGTCAACGAGAATAACAAGCTCGTCGTGAGGGGCAACTGTTTGGGTAGATGAGCGCAGTTGGGAATAAAACATGTCTTTCTGATCGGTGTGAGAGACATATTGTGGGGCACTTACAGCCAAGATGGATATATATATATATATATATATATATATATATATATATATATATATATATATATATATATATATGTCTGCGTCGTAGACTAACGTACATAAGTCTGTCTGAAATACGATGGCAGGTAGAACGGTTATCGTTGAGAAGGACACGTAGCGCGAGAGCGACGCCACTATGGCTCGATTTACCACTGGCTAAAAGGAAGAGGACACTCAGGCTGTAAAGTGTCCGTCACACGAAATTATGGCCTCGGTGATAGCTGCGATGTTTATGCCGAGGGAACACAGGGCATGGGCCAGGGACGAAGGATATCCTGTGTGAATCAGGGTTAGCACATTCCAGGTGGCCAATTGAATTGGTTTCCTGACGTCAAGGGAAGTTACTGGCGGGTCATCAACCATGGTCAGGTTGTCCTTCCTTTTTTTCCACAAACGGTTATTGCACCTCACTCAAAATGTGTATGTGCTGTTCACTGTTGACAGTGGCACCACGGTGTACAAAATCAAAATGAATGATACCAAGGTTGTCCCAGAAAACATTTGACATAAATTGAGTTGCAGACGCAATTGTCCGAAATGTTTTGATTGGTGGTGATTGCGTATTCGTCCATTGCTTGGACGCTCGTTTTGATTCTGGAGTGTCTCATCACCAAATAATTATGTCACTGATGTGTACATTTTCGCAGGTATTATGCCTTCTTTCAAATCAAACCTCATCACAACACGCTGTTCATGCAAGCACTGTGTTGTCCGACATTTTTATGTATTGTTCCTATCACTGGTCCATGGCATGTGGACCATCTAGCACTAATATGATACAAATGCCCATATATATTGATATTTGTTCTAGCACGTTGTAACTCATTCAGGTAGACCTAAAACTAAAAGACCCGGTTTTATGTGAGCATCACTCTCGTAAGTGATTATAATAGTGTTATCATTTCGCTGCATACTGACTGTACATTTGCTCCTCTGTTATCACTGGTGAAATGTCTTCTAAACTTTTCTCACTTAGATTTTAGACATATGCCTCTACTAGCGAAGTATACGTCCATTAGCAGAGTTCTTGGATGCAGGATAAGTTACAGCGGTCACAATATTGTGATCGATCACATTATAAGTTACATCGCATTGAATTACAGCAAGTGGGATGAGAGTCGTTTGTTGTCATTACGCACCAACATGTAAGAACGATCATTGTATGTCTCTTTGTAAACAAAAGGACCAAGAATGAATATATCATAACACGTAGATGTAAACAACATTAACAAACGGTACACACTAACATCGACGTATATATATATATATATATATATATATATATATATTTGTTTTAGTACACTTTGACGATTTTTTCACAACCACTAGGAAATAGTCGATCACTTCTAGACTATGTGTTCATACCGTGATGATCTGTGAAATCGGCTGCTCCTTCCACAGCTCTCCATACACAACACACTTAAAGAGAGTATATGGTCATCGTGGTCGTGTAGCTGTGTTGATCAACGAGCTTAACAAATAACCATATATTCGTTCTTTCTCGGTGATACTAACCGGGACACATTTGAGCTGATGCCATTCTTCCTGCAATGATAACTTCGGCGATACCATTACCGTTACCAAAGTCTCCACTGTCTTAATAAGAATTACTTTGTGAGTATTCACTGAAGTAAATATCAGGTGACGAAGTATATAAGTACATATTGGTGGTTTCACCCTCCATCTGACTAACACATCAGTGCGTGTCTACCTGAGGAAATACAGCCTAGACCCGTCCAAACTAAGTCATGCGCTGGTTAAACGGCTGGGACATCGAGATGCATCGAGTAGATATGAAACGCAAGCATCATGGCGACTGTATGAGAACACCATTGCCAATCAATGCATACTGTTCTGTTTTCAGAAGGCTATATCAAGTCTATACAGTTATGTCAAAAGAAATCTCGAAGCAGAATTATGATAAGCACATTGTTATTAATATTCATAAACTCGTTTATAGGCTGTAGTTTCTGCCTCTGTTGGGTATGCTTGCATTGAGCTACTTCGACTTCGTGATTATAATCATATATGGGATATATGCCTTTATCCATGTTTTTTTGACAGTAGGTATTGCCATTTCTTTGTGTTTTCTAATACTTAGTTATGTTTAGTGTGTGTCTGCTTTGATAATAATGTTTATTTATATAAATATGTGCATACATCAATACTGTTAATTCGTTCTTCGTCATTGATGAGGACCACCAACATCATTAAATGCCATAACGCAACAATACATGTGTGTGTGTGCTAATCACTGATTAAGCCAATTTGAACCTGGATAGGTCAATGACAGGACTGGCAAATGTAATATCTCTGATTGTTTCTCTGCTCTATCATTCTTGATTGCACGTCAGTATTGAGCTGCCTGGATACAGATTCTCTCACTGAGTTCTACGCGGTATATGATCACACTACTGCATGTTGAGCGATGTTGATCTAGGTTCTCCCAGGTGTTAATGTCAATTTGACTGATCTTAATGGGCTACCTCAACCTGTCCTTGCAAGGTTTTTTTTTAGAAATCCTTGTGATCGCTCTCCATAACTTAATTCGCTTTCGCTTGATATTCGTGCAAGGTGGCCAATGAACTCAATTGGGATTTTTGCAAAAGTACATGTATACTTTGCAGGTTGCCTCATGATAGCATTTCAGTACATGTGATATGGTCCTCCCAGCGCATATATATCTATCTATATATATATATATATATATATATATATATATTTATATATATATATATATATATATATATATATATATATATATATATATATATATATATACACGTCTCAGTTCACGTGAAAATGATTTAGCTTCCTGGCATCACCAGTGTAGGCAGTCCAGCTTTTATATACGTAGAGCAGGGTGTATATAATGATATCAAGGTGAAAATGAGCTTAATCACTCCTATTTCGTAACGTCCCCATATTTTTTAGCGCATTCAAGAAAAATATGTGCTTGCCTTTGTTTATATATTAGCCAGTCCATCAGAAATAGTCACTGATCTCGACAGCGTGCTTTCGAGGAATGTATTTGTTTCAACGGCTTGTAATTTACGTCCACTCACAGTACCTACTGGCTGTGTATACGATGCGCCAGGTTCTGGTTGATACACTGCACAATACCAGCAGAGGTGTATACAGCAGGGGGAATATGCCTCCCAGGAGACTCACTGAATGTGTCTGCTCCAATTCAGTAATCCCACAATAAATGAAGGATGCGATGATATTACGTATCTACAAATGGAAAGGAAATTGCCAGGAGTGGGACAATCACTGCTAAGTGTGTTGCTACATTTTGCCGACAAGATCCTCGCGAATCTACTGCTCAATCGCTGGAACAAATATCTTGCGTTAGATCATCGCCTCACGAAAAGTCAGCGTTTGAGCTGGTCGACAAACTATGGATCTGATATTTGCAGCACGTCAAGTACGTGAGAAATGTCGAATGCAAAGCTGCAAGATCGGTATTACGTTCATTGGCCTCAACAATGTGTTTGATATTATTAGCAGGAGTCGGCTATGGCAAATCATGTCTAAATTTGGAGAGATAAATTGTTTCCTCATCATCTGTATGTGTGGGCGACTCAGGATCATATGACAAGACACACAATATAACGTATGTGGGCATCAAAAGGAGATGCTTACATTATAAAGGATCACTGTATTGGCAACAATTTTCAAATGGATCACTTGTTTACGTCTGGTGTAATCAGTGGACAATTTTAAAAAACCACTGTTATGATAGGATCGATCAAATACTTGATTTAGAGTTACGTCGAATTATATTCTTCTGGTCGGTACAATCGTATCGCTTCATTTACAAATTTGATTCCCAATGTTGAATCACAAACAATTTCCGTGTTTTGAACATTACTCTTTACATGCAAACCAATACATTTTCAAAGTAAACTATGTATATTGACCAGGAAACAATCAACAATTCTCGAATCTCGCCCTATCAACCAACAATACATTGCTAGCACTGTATATTTCGCTGCTCCGACATTTATATTACAACATAGAATCCCGAATCTGAGCATTATATCAGCTGCAGCAGTCACCAACCCAAAGCTGATTCCTAGCGTCAGAGCAAGTGACCTTGCTTTAAACAATTTGAAGCTGTGCCCCCTTGTTCAAGTGGCGATTATAGATAACAGACTACAACATGGCAGGCTGTCTAACGGGAAGGGTTCGACGAGGGAAGGCTAACACGGTACCAACAAATATCATGCTGAAGTCGGATGTGTCGGGCCTAAAGATACAAATATCGCAGTCAAGCTATAAACTACGACACAACGCATTTCGGTATCTGGACTACATAATGCTACGTGCAAAGAGAATGAAGAAGAAGAAGAAGAAGAAGAAGAAGAAAAAAAAGAAGAAGAAGAAGAAGTAGCAGGAGAAAATAGTAAAAACTACACATGGCATATCATTGACATCTCACCTGTCAGGATGTGTCGATAGATGGAATGTGGATGGCTATTTTAGATTATATTAGTTATGCTCATTCCCTTTCATTCACGTGCTCTGCGTCATTTCGCAGGACATTGCGTCATTTGCGTTGTTTCGTTACTGTCCGATTTTGTCAAGTTTTACTACTACATTCTTTAATTATATATTTTAATCTTCCCGGTTATCTGTAACGAGTGTGTCGTTTGTAATTGTGTTTCGTTCGTCGTGTTCCTTTCGATCACCGTTTTGACGTGTTTCTGGTACATTGTATTGCTGAACGTCAAGTCTTTACTAAATGTGTCATCTCTCCACCTCTGCTGGATATATTGAACTCAAATGAGGCCTGGACTTCTCTAACTGAATTATGAACTCATCTTGACAAGCATAACATGGATCAACCTGAGATAACGATAACGTCAAGCAAGCATACCTTATGTCACTGAATGTTGAAATTTTCTTTGTCAATAGCTCTATTTGCTTCTATGTATTCTAAAGTGCTATATGTATTGCTATGCAATCTTCTAATTCTAATAATTTGATAATATCCCTTCAAATTGTTGAATATTAAAATACATAAATATGTTTAAGTGTTGTAGTCATTATTACGCGATTAAATCGAGTCATGTTAGTTCATTTCTTCTTCTTCTTCTTCTGCGTACGCAGTCAGACAGTAACCATTATTTTTTCGAAAAAAGCGGCGGTCATCCTGAGGCTGTCGCCACTGCCATAGAGCTTGTCTTGCAGTTCCACTGGTAATGGCCACATCTGCTCTCTCTGATCCTCGTATGTCGGGCAGTTCTGCAGCAGATGTTCAGCGGTCATTTTACCAGTACCGCACGGGCATTCGTCGGTACACCCTATCTTCAATTTGTTGAATAGTTAGTTCATTTAATATGGCTAACTTGTGTTTGTTGTTAGATCAGATGTGCTCTTGAAGTGGGGACTAGATTACGTACCGCATTTTCAGTCAAATTAATTGTGGCAAAGTTCATGTTATTGTTAATAATGATTGTGTATTTTGCTAATACTTCCCCTGAAAAGATTGAAAACATGGTGTCTGTATTAACTGCTCATTTAATAGTAAATACGAATATTCTTTGATTAGTTTATACTGTCCAAAACGAAGCCGAACCCACTGTTATTTCACGTATTCACCATTACGTGTCAGTTCAGGCAGAAATATAAATGCTAGCATAATGATGGTAACGGTAAAAAAATAGCAATAAACAAAGGTGATATCGTGGTAACCATTTTGGCAACTGTATGATAACGAATTTAAGCTCTTTTAGTCTGTGTCCGAGTGAATGTCTTATTTCTCGATATCACATTTTTCTGCATCTTCTCAAAAATGTTAACGGTGCACATAACGATGATCACAAACTTGCTTAAAGAAATGGCAACATTATTGATGGCAAACGTAATCTTCTCAACGTTTTCCCATTCTTTTGTTGATACAAGAGGAGAAAATGTCATATCTAATGTGTTGAGAGAGAACACCGGGGCAGAACTGTAAAAGAAGATGATGGACATATAACTGGTGATAACAGCTGCTTGCTTTGAAGTAATAATGCTCTTTACATGTATGTAATATTTGTCAATGAATTGTGGAGATATACGTGTCTACAAGAACACATAGTATGGGGCTTACTAGTTGACATGTATACATTAGTCACGAGTAAGGAAGGATTGCATACCGATTTTAAAACAATACAATCATTTACAGTTAAGATTGAGCTATGCTATGTTATTAATACAAATACGGGAAGGAAGGCGTCACAATTGACTGATCAGACATGTTAGTCAGGTTCAGGCAAAACATACTAGACAATACTTTCACCTCATCTTCCTCGTAGCCCATCCTTGAAACAGGTTGTGTTCATGGCAGCCTGTCTAACTAGGCGAGTGATCGACATGTTCCGCGTAGTAATGAGCGTCACGCAAATGAAGCCAAGCATAACACAATCTCCTGGATGGCCCCGATCAACCCTCACCAGCATGCTCGGGATATGAGGACAGCTACTACAACCCGCCATTTTAGATCCATGTAAAAGCTCCCAAAATAGTAAGCTCTCATCCGACAACAACAATTCAAATAAAGCTATTTTTGCACATGGGGACATATGTATGTATGTGTGCGTGTATGTGTGTGTGTTTGGGTGTGTGTGTGTGTTGGTGAGTGTGTGTGTGTGTGTGTGAGTGTGGGTGTGTGTGAGTGTGTAGGTGTGTATGTGTGCGTGTGGGTGTGTGTGTGTGTGTGTGTATGTCTGTGTAGTGTGTATCTGTGTGTGTACATGAGTGCATCTTCGTGCAAATAACAATATTATCACAATCACCAGTATAGTTCCAATTGTAGGCTAGTTCCTCCATAAAGATACACCAATATTTTCCTTCATTTGACAACGCACCAGGTTGGGATCGTTTGTCCGACTTCCGCCATATTTACATCGTTTTCCATGTTTGCCCTGTACCTTCCCAGCTACTCTCATGTTTTTATAAGAAATATAATTTCAAGCTTTGCATGTCTGCAGTGATCTTTTCTAATTTACTCACGTTATTCATCGTATCATTCCGAAACCCAATTCATGTATTAAGTTCTATGTTCTAGCACCCTGATCAAGCGCATGACTTAGCTTTCGTAGTTCTACAATGGCAGTTAAGCGAGTATTTTCCTCCGCATGGCTTTAATCGGTAACGTGTGATTGTTACACTCTATGTAGCCAGGTTATCCTTATATCTCTTGTTTTCTTGATTAGTTCGACTGGAATGTCATCCGACCCTGGTGTCTTCTGTTATAGTGATGCTTGCATAGCTTTATTAATCTATGGTTTTTGTCATATTCTGGTATAACTTTGTAGTGACCTGTATGTTGATATCTCTTGATGTCCCCCACCCCGCCCCCCCTCCTGGTAGTCAATAGCTATGTGAAGTGTTGTTGCCATGTTTCCATGATCTTTGTTTTGTCGTGCATAATATTTGCCTTTACACCACTTTTGATTTATGTTAGGTTATAACACTCGCATGTGTATGATTATGTTAATTAGTTTTATTTTCGCCTCTTGAATTACACTTTTTGCGGATTTTCTTTCAAATTTGAATTCAGTAAAGTCTGTCGCTTTTTGGCTTATAACATATATTTTGTATTCATTATTTTTTTCTTTAATGAATGTTTTTTCTTCGTCATTTCAATATGCTGTAATGCTGTCTTTTAAGCTTCTTGTCGTTACAGCTCCACAACTGCTCTTGATGCTTTACTGAAAGTACTATTGAACATTGCTCATGTTTCTTCAACTGTCTTTGTTCCTGTTCTGATTTTTTTGTCGGAATCTCGTGTAGCTTTGTTGAAGTAGTCTTGAGTCTTGAATTTAATTAAATTGTGTATACTTATTGTTTGTTGGCTTATTTTTGTCATCTCGTTCCATTTTGTTTGAATAATGATCATTCAAGTGTTACGGTATGTATCAACACACAGTCTCCTAATAGCTCTTGTCTGTCTCTACTTTTTGTGTCTTGGCTTATATAACATGGATTGATACATATTCCAAATAGGAAGTCCAGAGAGACAGACGGCGTAGTGTACCAAATAAAGTAATACATAGCAAGAAGAAAGAGAAAAAAGAACAAATGATGAATCTAAAATGGAAAACGCTGTTACCTGGAACTGTACGGTTATTGGGGGAATGATAATACATTTCATGAAATACCACATGCACAGAAACAATAACATAGTAGACATAATTCAACGACTAGAAGATTATAATAAATGTCCAGAAGGCTTAATTAAGAGAGCTATACCAACTTTTAGAGGAGCAGTTATACACAGCCATTTCTCTATCGTGATCATGGCCGTAATACAGGTACTGATTGTGTTGAAAGAAAAATGAACCATCCCTGACCTGATGTATGTGACTCCGGTTGAATCGAAAGGCACATCAGCTGCTAAAAATGTTGGAGTAAATAACACACATGCCAAAATCATCATCGAAAGACTGCACATATCGGAAACTGTAAACCTGTGCAGCAATATAATAAGAAGGTTATGCAATAGTGGATGTGCTTAAGAGTTCGCAATATTGTAAATATTTAGATGCTGCATGAACAAGTCTCGAACATTAGTTTCAGAACTGAACATACGTTATCTTCACATGCAATGCCTACTTCTTGAATATCAGGCAGTTTGGTTACCTCGTGCTTGATTTACCTGACAAGTTGTTTTCCATCGTCGAGCGTCGTTTTTGACTGCTTGTGGGCTGTTGATTGTGTTATTTGGCTTGGTGTACTATATAAGATGGTCCTGTGTCATCATTACTGATGTGACCGCCACTAAAGAGAATCGGACAGAACCAAATCCAAGAGTGTTTCGTTTTTGTTACAACCGTTCCTTCAGTCGCCCCAGCTGTAAATGGGAAGATGATTTATGAGTTGGAGAAGGTATACACAGCAAGGAAGGGAACTGGTCACCCTTCATAACATATAATACATGTTGGTACATAAAGAGTTATCTGCATCCCCTACGATAAGTGTTGTCATGGTAGTGATCTTTACCTTCATGTACACGATAAACATTCCCATCTGAGTAAAGCACTGGCAGGATAATGCCATTGCAAAAGACTGATAACGTATCAATATGAAAGTGATCGAGTAGGGACGGTAGTTACAAATCGTGAACCAGTTGTAAGTACAGCACGTGAGCTTTACGAACAATCAATTTATGTTTCCATCTTCATCTGCTGTCACATACTGAGGTCACACGATTCCAGTTGAAGTGCTTTCGCTTCTCACTACAAATGCACTGAGCTCAATATACGTTATAAGTTAGTGACGTGCTCCCAACAACCCAGCTGTAACATGGGCATTTGTTTACTGCTTGCAGAAGCAGGAAGGGCATGAACTCTCCACTTCATACATGTGTCAGGTCCAGTAAACTTGAGTCATTCACACTTCATCCCTGGCAACAGTGTACCCTATTTATCTACATTGGTCGTCAATGCTGATTTTGTTTATAATGCCATAAAACAAAACTCAATGTAAACAAATGCACATCATTCAACCTTATATCGAATCGTACAATGTGCACATGTCACTCGCGTTCTGCTCATATTTCGTCCCATTTTTCTCTTGAGCTGCGGCGTGGTGAATGAGTTGGTTGAACGTCCTACAACCTCGACGTGCTCGTGTTCAACATCATGAGACAGCAAGGCCGAGCCCCCATTATACTGACATGCATGCTGGTGTCTAATGCACCGTATAATGCACTCTGCCTTACAGATCATAGTGGACGAAACATACAATAACAAATCATACTATGGTATATCCGATGACGAAATTGTATTTTCTCTTCCTATAGTTTAAACAAAAAGAAAAACAAACAACAACAAAAAAAACGTAACGAGGGCTCAACTTCATCGACTCAGGTTTTCCCCATTTAGTTCGGTCTCTCTCACAGATGGGTATCACACCATTCGAGAGCATCGCACAAAGCACGAACTCCGTAGCTCCAGCGATGAATCCAGGGATCTCCGGAAAAAAATTGACATCATTAATCAACCGTCGCAGTTCGAATTCGAACCCAAACCGTCTGAACACGAGGCAAACAGCTATAGTTGTGTCTGCAATAGTAGTTTTCACTCAAAGGTATACAATGATAGTTAATAAAAGTGGTTTTATTTTCCGTTGACGACATGTTAAAAAAGCAATTCAATATGAATAACTTTGTTTAGTTCATGCATACATATAAACTTTGTATTTTTTATTTCTGGTAAAATGCACTGCGGGTGGATGAGCGGTGTTGTTGTTCGTTCATGACTATTGATATGATGACCTTTTCTTTTTTCACCTAGCCAGTCCTTCCAGTCGAGTATTGTGTATATCCTGGTTGGGGAAGGGTGCGGAGATGGCTGACGAGTCCGATTTGAGAGCTGCTTATTCTTCTTCTTCTTCTTCTTCTTCTTCTTCTTCTTCTTCTTCTTCTTCGTACGCTGTGAAACGTCAACCTGTATTTTTTTGAAGAAAGCAGTGGCCATCCTGAGGCTGTCGACATTACCATAGAGCTTGTCTGGTGTTGCAGCTGGTGATGGCCACTTGTGCTTTCTCTTGTCCACGTATCTCGGGCAGTTTTGCGGCAGATGTTCAGCGGTCATTTTCCGGTACCACAAGTGCATTCGTCAGTGCCACCTATGTTCAGTTTATTGAATAGGTGGTACCTCAGTCTGTTGTGGCCTGTGCGAAGTCTGAAGACAATGAGCTGCTCTCCTCTGTTCAACTGGTAATAGGCATCGTTTTTTGTGTAGCCAGTATGTTCTGTTTCTCATGGGGCAATGTATCTGGCCCTAATAAGCCGTTTGGACTCTTCGTAGGTCACACTAGAATCTGGTTGTGATAGTCTTGCATATTCTTTTGCCAGTATGCCTGCTTCCTCGTTGCCTTGGATGTTACAATGGGATGGAGCCCACTGTACCACTACTCTTCTTGGTTGGTGAGGACTGATTGCATAGTTGACAGAGTACTGCTCTTAAATCATTAAGTTCAGTATTTTTCTGACTTGTTAGTGATGTAACTACGGCCAGGGCATCTGTAAAGAGGACTATCTGACTGTCATTGCTTTCGCCTGTGAGCATTGCTTCTACTGCATCCTTCAGTGCCTCTGTCTCCGCTCTGAAATTGCTTGACAGTGTTATTTTTCTACCATTTGGTAGGCTCAGGAATACCCCTGCCCCTCCGTTCTGTGTTGTGTTTGCTACAGAACCGTCGGTGTATTCATGGGTCCAGTCCATGCTTGGGTAGTTTACCGTTATGTATCTCAGGGTTATGTCTCTTATTTCTTTTTCAGTCTAGCTGTTCTTGTTTCCAATACCTGGTATATTTTCTACCACCTCCGGAATGATATGGTGCTTCCAGTTAGGTTTGCGTACAGTAGGGATGGGCTTTTGGTATTGTTACGGTGTTCATACGGTCTTTGCTCATCTTTGCTTTGGCTATATCTGCAAATTTTGTCCGCTTTAGTTTCCCATTTCCAAATCTATTTTGTCTTTGATGCATTGGATGTTCTGTCAGTCTTCTGAGTTTCTCTGCGTGCTGCTGGGCTCTGCCTTCTTATATGTCGGTTATGGATTGCACATGTGTAATCTTTTCAAATTCTACAATTGGCGTTGACTTTATGCCTCCTGTTATAACTCTTATGGCTTGGTTTTGAAGTTTGCTAACATTACCAAAGTTCGCCTTTGCTGCTGTTGTCCATACGGCAATGCCATACTCGAGAACTGGTCGCACTCTTCCAGTGTACAGTTTCTTTAGCATTCTTTCGTCAGCTCGCCAGCTTGTGCCAGCAAGTTTCCTGATGATTGCCATTCTTTGTCTGGCTCTCATTCAGTTTCTTTTGATCTGACTTTTAAATGTTATGCGCCGATCAAATGTGACTCCCAAGTAGTTTGGGTTGTCGTTTGGCCACAGGTATTTGTCGTTAAGTTTTATTTTGGTGTTCTGTGGTTTATTTTAAGGGCTGCTTATTTATTATTTGGATTAATGGGAACATGACGCCATTTATCGTTTTACACGGAGGGACAGGAATAAGCATGGAGACAATTGATCTAATGAGTGCTGATAGGCTAGAGACTCAGCGTTTGAGAAGACACGTGACACCATGAGATGCCGCAAACGGTTATGGCTTTCTTTGGAAGAGGTTGTTCTGCTCCTATTGATCCTACTAGTCACATTTGTTACCGACATGGACTGTAGCTACACACTTTTTTTAAAAAACACAATTACTATCGTCTGACAAAATAGAAAGAGCCATTGAAACGGTATTTAATTAAGTAATTCATAACTAAAAATTGACAATCAGTGATCATCAAACCTGTAAGGACGACATAAGAACAATATACATGTAATAGTCAAAGCAGTGTGATAATTAATATACATTTACTTTCTGGTTAAACTGAATACGTTTGATGACAGCAACGTGTACTATCACTAGTGATATTTTTTATTCTATAAACACTAGAACGTAATTAACAAAACTGTAAGTAAAACAAAAATACGAGTATCACTCTAGTTTGATACACAATCATCGTGTTTTTATTCAAACTTTGGCACAGTCAATAAGCCGGTAATTAAACTAAATCAAGCACTCGAGTTGGACAGTATGAGTTCAATACGTAGGGAAAGAAAATCAAAATTGTTATGTGCTAAATGTTGTTGTTGTTGAATGCCTACAATGAGTAAGTGTATTTTTGTGTACGGCCTGGAAAGGATTTCAAGGGGCAGACTTTAGTAGCTTCCCTCACATTCCGAGCAAGAATAAGGAGGCTAAACCTCGTTCTTCCATGTGCTATGCATGGCTTCATCTGCGTGGCTCTCACTACTACGGTTACCACATCGATGCACATCTCGTCAGCCAGGGTGCTTTGAGAAAAGCCCGTTTCCATGGGATGCTACATGGAATATAGATTGTGGTATTGATCAGTGTATTGTACATAACTCTGACACTACATCCTGCGCGGATGTTGTACCTGATTGGAGTGCCGCTTCAGTTCCCCTTTGTGCTGGATAAAATCACACAACTTTATCAAGTTAAAGAATTCAGACGTAAAAGAAACTTGTTCCATACGATATCAACAATGGTAGTGAACCCTTTAAAGACACTGTGGTACATGCTGTATGTTTCAGTGAAAAATACGACTACCATCAATATGATAATGCGTACATTACGGTAAAACAACTGTAAATAGTATCCTGGTGTATATATCGATAACGATATCAAGCACGCAATACTAGGCATAACTATCTGACGAAACTATTGTAGAAAGAAAATGTACAACTTAACCTTATCTACATATATATATATATACACACACACACACACACTATCAATAGAGCAGACACACCGCACAGAAACAAATAATAACATTTTGGAAATACACTTTAAATGCAGTATTCTACCGTCAAAAAGCATAGATAAATACACACACAGTCCCATAATTTAATATAATAACGAAATGGAAGTGTTTAAATGCAAGCAAACAAACAGAGACATAATCTACAACCCATATTTAAGTTCCAAATATACACATTTTAAAAAACAATTTCTGGATTTAATTCTGTGTGTGAGAAAAAACATTGGGGGTAGTTTATCCATTGTGGTAACTTTAACGGCGAATTAAACTGTATACAGAATCATACAACGGGGCATAACACTATATAGAATCATACAACGGGGCATCACACTATATAGAATCATACAACGGGGCATCACACTATACAGAATCATACAACTGAACACCACACTATATAGAATCATACAACGGAACACCACACAATATAGAATCATACAACGAAATACCACACAATATAGAATAATACAACGGAACACCACACAATATAGAATCATACAACGGAACACCACACAATATAGAATCATACAACGGAATACCACACAATATAGAATCATACAACGGAACACCACACAATATAGAATCATACAACGGAACACCACACAATATAGAATCATACAACGGAACACCACACAATATAGAATCATACAACGGAACACCACACAATATAGAATCATACAACGGAACACCACACAATATAGAATCATACAACGGAACACCTCACAATATAGAATCATACAACGGAACACCACACAATATAGAATCATACAACGGAACACCACACAATATAGAATCATACAACGGAACACCACACAATATAGAATCATACAACGGAACACCACACAATATAGAATCATACAACGGACCACCACAAAATATTGTATCATACAACGGAACACCACACAATATAGAATCATACAACGGAACACCACACAATATAGAATCATACAGCGGAACACCACACAATATAGAATCATACAACGGGTCATTACACTATATGGAATCATACAACGGAACACCTCACAATATAGAATCATACAACGGAACACCACACAATATAGATTCATACAAAGGGTCATTACACTATATGGAATCATACAACGGAACACCACACAATATAGAATCATACAACGGAACACCACACAATATAGAATCATACAACGGACCACCACAAAATATTGTATCATACAACGGAACACCACACAATATAAAATCATACAACGGAACACCACACAATATAGAATCATACAACGGAACACCACACAATATAGAATCATACAAAGGGTCATTACACTATATGGAATCATATAACGGAACACCACACAATATAGAATCATACAACGGAACACCACACAATATAGAATCATACAAAGGGGCATTACATAATATATAATCATACAAAGGGGCACTACACTATATAGAATCATACAAATGGGCACTACACTTTAATGAATCATACAAAGGGGCATCATACTATATTTTAAGCATACAAGGAACATCACACTGCATAGGATCATACAAAGGACCATTGCACTATACAAAGTTAATAATAAATAAATTAAAATAATATAAAATCGAGTCATATAACATATAACATAATATAATATTATATTAACAACATTAACATTTATATTGAGCTGCAGAAGTTCCAAAAACGTATCTGAGCCCTTACCGAGGGTACGTGATAACAGTTATGACTTCTAGATGGAGCACATAACAATTACTTGTGTATTTGAAATCTATTTTGGGTATATATGAATGAACTCACTCTACTCTCTACCTTCAAAAGAGACAATACAACCACAACTTAATTTTAGAAATAGTTGTATTGGCATTTTTCTGACAATATCTTAGAAACTTCCTAATCTAATTTTCGACTACTTTCAGACCAACAAAAATAATATGCTTGACATTGCAACCAAGTAAAACCAAGAATATCGTACATACAATGCATTTTAATACGGTACAAGTTATTAAATAAGACAATAAATAATACATATGTATGTAATAACAACACTAATAATAAATCAATGATAAGATTATTGCCTAAAGTACTCGAAACTGTGAATAAATGATCGGGGCTCATCAATATCGTGATACAATTATTATAAGTTTTCTGCGTGCTTTCTTTTTACACTCCTCCCTGAGATGACAAGAACCAGCAGCAATCGCTGTCCAAACCTATTTAATTCACCATTCCGTCCTCTTCCTCCGATGTCCAATGAATCCACCTATACCCTCCTACAAATGCAAATGATGACTATCCACTACCCATCTCAACCACAATTGATCTCCGAGGACCCAATTGCAGAGCAGTATCCTCCAGTTTAACTTCAAAAGTCAGAACATCTATTACAACTGGAGCAATGTTGAACACAAGACTTTCTGTAACAAACACTACACAGAACGGAGGGGCAGGAGCATTCCTGAACCTACCAAATGGCAGAAAAATAACACTGTCATTCGCTACTGGTAAGTACACAAGCAATTTCAGAGCAGAGGCAGAGGCACTGAGGGCGGCAGTGGAAGAAATGGTAACACACAGTGAAAATGAGAGCCATATAGTCCTGCTGACAGATGCTCTCGAAGTAGTCACAGCGCTATAAAGCCAGAAAAACACTGAGCTTAATGACTTAAGAGCAGCACTCTGCAAACTGTGCCAGCAGTCCGCACCAAAAAGGGTAGTGGTACAGTGGGTTCCGTCACACTGCAACATCCAAGGCAACGAGGAGGCAGACAGACTGGCAAAAGAAGGTGCAAGGCTACCACAAACAGATACCAGTATGACGTACGAGGAGTCAAAACGGCTTATCAAAGCCAGATACATGTCCAAATGGGAAACCGAACATACTGGTTACACCAAAAACGATGCCTATTACCAGTTGAACCGAAGAGAGCAGGTCGTTGTCTTCAGACTTCGCACTGGCCACAACAGACTGAGGTACCACCTATTCAACAAATTGAAGATAGGGTGTACCGACGAATGCCCGTGCGGTACTGGTAAAATGACCACTGAACATCTGCTGCAGAACTGCCCGACATACGAGGATCAGAGAGAGCAGATGTGGCCATTGCCAGTGGAACTGCAAGACAAGCTCTATGGTAGTGGCGAGAGTCTCAGGATGACCGCCGCTTTTTTCGAGAAAATAATGGTTACTGTCTGACTGTGTACGCAGAAGAAGAAGAAGAAGAAGAACACAAGACTGAGATGAATACATTCCAGCGGGAAGTGACCTAAAATTCCAAAACTAGACGAACAAGAGAAGTCATCGCAGATGAACCTCGCGCCAACCGGAAGAACTCTGATCATTTATTTTACCTTAACAATGTTTTATATTCATTGAATTTAAAGCGTATATTTTTTTTTCATCTTCATAATCACTCCATTTCATAGTTCTTCTTCTTCTTCTTCGTACGCTGTTTACAGCGATATTTACGTTGCACTGATTTAATTTGTTAGCCAGTGGCTCAGTGCATCCGATGTCAACAGGCGTTTCTGTAGGGTTGTCCTCCTTAGCCTTTGGCTGTCCCCAGCCTAACTGCAAGGCAGCAGTTGTTTTTGGTCAGAGTTGTCTCTCTTGGGAAGTTGTCTTGCAGGACTATCGAGTCTTCCCTACTCGTGTCTATAGCGTTTGGAAATGATATGATGGACTATGTACTAGTTTGTACTATCCCGGAAGAGAGGCAGTCCAGTGTGACTTTTTCCCAGGATCGTCACGTCCTGCCAGAAACGTAGCATATGCATATGAGTGAGGTATCTTTTTGCTCGCTCTATTTTCTCGGCTCATCTGCAGTGATGGTACGCCTAGCATTCCCCGCCACCCGGGAGCTTGCCACCATGGGACAGGAGGTGCAGTGTCCACTGGACTGCATCTCTTCTGCGTCCATTGGAATGACTGATAGCAGACAGATGCAAAGAGCGAGGAAGGAGTGCATTTTACCAGGTGCATTCCTGCGGCTCGATCGGGCCGGGACACAAGCCCCAGCCATGTCGTAGTATCCCATCTCAGCGGTGCTGAGATTTTGGGCGGAATTCTGGCTTAGAGGCGTTCGGCCGTAATCCCTCAGATGGTAGCTTATCAGCAAAGCACGTGGACCAAATGTCAGCGACCTGTGATTCCTCTCGAAATAGTGCATTTGACCAGGTGACAAGCCTAGTCTTGCACGGAGATGTTGTCCGCCTAGGGAGCGGACATGGTCAAGGGTTGAGTCTCAGCAGTTCGCAGTGAGGTAGCTGATCTACTGCTTAGGGTACCCGACCGAGAACTAAGTCTTCTACAAATGATTTCATTCCTCATCGCCGTATGGGGTGAATATCGAGCAGCTTCCCGCCCGATTTTATCAGCGGACGGCAGAGACCTCATTCTGCGGCTTGACCGGGTGGGGCTGGAGCGTGACCCCGAGGTCCCCACCATGTCGAAGCCTCCCTTTGCATTTGTGCTGGGCTGCTTTTAGGCGGGATTTTTGGCTTAGAGGCGTTCGGCCGTAATCCCTCACCTCAAACCGTTGGCTTATCCGCCTAGTACGTGAACCAAAATGTATGCGGCTCCTCTCGGGCTTAGCAGGATTACCGTAGCAGAGCATTGTTATTTGTAGGGTAAAGCTGACCTGTCTTCAGAGGGTTTATTTCCAGCACCCGTTCAATATTAGCCAGACCGTATCAATAGAGGGCTTTTAGTTTGTCAATGGCCCAGTTTCTGGAGCCTGCGATTTCTGCAGGGTAAAGACCAGATTACCGTAGCAGGCGCTCTTTCATTTGGGGGTTTTGAGACTGACCTGTTTTCCGTGGGTCTAATACCAGCACATGTTCACTATTAGACCCCACGAAGGTGCTCTCTTTTGACAGTCATTCTACACTATTGGCGTGTTTAGTCAATTTTAGCCTCAGGCTCCACTCCTGATAGTGCTCTTCCGTCAATTCCTTTATCAAACACTGGATGCAGACAAACCGAGCTTCAGAGGGCGTAACCCCAGGTTTCTGAGGGTCTAAATCCAGCACCAGTTTCATATTAGACCCCAGAAAAGTGGTCTTGGCATATCAGTCATTTCAGTGTTGGCCGTGTTGAGTCAAATTAAGCCGCAGGCTCCACTCCTGGTGGTGCCCTTCCGTCAATTCCTTTAAGTTTTAGCTTTGCAACCATACTTCCCCCGGAACCCAAACACTTTGGTTTCCCGGAAGCTGCCCGCAGAGTCATCGAAGCAACTCCTGCGGATCGCTAGTCGGCATCGTTTATGGTCAGAACTACGACGGTATCTGATCGTCTTCGCGCCTCTGACTTTCGTTCTTGATTAATGAAAACATTCTTGACAAATGCTTTCGCAGTAGCTCGTCTTGCGGCGATCCAAGAATTTCACCTCTAACGCCGCAATACGAATGCCCCCGTTTGTCCCTGTTAATCATTACCTCCAGTTCCGAAAACCAACAAAATAGAACCGAGGTCCTATTCCATTATTCCATGCACCATTATTCAGGCAGCCGAGGCCTGCTTTGAACACTCTAATTTTTTCAAAGTAAACGCGCCGGCCACCCAGGACGCTCAGCGAAGAGCACCCGTGGGAGAGAGCCGGCAGACGGTAGGGCAGGAGACAACGGTCAGTGAACCGGCGCGAGCCGGACCGGCCGTCTGCGCCTGAGATCCAACTACGAGCTTTTTAACTGAAACAACTTTAATATACGCTATTGGAGCTGGAATTACCGCGGCTGCTGGCACCAGACTTGCCCTCCAATAGATCCTCGTTAAAGGATTTAAAGTGTACTCATTCCAATTACGGGGCCTCGAAAGAGTCCCGTATTGTTATTTTTCGTCACTACCTCCCCGTGCCGGGAGTGGGTAAGTTGCGCGCCTGCTGCCTTCCTTGGATGTGGTAGCCGTTTCTCATGCTCCCTCTCCTGAATCGAACCCTGATTCCCCGTTACCCGTTACAAACATGGTAGGCATGTCACGTACCATCGACATTTGATAGGGCAGACATTTGAAAGATGCGTCGCCGGCACATGAGGCCATGCGATCAGCACAAAGTTATCCAGAGTCACCAGTGGGGACGCCGCAACCCCGCGAGGGGAAACGACGATTGGTTTTGAACTAATAAAAGCGCTCTTTCCGCGAGGGTCGGAGCTTGGTAAGCATGTATTAGCTCTAGAATTGCCACAGTTATCCAAGTAGGATCGTGTCATCTAAGGAACCTCGACTGATTTAATGAGCCATTCGCGGTTTCACCGTGAGACAGTGTGAACTTAGACATGCATGGCTTAATCTTTGAGACAAGCATATGACTACTGGCAGGATCAACCATATATCTGTCGGAGACGTACGTACAGCACACACCGGTCGTCGGAGGAAGGGTTACGTGTAAAAAGCCTCGCTGGGACGACGGCCGCAGGGACCGACTGACGGGACGGACGGACGGTTTGTTCCACCCGGACGTCCCTCACTCCGTCGACCTAGGACCGCCTGCTGACAGGGGCCTCCCACACGCACCAGACGACCGACCGACCGGGCTCGCTCGAGGAGGGATGGCAGCGCTCTGTGCAGAACGGATCCCAACGACCTCGGCGATTAATTTCACTGGGACTAGAGACAATTTGGCCTGCCGGCCTGCTCTTCTCCGTAGGGAGAACGCAGGGCCTCGAGGCAACGATTCCTGCTTTCCATTTGCCGGTCACAAGCTCTTTGCGAGAGTCGGACCACCAGCGAGACGTACTGTCGAGCTCTGCTATAAGCCTTAGATAAATCACAACGGACGGACCACGTTTCCTGATACGGACCAGACCAGCGCACCTCGGTGGAGGAGCCGCTGCAACAAACCGCACCCAATTCGCTCTACGGGGAAAGGCAGGCGAGCGTTTTCCGCAAGCCCGCGCTATCGCTCCGCCTGGCGGGACTGACATCGCTTTACGAACACTGGTTGAAATTGAGTCGCTGCGGCGAGACAACTACCCCAGATCATTTCATAGTTCAAATGTATACCTTCCATTTCATAGTTCACCTTTATACATTTCATTTCATAGTTCACTTGTATACATCTCATTTCATAGCATCCTCAATATACTTTTCAAATATATGATGATGATTTAAAAAATTTAATAAACATTTAAAAAAAAACAACAAAAAAACAGGTCCCTATCAACTTAATAAAAAAAAAATGAAAAGAAAAAAATGTGTGTACCAAATATATCTATATATATATATTCCCAAATTGTGGCACCTTAATCCATGGCATTCTTCTTCTTCTTCGTACGCTGTCAGACGTCAACTTAAGTTCAATATGTTTCTGGCGTTTTAGTGCTGTAACCACGGCCAGGCCATCTGTAAACAGGACTATCTGAATTTCATTTCTTTCACCTGTCAGCATTGTTTTTACTGCAGGCTTTAGTGCCTCTGCCTCCGCTCTGAAATTGCTCATGGAATTCAAAGTAAGCAAATATGACCTCCGTAGCCGGACAAAGTACCAACATTTTATTTTTTTAAATTGCAGTAACTATCAACGATAAGAAGGTTCAACAAGAGAATCAACAAATGAGATGAAACATTTTTTTAGCACTGAAACAGTAGGTTAGGTACATACAGATATATGCATGCATCCAAGAACTGGTTCATTCGACTTGATATCGCCTAATTGACTACGGTGTGGGGTGGAAAATGGCGTGCCTCCACCAGAAAAAAAAACAACTAGTGAGGCTAACATCTAAAAAACAAAAAAAAACAAAAAAATCAACAACACTATATCGAATCAAACACATGGACACCACACAATAGAGACTCATACACATGGACACCATAGAATTCAGAATCATACAAAGGGACATCACACTGTATAGCAGTTGCCATTTATCGCAGAATAGACATTTCCACAAAATACTCAAGAAAACTCAACATCGAGGAGAAACTTGGCCAATGGCGTTGACATTACACTAACACACATAACAAATGCATTAAACAACATGCGAAAAGGCAAGTCACCAGTACCTTATGGGCTCGCATCAGAATTCAACCAAAACTTCTTTCCCATTTTAGGACCACTCCTACTCAAAGTATAATAAAAAACGTTTAAACAGAATGAGCGTCCTCCCATTCAAAATCTGCCCTGCGTTATATTAATACCAAAAAATAACGCAGTCAGACCACAACCTTAACATCACAGACACACATCACTTCTAAATGTAGACTACACAATCTTGACTAAGACAAACAAATAAATTCAAACCATTTATCCCATCACTCATACACCAACAGTGCAGTATACAAGGGAGAAATATACACCGGCACAGACTTTTTATCAGAGACATTATCAACCTCACACACGATAAAAAAACAAAATCATCAATCATTTCCCTAGATCAAGACAAAACGTTCGATATAATATCCAATCAGTACCTCCACAAATTCCTCGAGAGTTGCAACATAGGAGACCGTTTTATAAAATGGATACAAATCATCTACGCCAAGCCTGAGAGCAAGGTGCTGGTAAACCACCAGGCTACAAGTGCCTTTCGGCTAACGAGATCATTGAGACAGGAGTGTCCCCTGTCCACATTGCTCAATACCCTTGCCTTGTAGCCCTCATTAGAGAAAATCAAACACGACAGATCCATAAAAGGCACACACGTACATGGAGCGAAAGCGAAGAAGTTGCTTGCCTACGAAAACGACATTGTTTTCTTCCCCCGAGACTACACATCAATGGAAAACATTCTAAACACTTTGGTAAGGACAGTGGGAAAAATACACATGTACAAAAAATCCACTATAATGGGAATAGACCAGTAGAAAAACAAAGAGGGCTTACTTTGTGTTCTAAAAATAACAGACTCCGTTAAACTGTACGGCGTAACCGTCCTATATGACCCCAACCACATTCACCACGACACATGGACACATTTAACGACCAAAATAAAAGACATGCTACAAAGATACATGGACAAAACAGCCACAATTTTTAGCCATAGCATAAAAGTAAACACATACATAATTCCCAAATTAAGCTACACAGTCACAGTGTTTGAAATACCACTGCAGAAAATCAAGGATATCAACAAACTCATTAGGGGTTTCATTTTCACAAACACCATACACACGCCAACGCACACTGGCACAAGACAAGAGATTCTGAGCTATCGCACTCCAAAACATATAGACACAAATACAGTCCCTCCGATTAGGCCACGTCGGGCAGATTGCAGAACGTCTGGAACATCACATACTTGAACACTACTACAATGGCATCAGTATATCCAAGCTGACACCAATAAACAACGCAACACCACACTTGTGTGGGACATTACCGCCCTTCTACGCGTCATGAATAAAAGCCATCTTAGGACACGAACAACTAACACAACAGAAAACAAATCAAATATACAAACATCTAATCAAGCTACAAGCACCTTAGAATAAAAAGAGGTTACACATATTTTAAAACAGACTACACGAACATGTTTACAAATCTACACAACCCACACATCTAAAGAAGTCGCTTACCGACTTTTATTCAACCTAACTCCAATAAACACAGGGAAACAGCGCACACCCAAATGTCAACTATCTCAGACGAGCGAGAAAGAAACATAATACAACATATTCTACTCGTGCAGTACAGTCATACCTACAAGACAAATTCTACAAGACACAATCGAGAAACAAACAAGACAGAATGTAGATATGTATAAGGCAATAATGTTAAACACTATACCAGACACAACACCAACCAGTCAAGCACAAGTGCTAAATCTGCTATCAGAAGACAGACACATTATATGGAAATGCAGAAATAAAGCCACCTACCGCTTCAGAACATACTCTCCAGACACTCGACTACATATGTTCATGGGAAAAGCATCGTTCAGTAGCGACATACAAATGTAAATGGTGTACTATGAAATATGTATGTTAAAATATGCTTGATCATTTTCAATTTCCAATTGCAATTGTTCTTGCCACACAAATAAGAAAAATGTATCGATGTGGAAAAGAGTGAATGAATTAATGTATACATGTTTGAGACTTCATCTTTTTTTTTTCTCCCAATAACACAATAACTGAATAAAAACCACTGGTAGCAAGGCATGGAAAGTATCAATGTCCCCCATTCCAACTGATATGTTTGTTTCCCCGCTGAACTAAATCCCCAAATTCACGCATAGCTGTCAAATCTGATATGCTCTTTTCACAAGTTGTATGGTGGTCCTTTCCTCCACTAGTCAGTTCAAAAGTGTTGATTAAAAGGACAATGGGGAGGAAATATACTGGGTTTCTTGGCAAAGGGGACAGACGACTGGCGTGAAGAATGGTTCTGATGTAGGCCATGCTTTGCCCACCCCCTTAACTACGGTACATATACACAACACCGTTAAGGCTCTATAACTTTTAAGGACAAAACAAATATATCTACACATATATGTGTTTTTAGCAAATATGTGCACGGCTACGTACACATGTTCCACATATGTACGTGGGTACGTGTGTTTATGCATGTACTTTTCCTACATATATATATATGGGTGTGCAAATATGTGGTATACATATCATGCATGTGTGTATGCATGAAATAAGTATTTAAGTATGCATGTATAAATCTATGCATAAAAGGGTGAAAGTATACAAGTTAATTTATTTCAAAGATTGTTAAAGTTTTAAGTGCAAAGTCCAAATACTTGGGACACCATGAAACTTCCTAAGCTTTTAAAGCATGGTGTTTCTAAAGTGCACTCTTAATCTATCAAGGTTGTGATTGTAAAGACGATTAGCACGGAATTTGAACACCTGAGCCATAAAAGTTAGTCCCTGAACTTAAAACCTATTAAATGATAACCAGAACAAGTGAAAAGGTATCAATTACTTGCCCCACTCAACTGATGTCGCTGTTCCTAGCTGAACAAACTTGCTGCTGATAGAGCAAATCCCACCACTCTTTGAGTATCCCGGTGGTCAGTTTTGGTAATCTTCCTTTTTTTCGCTTAAGAAACATAATTGCTTTTTAGAGGCACTGGACTGGCAACATAAATACCATAAGTCATTTTGAGAGGTCCTTAGGTAAGAAAATGGACCACCCGTAGCACAACTTTTATCATTTGACCTTGATCAAATATTTATAGAAAAGACATCCACCTAAATTAGAATATAAATTGATATCGCCTTGTTCACCTGTTTCAATGGCCACCATCTCCTTTATTTCTTCATTTGGCTTGAGACATCTGCATGTGGAACTGTGTTATCATGACTGTATGCAGGTATATGTATATGTACTGGGTGTGTACTTATTTGTATGTGTCTGGAAACATGTATATGCACATGCATGTACGTTTTTTATGTGTGTGTGTAAATTAATATGCGTGTGTGTGTATACATGAGTGTGTGTGTGTGTGTGGATAAATAAACATATATAGGGGTGTATAAAGGAAAATGTATGGGTGTGTATAAATGAATATGCGTGGGTGTGTATAAACAAATGTATATTCATGCATACACGCATATGTGTGTATGGGTGTGTACACATGTGTCAGCATATTGCCTTTGCAAATACCTCAAACAATCCACACACAAAATTTTGAGAATTTAAATAATTTTCAATTGCTGTTTCTATTCAAGTCATAAAATGTAACTCCCACCATCTCCTGTTTTATCTCATGGGAAATTATCCCTTCATTGTATTTCACATCATACACACATTTTCTTTGACATTTGTTGTGTTCAAATTTGAAAAGTCTTTTAATTTATTGTGTGAGATAACGAATTTTCAAAAAAAACAAAATAAACAAACAATTACACTGTATAGAGTCATACAAAGGCGCATAGCACTTTACATAATCATACACCGGCAGTGTGTTCAAACTGTAATATATAGAATCGCAAAACTATATGCACAATGTAAGTTACGTGAGCTGAGCTGAAACTTTCATATCATCCACTACACAACATTCACATCAGTGATTGTGTTGACTCCAAACTATCATATGCACAACTACACAACGTTAACCCAATTGACTGGCTTTACTGCAAACTGCGGGATACAACTATACAACATGCAGACAATTGAATAGGATGACTTCAAACTATGATGTACACTGCTATACAACATGCACACAATTGTTTAGGATCTTGTATTTGTGAGCTAGTAGATCATGACAGCACAATATCTCTCAGACAAAAGTGCATGTCCTTATCCGTTGTTATGGTAATGTGCAGAGAGCTGTATATATGGTGTAGTATGACTCGAGAAGCGTGTTTCCCACATTGGCTAGTCCTGAGCACATTGTCTGGTTGTGATCGACTATTTCCTTGCGGTCATGACATAATCGGTACTTTGACGACATTGACGTAATTGTGAACTGTTTTTTTAATGTTGTTTACATCAATTTACTCATTATTGACTCTGTCTCTTAGAAAGGGAGGTAATTTCATTATTTGTTTATCTTGCTGCGTAATGTAGACGCTAGACTTTCATCTTTCTGTCTTTCATTCAATGCAATGATGCTCACCAGACTCACCTATATTGGTATCACAGGATCGATCACATTCCTTCTGACTGCCAGACTGCTGTAACACATCATGTATACAAGAACACTACAATGCGGTTGAACGCGTTCAATTGAATACTCAGAGTCGATATTCACCCCATACGGCGAAGAGGTATGAAACCATTTGTAGAAGACTTAGTTCTCGGTCGGGGTGCCCTAAGCAGTAGATCAGCTACCTCACTGAGAACTGCTGAGACTCAACCTTTGACCATGAGATATGTCCGCACCAGGGGAACAACATCTCCGTGCAATGACCAGGCTTGTCCCCTGGTCAAATGCACTATTTCGAGAGGAATCACAGGTCGCTGACATTTGGTCCACGAGCTTTGCTGATAAGCTACCATCTGAGGGACTACGGCCGAACGCCTCTAAGCCAGAATCAAGCCCTAAATCTCAGCACCGCTGTGATGGGAGGCTACGACATAGCTGGAGCTTGCGTCTCAGCCCGGCCCGGTCGAGCCGCAGGAATGCACCTGGTAAAATGCACTCCCTACTCGCTCTTTGCCTTCTGTCTGTTATCAGTCATTCCAATGGACGCAGAAGAGATGTAGTCCAGCGGATATTGCACCTCCTGCCCTATTGTGACAACCTCCCGGGTGGCGGGGAATGCTAGGCGTACCATCACTGCAGATGAGCCGAGAAAATAAAGGGCGCATATAAATACCTTACTCACATGCATATGCTACGTTTCTGGCAGGACGTGACGATCCTGGGACAAAGTCACACTGGACTGCCTCTCTTCCGGGATAGTACAAACTAGTACATAGTCCATCATATCATTGACCAACCCTATAGACACGAGTAGGGAAGACTCGATAGTCCTGCAAGACAACTTCCTAAGAGAGACAACTCTGACCAAAAACAACTGCTGCCTTGCAGTTAGGCTGGGGACAGCCAAAGGCTAAGGAGGGCAACCCTACAGAAACGCCTGTTGAAATCGGATGCACTGAGCCACAGGCTAACAAATTAAAACAGTGCAACGTAAATATCGCTGTAAACAGCGTACGATGAAGAAGAAGAAGAATACTCAGAGGCGGATGTCTAAATTGAAATTCAGAACATATGTACACTTTTGAGGAGAAATATCACGTTATGGAAACATAAGAGAAAATTTACAATCATTTTCTAGAATAAAATAACGTTAGTATGTCAATGAACAAAAGTTAAAGGTTTGAAAACGATAACTAGACTTAGTTATGGTTAGGGGTGTTCAGAATCCCAATGTATGTAAGCGATTATCATGGAACCATACTTTGATCTTTTTTTTTTTTTTTTTTTTTTTTTCGTTCGCCTTATTTCTCTAATCCCCAAGGCGGTGTGCATTGCACTGCGTTTTTATTTTGCGCCTGTCGGCCCAGTGCATCCGACTTCAGCATGCATTTTATGTAAGGGTCTGCTTCCTACTGCATTTTCTAAGGGTTTGCTTCCCCGGGGTAACGGCCGGTGCTGAGATGGGGATCGAACCCAGCACCTTATGGTTGTGAGCCGTGTCACATAACCACTAGGCCACGCCGTCCCCTCATACTTTGATCTGAAATAAGTGAGTGTCGGAATGTGTATGTTGACTTAGCGGACATTATTCGCATCACTTCTTTCATTAGAGACAACACGACTATAGTACTAAAGCCAAATACCGTCAATTTTAGTTTTGTTAAACAATGCAACAGGCAGTGGCAGCTGACAGAGAAGGGTGTTTTAGTCCTGTTAACCTAGGCAACAGGCAGTGGCGGCTGACAGAGAAGGGTGGCGTGGGATTGTGGGGATGTCTTCATGTTTGTCCAAACGACCTCACTGGTTAAGTGTTGACCTGCCCTGAGCTGATGCTACAGTAGGCCCCCGTGTTTCACTTCGGAGCTATTAATTATGACCGTTGAAATAGACGTAATCAATGCTATTGATGAATTTTAATTTTTTTTTGTAACGGAAGGGATAACCTCGTTGAAGCGGAAACTTTACTTCCGTATATTGTTAAGGAATCCACAAAACACAGCCATAACATAACACGTTTTTATTTTACGGAGAGTTTTAGTATAGGAAGTAACCATTTTGAGGATGTATGCTGTGGTAATAAAAGGGTTACGTCACATAAATCGAAACCAGAAGTCAGATGGTAGAACTCTGTTCAACAACACAAACATCAGGGATCATGCATGTCGGAACACATTGAATTATGGTCGTAAGGATGGGTTGGTAAATCATTGAGCAACACTTCACATACAACATTGCTGTCAATTTCTAAGGTACATTTTAACGAGAAAGAAATTTTGAAAAATCAGAAGCGAGACAACATTCAAATACATAACCAGAGACAACCTTGAGCACGCATAGTTGTCGTACGAACAACTGAATGGGGATACCGTAATACATAAAGATCGGGTCACATGGCGAATGACGGGTGTACTTGTCTGGGTGAACGGGCAGAGATAATGAATCATATGCAACAAGTAAGACGATCCAGCAAACTTAAAGAATAGTGGTATTATTGGCGTCATGTTTTTGCGATACTAGAAGGTGTCAACAATGAAATGACCCACTAACGCAGCAGAGGAAAGAAAACAGTCAACATTTGTTAAAAAAGCCAGACTATAACACGTTTTTATTTTCCTCAAACTACAGCCGCTTACAAAAACCAAAAAGGAATAGATAGAAATTAATTAAACAGCGGTTCAGATAAGATTTTAGTAAGTTTTTTTTTTCAGTCAGAGAGTATGGATTGCTTGCAATGCTATACTACAGGAAATAGTAGAGTCAGGACCAAGTCATACGTTAAATAATAGATTGAATGCGCATAGTTAATTTTAGATCAAGTAATATCAAACAAAGGGTTTGAATAAATAATATGCAGAATCTTATAAGGCAGTATGATGATGTTAAGTTACCCGATGAATGTACATGAGCAAGCGCTAGGCTAGCCAGGAGGGGGAGGGGGGATGTTAAGTTACCCGATGAACGTACATGAGCAAGCGCTAGAATGGGCAGTAGAGGGAATATGTTGAACATTCTGAGGATAGTACATTAGTATTGAGGAGAGAAGGCCAAATTAGTGGCAGAGACACATCAGGTGTTTGTACTGAGAGATAAGGAACTAATAAAAAACGCATTCCGTACAAATGAACATCAATAGAGGAAATAATGCCCAGATGAACCTGAGGCCATGTTCGAGACAATTAGTAATAGGGAGGTCGTACACGTTATTGAATGCATGCTGAACACCGGAATAATTGAAAAGTTACAGTTAGAAATGTATGTTCCTATAGTGCTATGACAATAAATTTATGAAATGCATTGTTTGGATTTGTTTCTGTATGCACATGTAGTCAAACCATAACTAATGTTTCATTGGACGTGCTCTATACATATGTTGTTCTAAGAACACTGCCCGAGTCATAATACTAAACCACCCTCATTGAGTGACCTGTATTTTGGTATAATCCAATGACACTATAGGCGAAAAATATGTATACCTTCTGCACGTGAAATGTTACACCTTCTAAACTCCTTGTCAACTCTCATGAAGTGACATCATTCTTGAAGCAATTGAAAGAACTGTTAATGACTCTCTATATCGATGCGTTTAACTTTCAAATGCTTTTTCTGACCAAACCGTATAACAGCTTCTTGGGAATGCGCCTATGGGGCATGCGGACGAATATCGTCTATCATAGCTAGGCTTTTCTGCAGAAGCTAACGTTAATCTGCATTATCCGATCAGATATTCGATTTGGGAAAAGGGAATGTCGGTCTCTTAACTTAACTGATCTATATTGGTTTAGAAGACTTTGCAGATTATGTACAACAACTCACCATAGTGACCTACTTACATAAATAATACTGATTTTAAAGAAAATATGTAAGTCAGAAAATAAAGTTACTGCAGGACAGTGAAAAATAAACAGAACACGTTAATTCGAGCACATTTAAATGTTCAACATATAACATCGAGTACGATGTTTTCTCATTGAAACCATGTACAAAAAACTCTGCATCCCATCATTACAAAACTATTAAGTAAGCAACATGTCCACTAAATGCTGAAAAACCAGTGTACACTATGAGCAGTGAAGTTATATGGTTAGATCAGTTTAAAAACATTATAAGCGCACATTCATCGCTTTACAATGCCACTAAGGAGTACGTGTATAACAAGAAATATATATATATATATATATATACATATATATATATATATATATATATATATAAATATATATATATATATATATATATATATAAATATATATATAATATATATATATATATATATATATATATATATATATATATATATATATATATATATATATATATATATATATAAATAAATATAACTATTTACATTCGCTAAGTAAAACTAATTGCATTTCGGTATCTGCAAAACATTCTGCAGTATCCATTATTTATATGAACTGATTACCTGGCAATCTGATTGCATTGGCTATCAGCAGTTGTCTCAAGCTCATCATTTAAACTATGCTGGTCGTGAAGAAAAAAAGAAATGTCATATTATTTCATGCACATGTCAAGTTACAGTTAAAATCATAATACATGTTAAAAATACATGTTTTTACTGTTTGCCTGGTACATTACGCATGAACGGAGTGCATTGGTTATTCCTGTGTTTACAGCGTTATTCAAAATATTGTAATGTTTCCCATGCTGCGTAAGTATTGTCAGCAGCAACTGTCAGCTATGATTTAATCATCTGCCAGCTGTCATTGCTAAAAAGTGGTATTATCATTATGATTTAACTTCCACGATTTAAGATGTCGTGTGTAAACAATGTTTTAACGAATTTAGATTGACCAGATACACGTGCCACGTAATTTCTGCACGTCAACTAAACAGGGTGCACGGTTCTCCGCAATAAGCTATAGTTATGTTTTCATCACGCTAAACAAATCGGTCTAAAAATTATTAAATGCAGTCATCACAATTTGTAATATATTGGTAAATTGAAATGTTTACTACCGCGCTGTCATAAATGACGTATTCTACTAACAGCCTTAATTGCATACGCGAATGTGACTTGTTTTACACAATCTACCACTTTGGAATTGATTTTCTTGTCTTTATAGTACCCGTACTACAAAGACAGCATACGTTATTTGAAAATGGTATACGTGCGATACCAACTATTCATAAAATGCTCTTTTTACCTTGTAATTGTTGACACAATATATAGACTAACACACGTAGTACAGAGCAAAAGTTTACAATAAAGAACATTGTATTTCTCACCAAAATGTTAGAACTGTAGGTAAATCAACTCTAACGAGATCTACCGAAGTAGGAGCATTTGATTAAAACGTAGATTAAAACACGTGTTCCCAAACAATGGGTTCATCAATAGATACGTTAGGCATAAGTCCACACGCAATAACAATTTTTACATGGGTCGTCTATAGCGTTTTGTGTCAGATAATAAACATCTTTGGTATCATCACAAACATTATCAACATCATATGCTTCAGGAAACAAGGTTTCCAGGATTCAGTGAACATCTCCTTGCTAGGTATATGCGATTGACAATTGAATTATGTTCATGTTCTTTCATTTTTTATTTTTCATGTTATGTCAATCAAACAGGTTAGATGTTGCGTTAGCGAAAGCGTGTCCAAAGTAGAAACATGACACGTGCATGTTGAAAATTGTAATAATAATTAAAATATACATGTTGTTAATGTACATATTTTCCCTTCATTTTCTAGTATATAATGTTGTGAAATGTGGAGGAACATGTGATCGACTGGTGCAACGGGGCGCATTGTATTTAGATAAATGAAATAGTAAAAATATGACGTAAACGAAGTACATATAAGTAATATATATCATACATGACACACCAGGGTGAATAGCCACTTTAACCAATTCAATACACAGCATCTTGCCTTGTACAAACATTGCTCTCAGACTGATGAAACATGTAAATACCAACTCATTGATTACATGGCTCTTGCAGAAATGGGGAAACTATTCCTTCAAACTTTGACAACATTGTCCAACACTCTATACAGAGCAGTGAAACTACTCAAGAAGTCCTGTATCTATACAACAATGCAATTTGGCTGTCAAGAGCAGGCTTGCTCACAGGAACAACAACAAGAACATGTTGAAAATTGTAATGACAAGTTCCCAATAAACACGGTGTCTTTCATTTTCTAGTGTTTATTATTGTTACCACGTCATTCAAACAACACGAACAATGTTTACGATTCTGTGATGTTGAACAAGGACAAAATATATTACTTGAAGGACTATCTTAAATTACATGCCATGTGTACATATTTCACTGGCGTTTAGTTGAGACTAGATTGACCAGTAACACAACCTTTCTTATAGCTATATAAGTGATAACAATAAGTGGCAGCATAGTAGGATGAAGCCCCCAAACAAATGCTTTCCTAATAAGAATGCACTCGACATTGCTAGAGAGATTGAAGTGGGTGCTCTTTTATACGGCGAGCACAGAAAGATAAAAAAAAAAATATCATCAGTATAAAAACCTTTACATGCGCATCGTATAATTATACCAACACTAAAGTGTGTTAGCTATTTTTTTTCAAAAATATGATTTGTGTTATGTAAACTAGAATGCAGCCAGGAATTATTGCGCTTACCGCCCATCACCACGGTTGATGGTCCCATCAATCACAAAGAACAGATGGAGTGGTGTTGATTTGTCAACCCGTTACCTCGGGTCGACTCCATGAGGCTTTTTAGCCGTCCTGGATTTCGCGGAGTAAAACCTATCGAGGCGGAACTTACTGAGTTAGACGGTCCTCATTACCGAAATAAAGAGGATACATTGCTAATCCAGCGTTGCCAATATGTTTTCGAGGTGTGTCCATTAGGCCACTCCGTGTTAGTGAATAGATCTTAACAATGGACTACAGTACAATGTCGTAAGTTGCAACTGTAAGAGACTTTGACACGTCGCCGGTCGTCCCGTAAGACCGTGCAAGTCTCAATGACGTATATTGTAAAGGTAGGTAATTTCAAACATTGCAGCTGGTGATGGAATGTTGGAGATTTGATTATATGTTTCTGAGCTGTACGCTTTGCTGTAACATGTTCCTTTCGTCGTTTCTGCTTTGAATAACTGTAATGCAGGCACATACATTTGCATTAAGAGTTATAGTGCGTTATTTTTTAAATATAATTAATGAGAACACGATCAATTTAGAACATATATAATAACAAAACGCACGAAACAACAAAGGTATGCGTTATTTAGCTTGCAGTCATACAAAAGAGGATTAGGAAATCAAGGAGACGCAAGGCAACTATATACCTGTTTGGAGCAGTGCAGACTCACCATAAACAAACCCGGTATTGCATATTTTTTTCTTGTACATTCAGAGACATATTATTGTCGGAACATAATTGACCAGTAAAAAAATAATCTGCCTTTACACAAAGGACATCAGAAAAAAGAACACCATAATCTACATATGCGGCAAATGTAAAAAGAGCCACGGTGCGGAAGAGATAATTATTTGAGCGTTGATCAGTACGGTGAACAAGAAGGATGTGCGATTGTATTGTTGAATTCTGATGGTTAATTAAGGACAAATAAAGAATCGAGTGAGTTATGTTTAGAATGATGATTTAGAAATACCTGACAGGTACAGAACAATAATCAAGACGTGCTTATAAATGTTAGTTATTGACCAAATATACATTAAACAAAACACGTATGCTATTAGCCTAGTCAGTAGTGAGCTACATTGCTTGACTGGGATCACAGTGTGAAAGAGGTTTGAGTTCATAGATGTAGAGACAAAACATCCCAGTTGTAATTTGTGTCTGGTGCTACCGTTGCTCTAGTCAACCTAGAGGTAAATGGGTGCCTGGCGTATGAGTTGGAAAAGGTAACATCAGCGAGGACGGTAACTGGCCACCGGACCTATCATTAGTTGCGGCTTAGTAAATGAAAAAAGTTCTTCATCCCATATGTCAATTATTGCCATGTGACTGACCTTCACATGTACTATTGTTTGTATTAACAGAAAGAACAATTAAACGTAGAACATATTAACGCACATGTTTAACGGCACGATTACATATTAACTAGGACGGGAATGCATATAATTGACTGATTAACAATAGTTAAGTCTGCAAAGGTACATATCATTGAAAAATTATAATGACACAATCAAAATCACAGAGAAAATACATAAAATAAGAATAGTCAACTTTATAATGACACATACTTTTGAATTATGAAGTAGAAGGACTAAAAACAAAAACAAAGAATGTACTAGACCATTGTTAAAACAACCATTACTGATAATGATTTTGGAACTAACAATTGTTTAAAAGGTAAACAATGCATCTGTTCTTTGCTGTGTTAAAAAAAACAACTTGTATGAAGTATTATAATTAAAGATGCAATGTAGATTTAAAATAAAATCGGCAGAAGAAGGTTAATGTCAATCATACAGTAACATCATATTTAAAAAAAATAAAAAGTAGGACGAAAAGGCAAACGAGTAATGGGAATCCTGGCATAAGAATAATGCACACAAAATTTGGAAAACAACTAACATACATATGCGAAAGAAGTGTATAATAGTTTCAAAGAAATGATGTAAATCTATGAGAGCCGTAACCATACTTCAACCTGTAATGACAACAAATGATTCCCCATTATCTAGTGATAATATAAGTTCAAGCTGTAAATAGTGCTTCTAAGAATATGTCATCAGATCAAGTATTCAGGGTCGATCTATGTGTTTATTTGCCGTAAATCATAAAACCTTATTTATGCCACATGACCCCAATGTATATGTGTAGTCGTGATTTGGACTTTGCTCGTCTTTTCGTTGTCCTCTCGAAATAATGACATTTCACCTCTTCCTTCACAACGATATAAGCTTCCTGAACGAGAGTAGCCATTACACAATACTATTTCATCTATAATGTTTCTTTTTTTCTGACAGACCGGAAAGGATCATTCATTGGTGGGTGTTAATCTAGCGTATAGTTAGTTTTCTTTCCACTTGTGCAGTTTAGCGTAGAGGGGAGCTTGATTCGTCTATCCTGCGCCAAGTGCGTTGTGTCGGTCAATGTGAACCCTTGTCGTTGCACACTCACTTTAATGTCATATATCCACCTACCTCGCGGCTGTCCCCTTGCCCTGTAGCCAGATCTACCAGCATTGAAAGCCATCAGTGGACGATGATGAGGGTGCATTCTAATGAGATCACCAAACCAACTGATTTTCTGCCTGGAAATGTATTCGGCAAAAAACGTAGTGCCGACCATACTTCGAATGTCGTCATTCCGTATTATGTCTCTTCTGGTAACACCGATGACTTTCCTCAAACACTTCATTTCACAAATCAAAATTCTGCTCTCGCATGCCCTTGACAGAGGATATGTTTGGCAATGGGAGCACACAATCGACATAAATATACTGTGTATCAGCTGTTGCTTCTTTGCCAAACTAATGCTCGGGTGTCTAAGCAATGAGGACAGCTGGTAGATCACTGCAGATGCTTTCTGACACCTTGTTTCGATTTCCCTGTCTATCCTACCATCTGCCAAAAAAATACTGCTCAAATACTTTAACTCATGGAATTGTTGAAGAGCAATATCATTTAGACTGATCTTGGGTAGGATCTTGAGGAGTTCTACTGATCATCATAGTTTATGTTTTGTTCTCGCTAATTCGCATTTTATATTTAACACAGGTAGTCGCATGCGCGTTCATGTGATCTTGCAGTTTGTTTTCATCGTTTTACAGCAAGCACTGATCATCAACAAAGAGTAATTCGTGTATTGAGTAATGTAGCCTCAATCTGCTCAGTCTCTGATGCGATTGCATCCATATAAATGTTTAACAACAGAGAAGAAAGCACACACCTTTGTCTCACGCCAGTAGTGATTTCCAAAGCATCGATGACACCATCAGTCGTTCTGACGACGTTTGTACTCGAACGATACAGTGCTCCGACATTATCAAGAAGCTGACCTTGTACACCATAATTGTTCAATATCATCGAAAGTTGAATCATATCTACCCTATCAAGCGATTTTTCCTGAACAATGAAAGCAACACATATTTTTTCGTTGCATTCTATTGATCTTTCGCTTTTTTGTCTTTAGGTGAACAAGGCATCCATCCTATACATATACTAATGTATCGATTATTTTTAATATTATAAACGTGACCTACCGTTATCAGTACGCCCGAGTTGTTAAGAACGCTACTGCAGCCGCTAATGAACGCCCTTTTCAGGACGCAGCCAAGTGTAATCGTACTTATTGTGGATAATCGACAGTAACATTAACATAATTAACACATGTCGTACGTACTTTTTAACACTGTTCATCTGTAAGAACCGTTTCTGCATTTTAAACACGTTACAGACAACTGAAATATCGATGTTCGAAAACTGTTTCGTTATGCACCTCCCTACCATAAAATTCCGAGAGGAAATTAAAACTATTCTCAAATGTGGCTTCTAGGTTTTAAAATGAAAATGTAATGCAAAAAACAACACCGTTTATATTGTGAAACACAGTTGCCCCAATTGGATTGACTTTCCATTTCTGGTGGAAAGTTATAACGTAGGTACGTAGAATTACTAATCCATTGTTGGGATTTACTGACATTAAAGGAAATGGTAGTTGGTATTACTGGTATACGTCCGACAGTATGCATTTCCCAGTGGACTCATGAACAACAGTCATATTTATATTTTTATAAAAGTGTGTATGCTCTTCATGAGCAATATTTGTTATGTTCACATTGTGCCATGTCGTAAACGAAATTGATGAGGTTCTAATGTTAACCAGGACATGAGACTACGTAATGACTATTATACTGTGCTGTATAACTGTATATTAGGAATGTAAATATATTTGTTTAATGATAAAGTCATACATGTTTTTTTCTTAGAAAAACAATGACATAAATGAAACTTTATGTTCCTCAATATTTACATGATCATAATAACAATGCAATTCAAAGAATAGCAACACCACAAGTATATTGCATCACTCACCCGGGCATTTCAAATCAATACGTGAACTTGTCTTCTCAGACGGGAAACTTGTACATTACTAGCATAACGATGGTTTGAGCCAGTCTGCTATAATAAGAATATTATCACATCAAAGACGGAAACTATGAAGATTATTAGCTTGTCAAATTCCCATTCAATATATTAAACAATACAAAACGCGAACATTTCAACGCTTTTCACAAAATGAGATGTATTTTGTTTACAGAGGATGATATAACTAGCTGTAGTTATGTATATAATGCGACTTTAAAACAGCAACCCCTGCTCAATCTACATAATGTATGTTTGACAACATAATAACAAGTGATATAACTATGCATACCTACTCTGCGTTAAATATCAAAATCGGTCCACAGGCTTACACACGACACTCCCCAAGTCTTTCGAAAACGCTAATTCGGTTATAAGAGATAATGATATCATGACGTATGTAAGGACTATTTTCTAACAACTAACCCAGTATAATAATAACCAGAAGAACCTACACAATCGCCATTATGTCCTTATTTTTTCAGGTCTGACAATTTCTGATCTGGGCAGTCTTGTGACCATGATATGGACATCCATTTTCCTCACTCCAGCTGTTTTCACTGCTGATTTACCTGTCGACCCTACAGCAATCATTTATATGATATCAGGAATGACACATTTGTACTTTACCCGAGTCAGCAGCTGTATCACAGCTGTGATAACGGTAGAGAGATGTGTGTGTATAACGGCTCCCTTAAAGGTATACATGAACTGTCACGTTTCATTATTTATCTTATGTATAAACCTCTAGATCCTGGTATTTAGTTGGGCACGTGTGTCTAATGCTAGGTATTCCAAAGTTGAGTAACGTCATTGCGCTCTTTTGCTCCAGTGTTCCATGTTGGACCCATGGCCTCCTTCAGGGCATTTCTTTAACGCAACATCGATCGCACGCGAGGGCATCTGGAGTTATAAGCTTCAACAGCGTCACTGTACGTATCCATCTGTTATATTGCATGCACACCCCATATCCTGCTCAGCTGCATTTTCGTAACAACGTAACATTTTATGTCAGTGAAGGAACTTTGACGTCTGATTTCTGCATTGCGAGTTTAGTCTCTAATGGAGTATCTGCATAAGCTTTCGGTAGGATGCAATCTTTGCAGCCATATGCCATGGCTGAAGTAACTACGCTGTTGAAGGTGTGAGCTCCAGCGTTATCGTTTCACATCCGTCTTTATCCCCTGATTTATGAAAGTTGTCTGCTTTACGTTACCGTTATTCTCAAATAGTAGTCCGTGGTGGTGGACAAACAATTACTTCTCACAGATGCATATGCTAAGTATGTTCATTTTAAAAGTTGAACGCTGAACATTGTGATCTCATTATTCTATTATCTAAACATACAACGTTAATTCATTGTCACTGTAAGTTATAATAATGCTGACATGTGCCTGATTAGCAGCGTATGCTCAATCGCGTCTCTGCTTTATTTCGTTAAGAACCGGTCACATAGTAATTAATGTCGACAACAATGCATTTCTTCTTCTTCTTCTTCTTCGTACGCAGTCAGACAGTAACCATTATTTTTTCAAAAAAAGCAGCCGTCACACTGAGGCTGTCGACACTGCCATAGAGCTTGCCTAGTCTTGCCACTGGAGATGGCCACATCTACTCTCTCTGATCCTCGTATGTCGGGCAGTTTTGCAGCAAATGCTCAGCGATCATTTTCCCGGAACCACACGGGCATTCGTCAGTCCCACCTATCTTCAATTTGTTGAATAGGTGGTACCTCAGTCTGTTGTGGCCAGTGCGAATTCTGAAGACCACTACCTGCTCTCTTCTATTCCACTGGTAATACGCATCGTTTTTGGTGTAGCCAGTATGTTCGGTTTCCCATTTGGTCATGTATCTAGCTCTAATAAGCCGTTTTGACTCTTCGTATATCACGCTAGTATCTGGTTGTGGTAGTTTTGCACCGTCTTTTGCCTCTTCGAGTACTGCTCTGAAATCATTAAGTTCAGTATTTTTCTGGCTTTTCAGTGCTGTGACTACGGCCAGAGCATCTGTAAGCAGGACTATTTGGCTTTCATTCCTTTTACCGTTTCTTCCACTGCCGCCCTTAGTGCCTCTGCCTCTGCTCTGAAATTGCTTGTGTATTTTCCAGTAGCGAATGACAGTGTTATTTTTGTGCCATTTGGTAGGTTCAGAAATGCTCCTGCCCCTTCGTTATGTGTTGTATTTGTTACGGAACCGTCGGTGTATGCATGGGTCCAGTCCATTCTTGGGTAGTTTTCCGTTATGTAACTCAGGGTAGTATCTCTTCTTTCTTTTTCAGAATGGCAGTTTTTGTTTCCAATACCTGGTATGTTTTCTACCACCTCTGGAAATATATGCTGCCTCCAGGTAGGTTTTCGTACAGTAGGGATGGGCTTTGGTGTGGTTAGTGCGTTCATAGGCTATTCGTGCATCTTTGCTTTGGCTATTTCTGCAAAGTTTCTTCGCTTTAACTTCCCATTTCCGAATTTGTATAGTCTCTGGTGATTTGGATGCTCAGTCAGTTTTCTGAGTTTCTCTGATTGCAGCAGGGCTCTGCAGTCTCTTCTGTCGGCCATGGATTGCAGTTTTGTAATCTTTTCAATTTCTACAATTGGCGTTGACTTCATGCCTCCTGTTAAAACCCTCATGTCTTGGTTTTGGAGTTTGCTAACTTTATCGAAGTTCACCGCAATGCCATACTCGTAACTGGTCTCACTCTTCCAGTGTACAGTTTCTTTAGTATACTTTCGTCTGCTTCCCAGCTTGGGCCAGCAAGTTTCCTCATGATTGCCATTCTTTCTCTGGCTTTCATTCGGTTTCTCTCGATCTGACTTTTCCATGTCATGCGCCGATCAAATGTGACCCCCAGATAGTTGTGGTTGTCGTTTGGCTGCAGGTATTTGCCGTATAGACTTAATTTGGTGTTTTGGGGTGTATTGATAGCGAGAATATTGTGCATGTGGTTTTCTCCTCGTTTATTTTGACCAGCCATGAGTTCGACCACTCTTCCAGCGATGTTAGGGCCTGTTGCATCCGATTTCTTGCTATGGTGAGATTCTTTTCAGAGGTCCACATAGCCAGATCGTCTGCAAACATTGAGCTATGAACTCTTCTTGGTATATTCTCTGTAATGTCGTTTATATACACCAGGAAGAGTGTGGGTGACAGTACTCCCCCTTGGGGTACTCCCTGCTCGAGTGTCACCTTTTTCCTCATCTGCTCTTGAACATGGACTCTGGCCGTTCTGTTTTTGAGGTAGTGGTTGATCCACTTGTACATTTTCCCACAAACTTCACTTCTTCTTAGCTTGACTCTAAGTCCATCTTTCCAGACTTTGTCAAATGCCTTTTCCAAGTCCACCCAAACCGCTACTGTGTGTTTCTGTTCCTGGTAGGCATCTTCTATTTCCTGGGCTATGAGGATGACCTGATCCTCAGTGGATCTGTGCTGTCTAAAGCCTGCTTGCTGTGGAATTAGTATCCGTTTTTCTTCCAGATGCCACATCAGTCTGGTGTTTATCATACGTTCCATAAGTTTTCCGACACAGCTCAGTAGGCTGATAGGCCTGTATCCATTTGGATCTATTTTGTCTTTTCCTTTTTTTGGTACTGATACAAATAATGCGTCTTTCCATGCCTGGGGTACAATACCCCTTTTCCAGCTTTGGTTCAGGACTGATAACATTTTCCTCTGTGCTGTTTGGCCCAGACCCATCAGCATTTCGTTTGTTATCCCGTCTTTTCCGGGAGATTTCCTTTTCTGTAATGTTCTCATGGCCTCTTCCATTTCGTTCATTGTTAGTTTTGCCAATGCATTTCAATTTGACTAGCAAATGGTACATACTTTATTGGTTGAGACGAATAAGCCTATAAATCAACAACTATTCAAGGTCATGAATCATTGTTTTTTTCCAAGAAACAAAAACAACAAATAAACAAACATCCAATTACCTTCATTCAATCATCTTTTTTTTCTCTAGAAATGTGTGTTGCTATGCCTTTATAATATCTCCATTGTGCTTTATAAACGTAACTAATGGAAATTAAACTAATAATAAAGCGTATCGATATTCATATCTTCCTTTTTGATTACTGTTCAATTAGTACTTTCGTATATTTTCTCTTGAATACTGTAATGTACCTTTGAAGGTACAATTGCATTAGAATGGAAACTTAAGTACGCCATTTTGAAATACTAAGTCGGTATTGCTTTCTCTAGTGACAAGATTCCTGCAGATTACTTATTCAATTGCTCACATAATGCCTGTTCATGAACTCATATACATACTATAGGACTGATAATAAGGTGTATGTATGTCTGTTTGTCCGTTTTGCAAATCTCTCCATCTTTCAGCTCTCTTGACGTAAAATTTGTGAACTCACTTTGTCTGAAATGTTTAGATCAACACAACTATTCCCAGCTCGGGTTGTCTATTTTTGTGTATCCCCCAAGTCGATTATTATTTACGAAATAATATACGTTTCACGTTTCTAAAATTCAATACAATGTCATTTTGTTTACCCAGAGCCAGTTGATTTTGGAAACTGATTATGTTGAGGAAGTGGGGTGGGGGGGAGGGGGGGGGGAGGGGGTGGTGCTAATAAGCTAGCTTATTCTCCCGATGTGTCAAGTTCGCCACATGTTTCTCTCCCTGGAATACACTTTTCTTCTAAACTGAGTGTCTTATGTTTTTGACTTTGAGACGTGTTCAATTAATTTGTTTGACCCGTTTCTGGCTAACGTTTTTATTCCGACTTGATTTTAAGATTTTACTACAGCGAATAATAATTTAATAAATCTCGAAAAAGAAGACATTGGTGTTAGTGCTATTGGTTTTAACAGGGGTGAAACATCAAGATATGTAACACACCGAGCAAATGGGAAGTCGAACTATAACACGTTAGTAAATTAAATCAAATCACGCACGCTATGTGAAAACAGCAACGGAACTATGGAGGAAACTTAACAATACTTGTTGATCAGCGAATACGGTCTTCTAGAAGACGACACACCTAGACTCCTCAATAAAAGAATGAACACGACACCTGTCATCGACTACGAGCTCCAAACTCCTGAAATACTGCAAGGAATGAACAGCGAGTGCAACGAATTCAAAGAATTTCAATAGCTAACAACACCCGAATTTTGACTGAAACTGTTTCAGGTCGCTGTGATCAACTCCAACAAGAAATAATGTAACAAGCAACTTTGAGGGCAACCAATTGGCTGCATTTTAAGGTCGAAACATTTAATTCTGATCTTGAATTGGCCTTTCTAAAAATAGCCATATGAAGTAAATCGTCAAAGCTCCCATTTTGTGATGATCTAAATTATGAGGACAAGGCATGGAGGGTGTAAGCTGTTTGGGTGGAAATATGTCGTTGTCAGAGCTTCATGACTATCCAGAGCTACTGCGATACTTGATAAATGGAGGTCATACACAGTTAATGTAAATTCTAAGCTTGACATACAAAAACAATTGCATTTTTCAAATGACTTCCCTTGGAACATCAGTGCCAATGTCGTGATCCACAACATGACTGCCAACTTTTAAAGTTCAAGGTTAAGTATACCACAAGCTTTTCTCTATCGAACAACTTCTATCGGAATAAACGAAGATCCTGCAAATCAATGTTATTGACAATGTAAAGCGATTTATAGAACAAACAAAAGTCTGATTCTGCAAACAAATAGTTACTTCGTTAACAAATGCAAAATGGCTAATACCAATAATCTCAGCGAAGACATGAAGATCGCTTTAAATAAAAAAATTAGAAACCAGCAAAGAAGCATTCACATGACTTTAACTCCTCGGTAGTCAATGAAGTTGCTATTATTATTGCTGGCAACGAGTTTGAGAAACGTGATATTGTCTTAACTAAGAGCAACAACGAGCTTATAGACGTTTCCGTGACGCACATATCCCATACATCTTTGCAGTATGGGTTAGTATTTCAACGTACCGAAAACAGTTATGCAATTTACTCCAATCAAGTTTGGCCAGGAACTTAACAAGAATCAACACAATAGCATTCCATTGTTGCACTACGCCTGTGGTCTGAATGTGCGACCAAAAAAGAACACGTTACTAAACTGAACACATATTTTGAATCAACATTTGGTTGATATGTGAAATAACATTTAGACAGAACGATTACTCTTCATTCAATTTAATTATTTTGTTTCTGCGCCGATGAATACATTCACTCGAAAGATGTAATTGTAATTAACAGCATTGCGTGTAATAGCCCCGCGTTTGGAATTTTGCCATCAACAAAAACTGGAAATCCACAAAATATTCAATGAAATTACTCAAGGTGCAATGTAGGCAATGTAGACAATCCATTGCTCTCCATCGCGTATATTTTGCAATCCACATGTAAAAGGAGATGGATCCCAATGTGATCAATGTCCAATCAAGAACATGTCTACCTGATTTAGAAGCAAGCATTTTACGATAGAAAAAATGAATGTGCTGATGGAAGATGAAGTTTGTGGAGCCGTCGAGTGGTAGAAATGAGGATTTCCACATGCACACATTTTAATTTAGATAGCAAATTTCTCCTTTAAATGAAATCAAATATTGAGGACACCGTGTGTTTCAACATTCCCGAACATCCCTCAAACACGAAACGTTATGGCATCGTCATTTAAAACGAACATAGTGTATGCCCCTTGCGGTGTTATCACGCTTAGTTGTCAGGCTTGAATAATACGTTGGGTAGCAACATGTTTCCGCCTCAATTCATAAAGGACATGCAAACAACAATGGATGGATAGTCAAAAGAACCCTGGACAAACGCCACTCACAAAAATGAGCTCCGAGTGTGTTGATATTGATGATCTTGGGAACGTCCCATGTTGTCATCTGCGTCTAAATATGAGCGATGTATTTATCAACATTGAATTATGCAACTGGTTGGACTCTATTAAATATAAGAGAGAGGCTGTCAAGTCAAATCGGGACTTTGTAATAATCTATTTATCACAGCGTGTAAATAATGTATGACAAGCTTCAGCGTAGAAAGCTTTGTCAGTATGTCTGAACCAATCCAGGACAGTCTGTTTCACTTTGTTGCCAATGCTGAAATGCCGACATCCCAGTATTTATTTAGTAGACCAGAACAGGTAGAAATCGCTAAGAGCAAGGTCTGAGATAAAAGATGGATGTGTCAATACCACCTAGCCGAGTTGCTGTAGATGGCACATAGTGCAGTGGACCGTATGAGGTCGAGCGGTATGTTACAGGAGCAGAACGTTATCCGTTATAAAACTCGGCTATTTTTTGTATCTCCATAAGGTTATGCACATTATTCAAAATGTACTGCTCGCTGTTAATAGTAACACGATAAGGTAAAAAATCAATATTCATGATAAGGGATTGCCCAATCTGGATATCCACATGAATAACTAGTGAGTCGAGAGCCATCCTGGCTGAAATCATCATACACGAATGACTGGTCTTCTCAAAAACGTTTAAACCATTCAAATGTCCTACCGCGGCTGAGTGTATCATCGCCGCTTTGTGATCGCATTCTTCCGAAAATGTCTGCAGGCTTTAAACCGTCTATCACAACAAACGTCATCACAACAAGTTATTTCATGCAATCGATATTGTGCTTTGTTTCTAACACATGGTAGTGACATTTTTTTAAATATTGATGTATCTATAAAACTAATATAATTAAACAACTCCTTCTACAGTGGAATGCGGAGGGAGTCATTAACAAAAAAGCTTCCCCTAACACATCACAAGCATGAAGGTAAGATTGACTTCGCTTGTATCCAAGAAACGCACCTCAACAGCAACCACACATTCTCAATCAGAGGATACCAGTCCTTCCGCCTGGATAGAGAAGTTCACAAAGGAGGGGTTCTGATACTGACCCGTAACTGCATACCGAGTAGCGCGGTATCTGTCAATCACACCGGACAAGCTGAAATTGTAGAAGTTGACGTAATGGCTCAAGAGACTAAGATCCGCATCTTCAACCTGTATGGACCACCAAATAAATCCCTATCGCTCTCGAGTATGGAAGTCAAAGACCTATCGCTCTCGAATATGGAGGTCAGAGACTCCAACTGCATAGTAGTTGAAGACTTCAACAGCCACACGGAGAGATGGGGATACTCGGACACAGACAGCAGAGATGACGAAGTGGAAGATGGGGAGATAGACACAAATCTCTATCTAATCAATAGGCTGGAGGATAGCCCTAGCTTCTATTCTAGAACATGGCATACCACCTCTACTCCAGATTTGGCCTTCTCCACAGTGGACATTCACCATAAAATAGACCGTCAGGTGCTAAACCGATTGGCTGGTAGCGACCACAGCCCAATTAGGCTAGAAATTGATATGGAAGTAGGCCCACAGGAAACAAAACCGCTCCCACGTTGGAATTGCAAACGAGCCGACTGGGACAGATTTGCAAGCCTGACAGATGGGCTGTGTGAAACCATCAACACACGGAACAAAAAAATGAAATCCATGGTGGAAAGCCTTAGCAAAGCAATAATGCAAGCTGCCACTGAAACCATCCCAAGAGGGGGCTAGGACAAAGTATAAGCCCTATTGGAATGATGAGTTTGCAGAAAGTGGAAGACGTAGTCACAAATGCTAGGAACATGGCAGAGAGAGAACAATCTATGGAGGCAAATATCGCCCTCAAAGCCGCCACGGCGAAATACAAATACACTGTAAACCAAACAGCAAGAGAAAGCTGAAAAAAAAAAACAGAAAGCGTCAACTAAGACAAAGAAGGGAATTTCTTCTTCTTCTTCATCGTACGCTGTTTACAGCGATATTTACGTTGCACTGTTTTATTTTGTTAAGCCAGTGGCTCAGTGCATCCGATTTAAACAGGCGTTTCTGTAGGGTTTCCCTCCTTAGCCTTTGGCTGTCCCCAGCCTAACTGCTAGGCAGCAGTTGTTTTTGGTCACAGTTGTCTCTCTTGGGAAGTTGTCTTGCAGGACTATCGAGTCTTCCCTACTCATATCTCTAGGTTTTGGCAATGATATGATGGACTATGTACTAGTTTGTACCTTCCCGGAAGAGAGGCAGTCCAGTGTGACTTTGTCCCAGGATCGTCACATCCTGCCAGAAACGTAGCATGGGCATGTGAGTGAGGTATCTCTTTGCTCCCTTTATTTTCTCGGCTCATCTGCAGTGATGGTACGCCTAGCATTCCCCGCCACCCGGGAGGTTGTCACAATACGGCAGGAGGTGCAATGTCCGCTGGACTGTTTCTCATCTGCGTCCATTGGGATGACTGATAGCAGACAGAGGCGAAGACCGAGGCAGGAGTGCATTTTACCAGGTGGATTTCTGCGGCTCGACCGGTCTGAGACGCAAGCCCATGTGATGTCGTAGCCTCCCATCACAGCGGGGCTGAGCTTTAGGGCGAGATTCTGGCCTAGAGGCGTTCGGCCGTAGTCCCTCAGATGGTAACTTATCAGCAAAGCACATGGACCAAATGTCAGCGACCTGTGATTCCTCTCGAAATAGTGCATTTGACCAGGGGACAAGCCTGATCTTGCACGGAGATGTTGTTCGCCTAGGGCGCGAACATATCTCATGGTAAAGGGTTTAGTCTCCGCAGTTCGCAGTGAGGTAGCTCATCAACTGCTTAGGGCACCCCGACCGAGAACTAAGTCTTCTACAAGTGGTTTCATACCTCATCGCCGTATGGGGTGAATATCGAGCAGCTTCCCGCCCGCTTTGATCGGCGGACGGCAGAGACATCATCTGCGGCTCGACCAGGCGGGACTGTAGCGGGAGCCCCAGGTCCCCACCATTTCGAAGCCTCCCTTTGCAATCGTGCTGAGCTTTTGGGCGGGATTTTGGCTTAGAGGCGTTCGGCCGTAATCCCTCACCTCGTAGCCTCTCGCCGTTGGCTTTTCAGCCTAGTACGTGAACCCAATGTCTGCGGCTCCTCTCGAGCTTAGCAGGATTACTGTAGCAACGCCCTGTCATTAGTAGGGGAAAACTGACCTGCCTTCCGAGGGTCTATTTCCAGCACCCGTTCTTCTTCCTCTTATTCTTCATCGTACGCTGTTTACAGCGATATTTACGTTGCACTGTTTTATTTTGTTAAGCCTGTGGCTCAGTGCATCCGATTTCAATAGGCGTTTCTGTAGGGTTGCCCTCCTTAGCCTTTGGCTGTCCCCAGCCTAACTGCAAGGCAGCAGTTGTTTTTGGTCAGAGTTGTCTCTCTTGCGAAGTTGTCTTGCAGGACTATCGAATCTTCCCTACTGATGTCTATAGGGTTTAGCAATGATATGATGGACTATGTACTAGTTTGTACTATCCCGGAAGAGAGGCAGTCCATTGTGACTTTGTCCCAGGATCGTCACGTCCAGCCAGAAACGTAGCATTTGCATGTGAGTGAGGTATCTCTTTGCTCCCTTTATTTTCTCGGCTCATCTGCAGTGATGGTACGCCTAGCATTCCCCGCCACCCGGGAGGTTGTCACAATACGGCAGGAGGTGCAATGTCCGCTGGACTGCATCTCTTCTGCTTCCATTGGGATGACTGATAGCAGACAGAGGCAAAGGGCGAGGCAGCAGTGCATTTTACCAGGTGCATTTCTGCGGCTCGAGGGTCTATTTCCAGCACCCGTTCAATATTTGACCGGATGTATCAACAGAAGGCTTTTTAGTTTGTCAATGGCCAAGTTTCTGGAACCTGCGATTTCTGCAGGGTTAAGACCATATTACCATAGCAGACGCTCCTCCATTCGGGGGTTAAGAGACTGACCTGTCTTCCGTTGGTCTAATGCCAGCACATGTTCACTTTTAGACCCCACTAAGGTGCTCTCGATTTGACAGTCATTCTACAGTATTGGCGTGTTAAGTCAATTTTAGCCGCAGGCTCCAATCCTGGTAGTGCTCTTCCGTCAATTTCTTTAACGAACACTGAATGCAGACCAATCGAGCCACATAGGGCATGCCCCCAGATTTCCGAGGGTCTAAATGCAGCACCCGTTCCATATTAGTTAGACTCAAGGAAAGTGGTCTCGGCATGTCAGTCATTTCAGTGTTAGCCGTGTTGAGTCAAATTAAGCCGCAGGCTCCACTCCTGGTGGTGCCCGTCCATCAATTCCTTTAAGTTTCAGCTTTGCAACCATACTTCCCCCGGAACGCAAACACTTTGATTTCCCAGAAGCTGCCCGCAGAGTCATCAAAGCAACTCCTGCGGATCGCTAGTCGGCATCGTTTATGGTCAGAACTACGACGGTACCTGATCGTCTTCGCGCCTCTGTCTTTCGTTCTTGATTAATGAAAACATTCTTGACAAATGCTTTCGCAGTAGCTCGTCTTGCGGCGATCCAAGAATTTCACCTCTAACGCCGCAATATGAATGCCCCCGTTTGTCCCTGTTAATCATTACCTCCAGTTCCGAAAACCAACAAAATAGAACCGAGGTCCTATTCCATTATTCTATGAGCCATCAAGGGCAGTGGTGCAGTGGGTTCCACCTCACTGCAAAATCCAAGGCAACGAGGAGGCAGACAGACTGGCAAAAAAAGCAGCAAAACTACCACAACCTGATACTAGTATGACATACGAAGAGTCAAAACGGCTTATTAGAGCTAGATACAGGACCAAATGGGAAACCGAACATTCTGGCTATACCAAAAACGATGCCTATTACCAGTTGAACAGAAAAGAGCAGGTCGTGGTCTTCAGACTTCGCACTGGCCACAATAAACTCAGGTACCACCTATTCAACAAATTGAAGAAAGGTGGCACCGACGAATGCCCGTGTGGTACCGGGAAAATGACCTCTGAGCTTTTGCTGCAAAACTTCCCGACATACGATGATCAGAGAGAGCAGATGTAGCCATCACCCATGGCAACACTAGACAATGTCTATGGCAGTGTCGACATCCTCAAGATGACGGCTGCTTTTTTCGAAAAAAATAATGGTTACTGTCTGACTGCGTACGAAGAAGAAGAAGAAGAAGAAGAAGAAGAAGAAATAACTCCTTTACTTCAGAACAATGTATACATGTATTGGCGCTTTTAATGCCATGTGCAGTTTAATCTAAGAAATATGTTAATATAACTGAAGTGAAACGAATGGCGTGTAACAATGCATTGTTTGGGGGGCGGCGTGAACTAGAGGTTAAGTAACACGGCTAACGACTCAAAGGATCCTGGATTCGATCCCCACCACAGCACCGGCTGTTACCAAGAGGAAGCAAATCCTTAGAATATGCATGAGGAAGAAGACCCTTACATACAATAAATGGTCAAGTCGGATGCACTGGGCCGACAAACGAAAAATAAGAGCTACAGTGCAACGCACACCGCCTTATGGAATAGAGAAAAACGCGAATACGAACAACAACAAACAACAATTGTTTCTCATTCCATCCAGATTTTAAAAAAAACATTATTATTACATTAAACAAAAATTATAGTCATTTCTGAATCTATGGAGCTTGGTGCATAAGGCATTTGATTGTATATCTTCCATTTATTGTACACGAAGTGAGTATGTGCATATGTTCTTTAAGATGCGTTTATGTATGCAATTGGTTACATAAATATCAGCTTTAAACAATGAGTTGATATATTCACACTGTTTACCATTTTTCAATTGTTGCAACTTTTCTATTTGTTCTTTATTTTCGTCTGGCATTTGTAAGTATTACAAGAGCATTATATGTTTACAGGTCACTGCTGTTTATGAGACTATATGTGAAGTGAACACGTCTATATGTTATATTTTCTTCTTTCCTATCAGATAAAGAACATCATTACACCAAAAAGAACGACTGTAATCACAGTGTGTTTATTCATTATCCCATTCATCACTTCAACTCCGATTTACTACGTCAGCAGATTGGGCTTAATAGCAATTCCCTTAACAAACAAGACTATAATAGGTCTCATTTTCAGTGAAGATCGACATCAAGTTGAGATGGTTTCATTTGCCATCAACAGCTTTTTTATTCCTTTTGGAGCGTTCGTGATCATTGTGGTATGTACGATAATCCTTTCATGGAGGCTAAAAATCACATCACAATGGAGAATGACGACACTAAGTAATACACACAATGACAGAGTTTCAAACCGTAACCAAAAGGTAGCTAAAATGGTTTTAATGATTTCCTTAATGTTTATTTCTTGTTTTATGGTTGTTAGTATACATATGCTTGTAGTGAGTTTTCTGCCAGAGTTGTCAATGGATGGAAAATACTTTTATATATCAATCATGACTGGTGGGGTTGGCTACCTAATGGAGAGTATCAATTCATCAATGAATATAATTATCTACTTTCACATGAGCACTAGATATAGAGACACTTTTTATAAATATATATTTTTCAAATATAAAAAAGAGGTCACGCTGAATATACACACATCCACCCATCAAGATAAATAGTAGATGTAATATCGAGTAGATTTTATATAACTGTCTTTTAATTTGGTAGTAATTAAATTGTGCCCAGAGTGTACTCTTAATAAACAAAACAAGTGATCCTAATCAATACATTTTATGTTGAACTGCTTACATAATATATTACTCATTAGCTTAACTTTTATAACGACAATACTGCACGTGCACATGTGTTTATTGAATTATTTCACAATTTAGGTAAAATGGGAAGCACATACCGTCACAACATACAATTATAATCCTAGATCGTCACAGCAAGTAATTGGACGTACATACGTCACAGCAAGTAATTGGACGTACAGGCCGTCACATCAAGTAATTGGAAGTAAAGAACACCACAGTAAGTAATTGGAAGTAGGGACCGTCACAGCAAGTAATTGTACGTACATACCGTCACAGCAAGTAAGTGGACGTACATACCGTCACAGCAAGTAAGTGGACGTACATACCGTCACAGCAAGTAATTGGACGTACATACCGTCACAGCAAGTAATTGGACGTACATACCGTCACAGCAAGTAATTAGACGTACAGACCGTCACAGCAAGTAATTGGATGTACAGACCGTCACAGCAAGTAATTGGAGGTACAGAACGCCACAGCAAATAATTGCAAGCACTGACCGTCACAGCACGTTACGGGAAGATTATACCGTCATAGCAAGCAATTGGAAGCCTAACCCGTCAAAGCAAAGCATTTAAAAACTTCGACAGTATCAGCAAACGATGTCAAGGTTATATCGTCACATCAAACAGCTAGAAGCTTCAGACCATCACAACAAAGAATATAACGTTTAGTCCGTCACAACAAACAATGGAACGCATAGATCATTCAAGGAGACAAAAAGAAGGTTGATTATACCGTCATAGCAAGAAAGGGGAAGATTACACCATGACAGCAAACAATAGGAATCTAAGACATTAACAACCGAAAATGTAACGGACGTACCGTCACAAAAACTAATTGGAAGCTTAGACCGTCATAACAAACAATTGAAAGCTTAAACCGTCATCAAAAAATAATTTAAAACTAAGACAATAACATCAGACAATGGGAAATTTAGACCGTCACATCAATGAATGGGAAGTTTAGATCGTCACAACATGCAATGGCAAGATTAGACCGTCACAACAGCCAATATGAAGCACAGACCGTCGCATGAGACAATGGGACGCACAAACCGTCACAGCAGGCAATGTGACGCATAATCCATCACTTCAGACAATTAGAAGCAAATACCGTCACTTCAGAAGAAAAAAGTACATGCAATCACTTCAGACGATAGGAAACGTAACCCATCACTTCAGAAAATGAGAAGCATAAGCCGTCACTTCATACTATGAGACGTGCTTATCATCACTTCAGACGATTGGAAGCTTAGACCTTCACAGCAGACCATAAGCTTAGACGGTCACTTCAGACGGTATGAATCATATCCTACATCCTACATTTGGAAGCATACACCATCACAGCAGACAATTAAGATGAATAGACCGTCACAACACACAATTGTGACACATACTGTCACATTAGAGAAGGGGAAGTAAAGTCCTTTACAGCAGACACTGGGAAGCTTAGACCGTCACAGTAGACAGTGGGAAATTTAGACCGTCACAGTAGACAGTGGGAAGCTTAGACCGTCACAGTAGAGACTGGGAAGCTTAGACCGTCACAGTAGACAGTGGGAAGCTTAGACCGTCACAGTGGACAGTGGGAAGCTTAGACCGTCACAGTAGACAGTGGGAAGCTTAGACCGTCACAGTAGACAGTGGGAAGCTTTTACCGTCACAGTAGACAGTGGGAAGTTTAGACCGTCACAGTAGACAGTGGGAAGCTTAGACTATCACAGATGGAAATCAAAGACTCCAGCTGCATATTGGTTGGAGACTTCAAAAGTCACTCGGAGAGATGGGGATATTCAGATGCAGACAGCAGAGGGGATGAAGTGGAAGACTGTGAGATAGACACAAATCTCTATCTTATCAATAGGCCGGACGACAGCCCTAGCTTCTATTCCAGAATATGGCATACCACCTCAACTCCAGACTTGGCCTTTTCCACGAGATATATTCACCATAAATTAAATCGTCAGGTGCTTGACCAATTGGCAGGTAGCGACCACAAGCCAATTAGGCTAGAAACTGAAATGGAAGTAGGCCCCCAGAAAATAAAACCGCTGCTACGTTGGAAGACGAGCCGACTGGGACAGATTTGCAATACTGACAGATGGACTGTGTGAAACTAGCAACACACGAAATAACAATATGAAACCTATGGGGGAAAGCCTAAGCAAAGCAATACTGCAAGCAGCCACATAAACCATCCCAAAAGGGGTAAGGAAAAACTACAAGCCATATTGGAATTATGAACTGCAAAAAGCGAAGGATGAAGTCTCAAATGCTTGGAACATGGCAGAGAGAGAGAGAGAGAGAGAGAGAGAGAGAGAGAGAGAGAGAGAGAGAGATAGAGAGAGAGAGAGAGAAAGAGAGAGAGAGAGAGAGAAATAGCAATCTCTGGTACCAAATATCGCCCACCAGGCCATCACTGCGAAATACAAAAGAACACTGAACCAAATAACAAGAGACAGCTGGAAAAAAACAAAGAACAGAAAGCTTCAATATAGATAAAGAAGGGAATTAACTTTGGAATTTAGTTAGATCCATGAATTACGAAACACCAACAAATAAACAAATTACCATCACGCAGGGCGACAACATGCTTACCGGCAAAAAAGCAGCAAATGTCTTTATAGAACATTATGCCAAAGCAAACCACATTGATGTCCGTACAGACAGGCATACATACATTAGTGAAGAACAAACGAGCCACGACAACATCAAGATTGCATCAGAGGAGCACATGATGGCAAAACTAATAATGAATTAAATGAACGATGCCATGAAAACTTTAAAGAAAAAAAAATCGCCCGGAACAGATGGGGTAACAAACGAAATGCAGGTGAGGTTGGGCCAAGCAGCAAATAAGAAGTTACTATCAGTCCTGAACCAAAGCTGGAAAAGGGGAATTGTACCGCTGGCGTGGAAAGATGCTGTACTTATACCAGTACCAAAAAAAGAAAAATATAGTACAGAACCAAATGGAGACAGGCCTTTCAGTCTACTGAGCTGTGTAGGTAAACTTAGGGATCGTATGATAAACACCAGACTGATGTTACACCTGGAAGAAAAACACATATTAACCCCACAGGAAGCAGGATTTCGATAACACAGATCCACTGAGGACCAGATCACTCTCATAGCACAGAAAATAGAGGATGCTTACCAAGAGAAAAAGCATACAGTAGCGGTTTGGGTGGATTTAGAGAAGGCATTTGACAAGGTGTGGAAAGAGGGACTTAAAGTCAAGCTACAAAGAAGTGAAGTATCTGGCAAAATGTACAGATGGATCAGCAACTACCTCGAAAACAGAACAGCCAGAGTTCAAGTGCAAGGGCAGATGAGCAAAAATATTACACTGGAGCAAAGAGTATCCCAAGGGGGAGTACTGTGACCCACACGTTTTCTGGTGTATATAAACAACAGAAAAAGAATATACCAAGAAGAGTCCACAGCTCCATGTTTGCAGACGATCTGGCTATGTGGGCCTCTGATAAAAAAATCAACGTAGCAAACAATCGGATGCAGCAGGCCTTAACATCGTTGTAGGAGTTGGCGAAATCATGGCTGGTCAAAATAATTGAAGAAAAAACAAAATGTACGATATTCTTGCTTTTAAATAAACCACAGAACACCAAAATAAGTCCTAACGGCAAATATCTGCGGCCCAAACTACTTGGGAGTCACATTTGATTGGCGCATTATATGGAAAAGTCAGATCGAGAGAAACCGAATGAGAACTAGACAAAGAATGGCAATCATGAAGAAAATTGCGTACACAAGCGGAGGAGCAGGCGAAAGAATACTAAAGAAACTGTTCACTGGAATAGTGAAACCAGTTCTCGAGTTTGGCATTGTGGCATGGACAACAGCAGCAAATGCGAACTTTGATAAAATTAGCAAACTTCAAAACCAAGCCATAAGAGTTATACCAAGAGGCATGAAGTCAACGCCAAATGTAGAACTTGAAAAGATTACAAATCTGCAATCCATGACCGACAGAAGAGACTGCAGAGCCCAGCAGCAAGCAGAGAAACTCAGAAGACTGACAAACCATCCAATGCATCAGAGACTAAATGTATTTGGAAATGGGAAACTAAAGCGGAGAAACTTTGCAGAAATAGCCAAAGCATAGATGAGCGAAGACCCTATGAACACCGTAACAACACCAACGCCCATCCCTACTGTACGTAAGCCCACATGGAAGCAGCATATCATTCCGGAGGTGGTAGAAAATATACCAAGTATTGGAAACAAGAACAGCCAGACTGAAAAAGAAAGAAAAGACATAACCCTGATGTACATAGCGGAAAACTACCTAAGCATGGACTAGACTCATGCATACTTCGACGGTTCTGTAACAAACACAACACAGAACGGAGGGGCAGGGGTATTCCTGAGCCTAACATGGTAGAAAAATAGCACTGTCAGTGGCAACTGGAAAATATTCAAGCAATTTCAGAGCGGAGGCAGAGGCACTAAAGGCTGAAGTAAAAGCAATGCTGACAGGTGAAAGCAATGAAAGCCAGATAGTCCTGTTTACAGATGCCCTGGCAGTAGTTACATCACTAAAAAGCCAGACAAATACTGAACTTAATAATTTAAGAGCAGTACCCTGTCAACTATGCCATCAGTCCGCACCAAAAAGAGTAGTGGTACAGTGGGTATCCAAATCACACTTTAGTATATGTTGAATAGATTGAATGTATCATGTCAAGATCACTGGCCTGAGGGGAATGTGATTGTGAGTGAATGCACAGAATACGAACGTGAGAACAAGTTTTTGAGAAGTATTGAGGGTGCAGATAAAGGGAGAGGAGTGTGCGGCTAGAACTGTGTTGTTTATAGTTCGGAGCAATATTAAAAAAGCTCACGCTTATAACCTCCGTGCATCTATTTAGTTACAATGTATTTCTTGAGTTTGTTGTAATATCATTGCACTCACTGTAATTGTTGTTATTTGAATATGATGTAATACATCTGCCACCTGATGCGTGCTATGTTATTAGTTGTATGTGGTCGTAAATGATATGGATGCATGTGGTAACATTCTAGATAGAAAAAGCCCAGTAAAAACCTGTACTCTGCTACACATCTTTATGTGTTGCCTGTTGACCACATATTATAGCGGTAGTTTATATAAATATATAGTTGTATGTGTAGCTAGGAGTAAGAGAGTAGCTAGTGGTAAGAATAGAGTGTTAGGTACCATAGCTAGCGCTTTCAATCATTTGACCGGTAAGTGTTGACATTTTTATCCATTGTTGCAATTTGGACAGAATTGCCATTTTTTGCGTACTTGACCGCCTTGGATATTTTCATTTAAGAAACTTAACTGTTTTACTCCAACAGAGACATGTCGAGACGTCATGTTAAACAATGGTATCCTTGTCTAGCTTTTACACATATATCAGCTGTCTGTGTAAATGGTTTACGGAATAGCAACGTTAACTGGAGAGCACTAATCTTTTTACAGAAGTAAGCCTTTCATAGCAAAGCTACAGTCAAAATTTCGAACGATAGAGCGGACGACAAAAACGAACAAGTCCAAAACCAGATAACAGAGCTAACGAACAAGTCCAAAACCAGACAACAGCGCTAACGAACAAGTTCAAAACCAGATAACAGAGCTAACGAACAGAGTGATTCTGCTGGAAAGGCAGGAACAAAAACTGCCGACATAAGTTGCGACAGTTCTCGCAGCGGTCTAAAACAGAGTAAAGCCATCCAGGAACGAGAGAAGAAAGAAAGAAATGACGGAAGTAAACACCGACTAGTGTTTTGGAAAGGGACCGAGAGGTAGGAATATGGATAGCAAGCTCGTCCAAAATATACATTCCAGTCCGGGGATGGACGGAGGTGGAAATCGCAGGGTTTGGAGAGGACCAGATCAAACGATTAAGTTTTGGACGGCAGAAGACAGAAATGGCGTAGAAAGGACGAGCTTAGTCATGGTGTAAATTCTAAATCAAATGCATCTGAAAATAGTTAATCGGAAGGTTGGATCTGGCAGATTTTTAACCCATAGTAAGACACCACATGCAAAATTACAGATGAAGAAACAAGTCATGAACTGTATAAGAGACGTTGAGGACGAGACAAATAAAGAGAAATAAATAAATGCAAGTTGTGTGTGTCCTGAAAAGTTAGGAACGGAAGGCAGGTTACGTAATGCAACCGAGACAAACGCTGGACGATGCTATGACCTAGAGGTAAAACGTAACAGCACTGAACAGCGTAGCCGGAGTATTCAGGAAGACGGTGTTACAACAGATAACACAGTCGGACCTGATGAAAGAGGCCAAGTTTACCAGTAACTTGTGTTCAAGTCTCGTATGGATTAGTTGTAGTCAACAAAGAAGTAAAGTTAATGGAGACATCTGTAGAATTTAAGTTAGGTGTTCTTTTCATGTGAAGACACATATTCAGGAATTGGATGAAAGTTTCCACGCAAACAAGAGCGATTGGGCTGATGATGAAGCAACATTAGTATATAATATAGGAGTGAAAGAAGAGAGTAGAAGACGGGAAAAACGACCACATGGAGAGATAAACGACTCGATGAACGAGTTGAAGGAAAATTAAAAAAAACGGCGGAGACTAGAGTCAATAGGTCGTCATGTTAGCGAGATACGTCAACGGCCCAGGGCAGACCAGATAACTGTTACACTAGTTGTGATTGGCGTTCTACAGGATCAAACCGTCCAGCAGATAGAGACATCTAACGGGGCGCAAAGCCCGTCTGAAGTAAGCATTGCTGCTAAGGGGCGGACGAATGCATCAGCAGGCGGGTCATTCATCGGAAGGAGGCGATGACAGCACTCAGGAATCCTGGCCGAGCATAGGTTTAGAATCCGCAAATTCAGACTGCAGCGTACCGCATACTGCTCTAAGGAAAACGAAGAAAGGGGAATACAGATTAACCCCAGCCAGGACAGCGAACAAGTTATCGAAGCAATGATGAAAAGATCTTAGATTGAGATAGGAAATTAGGTAGAGCCGTGTAACAGTAATACAGACGGTAATGACAGATGTATGGCTATCATTAGAATCATTGGTTAATGTATGCATGTGTATAAATTAGTTGTACGTACATATATCCTTGTGTAGCGGAGATTTTGAATACTTAAGGGCTAGGTAGGAATTGAAGAATGACCAGAGATTAACAATTCTTTTGAAGTCGGTGTCTGAAATTACAGCCAGGCTTTGAGAGCAGCGCGGTTCGCAACCGACAGCCAGTTCGAGGCTGGTATGGACGAGAGCAAAGCTACATTTTCAAACATCGGTATGAACAGGAGACTCAGGGTTGCTCGACCTAATAAATAAAGTAAAATAATGTTACATGTGCCATGTAACTTTAACGGTGACCAATGTTTAAAGGGAAACGTGACGGAAGATCAGTTGCCTTTGATGTGAAGATTTTGGATAAACAGCGTTAAATTAGTTAGTTCCCAACACTCGGTCGTAGTTCCCTTTGACAAGGACGCCAATAGTTTTAGGAACGGAGCTGTTTAACTAGGACAATAGTAGACTGTATCTGGACGGGTTGGGGTTATTATCATTACGTAATCAGACAATTGGACGATTCGGTTTTGATGCAGACATAGTTAGCAGTAGTCTTTATCAGATTAGATTAGAATGTTACCAAAGTTCAGCATCTACTGAAAGGGGTCAATGCCAGGTGCTGACATGCGTGACACTAACGGAGTGAAAGGTGGGTTGCACACAATCATGTATAGGCATGCAAACACTTTGACAATGTGTGGTTGCATAGACGACGATTGTATGCCTTGCATTTGTTTTTCGTTTTGGTTGTTTAAACATGATTACAGATATCGAACAGTGTATCATGGGGTGCAGATCTGTGCTATGCGAAGAAGTGTAGCTGTCCAGAATGTAAGCCTCCGGAAGCAGATGTCTTCGAGGTTCAGAGGAGTTGCAGAAAAAGGGCTAGCATCACTGAGGTGACAGACTTATAAGGAGAGGCATTGGAGTGATGTAACAGTAAATGTTTTCTGTTAAACGCTTGTTGTTGTGTATATTCTATCACATGAGGAGAGACTAAGTGTATCAGAAAGTTGAATAATTTGTGTGTCGAAATTGTTCTGTAAGATTGACTATGGCATATGTTTGGCAAATACGTTATTGTGGGAAATCAAATATTTTTTTCCCGTTTTTTGAGAGAGGGAAAGGTGTAAGGAGAGACACTGCGATAACTAGAGTGATTATAAACCACGTTAGTTCGTGGCGTACCAGGACTTAGTATGAATGCAGACGTCGGCCATGGGTCGTAAAGAGCGGCGTCTTCATGAAACCGTCTTCAGAGAAGGGCCACAGGAAAATCGACCTGAACTGTTCTGGTGCAACACTGAAAGGTCGTGTCCTTAGAGGAAGGCGGGGGATCCAGATCGGGATAGGTTTACCTCAATAATTGAGGATAATTGCATAAGGTGTTTTTGTGTTGACGAATTAAAGATCCTGCAGAGACAGAATTCGATGTGTTGGGCGTAAATTATTGAAAGTTGCTGCTTGTATTTTTTAATCCAGAGTTAAAAAAAGCAAACAACCAGCCACATGTTTTATTTTACTTCTATTTAATATGTATGTATTACGAACAGTTTATATGTATATTGAAAAACCTTAAGCTAAATGTAAGAAATGACCAGCCACAGTTTTTATTTTTCTTGTAACTGTTGTATTTGTATTACGAAAAATGTATGCATGTACACAAGTAAGTGGCGATTATTTCGATGTAAAAATGACCAGCAAAGGTTTTTTTTCTTGTTTTGGTTGAATATGTATACGCAGATCGATTGAGTGTGTGATCACACTTTAGTATATGTTGAATAGATTGAATGTATTATGTCAAGATCACTGGCCTGAGGGGATCTGATTGTGAGTGAATGCACATAATACGAACGTGAGGACGAGTTTTTGAGAGAGTGTTGAGGGTACAGTTAAAGGGAGAGGAGTGTACGGCTAGAACTGTGTTGTTTATAGTTCGGAGCAATATTAAAAAAGCTCACGCTTATAACCTCCGCGTATCTATTTAGTTAAAATATATTTCTTGAGTTTGTTGTAATATCATTGCACTCACTGTAATTGTTGTTGCATGAATATGATGTAATATATCTGCCACCTGCTGCTTGCAATGTTATTATTTGTGTGTGGTCGTGAATGATATGGATGCATGTAGTAACAATCTAGATAGAAAAACGTCAGTGAAAACCTGGACTCTGCTACAATGGCATTCTTACAAATAAAAGCAACGAATTTGGTATCCTGACAAATGCACATGAATATACCTCCATTTTAAACGGAGTATAATTTAAAATTAAATCCAACGCATTGTAAAATGCATGTTTAAGAGAAGGCACAAAACTTGCTGAAAATGAATGAAACTATTGGAAGCTGATAAGAATGATACGAATGAATAAATACAATCGTGATGACTAAACAATGTAAAGACCCATAGCGAGGATACTGTTGTTTGCTACTATTTTCCCGGCAAAAAGTCAGTTTTTAGACCACTAACAGGATAGCAGAATGCCCCGTGTATTAAACTAATTGATAAAACATGTTTGTTACCCTGTAGATAACACTCAAATAGTAGAATATGATATTTATTTATGTCGTTTCCAAGAGAAAGACAAAGTGACAAGCTTGTCATAACTGAAATAATAAATGTATAATCTGTTAAAGACAGAAGCGTGAAACGATTTGCAACATTTGGAATGGAATTACTGCAACTATTTGAAAGCTAAATACTTAGAAAAATACATGTGTTCAGTGTGGCAGTGCTGCTAATATCATCTTTCTCACACAAATAATCGTACACGGATACCATTGGTCTTTAAATATACAAAAACCATAAATGCAGTTATAAACTGAACTGAACTGAATATGAATGAGCGACATCTGCATAAAAAATAATATTGACAACGTCTTGGTCGTACCAAAAGTCAATTTACGGTAAGGACATGTACATTGAGCCAGTACGTAATCCCAAATCGAGCAATACATATTCACATTCGCTGTTTCATTATACATGTTAAATAGAGGTACTCCTTTAAAAATGTATCAGAAAAGACAAAACATATATCGTATGATTGTGTGCTTTACTTCAATATCCGTATACGAAATGTAATCTTTAACCCAGCCTCAAAAACTACACCCGCCACTCCCCACTCATCCCCCTTCATACTTAAAAAAATATAAATGATACAATAATAAAACAATATAATAATACATTGCTAAAGAAATACGATATTAGAAACAATACCTAAATATTGATAAACCCCTTAGATAAGGTTGATCTAGCCAACTAGTTATAAGCTTTTCGATATCACAACATCGATTTCATCAGAAGACACTGGAAGAGCTAGTGAAATTGGCACATATAGTTTAGTAGCCAAAATATTAATCACCAAGATAATTAACTTAAATGAAATACATTAAATATTCAAGAAGAGTGTACATCCATCTACTAAAAAAACAAGGTTTCAATAGGGAGGATAAATGTCCAGTTCAAGATGGTATTCATCAAAATTGCTGGTCACGATTAGAGACCGAGTAGCACAACCATTGGCTATATTATGTTTTCAATCACTTGCACAAGGAATTGTTCCAGTGGATTGGACATATGCAGGAGTGATGCTATTATAAAAAACACGGCTAAAAATCAGACCCAGGAAATGATAGACCGGTAAGTTTAACGTGCATGGTATGTGAATTGTTAGAGTCAATAATCAATGTAAGAAATGTAATGCATTTAGATAAGATTAATTTATCAGAAATAAGCAGCATGTGTTTACCAGAGGGAGATCATGCTTAACAAATCAATTATAATTAATGGAGATTATTATTAGTTATCAATCGCAAGCGAACATACGGTTTTGCCTTGATGATGTAATTTTCGTTCTATTTGGATTATAGAGTGGAAGAAACTGTGCTTGCCATCAACCTCACTCTCTTGTCCCAAGCTACCTTAAACCAGTTGCAAGATATTAGTCAAGACGACTGGACGCACCTGAGGATGCAGACACTCTGATATCACCTTCCTTGAGACCATGTGTCACTATGATACGTGTCGGATTCGAAAGTCAACAGCACAAGTTCATGGCTTTGGGAGGCAAGTGTTTGACTTCGCAACCACAGCACCACTGAAGATTCTTCACAGTCTGTACACAACTAGTGTTCCATTCCAGTAGTGTATTTTGGACACGAAAGGTACCAGCGGACGGTTGGGATGTTCATGCCCCCCTAAGTCACCCAGGCGTAGTCAAGCTGTCGTTGTGGGGGTCTAGGCTGGTGAATCTGGGCGTGTCATTTGCCAGCTCTTTCTTGATCAGAGGGCCAATCCTGATTACGGATTTTGACTTCACTAGGTTACTAAAATGATAGATAAAGGGGAGCCAGTGTACACTATTTATCTAGATTTTACAACAAAAGGCCTTTGGTATAGTAACCTATCAAAGATGTTTTAGAAAATGTAAAATGACATAGAATAAGTGGCGAAGTTGCCAAATGGATTGAACATTTTCTAAAGCGAAGAAAGCAGAGTGTGGACTTAGATAAGGAGTACTCTGAGTGATGTGAAGTAAGAAGTTGAGTGCCACAGGGCGTGGTTTTGGAAACATCGATGTTCCTGATATATACATATATATATATATATATATATATATATATATATATATATATATATATATATATATATGTATATATATATATATATATATATATACATACAAACACGATATATTCGTGTTGTTTTCAAAAATTGCTGATGGCACACAACTATGCAGTCGTGTCTCTTCTATAGCTGAAGTGGATATAGTGTGGTCGAATTTTGATAAAATATGAGGATGGCTTTTTAACTAGCAAAAAAGAGTTTAATATAGATACTGTACAGTCATCTGCATAGGTAGATCCAATATGGAACATATTTACAGAATGGACGAAACAAATATTAGAAAGATATGAAAGAAAAGGTACCTCATGGTTATAATAGATCATACAGGTAAAGCGAGTGAGCAAGTCCATGGGTAGTATTGATAAAGGCAAATGCAATGATAGTTATGATAAAAAAATAAAAATATTAAACATGGAATAAAAAGGATCAAATACGTGATTGTCAGACTGTATAACGCATTAGTTAGACCTAGATCGAAGTACTGTGTATAGATGTGGAGTCGTTATCGTAGAGGTGATATAAACATTTCGGAAAGGATACAGAGATGAGCGATAAAGCTGATAGTCGGATTGCAGAATTAGAGTTATGAAGAAAGACTCAGAAAAACGGCATACAGTGTCTCTTGAAAGGATAATAATTAGAGGTGGCAATACAGGTTTATAAGATAATCAAGTGTAACGATACATTGAACGATACATTTTTTTTTACTAACAAAATACTACAACCTACGAAAACTAGAAAGCATAGCAATATATTAGTTTAACAAAAGATCAAGATTAGATATTAAGAAATATTTGGTTAGTCAGAGAGCGATGAATGCTTGGAGTGCATTGCCACATGAAGTAGTGGAGGCACAGGCAATTAATGTAAATACGAATAGATTGAATGCGTATATTTGTTAGAGCACGGAAATGTAAATGAAACAGGTTGTATACAGACTGTAGATTCTTCTAAACCAGTTTAAAGACGTTAAGACGTTAAGACGTTAAAGACGTTAAGTTAACATGTCTGACCAGTATTTACTGTTTGATCATACGTGTGTCTCGTCTTCCTCATTGTTGTGTCTTTAATTATAATATTGTTTTCTTCTGGAGATGTGTAGATTTACTGGTGTACGATTTATACCAAACGTTTCTTAACTACTCTTTAGTATATATTAATCACTAAAGTACAAATTACGTCGAAGACCACATGTTTTGTATGTGCTCTCTGACATCAAGTGCCATACCAATAGTACACAATTTCCCACATATGATTTCTAAGGTCACAATAAATGTCAATGGAGCGGAGAAAAACAAAAAGGACCGCTTGCAAGATGCGGAACATGGTTTCCGTAACAATTGCAAAGATTTGACTGTGTAATTCTGTACCGAATCATTTGAGCGTAATTCAAATCTATATTTAAAACAAAACAAAATATAAACCGCCATAGCGTATTGATGTTTATTTCTACAAAATGCATACACATATTACAAGGCTGTGACATACATGTTGTAGATATGTCAACAACAGGCAATTATATAACTAAATAAAGTTCTAGATACATTTGAACTAACATCAATGTAGCATATCTAAGCGAATGTGAACACACGAGTCATCAACTCCTTGTTACTGTACCTCATTTTGGGTGACGTTTATTGCGAGTATATTCGGCATATGTGTCTTAACACACATCATCCACATGTGTGTGTGTGTGTGTGTGTGTGCGTGCGTGCGTGTGTGTGTGTTTGTGTGGTGTGTGTGGTGTGTGTGTGTGTTGGTGTGTGGGTGGGTGGGTTTGGGTGGGTGGGTTTGGGTGGGTGGTTGGGGGGTGGGTGGGTGGGGTTATGGGTGGGTGTGTGTGTGTGTGTGTGTGTGTGTGTGTGTGTGAATGTGTGTGGATGTGTGCATCATGAATTATACGCAGTTTTGCCGATTTTGTTTTCGATGAATCATCAACATTATGTAATACATATGTCTCAAATGTATTGTCCTTTATGATCGCTTTGAACACACATAATTCGAGCTGCCTGTTGCAATCATGGACATCTGTCAATTACCAAATGTCATGTAACAATTTTCTTGCTTTATTTTCGGGTCCCGTGCATTTCTATAACTAGCATTTCCAGACCAATGTGTTTTCACATCCCCGAAATACCATTTGTTGTAGATTATGATGTTTTCTACAAGCTATTAAAACATGTATATTTAATTGGCCTTTGGTGTATATATTTGTCTTTTTCTGAACAGTTTCGAAGCCCTTATATATCAGATCATTTTCTAAAGATCTCATCATTTTTTATTGCAAATGTTTTTGTTTCAATGCCCATGCCTGACAATCACATCTTTCATGTAAACAAATATAATACGTCAGATGATCAACTGAATCGTCGATTTTATGCGTGCGTCTTAGCATACATGTTTTATCGGCCTTAGTTTGCATAATGAAAATGCAAATCTTGAGTTGATTGATGTTGAAAAGTAGCAACACCTATTGATTGTATCTTCCAGACACTCAAATGGTTGTACATCTTCTGGTAATACGCTATTTATTGAGATGTGTTTATTTGTTCACTATTTTATTCTATTATTGTAATTTTAGTTTCGTTGCTGCTAAAATGTAAAATATATGCCTCGCTGCTCTGTTGTTTGCACACATTGTTTTTCTATCTAGATTTGAGTAAACGCTATGAGAATAGCGTCGTCTGTGTCTGATATACTGAAAACATCACACCTCGCGTGCTCTTGACTTCTTTTGACGACCCGCATTATGGTTTCAATTCCAATGGTATTTCACATTTACGAAACAACGTTGTCTTACCCCTTTCTGCACTGCAGACCAATCTGATGTTTATCTATCTTACCTGACTGCAGTATTTTCAGTTACTAGTTGCGTGTTATGCAACCTGATTGATGTACCAGGTTTAGGTTATTCTTAGTTACTTCCAATGCGAAAAAGCTTGCAAAAACTGTATCTATATTTACTGCTCATGTGATAATAAATAAATATATTCATTGACGAATTGATTCCCTCCATAGCATAGCCAAGTCCACCAAACATTATTGATAAATTCATGTACTTTCCATGAACTGACAACTCTGGTAAAAATGCCATTGATAAAACTGTGATGTTCAGTGGAACAAAACAAATAACGAAAAGAGTAGAAATCATCACAACCATTTTAGCTGCTTTCTGGTTCCGACTGGAAACTCTATCATCTTGAGTTTGGGAAACGTTTGATTTCCTCCATTTGGCTGTGCTTCTCAGTTTAACTGCAAGTATTATTGTGCAGACAGCAATAATCATAAACGCACCAGAGGGGATGGACAAGTTATTAATGGCAAACGAAATCATTTCATATTTCTGCCGATCTCCGATTGAAACAAGACCTAACAGAGTCTTGTTTCTTAAAGGATAAAATTTTATGCCCAATCTGTTGACAACGTATACTGGGGCTCCACTACAGAAGAAGATGCAGAATGCACACAGAGTCACAACTGTCGTTCGTTTTGGCGTTATTATGTTTTTAATCTGGAGGAATGGAAATAACAAACAGTACACACACACACACACACACACACACACACACATATATATATTTATATATATATATATATATAAAGTTATATATATATATATATATATATAAAGTTATATATATATATATATATATATATATATATATATATATATATAAAAATATGTATTATATATATATATATATATATAAAGTTATATATATATATATATATATATATATATATATAAATATGTATTATATATATATATATATATATATATATATATACATACATATATATATATATATATATATATATATATATATATATACATACATATGTATATACATATGTGTGTGTATATAGTTACCGAATGCACATGCCACTATAGTAATACAGTAACAACAATAATTTTATTCAAATGCTAATATACATATGTTAACAATATTAACTGATGATTACACTATTGGGGTTTTGAATGTATGAACATGCCAAAAGCCATCTGTTAACTAAAAAATTGAATTACAATTAGAAGATCAATACGTGTAGTCGAATTTTAGATCTGAAATGTATAATTTTTGGCTACGAATGTTACCATTTGCAAATTGCTCAGCATGCAACTGTAATTCCTCCTCTGCAAAATGACATTCATTGAAGAAGAAAAAAGAACGATTAAGCATATTAAACAAATTAAACATTTTGACGCGAAACAAAGATGAACTTAGGACTGACTGGCACATTCTTACAAAAAATGGAAGAAACTGCATTGGATGTTGAACGTTGCACACGCACTGGCAGAACGCGCATCGCGCTAACCGATTTCAAAATCATTGACGTTAACGCAATTGGGCAACGACAAACAAATCATTCCCACCGTTGGAATGTCTCGTCCTAGATGTGCTTGTCAGAGGACTCGACGTTTATCTGACAGTTGATGTTACGGGTAATGGTAACTTGGGTAATTACATCAATCAAGTATGGGGTACATTAAACAATCCTTTCAATAACGTGAACGAGTAGATTTACTACACGTTTATGGAGAACGGCTGCTTCCTACATGTTCTCTAAAATGGAAAGAGACCATACTACAGCCATATACCAAGTGTTCTTGCGTAAAGCTAATTTTCTTCGAATAACACAATATCCTCCGCCCAGCATTGGCTGTTCTAAGCACATGTTTAGTCTCTTTCGTCGGTGATGTCAAATATCAGTGCCACGTTGAATGCGTTTTCTTCTTGTCAGTTGTCCCATGACCTCATCTACCTTCCATTACACACTGTTATTCTTCATGTGGTTGGTTTTCAAAATATTGAATGTTTCCTCGATACAAGAGTAAACCATCCGTGATCCTAGTTGTAATGAGTACCACGAATATGAAGCTAAGAATATCACAACCATCTGGATGACTCTAGCCTACCTTCCTCTGCACGCTCGAGATGTAAGGAATGCTACTACAACCCGCAACTTAAGTTTCTTATCCTACTCAGTATGAGCATTTAACAACAACAAAAACAACTCTCCTGGACATGCGCCAATGCATAGTTGTAAAATATCTGATGATACTGTCCTTTTGGGCTTCACCTGCTATAAGAACATATACTCGACGATGGTATAGGATGATGGGTGTATTGCGGTTTCTATTGATTTCCTTGATCAAATTGATAAATGTTTCACAGATGCCCTGGTTTCATTGCTAGCAAGATGCATTGGACCTTATCATAGTTTTCTTCATATTTGATACATTGTTTAATCATACAAATGTTTTCATTTGTAATGTTCTAATTTATTAAGAAATTGATAACACCTATGTAGGTCGAAACATTGGTTCTTCTTCTTCTTCTTGTTAGTCTTCTTCTTCTTCTTCTTCTTCTTCTTTTTCTTCTTCTTTTTCTTCTTCTTCTTTTTCTTCTTCTTCTTCTTCTTCTTACGCTGGCAGGCGTCAACTTGGATTTGTTCGAAGAAAGCTGCTGTCATCCTAAGGATATCGACACTGTCATAGAGCGTGTCTAGTGTTGGCACTGGTGATGGTCACATGTGCTTTCTCTGGTCCTTGTATGTCGGACAATTTTGCAGCAAATGTTCAGCGGTCATTTCCCTGTACCACAGGTGCATTCGAAAGTGCCACCTATCTTAAGTTTATTGAATAGATGGTACCTCATTCTGTTGTGACCACGACCTGCTCGTTTGTGCCCAGCTTGTTCAGTTCAGTTCAGTTCATCCCGTAACCCTTTAGGTCGTTTGGGCACACACGATGCCACTCCCAAAATCTCACGCCATCCCTCTATGTCTGTCGCAGCCTGACGTATCTCACCGGGACGAAGGCCTGAACACTCAGTGATGTTGGACGTCATTGGACGTCCTCGCCCTCTCTGTCCCGGTACGGAACCAAAGAGTATCGAGTTGGTAATTCCATTGGACCTCGCGAAGTTCCCGCACCAGGCCATCTTTCGTCTTTTGATAGCTGTGAACAGATCTTCAAAAGGACCAATATCGTCTTCAACTCTCTGATGTATTACTACGTTCGTGACACGATCTTTATATGTAACATTTAGGAGTTTTCTATAGCACCTCATTTCCATTGCATGCTCTAGATATCTGCTGTAATGGTCCAGGTCTCGCAGGCATACATAAATATTGATAGCACCAAAGAGCACAATAGTCTAACTTTTATGCCGAGGGCGAGTCGCTTGTCTTGCCATATAGGTTTCAGCCGAATCAACCCCGCTGTTGTTTGTGCTATTCTCGAAATTACCTCTGGCTTCGATCCCTCTTCGCTGATCAACGATCCCAGATATTTGAAACGTTTTTCCACCTCAAGTTCCTGCCAATTTGCCTATATTACAGATTTAAACCCTGTTATGTTATTGGTCATGGGCTTTGTTTCATCTGCATTTATTTCCATACCAAAACTAAGGGCAGCTCTATCTAATCTACCAATCAACTCTTGGAGTTCCCTTTCTGTGCCTTCCAATACATCAATATCATCAGCAAATCGGAAGTTTGTGATAAGCCTGTCACCTATTTTAACCGTGCCAACATGTCTGTTTAAGGTCGTCTCCATTATTCTCTCCAAGAATATATTGAAAAGTGTTGAGGAGAGTATACATCCCTGTCTCACACCCACCGTAGTACGGAATCAATCGCCAAGCGTTTCTTCTACCGATACTGCGCTTGTCGCCTGCTCATAAAGGTTTGCAATTACCCTCATAATATCACTGTTGAACTTATAATGCCTCATTGTTGACCATAGCGCCGCATGCCACACTCTGTCAAACGCCTTTCTAAAGTCAATGAAGGCATGGTAGAGTTGTTTTTGATACTCTGAGTACTTATCATTCATTAACCGAAGATTAAATATCTGCTCGATGGTACTCCTTCCCGCTCGAAAGCCGGCTTTTTCGTCGGCAATGATATTCTCTGCCTGTGGTTTCAGTCTGTTAAGTATTATTTTCAAGAGAACTTTACTTGGATGACTTATCAGACTGATTGTTCGATAGTTCTGACACATATTTAGGTTTCCTGATTGAAGCAGTGGTATACTTACTGATTTTGTCCATCTGGTGGGCCACTCTCCTGTCTCCCAAATTCTACTACAGATGTATGTCAGGGTATCAATTGTTGCCTCACCTCCCACTTGTAGGAGCTCTGCTGGGATATTATCCACACCTACAGCCTTCTCTCTCTTCAGCTGATAATAGGCATGCTTTTTCGTATGGCCAGTATGTTCTGTTTCCATTTTGGCCATGTATCTGGGCCCAATGAACCTTTTGGACTCTTCGTAGGTCACACTAGAATCTGGTTGTGGTAGTCTTGCACCTTCTTTTGCCAGTCTGTCTGCCTCCTCGTTGCATTGGGTGTTACAGTGGGATGGAACCCACTGTACCACTACTCTTTTTGGTGCAGCCTGCTGGCATAGTTGACAGAGTACTGCTCTTAAATCATTAAGTTCAGTATTCGTCTGGCTATTTAGTGCTGTAATCACGGCCAGGGCATCTGTAAACAGGACTATCTGGCTTTCATTGCTTTCGCCTGTCAGCCTTGCTTTTACTGTAGCCTTCAGTACATTTGCCTCCGCTCTGAAATTGTTTGAGAATTTTCCAATCTACCATTTGTTAGGTTCAGAAATACAACACCCCCCACCCCCCCCCCCCCCCCCCGCCCCCCTCTCTTCCATTATGTGTTGTCTTTGTTACCAACCGTCGGTATATGCATGGATCCAGTCCATGCTTGGGTAATTTTTCGCTATGTACCGCATGTTTATGTCTCTTCTTTCTTTTTCAGTCTGGCTGTTCTTGTTTCCAATACCTGGTATATTTTCTACCACCTCTGGAATGATTGCTGCTTCCAGGTGGGTTTGCGTACATTAGGGATGGGCTTTGGTGTTGTCATGGTGTTCATTGGATCTTCGCTCATCTTTGCTTTGGCTATTTCTGCAAAGTTTCTCCACTTTAGTTTCCCTTTTCCAAATCTCTTTAGTCTCTGATGCACTGGATGATTTGTCAGTCTTATTAGTTTCTATGCTTGCTGCTGGGTTCTGCTGTCGATTATATCGGTCATGGTTTGCAGATTTGTAGTCTTTTCAAGTTCTCCAATTATTGTTGACTTCATGCCTCCTGATATAACTCTCATGGTTTGGTTGTGAAGTTTGCTAATTTTATCAACGTGTATCCGTATTCAGATGTTAAATAATATTGTATATATTCTAGCCTTCTGCATCTCAGAACTTCTTGTTTGCCGATGCATATGTCAACTGTATCTGAAACCCATGCTGTGGCACGAAGACCAGCATGAAGTCTTAGTCTTAATCCACCTGTCCATTTACAGCACCACGTAAGCACCTGTTCAGGTCCCAATGCTGGCGTGAGCAGGAGGTAGCTGGGAAGTTGATTGCTGTTTAGCGGGCAAGGATCGAGCTGCCTATTACTCCGCTATGTAGAGTGGTTAAATATACTCATCCACTAGAACAAAGTAGATCAGCAGCCTGCAGGTGCCAGCTGTGTTGCTTTTAACTAAACCACGTAATTATGGCCGGGGTATATTAAAAGCCGTGCGGCTTACTAGGTCTGAGAAAAGGTACAATTCATTATAGTATATATTTGTTAATAGCATATTTGAATTTTGTCAGGGCAACGGCCGTTAAGCCTAGTCCTTTAAAGTATTATCTGCTAACATATTGTAAACGTGCTCAACACTGAACACGGGAATTCGATAATACTATACAGAGAATTTTTACCGAAAGGTCCATGTGAAAAACAATGCAGTTCTCCACCGTGATTCGAATCCGCGACAACAGGCACTAGAGGCGGACACCGTACACCGAGATCATTTCGCCCATTATAACGTGTTTTGTATAATTAATGGAAACATGCACACCATACTCTACTAACATGATGGTGTTAGGTGCCGTCTTGTACCTCCGATAGTAGCTCTCTTACTTAGATATTGCACTGCGACAGACTATTGTCAGTTCTCGTCTCTTGATGGTATTTTCGCACTTGTAGCGTAATCTACCTTGTTCTCACATACTATCAACCTTTCCTTACAGTATTGTTTTCATCAGTGTGTCACGTCTCTTTATCTCCACAACAGTGTATTTGTTTGTTTCTGTTTATCTCCTTCAGTATTTCTTGTCCGATTTGAAATCGCAGCATGACATTCTTATGTCCTCGCTTTCTTTTCGTGAGATTCAGAAAACCGTTATGCATACCAACATGTCAATGTCGTTAACTTTATCCACAAGCTGTTTGGACATCGTCCATGTTTCTGCACGATAGAGCAAAGACGGATATATATATATATATATATTATGATATATATATATAAGCTCCACCCCAGCGATAAAAGAGAAGGGAATGACTACCGAGAAAATGAGGCAGACGCTGACACCATACTATCTGCATCCGAACCCTTCACTAGAAGTCTTGACACTGTCTTGCCTCTAGAACATGTTGAGTCCGGACGAGAGAGTGAGGAAGATCCTGCGCACATCTTCATCACTATAAACACATGGCGCAACTCACGATATCACCTTACAGATCACACCCTGACTAGCAGCTTGCAACTGGCAGGGCCCCCAAACTGCAGCTGCGGAACAGGCAGAACACGATCACGAAAACTACCCATCACGCTTGGAACATGGAATGTCCACACGCTACTGGACAACACCAAAGCAAACAGACCCGAACGACGGACAGCACTGATCGCCAGGGAACTGGCTAGATACAACATCTGTATAGCTTCCCTGAGCGAGACACGACTGGCAGAGGAAGGGCAGATCACAGAAGAAGGCGTTGGTTATACTTTCTTCTGGAGCGGCCGCAGCAAAGAAGAACACCTTGAAGCTGGAGTTGGCTATGCCATCAAGACCAACATGGTTGACAAGCTCACAAGCATGCCCAGAGGAATTAATGACCGCCTGATTACACTGCGTCTCCCCCTAATAGGAGGGCGCCATGCAACACTTATCAGTGTATACGCACCCACAATAACAAATCCTCAGGAAACCAGAGATAAGTTTTATGAGGACCTTGAGGCGCTCATCGCTGGAGTCCCCAAATCTGACAAACTGGTCATGCTCGGTGATTTTAACGCTAGGGTTGGCACAGACCATAAAGCCTGGGAGGGGGCCATTAGCAGACATGGTATCGGAAAATGCAATAGTAACGGACTGCTCCTTCTGGGGACATGTGCCGCAAATGAACTACTCATTACAAACACAGCTTTCCGACTTCCTGTCCGAAATAGAACCACATGGATGCACCCAAGGTCCCGCCACTGGCACCTCTTTGACTACATTATCATCAGACCTAGGGATCGAGCGGATGCTATGGTAACGAAGAGCATGTGTGGTGCAGAATGTTGGACCGACCATCGACTTGTCATTGTAAGCTAAACTTCAAGATCCAGCCCAAAATGGGAACCCAGAGAAAGAAACCACCGAGGAGGCTAAATGTCTCTCAGCTGAAATACGAACCAACGAGAGGAAGCTTCCAGGAAAAGCTTGAGGGAAGACTATCTGAGCTTCGTTTTGAAAAGAACGACATCGAAGAGAACTGGGCATCATTGAGAAACACACTCTACCATACAGCTGTTAAACACATTGGCCCACTCACGCGCTTGCATAAGGACTGGTTTGATGAGAACGATCTAGAAATACAGGGCCTTCTCGATGCAAAACATGAAGCGTACAGGGAATACCAGAGGGGCACACCATCTCCGGCAGCAAAAGCTGCCTTCAATACTGCTCGCAAAGCTGTCCAGACCAGGCTTACAGAGATGCAAGACTCCTGGCTCAGCAAAAGAGCTGACGAAATTGAGATGTTCGCCGAGAGTCATGACACCAAACTTTTTTACGAGGCACTGAAAGCTCTCTACGGCCAGCAGCCCTCTAGTAATACTCCAGTTCGCAGTGCGGATGGGGTACTGCTAACAGATAAGGTTCAGATTCTAGACAGATGGGCAGACCACTTCTGCAAAATACTAAACCACCCATCGTCCATAAATGAAGAGGCCATCCGGCGAATGCCGCAGGTGGAATTGAACCTGGCGTTGGATGAAGTCATTACTGAGGAGGAAGTCGACAGGGCAATCAGTTCACTATCTATAGGAAAAGCTCCAGGAGCTGATGCAATACCAGCAGAGGTATATAAGACAGCTGGCCCATCCCTCACCAGAAGGATCACTGAACTCTTCCGTCACATATGGGCTGAAGGAAAAATTCCGCACGAGCTAAAGGACGCCTCAGTCGTTCACCTGTACAAAAGAAAAGGCACCGTCAGGAATGCGATAATCATCGTGGAATATCGTTACTCTCCGTAGCAGGCAAGATCCTAACTCGCTTACTGCTAAACAGGATCAACAAACACCTTGAACAAAGCCACCACCTCCCAGAAAGCCAATGTGGATTCAGAGCCGGAAAAGGAACAGTGGACATGATTTTTGCCGCTCGCCAAGTACAAGAGAAGTGTCGAGAACAATATCAGGCCTTGTACACCACATTTATTGATTTGACAAAGGCATTTGATACAGTTAACAGAAGAGGGCTGTGGACTGTATGGTGTCAAAAATGCAAAAATGTTGGCCTTACCATAAATGCAAAAAAAACAGAGGTAATGTACCAACCAGCACCAGGCATGCCGTACACAAAACCAGAGACTAAAGTCAGCGGGCAGACGTTGAATGCCGTAGAGAAATTCACATATCTGGGCAGCACGCTGTCGAGATCTGTCGGCCTAGACGATGAGGTGGCAAGCAGAATAGCAAAAGCCAGCACAGCCTTTGGTTGAATGCGCTCGATGGTCTGGGCACGTCGTGGCATCAGCGTCAAGACCAAACTCAAAGTCTACCGTGCAACAATCATTTCAACCCTACTATACGCTTGCGAAAGCTGAGCTGTATACTCCGGACATGCAAGGAGGTTAAACCACTTCCACACAGGTTGCCTGAGGCGAATATTCCACATCCGATGGCAAGATCGTGTCACTGACATCGATGTTCTCTCGAGGTCTAACATGCCCAGCATCCATGCACTGCTAGAAAAAGCACGACTAGGATGGGCCGGACACCTCGTCCGTATGTCAGACGAGCGGCTCCCAAAGAAGCTTCTCTACGGCGAGCTGAGAGAGGGATGGCGCGAGTGAGGGCGCCCAAAGAAACGTTTTAAAGACGGTCTGAAGGACTCACTAAAAAGTTGCCAGATAGACATCGACACCTGGGAATGTCTTGCGCAAAACAGATCTGACTGGAGAAGCGCAGTCAAATCGGGTGTGGCTGCCGGTGAAGACCGTGTTGTGAAAAACCAGAGCAGACGCGAGACGCGGAAATCCCAAGCAGCGGGAACACCATCCCCTTCTACAAACCTCGTGTGCCCGATATGTAGCAGATGTTTTCGTGCTCGCATTGGCCTGTTCAGCCACATGCGCACCCACACCCAATAGGGAAATCTGTGACAAGGATGATGTCGGCGGTCCTCATCGACAACGATGGACAGCTATTATATATATATATATATATATATACATATAATGTTGTTTGTGAATGCTCACAATGAGTCGGTTACTATTTTGTGCTCCATGAACAGGACGTTAAGTGACTGGTTGCAGTAGCTTCCCTCACTTCCCAAGCGTGCTGATGAAGGAGGACGGGGATCCTCTAGATTATTGTGCTATGATTGGTTTCATCTGCGTGTCACTCACTACTTCGGAGATCCTTCTTGCTAGCGAGGCTGCCAAGAAAACAGCCTAAGTGAGTGTCTCGGCCAGTTTGATTTTCCTGACCCTCTCTGATATGATGTTTTTACTGACCAGACGTTAGTCTTCCTTCTTACATATATATGCGGTACACTCAGTCAGACGGTGGTCCCACCTCATCTTGATGTTGTCTGTCCTACTGTATACTCAGTCAGAATGTGGTCCAACCACATCTTAGTGTTGTCTATAAATATGTCCACTCAGTCAGACTGTGGTCCAACCACATCTTGATGTTGTCTGTCCATATGTCCACTCAGTCAGACTGTGGTTCAACCACATATTGATGTTGTCTGTCCATCTGTACACTCAGTCAGACTGTGGTCCAACCACATATTGATGTTGTCTGTCCTTATGTCCACTCAGTCAGACTGTGGTTCAACCACATATTGATGTTGTCTGTCCATATGTACACTCAGTCAGACTGTGGTCCAACCACATATTGATGTTGTCTGTCCATCTGTACACTCAGTCAGACTGTGGTCCAACCACATCTTGATGTTGTCTGTCTATTTATACACTCAGTCAGACTGTGGTTCAACCACATATTGATGTTGTCTGTCCATCTGTACACTCAGTCAGACTGTGGTCCAACCACACATTGATGTTGTCTGTCCATCTGTACACTCAGTCAGACTGTGGTCCAACCACACATTGATGTTGTCTGTCCATCTGTACACTCAGTCAGACTGTGGTCCAACCACACTTTGATGTTGTCTGTCCATCTATACACTCAGTCAGACTGTGGTCCAACCACACATTGATGCTGTCTGTCCATCTATACACTCAGTCAGACTGTGGTCCAACCACACATTGATGTTGTCTGTCTATATATACACTCAGTCAGACTGTGGTCCAACCACACATTGATGTTGTCTGTCCATCTGTACACTCAGTCAGACTGTGGTCCATGCCCATCTTGATGTTGTCTGAAAATGTGTACTTCTGCTGCCCTCTGGTTCTCTTATCCTCTACTCTAAACTCTAATAAAACATACATCAAACTGCAATATCTCTTGGCATGACCATCATAGTTAGCTTTTCTTCTTGTTTTTTCTTTCAGAAGCCTCTTCTTTACCTTGAATTGTTCCATGACCGTACTATTTATTCTCCTGTACCTACAAAATATGTAATGTTCTTGATAACATATATTGCACTGTTTGATCAACATCTTTCTATTGTTTTTACTTTCGATTTGAGGGTCTTCACTATTTTGTATTCACTTTTTGGAGTGTTGTTTCAGTCAACGTAGCACAGTTCATTGGCACATTCGGCCCATTTCTATGAAATATCGAACTCATCAAACACAAGTTTCCAGTGGTCAATGCTGATGCAGCTGTTACTACGAGATTCTTTGTTTTGTGTGTTTTTTGTTGTGGTTTCCTTTGACATACACCTTATTTCACTATGCATATTCTAATGTGTGTGCGTATTTTCTATTTCTTCAATTTATCTGCATTGTTTCTCAAACCATTCTCTATTTGTTAGTATACAAATATTACGTATACAATTGTGAATATTCTGGAGTGTTCTTTTCATTCTTTCTTTCTGTCATCAGGATGTCGTCTGTCGTTTACTCTTGACTTTTCACGATTACTTCTACTTTGTTGTTGCTGATTGTGCTCTTGCTTGTATGCATTCCCATTTTGTGATTATTTTCACATGAGTGATTACACTATTGAAATGTGCCATGCTCTGTGTGTGCAAACATTCATAATTATGTGCTGAAGACGTACACTGTTGGGATAGAGCCGCTATTATATAATGGTCATAAGATTTAAAGGAAATAAGAAAGATTACAACAATACTGATTTTCAATAAAAATGTGACGCCACTTCTGATGTGTGGACCGGAAACCTGGAGGATGACCAAAGGCAATGACAGGGTTTTGTCAACAGATGCCTGAGAAAGATTCTTGGTAAAATACGGTTGACAAAGTTACAAACGACAGACTGTGGGCGAGAGCTGGACAAGGTAAATTGGAACAGGCAATCTTAGGTAGAGAGTGGAGATGACAAGGTCATACATTAAGAAAGCCCCAGGACAGAATCACCAGTCAATGCATGTCATGGAACCCCCAGGAAAGTAGAGACAAATGCAGACCAAATAATACATGGAAACGAGATCTGGAGGCAGAAGTAAATAAAACAGCAAAAGGCTGAAAATAAGTGGGAAATATTTAACAGGACAGAGCTGTCTGGCGAAGGTTGGTTGATGCCTTTGCAGATAGAAGGCGAAAGAGAAGATTGCTACCCTACATCACGTAACAAGTACAGTAGCTTGAGTTGGAAAACGTAGTTAATCATGTATCTTCCTCAAAATCTTACCTTTAGAGGAGCAGTTATACACAAACATCTCTCCAGTGTAATAATGGCCGTAATACAACTGCTGACTCGGGTAAATGAAAAATGTGTCATTGCTGTTGTCATATAGCTGACATCAATGGGGTCGAATGACAAGTCAGCTGATAAGAATGTCGGAGTTACGCAAATGCACGTCCATACCATTGTCAAAAGACTGCCCAAATCTGAAACTGACAAACCTGAAAAAGACATAAATCACTTGGGTATTTTTAGTATTGGTCTATATTAGGAAAATCTTGGATTGTTTACACAATCAGATTACAAGCAAATACAAAATGAATAACAACGTGGTACCTTATCTACACTGAAATTGTTGGTGGTGTTGTTGATTGCACACAGCTAGTAACGTTACTCTAGTGTGCGCCCTGATGGGTTGCGTCAGTTTTCCTCGCATTTCTAGCTTGCCGATGAAGGTTGACTGGGGTCCTTCAGTCCGTTACGCTGTGCTTGTCTGCATCTGCGTGCCGCTCAGGGCTAAATGTATAACGTTAATTATCTGGCTTGCTAGTTCGTCATCATCATCATCATCATCCTCATTATCATCATCATCATATCATCATCTTAATCATCATCTTCTATCCACTTGTGTCGTTAGACCACGTGGGGAGGTGCAGTTTTATGCCATGTGCCATCTTTGTCGCAGATGTTGTTGTCATTAGGTGTTTCTTAAATGGCTCACTGATACCATTTTTCCACAGTTTACGTGGTCTACCTCTTGCTATGAAACGATTATGTATGGGAATGTAGATATGATCAGATGCCAATTGTGGTTGCATTCTTGTCAGGTGTCCGAACCATTTCATTCTCTGCGTCTCTATGTATTGCATGCACGGTGTTGCACCCATCCACTATCTGATGTTTTCGTTTCTCAATCTATTCAGCAGTGATACCCTTAAAGCCGTTTTCAAACACCTCATTTAGCATACCATGGTATTTTTTTTTTGGTAGTGCCTTAGCGAGAGTCTATGTCTGACAATGGCAGCATAGGGTTTGTAAAAAATACTATTAGCAGATGTCTCTTTGCCTTCACTGGAATTTGTTTGTCTTAGTAATGGCGAGAAATGATAGGAAACGGCAGTAGCTTTCTGTGTTCTTGATTCCACATGTCTATCTAGCTTTCCGCCGTGTGTGAAGACGCTTCCCAAGTATTTTAATTCACTTACTTGTTTAAGTTCTGTACTTTTGATCTGTGTATTTAGTGATTCTCTATTCTACTGAGTTTCATTGTCTCAATCTTTGCTGTACTAATCTCCACATTATATATATCGGAGATATTGTCAAGGGCATTCCTATGTTCTTGGAGGTTCTGTTCAACGGAATGAAAGAGACTCTGATCATCTGCTAAATTGATCTCGGTCATTGATGTGGTTTCTGGTTTTGCTTCAGTTGTTATTTTATCCATATATCCAATGAACAAAAGGGGTGATTATACATATCCATCTATTTACCCCTGTCTTAACCGTAGACCACTTTTTAACACGTGTACTGTTTACTGACATTTCACAAAATGCAGTTACAGTTGAAAATATAATCTTTTCTCTGCGTTTATTATTTAATGAAATGCACATGACCATGCATATGTATGTCAATGTTTGTTTGTTTTTCGAAAACCTACTTATTATTTTTTTTCTTCTTCTTCTTCTTCTTCTTCTTCTTCTTCTTCTTCGAACGCTGTCAGATGTCAACCTGTATTTCTTTGAAAAAAGCAGCGGTCATCGTGAGGCTGTCGACATTGTCATAGAGCTTGTCTAGTGTTGCCACTGGTGATGGCCACATCTGCTTTCTCTGATCCTCGTATGTCGGGCAATTTTGCAGCAAATGTTCAGCGGCCATTTTCCCAGTACCGCACATGCATTCGTCAGTGCCACCTATCTTCAATTTTTAAAAAATATACTTAAATCAATACCTAAAAGGCTGATGTTCACCGAATCGTCGAATCGTTGCTTCGTAAAGCAGATGATATTGATAATGTTCGTGAGAATACCAAAGAAGTTGATTATCTGACACAGGATACTATAAACAATCCATGTATATATCAGTCTTGCTTCGTCACTTATAACCAAGACATCATCGGAGTATCCCATAATGGCAAAACACTATAAGTTTTACACGTTGCTTTCAATAGTGAAATTATTTCTGTTCAAGACGTTACTGTATTTATGCACGGAATAAATTTCCAGTATCTCAAATGAATTTGTATTCTTCTCTTAGGTAGCATGGAGCATACCATTACGTGTTAGATTTGGAGACAAATACGATAATCATAAAAAACTTATATTGTATTCCAAATTACCAATCTATCATTTACATTATCCTTATTATGCAATTTCGCAAAGCAACTTTAATAACCATTAATAGTCTAGTATAGTATGTTCATTTTTATATTTATTGATTTATGAATAATAACATATAAATCAGAGTATAACAACAATTAAACAATTACATTTACTTGAAATGTTTGATTTTAATGTTTATCTTAGTAAGTAAGCGTTTTATCTGTTTAAACGAAAGATACGAAATCTTTGACACGCAGTGTTTAGTGCTGATAATGTTGAGAAATGAAGCCAAGCAGAATTGTTTAATAAGCACTTATAAATCGTGTATTTTCGTTATTTTCGTATCAGCATATGGTATTCAAACAACGAATCAAACGTTTCCACCTTTTTCAGCAATGTGTAAATTATAAATTTAATGATGGACTATTCTTTAAAAAAAAATATGCATGGGATGCAGTGCGACGGCTATTCATAATTATGTCTTTAAAATCATGAATTCGGAAATGACTGATCGTCTGACACTAACTATTTCAACACATACATCTGCAAAGTTCAGTATATATTCAAAGACATTGCAGACATAATTGCGAAGAGAAAGTTACAATTAACAATAGTGGGTAGATCTGCTTCACTCTGTCCAAACAGGGGGTTGTATTTAAATAACATTTATTATTTTTTTTCCTTTTTTGTAATGATGTAGTTTTTAAACTGGGGTAGGATGGACACGTATGTTAACAGTTATACACGTACTAGTTAATGCAATAACATTATAGTATATGAATTTCTTATTCAAAGCAGGTAAGAACACTGATACATTATGTGACAACCGTTGTCTTTGGAATGAGCAATGGAGGCATACGCACACATATTTGAAAGAACCTTAAATGGCGCCATTATTTAATGCGTTATTCTCGTGTAGAAACTGAGAGTTCAACACATGATATGTATACCTCAATCGGTGTCTAGAGATGTTTGACTGTGTAGCAGAGTGACTAAATTACTTGTCTATCTCGGAACAACGAACATCAATCTATCTATGCTCATAATACGCTTATGACTAATCATTTAAAATGTGATTTTTGCATCTGTTAAAAGCAAGACGTGGGGTTGGAAGAAGCGGTGAAAAAAGCAGTTCAACTTATCTTTAAAATTCCTTGCACAAGTATATTTAATGTTGTACTACTGTGCACCCTACTTTAGAACATGTTATGTAACTATCTTTTCTATAACGTTTGTGTTTTACTTTATGCTTTTCGTACTATTGCGCGCACAGACACATACACACACGCGCGCACACACAAACACAAACACAATCGCAAATACACATTCAAACACGAATACATACACACACCCACATGACGCCCGCAATTGTTATTGTTATTTCTGCCCAGCTCACATTGACAATTCATGTAAATCACTGTAGTCTTGTTGATAAAGATTTTATTTCTTCTTCATCTTCTTCTTCTTCGTACGCAGTCAGACAGTAACCATTATTTTTTCGAAAAAAGCGGCGGTCATACTGAGGCTCTCGCCACTGCCATAGAGCTTGTCTTGCAGTTCCACTGGTAATGGCCACATCTGCTCTCTCTGATCCTCGTATGTCGGGCAGTTCTGCAGCAGATGTTCAGTGGTCATTTTACCAGTACCGCACGGGCATTCGTCGGTACACCCTATCTTCAATTTGTTGAATAGGTGGTACCTCAGTCTTTTGTGGCCAGTGCGAAGTCTGAAGACAACGACCTGCTCTCTTCGGTTCAACTGGTAATAGGCATCGTTTTTGGTGTAACCAGTATGTTCGGTTTCCCATTTGGTCATGTATCTGGTTTTGAACATGGAAACGAGATATGCAGACAGAATTAAAGAAAAGAGGAAAATGCTGGAAGGAAGTGGACAATATTGCACATGACAGAGCTGTCTGGCGAAGGTTGGTTGATGCCTTTGCAGATAGAAGGCGAAAGAGAAGATTGCTACCCTACCTCACGTAACATGTACGGTAGTTCGAGTTGAGAAACGTAGTCAATAATGCATCTTTGTCAAAAAAGTTGATGAATTTTTAAAATATGAAAACGTTCTTACCTTTAGAGGAGCAGTTATACACAAACATCTCTCCAGTGTAATCATGGCCGTGATACAACTGCTAACTCGGGTAAAAGACAAATGTGTCATTGCTGTTGTCAAGTAGCTGACATCAAATGGGTCGAATGGCAAATCAGCAGATAAGAATGTCGGAGTTATGCTAATGCACGTCCATACCATTGTCAACAGACTGCCCAAATCGGAAACTGCCAAACCTGAAAAAGACATAAATCATTTGTGAATTTTTAGTATTGGTCTATATTAGGATCATCGTGTATTGTTAAGACAATCAGATTACAAGCAAATACAAAATGAATAAAAACTTGGTACCTAATCTACGTTGATATTCTTGGTGATGTTGTTGATTGCACACAGCTAGTAACGTTACTCTTTTGTGCGTCCTGATGGGTTGCGTCAGTTTTCCTCGCATTTCTAGCGTGCTGATGAAGGTTGACTGGGGTCCTTCAGTCCGTTACGCTGTGCTTGTCTGTATCTGCGTGCCGCTCGGGGCTAAATGTATAACGTTAATCGTATGGCTTGCTAGTTCATCATCATCATCATTTGCATCATCATCATCATCATCATCATCATCATCATCTATCCACGTGTGTCGTTCGACCTAGTGGGAGGTGCAGTTTTATGTAGTGTATCATCTTTGTCACGATGTTAATGTCATTCCGTGTTTCTTCTATGTCTCACTGACAACATGTATCCACCGTTTACGTAGTCTCCTTCTTGCTCTGCGACGATGCTGTCTGATATTGTAGATATGAGGAGCTGGAAACTTTGATTGCATTATTGTCACGTTCCCGAAAAATTTCATTATATGCCTTTTTATGTACTAGATGCACGGTGTTGCGACCACCGACTATCTGATGTTTTCGTTTCTCAGTCTGTCTAGTCTTGTAACCCCTAAAGCCTTTCTCAAACATCTCATTTCGTATACCATTTTTATCTCTAGTGCCTTGGCACTGACAGCAAAGGGTCTGTATAAAAATACTTTTATCTTATGTCTCTTTGCCTTCACTGGAATGTGTTTATGTCTTAGTAATGGCGAGAGCTGATAGGAAACCGCTGCAGCTTGCTGTGTTCTTGATTCCACCTATCTAGCCTTCCATTGTGTCTGCTGCCAGAGTATTTAATTCACTGACGTGTACTTTTTATTTGTATATTTAGTGATTCTCTATTCTACTGATTTTCGTTGTCTCATTCTTTGCTGAGATTCCCATATATTGTTTATATCCACTCTGTCAAAAGCTTTCTCCTGATCTACAAAGACGATGTTCTGTTCCTGATTTAATTCAATAGTGGGTTCACAAATATGTTTTAGATAGACAGGGCGTCTGTGCAACCTCTTCTTTTTCTACTAAAGCCAAACTGTAAGACAAGTAATTGTCTTTCGACAATTGTTGTTATGTTTTCAATAATTTATGCGTATAATTTAATTATTTGGCTCAATATATATATATATATATATATATATAAATACATATATATATATATATATATATATATATATATATATATATATATGGGGGTAAGGGATAATTGTGTAAGGGATAGTACTTCACTGTGAGGGGCAGCCACATCCTTGAGGGCAGGATCCTATTTGGTTTTCCCGCTTCTGTCTAGCTCACTATGGATCCTAGAGTCTGCCTGTGTACGGCAGCGCCACCCCTCCCCAGGCAACGGCTTTGGCTGGCTGGCTAAACTACGTGGGTGAAATGACTAGAAGGGGAGTCCACCCCTGACAAGTACACACAGCTTCTGGTGGACGAGGCGGAAGATCGACCTGTGCGACATCGATTTTGAAAGCGGGAGCTGGAAACCCCTGGTTTCGGGCTAAAGGCGCACCAGAGACCATAGTCGGTAAGCGGCCAGAACAACGTCCAGAAAACAATGGCAAACCCCTGGATGTAAAATGCCAAAACACGTATGACAGTCGAGAGAAACGAAACTCAAAGATCTGATGGTGAGGCCCTCAGGCCAGGCAGATCATCGACGCCAACTGGGGAAGAAGCCGATTTCAGAGCCTGTACGAGTAATAGAGATGACGGTCTAAAGCCTGACTGCATTACAGTGGACAACTCTGAATTGGGACTAAAAACAAAACTAAGAATAGGCAACTGGAACGTCAGGAGCCTATACGAGGGAAAGTTGTTCATGATCGGGACAGAACTGAAGAGAACCAAGATAGAGATTCTTGAAGTCTGAGCATAGATGGGCCGGTTAAGGGCACTGTGCCAGCTCCTCAGGAGAAACATTTATTTACACTGGGACGGACGAGGGTGGAAAAAGCAGAGTCGGCTTTATTCTGTCAAAGAAGACAGCACCTTCACTACTCGGTCACATTCTAGTCAACGACCGCATAATTGTAATCAAACTAAATAAAAAGACTAGAAATTTAACAATAATTCAAGTGTATGCACCAACATCAGCAGCAAACGATTGTGAAATGGATAATTTCTATAACACCTTGCAAGAAGCGATGGAAAAAGTAGAAAAAAAGAGACATCTTGGTCATCATTGGAGATTTTATTGCGAAAGTCGGAGAAGAAAGAGCCGACGAGGAGAAAAGTGTTCGAGGACCTTTTGGTTTGGGACACAGAAATGAGCGAGAAGAAAAACTGGTTGAATTCTGCACGGAAAACAACATCTCCGTTGCCAACACCTTCTACAAACAACATCCACAAAGACTGTACACGTGGACCTCCCTTGATGGCAACAGCAGAAACCAAATAGATTACATCCTAGTGCAACAAAGATGGAGATCAAATGTGCTGGCGACAAAAAAAACGCTGACAATAGCAGACTGCGATACGGACCATGAATTATTGTTTACAGTTTTCCAAACAAGACTACGTAGGTGCAACAAAGGTTGCCAGCCAATACGCTTCGATGTATCAGCAATACCTACTGCATACAACATCAAATTAGAAAACACATTTGAGGCGTTGCTTGCTGTAAAGGAATAGATGACACCTAAGGAGTTGACATCGTACGTATAGAATATTTTGATCTCGGCAGCAAAAAAAATGATTCCAAAGATATTGCACAAGACACAGAGCTATATAACAGAGGAAACACATAAACTCATTGCAGAAAGGCAACAATTCAAACAAATGGGAAGTAAGGGGACAAATACAGCATAAAAAACCGTGCAAGAAGAGTTAGAAGAGAAATGAGAAAAGATAAAAGAAGATACATATTAGAAACGTGAAAGGATATACAACACATACAACGACACGGAAGAGAGAGAGATGCATTCAAAGCAATAAGAACACAGAAAATGGAATTCCGTCCGGTTCCACATGTCATAAATGACAAAGAGGATAACATATTAACAGACACCAAAGACATACTGAATAGATGGAGAGAGTACTGCAGAACCATGTATGGAGATAGCACAAATCGCTCAGTTACAATCCTACCAAAGGATGAGAAAGAACCTGAACCAACATTGGAAGAAGTAATGCAATTAAAAGCCTGAAAAAGGAAAAGTCCCCACGATGCGATGATATCCCAGCAGAGCTAAAACAAGCAGGAGAAGAGGCATGTGCTCGAGTCTATCACAATCTGTGTAAACAGATATGGCACAGTGCAGAGTGGCCAGAAGCATGGAATAAATCAATTTATATTCTCGTCCCTAGAAAGGAAACCTGAAGCTGTGAACGAACTGCCGAACTATCGCGCTGATCAGCCACGCTAGCAAGATGCTCTTGCGAATCCTATTTTTAAAAAAAGGATAGAGAAAAGGTTTGATTCTGAAATTCACGTAGTCTATTCAGGCTTTAGGAATGACAGAGGGACCCGGTATCACATATTCAATTTAAGGAATATCTATAAAAATCGTAGAGAGTTTAATGTAGACATGTACACATGTTTAATTGATTACACTAAGGCCTTCGACACGGTAAAACATCAACATATGTGGAGAATCATGAAGGAAATGAGGTTTCTTTTGCAAAAAGTTAATCCCATTGAAACGTTATACCAAGATCAACAAGCCGCTGTCCGAGTATCTGGGCAAACATCAGATTGGTTTGCAGTACAAAGAGGAGTCCGACAAGGATGTATCCTCTCACCTTTTCTGTACAACATATATACGGAATATATAATGATAAATGTTCGAGAAGATGATAACATTGAAAGTTTCGACCCATTTACGATTGGGGGTACTTCTTCTTCTTCTTCGTACGCAGTCAGACAGTAACCATTATTTTTTCGAAAAAAGCGGCGGTCATCCTGAGGCTCTCGCCACTGCCATAGAGCTTGTCTTGCAGTTCCACTGGTAATGGCCACATCTGCTCTCTCTGATCCTCGTATGTCGGGCAGTTCTGCAGCAGATGTTCAGCGGTCATTTTACCAGTACCGCACGGGCATTCGTTGGTACACCCTATCTTCAATTTGTTGAATAGGTGGTACCTCAGTCTGTTGTGGCCAGTGCGAAGTCTGAAGACAACGACCTGCTCTCTTCGGTTCAACTGGTAATAGGCATCGTTTTTGGTGTAACCAGTATGTTCGGTTTCCCATTTGGTCATGTATCTGGCTTTGATAAGCCGTTGTGACTCTTCGTACGTCATACTGGTATCTGTTTGTGGTAGTCTTGCACCTTCTATTGCCAGTCTGTCTGCCTCCTCGTTGCCTTGGATGTTGCAGTGTGACGGAACCCACTGTACCACTACCCTTTTTGGTGCGGACTGCTGGCACAGTTTGCAGAATGCTGCTCTTAAGTCATTAAGCTCAGTGTTTTTCTGACTTTTTAGCGCTGTGACTACGGCGAGAGCATCTGTCAGCAGGACTATATGGCTCTCATTGTCACTGTGTGTCACCAATTCTTCCACTGCCGCCCTCAGTGCCTCTGCCTCCGCTCTGAAATTGCTTGTGTACTTACCAGTAGCGAATGACAGTGTTATTTTTCTGCCATTTGGTAGGTTCAGGAATGCTCCTGCCCCTCCGTTCTGTGTAGTGTTTGTTACAGAACCGTCGGTGTATGCATGGGTCCAGTCCATGCTTGGGTAGCTTTTCGTTATGAAGCTTAGGGTAGTGTCTCTCCTTTCTTTTTCAGTCTGGCAGTTTTTGTTTGCAATACCTGGTATATTTTCTACCACCTCTGGAAATATATCCTGCCTCCAGGTAGGTTTTCGTACAGTAGTGATGGGTTTTGGTGTTGTTAGTGCGTTTATGGGATCTTCGTGCATCTTTGCTTTGGCTATTTCTGCAAAGTTTCTCCGCTTTAGTTTCCCATTTCCCAAATTGTTTAGTCTCTGGTGCATTGGATGGTCGGTCAGTCTTCGGAGTTTCTCTGACTGCAGCTGGGCTCTGCATTCTCTTCTATCGGTCATGGATTGCAGTTTTGTAATCTTTTCAAGTTCTACAATTGGCGTTGACTTCATGCCACCTGTTATAATTCTCATGACTTGGTTTTGAAGTTTGTTAACTTTATCGAAGTTCGCCTTCGCTGCTGTTGTCCATGCCGCAATGCCTTACTCGAGAACTGGTCTCACTCTTCCAGTATACAGTTTCTTTAGTATGCCTTCGTCTGCTCCCCAGCTTGTGCCAGCAAGTTTCCTCATGATTGCCATTCTTTCTCTGGCTTTCATTCGGTTTCTCTCAATCTGACTTTTCCATGTCATGCGCCGATCAAATGTGACTCCCAGATAGGTTGGGTTGTCGTTTTGCTGCAGGATTTTGCCATTTAGACTTAATTTGGTACTTTGGGGTTTTAATGAAAGCGAGAATATTGTGCATGTGGTTTTGACCAGCCATGAGTTCGCCCACTCTTCCAGCGATGTTAGGGCCGTCTGCATCCGATTTCTTGCTATGGTGAGATTCTTTTCAGAGGTCCACATAGCCAGATCGTCTGCAAACATTGAGCTATGGACTCTTCTTGGTATATTCTCTGTAATATCGTTTATATATACCAGGAAGAGTGTGGGTGACAATACTCCCCCTTGGGGTACTCCCTGCTCGAGTGTCACCTTTTTGCTCATCTGCCCTTGTACTTGGACTCTGGCCGTTCTTTGTTTGAGGTAGTGGTTGATCCACTTGTACATCTTCCCACAGAAATCACTTCTTCTTAGCTTGACTCTAAGTCCATCTTTCCAGACTTTGTCAAATGCCTTTTCCAGATCCACCCAAACAGCTACTGTGTGTTTCTGTGCCTGGTAGGCATCTTCTATCTCCTTGGCTATGAGGATGACCTGGTCCTCAGTGGATCTGTGCTGTCTAAAGCCGGCTTTCTGTGGAATTAGTATTCGTTTTTCTTCCAGATGCCACATCAGTCTGGTGTTTATCATCCGTTCCATCAGCTTGCCGACACAGCTCAGTAGGCTTATGGGCCTGTATCCATTTGGATCTGTTTTGTCCTTTCCTGTTTTTGGTACTGGTACCAGTATTGCATCTTTCCATGCCTGTGGTACAATTCCCCTTTTCCAGCTTTGGTTCAGGACCGATATCAGTTTCTTCTTCGCTGTTTGGCCCAGCCCCATCAGCATTTCTTTTGTTATCCCGTCTTTTCCGGGAGATTTCCTTTTCTTTAGTGTTCTCATAGCCTCTTCCATTTCGCGCATTGTTAGTTTGGCCATCATGTGCTCTTCAGGAGCCGTATTCATGTTTTCGTGTCCCTTTAGCTCTTCGCTAATGTCTGTATGCGTATGTGCAGGGACCTCGATGTGGTTTGCTCTGGCATAGTGATCGACAAAGGCATTTGCGGCTTTCTTACCTGTGATCATGTTCTCGCCCTGCTTGATAGTAATTTGTTTATTTGACGGGGTTTCGTCGTTCATTGCTCCGACTAGCTTCCATAGCTTGTTCCCGTCTTTGTCCAGGTTTAGACTTTCCGTTTTATTTTTCCAGCTTTCTCTTGCTGTTTGCTTGAGAGTGTGTTTGTACTTCGCCGCGGCGGCTTTGAGGGCGATGTTTGCCTCCATGGATTGTTCTCGCTCTGCCATGTTCCTAGCATTTGTTACTGCATCTTCCACTTTCTGCAACTCATCATTCCAGTAGGGCTTATAGTTTTTCCTAGCTCCTCTTGGGATGGTTTCAGTGGCGGCTTGCATTATTGCCTTGCTTAGGCTCTCTACCATATGCTTCATTTTGGTGTTTCGTGTGTTGATGGTTTCACACAGCCCATCTGTCAGGATTGCAAATCTGTCCCAGTCGACTCGTTTGTAATTCCAACGTGGGAGCGGTTTTGTTTCCTTTGGGCCTACTTCCATGTCAATGGTTAGCCTGATCGGCCTGTGGTCGCTACCTGCCAGTCGGTTTAGCACCTGGCGGTCTATTTTATGGTGTATGTCCTGTGTGGAGAAGGCCAAATCTGGAGTCGAGGTGGTATGCCATGTTCTTGAATAGAAGCTAGGGCTATCCTCCGGCCTATTGATTAGGGAGAGATTTGCATCTATCTCCCAATCTTCCACTTCGTCACCTCTGCTGTCTGTGTCAGAGTATCCCCATCTCTCCGAGTGGCTGTTGAAATCTCCAACTACTATGCAGTTGGAGTCTCTGACCTCCATACTCGAGAGCGATAGGTCTCTATTTGGTGGTCCGTTCAGATTGAAAATGCGGAGCTTCGTCTCTTGAGCCATTATGTCAACTGATTGGGGGTACGAGATTCCAGAGTTACGATACGCAGATGACACAGTGATACTATCAAGAAGTGCATAAGGGCTAGAGCAGCTACTTTCAGCCGTTAATGGACATAGTAAAGATCAAAATCCGTTTATAAACATAAACAAAACAAAGATAATGACCACCGACAAAACACAATGTCAGCATAATTTTATAGTAGATGGTGAGGAAATAGATCAGGTCACACATTTTGAATATCTGGGCTCCAGAATTGACAAAAATGGTGACTGCTCGAAAGAAATCAGCAGAAGACTAGCTTTAGTAATGCAGAAACTGAGCAGCCTGAAGAAATTATGGTAGGGCACCAACAAAAGGATAAAAGTAAAAGTCTTGAGAGCTGTGTTTTTTCTGTGGCAGCTTATGGCTGTGAAATATGGACGATTACCAAAACTTCCAGACAAAAAATCGAATCCTTCGAGTCAAAATGTTACAGAAAGATCCTCAGAATTCCCTGGACAGAGACAAAAACAAATGTAGACATTCGGCAAGAATTTAGCATAGAGGAGAACTGGTTTATCAATTCCATTTTGGATAGAACATGCAAATACGTTGGTCACATCAAGAGACACAACGGTCTTGAGAGAACGGTGATGGAAAATATGGTGCCAGGCAAAAGAGGAAGGGGTAGACCAAGGAGACGATGGCACCAAGATATCCAGGAATGTCTGAGTATGACAGTGACAGAGGCTGGTGTTTTCGCAAAGGAACGAGTTTCTTTCAGACAGACTGTGATGGGAGCGACGTTCTACAAAGGACATGCTACATGATGTGATATATATATATATATATCTGCATCCCGTATTTGCCTAGTAGTCTTGTCCTTGACTTGCCACTGGGGTCAGCAGGCATGAGACGAAAAAGAGAGGATAAAAGTAGCGCAGTTAATCCTTACTAAAAGTATCGCTAGCAATATTAATTATGTCATCATCTTCTACTATGGACGGCGGCCTTTGCCTTTATGTATATATATTCCAGTCAAACCGTACGATCATAAAACTGTCTGTTGGTTCAAGTGATACCTATATTTATGTGATAAATCATTTACCCATTTCATTTTGCATGGCGCTGTTACCTTGTCCGATAAGCTGGAAAGGTCATGATCATTGTCTTTTGTATCATTGAATGTGTGATATGTGTGGATATGATGCTAAGAGGAGAGACAATCTATTCGCTAGCTTATATTAAAAGTTTGAAAAAAAACAAAAACTAAGCGTGTTCTTAGATTTCGGCCGCCCAATAATCCAGCAGACCTGCTTCTCCTTCACGACAATATGCACCCTCACACAAGTCCGGCAATACGGGAAACAATCATCAAATTGGGTTGGACTCTACTACCCCATCCACCCTATAGTCCCGATTTGGCACCCTCTGATTTTCATCTGTTTGGTCGACTCAAAGATGCGCTCTGTGGGAAAAGGTTTGAAAATCATGAAGAAGAGAAACATGCAGCCAAGAACTAGCTACATGGTCAAGACACAATCTGGTACGGGCTAGGAATACATTCAATCGTTTCGCGCTGGCTTAAACCTGTACAAGTTGATGGGGATTAAGTTGAATAGTGCAGATACTTACATGAATTGTCCATGTATATCGTGTAGAAATCTCACGCCTTTTGAATAAACAGACCCTGAGATAAACGGTGTGATGCATTACTTGTTGAAATCCCGTCGTTTACGTATTGTCTGACCAGCCCATTCAGCAGAAGGCATCGTGTAGGCATCCTGGAGGCATCATGTTTTCAATCAGTGGAACTTTATAGACTTTTGCACTTTCAGAACTAACAAGTAACGTGTTGTGATGAGGATAGACGCTGTGTGCGACAGTCAATACCTGACATATCACATTTTGATTGTGTCTAAATGTAATATCCATAAAGAGCCCAAAAGATGGCATGAGCGTCGTAAACCTCTGGTAGAGAATTAACATCTCAAAACAGCAGAGATGAATAGTCGAGAATATATTTTCAATTTACCCTGGACATTTGGCTAAAGGATGAACAGTTATGTTTAGTCTTCTGCGAGGGAGAAATTAGCTACATATATAACGGACGCATACATCATTGTGCATGATGTGACATCGAGAAGCATTTACATGAACTACTGTAAAGACTACTAAACAGAACGGAGCAAACTAATTAAAATATGTGATTATTAGCTGTAATGTTGTTGAATTTTAAAATTCATGTATTTTGTATATGCGAAAAAGCACTCACAAACCAAATAGTCTTCCTGTATTCCCATGCGTAAGTATAAATGGGTGTTTTAATCTATGTAGACTAAAGGTCAAATGCTACAACAGTCGCAAAGCAATGTGCATTTGACAGTGAAACAGATATGCGTTACCGTAATTTTGTAAGAGTGAAAATAGGTCAGAAAAAATTCAAAGCGCTCTCAGACTATGATCTCATTATTCACTACCCTGGTATGTGTGGTCTGGATATATTACATATGCGCAATTATTTATGTAAATGCCATCTTCTTCAAAGTAGAAAACAATTTGAGGCGTCGCTTGCGGCACATGAAGAGATGACATCTGATGAGTTGACATCGCACGCAAGAGATATTTTAATCTCGACAGCGAACGAAATGATTTCCAGGCTGGGGCACAAAAAAAACCAGCTATTTATCAAACAAAACCCAGAAACTCACTGAAGAAAGGAAACAATTAACACAAATGGGAAATCAGCGGACGAACACAGCATATAAAAACTGCACAAGAAATGTTCGAAGATAAATAAGAAAAGATCAACGAAGATACATAGTTGAAACTTGTAAGGATATAGAAAACCTACAGCAACAAGGTAGGTGAGAGATGCATATAAAGCGATAAGAATCCTGACAAGAGAATTCCTTCCGGTTCCACATGTCCTCAATGACAAAGAGAATAACACATTAACATATTGAAACATTATACCACGATAAACAAACCGCTGTCCGAGTATCATAACAAACATGAGATTGGTTTGCAGTACACAAGGGAGTAAGACAGTGCTGTATCCTTTCACCTTATCTGTACAACATATACGGAATGTAAAATAAGAAATTTTCGAGAAATCGAGAACATTGAAAGTTTTGACCCATTTACAATGGGGGTGGAAGGGGGGGGGGGGGGAGTAGGGTAGGAGATTCCAGAGTTACCATACAAAGATGACACATTGTTGCTATCAAAAGATGCAAAAGGGCTAGAACAGCTATCTTCTACAGTACATGGACATAGTAAAGATCAAAACCTGTTTATCAACATAAATAAAACAAAGATAATGACCATCGACAAAACACAATGTGACCGTAAATGTACAGTAGGTGGTGAGGAAATTGATCAGGTCACACATTTTTTATATATTGGCTCCATAATTGGCAAAAATAGCGACAGCTCGAAAGACATTAGAAGAAGACTAGCCATGTCAATGCAGAGACTGAACAGCCTGAAAATATTATGGCAGAGCACCAACAAAATGATGCAAGTAAAAGTATTGAGGGCCTGTGTTTTTTCTGTGGCAGCTTATGAGTGCGACTGGTGGACGATTACTAAAACTTCCAGACAAAGATTCGAATCCTTTCAGTCAAACTGGTACAGAAAGATTCTCAGAATACCCCGGACAGAGAAAACGACAAATGTAGACATTCGGCAGGAGTTGAGCATAGAGGAGAACTGGTTTATCCATACCATTTTGACTAGAAAATGCAAATACTTTGGTCACATCAAGAGACACAACCGTCTGCAGTGAACAGTGATGGCATGTATGGTGCCAGGCAAAAGAGGAAGGGGTAGACCAACAAGACCAAGATATCCAGGAATGCCTGTGAATGACTGTTTCGTAGGCTGGAGTTTTGGCAAGAGAACTAGTTTCTTTCAGACAGACTGTGATGGGAGCGATGTTCTATAATGGACATGTTACATGACGATGTCATCTTCAGTGTGTTTGTGTAGCCTAAAGCCCACTTCGGTATTCGTGTTCTTTTTAAAATGATGAATTTGATGCAAAGAACGGATTTTGAAAAAGTAAAATTAGTTGTTCGTTTATTTGGTTAAGCTATGTTTTTAACACGTGTAATGTTTACTGACATATCACAAAATGCAGTTAAACATGAAAATATAATGTGTTGTCTGTTTTTATTATTTTCTTAAATGCACATTGCCATGCATATCTGTGTCAGTGTTTGTTTGTTTTGCGGAAACATACCTATTCGTATTTACTACATTGACATTCACAACAACTTGACAACTGGGTTGATTGTATTTGTGTATGTGTTTACCAGATATTATGGAAATTGAATATCCACAGGTTGATTGTGAGTGACTTAATAATCGTAGCTTAATTGGTGATTTGCCACACCACTTTTTAATTTCGTATTCTAAATATCCATTATTTCATTGATGCAGCAGATGACAACTAGTGCAAACCGTCCTCATTTTGTGAGGGCTACATAAATACATGGCCATCGCTCTTGTGTGGAATTTATATATTATAAAGCCCGTTTCACGACGAGGTTATGAACCCAATGAATAATCATATTTAGACTATTTATGCCATTCTTTGTAATGTTAGCACCACTGATCATGTTTGTATCTATATTCTTGTCTTACCTTATGTACTTTCCTGCGACAATATATGATGAACAAACGCTAACTAATTACAAGTTTCATTTCAGGAAGACAAAGAAATATTAAATAAAGGCATTAAAAAAACTCAAATTAAGCCAAGCCAAGCCAAGCCAAATTAATACCTAAAAGGCTGATGTTCACCGAATCGTCGAATCCCTGCTTCGTAAAGCAGATGATATTGATAATGTTCGTGACAATACCAAAAATGTAGATTATCTGACAAAGGACAATATAAACAATCCATGTATATATCACCCTTGCTTCGTCACTTATAACGAAGACATCATTGTAGTATCCCATAATGGCAAATGACTAAGTTTTACACGTTGCTTTCAATAGTGAATATTTCTCTTTAAGACATTACTGTATGTATGCATCGAATACATTTCCACTATCTCAAATGCAGTTTTATTCTTCTTCTGCATGGAACATACCATTACGGGTTACATTTGGAGACAAATACGATAATCTCAGAAACTTTAATTTTTTTCATAATTATTATTCTATCATTTACATTAGCCTTATCTTGAAATTTCGCAAAGCTACTTTAATAACGATTAATAGTCTATTACAGCATGTTCATTTTCATATTTATTGATTTATGAAAAACAAAATATAAATCAAAGTATACGAACAATTAAACAATTACATTTACTTGAACTGTTTGATTTTAATGTTTATCTTACTAAGTAAGCATATTTCCAAAATCTTGGAAAACACTATCCTATCTGTTTAAGCGAAAGACACGACATCTTTGACACGCAGTGTTTAGCGCTGATAATGTTTAGAAATGAAGCCAAGCAGAATTGTTTAATAAGCACTTAGAATTCATGTTATTTTCGTTAGTTTCGTGTCACAATATGGCAAATAAAATATGCATGGGGTGCAGTGCCACGGCTAATCATATGTATTTCTTTAACATCATGAATCTAAAATGACTGGGCATCTGGCACTAACTATCTCAACACATACATCTGCAAAGTTCAGTATAGATTCAAAGACATTACAGACATAATTGCTTTGACAGCAAAGGGAGTGTTATAATTAAAAATGATGGACAGATCTCCGTCACGCTGTCCAAACAGAGAGTCGTATTTGATTAACAGTTCTTAAGTTCTTTACTTTTTTGTAATTCTGAAGTTTGTAAACAGGGGTAAAATGGACTCGTATTAAAACAGTGATACACGTAATAGTTAATGTAATAAAATTATAGTGTGTGAGTATTTTATATCAAGCAGGTAGGAACACGGATGGATTACGTGACATTCGTTGTCTTTGGAATGAGCAAGGGAGTCATACTGACACATAATTGAAACAGCTTTAAACGGATACATAATTTAATGAGTTATTCTCGTGTATACACTGAGAGTTAAACATCCGACTTGTATACCTCAATTGGTAAGTCTAGAGTTGATTGTCTGTGTAGCAGAGTGACAAATGTACTTGCCTAACTCGGAACAACAAACAGGGTTTTATCTATGCTCGCAATACGCTCATGTCTACTCATTTAAAATGAATGCATTTACGAAAAGCAAGCCGAGTGGTTGGAATAATCGGGGAAAAGAAGCAATTCAACTTATCTTTGAAATTGCTTGGATACGTGTATTGGATTTTCTACTACTGTGTACCCTAGTTTAGCAAATGTCATGTAAATATACTTTCTATAACGTTAGTTTATTTTACTTTAAAACTGTTCGTACTATTGCGCGCACAAACACATACACACACGCACACACACACACACAAACACAGACACACATACACACTCAAACACGAATACACACACACACACAAAAACACACACCCACATGACGCCCATATTTGTTATTGTCTTTTCTGCCCAGCTCACGTTGGCAATTCATGTAAATCACTATACTCTTGTTGATATAGATTTTATTTGAAAACAAACATTACGGTACGTTTGAAATTATGCATGATATGATATATGTCGGTTAAATCCTGCATTTGTACGGGAACCTAAAGTGGTTTTGTAACGCATTGGTGAAACCGTCTCGTGGTCAATGTGAATATCCTCTGGTACAACGTCTTCGGAATATTCGAAACTCGCGGCGTTAAGTTTACCAATATACTTGCTACAAAACCGTAGATGAGATTCATATTTGTGATGGGGAAAGCCCGTACCTAATTGTTGGATCGTTAGTTTAATTATTTCCAGACGCCATGTACCTACTGTTCTTTCAGTTGTGATTTCAATTGCTACACTCCGATTGCAGGTACTGCCTATTGAAGCTCTCCTCATCATGCGCCCTACAGCGGAGGTGTTGTGTGGTCATGACATACCCCAAAACTAGGAAACACGGACTGATCTTAGTTTCATGCTAGGATTTCACTCAAACGTGTTTTAATGTTGAGAAAACTCATCGACTGATTATCGACAGTGACCACAGTTCAATAACGGTTATCGTGAATCTGAAGACTCGCTCAAAAATGCTAATACAGATCCATATCATTATTAATACTGCTATACTAGCAGAGGTGTTTCTACAAAATGGTTGACAATGTATAGGCTTTCAACCTGTCACCTGGAACATCTGTTAGGTCGTGTGACAGCAGGATTGTTAGTGTACAACTTCTTCAATCTGTCACCTGGAACAGTTGTTGGGTCGTGTGACAGCAGGATTGTTAGTGTACAACTTCTTCAATCTGTCACCTGGAACTGGTGTTGGGTCGTGTGACGGCAGGATTGTTAGTGTACAACTTCTTCAATCTGTCACCTGGAACAGTTGTTGGGTCGTGTGACGGCAGGATTGTTAGTGTACAACTTCTTCAATCTGTCACCTGGAACAGTTGTTGGGTCGTGTGACAGCAGGATTGCTAGTGTACAACTTCTTCAATCTGTCACCTGGAACAGTTGTTGGGTCGTGTGACGGCAGGATTGGTAATGTACCCGCTCCCCAATCTGTCAACTGGAACAGTTATCGTGCTGTTTATTAAAGGCATTAACGGGACAGCATAACGAAAACAAAGTAATGTCTCCGAATTAAGGAAACCAAAGTAAAGCTCCACGCAACCAAAGGACAACTGCAATTCAAGGACCTGATCAACAAAATTGAAATATGCGAAATCGAGAGTATGCTAAGATATAAGATCACAAAATAAAGATTATGATTAACACGGATTACATACATTGGTCATCGCGGCATAGCCCAAACAGATGACGATCAAAGCCGCTGAGACAAGATCAAAGTGGATTAAACAAGACATAGCTCGATCACAGCAACTGAGACTATACATAGTACGATCAACGCGGCCGGGACAAGACAAAACGATCAAAGCGGTTGAGACAAGACAACACCATCAAAGTGGTTTAGACGTGACAACACGGTCAAAGCGGCTGAGACAAGACAACACCATCAAAGCGGTTGAGACAAGACAGAACGATCAAAGCGGTTGAGACAAGACAACACCATCAAAGTGGGTTAGACGTGACAACACGGTCAAAGCGGCTGAGACAAAACAACACCCTCAAAGCGGTTGAGACAAGACAAAACGATCAAAGCGGTTGAGACGTGACAACACGGTCAAAGTGGCTGAGGCAAGACAACAACATAAAGCGGTTGAGACAAAACACGACGTTCCAAACGGATGATGCAAGACAGAGTGCTATCAAAGCGGCTGAGACAAGACAAGAGTATGATCAAATGTCTAAAACATTGTGACCAGTCAATAACGTTTCTGATAGTTCTAAGAGAACAGAATGGGACCATTTTGACAGACTAAGCAAAAATGAGAAAATATTTTCGGAGCTTCTACACGTATCTCTTCGCATTCACGGATGTAATCTATGAAATGACGTTCACGTTCAGGACACACGCCGCTAATATAGATCACAATATCAGAGACGATACATGCGTTGAACAATGAAAAACAAGAAACGCCCCAAGACTGGATACACCAATTGTAGATGTGGAGCTGAAAAAACTGTTAAATGCGTAAATGAAAGTCAAAAGCGGAACCCATTGAAACTTCCAGAGCGAAGATACTTTATTAAATGAATGGCACAAAAGAACTTGAAAACTACTATACAATATGTTTCTTGTCAGCGTTGCATACGCTTTACACGAGAATATGTACGATTTTTCTGAACGGGCAACTTGATGGTAGTCAACTAATAGTTAAATGTGATTCAGGAAAGACTACTCCACTGTTTATCATTGTCAAGCTCTCCACCAATGAATGAATAAGACAAGAAAGAGCGTGTGCCAGTTTGCCTAGTATTCGGAGACTAAACAACGCCTTCGATGGAATTAACGTGACTGCAACAAACAAACAAAAGTAGGACCCCCAGGTCTATCCATCTACTCAGAGCGAGACGCGCGAGACAAAGGCGGGAAGAGGATATTCGGAAATGCTGTAAAACAGGAAGCACAAGCAACAGTGTAAGGTATCGGTATGTAAAACGTCGCCCATGCAGAATCAAGGTAATATGATTTATGCTAATTTATAAATTTGGATGAATCAAAACTTTGTTGGAAAACAGCCACGGTCAGACAGAACCTTGCAAGTAAAATCACATAGAGAGATAATAAAAAAATAAAAAAAGATCTTCCAAATCAGAACAATACTTTTATAAAATTGGACCGTATTGAACCACTGAAGCTCGCGAAAGATTAAAAATTCCACGAAGCACAAACAAAGTGAAAATAACACAAAATGAAAATAATACAATGGAACTGCAGAGGCCTACACAAAAACTTTAAGCCATACCTAGGACTGCCCAATCTGGGAAAAGAAACACTAATATATGCGATTCAAGAAACCATGCTCAACCCAAACAAAAGACTCAATATTCCAAAATACAATATAGTTAGGAACGATAGAGTGACAGGAGCGAAAGGAGGAGTAGCCTTTGTAGTAAATGAAGAATACAAAATAATGGACTGGGATCCATTTAATACCGAAAACCTAGAAGGCATATCCATTAAAATAGACAGTAGTCCAGCGAGCCTCACAATAATAAACATTAACAACCCAAGAGGAAAATTCATCCCAATGACATGGAAACAATCAATGCACAAATAAACAATAGAACAATCATAGTAGGGGATTTCAACGCACATCATCCAGCATGGGGAGGAAGCGCCATAGACACGACAGGGAAACAAATAATGACCTTCTGCGAAGAAAACAATCCAATAATAATAAACGATGGGTCAATGACCAGAATAAATAATAATCCAAATGGATTAGACACGGCTATAGACATCACAATAATGACGCAAAACTTAGCAACCATCAAATAGGAAGTTCTGGATAATGCAGGATCAGACCACCTGCCCATAGCATTTTATTTAAAAGAAAAATACATACGAAATACTGGATTAATCAGACCCTATTTCAACTATCATAAGGCAGACTGAAACGCATTCCAAGAAGATCTGCTCAGACTCAAAAGAGAAGACTTAATCTCAGATAACGTAGACGTATTCAACCATAACCTAACAACCAACATCCTGCAGATAGCTATAAAGCACATACCCAACAAATACATGCCAGCTAACTTAATACAATCCACATGAAAAGAAAACCAATACGGTAACCGTAAAAACAACAAAACACCTGTATCCTGGTGGAATGAGGAATGCACTAACCAAAAAAAAAAAAAAAAAAGACAAAAAGCTCTAAAGAAATACAGGAAATACAAAAGGAAGACAACCAAAAAATCTTACCAAACAATTAAAAAAGAAACAGAGAAAGTAATAGAAAAAGCGGTATTTGTGCGTTAATTCAGCTATTCTGAAATTCTATGACCACACGGTCTTCCGTACCAATATAATTGTGTGTCTAGCTATCACTTGGTTGGGTGCAGTTTTGTTGATTTATAAGGACCCCAAAAAAGACCTTGATGCTGGTTTGTGAGTTGTGTGGGCAATTAATGAATTTGCACAAACCTCACTGAGGTTACTGTTCCACTTTATGGCAGCATTATTGGCAATTCCTTCCTCTGTTTTACAGAAAGCAATGCTAGCCATCTCTTTACTCAATACATGAAGAGAATAATCTCCCTATAGGACAGACGTGTGCCCTCTAACCATGTGCCAGAACGAACAGGAATGTCCTGCTGACATATGCGACATCTCTAACGATCTTGGTGAACTGTGAGAGACATAACAAGTCATGACACGTTGTTTAGTACACAGTCCGACGGTGCGTATAAATCGTCTTTCCTGCGAAAACTGCATACAAAAAGTTATTTTCTTGCGGTGCAAGAAATCCAACTTCCACGTACGGAGTTAGATCTGAGAATGACATTGGACATACGTATACCGCGCGACTTAAACGTATGGTGCTTCGTGTGGCTATAATTCTACTAATTTGACCTATTATAATCCGGGGGTGAAATAACACACAACTACCCATGTGGCCTTAAACTCGATAGATTACTCTAGCTTTGTCACAGTTTCTGTGTCACCTGTGCCTTGCACGTGTTCATCGGTGGTCGCCGCTTGTGGATTCAGTGGGGAAATACGTCGACTGATGATGTAACGGACCCACACTACAATTAGCCCATCTGTTATGTAGCAAGTGGTTGTGACAAGTTCACGAACGCTACAGTGTGTACATATGCAGGTGTGCACACATGTACGTATGATTATATATATATATATATATATATATATATATGTGGACATTTTAAGTTACACTTATGTATGCATATATAGGTTTATATATGTATATCCCTTCTGCGGGCATCCTCACCACTATATATTTACACTTAATATAATTATACTACTACTACATCAACCTTATTTATCTATAATTATTTAATCAATTATCTACTTTTCTATTGTTCTTTTGTTGTTTGTTTAAAAATTGTGATTTCTATTCCTGAGCCTACCACACATTCAACACATAATTAACTGCGAGAGCTAGAGGGCACAGGTAAAACGAAGGATCTACAAAGTGACACATAAATCAGTAAATCGCTTACAAGTTGGAGTACATGGCTGCGATAGAAAAATATATGAGAGCAGGCAAAACCTGATACACCAAGACCAGACGGAAGGAAGTCAACACAAATGGGCCTCATAACAGAAGGAAGACCCTTTTCAATTAATTTATATTGTACTCTTAATCCGTATGTATCAAGTATATTGTTTGTCAAATTTCCCAATCATTCCATTTCATTCATTCTCGTTGTACACCTCACTACACTGCTATCTTCACAATTGTGTATAAAATGTATGATGAGGTTTTATAAAAATAAAAAAAAAATTTTTAAAAGGGGGGAAATATATATATTTAAATCAGGAAATAAATAAAGAGATCCGAATCAAGTATGAAGGAAAATAAATTTACTCGTTCCTAAAATGGTCCAGGAAAACAATTGTGCATATCTATGCAAATACCTACGGCGGAAAACGAGGAACATCAAAAGTGAGGAACAGCGGGAGGAGCATCACCGAAATACCAGCTAGGTACAAACAGATACACACACGCATCCAAGCACTGGTTTATGCGTCTTGGTATCGCCCTAATTGACTGCGGTCTGGGACGGAATAGGCGCGCCTCCGCCAGTAAAAACTAGTGAGGCAAACACATAAAAAACACAAAAAAACAAACCAAAAAAAACGTGACTGCAGTTATAAACGCCTTTGAAAACCAAGGCATTGGGGAACAATACAGCCGATATAAATTGGAACTGCTCTGCCAATGTTACAATTTATTACCGGCCAATCCACATGCAAATTGAACGTGGCGTACGACAGGATAAAACATTCTGCCCCAGACGTCATCAACTCTTGAATAAAAGTTCCGCACACTAAATTGGAAGAATAACAGATAATATCAACATAAACGATGAACGACTTGCACATTTCCTGTGCGCAGGTGACAGTTATTGTCAGTCACACCATCAAGGAAACTGACCAATGCTTTGATATGCTCAACAATGCAGCAAGACAGGTGTGGTTAACTTAAGCACACCAACGACCCAGTGTCTGTTCAACAAGTTATTCTCCTACGTCGAAATGCGACTTGGAACTGATCACGACATAAACAAAACTTCGTGCATTTAACTGGAATTGTTATCATGACTGTATGCAGAAGTAGGTGTACGTACAAGGTGTGTACTTATTTGTATGTGTGTGTACGTACAAGATGTGTACTTATTTGTATGTGTGTGTACGTACAAGATGTGTACTTATTTGTATGTGTGTGTACGTACAAGATGTGTACTTATTTGTATGTGTGTGTACGTACAAGATGTGTACTTATTTGTATGTGTGTGTACGTACAAGATGTGTACTTATTTGTATGTGTGTGGAAGTATGTATAAGTGCATGCATGTACGTTTTTTATGTGTGTGTGTGTGTAAATGAATATGCGTGTGTGTATAGATGAATGTGTATGTATGTGGATAAATAAACATCTATAATGTGACATCTATACATGGAAATGCATGGGTGTGTATAAATGCATATGCATGTGTGTGTATACATGAATATGTATGCGTTTATTTAGTGAATATGTATGTATGGATATGTACACATATGTAGGCCTATTGCCTTCGCATAAACCTCAAACAATCATCATTTTAAATTGATGTCACCATTCACTTCACAAAATGTAACTCCCACCATCTCATGTTTCATCGAATGGGAAATTTTCACTTCACTTCACTTCACATCATACACAAATTTTGTTTGACATTTGTAATGTTCAAATTTAAAATAATTTATAATTTATCATGTGCAATAACGAATTTTCAACAACAGAAATAACTGGTCTAAGAAAACACGAAATGCACCAACATATCTCAATAATAAAAGGAGCAGAGTTATTCAGCTTTTATGGGATGAGGTCCATTTTCATGTAAAACAGCAACGCAGGAGATCACACTTTCGACAGAATGGTCATTCCAGCCATAGTACGATCGAATATAGTTGCTTGACGTGGAACGTAATGAAAATTGACATATCGTGGCTCTGTATTACTCAACTAGTGATGGGGCATAGAATACTGGTAATATCACTACAGAACGACATCTGCAACACCGTCATCATGACTCAAACTGGTTTATATGACTTGCAGATACGGTGTTTCAAAGAAAGTACAGTTCAGCAAACGACGTGGTACGCTTGGCGATATATTAGCAAATGACTTGACGCATGGTGGCCCTTCGCATATAATCATATACGTTAAGATCTACTAAAGATCCGGAATTACACTGAAGAATAACCTTCGACTAAACCTTGGTCCTTGGTAAAATGCAAAAGACAGATATGATGCTGGTTCGACATAAATTGCAAAAGTACACACTTTGATCCCCGTCAAAGACGCGATTTAGTTCGGCTGGATAAAGTGGGCTTACAGTTAAGGTAGGTTAGCCGTCGAATATTTGATTTAGTCACCAAACTTCATTAGACGGTGAGGATAATTCACATGTAATGATAACATAACTCAAATCTGAAATAGTTGGTGAACATGTGAATATTGTTATGTATAGTGATAGGTTTCCATGAAGTGTATGCATGAAGCTAAATGGTATGATTTATTATTGATAAGACACTACGTTACACCACGTCATACTCGTCATGCAAATTGTCTTTTGCAGAATGCAACACTCATAACAGCATGTATGAAATATTGATCTCGTGCCAGCTCACTAGCCTATCCATAGCTGTGTTTGAAGAATCGTTGATGTGCTGCATCCACCACCGGCTTGATCGACATTCACCACCGGCTTGATCGACATTCACCACCGGCTTGATCGGCATTCACCACCGGCTTGATCGACATTCACCACCGGCTTGATCGACATTCACCACCGGCTTGATCGACATTCACCACCGGCTTGATCGGCATTCACCGTGCTTGCCGGTAATTACGCCATACATTAATGTGACCAACATATTTCAGCGTCCAAAGTGTGACCTGGTTAATTAGACACTCTGCTTCTATGGCAACACTTGCTTGATGTGTGTTCTTCCGTGTCTATATTCACGTTATTTTAAGGACAGCTTAACAACACTTCATCTCGAATGCCCCACTATACCAATCGCAATATTGTCAGTATGTTGCCATTAAATACAAGTTGGAAGAAGTTCACCTTTTGTTGATTTTTCATGGTACTCCATACATTTTTCATTCATGTTGTTTACCTTTTGCAGCGTTATTGCCAATTTCCTTCTAACATATTTTGAATGTCTATATAGTTACCATTTATGGAGCAAATATATCCACAATTATTTAATTTTCCAATCACATCATCTTGGAGGACAATCGTTGTTTGGCAAAATTCTTTTGCTGTGCAGATACATTTTGTTGTGTTATATTTAGAAGATGGTTATGAGCTTCACTATACTATATTGAAGATAAGAGCACTTATTATAGCTGTTTAACACAATGCAGAAAACGAGACCCATTACATGGCTTTCCTTCGGGGTAGAAGTACCCTGGTATGGTAAGTGTAGTTGTATAGCACTCTTTTTTTCGGTAAAGAAACAGGAGCAAACGATCTAGTTAATTCAGCCATAAATGAATAACTGCAATGTTGGTAGGATAGGAAATAAACCAAGTAAGACAACTGTAACCCACCTCATAAGCGAGTCTTTGGTCGTGCGCAATTACATATCTAACACTTCATCCTCGGTGGCAGTGCACACTTTATGACTGCTTTTAATTATTTTTTTTGACCCGTTTTTGAAACCCATTATTATTTATGAAGATAATACAAAAACCAGGAAATATCGTGCGGATAACGTAAACAAAGTGCATTAATAGTCTTAGTCGACCTGTACTTCTACGGGTGTAGTTGCCTATATGGAGGTCTTAGATCTGACGTGAGCTGGATGTAGACGACATGTACATTTCATGCTTAGTGGGATAGGCTCGAGCAGCGTATTACTCATCTCCGTTCTGACAAGTGCCGCAAAGTGTGGTTAACCGACGTGCGAATTCATCATACAAGACTCAAACACTAGACCAATGTAGACCCACAGCCTGTTAGGGGTCCTATATGCTGCTCTTATCAAACCACCTAACCATTGCCGGTGTTATGCCATGTAACACAGTTGGTCGCCTTTAACGACATAGTGCTATTCTTGTCCTTGTCATACACAAAGACCCCGGTGGACCACTGGATATCCTTGTTTACAGTTCAAATGGCGAGCAGATGGTCTGCACGTTGACACGTTGTCGTACAAAATGTATCGAGCCACGGTTATCTGGAAACATAAAATGTTGGCATTGTGTACTGCGAGATAACACATTGTAGCGTTTGAAATCACTATGGAGACAAAACTTCTAGATTATGTCAGTTCAGGACTGATCGCATCACTCAATAGTGCCATTTGTGTCTCTATATTCCCTTTTATGCAGACAATACTTTTACGAAATGATACACATTGAAATATTTTTACAAAGCATATTTCAAACCATTATCATCTTCTGGAATGTATTGATGAATAGTAAACATGCGATGTTAAAATGTATTTGTGCTACACATATAATTTGTTGCATTCCCGAAATCTTGCGATGTTTGTTTGCTCTTGTTGGCCAGTATAGTTTTAATAATGAATACAAGAAAACTACTACCAAATCACGTACAATATAGCAAGTTTACAAGGAAGATGCCGGTTGTAAATTTTAAGACCAAAAACATATCATTTCACTGAACCGATTGTTTTATGTATTTTGTTCATCTGTGTTTACCAGTATAATATTCAACGGTCATTCTTTGTCAATATATGTGTGATTAAATTAATTGTTGTATGTGTAAAGTTTCAAAAAGATGTAATTGTATATAATGATCATATGATAATAGATAAGTATATTCATTGACGAGATTTTTCTCTCGAATATGAAGCCCAGCACACCGATTATTATTGGTACATTAAATTATGGTCCGTTAATTGACAGTTCCGCGCAAAGGCCAGTACTAGCATTGAAATGATAACAGGAAAAAAGCAAGCGAAAACAAAGTTGATATCATGGTAACAATTTTGGCCACCTTCTGATTACGACAGGACGTTACTTCAGACGGTGTGAGAATGTGTGAGTCATTTACTTTTTTCTTCATTCTGCATTATGTAGTTTCACAAAAACGATTATCGTGTATTGGTCTTTGGTAAAATGCAAAAGACAGATTATCAGAAACGTGCTAAAAGAAATAGCAAAGTTATTTATGGCAAAAAAAAACTATCATATACGAATTTGAATTCCGTAATATGTAGATACATATATATATATATATATATATATATATATATATATATACATTAACAAGTAGCTCAATGTATCTGCACAGCAAAAGAAGTTTGCCAAACAACGATTGTCCTCCAAGATGATGTGATTGAAAAATTAAATAATTGTGGATGTATTTGCTCCATAAATGGTAACGATATAGACATTCAAAATATGTTAGAAGGAAATTGGCAAAGCAGCTCTCATCCTGAGGCTATCGACACTGCCATAGAGCGTGTCTAGTGTTGGCACTGGTGATGACCACATGTGCTTTCTCTGGTTCTCGTATGTCGGGCAATTTTGCAGCAGATGCTCAGCGATCATTTTCCCTGTACCACAGGTGCATTCGTCAGTGCCAACTATCCTCAGTTTATTGAATAGGTGGTACCTCAGTCTGTTGTTGCCTGTGCGGAGTCTGAAGACCACGACCTTCTCTTTTCTGTTCAACTAATAATAGGCATCATTTTATGTGTAGCCAGTATGTTCTGTTTCCCATTTGGCCATGTATTTGGCCCTAATAAACCCGTTGAACTCTTCGTAGGTCACACTAGAATCTGGTTGTGGTAGTCCTGCACCTTCTGTTGCCAGTATGTCTGCCTCCTCTTTGCCTTGATGTTACAGTGGGATGGAACCCACTGTATCAATACTCTTTTTGGTGCGGACTGCTGGCATAGTTGAAGTGGAGATTCAATGATAACAAACTGCTATAGTCCACCAGCCACAGCTCTGGCAAGACACAACGTTAAAATTGAAGAATCGAGACACCTCATAGGGGGAGATTTTAACAGTCACTCCCCAAGCTGGGGCTACGAAACAATGGACCAGAGAGGCGAGGAGTTAGAAGATTGGATGATAGAAAACAAACTCATTCTAATAAATAGGTCAGACGATAGGCACACATATTACTCTAGAATATGGACAAAAATTAGTACTCCAGACTTTGCGATGGAAACGGACGATCTCCACCGACTAATAGAAAGAACAGTCAACAGCCAACTGGGTGGGAGTGACCATGTCCCAATAACTCTAGAAATATGTAACATGGGACAAACAGAGATAACAGATATGCACACAAGTTGGAATTTTAAAAGAGCAAACTGGACTCTATTTAGAGAAAATGTAAAGAAACTCTGTCAAGATTTATCCCATGCAAAACTTTAAAAAAAAAATGTTACCATCATGACGGAGGTTATCATCCAGGCAGCAAAGAAATAAATTCCACATGGAAAACGGAAAAATTATAAAGGAAGGTCACACAGGAGGGGCTCTGATACTGACACGTAACTGCATACCAAGTAGCGCAGTATCTGTAAATCACACCGGACAAGCAGACATTGTAGGAGTCGACATAATGACACAAGAAACGAAAATCCGTATCTTCAAACTGTATGGCCCACCCAAAAAAGACATGTCGCTCTCGAGTATGGAAATCAAGGACTCCTGCTGAATAGTAGTTGGAGACAGTAACAGTCACTCGGAGATAGGGATATTCAGACACAGACAGCAGAAGGGATGAGGTGGAAGACTGGGAGATATACACAAATGTATATCTTATTAATAGGCCGGACGACAGTCCTAGCCTCTATTCCAGAAGATGGCATACCACCTCCACTCCAGACTTTGCCTTCTCCACGGGGGATATCCACCACACAAAAGATCGTCAGATGCTCTACCAATTGGCAGGTAGCGACCACAGGCCAATTATGCTAGATATTGATATGGAAGTAGGCCCCCAGGAAATACAACCGCTGCCACATTGGAACTACAGACGAGCCGATTGGGACAGATTTGCAATGCTGACAGATGGACTGTATGAAACTATAAACACACGAAATAACAAAATGAAACCTGTGTTGGAAAGCCTAAGCAAAGCAATAATGCAAGCATCCACCGAGACCATCCCAAGAAGGGAAAAGAAAAACTACAAGCCATATTGGAATCATGAACTGCAGAAAGCTAAGGAAGTCTTAAACGCTAGGAAGACGGCAGAGAGAGAGAGAGATCAATCTATTGAAGCAAAAATCTCCTTCAAGGCCATCACTGCGAAATACAAAAGAACACTGAACCAAAACACAAGAGACAGATGGGAAAAAAAAAAACCAGGAAGTCTCAATCTAGATAAAGAAAGGAAAACACTATGAAAATTAGTCATAGCCATGAATGACGAAATACCATCAAATAAACAAATTACCATAAAGCAGGGGAACAACCTGCTTACTGGGAAAAAAAGCAGCAAACGCTTTTATTGAACATTATGCCAGAGCAAACCACATTGATGATCCTACAGATATGCATACATGCATAAGTGAAGAACAAATAAGCCACGACAAAATCAAGATTCCACCAGAGGATCACATGATGGGAAAACTAACCATGAATGAAATTAATGAGGCCATGAGAACTTTAAAGAAAAAGAAAACGCCCGGAAATGATGTTGCAACAAATGAAATGCTGATAGGGTTGGGCCAAACAGCAAAGATAAAGTTACTATCAGTCGTGAACCAAAGCTGGAAAATGGGAAGTGTACCGCAGGCATGGAAAGATGATGTACTTATAAAAGTACCAAATAAAGATAAAGATAGAACAGATCCAAATGGATTCAGGCCTATCAGTCTACTGAGCTGTGTAAACTGATGGAGCGTACGATAAACACCAGACGGATGTGGCACCTGGAAGAAAAACACATGTTAATTCCACATCAAGCAGGATTTAGAGAACACAGATCCACTGAGGACCAGATCACTCTCATAGGGCAGGAAATAGAGGATGCTTACCAAGATAAAAAAAAAGCATACAGTAGCGGTTTAGGTAGATCTATAGAAGACAGTTGACAAGGTCTGGAAAGAGAGACTTAAAGTCAAGCTATGAAGAAATGAAGTATCTGGAAACATTTACAGATGGATCATCCACTACCTCGAAAACAGAACAGCCAGAGTTCAAGTACAGGGGCAGATGAGCAAAAAGGTGACACTGGAGCAAGGAGTACACCAATGGAGGGTACTGTCACCCACACTTGTTCTGGTGTACATAAATAACATCATAGAGAATATACCAAGAAGAGTCCACAGCTCCATGTTTGCAGACGATCTGGCACTGTGGACATCTGAATAAAATCTTACCATAGCAAACAATCGGATGCAGCAGGCATTACCATCGTTAGAGGAGTGGGCGAAATCATGGCTAGTCAAAATAAATTAAGAAAACACAACATGTAGGATATTCTCGCTTTCAAATAAACCCTAAAACACCAAAATAAGTCGTAAAGGCAAATATCTGCGGCCAAACGACAACCCAAACTACTTTGGCGTCACATTTGATCGGCGCGTGTCATGGAAAAGTCAGATCGAGAGAAACCGAATGAGAGCAAGAGAAAGATTTCCAATCATTAGGAAACTTGCTGGCACAAGCAGGGGAGCAGACGAAAGAATACAGAAGAATTTGTACTCTGGAAGAGTGAGACCAGTCTATTTATAACTGTTTTGGATCGTTCTTTGTGAATTTTAATTTATGCTCTTATATATAGTGTGTTAAGTTGTTGTTATTTATAAATTCAGCAGCTAATGTGTTTTCCTCGAGATCTGTACAACAAATTAGAATAAAATAAAATGTTTCTATCTTCATCTAGTTTTTCTAAGAAGGTATCCGTGGTTTGTGCTTGGTCGTTGCGGTCCATTTCACCCAACTTCAGCATGAGTTAAAACATTTAAAGTCACTTTCAATTCCTGATTTAAATAGCCTGAAATTTGAGAATCGTCAATGTGAATGTGTTAAGCTGACATGTATGTTTTTTTTGGTAGTTACTACAGTAGCATAATACACTACACAACCGTTAGAGAGCTAGTCTCATGCAACAGAAAGAGTACATTCCATCACAGCTTGTGGTTCGATTGTCTCTGCCCAACTGGACACATTTAAACAACATAAATGTTGCAGTTAGGAATATGAAGACAGCCATATCTCAACTAACATAACAAACCATAAAGCAATGACATGTATAATGCGATATCCCCGGCGGTTTTTCTCCTAAAACTAGACCATCGTTGTAGTGTCGTTCGTTTTATTAAAGATTTGACTTTCTGGATTCAGCTGGCAAAGTCTTTTATGTTATTTCAGGACGAATTAACACCTGTATGCATACGTGTATGTGTATAATGTGTTGTTATGTATGTCCCGCGATAGCAGTTTTGCACTACAGTAACTTCATCAATACATTATGTACACCAGATAGTGATCATACCAAGATAAATCTGCCATTGCCCCAGCCAAGCTGAAAACGGCGTGTTTTCGAGTCCGGTGTGATGGGACTGCAAACTAAGCTTGCAATCGATTTATACTCCATACATTCCTCGCACCTTCTACCACTATTTTGTTGATGTTTGTAAAGGTTTTCCTTTCTGAATTCTACCGGCGAAGGTACTTTCTTTCGAGCCCATACCAAATTCATGTGTATGTGTCCGTGTGTGTGTGTGTATGTATGTGTGTGTGTGTGTGCGCGTGCGTGCGTCCGTTGATTGTGTGTGTGTGTGGGTGGGTGTGTGCGTTGATTGTGTGTGTGTGTGTGTGAGTTTGCAATGTGAACATATTAACCAGTGTACGGATACGCTTGTGTATATATTTGTAATGTGTTCTAGCGTTAGACAGTTACCTCATTTTGATCATATACCAAGCCCTCCGTGTTGATCATACTAGAGGGTAGGGTGGAACGTAGTCGTTCAAGAAGCAGGCATTTTAAGTGGGTATATACCATCATGAGATGGACTAGGAAAAGCATGGCTGATTGCAAAATTACCGGGAGAGATAGAGTACACTGGAAATCCATTGCGAACGATCGTCGATACGGAAATAGCACGTGAACGAACGCGCATTCTGTCATTATATCACCGGTATGACCGCATTTTCCCCCTTTCTCAAATTACCAACATAATGATAGTTGACGCATGCTGGTCAGTTCGGTTTTTTTCAAATCATTGATAAGATTATGAATAATTCAAACATCAGTCGTCCTATGTTACGTTTGTTACACAAACCTTCACTAAAAAATAAGCGAATAAATCTTACATTATAGGACATAATCGAGGAAACACCATACGTTAATTCATAGTAGTTTCGTTTATTTTCAATATTTTGTGTTCTTCTTCTTCTTTGTCTTCGTTCGTTCTCAATCTCCCACTACCAAGCATGAAAGGTCTTAAGTAGCATAATGTAGTCCAGAGAACGGAATACGTTGTGCCGTAGTTTACAGCTAGGCTGCGATATTTGCACCTTTCGGTCCAAAACATCCGACTTCAGCAAACATTTTTTGAGTACCGGGTTAGCATTCCCTTTTCGATATTTTTTGTTCAACTGGTAAGAAATGTTTTGTTTCGTTTCGAAGAAAAGTGCATGCTAAGTCTTTTGGTAATGTACACAGGGGCCACACTAACAATAAGGATATTGAAGACACATATGAGGATCGCTGAAGTCCGTTCAGGTGTAATGATATTTTTGATCGGAAATAATACAACAAAGACATCGATTGACTATTGCTCACTTGTATTAATAAATACTTCAACAATGAATATATAAATTATAAAGTATGCTAAACAAAGACGAAAGATCGTGACGTACGGAGAACAAGTGTTTTCATTATGAATCATTGTCAAATGGAATTGTTATTTTTTTCTTCTTTTTCCTTCTGCTTCGACTTTTTCATCTTGTTATTTTGCTTTTTTCTTGTTGCTTTTTCTTGTTGCTTCTTCTTCTTCTTCTTCTTCTTCTTCTTCTTCTTCTTCTTCTTCTTCTTCTTCTTCTTCTTCTTCTTCTCCTTCCTCTTCTTCTTCTTTTTCTTCTTCTTCTTCTTCTTCTTATTATTATTAGTATTATTATTATCATTGTTCTTCTTCGTCTTCTTATCCATACCAAAATGCGTTATTAGTAATATTCTTAATTTTTAGTCATACCTCAACAGCGACTTTTTTCGAAAAAATAAAGATTGACGTCTGACAGCGTACGAAGAAGTACCTCAACAGGGGCAGAACCCATGTGCAGTTCCCAACTCTGGTTTTAGCTGGATGTAGCCGGGATGAGGGTTTCCCGCTTAGCTGACTAGGCTCGAGCAGCTAAATACTCCGCTGCGTTGGGACACGCGCTTACGAAGGACGGTTAACCGTTACACGACTCCATCTGAATACACTCAAACAATAGAGCAAAGTAGAACCGCAGCCTGTTTGGCACCATCTATGCTGCTCTAAACAAACCACTTAACAAAAGCCGGTGTTATGCCATGTCACAGTTTGTCATATCTTACCACAAGCTCTCTGTGGGGCAGTGGTGCTATTCTTGTCCCTGCTATACACAAAGACCCCGGCAGACCACTCGGTCAATTAGTAATAAGTTTCGTGCAATATATCTGATTTCATAATTTAATTTATTTACAACTCGGTCAAACACGACAGCGTGTAAATATAACAACAAGACGAACACATGTATATAATTATGTGGAATACCAAATATTAAGAGTATAAATGACATTACAGAAATTATAAAAAAACATATCATTACAAGGATCAACAACGAAATACTTGTCCGTAGACATAAACAGTTCTCCACAAATACGAATTGAACTTGTGAATGGTGACGTAAATAATAATAAATTAAGTAACTATCAACCAGTGAATGTGTGTATTATTTCGAGTAGTGGTAATAGTAATAGTAGTAGTAGTAGTAGCAGTGGTTGTAGCAGTATTGTTAGTAGTAGTTGTAGTAGTAGTAGTAGTAGTAGTAGTAGTAGTAGTAGTAACAGTAGTAGTATTAGTTGTTGTAGTAGTATCAGATGTAGTATGTGTTGTAGTTGGAGGAATAGGTGTGTTTCTCGGCGACCCAAATCAGGAATCACATTAGGTGGGGTTGGCTTCATCGTTGCACGACAAACAGTTCACCGAGTTTCCGATGCCCGCTTCATCAGTCATCGTTTCTCGAAACCGGAGCTGTCCTTCAACGCTAAATCCAACATCTCAATCGTTCAAGGGAACGCCCGAGTTTGCAGAAAAGAGAATGAGGAACGAGACACTTCTACAATCAGCTAATCGATACCCTCAATGATCTCCGCACACACAACATGGTTGTCTTAGTAGACTTTAACGGCAGCATTAGGCTCAGAAAAAAACGGAGAAAGGCACACTCCGCAGAACGGGAAAACTAGATGGAGGAAAAATGTGCTACCTTATGTGAGACACATCACTTCTACCGTGACAATAGTTTCTTCCAAAAGCCATGTTTGGAACGATGAACACATGTCAGCCCAAGCGGTCAGCACCGCCACGAACTAGTCCACATATTATCAAATCGTCGAACGTTCCAGTAGTCGAACCCTTTGTCTCAGGTAGTCACCATCGCCTTGAGTGTGCATGCCTCAGCTTCGACCTAAACGAGAAACGAAAGAACCAACACGGGTACAGAAGGTCACCTGCTTCCATACTATTTATAACATCAGATAGAACGCTCTCGGCACAAAACACATTTAGGGCAACAGAAACATCGATCAGAACTATGGAAACCTCCTCAGCTCCATCATAAACATAGAACAAAAGCCAGCCTAATTCCAAACTCCACCAAACCATATAACAAGCTGCATCTCCCTAACTACTAAGAACCGTATCGATCATCGCAGCAAAAAGTACAAAGTACAAGCAAACATCAATGTGTTCAATACGCCCAGAAAACTGTGTCGGCAATTGATTGAGGAAGGCCACACCAGTTTCTCTAAATGAAGAGTCAATGAGAATCACCCAGAAACATCAAGCAGATCACTAGCTCCATCGTCGAGCACTAGCACGGGATACCATCTTATAAAGCAGCAGACGGAACGAGAGTCACCTTACATCTACATATATACCCAACATCGTATGCGGCTTCTACACGAACTTACTCAAGGCATCACTTCCTCTCCCCACCTCAGCCTACATCTGCATTTTGTTACTGTGTCCCTCCTACAGAAAATTTATTGACCCATTTCTATATTAGTATTCGTTTTGCTTCCACAAAAAAAAAAAAAACTACGTTTAAGATGGTCTTTGATTATACATTCTGGGAACACTCTACCCTACATTTGGACTTGCTGTCTGGGCTGTAAGGTGCATATGGCAATACCTCTCAGTCGAGTTGCTGCAGATGGCACATACTGCGGAGAGATACATGAGGTCGAGCGTTATCTTTCAGGAGCAGGACGCCATTTGTGATCTACCAATGCCGCTTTTTTTGCCGCATACGGTTATGCACATCACTCAAAATCCGAATGTACTGTTCACTGTTGATAGTGACACCACGGAGTAGAACATGAACACGAACGATGTCAAGTTTGTTCCAGAAAATGCTCGTCATCACTGCAGACTCAAGTGTCAGAACTTTTGTGGGTGGTCGTGTTGACGTATGATTCCACTACTTGGATACTCGTTTTGATTGAGATGTATAATGACTCGCACAGGTTTCGTCACGTGCAATGAAGCATCCCAAAAAAGGCATTCACTTCCATGTCAAAACGTTCCATTGTTGTCCGCCATTTGTTTGTATCTGCCTCTGTGAATGGCCCATGGCAACCGCACTGGTTCCCCAATTGCCAGTCAATTCAATGGTCCTGAGCACTGGGGTAAGGCTGACGTTAGTGTCATTGGTCTAGTTTATTGCTTCTCTGACGATAATCATCGATTCGCCCTTGAGAATAGACATATCCTAAGCATGCGTTGCCTCAAACCGCATGTCCTTAATATCTTCCATACATTTTCTTAAAACCGCATACTGGCCCCCATATAAGTGTCTTCCTTCCCCCCCATCCCTTTTTTCTATCAGTCCCCTACTCCTTCCACCCCTCTATTAATCGCACCACTCCCTGCTTATATCAACTTCATTTTGTTCTCCCGCTTGAGTCACTATTTGACCGGTTCCATATTTCGCGTATTCGGCGCATCCCCCATCAATTCTTACGCACTCCTGGTCACCGTATTTGACCGCCACCTTCATATTCAGTCAATCATATGAACCAACCAGTCGCTTAGCCAGACTGGGTCTACTATCACATAAGTAGACCATTTTGTTCAGTATATGTTGATTTGTTAGTTAGGTATTGTTGTTATTTGTTGTTCCTGATTAAGGCTTATTGGGCATACAGTAGGTTTTGTCTGTGTTCTCGTCTCAGTTCGGTATCTGACCATACCCAGTTTTTAATTTTAATTAAACTCAACCTTAATCAACTTTTAAATGTTTTTCATTGGTTTTTGTTTTTTTCGTTTGTAAAAAGAAATGCATTGTTGAATATGATAAATAATGAACCACTCAAATTGATTGTGATTGACGATACCCCACTTTAAGTTAATATGCAACAAAATCGTAAGTGTGTCCTATAGTGGACACTGCCGTCGGACATAAATAGTTTGTAACATAAATATTTTACACCAAATATTACATAAGAAAAGCAAGTAAGTAATACAGATAAAGCCAAGAAAGAATGTAAAATTATTAATCACACAGTTCATCACTAAGTAGACAATGAGGTTATGAACAGACTGTTAGTTATGTTATTGTACTAGGTCAGATCTTTATTTGTGTTTTTTTAGACGAGATTGCCAGGAACTATCCTCACTGAGTTTCCTTTCTTAGCAGTAAGCACTGCACCCATGTACAGCTAGACCAACCGGAGAGTGTCACTAATGAGGACTCAACCCACTTCGAGAACTGAACGCTCAACGACATGATATCTTTGATGATATTATATCACTATAAATAGAGCTAGTACATGACATACCCTTGACCAACACGAAATTGTTAACAGTTCTGTTGGATTAGATTTGTAAACTAGTTTACATTTTGAGACGTCCTATCACGTTATAAGCGGGTATGGGGGAGGGATATTCAAGTAAGTTGCAGAAGAAGATAATTCTCTAACAATGCACAAATGCATTCTTCATCTTTCACTAACCAGCTCTTGCTTTTCAGCGACCGGTTATGAAGATATATCTAGAATGAGTCCTGCTGTGTGCCTCATGCACAGTGCTACTCACCGCCTTAGATATTTCCGTAAGCCACTTGTTTCGTCTTTGATATTTGGTCTTGATACCAATGTACTAACAATCGTTACTTGTTGCGGGACGATGTGTGGTGATAGTCTTGTTACGGAGCCAACCCATTTTAGATGATGTCTCTTGATTACGTAGTCTAAAACTTGTCTTATTCTCACCGGTCTCCTGATGTCATCGCTTCAGATCATGTCTCGCATTGCTAAACCCGATATACATCACATGCATTTCATTTATGCTGTTACGATTGTTGTTTTTTAACTGATGTTAGTGTCTAGTTTTGACATTGGTAGCATAATGTTGGGACAAACAATTGTGTTGTATAACGCTCTTTTGATTTATTTTTGTTAACGTGCTGGCAATTTTCAATTGGTGTTAATGATCTGTCTTTTTGTAGCTATGTAAATTCGGTATGTTGATAGCGTGCTTCCTAAGCGTGGTACCTTTCATCTGTTTGATGTGGGGCTTTGCAAGGGAGATATTGGTTTTGCCCTGCTTGCCTAGACTTATTCATAATCTCCCTGTGTTTATATGTTTTTTTCATGCTGTATTTGTTGCATATTCTCTATTAATCGATATATGTCCGTTGTAAGATGGTGCCACACTTTTCAAATCTGACACAAGCTGTGTAATGTACGATGTATTTATCACCAACAGCCGTGATATGTATGTAGTGATAATATGAACCGCTGTTACGAAAATGTCCTTAGTCGATATGAAGCAGTACTATTGTATAAGTAACTGCGTTTATTGAGAGTTACACCCTTTTGTCTCTATGAACGGCGGTTACTAAGGAGTACAATGATATCACAATTCTCCAATGTGATGTCGCGGTTTCTTACTTAGCGGTCACAAGATATATGTATGTCAACTATCAACTGCCGCCTTGCAGTTAGGCTGGAGGGGGAGGGGGAAATGGGGGAGCAGTCAATGACAATGGACGCATCCCCAGAATATGGCTGTAATAAGCCACTTGTTACTGTGTTTAACTGTATACATGGATGTTACAGTACCTGGCGGTCACGGAACGTCTTTATTTTCGACCTGTGATTAGCTCTGACCAGCTGCAGCATGCACAGCGAACACACGTTAGGACACCGTTTTGACTAGCAGGCTGAAGGTGTTGATAGCTAGCAAAAATAATCATCTTAACGCAATTAGGTATGTCAACCCAGCCATGTGAAGCCTGGCCTCGACGGATTGGACGTCAGAGACAAACACATTTGTCCAACAGCTAAACAGACCAAGTGAGAATGGCCTTGAAGAACGCCAAGAAAACGGCGAGTAACACAAAAACCCTGGTCATCTTCTGCATTTGGACCTTTCACTAGACGTTTCGATACTGTATTGCTGATAGACTATGTCGGGTCTAGACGAGATAGGGAGGCTGACTCTGAAGCAAAGTCCTTTATTTAAATCACATTCTCGACGACATCACCTGCATATCATATGTCATGCAAAAGTCATTTGACGATGGTTGAGCGGTTTTTTCACTGACAAGGCAGCATTGAAACCCGACAGCTCCCTGAACGACTGAGCAGTCCTTTCAAGGACAGCACTGCCCACATCCGTAGGTTGATGGAGATGTTAGCAAAGGAGCTATATACATTGATGGCTTCACTACACCCTCACCAGCATGCCGTAGATGGAATTGACTCCTACGATGTTAGGTCGAAATATATTTAAAAACGGATAGTGCCTATCACACATAACACATGGACTGGGAAAACGGAGACCGCTCTTGTTGAAAAGGAACTGGCTAGATATACCATCTGCATTGCTGCCCTTAGCTAAACGCAATTGATGGAGGAGGGACAACTCTCGGAGGATCGCGCTGGCTTCACTTTCTTCTGGAGCGGCATCAGCAATCTAAGGCGACGTAAGGCTGATGTTGAATTTTTAATAAAGTCCACAGTAGTACAGCAAATAAAAAGTCTACCAAAGAGAATCGCGGTCTCTTCTGACAGATGAACGTCAGGTCACACGGTTATCATCGATCTATATGGCATTGGTAAATGCAACGGCAACGGCCTGATCTTACTGTAGTCTTGTACCGCAGATGAGCTTATCATTACCAACACTTACTTCCGACTCTCAGCTAGACACATTACAATGTGGATGCATTCCGGGTCCCGTCACTGGCATCCTTGCGTCAAACGTTGGGACCGAAATGATGTGAAAATAACTAAGAGTTTGTGTGGCACGGAATGTTGAACTGTCATGGTTTCGTGATAGCCAAGATTAGTCGAAATACAAGCCTATAGGCATCCAAAGTGGCCAAAAACACCTTGCAGACTTAATGTAGAGAAATTGAAGTGAGACCTCACTAGAAAAAGTTTCACTGCTGAGTTAGAAACCAGCATGGATGTGATTCAGCTTGGAAACTCCATCGTTGACTAACGCTGGGCGACAGTAAGTTATATTGTTTACTCTACAGCACTAAAACACATTGGTCCATCAACACGGAAACACATTGACTGGTTCTTCTTCTTCTTCTTCTTCTTCTTCTTCTTCATCGTACGCAGACAGACATCAACCTTAATTTTTTCGAAAAAAAGCAGCAGTCATCCTGAGACTGTCGACACTGCCATAGAGCTTGTCTAGTGTTGCCACTGGTAATGGCCACATCTGCTTTCTCTGATCATCGTATGTCGGGCAGTTTTGCAGCAAATGTTCATCGGTCATTTTCCCGGTACCACACGGACATTCGTCAGTGCCACTTATCTTTAATTTATTGAATAGGTGGTACCTCAGTCCATTGTGGCCAGTGCGAAGTCTGAAGACCACAACCTGCTCTCTTCTGTTCAACTGGTAGTAGGAATCGTTTTTGGTGTAGCAAGTATGTTCTGTTTCCCATTTGGCCATGTATCTAGCTCTAATAAGCCTTTTTTGACTCTTCGTATGTCACACTAGAATCTGGTTGTGGTAGTCTTGCACCTTCTTTTGCCAGTCTGTCTGCCTCCTCGTTGCCTTGGATGTTATAGTGCGATGGAACCTATTGTACCACTACTCTTTTTGGTGCGGACTGCTCTCATAGTTGACAGAGCACTGCTCTTAAATCATTAAGTTCAGTATTTTTCTGGCTTTTTAGTGCTGTTACTACGGCCAGGGCATCTGTAAGCAGGACTATATGGCTTTCATTACTCTTGCTTGTCCCCATTTCTTCTACTGCAGCCCTCAGTGCCTCTGCTTCCGCTCTGAAATTGCTTGTCTATTTTCCAGTTGCCACTGACCGTGTTACTTTTCTACCATTTGGTAGGCTCAGGAATACCCCTGGCCCTCCGTTCTTTGTTGTGTTTGTTACAGAACCGTCGGTGTATGCATGGGTCCAGTCTACGCTTGGGTAGTTTTTCGTTATGTACCTCAGGGTTATATCTTTTCTTTCTTTTTCAGTCTGCTTGTTTTTGTTTCCAATACCTGTTATGTTTTCTACCACCTCTGGAAATATATGTTGCCTCCAGGTAGGATTTCGTACAGTAGGGATGGGCTTTGCTGTTGTTAATGCTTTCATAGGGTCTTCGCTCATCTTTGCTTTGGCTATTTCTGCGAAGTTTCTCCGCCTTCCAAAGTTATTTAGTCTCTTACGCTTGGATGGTCAGTCAGACTTCTGAGTTTTTCCGCCTGCTGCTGGGCCTTGCAGTCTCTTCTGTCGGTCATGGACTGCAGATTTGTAATCTTTTCAAGTTCTACAATTGTCGTTGACTTCATGCCTCCTGTTATAACTCTCATGGCTTGGTTTTGAAGTTTGCTAATTTTGTTAAAGTTCGCCTTTGCTGCTGTTGCCCATACCGCAATGTAATACTCGAGAACTGGTCTCACTCTTCCAGTGTACAGTTTCTTTGGTATACTTTCGTCTGCTCTCCAGCTTGTGCCAGCAAGTTTCCTCATGATTGCCATTCTTTCTCTGGCTCTCATTCGGTTTCTCTCAATCTGTTTTTTTCATGTCATGCGCCCATCAAATGTGACTCCCAGGTAGTTTGGAATGTCGTTTGAATGACTGGTTCAACGAACATGATATCAAAATTACAATTTTTCTCCACATACAGCATAGATGGTGGTCTATTCAATTTCCGCAGACTTTAGGCAAAGATCAAGGTGATTGGTGACACAATATGCAAAAATCGTGTTTATGGATGACTGCGCTCTGCGCAGTATCTCAGAACTGACTTTGCAGAAGAGTATGAACCGGTTCCCTGCTGCATGTAAGACATGTGGCCTGACAACTGGCACAAAGAAAATCAAGGTCTTTATCAATTTGTACCACGCACATCGTATAAACATTATGTAGTTACAATAATGGGACATACATTACAAGCAGTTGTAAAAATGGCTCTACCTCGTAAGCACGATGTCGATATTAGTGACTATTGCTGATGAGCTGGCTAATTTAATAGCAAAAGGCAGCAGAGCTTATTGTTGAATGCGCTCAACAGTACGAGAACGTCGAGAAATCAGCATGACTACGACGAAGATCTACAGTGCCGCCATTGTTCCCACCCTGTTCTGTGCGTGTGAGAGATGAACTGTCTACGCTGGTAATATATAAACATAAACTGTCTGAGACGCATACTGTATATACGCTGGCAAGAATATATCACACGTACTGAAGTGTCTAAGGCCAATATGCAAAGCCTTTATACACTTTTTGCAAAATTCTCAATTTAGATGGGCTTACCACCTTGCCGAATGTCAAGCGTGAGGCCTCTAAAGAAGCTCATGTATAACAAACATAATAAAGGAGAACGATCACAAGGACGTCCAAAAAAGCGCAAATCTTTTAGGTGCAATCAAATATATATTACAATTTTGGACAACATGTCTCAAAATCGTTAAACATGGAAGAGTGCGGCCATAAACGGCATTAAACTCAGCGAGGATCTTCGTATCCAGATAGGCCATGATGGACGTGCAATCAGGAAGTCCAGAGCAGAAACAACGTAAGAGACAACAGCTGATTACGTTTGCCAGTCGTGTTATGGATCTTTCGAGGCTCGAACTGCCATGATCAGCTATGAGCGCACACACACATTCAAGGTTATAGTGTGACATATGATGATGTTGGTTGTCCTCGTTGAATATGAACAACCAATTATTGTTTACATGTTGTGTTCAATTTGTCAATATATTTTGGTATTGTATTTCTGAAGTTGCTATATTTTTGCTGCTCAATGCTACAAAGCGTAAGTTATCCTTTGATGTGACCTGAAAAGGGTGTTACGCGGCCACACTTAACACTCTTTTTAAGGCGCATACAAGAACACGCATGCGCCGACGAAGTTGGGCAGCGACCCTCCAGGTGGTTGTGATATGCTTGACTCGATTAGCGTGACGCTCACTTACTGTGATCACGTAGATCCACATCTCGTTAGCCAAACTGTCTTCAAAACTGCCTATTTCTGGGGAACGCTAGACGGGAAAGAGATAATGATCTTGGTCAGTAAATTGTTGCTGAACCACATGCGATATCGTGGTCAACCCTGGTCAACATTGTATTCCTGATGGGATTAGCGTATCAGTTTCCCGAAGTTGTGATGCATTGATCGTCTGGAAAGAAGTTCGTTCAAGAGTTCACAAATGTTTTTTCCGTCACTTGTCTGACATGTTTTACATATGTGGTTTTCGTAAGTGATGGACAAGATGGGAAAAGCATACATGCTTGCCGTACTCGACGTTTGATATACAGTTATATTTGTGTAATCGTTTATTGTTCTAAGATATCACTGGCTAGCAATATAAAGACTGTTTCATATGCTTATTAGGTGATCGTTTACACTACGAGTCAATATTTTGTATAGTTGCTGTCTGTGGTTGAAAGCTTTTTCTTGATATACAAACACAACATACAGTCTTAATCGAAATCCTTGATTTTCTTAGCCTATGCCTGAGAGTAACATTTGCATTTCAACAGATAGTAGTATTTCTTAGCTCATATGTGTATCGTTGAGTTGTGGTTCGATGATCTAGCGTAATTTCTGTTCTTGGATTTTACAAAAATGTTTTACAAGTGTGGGTTAATTGCGACATTTGTCGGAATTATGTTGTCCTTTTTTCTACACTTCTATATTAAAAATTAAAATTATAGTTTCATGTATCCAATCATCTGATTTGTTCTGTATGGTTCGTACTAAACTATACAATATTTTCATCCACAATATCTCTTCAGCATTTGCTGATTTGAATAATTCAACACGGATTTAAGAGATGGATCTTGACAATGTTTCGAGTGGCGCAGCATGTACAATGTTGTGGATTGCTGAATGCAAGATGTTTCGTTCTAATTTCTTACTTACATTAAAATTAATATGGTATGTGTCATTGTCCTCAGTTGTTGGTAAGTTGAGAATATACATTACAGGAGCATACTATTGCTTTTCCTGCCTGACAAGATAATGACAATGATCATATTATGCACATTGAAAGAGACCCACACAGTGAAAATGAGAGCCATATAGTCCTGCTGACAGATGCTCTTGAAGTAGTCACAGCGCTAAAAAGCCAGAAAAACACTGAGCTTAATGACTTAAGAGCAGCACTCTGCAAACTGTGCCAGCAGTCCGCACCAAAAAGGGTAGTGGTACAGTGGGTTCCGTCACACTGCAACATCCAAGGCAACGAGGAGGCAGACAGACTGGCAAAAGAAGGTGCAATGCTACCACAAACAGATACCAGTATGACGTACGAAGAGTCAAAACGGCTTATCAAAGCCAGATACATGACCAAATGGGAAACCGAACATACTGGTTACACCAAAAACGATGCCTATTACCAGTTGAACCGAAGAGAGCAGGTCGTTGTCTTCAGACTTCGCACTGGCCACAACAGACTGAGGTACCACCTATTCAACAAATTGAAGATAGGGTGTACCGACGAATGCCCGTGCGGTACTGGTAAAATGACCACTGAACATCTGCTGCAGAACTGCCCGACATACGAGGATCAGAGAGAGCAGATGTGGCCATTGCCAGTGGAACTGCAAGACAAGCTCTATGGTAGTGGCGAGAGTCTCAGGATGACCGCCGCTTTTTTCGAGAAAATAATGGTTACTGTCTGACTGTGTACGCAGAAGAAGAAGAAGAAGAAAGAGACCGTATATAAATAGTGGAGACACGAGCATAAAGGTTTTCAAGAAAACAGATCATGCACAGATCAGAAAGCGGAACTACCGATATGTGTGGAACAATATATAGAATGGAGCACAGCACTTTATATCGGATTTGTAGATAATGAGAATACACGACTTCTACATTCACAACAGAATTCAGTGTCGTTTAGAAACAAAACTATTTGATGCGTACTCTGCTGATAACGTGGCTTTTCTGTCTAACAGTCACAAGGAAATGCAATATTAAATTAACACACGCAATGAATGGTCCCTCAAATTAGAAAAGAGGGTACATGGAGAAAAAAACACAGACTATGAGAATACAATCATTTAACGACAATCATAATACACGGGGGATACGGTACCACATGAGGAAGATTCGTTCATATCTACGTGTAGATGTCGGAGGTGCTGCTAGACGTTCCAATTTAGATATGCAAAAGGCAGAAGGACTTTTACTGCGTTGTATCGATTTTTTTGGTTTCATAAATGGATATATACTAACCACAAACATACAGACCGTCTAAGATTGTCAAGTCCGTCACACAGCTCTGCAACAGAGGGATCCCATACACATTCAACTAAATAGGTCCATACTTTTATAAATGGACTCACGGAATAAAATGGTATGATAAAGTCACTAGTATAGAGCTTAGGAAAAGAACCATCCAAAGACAGTAGGACTAGACGTGAAACGGAATCGCCTGTGATTGATTACGGAAATTAGCTGATACTATTGCAGGAAACTCACGGCTCTTTATTCATCAGGGCAATCGTAGTTGGGACATACCTAGACAAACATGACTAAGGGAAGTGGAGATACGCCTACATTCGGCAGCACATACTTTAAACAAAAATATGTGATGGGACTAGAAACAATCATGCATAATAGGAAGACTTGTCAAGAATTTGTTGAGGACCCATGCTCCACAAGAATTTTAAGGATTGTGATTGGTTGATATTTTTTGTTTGTTTTTGTTTTTGTTTTTTTTTGCGTTCGCCTTATTTATCTATTCCCCAAAGCGTGTGTGCGTTACACTGTGGTTTTTATTTTGCGCCTGTCGGCCCAGTGCATCCGACTTCAGCATGCATTTTATGTAAGGGTCTGCTTCCTCCTGTATTTTCTAAGGGTTTGCTTCCCCGGGGTAACGGCCGGTGCTGTGATGGGGATCGAACCCAGCACCTTCTGGTTGTGAGCCGTGCCACTTAACCACTAGGCCACGCCGTCCCCTCGATTGATTGATATGATGTGCGTATGTCGAGCAATGGCCAATTAGTATACGTATTGTTTTGGGCATTTTTTCCCAATCGCCAGTCCGCAGAAATGCTCTGCCGGTCGGCGAATAAGTTATTGCGGCTTATCCCGTTAACTGTGAAGATCACATTAAGAACCAAGCAGCTCGCTTCATAACATGAACCCTGAAGTCCACCCAAATAAAGTACCTGTAAGATGTGACTGGGCTACAGCCAACGGAAGGCCGCCGAAACTGCAGAATCCTACAGCAAGAGGGAACATTCCGAAGAATTAGGGACCCCCCGATGCAACCCAGACTAAATGGGCTGGGACGAAGCAGGCTACAATGGAAAAGGTTTACAATCCAGCCAAAAGAACAGATTAAAAACAATGCTGCACTTTTAACGAAAAGATAAAACCAATACCAGCATGCTCCATCCGATGCCTCTGGAAAAGAAGACCCTTCCCTGATCGTATATGCAATATCCCCAACATCGAAGACAATAAGTCACAGACAGAAACATTAAAAAACTCACAGTTATAAATTATATCAAGCAAAATCGTCCACCATCAGCCAGGACACATACCTATACGGATAGCTCAGCCAAAGAGAAATGGGGGAGGATGCATCACTATACTAATAAAAAACAAAGTATACTCAGCAGCATTTGCCACTGAGAGACGCTGCAGCAACTTCAGTGCCGAAGCCAGTGCCCTGAGACAAGCAGCTGAAACTCTAATAGACCATAAGAAACAGGCAGAAAGACAATTGGTCATTTTCACAGACGTCCTTGAAGTGTTAATGGCACTCAAGAACAAGTACACACATGAACTCGGTGCTCTGGCAGACTCGCTCGAACGCCTGTCCCAGTACTTCCAAAAAGGTATAGTCCAGTGGATACCGGCCCAGTGACATTCCAGGCAACGAGGAGGCGGACAGACTTGATTGAGAGGGAGGAATACTGCAGCAGAGTGATACAGAAATCACATACAATGAGACTAAAGCATTCATCAGGGTAAAATGGAAAAAAAGACCACATTCGCCACGATACATACTATCAACTATTCAGGCGAGACCAGGTGATCATTCTCCGGCTACGCACAAGTCACAACAGACGTAGATGTCATATGTACAACAAGTTGAAGATTGGCACTACAGATATGTGTGCCTGCGTAACATCCTCCAAGAAGTAAGAACATATGTGCCATTCCTGTCCACTGTTATACCGACAAAAGATGTCGCATTTGGCAACAGCCAGTGTTTTTCCTCGAGAAGCTGTACGGAAGTGTACAGCGCACTGAGTCGACTGCCGCCTTCGCTAGAGTCATTAGAGTTGAGGTCTGAAAACGAAACGAGGAAGAAGAAGAAGACATTAAGATGATCTAAGCTCTGTTCAATGTTAGTTTAAATTACCTATTTTGTGGGAGAAGGCTTTTATCAGTGATAACAATTAAACAGAGATACCGAATGAAAATCAATGGAGCACTTCCGCCTGTCAGAAACAACGCTGCACATACAGTGATAACATATTCTAACAAAGAAGCAGATTTCACACTGACTTTTTCTAAAATGAAATATTTATGTTGTTAGCAATTGTATTTAATGCTCGTTTTCTTGTTATTTTAACTAACTAGAATTATCATTTTCTAATATTAGAGAATTAAAAATGTAATAACTAGCATACACAATACTGTATCAATAATGATTGTTGTTATTTCCGGCTAATGGTCTAAGAAAAATCGTTTTTTTTTCCCCTTGTCTGCAGGTGAAACAGGTTATGGAACGCTAGTCTATATTAAAGGTAAAGGCCACCTCCATGGCAACAATTGAAGTCTTGATAAATATAACGATTCAATTAATAAGTCGCAACCGTTGTTGGATGGGGTTGCCAATTCCCTTCCTTGGTGTTTTTACCTTCTCCAACGCATACGTCAGTTACCCATTTATAGTTATATCATCTGGGGGAGCGGTCGCACGAGACACAAATTACGATCTTGTTTTTTTTTTGGTTTTCTCTGTCCAGGCTCGAACCCTGACACACTATAATCACAGTCTAGTAAGTCAGCTCACTGTCGAATAGGTTGAACGCTTCACATGTCTATATCTTTCAATCAAATGGCTCAATTCCCCCTCAAATTGCACTTGATAATTCATTGATAACGAGATTAGCAAAACCGGTATTTTGATAATATTTCATCAGTGGGATTATTCTGCCTCGTACATCGTGTCCACAGTGCTGGAGTGGGCTTAGAAGCAACAGCGTTCAATCCAGAACACTCAAGGAAACAAAACGTGATATGTATTTCAATTGTTCGAATATCCGGTTTTGCATTTCTGCATCAGGGTATGCCGGTTCGCTAGACCAGTCACCGTGTCATTAATGCACTGTTATGTATGTAAGCGTACTATAAACAGCACGTTTTCACAAAACCACAGTAAAATCGTAAGTAAATAAGCAAATTAGTTCTTATATAAGCACAATAAATAATGTTGATCAATTACAAATGCATGCTTCCAATACACGCCTTTTAATGTAGCCAGGATACGTTCATTTGTTTATGTCGGCTATTAGGAATGTTGTAAATAGTTTGTGTTCAGTCATACACATCAATGACTTAATATTGGCTGGACTTATTTATTATAAAGGTTATTGTTGGGGATTCCGTCGCGAAGTGGTTAAGTCGTCGTCCTCGTGATCGGGTGGTCTGGGTTCGACTCCAGACTCCGCCTTCTTTTTTCACGGGTGCTTTATGCGGAGTCATCTTCATCTCGTAGTTTCCCCCCCCCCCCCTTAGTAGTCTTGTCTTTGACTTGCCACTAGGGTCGGGCGGCTCGAAACGAGAGATCGAGGATACAATGTAGCGCAGTTAATCCTTGCTAAAAATAGCGCTAGCAAAATTAATTATGCCATCATCGTCTACGATGGACGGCGGCCTTTTCCTTTGCTTTGCTTTTATTGCTGGCTAGTGCATTATTTCCAAATATTATTTAATTAAGTGTTGTCAATACATATGTATCACAACACGAGCTACGATTTAGGTAACAATTCAACTAGTAATTTCGATAAATTAAACGGCAATTTAGACAGTTTCTACATCTGTCCTACTTAGAGTTGTATTATGAACTATGAAGGAAATTCAGTCTTTTTTTAAAGTATATATTTTTATTTATAGTAGTGGGGAACGTAGATCGCTTTGAAATTTGTCTGGATCAATTTATTGTTGAATGTATCATGTCTTTTACTTGTCCGGATGTGTTTAAAAGCCTCAGCGGTTGGATATGGTAGTGGTCGTTTGACGCAAATGGCCTTTGACGCATAAGCGGACATTAATATTATTATTGTGTGTTTAATGGATGTGATATCAAATACGAGCATGTCCATACATTGTAATTTTAAAATGTCAAAAGAAGTTGATATAGCCAGTGGTTTAAGGAGTCCAGTTTCTTTGAGTGCTGATGATTATTGAGGACAATACCATGTACCTAGAAGTATAGTATCAATTGCAAAATATATTATATATCAACACTTAATCTAGATTACATGCGAATGGAATCAATTGCATTCAACGATGGAGGCTGCAGGTCCGCATCATGTATCTATCTGCTTTTTTTTGCCTGCTTATGTTATCCCCATTAAGACTCAACTGTGGATCGTTTTTGAAATAGTATTGCTCTAGTATCTGTCTAACACTATTTCGATCAACTTCACTTGAACTTTCGATAACACTTCCTATCGTTGTTCTAGCTAAAGACACTTAGTCATTAAATCTCGCCCATGCTTATATTGTATGATGTAATTCACACTTATTTCATGTCTTTGCGTGTGTATCTGGTTTGTTTTTATCGGCGCCAAAATGACATCATGAAACCAAGCTAATGCCATCTGTTATATATATATTCAAGTGTAGATACTATGTCTGTTTTATTATTTGTGGATTAAAAAAAGAAAGTATCATTACCAAATGTAGCTGAATGAAACCACTATCATATTCTACACAACTTCATGTCGCTGGAGATGATATTGAAAACACGATGAATGTCATTTGAAATAATTTGAATTTAGTTTCGTTGGCCGTGGCCTTATTTGTGCTTGAAAAGTAAACGAACAAAACAAACAGACTTGGTGTAGAAAACAATAAAATTGACAGCTTACTAGTATATTCCTCCATACGAAAATACCGTATAGTTAATTGTAAGCATCCCGTTTTAGTCTACTTTTCTGTAGATCGAAAAGGTCATTACGCACTGCCACAGGCACCGTATACGCTAGACATTATAAAATGTTTTCTTCTCCAGCTCTTAAAGTATTTTTCGAGCTGCTAAAAAAAGTATTAGTATTTAGCAAATGTTGAGTCCTCGTCCTTGCGCACTTTGATTTAAACGTTTATGAACTAACGATTAGCAATACTTGAGATATCCCTTCCAGCAACATGCGACGTTAAACTTTATACTATCATTACATAATTAATCTAGTTTACCAAACTTCTGAAGTTATAATTTTGACTGGCTTGCGAAAGTTAGTAGTTTCTGGTTTATACAACATAATACTGGCACGTTGTTCCATTGATTATAAAGAGGCACGCTAACAAAATAGAATACATTGTGACACCTCTACTTTGTGTGTAGTAAACGTTACTAAAACGATGAGGATTTAATTATATGCGTGCAATATATCATTAGTGTCAACAAATACGATGCGATCCATATGGTGTACTATGTTCGCCAATAAATGTCTGCAATTTCAGTAATGACAGAAAAATGTGTTGTTTCAATACATTCACATTTTCACAACTTAATAACCATACTTAGTGTGGGTGTTTATTTGACTAACTCATAACACATACATGGTCTCAGTAGAAAGAGTTTATTTTTGCATCTAACAATTTTATCTATTTAAAAAAAAATTGTTGTGTGTCAGTTTGACCTAATTCCAGTGACATAAATAATTTGATTTATATTTTCTAGTGCGTAGGTAGGAGTGAACTGTCAGTCCGATTTGTCATTTGATGTTTTCGTTATTTACTCAAGGACATTATATATTTTTAGCTAGTGCATTCCGTGGTCTTTCGCTGTGAAGAAAATAAGAAGAATATTGCATTTCACATGTATCACAAATGTTCTCTAAAGAAGGTCGTGCATGGGACTATCGACCTCATCTTGTAAAACACATTGTTTCAGATACTACGACATGTACAATGCTTAGATACATGCTTCCTAAATAAGATCAGCAGCAGACGTACTTGAGTACTCTGAGTTTATTACATAATAGAGAATTAACAAGACACAACATGTATGCGTGAACTAACTTCAACCGAAGTCGAATACTCTGAGTTGATTACATAATAGAGAATAAACAAGACATAACATGTATGCGTGAACTAACTTCAACCGTAGTCGAATACTCCGCGTTGACGTCTAACAGCGTACGAAGAAGAAGAATAAGAAGAATAATAATCTGCGCTGACTGTGAAACTGGCAAACGGGACTAACACGAACCAACTTTATATTACAAGTACTTCAAAATATGTTAACGTATTTAGCACACGCGGAATTTATGCCATATTAGTAACTTAGAACATACTGACTTGGCCTTTTCAAGAACATATGTTCAGGTTAACTGGATTGTCTCTTAAAGATAAATGCAGCTTCATTAAACACACACATTTTTTTTATGTCGGCATGAACTCAGATATGCAGATGGTATAGCTGTTATCTCGAAGATCTCTGAGGGGCTAAAATATATGATTCTTTCTGATAAACTGCACAGCTTGGAACAAAGTATATGAAATAACACAGGCACGACTTCGATAATGGGCGCTGGCAAGGTGAAAACCAAATCTAAAAATATCCTAGAGATGCAAACAATCAAAAACGTCACGAGTTTTGAATATATCGGCTTTGCAACAACGGAGATGGCAAAAAAAATGAAAAAAACAAAGTAAAGAGAACAATGACAATGGCACTACCGAGTTTATCTCAACTGAAAGTGCATGGCACAACACTAACACAACTACATTCCAAATAAAGATTCTGAGGTCTAGCGTCTTCTTGATGGCAACGTACTCATGCGAAACATAATCAACCACACAAACCCTTCAGAAAAAACATTGATTGATTCCAGATAAAATGCTACAGGAGGGTGTTCAAGATACCATGGCTACCGAACAATAAAAACGCAGACATTACACAGAAACTCGATTTAGAACAAAACCGGCTAACACACATTTCTTTTAGGAAAGTAAGATATTTTGGCCACACCAAACGTCAAAATGATTGAACGATACTGAATAGTGTGGTACATGATAACATTGGTAGAGGCAAATCACGAAGATTTACAATAGACAGTTCATAGACTGTGTGGTCGGCAGTAGTATAGGTGGGAGTGCTAGCCAGGAATTAAGCGTCTTATATAACGGCTTACATGAGAGAAAATGTATGTGAAATATATGCTACATGATGATGATATTATGTTGGTAGAGAAAGCTTTCCTCTTATCTCATCATCTCAGTTGTTCACTTACTCCGTTATATGTCGCGCTAGGGATATGCATATTTCAAATTTGCGAGATGGTTGAATAATGTGTTTTCAATCAAAGTGTATAGATTATCACAAATACCGTTAATCCGCCTTGTTTGTTCTTCCTCGTGTTTTTTTTTAGGTTCCTGTTTTGTTCTTTCTCATAGCGTCGTTCGACGGGTAGGTTTTACCACAGTTTTGTGATCTGTTGAAACAGCATAATCGGGTTCATGGCTTTAAATGTCAGGAACGTGATTATGCCTGTCTTCACAATAGTACCTTTACTAAGTCAAAGTACACAAGCTTTAGTGATCTGACATTCCCAGAAGCTACAATCGGTGCGGTATCTGACCATATCCATTTTTGTAATATTGATTAAACTCAACCTTAATATACTTTTACGATTTTGTTGCATGTTTTTTTCTCAGAAGTTACAATATGAGAGCCGGACTTTCACTATTATCTGGTTTCATTTACTTGGACATGCGCGGTGTAGGGTCAGATAGAAGCTGCCACAACGGCGCTTCAACTTCGATGTTTCGGGATCAAGAGGCTCACCAGTGCATGAGTTGCTGCCGTCCACGATCCATAAATGACTGCTAGCGTTAGTGCCAGCGAACAAGAGCTGCCACAACGGCGCTTCAACTTCGATGTTTCGGGATCAAGAGGCTCACCAGTGCATGAGTTGCTGCCGTCCACGATCCATAAATGACTGCTAGCGTTAGTGCCAGCGAACAAGAGCTGCCACAACGGCGCTTCAACTTCGATGTTTCTGGATCAAGAGGCTCACCAGTGCATGAGTTGCTGCCGTCCACGATCCATAAATGACTGCTAGCGTTAGTGCCAGCGAACAAGAGCTGCCACAACGGCGCTTCAACTTCGATGTTTCGGGATGAAGAGGCTCACCAGTGCATGAGTTGCTGCCGCCCACGATCCATAAATGACTGCTAGCGTTAGTGCCAGCGAACAAGAGCTGCCACAACGGCGCTTCAACTTCGATGTTTCGGGATGAAGAGGCTCACCAGTGCATGAGTTGCTGCCGCCCACGATCCATAAATGACTGCTAGCGTTAGTGCCAGCGAACAAGAGCTGCCACAACATCACGCGGTGATCCTGGGTAACAGGCTGAAACACAGTAGACTGGCGAATGAGAAGGGATTGAATCGAGAATGCTAAAAGTTTATCAAATGTGTCTTATGAAGAAGAATGTGTCGGACAGAGAGGTGTAGACATCACAGTCAAGCTGTAAACTACGACACAACACTTCACTTCTTAGGATAATATCCTGCTACGTGCACATCCCTTTTCAGAGCTTGGCAGCAGGAGATTGAGAACAAATGAACAATAAGAAGGATATGGTGTCACATGAACGACAATCATATGTATCCATAAACATAAACTGCGTTCCTAAACATATAGCGATATACATTCACAGACTGATATGAAGTTGGTATTCTGAGATCAACACATAGATGGCCGAGAAATTATCCTAGCGAAGAGAATTGACAGACTATTACTGGAATGAAAGCGGATTAACAATAGAGTAGTACCAACAACACTAAAACGGACATTTAACAACATCATATTAATACGTGCCGTTCAAACAAAAGACAGTATTGAAAAAAATCAAGAACGAAGTAAATGTGGAACTGAAAAATTACACGGAAAGAACCCCATATATTATGTTATCAAAGCAAATGGATAACTCAATGTGAAAGTTGGATATAACATTATGACAATACATGTAGATAAACAAAAATGTGATAATGGCTTAGTGTAACACTAAACAAGATTTGCGAACAGTTAATATACGTATATATGTAACGTTCTGAACCCCGACACATAGACACCTTTTCCCGCAAAATTTGAAAGCAAGAGTATTCTCAGATGGACGAAGTAATCATCACTTATAAGTGGTTCAATTAATCTGAAGATCACATTGACTTGCTTAAAAATAACAAAGCAAATATATATATGATAAAGGACTCATCTTCACAGAGCGTTTTTAACAAACAAGTTAAGAAGCGTTGGAAAATGGTTTTCGTTTACGTTGTTTGCTCATGCCCACAATAAGTAGGTTACTATTTTGTGCGCCTTGAAAAGGACGTTGAGTGGGGGGGGGGGGGGGGGGGTTACTGTAGCTTTCCTCACATCCTGAACGTGCTGATGAAGGTGGACCGGAGTCCTGCAGGTGGTTCTTCTATGCTTGGCGTCCTCTGCGTTTCAATTACTACTACAGAGATCACGTAGATCCCTCACCTTGCTAGCCTGGCTGCCATGAAAACAGTCTGTTTTCACGGATGCCCACTTGGAAGCCACGGTGAGGGTCTTGGCCAGCATGTTTTGCCTTACCCTGACTAACATGTCTGATCAGTATGTTTTGCTTGACCAGACGTTAGTCTTCCTCCCCCATGGACAATTGTTCTTATAACCGTCTTCATTGAACTTGTTCGCCCTCATAAGTCCCCGGCCCATTTCCTTTCCAAAAGTGATGACGACAAAGCACAGGCTCCCTTATAAATCTGAAAATCAGGATAAAATACTAATCGGAAATATCGACCAGAATTTCACAATATCAATTACAGGCAGTGAAACCGGTATATCTTGCTTGGGAATCCACTGAAGGGAAATGCATGACTCAATACTAGTAGTTACATTACTATGCATATAAATAACTATTTTTAAATGACTCTACAAGACAAGTAGAAGTGGCAGCAAGAAAAGATTAAAAAAGAACACAAAATGAGGTGTGAACACAGTATACGGATGAGACATGCACATGTAAGCTTAATCAAAACAATACGAAGGAACAACATTAGTAAAATTATGGTACACTCACAATAGAATTCGACCAGAGAAACCGCTAAACATTTTTACGATCGAAGTACAAATAGATGTAAACGCATAAATTCAACGCGGGAAGGAGCAATTACTGGTGTCAAATAAATTTCGAAAGGAAAAGCCCCATGCACTGTCAACGGTCGCAGAACCACGTAAACTGACTCAGCAACATAATAACGTAAGTTACACATATTATTCTAACGGAGAAAAGTTCATTATAATGTAACAAAGAAATGATTACAATATTATAACACAAAATATCGACAATACATACTCCAAAAGTGAGAGATCACGTTTCGCTTTGTACCCACGAACATTTTAAAGAGGATAATGACTCACCGATGATTAGATGCATTAGACAAAGGAAAAAGAATAAACCGAGATTAGAAGTACTAGATGGCATGATTACGGCATAGTATCTCTCAGAAACATAATACAGTAATGCAAATAATGGCAACTACAACAACCCATACATTTTATTGATTGTCAAAAATACATTCTTCGTCTTCTTCTTCTTCTTCTTCTTCGTACGCAGTCAGACAGTAACCATAATTTTTTCGAAAAAAGCGGCGGTCATCCTGAGGCTGTCGACACTGCCATAGAGCTTGTCTTGTGGTTCCACTGGTGATGGCCACATCTGCTCTCTCTGATCCTCGTATGTCAGGCAGTTCTGCAGCAGATGCTCAGCGGTCATTTTCTCGGTACCACACGGGCATTCGTCAGTACCACCTATCTTCAATTTGTTGAATAGCTGGTACCTCAGTCTATTGTGGCCAGTGCGAAGTCTGAAGACAACGACCTGCTCTCTTCTGTTCAACTGGTAATAGGCATCGTTTTTGGAAAAATACATTCGATCTTACACAAGTATATTGAACTCCTTATGAACTTTAAGCATAAAATAACAAATTCACAAACTAGTGCCTAAGTGATGCACTAGTTTCGAGGATACAGCTGCACATGCGCGGTAAAAAACGCTCTATGTTTCTTAGTGACCATAAGCACACATAGATTGTTTTCTGAACAGCACTGGTAGAACGATCGTATATGGAAGCCGAGAAAGCCTTATTGTGTATAAGATAAGTGTTTGAATCATTATCATTAATACATAAATATTAGATACATCGTTTATAAGAGTGATCCATCTTTCAAAGTGAAAATAAAGACTACGGCATGAATGTTCGGTATCAAGCATTCTATTTATAGCGACCACTGACATGAGTCGCAATAGCTGAGAGGTAAAAGCGCTTACCTATCAAGAATCGAAACATCGAAACGATTGATTTTTAATCCTCCAAGGAATCTAAGCCAGCGTGTAGTCATATTGGAAGATGCAGAAACAACTGGGAGATCACATGTTCATAATGTACACGGAAACACATATTTGATATTTTAAAATATATAATAGCAAACTGGTCTCTGCGGTAAGAGCAACATTCTAAAAAAAGCATGGTATTCCTTCCCAATATGCAAGCTACCTTCATAACAGGCCTGCTAAATCGTGTCAAGTTGAAATTGCAAAATAAAGAGCGTACTACGGATAACATTCGGCTCTATAGCTGCAGACTAATCTGATCTACTTCATAACAGGCCTGGAACTCTTCTCTTCCCTCTTACCTCACTCTGTTTCATTTGACTCTGTCCTACAGTCACACCCTTGCACAACTTTCACACGCGCCCTCATGGTGAGGCCCTTCCATTGCACTTTGGTTGGGCTAGCTTCTGAGGGCGCACACGCCTAGCATAAGTACATACAGACGCACACATGCATCCAAGCACTGGTTTATGCGTCCTGATATCGCCCAATGGACTACGGTATGGGGTGGAAAATGGCGCGCCTCCGCCAGTAGAAACTAGTGAGGCAAACATCTAAGCCAAAAAAAAAAAATTAACAGGCCTGCTAAATCGCGTCAAGTGAAATTGCCAAGTAAAGAGCGTACTACGGATATCATTCGGCTCTATAGCTGCAGACAAAACTTACCAGCTTTAATAACATGATTCCAAGTAATCAAGTAAATACTGCCTCCTGCTGGGTGTTGCGACATACAATTAGAATACCCAAACGTTATAATCATATGTATATGCAAGTGTATATGTAACTCATAATCACAGAAATAGAAGGAATACAGCTATGTAATACCCATATGCTAGCGGCAAATCAGGCAGGTATACCGCAAACATGACTGGTGGTAGTGAACGAGTATGAAAACATACAATCAGAAGACATGGATATATTCATGGAAGGATAGTTTGTCCATCACAAGTGATGAAGACCACTCTCTTTGTTCAGCCGTGTGGACAGTCGTATCTCTTGATGTGTCCGCTGAAATGGGTGACTTGCGCGGAGATTTGGATTAAAGTGAGGAAGACACTGCGCCTTTTGTCAACCTCACTCACAGAGCCTAAGCTACCTTTTGCCAGTGGCAGACATTGATCGAGACGACTGGAGATAGCATAGGATGCAGATTGTGTATTATCCCTACATAACACATAATCAAAAGAATAGCAGGAATAAGATAGCTTGTCATTGAATGAGAGACAATGCATACCATTAGATATGAGGATGATACAACTGTGATGGCAAAAAGAGGGGAGAATTACAAAAATATGCACAATAGGTCAAACGTTTGAATTAGACATAACGATCACAAAAACTATGATGATTGGCAAAAGCGATAATAAAATGTATTCAGATCAAAAAACAAAATAAAAAGATCAACTACTGGGATAGGCACAGAGTTACTAGTGTATAATAACAATGCAGCTATGAAAAAGAAATCAGATAGAAAATTGATATGGCCAATAAGTCCATCATCACCATTTGCCCCATACTGACATTCAATTAGGTAAAACATGAATCGGAAATGCAAATTGGGTGGTTGTATTTACGCTCGCGAAGACTTTATGGCGAAGAAACATGATCACAGAATAACTAATTGGAAAAGTGTATCAGAAGCCTTCGAAACACGGGTATACAGAAGATTGATTCGCATTTCTTTGAATGAGAAGAAAACAAATGTCGAGATGTTTAAATCATTGGAGATAAAAAGATTGTTATGAAATAATCGAAATGAAGTTTATACATTTAAGAAATGTTGGATATATAGCAAAACACACCAACTTAGTGAAGACCTCACTAAAGGGTAGGATAGAATGCAATCGTCCAAGAGGGAGGCACCGTTATAATTAGACGGACACCATTAACAAATTTACTTGAAACAATTGTGTCATATTCTACTATTACGACAAGCCATTTAGTACACTGAAGACACATTGCAGCCGACCTTCGTTGCGGAGAAAAGCAATACCAAGTGCATTATCTTCTACGTTTTAAGACCTTATATCTATATATACATTTATATATATATATATATACCGATACCGTTGAACTATTTGTAAACTGACAAACCCTCAAACAAATGCAATATGGGAGGAATATCTAGACAAGATGGACACATTTAAAATTCTGAAACGCAAAGGTGATGTTATACGGGGGAACATACACAAACATCAACAGCCAATGATGAAAGCCAGAATAACTTCAGATAGCCGAATCGTCTTGAATGTCAACGTACTACAGCACAGCCACGTCAAACATGAGTGTCTTAAAGTCCGAACTTCAATATACTGCTGGGTGAGGTAGAGTAATATAAACAGAAATATACAAATGGACATCCTCTCCCCAAAACGTTGTTTTGGCTGAACACCAATAGTGAACTTGTTGATGTGATCAATCAAGGTGATATAGACTTCACAAAAACAGGGAGACGCTGGATTTGGATCGGGCATGTCCTAAAACGTTAACTTGAAAACAACGCGTGCTAGCCTATTGTGTGCCTAAGAACGAATTACAAAAAGAGAGGCAGACCTAAGACAACATGACGAAGAGTTACATATATATGTAAATGAAAAATATGAAAAATAATTGTGATACCGTATAAAGAGATAACTGCAAACTGTATGTGGTAGTGGCAGCTTGGGGAGGTATTTAAATACGTCTTTAGACATGATGGCCCCTGACCGATTTCATATCCCTAGACCAATATCTGAAGAAGAAGTTGCCGTTAATACCACGATTTGTCTGCTTTTCTCATGTTTCAAGAGCTTATCTAGCTATGTTCACTTACATTTAACAATATTTATACATGTAGAGATGTACCCCCCTGATCAAATTCATTATGTACCGTTTGAACATGGTATCACAATCACGTGTGTAGTTCTAATAATAACTGTAACACCATATTTCTCCTTGAATATATCGTTTTAGACGTGGGGCAATTTTCACGCGTTTCACTTTGCATGAACAACTTGCAAATAGACTGTAATATATTGTTTTCTATCACTACAATACTGGAACATAAACAAAGAGAGTATTCAGATATGCTATCCAAAGACAATGTCTCCTATTCCTCCGGCTCAACAGGTGGAGCTTTGGGCATTAGTAACGAAGCAATGCAGATATATTCATGGGTTGTTTATACTGTGGTTTGTCAGATAATCAACATCTTCGGCATCATCACAAACGTGATCAACATTATCTGCTTTGTGAAACAAGGTTTTGAGGATTCTATCAACATTAGTCTGCTGGGTATGTGTGTGTTTGTGTGGAAACGTATATATATATATATAAATATAAATATATATATATATATATATATATATATATAAATATTTATATTCAATATGTGTGATTATTGTTGATGTATTAACATGATAACATGAGATGCTGATGAAATTGTGGAATCTCACATGATACTGTTGTATGTGACAATGTCATGATACCGTCTCGTTTGAAATAGTGATGGATGGTATTGATTAGAAACGATTGTAAAATGAGCCATACACAACTGAACGTATTATGCTACCAGCAATGTTCACAGCATAGTGAAAGATCGTAGATGTTGGATGTAAACAATCAATCAGCAACCGTTGGTCATACTTTAGCGTTGAAACGGACAAAAGGATGTACTTATAATATATTTATAGAATATCGTTAAAGCTCATTGATATGTCCACGACATGCCATATTCTTATATCTCCCCTGGCCGTTGCGTATTCAAATATCCATACAAATCCATGTAGATCACATGCCATGTATTCAAACTGGGGGTAATTGGACTCATTTATTTATGAAAATTAGGACATGACTTATAATCCGGTTGAATCAAAGATTGCAAAATAAAGAACTAACTACGGACAGTCTTCGCTTCTTGATAGCAAGGAAAACGTACTTGTTTAAAAGCCGGGATTTCAAGTAGTCGATTAAGTAATTCATTGTCTAAGCGAAGCGTCGCAAGTGCTTTTATACACATTCAAAATAATTAAACAAAACGAGAGTCGAACTGAACAAAACCATGAATGATTGCATAAACACTGTCCCGAATTTTTCACACAGTCCACCAACGTCTATACGCTTACACCACAACCTGCAGATTAGACGTGTTTTGATCTATTTCCTAAAGTGGGATTTTAGTGCGATGAACATGTGGAAATCAATCGGGGCTAATTGGGATCTGTCGGTTGGTTGGTTGGTTATTGATCCAACCGCCTATGGGCTCCTGCCCTTCGGCCTGAAGTCATTTAGGGGTATCTGCAAGTGTTTGTTAGATGTTATTTAGTTCCGTACATAATGTCCCATTGATTGACCTCGGGGAAAGAAGTTATTTCCTAACACTGGGAAGTACCGGACATTAAGAAATATGATGTTCAACAGTTTCATAAGCATGCTCTTGTTGGATTCTGTTCAATTGGCTGTTAAGTTGTGTGAGTTTAGTGCGAAGTCGGAAAATGGTGCGGAGGCTTCTCTTTTTCAGAAGATTGATGTTGTCTTTTGGATTTTAAATGGCTATATGTTTGTAGATTTCTCCCTCAGTATTTCCCATTGCCTATCTTTTCAGTCAGGCCTCTTATTTCGCAGTCTTCAGCAGTTGTTTGACTGGCTGTAGGATTGTTGGCGTGTATTGTTGTTCCTGACTTGCTCCCTACTAAGTCAGTCTATATGCCGTGTCATTGCCATATGTATTTGAGTGACCAGAGATATATTGCATACATATTCTAACTTCGTGGGATGTGAAAAGTTGGTTGTCATGTAGGGATACTTATGTAAGTTCAGGCTTACAGTGACTGTAACAGTTCCCGCCGGAGCAAGGGGAGTTTAGGATGCCTGAACATGTTAAAGCTTAAAGCTACCTGAATGCATGTCAAGGTCACTCACCGTCTCAGCAAAGGAGAACAGAGTTGAGTTAAGGAATGTGGACAGATAGAAACTGACCACTGGCCTTCTGATTTTGGTAGGGGGAGATTGATTGACAGACGAAATTGGCAGCGGGGCTTGCTGCGAGAGAATGAATGACAGGTGGGCAAAGTGTTTCGTTCCAATTGGGATTGAAGATGACCATACCTGAGATCGATTGGTCAAGCTCTGGCCTTGCTTGAGGATATATAACTCGAGACAAAGTTTAGGCTGAAACAGGCTGGAGAGAGAGAGAGAGGCTGTATGGAAGAGAGAGAGAGACTGAATGTGGATAGTATGTTTAACTCACCGACTTAGGTAGAGGAGCGATTGATAGACTGTTGGACGAATGTTTAGTGATAGAACAGGATCGCTCAAATAGGTGTGTGAGTTTTGCATTAATGGATAATCTGAAAGTGTGTTTGTAAGCAAGGACACATTGTGAGCGATCTATGTCGAGATCGCCCGCCTGAGGGGATTTCAGTGAGGAAGAGTATTTGATAAGGTGTGTTGAAGACGCAGTTAAGGCGATGTGTGTGTGATGTAATTGCAAGGCAACAGAACTGGGTTTTTTAGATAGTTGGGAATTCCATCAATAGCTAATGCTTACAATTCCCGTTTTAGACGAATGTTTAGTTAAGATATGTATTATATTGTGTTTGTAATTTCTCTACTCATTCTATGATATGAGTATGACTTAATAAATATGCCACCTGCTGTATGATGTCATTTACTGAGTATGGTCATGATGATGTGGATGAGTGTGAGAATGTTCTAAGATAGATCACGGTCAAGGCAAACAGTGGGATCTGTTACACGTTACTATTATTTTGGTGCCTGTTGACCAGGGATAGTCGTGGTAGATTTATAAATATAGTGCGTGTGTAGCTATAGATCTTGATTTGCATGACACAAGTGTCGCAGTTATATATAACTGGTGTGTGTAGTTAGGAATAGAGGAGTAGCTAGTGGTTAGAGTGTTAGTACCATAGACAGTTTTTCCAATCATCTGACTGGTAAGTGTGACATTTTTCTTCCACCCATTGTTGTATTATTCACAAGACTTTGTGCGTACTTGACAGTCTTATAAATTTTTTTGGTGGGCCAGACGGGTTTATTCAATATGTCGAGGTTGGACAATGTTAAACAATGTTATCATTGTCTAGCTTTTGGACATTTGTCTATCGGATGCCCTAATATTCTTCGGAATATTAACAGTTCCTGGAGAGGAGGACTGTTTGTCAAAAGCAAGCCTTTCATGGCACTAGCTACAGCCAGCGATATGTGGGAGGACAGAAGTCAACTACAAAACCAGCTAAGAGAACTAACAGGCAGAGTTATTCGGCTGGAAAGACAGGAAAAAGACCTCCAATGGAAGCTGCGACAGCTGTTGCAACAGTTTGAAAACGGAGCTTTCAAACCAGCTAGGAAGGAGAGAAGAAATCAAGAAATCACAGAAGTAAACACGGCCCAGTATTTTAGAAGGGGACAGAGTGGTAGGAAAGTGAGTAGGAAGCCCATCCAAGTTCCACATTCCGATCCGTGGAGGGACAGAGGTGGAAATCTCAGGACGGACGTGTGTGAACGACTGGAAAGAGGTGTCAAAAAGGGGAGTTTGACCCAGGTGGAGAGGCCAAGTCAAATGAGAGGAGGAGGAATGGTTGGGCAGAAGTTTGAATCGGGCAGATTCTTAGCCAACAAGAGGCCTTTTGCACGGTTACAGATGGAGAGGCAGAACAGGAGCTATCAAAGAGACTTTGAGCACGAGGCGGATGGACAGAAAGAAAGAGATACAGGTTTTGTGTATCCAGAAAAGTTAGGGACGGAGCGCAGGTTACGCAATGCAAACGAGACAAACGTTCGCTCAGAGGTCCAGATAAAATGTTACCGCATCGGACAGTGTAGGCCGAGAATTCAGGAAGAGGGTATTACGTCGATTGACATGGTCGGGCGTGCTGAAAGGAGCCAAGTTTACCAGGAACTTGTGGTCAAGCCTGGTAGAACATTAGTTAAAGTCGACGAAGAATCGAACAAGGAAATAGTCAGAGATTCGTCAGATAAAGAAGAAAGGAGAGGAGGAGGGATGGTGGCAGGACCAGCTATGGTTTCGTGCCCACCCAAGCCAGGTTCTAGCCATGCGGGAGAAGTGATTGAACAGACCGAAAGAAGGGACAACCCTTCGGCCACCGAGGAAGGAAGTGGGAATGACGCACAGTTGGAATGCGAAACGGACGCACCAACAGCAGCCAACAAAGGAGGAACAGAGTTTCTAAGGAAAACGAAGAAAAGGGAAAGACAGGTTAACCACAGCCAGGACAGCGAACCAGTCAACGAAGCAAAGATGAAAAGATCTCAGTTCGAGATAAGCCAACAGTCAAACGAACAGTGTGAAAAGTTTTTCCCACAAATAGTGAATACAGATGGACGGAAGGCTGAAGTAGCGGACGATGTAAGTGTACGTAACACTAACAGAGAACCGGTAGGTACGAACCAAACAACCGTGAAACAAACAGACCAGAAGATGGGTGTTTTACAGGAGGAAATCGCGCAGCAATCAGAGACAGCTGATGGGGCAACGCATGGTCTGGTTAAAATAAGCAGTAGTGATAAGGAACGGTTGATGCAATGTTTACTGACGCTAGCCAAAAACATGGAAATCAGAAATGGAATTAGGTAAAGTCGTGTGGAGTACTTACACACATAGGCTATCATATGAAACTCCAGTTAATGTATGCATTTGCATAAAATTTGTTTCATCTACCGTTATCCTTGGGAAACGGAGATTTGGATAATTAGGGGGTAGGGTATAGAGAAGGAGGAATGACCAGATGTTAAAAATTCCTTTGAATTCGTTATCTGAAGTACACGCCAGACAATAGGCGGACGGTCAGTCTGAAGCTAAGACTGACCGAGATCAAAGGGACATTTCCGACCAGAGAAACGGACAGAACGGACAAGAGACGCAGGATAGCTGGATGCGCCAGGTATTGATTACGCGACGCAGGGTAACACGTGGACGTGATGTTTCGGTCAATGTCTTCTTCTACTTCTTCTGCGTACACAGTCAGACAGTAACCATTATTTTCTCGAAAAAAGCGGCGGTCATCCTGAGACTCTCGCCACTACCATAGAGCTTGTCTTGCAGTTCCACTGGCAATGGCCACATCTGCTCTCTCTGATCCTCGTATGTCGGGCAGTTCTGCAGCAGATGTTCAGTGGTCATTTTACCAGTACCGCACGGGCATTCGTCGGTACACCCTATCTTCAATTTGTTGAATAGGTGGTACCTCAGTCTGTTGTGGCCAGTGCGAAGTCTGAAGACAACGACCTGCTCTCTTCGGTTCAACTGGTAATAGGCATCGTTTTTGGTGTAACCAGTATGTTCGGTTTCCCATTTGGTCATGTATCTGGCTTTGATAAGCCGTTTTGACTCTTCGTACGTCATACTGGTATCTGTTTGTGGTAGCCTTGCACCTTCTTTTGCCAGTCTGTCTGCCTCCTCGTTGCCTTGGATGTTGCAGTGTGACGCAACCCACTGTACCACTACCCTTTTTGGTGCGGACTGCTGGCACAGTTTGCAGAGTGCTGCTCTTAAGTCATTAAGCTCAGTGTTTTTCTGGCTTTTTAGCGCTGTGACTACTTCGAGAGCATCTGTCAGCAGGACTATATGGCTCTCATTTTCACAGTGTGTTACCATTTCTTCCACTGCCGCCCTCAGTGCCTCTGCCTCTGCTCTGAAATTGCTTCTGTACTTACCAGTAGCGAATGACAGTGTTATTTTTCTGCCATTTGGTAGGTTCAGGAATGCTCCTGCCCCTCCGTTCTGTGTAGTGTTTGTTACAGAACCGTCGGTGTATGCATGGGTCCAGTCCATGCTTGGGTAGCTTTTCGTTATGAAGCTTAGGGTAGTGTCTCTCCTTTCTTTTTCACTCTGGCAGGTTTTGGTTTGCAATACCTGGTATATTTTCTACCACCTCTGGAAATATATCCTGCCTCCAAGTAGGTTTTCGTACAGTAGTGATGGGTTTTGGTGTTGTTAGTGCGTTTATGGGATCTTCGTGCATCTTTGCTTTGGCTATTTCTGCAAAGTTTCTTCGCTTTAGTTTCCCATTTCCCAAATTGTTTAGTCTCTGGTACATTGGATGGTCCGTCAGTCTTCTGAGTTTCTCTGACTGCAGCTTGGCTCTGCAGTCTCTTCTATCGGTCATGGATTGCAATTTTGTAATCTTTTCAAGTTCTACAATTGGCGTTGACTTCATGCCACCTGTTATAATTCTCATGGCTTGGTTTTGAAGTTTGTTAACTTTATCGAAGTTCGCCTTCGCTGCGGTTGTCCATGCCGCAATGCCATACTCGAGAACTGGTCTCACTCTTCCAGTGTACAGTTTCTTTAGTATGCCTTCGTCTGCTCCCCAGCTTGTGCCAGCAAGTTTCCTCATGATCGCCATTCTTTCTCTGGCTTTCATTCGGTTTCTCTCAATCTGACTTTTCCATGTCATGCGCCGATCAAATGTGACTTCCAGATAGGTTGGGTTGTCGTTTGGCTGCAGGATTTTGCCATTCAGACTTAATTTGGTACTTTGCGGTTTTAATGAGAGCGAGAATATTGTGCACGTGGTTTTCTCCTCGTTTATTTTGACCAGCCATGAGTTCGCCCACTCTTCCAGCGATGTTAGGGCCGTCTGCATCCGATTTCTTGCTATGGTGAGATTCTTTTCAGAGGTCCACATAGCCAGATCGTCTGCAAACATTGAGCTATGGACTCTTCTTGGTATATTCTCTGTAATATCGTTTATATATACCAGGAAGAGTGTGGGTGACAATACTCCCCCTTGGGGTACTCCCTGCTCGAGTGTCACCTTTTTGCTCATCTGCCCTTGTACTTGGACTCTGGCCGTTCTTTGTTTGAGGTAGTGGTTGATCCACTTGTACATCTTCCCACAGACATCACTTCTTCTTAGCTTGACTCTAAGTCCATCCTTCCAGACTTTGTCAAATGCCTTTTCCAGATCCACCCAAACCGCTACTGTGTGTTTCTGTGCCTGGTAGGCATCTTCTATCTCCTGGGCTATGAGGATGACCTGGTCCTCAGTGGATCTGTGCTGTCTAAAGCCGGCTTGCTGTGGAATTAGTATTCGTTTTTCTTCCAGATGCCACATCAGTCTGGTGTTTATCATCCGTTCCATCAGCTTGCCGACACAGCTCAGTAGGCTTATGGGCCTGTATCCATTTGGATCTGTTTTGTCCTTTCCTGTTTTTGGTACTGGTACCAGTATTGCATCTTTCCATGCCTGGGGTACAATACCCCTTTTCCAGCTTTGGTTCAGGACTGATAGTAGTTTCTTCTTCGCTGTTTGGCCCAGCCCCATCAGCATTTCGTTTGTTATCCCGTCTTTTCCGGGAGATTTCCTTTTCTTTAGTGTTCTCATAGCCTCTTCCATTTCGCGCATTGTTAGTTTGGCCATCATGTGCTCTTCAGGAGCCGTATTTATTATTTCGTGTCCCTTTAGCTTTTCGCTAATGTCTGTATGCTTATCTGCAGGGACCTCGATGTGGTTTGCTCTGGCATAGTGATCGACAAAGGCGTTTGCGGCTTTCTTACCTGTGATCAAGTTCTCGCCCTGCTTGATAGTAATTTGTTTATTTGACGGGGATTCGTCATTCATGGCTCTGACTAGCTTCCATAGCTTGTTCCCTTCTTTGTCCAGGTTAAGACTTTCCGTTTTATTTTTCCAACTTGCTCTTGCTGTTTGCTTGAGAGTGTGTTTGTACTTCGCCGCGGCGGCTTTGGGGGCGATGTTTGCCTCCATGGATTTTTCTCGCTCTGCCATGTTCCTAGCATTTGTAACCGCATCTTCCACTTTCTGCAACTCATCATTCCAGTAGGGCTTATAGTTTTTCCTAGCTCCTCTTGGGATGGTTTCAGTTGCGGCTTGCATTATTGCCTTGCTTAGGCTCTCTAGCATGGGCTTCATTTTGGTGTTTCGTGTGTTGATGGTTTCACACAGCCCATCTGTCAGGATTGCAAATCTGTCCCAGTCGGCTCGTTTGTAATACCAACGTGGGAGCGGTTTTGTTTCCTGTGGGCCTACTTCCATGTCAATGTTTAGCCTGATCGGCCTGTGGTCGCTACCTGCCAGTTGGTTTAGCACCTGGCGGTCTATTTTATAGTGTATGTCCTGTGTGGAGAAGGCAAAATCTGGAGTCGAGGTGGTATGCCATGTTCTTGAATAGAAGCTAGGGCTATCCTCTGGCCTATTGATTAGGGAGAGATTTGCATCTATCTCCCAATCTTCCACTTCGTCACCTCTACTGTCTGTGTCAGAGTATCCCCATCTCTCCGAGTGGGTGTTGAAATCTCCAACTACTATGCAGTTGGAGTCTCTGACCTCCATACTCGAGAGCGATAGGTCTCTGTTTGGTGGTCCGTACAGATTGAAAATGCGGAGCTTCGTCTCTTGAGCCATTATGTCAACTCCTACAATTTCTGCTTGTCCGGTGTGATTGACAGGTACCGCGCTACTCGGTATGCTGTTTCTGGTCAGTATCAGGACCCCTCCTTTGTGGCCTTCTCTATCTAGACGGAAGGTCTGATATCCTCTGATTTAGAATTTATGGTTATTGTTGAGGTGCGTTTCCTGGATACATGCCACGTCAATCTTACCTTCATGCAGGTGGTGTGTTAGGGAAAGTTTTTTGTTAATGACTCCCTCCGCATTCCACTGTAGTATTTTGAGGGTCTTGAGGTTTTGGCCAATAGACGTTGCCCCATAGCCATGTGCCTTGACTCCACGACACATTGGTGGGTGACCACCAGTAGTTAAGGGTGGGCCCCTTCGAGGCGTGGTACCCGGCACTATCGCTGCCTGGCGGGACGCCATACGTTTTTCTAATAGGTTGTACTGCCATCATACTGTGATTTACGTTGCACTGTTTTGTTAGGCTTGCGGCCCCGTGCATCCGATTTCAACAGGCGTTTCTGTAGGGATGCCCTCCTTAGCCTTTGGCTGTCCCCAGCCTATCTGCAAGGCAGCAGTTGTTTACGATCAGAGTTTTCTCTCTTATGGAAGTTGTCTTACCAGACTGTCGAGTCTTCACTACTCGTGTCTATAGGGTGCAATGATGATATGTGATGATATATGAGATGGACTGGTTTACCCGGAAGAGAGGCAGTCCAGTGTGTCTGTATCCCAGGATCGTCACGTCCTGCCAGAAACGTAGCATTTGCATGTGAGTGGGGTATCTCTTTTTCCCTTCATTTTCTTGGTTTCTATGCAGGGATGGTACGCCTAGCATTCCCCGCCACCTGGGGTGTTGACACAGTGGGGCAGGTGTGCAATGTCCGCTGGTCTGCATCTCTTCTGCGTCCAGTATGATAGTTATATGGCTGATAACGTACAGAGGTAGATATCGTAGCCGGAGTGCATTCAGCCAGGGGACAAGCCTGGTAATGTCACAGAGATGTTGTTCGCCTGATGTGCAGACAACTCTCATGGTCAGTGGTTGAGTCTTGACAGTTCACAGTGAGGTGGCTGCTCTACTGTTTTCGACACCCCGACCAGGTACTTAGTCTTTGGTTGGTGTTTTCGCACCCCAACGCCGTATAGGGTGAGTATCAAGCAGTTGTCCGCCCGCTTTGATTGGCGGACGGCAAGGACCTCTTACTGTGGCTCTACCTGATAGGGCTGGGGCGCAAGCCCTAGGTCCCGAGCATGTAGGAGCCTCCCATTGCAGTGGTGCTGAGATTTTGGGCAGAATTGCGGCTTACAAGGGTTCGGCCGTAATCCCCCACATGGTAGCCTCGCGCCCATGGCTTATCAGCCTGGTACGTGACCCAAAGTGTCTGCGGCTCCTCTCGATTTGAGCTGGTTTTCCGTAGCAACGCTCTGTCATTTGTAGGGTAAAACTGACCTGTCTTCAGATGATCTATTTCCAGCACCCGTTCACTATTTGGTCAGACGAATTTATTGAGGGCTTTTGTTTGTCAATGACCAGGTATTTGAAATCTGCGGTTTCTGCGGAGTTAAACACGATTTCCGTAGCGTTCTTTCGTTTGAGTGTTTGAGAGCTGACTTGTCATCCGTGAGTCTAATACCAGCGTACGTTCATATTAGACCCTAACGGCAGTGCTCTCGATTTGTCAGTTGTTCTACAGTTTTGGCGTGTTCAGTCAAATTAAGCCGCAGGTTCCACACCTGGTGGTGCCCTTCCGTCAATTCCCTTAGCGAGACAATCAAGTTTCTTAGAGGGTAGCCCCAGATTTTCGAGGGTCTAATTCCCGCACATGTTCTCTATTAGACCAGTCGAAGGTGTACTTTTTGATAGTCATTCTGCAGTATTGGCGTGTTAAGTTAATTTAGGTCTCAGGCTCCACTCCTGATAGTGCTCTTCCGTCAATTCCTTTTTCAGAACACTGGATGCAGACCAAACCGGGCCACAGGAGGAATAACCCCAGATTACTGGGGGTCTAAATCCAGCACCAGTTCCATATTAGACCCCAGAAGAGTGGTCTCGGCATGTCATCGTTTCAGTGTTGGCCGTGTTGAGTCAAATTAAGCCGCAGGCTCCACTCCTTCCGTCAATTCCTTTAAGTTTCAGCTTTGCAACCATACTTCCCCCGGAACCCAAACACTTTGGTTTCCCGGAAGCTGCCCGCAGAGTCATCGAAGCAACTCCTGCGGATCGCTAGTCGGCATCGTTTATGGTCAGAACTACGACGGTATCTGATCGTCTTCGCGCCTCTGACTTTCTTTCTTGATTAATGAAAACATTCTTGACAAATGCTTTCGCAGTAGCTCGTCTTGCGGCGATCCAAGAATTTCACCTCTAACGCCGCAATACGAATGCCCCCGTTTGTCCCTGTTAATCATTACCTCCAGTTCCGAAAACCAACAAAATAGAACCGAGGTCCTATTCCATTATTCCATGCACCATTATTCAGGCAGCCGAGGCCTGCTTTGAACACTCTAATTTTTTCAAAGTAAACGCGCCGGCCACCCAGGACGCTCAGCGAAGAGCACCCGTGGGAGAGAGCCGGCAGACGGTAGGGCAGGAGACAACGGGCAGTGAACCGGCGCGAGCCGGACCGCCCGCCTGCGCCTGAGATCCAACTACGAGCTTTTTAACTGCAACAACTTTAATATACGCTATTGGAGCTGGAATTACCGCGGCTGCTGGCACCAGACTTGCCCTCCAATAGATCCTCGTTAAAGGGTTTAAAGTGTACTCATTCCAATTACGGGGCCTCGAAAGAGTCCCGTATTGTTATTTTTCGTCACTACCTCCCCGTGCCGGGAGTGGGTAAGTTGCGCGCCTGCTGCCTTCCTTGGATGTGGTAGCCGTTTCTCAAGCTCCCTCTCCGGAATCGAACCCTGATTCCCCGTTACCCGTTACAAACATGGTAGGCATGTCACGTACCATCGACATTTGATAGGGCAGACATTTGAAAGATGCGTCGCCGGCACATGAGGCCATGCGATCAGCACAAAGTTATCCAGAGTCACCAGTGGGGACGCCGTAACCCCGCGAGGGGAAACGACGATTGGTTTTGAACTTATAAAAGCGCTCTTTCCGCGAGGGTCGGAGCTTGTTAAGCATGTATTAGCTCTAGAATTGCCACAGTTATCCAAGTAGGATCGTGTCATCTAAGGAACCTCGACTGATTTAATGAGTCATTCGCGGTTTCACCGCGAGACAGTGTGAACTTAGACATGCATGGCTTAATCTTTGAGACAAGCATATGACTACTGGCAGGATCAACCAGATATCTGTCGGAGACGTACGTACAGCACACACCGGTCGGCGGAGGAAGGGTGTGTAAAAAGCCTCACTGGGACGGCCGCAGGGACCGACTGACGGGACGGACGGAGGGTTGTTCCACCCGTCCCTCACTCCGTCGACCTAGGACCGCCTGACAGGGGCCTCCCACACGCACCAGACGACCGACCGACCGGGCTCACTCGAGGAGGGATGGCAGCGCTCTGTGCAGAACGGATCCCAACGACCTCGGCGACGAATTTCACTGGGACTAGAGACACAATTTCGCCTGCCGGCCTGCCCTTCTCCGTAGGGAGAACGCAGGGCCTCGAGGCAACGATTCCTGCTTTCCATTTGCCGGTCACAAGCTCTTTGCGAGAGTCGGACCACCAGCGAGACGTACTGTCGAGCTCTGCTATAAGCCTTAGATAAATCACCACGGACGGACCACGTTTCCTGATACGGACCAGACTAGCGCACCTCGGTGGAGGAGCCACTACCACAAACCGCACCCAATTCGCACTACGGGGAAAGGCAGGCGAGCGTTTTCCGCAAGCCCGCGCTATCGCTCCGCCTGGCGGGACTGAGATCGCTTTACGAACACTGGTTGAAATTGAGTCGCTGCGGCGAGACAACTACCCCAGATGTCTGACCAGGTAGCTTTGATGCGGGGAATTTGGGGAACAGCGGTGAATTAGTTAGATCACACACTCGGTTTTGATTCCTCGGGACAAAGACTGCAACTGGACTAGTAGGGTTACAGCAGGACGTAATTCGACAGGTGGACGATTCGGTTTTTGACTTTTGACTCAGACATAGTTTAGTATCTGATTAAGTTACAACTTAGTCATAGTTTAGTGACATAGTCTAGTAGAACTTAGTCATAGTTTAGTATCGTATAAAGGGGGCATTAACAGGTGCTCATCTGTGGGGCACGAGCAGGAGTGAAGGTTGATGGCACTTGGTCATGTTTATGTGTGTAAATATTTTGATATTTGGATTTTGACAAGCGTATTACTTGCACTTTAATTGATTGTTGTTGGTTTGTTTAAACATGATTATGTGTCCTGACATAAGTATCAAGGTGTGATACGGACTGAAATACTGATATCATGAGTATGCGTGCAAATATTTTGACATTTGTATTTGGTGTTTGGGTTTTGACTAATGGTATTACTTGCATTTTTAGTAGATTGTATGGTCGATATAGTATGCATTGAATTTTTCTTTATTCTGTTGTTTTGTTGTTTAAACATGATTACATATCCTGACAGTATCAAAGTGGGATACTTACGGACTGAAATACTGATATCATGAGTATGCGTGCAAATATTTTGACATTTGTCTTTGGTGTGGGTTTTGACTAATGGTATTACTTGCATTTTTAGTGGGTTGTATGGTCGATATAGTATGCATTGAATTTTTCTTTATTTTGTTGTTGTTTTGTTGTTTAAACATGATTACATATCCTGACAGTATCAACGTGTGATACTTGCTGACTGAAATATTGAGATCATAAGTTTGCGTGCAAATATTTTGGTTTTGGGTTACGACATTGTATGCAATGCATTTGTCTTTAATTTGTTGGTTCTTTTTGTTGTTGTTGTTGAATCATCATGTTTACAGGTATTTTATACAGGTTATATAGTTGATCTACAGAGCAGTATATCTCATCCAGACTGTAGGCCTCCGCAAGCACAGGTCACCACGAGTTCCAGAATAAGAACTAGCATGTGGGACACTCAGCTGGACGAATTAATCGGAGATACATCATAACAAGACATATTGTTATTTTATCACATGTATGTGGAGTCTTTGCAGAGAAGACTACATTGATCAGAAGTTTTAATATTGACTATGACATATGTTGTCAAATATCGTTTTTGTGGGATACAAAGAATTTTGCTGTTTTCTTTGAGAGGGGATAGCTGTCAAGAGCGACAATGATAACTAGCCCGAGGATAACCCACGTAAATTCGTGGCCTCACAGGAGTTAGTATGAAGGGAATCGTCGGCCAGGCGTGTAATGAGACCGCCTGAGAAAATTGACCTGAACTGGTCGAGTGTAACAATGAAGGTTCGTGTCCTTAGAGGAAGGCACGAGAACAGGGCGACGTATGTTGACCTCAATGAGTAAGGAGAATTCCTTAAGGTGTTTCTGTTTTGATGAGTTAAAGGTCCCGCAGGGACAGACTTTGGTGTATTTGTCTGCAAAACGATGTAAAAGTGGGGGCTTGTGTTGTAAAAACGCCCAGCCACAGTGTTTTTTCTGCTGGTATTGATTGTGTATGTATTACAAAAAGTTTATATGTATCAAATGACATGCCTTTTTATGCATGTACGATGTGAGTGAAGTTGTAAACAGGAGTAGTGTTTACATTTTGGATAGTGAAGACGAAAATGGTGGTCATTTGCCAGATGAAAAAAATGACCATCCATGTTTCGGTCTGTAGTTTAGGGAGGTAATGTAACAGTTCCCGCCGGAGCAAGGGGAGTTTAGGATGCCTGAACATGTTAAAGCTTAAAGCTACCTGAATGCATGTCAAGGTCACTCACCGTCTCAGCAAAGGAGAACAGAGTTGAGTTAAGGAATGTGGACAGATAGAAACTGACCACTGGCCTTCTGATTTTCGTAGGGGGAGATTGATTGACAGACGAAATTGGCAGCGGGGCTTGCTGCGAGAGAATGAATGACAGGTGGGCAAAGTGTTTCGTTCCAATTGGGATGGAAGATGACCATACCTGAGATCGATTGGTCAAGCTCTGGCCTTGCTTGAGGATATATAACTCGAGACAAAGTTTAGGCTGAAAGAGGCTGGAGAGAGAGAGAGGCTGTATGGAAGAGAGAGAGAGACTGAATGTGGATAGTATGTTTAACTCACCGACTTAGGTAGAGGAGCGATTGATAGACTGTTGGACGAATGTTTAGTGATAGAACAGGATCGCTCAAATAGGTGTGTGAGTTTTGCATTAATGGATAATCTGAAAGTGTGTTTGTAAGCAAGGACACATTGTGAGCGAGCTATGTCGAGATCGCCCGCCTGAGGGGATTTCAGTGAGGAAGAGTATTTGATAAGGTGTGTTGAAGACGCAGTTAAGGCGATGTGTGTGTGATGTAATTGCATTCTAACTTCGTGGGATGTGAAAAGTTGGTTGTCATGTAGGGATACTTATGTAAGTTCAGGCTTACAGTGACCGCTATCTTCCAGAGATCGAAGGGCAAATAATGAGTCTGTAAAGATTATATGCTTTGGGCATATACAGTCATCAATAGGTACATAGCTAATTCCAATGACTTTATGTCTGCCTCATAATTTAAACATATCTACCTAAAGGCATCAAACAGCTCATCATATGTTCTGTCTCGATAGTGTATGTACTCCATATCCTGCTTTAGAGGTGACCTTAAAAGCAGGTCCATTAGCCTAGACAGGTATCCATTCTTCTGGGTAGGCGAAGATTATTCTATCAACTCGATTCAGGGAACATCCATCAATTCATTCCTTATTTCCATGTTACGTTTCTTGAGACTGGTCTATAGGGACTGTGCTGAATGTAATTAACTTTGCCTGTATTTTAGTCTTTTGCACTGCACTTGACGTCCAAAAACAAATGGTGCTTTGTGTCATGTTATCGCGTTCAATTTTAAATATCACACGCCTTCGTGTCTCAGATGGTGCTACGCCGCTTATGGAGTATATCACGTTGGCGTAGGTGTTGGACACTGTGAAACAATCAGGGCATTGTCCTTTACTGCTGTATCAATAAGTTCTTTATGTGCAGTTATTTGTTTTTAAAATAAGGCACGGCATACGCTACTACGGCAAAACACATAGGGAGTGTTGATGTTCAGAGGACACTAAGCTGTGCTCACCAATGTATGCCAGTCAATGTTTGGAAAATAATACTTTTGCATGTATCATCATTTCTGTTTTGGGCAGTGTTCCGCGCAGGACAGTGTGGGATCCAACGTACACACATGTATTCACCACCCGTACTGTCTTTCAATTCCTATGTTTGTCATTTTGATATGTAAGTTTCTTGTTGCGTCTCTATTTCTGAAGTAGAAAACACATAGTTGGGGTTTGGTTTGAGGCGATGCTGTGGTAATATACGGCACGTGCATCAAAAGTGATTGTAAGTGTGCGTCCATCCTCTTCAAAACCATGTCTCTGAGTAACGGTTGGTGTGTTGTTGGTATAAATGATATTTGTCAACTCTGTGTCTATATGTTGGTTATTAATATATTTATTTATATATATATATATATATATATATATATATATATATATATATATATATATATATATATATATATAGAGAGAGAGAGAGAGAGAGAGAGAGAGATACAATATAGATATATAATTTTCATTTAACATATAGCAGATTGCAAGAAGTAATCTTGAGACTTCTTGGAAACATTACCATACGAGAATAGGAGAACAAACGAATACATTTTTTGTTGAACAGAGAATGCAATCAAATGAAAACAATGTTGACATGTAATTTATTTCCAATTCGCATTCGTATACTTTCACATTCGTATACTCAAAAAACACTGCTATTTGGACGATGTTATTTTCTCCGTTCAGGTTTGTCAGTATCTGACCTTTGCAGTTTGATAACAGCGGCTTGGACTTGTGTCACTTTAACGCCATCGATGCTATCTGCTGATTTACCTTTTGATCCTGCTGAGGTCAGTTACCTTGTATCAGCAATTCCACACTTTACATTCACCAGAGTGAGCAGTTCTATCACAGCCATGATTACGCTGGAGAGATGTCTGTGTATAACCTATCCATTAAAGGTAGGTATATTACATCTGATATTATGTGTAGCATAGTGTCTGAGAGATCACCTATTGATACACAGTTTTTGTCCGTAATCGAAACGGTCAGCTTTAACAAGCGCTAGATTCTATTAGAGAGGCAGAGCAACACATGAATCGTTTCCCCAATACGTCATGCAACACAATAGTGCTTGCTATTGGACTAATTCTTCAATTCATACATGTTGTAGTATCATGGTTTTAACACTAAAAGTAGTGTTCGACATTTGCCATTGCTCTTTTGTTGTCCATTTGGGATGTCGATTATTGATAGCTTATACATTTCATCCTAACAATCCTCTTTACTAGTTGTTAAGCCAAATTTTTTTCCAGCAATTCTTTTAGTACTGCAGTTGCTTGAAAAGTCATATCGTCTATTGCATACAAATTATGTGAAGTTAAAAAGTTTAATTTATTGTTATTTCAGATACACACTATCATAACGCCAAAGCGCACGACTGTGATTACGATTTGTATTTTCATCGCCCTCTTCATCGGGGCTTCCCCAGTGTACGTTGTCAATACATTGGGAAAGTCATTTTCTCTACGAAGAAACAAAACACTTCTCGGCCTGGTGTTTACAGAAAATAGTCCAATAATTGAAAAGATTTCTTTTATTATCAACAACTTTTTCATGTCAACTAGTTCCTGCATTATCATCATTGTTTGCACTGCGGTACTTTCATTTAAACTGAAGAGCATAACAGAATGGAGAAATGAGAACTCCACACAAGGACAAGCTGAGAAAGTCTCCAGTCGAAACCAGAAGGCAGCAAAAATGGTTGTCACGATTTCCACTTTGTTTATTATTTGCTTTGTTCCCATGAGTGTTGTAATGCTGGCGTTCGGATTTCTGCCCTCCATGGCTATGAATGGAGAAAACTTTCATATTTCAATACTGACTGCTGGTGGTGGCTATATACTGGAGGCTATTAACTCGTCAATGAATATATTTATTTACTATAACATGAGTAGTAAATACCGAGAAATCTATAATAAATTTATGTGGGGTGTAGGACTTTAGAGCAAATCATAACACATTTCTTTGTTGTAGAGTCTAAAGCGAGCAACTTATTGAAACCGTTCTCTCTCCTCTCTTTCTTCCCTCTATCTCTCTCTCCCCCTCTCTCTCTCTCTTTCTTTAACGCTCACAAACACACACAAACATACTAAAACACACACACACAGACACACATATTGACACACACAAACACAACAAGCGGACCAACGTCCACCCATACACGTCCATGTAACACAGCAATGGTGTGCTTGTTATCAATATATTTAGCATATAGTTTCCTATAATAATACTAATAACACATTGAATAGGTTGCAAAAACCACATAGAAAAAAAACATGCTGCAACATTTAAACAGTGTATATGTGTGTATTTAATTTTGTGAATTTTATAATACATCCAACACGATTGGCGATTTGTATGACCAGGAAATTATTAAGGTGTGTCAGGCCACTGCCGCCGTACATTACTGTAATATATGATGTTTATGTTTTATAAAAAAATATGTAACACAAAACAGTTATGTGTGCAGTGAACCCACCGTGAATCTACATTTCTCTGTGCATGGATGCAACCTAAATAAGCATACGTATCGTTTTCCTAACAGCAGCAGAAAGAATCATTGACAGAAAAAAATAGTAATTGCTCAGCATCTTTTTTTTCGTGAGAAATGTATAGTTTATTTCATGTAACACATATAATTCTTATTTTGTCTGTGCTACTCTGGACAACACTTCACATGTTGATCGTTCATCACCGATACTGGAATCGATATATTTAAAACGGTCAACCACTTCGAGTTCTTGGCTTTTCATTTTTAGCCGACTGTTGAAGCCTTCTGCGTTATTGGTCATTAGTGTTGTCTGTCAAGAGAATACTCACACAGAAAACACAAAGCGACATATACTCGTGAACAAAATAAAAACTGATGTGTAGCAATAGCATTATCCATTTCATGAGTCTTCTGAGCAGACTCAGCCACGAAAACGGCTTGAATGTATGCATCAGTCACCCTGTTGAACAGATTGAGAATCTACTGAGCAAACCCAATTAAGAGGAAACAGTAAATATAAGGGATCAGCCCCAATGTTGAGCAGACTCAAGCTAGACGAGCAGCGGATCTAGCAATACATTCATAAGTATATACATATCTATTTTTTCTATCGTCAGTCCACTTATGTCTTTTGACGTCGTGGGGAGGTGTGACCTGCTATGTTTCAAATTTATTGGCAGGTTACAATACACTGGGGAATTGCCATGTCAATTACACCATATGTTAGCTCCTGGAGTATACGATTGCCTATTTTTGGGGCTGGTGGAGATGGAAGGATAATTTAAAACAAGGCAGACCCATAGCCACTCCGCTAACCACATAACCAAAATATGATGTTATAGTCACACAGTCCACTTTTTGCGAAATATTCTTTGTAGGGCTACATAAATAATTACAAGTGCATATTAGTGATACGTTTCGATAACCAAACAATTCGTATTCATATACACAGTTGTGGCCTACGAATGGATTTTGCTAATAGTGGTTTGTCATAATTTTGCTAGGAACGCGAGTCTCATGAAATGTTGAGAAACCAGTGTCACAAAAGGGAATTACAATTACATAATTAAAAACACCGCTGATGAGTTTCGTCATCATGAGTTTCTCCTGCTGCTCAAAAGTACTCCAACTTATGTTGAATAGAAACATTTTCGCTAAAAGATAGGCACATAGAAACAGTATGTACCATCCTCTTCATTTGGCCTAATTTGGATATCCCATAAAAACGTGGTTTATCAGTTGTTCGTGTCCACAGACATATTTATCACTGTATATCACAGCAGGACGATCCACACACATGTTCTCTACTATATACTGCAGGCATACATTAGCAGGACAATTCACACACATTTGCTATACTACATACAAACAATTTCAGAACGATTCACATACATTTGCTATACTACATACAAAAAATAGCAGAACGATTCACACACATTTCCTATTCTACATACATCAAATAGCAGGACGATTCATACACATTCGCTATACTATATACTGCATACACACATTGGCAGGACAATTCACATACATTTGCTTTACTACATTTTTGCATACAAACAATAGCAGGACAATTCACATACATTTGCTTAACTACATACAAACAATATCAGAACGATTCACACACAGCTGCTATACTACACACAAATAAAAGCAGGACGTTTCACACACATTTGCTGTACTACATACTGCAAAGAAACATAAGCAAGACGATCCACACACGTTTGCTATACAACATACAAAAAATAGCAGGACAATTCACACACATGTGTTATACTACATACAAAAATAGAAGGACGATTCACTGACATTTACTATACACCAAATAACCAATAGCAGGACAATTCACACACATTTGCTATACTACATACTACATAAAAACAGTAGCAGGACAATTCACACACATTTGCTATACTACATACTACATACAAACAATATCAGAACGATTCACACACAGTTGCTATAATGCATACAACCAATAGCATGACGATTCACACACATTTGCTATACTACATACTGCATTTAAACAATAGCAGAGCGATTCGTACACATTTGCTGTACTATATACTTCATACAAACAATAGCAGGACGATTCACACACATTTGGTTTACAACAAACTGCAAACACAAAATAGCAGGACAATTCACACACATTTGCTGGACTACATACTGCATACACAAAATAGCATGACGATTCCCACACATTTGCTATACTACATAATGCATACAAACAATAGCAGAACAATTGACACGCATTTGCTATACTGCAAACAACAAATAGCAGGACGACAATTCACACACATTTGCTATACTACATTAAGAAATAGTAGGACGATTCACACATATTTGCTATACTGCATACGCAATAACAGAACAATCCACACACATTTAATATACTACATACTGCAAACAACCAATAGCAGAACGATTCACACACATTTTCTATACTGCATAAAAACAATATCATGACAATGCACACATCTTTGTTATACTACCTACTGCATACAAACAATAGTAGGACGATCCACACACATTTGCTATACTACATGCTGCATAAAAATAATAGCATTACGATTCACACATATTTGTTACACTACTTACTGAATACAGACATTAGCAGGATGCTTCACACACATTTACTATACTACATATTGCATACAAACAATAGAACGACGATTCACACACATTTGCTACACTACATACAAACAATAGCAGGACGATTCACACGTATTTGTTATACTACTTACTAAAAACAAACATTAGCAAGACGCTTAACACACATTTACTATACTAAATACTGCATACAAACAATAGCAGGGTGATCCACACACATTTGCTATACTATATACTGCATTCAAAGCAGGACGATTCACACACATTTGCTATGCTTAACACGAATAATAGCCGGTCAGTTCACACACATTTGCTATACTGCATACAAATAATTGCAGGACGATTCACACACATTTGTTATTCTACTTACTGAATACAACCATTAGCAGGACGATTCACACACATTTGCTATACTTCATACAAATAACAGCAGAACGAATGATTGGCGGAAAGAAAGAGCAATTATTATGCGTCTTTGTTTCGTGAGAAATGTATAGTTTATGTCATGGAAAGAAAATAATAAACGAATGCTTCGGCATTCTAAAGGAAAATGGATTAAATAGTACTCTGTAGGTTGATCAAGAAGGATCGAGACGGTTATCGATCTTATATACAGTCCTGCGTTGACATCATCACAGCGTGTTTATGCGAAATGCACATGGAATGGTCTGTAGAGAGAATGGTCATAACGACAGGATATATAGACGAATAATTTGTCAATTCCGGAGAACTGAAGACAAAGGGCGGATGGTCTATTTGAGTTTCACTACTTTAACCGTTTGTTGTATATCTTTAGCTCTTTCCGTTTTGTCAGACGATAGTAAGTGTGCTTTGAAAAGCTATGAAACTACATTCCATGACGGTAACGAATGTAACTTGTAAGACCAATCCAGGCAGAGAAGCATCTTCAACAGTGTGTGCAAGAAAAATCAGGACCGTTATGACATCGCATGGTGTGGCGTGTCTTCTCAAACTCTTGAGTCTTTAGCCTCTCAGCAATTAGTATCTACTTTGACTGTCTTCCATGCTTAATCATGCCTCCATGTAACACGATCCATGGCACCATGTTCCCATGATTCCAAATCGATACCTGCGTCATTCATACCCCGCAGTAAATGATATATTTCTTCTTCTTCCTTTTGGTCCTTGCAGTGTCATATTATGGATAGTTTTCTTGACCGGGCATCAGTATGGGCTTCATACACGGGAAGCGTTACTGCTTATGTTTTTTCTGATTTACATCTATTTCGTGGTCGGCCCTTGTTTCTGTATAGCATTGCTTTTTGAGGGATGCTATTTGATGTTCTCCGTGGCCGAACCATTTGGTTTGTTGTCTCTTGATGAGGTTTAGCACTTGTGGTGTACTTACTTAACTTCTAATTTCTTCGTTTCTGATTGTATTCATTTTTGCTGATCCAAGCATTATGCGAAAACATTTCATCTCTTTTGTGACAATGCCTCCTTTATATGTGTTTGGTAATGTCCCTTTCTGGCACTAATACCACAATGTGGGTAGGACTACTGTGTTGTATAAAGTTATATGTGTATACATTGTCACGTGCGTGTATAGTATTATCGGCGATGTTTGGTTAATGATTTGAATTGGTTTATTACATCTGTACTGAGATCAAGACGCAGAGCAGCGCATGAGCTGCAGTGGTCAGCGACCCAGTGGTCAGCGACTGCTAGCGTCAGGGCCAGCGAACCAGAGCTGCCTAGACCCTTCTACACCTCCACGTGGTGATCCTGGATAACAGGCTGCAGCAGGGCAGACTAGATAAGGAGAAGGGATCGAAGAGGGAATGCTAACCCGGTACTAAAAAAATGATTGCTGAAGTCGGATGTGTTGGACCGAAAGGTCAAGCTGTTAAATAAAACACAACGCATTCCGTTCTGTGGACTACATTCTGCTACTTAAGCCCTTTCAGGGTTTGGTAGTGGGAGATTGAGAACGAACATAGAAGAAGATACCCCGCTTGCACACATCTTTGTACCGAAGTAGTTGCCGGGCTCGAGACCTTTTCCCTTAAATGTAATTCCCTCTAGGTAAGATGTTTTGGTATTCTGCCATCATCCATCTTCCGAATGTTTCCCCAGCCAGCAAAGCCTTCGATGACTAAGAATGGAAAAGATTGTGACAGTGCATGTTCTCTCCAACACCTCTTGGTTGGTGATATTTGCTTGCCTCCCAACATCCAGGATTCTGCCGAAGCACCGCATGTGATAGCTGTTTAGCAGTCTCTCCTGGTGCATATAAGTAGACCACGTCTCACTGCCGTGAAGAAGAGTGCTGAGGTCACAGCCCTGGTAAACAAGTGTTTTTGTTTTATCAGTAAGGTTCTTATTCTTCCAGATTCTTTTTGTTAATTTGCTCATTGTTGTTGCTGCCTTTCCTATCCTGATATTTATCTCTTGGTCCAGGGATATTTTATCATTGACTGAGGATTCCATGAACGTAAACTGATCTACTACATCTACAGCTTCATCATCAATTGCCAAAACTGGTGGTTTGTTTGCATTCTGGACCATAACTTGTGTTTTCGTTTTGCTGATTGTTTACCCGAACTCACAGCAGGCATCCGATAATGCAGATAGTAAGCCTTACAGTTCCTCCTCTCAGCGAGTCGTAATTGCGACATCATCCGCAATGAGCAATTCTCTTATCAGCCGCCTGCTTATTTTGGTCTTGGCTTTCAACCTATGGAAATTGAATAGGCCACGATATGTGCGAGAGTGAATGAAGACACCACCTTCCTGGTCACGAAATGCATGCCTCAAGAGACGTGACAGAGATATTCCAAAGAGGGTTGGAGCAAGAACACAACCTTGTTTTACACCGCACTTGATTGCGTACTCCTCTGAGGACGTACTTACAAAATTGTGGTGAATGTCATGTCAGTGTGGAACGACTCGATAATGCTCAGAAGAATCGGTGGCCAACCAATCCTCCCGAGCTCTTTGAACAGACCCACACGATTGACCAAGTCAAATGATTTCGTGAAATATATGCAGGCAATATACAATGGTTGCTTTTGTTCTCTGCATTTCTCTTGACTCTGTCGTAACGAGAATGTCATATATGTGGTTGACCTATTCCCACGAAAGCCGCACTGTGACTCTGGGTAAACCAGGTCTTCTAGGACCTGGAGTCTGCGCAGAACAATTCTGGCAAGTATCTTCGCAACGGTACACACAAGCAAAATTCCTCTGTAGTTGTTGCAGTCACTCCGGTCCCCCTTGTTCTTGTACAAGGTAACAATGCTCCAATCTTTGAAATCATGCGGGACCTGTCCTTCGTGTCAGCAGAAACTTATAAACTGGTGTATATGTGGAGCAATTATGTCCTTCCGACTCCTGATGACTACTACCGGGAGTCCATCCTTTCCTGGAGCCTTGCAAGAATTAAGGTCAGTAATAGCACAGTTAACTTCTGCTATTGTTGGCAGCGAGTCCAGATGGTCCAGAGTTGGCATGGTCTCGATGGCATTGAGGGCATCTTCTGTTAGTTCTGTCTCGCTTAAGTAGAGTTGAGGATAGTCTAACTGCTTCCTCTTATCAGTGATGATTTCCCCAGATAAAGCTTTTCTGCGGCGCACTTTGTTTCACTGTTAGGCCGATGGCTTTCTTTATCCCTTCATAAATGCTTCTGATGTTACCATTATTAACGGCGTCTTGGATATTCTCATATAAATGTACCCAATAGTCATTTGCACGCCGTATAGCTGTCATTTGCACTTTTTTTCTCGCTTGTTTCAATACATTCAGAGAGTTTCGTGTTGTTTTGTCTTTGTTTATCAGTAGTGCTGCCTTTTTCGTGTCAATCATAGGCTGCAGTATCCTAGTATTTGCTTTAAACCAGTCCTGATTGCTGTGTTCTCTAATGCCATACGATATTATTGCTGACTTGAGAGTAGCTTCTTTGATTAAGGGGCCACGCGCTTTGAAATAATTTTTTTTTTTGGGGGGAGGGGGGGGGGGGGGGTTGAGGCGGGGGGGGGGGGGGGGGGGGTTAATATACTTTTTTAAAATTGTTAATTTTTATGAAGTTCGACATTAATAGAATTGCTTACATATAAAATAATGTTATTTTGCAAGCTTATTAACATTACAAAATTAATAATATTCACCCTACCCGCTGTTCTAAAGTTGACCTACTTTAAAAAGATACCGTAAACCGATGATAAAATACAATGTTTGGCACATAGCAACAGCTTTTTCCAAATCGTAAAATGGGTCATATTAAATATCATAATGACCGGGGTCCATAGTGCTGTTCAAATTCTTTCATTCGAAAGCAAATGCTAGCTTTGTCTAAACAATACGATACTTCAAATATAGCGACTGATGCGATACTTCATTGGTTTGATTATTTGTATCTTTCTGATTGGTCGAAAACGGTATCGTCCATGGGAACAAAATAGTCGCGCATGCGCAAAAGAGGGGTTTTACAATTCCTCGTCGGTCTGTCATTCCCATTCTTTCATTGTGTTAGAAACTGTTCCTAGCATTTAGAAACAGCAAAATGCCAAAAAAAAGGATACAACAAGCGTGCTCACCAAAAACCTAGAGGAATTCACGCTCGAAACAAAGAGAACCTCTAAATTCAAGGTAAGTTTACTGAATTATATTTAATATTGACAACTACGTTGTACATTGCCTTGCTTAAATATTTAATTCAAAAAGAGCTCTACGCTATTCACGAACTATTATTTTGTGTAGATTGTGTACGTACTTATTCAGTGAGTTACTCACTGTAAGTATTACTTTAATATATGTTATATTACTAGAGTTACAAGTACACAATTATTACTAAACATTAATAGTTAGAATGCCTGTGAAAATTTATTAAAACATTGTGAAAGTTTAGAAACATAGTCTAGTCTTAGATATGACAGAATGTTTCATGTGAGAATGTCAAACTGTCATTTATTTTGAAAATAAGTTGGGATCTTTGTGCAATGCGTATGTGTGCTTTGTTAATGTGAGTTTATTTATCATTGTATTTGATATTAATTGGTAATTTTCTGTATTCCAGTTCAACTGTGGATGCTGAAGTCAGTAGCCTACAGGTGCTGTTTAAACTATAGAACCCCCAAAGTGGTATAAGAGCGGATCCGAAGTTTGAAGTGTACAAGAATCTTACTGAAAGGATACTGAACCTGAACAGTGATCAATATACTTTAATCCATCAAAGTTTTCTACATTCTCTTATTTCCACAGTTTGATGTAGAAATTGCAGAAGCAATAATCTACAGTTGATTACAAAATAACCAAACGGTCTTGCTGTTCTTATACAGATTCTCTGTCCAGATTGTGAGTCAGGGTGGTCAGCAGACTGGACATCTCCACAAGTGAATAAACAGCATGACATCGACTGTAGGACAGTAATTGCTGGTAATGACAATGGTATTGGCTATGCAAAGTTGCAGTCATTGCTGTCCACCATGAACATGAAGAACCAGATGCACCACAACACATTTTACAAGGTATCCAAATCTGTTAGTATTGCAGCAAAGGATCCAGCAGAAGAAGTAATGTGTCAAGCAGCTCGTGTAGGTGCAGAAAGAGCAGCAGCTACAGGTGCCCTCCCAGGCCGTGGCAAAAGTAACACAGTGCTTCCTGTAATCGTTGTGTCTTAATATGGTACATGGCAAAAACATGGCCTTTCATCGCAAAACGGTGTTGGTGTTGCGATTGACGATGACAGTGGCCTAGTTTTGAATACTCAGGTCATCAGCAAGTATTGCAAAGTATGTGCAGTTGGTCCAAAGCCAGGTTCTACTGAGTTTATGAATTGGATACAAATTCACAAACCTCAATGCCAGCAGAATGTAGATTGTTCTTCAAATGCAATGGAGACTGTGGCAGCAAGGATTATTTATTCAAGGTTAGTTGAAAAAAGATCTCTGATTTAGGGCACTATGCGACGATGATGCAAAGGCATTCAATGAAGTCCACGATTCTAAATGCTATGACATTGAGATAAAAATGGAGGATTGCATCAACCACATAGCGAAAAGGATGTTTAATGCTCTTAGCAATTTGAAGAAAACAAAAGAGTCACTAAATCTTAAACTGACCACGTCGCCAATCAAAAAAATTACAAACACATATGCCAAAAATGTAAAAGACAATACCCCTGATGTTGTAAAAATGAAGCGAGGAGTGTTAGCTGGGTTTTTTCACATGATGAGCACTGGCAATGCACCCAACCATAGAGTTTGTCCAGAGGGTGAAAATTCCAGAGAACTGAAGACATGGTTGCGCGAACAACATTGGCCTACATTTTCGGCGGAAGTTGGCAGACTCATCTACCCAATTGTGACACGGCTGAAAGATACAAATCTCCTCCAGCAAAAATGGGTACGCAGAATGCCAATGAAAGTTTCAACAACATTTGTTTCACTGTCAGCGGTAGAGCCGGCAACTTCCTTTGCCTCTATCTTTCAACTGTGGTCCTGTAGGGCTAAAAATGATAACGGACATAATTGAACTGGAATGGGGTGTTGTAAATCACACACATGCTACTCGAATGCTGAACAACATATACTATGATTCAAGAAGATGAACATTGTGTGCATCAAAGTGGAAAAGGTAAAAACTTAAAAAAAGACGTCTTGGACGAGAACACCAGCACGAGTTAGCAGGAGGTGAAACATATGTTGTTAGTGCAATTAACAATTAATTGTATATGCAAATTGACTATGTATATGTTGCTGAATTTTAAAGAAACAATATAAGAATACTTTTTTTTTATTATTAAACTTATTTTTATTTGCTTTCAAAGTTTAAAATTGAATTATCTCAACATCTTTTTCCCATTTGTTATGTATCTGAAACCTTAAAATCTCAACTAATATAGAGGTTGAAAACATGCAATGTGGTGTGTACATTTCTGATACACTTTTGTTGGTAATGTTTTTAAAAAAAATATAATTTGGCCGAAGATATTTTATTAAAATACATTGTTTATGCCAAATGTTGATGTATTTTGTCGACTTTTCGTGGAGCTCAAATGGAAAAATTAAAAAAAAAAATATTTTGAAACCTTTTTCAGAAAATAAATATGCTCTTTCCCTAGAAATATGCTTACAATTCGTGGATCATTCATATTATTTTTATTACATATGTTGTTTTTTTTTAAATTGAAGGTATCTACAACCAAGCATTTTTTTCAAGGGTCACCGCAGTTATAATGGCAATCGAGTATTTTTTTGTTTAAACCTGCAAATATATATATATATTCATAGCCTAACATTACCATTATAAAATATTGATCTGATTTTATTAATAAAACAAACACATTTTCTGGTAGCCTTGCCCCTTAAATCCCACTGTTCATTAGCTGTACAGTTTCCTGATGTATCAGTGAGAACATCTACCTTCTCCTGTTGGAACCTGAAACACTTTTCTCGATCATTGGTGTTGACTTAATTTATCCTCAAAATGGGTTTATGCTTCGCCGTGAAAATTCTCTTAGGTCTCAGCTTGATGCGGCAACAACCAACATGTGGCCAGTATCATAGTCAGCACTCGGGTTGCTGCGTGTTAGTTGTGTTTGATTCACATGCTATCTACTGGTGATAATAAAGTCCAGTTGGATCCAATGACTGAATCGTGGGTGTTTCCATTATACCTTAAGGCGATCTTTTATTGCGAAGTAGGAGTTTGCGATGCAGAGATCGTTTTTAATGCAGAATTCAAGTAGCATTTGTCCATTTTTATTCATGCGCCCAATATTGTGTTTGCCTAAACAAACTGGCCATGCATTCGAATCCGATCCCATAAGAGCATTTAGATCACCAAGTATGTATAGACAGTTAGATTTTGGAATTGCAAAGGAATCCTTTGTATTTCGGCTGATGTGTGAGTCGGCATCGATAAGTGTTAATAATCCACAAGAGGTACACAATCTCATAGTTAACATTCTTTCATTGTCTCCAACTGGACTCTCAATAGCACACAAAGGCGAGTTCTTCACTGCAAGGCCCACCCCATGTTGTCGGGTTTCTTCACTTCCTCTGCCTCTCCAAAAATGTATAATTTTTCTCTCGAAGTGACCCATCCTCGGGGAGGCTTGTATCCTGCAAGTCTACAATATATCCTACAATATCCTACATTATTTATACCAAGACGATTAATGTCGGCATCAATAACATCCGTTTTTCTCACGCCACTAATATATCTGCGGTCAGTGGCATGTCCCGGACATATGTTTTAACATTCCAAGCTGCAAGATGAAGCCCTGAAGTTTTAATGTTTACTTTTATTGACCGGTACACTTGATTTACAGCCTGCGATTTGGATTGTGTCCTAGCCCCAAGTACCCATTGAAGGAGACACGCTGTGGCGGATCAATACTTTATTGGTTGGGGGCTGCTAAGATGATACCAATATATTTGGAACAAGGCAAGCTGCAGAAGTATCCGGTTCAGCAGAGCAATCTGTTCGCCTATCGGGGTTTCACTCCTAGACCGGCCGGCAACCAAGGCTAAGGGCCTGGTCTGTTCTGCCACAACACTCAGAATAGGTTGCTCTTCCTTGCTCTAGGATACGGTTTTGTATTCTCCGCACACCTTCGGTTGTCATGCATGGTAGACGCTGATCAACTTCCAGAGTTACCAGAAAACAGGAAACATAGCCATATCTGACACAAACTGACAAAATACGACAATACATTATCTACAAGGTTTCAGATGGTTTTTAAATCACAGTTTTCATTCTCCTAGATGAGCTGCCTTCCTGGGCTTTCGAGCCCCTTCTGCCCGAAACTACTGGTCTTAAGTCGCCACTGGATCGCCTCCCCCCCCCTCCCCGTCTCCCGCCTCTCCTGTTAGTCAAAACAGTTCCGCCTCGCGAAGGCCATGACTTTGTTGTCAGAGCCTATATTAGACGCACGATATGGTAGCATTTAGTTGGTGTTGAGAGTTCATTCTCAACCCCTCCCCCGGCTATAACAACTTTTAGAACGTTGTTGCATATATTAATACAACAAATGTTGGTTTCTAATGACCCACAAATCAAATACTTATCTGTACATTCATCCCGATTAACGTATCTTACAGTTCAAAAACTATGAAATGTATATGGACACTTTAGAGGGAACAACGTGGGGTCGGTTTCATGGTGTCAAATATGACGCTCGTTCACTACTTGGTTAACACCCACTTTGACGACACTATCTTTACGATTAGACTAAAAGAGAAAGAAAATAAACCTAACCATATTTCAACTTTATATACTAACATCCGAATCAGATTATTGCGAAATTGATGATTTATATAACACGTTACAGTAAGCACTAGAACAAGACATAGGAAGAGACATCATGATTGTCACTGGAGATTTCAACACGAAAGTTGGCAAGGTATGTACACAGGAGTAGCTAAATTTGAGAGAACCATTTGGTTTGGGACATAGAAATGAGAGAGGAGAACACTTATGGCACTCTGCATTAACAATGTCCTCTTCATTGCTAAAGTCTTATTCAAACTAAATCCCAGAAGACTACACGTGAATATCATATAATGGTGACAACAGATATAAATCGACTTAGTACAACGATGGAGGTCAAAAGTGTGTGTTAAAGAGAACGCTCGCAGTGACGGACTGCGACACGGATCACGAACTCTTGGTCGCAGTGCCTGTGAGGGGAGAGTAAAGTTACGCGACCACTATATATTGACGTAAAAGCGATACCAATTAAATATAATCGATATATATATATATATATATATATATATATATATATATATATATATATATATATAGTGATCATTAGTCCTAAATTACAATAGAAAATATAAAGAAGAAGAAATAACATGTGACCTTCGAATGTGTTGACGTCAAGGAACCAAAATCATACATACGACCTGCGTCCATATGCTTTCAGAAATGAATTACAAATCTGAAAACGTATAGTTCCTCAATTATAGGATATGCGTTTTTGATTGTCTCTTCTGGAGAAAATTTAAACATGAAGTACTACAGGCGTATTATTAAGAAGACAAAAGCGCATTGCAAGTATTCAGCTAATTCGGTCAGAAAAGTTGTTTAGGGACGGGTGAAAAAGACGTCGGAAGAATGGGCGATTCGAGCGCGGCAGAGACAGTTGGATTAAAGACGGTATGATTGGGCAGAATGATGGAGCTCGCCGCGGGGGGGGGGGGGGGGGGGGGGAATTGGGTGGGTTGATGGGATGAAATGGGTTTTAGTGGTTTGAAGGGACGTTTTGGGCGGGTTGATGGGAATAAATGGATTTTAGTTGTGTGAAGGGACTTATGGGCGGATTGATGTGGGGTCAATTTTGAGGTTGATGAAGGAGGTAATGACTGGTAAGTTCATGGGAAGGCACGATAGGTGGTTTGTTTGGGAATAATACATTGATGAATTCAAGAGATGCCAATATATTTTTAATTTAAAAGTAGGGAATGAAGAAGGTGGGAAAAATGAGAACGGAAGAAATGTGTGGATAGATAAGTGAGATGCCTGACAAAGGTATGGCGATTTAGACACCAGGGAGTGATCGCTATGGGGATATAACAGCGAAGAGGCGTCTCAACATTTAATCACTTTCATAATCTTCCCGGACCACGCCAAGTACTTTAGTTAATGTTAAAATATTGTATACATCTTATATGTGGTATTTTTAAAACTATCAAATTCATTAGCATTATCATCCACTAAGTATTCTGCTCCAATGTTTAAGACGTAACACAAACTTTGTTTTATCTAGTTGTGCAGTGGGGAATCAAACACAATAACCACATCACTAGTAACATCGTGTGCAACTTACAGCGCAAAGGAAAGTTATAATTCTTCCGTTTCTTAAATAGCAAAATAAATTATCTTCAAATAACTGATTAATAAAACATGTGGGAACAATTTATAACATGAATAAACCATTAGTTACAGATGGTTGATTAACATGTTATGACAGACAGTCGATTTTGTAAAACGGGAAGTTCAAATAGGCTACAATTATTTGAGGCACGAGAAAGCAATCCACCGTATCGTTTGTTGGCTGTGATGGTAATATCTGCTTGCCTGAAAGAAGATATTTGCATAATACTCTAGTGACACATTTAACAAAAAAATGTGACCATTTTAAAGAGATATGCCACGCTAAATGTGTACTAATAACATTGCTTAATACTACAGTTGCAACTGGCACATTCATTTTTTTTTTCTGCATATATGGACTTCACGTATGCATTAGTAGCCTATGCAATATGATGCATAACGTATACGTTATGTAAAATATAAACACCTGAATCAAAAGGTCAATGCTATTTTCAAACATTAAAATTAGCTGTGTAGACAATCTGCTCCCGTTAACACTGTACATCATGAACGAAATGTGATCACTTTTGTTTTAACAACGCACGTGTATTACTATCATTATTGTTAATTGAAACGTATTAGGTAGTATATTAATAAACCGAGTTTCAATGAGAAAAAAATAGAAATTAATTATGTAAATAAACTAATACAACTACAGGAAAATTACACATGACTTTCAAAATGTAACAATGTCAAATTTATATGTTGCAAATGTGTATGCACACTGTCAGCGAGATTGAATTAATTGAAAGCGTTTACAACATTCAACTTCTATCAAGCAGGCCTATCGGTTACTGCGTATACCACATGACCAATTAATCATACATGCAGTAACACTCTTACAGTGTTTTTGATAAACTTGTGTTACATAACTGTTACTTCCCTTTTTGTTCACTTTCTTAAACTAAACCTGCATGTTAGGTAAGAACAATGTGAACATGAAGTAAATCTCGTTTTGGAAATTCATTTAGGCGTATGTTGTATGCAAATCCAATTCCAAATATATATGATTTAAGAACATACTTCAATAGATCTCCAACTTCAAAATCGAGACCTACTTATGCCCCTGACAATTGTGAGATGCATGGAATATCACCAGCGACAACCAAGTAGATCCTCTATCAAAGGAGTTCGCACAAAAAAACTGCAATAAGCCACAACTCTGTTCTATGTGTTTTCTTCTACGAACACTTGCAGGTTAAATTAGCTGGAAGTGTTGTGCTATGTAAAAACAGGGAACGACTTCATAAATAGGCCCAGAAATGGAAAACTATAACATTTCCTATGGAACTACTAGAAAAGGTAGGAGATACAATACAAATACATGAAACCTACTAATGACAGGTCGTTGCTACGGTAATCCTGCTCAATTCGAGAGGAGCTGCAGACATTTTGATTCACGTATCAGGCTGATAAGCCAATGGCGCGAGGCTACCATGTGAGGGATTACGAACGCCTCTAAGCCGGAATCCCTCCAAAATCTCAGCACCACTGCGATGGGAGGCTTCGATATGGTCGGGACCTGGGGCTCGCGCCTCAGCCCTACCCGATCGAGCCGCAGAAAAAGGTCTCTGCCGTCCGCCGATCAAAGCAGGCGGGTAGCTGCGCGATATTCGCCCCATACGGCGATGGGGTGCGAAACCACAAACAGAAGACTTAGTTCTTGGTCGGGGTGTCGAAAACAGTAGAGCAGCCACTTCACCGTGAACTGTCGAGACTCAACCCATGACCATGAGATATGACCGCACACCAGGCGAAGAACATCTCCGTGACATTACCAGGCTTGTCCCCTGGTTAATAGCACTTCTACCTCGATCTCTACCTATGTATGCTATCAGCCATACCAATGGACGCAGAAGAGATGCAGGCTAGCGGACATTGCACATCTGCCCTATTGTGTCAACCTCCCAGGTGGCGGCGAATGCTAGGCGTACCATCACTGCAGAGAAGCCGAGAAAATAAAGGGAGCAAAGTTATACCCCACTCACATGCAAATGCTACGTTTCTGGCAGGACGTGACGATCCTGGGATACAGACACACTGGAATGTCTCTCTTCCGGGTTAGTACAAACCAGTACATAGTCCATATCATATATCATATCTCATATATCTTCACCGCACCCTATAGACACGAGTAGTGAAGACTCATTAGTCATGTAAGACAACTTCCATAAGAGATACAACTCTGATCACAAACAACTGCTGCCTTGCAAATAGGCTGGGGACAGCCATAGGCTAAGGAGTGCATCCCTACAGAAACGCCTGTTGAAATCGGATGCACTGGGCCACAGGCTTAACGACACAGTGCAACGTATATCGCAGTATGATGACAGTACAACCTATCAGAAAAACGTATGGCGCTCATTCTGCGGAGTTCTGCCAGGCAGCGTGAGTGCCGGGCCCCGCGCCTCGACGGGGCCCGCCCTTGACTACTGGTGGTCACGCACCCATGTGTTGTGGAGTCGAGGCACATTGCTATGGGGCAATTTCTATTGACCAAAAATATAAGACCTTCAAAATACTACAGTGGAAAGCGGAGGGAGTAATTAACAAAAAGCTTTCCCTAACACATCACTTGCATGAAGGTAAGATTGACGTGTCATGTATCAAAGAACCGCACCTCAAAAAACAACCATAAATTATCAATCAGAGGATACAAGACCTTCGGTCTGGATAGAGAAGGTCACAAAGGAGGGGTTCTGATACTGACCCGAGACTGCATACCGAGTAGCGCGGTGTCTGTCAATCACACCGGGCAAGCAGAAATTGTAGGAGTTGACATAATGGCTCAAGAGACACAGATCCGCATCTTCAATCTGTACGGACCACCAAATAAAGACATATCGCTCTCGAGTATGGAAGTCAAAGACACCAACTGTATAGAAGTTGGATACTTCAACAGCCACTCGGAGAGATGGGGATACTCGGACACAGACAGCAGAGATGACGAAGTGGAAGATGGGGAGATAGACACAAATCTCTATCTAATCAATGGGCCAGAGGATAGCCCTAGCTTCTATTCTAGAACATGGCATACCACCTCTACTCCAGATTTGGCCTTCTCCACAGTGGACATTCACCATAAAATAGTCCACCAGGTGCTAAACCAATTGGCAGGTAGCAACCACAGGCCAATTAGGCTAGAAATTGATATGATAGTAGGCCAACAGGAAACAAAACCGCTCCCATGTTGGAATTACAAACGAGCCGACTGGGACAGAGTTGCAAGCCTGACAGATGGGCTGTGTGAAACCATCAACACACGGAACAACAAAAGGAAGCCCATGGTGGAAAGCCAAGGCAAAGCAATAATGCAAGCCGCCACTGAAACCATCCCAAGAGGGGCAAGGAAAAATTGTAAGCCCTATTGGAATGATGAGTTGCAGAAAGCGGAAGACGCAGACACAAATGCTAGGAACATGGAAGAGCGAGAACAATCTATGGAGGCAAATGTCGCCCTCAAAGTCGCCACGGCGAAATACAAATACACTATAAACCAAACAGCAAGAGAAAGCTGGAAAAACAAAACAGAAATCCTCAATTTAGACAAAGAAGGGAACAAACTATGGAAGCTAGTCAGAGCCATGAATGACGAAACTCCATCAAACAAACAAATTACCATCAAGAAAGGCGAAAACTTGCTCACTGGAAAAGAATCCGCAAACGCCTTTGTTGAACACCATGCCTGAGCAAACCACATTGATGTCCCTGCAGACAGGCATACATGCATTAGTGAAGAGCAAAAGGGGCACGACAACATCAATATGGCACCAGCACAGCACATAATGGCACAATTAACAATGAACGAAATAGAAGAGGCCATGAGAACATTAAAGAAAAGGAAATCTCCCGGAAAAGACGGGATAACAAACGAAATGCTGATGGGGATGGGCCAAACAGCAAAAAGGAAATTACTATCAGTCCTGAACCAACTCTGGAAAAGGGGTATTGTACCCCAGGCATGGAAAGACGCAGTACTTGTACCTGTACCAAAGAAAGGAAAAGACAAAACAGATCCAAATGGAAACAGGTCTATCAGCCTACTGAGCTGTGTAGGCAAACTGATGGAACGTATGATAAACACCAGACTGATGTGGCATCTGGAAGAAAAACGCATATTAATTCCACATCAAGCATGCTTTAGGCAGCACAGATCCACTGAGGACGAGGTCATCATCATAGCCCAAGAAATAGAGGATACCTACCAGGAACAGAAACACACAGTAGCGGTCTGGGTGGACCTGGATAAGGCATTTGACAAAGTCTGCAAAGAGGGGCTTAGAGTCAAGCTAAGAAGAAGTGAAGTTTGTGGGAAAATGTACAAATGACTTAGTCACTACTTCAAAAACAGAACGGCCAGAGTTAGGGTACAAGGGCAGATGAGCAAAAAGGTGACACTTGAGCAGGGAGTACCCCAAGGGGGAGTACTGTCACCCACACTCTTCCTGGTGTATATAAATGACATTACATTGAATATACCAAGAATAGTCCATAGCTCAATGTTTGCAGACGATCTGGCTGTGTGGACCTCTGAAAAGAATCTCACCATAGCAAGAAATCGGATGCAGCAGGCCCTAACATCGCTGGAAGAGTGGGCGAACTCATGGCTTGTCAAAATAAACAAGGAAAAAACGACATGTATAATATTCTCGCTATCAATCAAAACCCCAAAATACCAAATTAAGTCTAAACGGCAAATACCTGCAGCCAAACGACAACCAAAACTACCTGGAAGTCACATTTGATCAGCGCATGAAATGGAAAAGTCAGATCGAGAGAAACCGAATGAGGACCAGAGACAGAATGGCAATCATGAAGAAACTTGCTGGCACAAGCTGGAGAGCAGACGAGAGTATACTAAAGAAACTGTACACTGGAAGAGTGAGACCAGTTCTGGAGTATGGCATTGCGGCATGGACAACAGCAGCAAAGGCGAACTTCGATAAAATTAGCAAACTCCAAAACCAAGCCATGAGAGTTATGACAGGAGGCATGAAGTGAACGCCAATTGTAGAACTTAAAAAGATTACAACACTGCAATCCATGATCGACAGAAGAGAATGCAGAGCACAGCAGCAATCAGAGAAACTCAGAAGACTGAATGACCATCCAATGCACAAGAGACTAAACAATTTGGGAAATGGGAAACTGAAGCGGAGAAACTTTGCAGAAATTGCCAAAGCTAAGATGCACGAAGACCCAATGAACGCACTAACAACACCAAAGCTCATCCCTACTGTACGAAAACCTACCGGGAGGCAGCATATATTTCCAGAGGTGGTAGAAAATGTATCAGGTATTGGAAACAAAAACTGCCAGTCTGAAAAGGAAAGAAGAGATACTACCCTGAGTTAAAGTAACGTATCCCATAACATTACTGCCGTAGGGGTGTGAGGTGTTAGCGATCTCATATTTCAAAGGCTCGGCTATATGAGGGCGGTCGCCATCTCCTCTCCCTCGCCGCTTTTACTTCCCGGACTGAACCGGTACCCATTTAAGGCTGGGTCGACCCGGGACCCGTTGCGGTCTGAAAAAAACATTACCTCCTCAACTGGGGAATGAACCCAGGACCACTCAGATGCGAAGCCAGCGCGCTAACCTCTGCGCTACGCGGCTCCACCCTGAGTTACATAGCGAAAAACTACCCAAGCATGGACTGGACCCATGCATACACCGACGGTTCCGTAACAAATACAACACAGAACGAAGGGGCAGGAGCATTTCTGAACCTACCAAATTGCAGAAAAATAACACTGTCATTCGCTACTACAAAATACACAAGCAATTTCAGAGCGGAGGCAGTGGCACTGAGGGCGGCAGTGGAAGAAATGGTGACATGTAAAAGGAATGAAAGTCACATAGTCCTGCTGACAGATGCTCTGGCCGTAGTCACATCACTAAAAAGCCAGAAAAATACTGAACTTAATGATTTAAGAGCAGTACTCAGTCAACTATGCTAGCAGTCCGCAACAACAAGGGTAGTGGTGCAGTGGGTTCCATCTCACTGCAACATCCAAGGCAACGAAGAGGCAGACAGACTGGCAAAAGAAGGTGCAAAACTACCACAACCAGATACTAGTATGACATACGAAGAGTCAAAACGGCTTGTTAGAGCTAGATAAATGACCAAATGGGAAACAGAACATACTGGCTACACCAAAAACGATGCCTGTTACCAGTTGAACAGAAGAGAGCAGGTCGTGGTCTTTAGACTTCGCACTGGCCACAATAGTCTGAGGTATCACCTATTCAACAAATTGAAGATAGGTGGCACCGACGAATGCCTGAGTTATACCGGGAAAATGACCGCTGAGCATTTGCTGGAAAACTGCCCGACATACGATGATCAGAGAGAGCAGATGTGGCCATCACTAGTGGCAACACTAGACAAGCTCTATGGCAGTGTCGACAGCCTCCGGATGACCGCTGCCTTTTTCGAAAAAAATAATGGTTACTGTCTGACTGCGTACGATGAAGAAGAAGAAGAAATACATGAAACGAAACATGTAAATAAATTATGGGCTAATGAGGGGAATGCGTGGGCTAGTGGTTAAGTGGCACGGCTCACCCAAAGGTGCTGGATTCGATCACCAGCACATAACCGGCCGTTACGAGCAGAGAAAATAACATGGGCTTTGGACGCTACGTTCTTTCAGAGGGAGCGTTATATCCTAGAAATGTGCAAAGCTGATGCCTGATTCGCAATCAGATCGTATCAAGTCAACGAGTATGGGGAAGGTGCTGGGTTCGATCCACATCACAGCACCGTCCGTTTCCCAGGGGAAGTAAACCGTTAGAAAATGTAGGAGGAAGCAAACCCTTACATAAAATGCTTGCTGAAATCGGATGCACTAGGCCGACAAGCGCTAAATAAAAATCACAGTGCAACGCACACTGCCATGGGGAATAAAGAAATAAGGCGAACTAAAAAACAATTACACAATGATGGGGCAATGAGAAACAACACACAATAAAATAAAAGAAAATAATATAGGGAAGAAATACTTACGAGATATGATGCAATTAGATTTGAATAGCTGCAGAAAAACAAGTCATACCAACACCAAGGCTTAGGAAATATATACTGCAGGCTATACCGATGTCGAATGAGCGTGATAAGAAATTAGAGAAACTATATTGACTTAAAAAAAAAACGGATGGACCTTACCAAACGGTAAAATGAAAGAACATATGACACAATGTTGTTCGCATACATACATCTAAGTACTTGTTCTACGATCTACTGTTATATAATACCCTTTAGTTTGTGTAACTATTATCATAACTTTTGTTCTCCTTGTATTTAATTTCAATTCAAATGTTGTGATAATTTAATTGATCTGGGTGTCTAGATTGTGAAACACGGTATCTGTTCCTTCTATTATATCTTGGTGATCAGTACATTTAATGATACATTCTTTCTCCATTTACCTAAACCCAATTGTAATACTTTTTGTAGCTTATTATTTTCTCTCCTCTGAATAAGCACTGCATGAACTAGGTGAAGATAAACATATCCGTCTCATTCTTATTTTGGTCGACTCTGAGATTGTTAAATAATCTCAGTGCAACGTTCACCGTTTGATTGGTGCATTTTTTTAAGAATTCGTTTCCTATTCATATTCTGTTTGTGTTCATCTTCAGACTGACCTCAATGGCTTTAACAAATGCAACATTCAAATCAGTCTCTGTAAACGTCCATACAGTTGGTCATGGAGTGATGTTGGTTTATGTCACGTGCTACTAGTCTCACTAGTGCATGCTGGGCACGATTACGATATGTGTTCCGTTGACATGGAAACAGTGGCGCAAGTACAGATGCATGTAGTGTCAATCTTTATTTTTTTTACAAAGATGACGTTCCAGTCTGTTGTAGCAAGTCATAACAGGGAAATGATACTCTGATCTCGCCTTTAGAGTTGGTGATAGGGGTCATTTTGTAAATACCCATGGCAGTCTCTTGTTCAGTTTGCTCGGTACAATTCGTTTCTAATTTCATACTTTATTTAACCGAATTGGGGTTCCGTGGCGAAGTGGTTAAGCCATTGGCCTCGTGATCAGGTCGTGTTGGTTCGACTCAGGAACCCGCCGTCGTTTTTACGGGGTTAGATGCGGAGTCCCCTGCATCTCGTAATCGCCCTCTAGTCGTCTTGTCATTGGGGTCTGGCGACTCGAGACTAGAGAGCGAGGATAAAAAGTAGCGCAATTAATCCTTGCTTTAAATAGCGCTAGCAAAATACATTTTGTCATCATTGTTTACGAAAAACGGCGGCCTTTGCCTACTTTATTTAATAATAGTTGTTTTTTCGGGGGCATTCTGTTTCAAAAGTGGGAGACACGTGTTGATTATTTTTTTCATGACTGCCGTCACAGACATATTCAATTACAAATAAACCGGTAAAGATAGTTCAATTGTTTTACCATTCTCTCTTCAAAAGATAACAGTTTTACAACAACGTCACATGCAGCACTTCTTGCATGCTTGAAAACTTCAATCATGGTATTCAATAAAGCAAGGTTTTCAGGTTCCAAATAGCCAAAATATGCTTTAATCCGTGGCTGTCCTTCGCCATTATGTACGATGGTCAGCGGCGCGATGCAGATACACATAAATTCACTGTCACGCCTATTTATTGTCAGTCATGCGGAACACATGGCAGGTCCATATATAATCTCGCTTTGATGTGTAGTCGACGACATACCAGAACTAAGAGTATGTCTGGTGTTGAATGTCGGTACATCCCTTAAGATGACGTGTAAGTAACACGGAGCTTCTCTGTATCTGAAATGTGGACGTTCCAAATCTCACGCCCATACACTATTGCTGTGATAACTATGTTAGTGAAGGTGTGTGCGGTGTGCTCTAGCTTTGGCGCTGTCAAATGCTGGAGTATCTGTTTAATGCGGTTGAAGATGAGATAACCATACTCTTGCCCTCGTCAAATCCCATTGTCGATTGTTTGACTGTTGGTAGACATAAACATTGTCATTTTCAATGTGTTCATGTTAACATTGCAAGTCTAGCGAAGGACAGTACGTGTTCAGTAGAAACTATGTTTTTCTCTTTCAAATATGCTTGTACATTATGTACGATGTTGTTTTTGACGGATACATACATATTGTAGAGTGTTACCAACTTGAAAAAAATATTCCATAACTTACTGATGTTACATTGATTATTTTCATTTATCAATACATTTACAATCAAAGTCAGCTGTCATTATAGTTGTTAATTTGCTGTAGGTTTACTTCTCCAGATACAGTTGATAAAGCTTTCTCTGTAATTACTGCTCATGTGATAATAAATGAAAATATTCATAGATGAGTTTATAGCCTCCATAATATAGCAAAACCCCGCAGTCAATATTGATATATTGATATATTTTCCGTTGACTGACAGCTCAGGGAGAAACCCAACTGCTAATACCACAATGCTCATTGGCAGAAAACAAACAATAAACAACGTTGAAATCATTATAACCATTTTTGAGGCCTTCTGGTTTCGACTAGAAATTCTCTCAACCTGGGTCCCAGTGACGGTATGCTGTCTCCATTTTGTATTGCTTTTCAGTTTCAATGAAAGAATTGTAGTACAGACAAAAATGATCAGAAATGCACCAGTAGGAATAGAAAAGTTGTTGATGGCAAAAGAAATCATTTCAACCTGCTGTCGATTATTGGAAACCAGAAGACCTACAATAGTCTTGTTTCTTGCTTGAGAAAATTTAAGTATCAGTTTGTTGACAAAGTACACTGGTGAACCACAGCAGAAGAGGATGATAAATACACACACGATGGTTGCAGTCGTTCGTTTTGGAGTAATGATACTCTTTATCTGGATGAAAAAAAATACATTTATTATGCTGAATAAAGAACTAGTCAATGGTTTTCTTAGAATTAAAAAAAAAAGGTTAGTTTCACGAAAAGAGTTGCAACATGGCATATATGTGTACGTGTGTATGACTTTAAAACCTACATTTTTGAAGGTGAGGAGACCTCTGGTCAGGCAAAACATGTTAGTCACGGTCAGTCATAATATACCAGCCGAGACCCTCGCCTTGACTTCGTCGCAGTTTTTTCTGTAAACTGCCTGTTCTTCATGACAGCCTGCCGAACGATGTGGAGGATCGACGTGATCCCCGCAGCAATGAGCATTACGCAGAAGAATCCAAGCAAATCACAACCACCTGAAGGACTCCACATTCACTAGCACGAAGTGAGAAGAGCTACTGCAACCCGATGATTAACGCCCTTTGCAGGACGCACAATAGAGTAAACTTACTTCTTGCGGGCATTCACACCAACAACAGCAACAGCAGCAGACTACATTCATGATGTGTATGGAAATATACATGGTTAATTAATCCAACACAGTAAATGCAAATATACAAGCTAGCTTTAAGTAAGTGACATTATAAGAGAGGTGTTCAAATGAAATCCGTTCAGTTGATTTATTAGAAGATATAATGCACTGACATCAGCTTGATCTGATTCTTATGGAAAGATCTCTTTCCAAATATGTTCTCAAAACGCACTTCCATCACAGTGCAGACTGTGACATGAACAATGCACTGGTTTGGTGTAAAATTAAATTGCAGAAAAGGAAGGTGTATCCCACCAAGCCCGAATGTAAATCACTCATCGACACGAGCAAAATGGTAGACCATGTACTGCCCATTCGCTCTAACGACTCTTCGAGGAGTATACTTCAAAAGTATACAAAGTATAAACATGGTCACATAAACCTGGAAACAACTTCGACCCAACATTCACAGTACTGCGCCTGATATCTTTGGGAGAAGCATTGCACAATCCAATGATTGGGTCGAAGCAAAGTGCATTGCTCTGCTTCACTACAAATAGTTTTCACATGCAGTTACTCTGCAATCTCTCAAATCCGTCAGGAGCCAAGTACAACAGACAGCTCGCCACTGTGCAAATGAGTACTGGCTCCACCTCAGTAAAAATATCCATATTATTACGATTATTCTAGAATGGAGTAGCTAGACGTCAAACCATCTTTAGAAGATCCCAAGACACCCATTGACAACTTGGTTCTTGGCAAAGCAGCAGGCAGTGACGGGATCCCACTGGATCTGATCATCCTTTGTAAAAACGCACTCCTGAAACATGACAAAATCATTTGATTTCGATAGCAGGGCTGGACTCTTACAAATCCTTTCAAATATAGACTGCCCTAACAAAACACTTGCAACTTACAGTGCTATTTCATGAGGATATGAAATGCAAAATTAAATTCGATGGTAATACTTCCCATCCATTCAGTATGCAATATGGTTTTAACCAAGGCTACGTCCTGGCCCCGACACTATTCCGAATCTTCTTTGCGTTTCTACTGAAGCACGCATTTGGCAGTGATTTGCTTTCAAGTAGATGAGATGGTCGTCTGTTTGTTCATGCGAAACTCAATGCTAAAACGAAGATCAGGGAATTTACTATGAGGTACTTATTCTTTGCTGATGACAGTGCAATCGTCACTCACAGTCAGAATGAACTCCATTGATTGATAGATGGCTTCTCCCAGACATGTAAATATGTTTTCGTCTCTTCTGGGAAATTCTAAAACGTTCAGCCAATAACAAAATCAGGATCTACAATGCATGTTTCGTAATTACGCTTCTATTTGGCTACGAAACGTGGACAATCTATACCAAACAAGAGCGTAGACTCAACACCTTTCACCTATTGTGCCTGAGATCCATCCTTGGTGTCTCATGGAGATACATGTTGACACATGCAGAAGTGCATTTTCGAACAGGTCTTCCAAGTAAAAACACCCTCTTATGCCATCGAAGACTGCAATGTATTGGTCATACTTTTCGGATGGGAGACCGCTGCATCCCTAAATATGTTCTCTATGGGTAGCTGGTGTTTGGTAAAAGAACAGCTGGCCGAACCCCATCTGAGGTTCAAAGACTCATGTAAGCGGGCCATACAAGTTCTGGATATGGATCTGACATCTTGGGACGACATAACTGTAGAGCGATAACATGGAGAAGCAACCTGAAGAGTAACTACAGGCTGGGAAAAAATAATATGTTGCAACACATAAAAGCGAAGAGACAACGGCGAAAGGAAAAGGAAATCCAAAAACTCAGCAGAGAGTTGCTACTCCAAGGTCGCATCAACCTAATGTCAGACGTGTCTAAAGATTTGGATACTTACGTAACAAACATCAGCAGATGTCACAGAATTGTTACAGCAATTGTTATGTTGTAAGCATACACCAGGGTTCGTTAGAAAGAGTCGCTGAAGGTATTCAAACCACGCATCCTCCTGCTTGAGTAGACATTAGATGCCGTCCGAGAAGTTAACAAAAGAAGCCATGCATTGTAAACATATGCGGTCAGCATAAACCTGCACTTCGAATGTCTTGGGTTTTAGTCATATGTGATGATTCCATTGCATGGTTGCTGTTTTTCAGCAAGGCTCAAAGTGGTGGTAGCTCGACTCATACCCCTACACAGTGTGTAATATTTATCACACCAAGCATCATAACGTAGCAATTGATTCGAATTCGACCCCATACGTTCTTCCTTATCGTGATCGATGAGTATGTTTAGGACCCATTGTGAACACACTTTTCGATACTTCCGTTTATTGCTAACCACCAGTTCAACTGTCCAACGCGACACCGCGAATTCCTCTGCTAAGGACCACAAGCTCCGACGATGGTCCACCCATGACTAACATTAGATCACAGAATGCCTTCGGACTCACGGGAAAACTCCCTAGAACAACAACTAAATTGACGAAACTTTCGTGTCAACTGTTGTCCGTTTCATAATGGTTGCCGTCTATTGCCACCTAAAATCGTAATAACCCTTAAAACCGATATGCGTGATTTTTGTGCACGTGAACTTATCTTTTCAATGCCCCAATGGCGTTCTAATTTGAATTGTGACTGGGAGTGGCCTTTTCTTAGAGGGGCTAGTTCCTTTGATATTTGGTACCAAAGGAATTATTTGTCTCTTTAGAAAATACCGTACTGTTTTTTTTGTTTTAATGTCTTTCTTTAGGCATAGTCGTCTCTCCAATTATAATGCGACTTTCTACATTAGGTTTCACATACTGCCCTTTTGTAATGCAGTTCATAGGTTTTAAGAGCTGTAAGAAGTAACTGAGCAATTTGTAGAAAAAATGTGTGAAAATGTAAAAGCACGTGATATGTACAACATAGAAAGTGCATACTTCAGATAGATTGGTTCAGTTGTATAAATACTTGTTGCAAAGAATACATGGCTATACATTAATTCTGAAATCCATCTTGTAGATTATTCGAGTGGCTCTGAATAGAACCGTTTTTCCAAGGTGATGGAAATTTATATTTCTCGGAAAGCAAACGTGTAAGTTAATTTTTATTTATTTAATCTTAGTCGGATGATTCCAACACATTGATGACTGCTCAATGAAAAAAGATATATATATATATATAAATATAGTCCCTGACTCTAATTTCGCTTGCTTGATATATTACACTTATGTGCTTGCTCACACACATTGTAACTACATATTTCTACGTGCGGATGATGCATGGGTTGATTATTAACCTTGGCACACTATGAGTACTGACAAATTATGTCATTTAGTTGGCCTGTAAATGTGACGTTTCGTTGGTATTTTCTTGATTAGTCCGACGACCTTCTTTAAAGTGGACCATGGACCACCTGTATTGGTTAAGCAATATCGGCGATGGCTTCTTCTGTCGCAACAATGTGCGCATGATAGATTGCGGAAGATCTTTCCTTAACTCACCTTCTTCCCGAGACATCATTGCACAGTCCTTCACTGTTGTCTTCGGCACACTTTTGTCACCACACACTGCTTGCATTCTCCGTTCATATCGACATCCTGCAGCTTAATCACTTATCAACCCTAGGCGGATTAGTTATTACACTCGCCTTTTTTTCAACGGTAGCAGTAAAACTTTTTAATGTGAAGATAATGAATAAAGGCACATATGCATATTAGTATGTACTTGTTTAGTCAAGTGTGACGTCAACATGCTATTCGCCCGTATGTCAATGTGGTGCAGCACGTGCAGATTTCATTTGAACACGACTCGTATATGGAATATGAAAACTTAAAAGACCAACCTGACATGTACTGTCCCAACGATTAAGATTAACGCAATGCCACAAATATAAAAACGTGCCAACCTTTAAAGGAGCAGTTACACACAAACATCTCTCCAGTGTAATCATGGCCGTAATACAACTGCTGACTCGCGTGAAAGTAAAATGTGGTGTTGCTGATGTCATGTAACTAATTTCTGCAGGATCGAACGGTAAATCAGCTGTAATCATAGCAGGGGTTAAGCAAATACAAGTCCATGTCATCGTCACAAGACTGCCTAAATCAGAGAGCGACAGACCTGAGTGAATAAAAAAAAACAATTTCTTAGAAAATAGTTGCTATTTTTTGGAGATGAATAATGCATTAGCAAATATATTTTAATCCGTCCTCATGGTGAATATTAAGTTAAATTACCGAATGCATTGTTACCATTAGTTACTATCCCGGTTGAACATTCATAGTTTATGTACTGCTGATTCTGTGAATAACAAATACATTGTTTCATTGAATTGCGTTGCTAGTATTGTGTTAAGTTTGTTGTTTTTATTTGTAATTGGTTTCCTGTGCTTTGCAATATACGTGCATTCAGATTTGTTTTCCGTCTATTATTTATAACTTTACCTTCACTGATCTCATGTTATGATTCCGTATCATATATGGGAATAGTGATGACTGTTTTATATCTCTAGGTCTATGTTAATTATTACCCTTGCAATTGTAGGACGTGTTATCTGGCTATTAGATTTCCTTAAACTTCATGAAATTGTTTATGTGGGAGCTATTCATGGCAGATTGCGTATCGTTTGTTAATGTCAAAAACATTACTGTTTCTCAATGATGCACTTATATTATTAATCATATTTCTTATATTACTATCAAAGTTGACATTAATTTAAACAAATAATTTGCCATGTATTGCCTTTAATATAAACATTAATATCACATTTCTAATTCACTTATGTGTGTCCACATTGAGCTTATGGTGCTGACCGTTATCTACCGAATTGGAGCTTGAATTTGTTTTTTCAGCTCCTCTGATTTGTGTAGTGGATCATTTTTTGTTTCTCACTTTTGAATTTTCCATATACGTAAAGTGTGTATGGAAGTTACCCCTATGTCGGGATGTTTCAGTTTTGCTCAGTCAATGACATTTGAATGTACTTGTCAATAATTTAGACATTACCTCTCATAATGTATTGATCTAAAAATGATTGTTTCCGGTGAATTTCATTTCTTTCCGAAGTAAAACATTACCACAATCGAAAAAGAATGTGAAGATCCGGTTAAAGATGAGGCCACACCTTCAAATTCATTTACAGTGTGTTGTGTGTCACGCTACATAAATCATGACGGAAGAGAACCATGACATGTCACTGTGTGTCAGATATTTTTTACCCTGACTCTAATCAATCTGAGACAGGATGCAAATGTGAAGCAGCGATGGCGCCGTATCGGCTGCTGGTCTAACATTGCTCTGTTGTTTTAGTTCATTATGAATGACACCAGGCTACTGATTTGACTGGAATTCCCACTAGTCGGCGACTTACACTTGTGTTCACGGTAACGTATCGTTGTTTCCATTTGGACTAGTTAATTCATTAATTGTTTATTTTTGCTATCCTCCAACTATTCTAGCACCGGCATCACTATGTGAATGAGTGCTAGGGTTACACCTTTATCGTATTTTCAAGGTCTAGTGCACACGGCTGGACTTCACGAGTTCGGCTTCCTTCGCCTGAACTGCAGAGAGTGTCGGGACTATAATGGGCGAGGACATGTCGCCCAGGAGAGATGTGCGACACATCACTCACACGTTGAGTCATGTGCTTACGACTACTCGTGGTTATGGAAAAGGCTTGACAAACAAAAACATGTGTCATACTCTTCCGCTGCCTTTCATGATCTATGTTTAAGGGAACGACTTCGGGATTAAACCATATGGAAGAACCAGCATCCAACATCAGCTATCTCCAGTCGTCTCAATATTATCTTGCCACTGGCTAAAGGTTGCTCAGGACGAGAGAGCGAGGTTGACAAATGGTGCAGTTTCTTTCTCACTTTAATGAAAATCACCGAACAAGTTACTAATGTCAGCAAACACTGCAGGAGAAATAAAACATTGTCCACACTGCTGAACATAGAGAGTGGTCTTCATCCCATGTGATGGACGAACAACATCATCATCATCACGTGCATACACATCAGTAGGTTACGAGTGACCCAACACTGTTATGTTGTTGCAAACTGCTGAAAATGACTTCATCATTATAAAAGTTGATATTTCTGGTGAGACACATTTTGTCTGCTGCAAGCTGATGCAGGTTTGCGATGTATAAGTGCACACTTTACTTACTGAGGTGTCAATTGAGCGTTGTTCATGCTTAAACAATGACGTATGTTCATTCTCACTCTCACTCTCAATATGCAAATACGCTAACACTGTTTTATTTCCAAAGAGTTATCTTGTATATCGTCCCACACCCACAAGTCTACAGGTGTGAATGTATGGGTTAGTGTATGGTCACAAACTTGGGTGCGATAAAAGTAGTTATATGATTAGTGAATAACTGGTTATATGACACAATGAACATGTATACCGTGTAAATGTAGACAATAATATATCGGATATTTTCCTCATTTCAGGAAGAAGACACCTCATGAACGTTTTGTTCAATCACCTCTGTCTCCCGATATTTCTTACAATTAACTATCAATTCCCTATAGACGAGTTTGCCCAATTTCTGCGTGAAATGTGTATCTGATGTGTTATCAGAGATTGAGAAAGACATGCATATTGTCATGCTTCTTAACTTTGTACGGGATCGCTAGCAGCATTGGTATTGTTACTCGTTCGGGTAAGTGAGTGTTCGGTTAGTGGTTTTTCTAACCTAGAAGAGTGTCGGTGTTGGGACTCGATACTTGCCATCCCGCTTCATAACCATTCCGAGAAAATTGCTCATTGCCGCACAATTACAGAAGCAACTACATTTTTGTTTATATACACATTCGTTTTCTATATCTAGGCTGAAGGTAAATATTCACAACTCAAACAAGTAGATAATAATATTGTTACTTTTCCTTCAATATTTTTTTGTTGAATGTATACTATCACTATGTCATGTTACGCATGCCATAGTTTAACGGCCCTACTTTATTTACACTAGGGTCAGTTGCGTTATATTTTATGGCCAATATGGTTATATTAGTCAGGTTAGTCAGATATCAACCACAATTACAAGTTCGTCACGGAATGTTGATACATAGTGTGATTGCTTACTTGGTTTGCTTTCAAAATTGTGTTCCTCAATGCTAAAATCTGGCAATTGTCAACGTGTACACGATTCAATGCCACTTCCTCTTGCCTTATGTATATATGGTGCGTTAGCATACTTTGGTACTGTTCCACCTGAGTTATGCTTCGAGACTCTTATTAAAGGGACATCATATGTAATGGTAATCCAGCAGCGTTAACATGTGTGATATTGGACTCGGCGACATGGCTGCAACACTGAGTCTGAGGGCTTGATTGTGAACTTTACCAATGCCATACATATATAAATATATATATATATATATATATATATATATATATATATATATATATATATATATATATATATATATATATATATATATACATACATATTAGCAGCTGATGACCAAGTGTGCTCTTTTTAGTTCATTATAAGTGTAATGAAGACTACTTGTGTCCTACTGCTTTTGGTATACGGCGTCACAGAGAGAGTGGATGCGTAGATTTCATGTCGGCAGGTGGGAGGCCTGTGCTGTCGTTATATTTAACTTCCTGAATGTGTCCCTAAGACCCTCGATCTAACGACTTCGAGGTAGACCCCTTGCATGGATCGGATACCTGCGTACGATATGCTCTCGCTGCAGGCTGGTAAAAATGCATTATGGCTAATTGACCAAACCAATTGATTTCTGCTGTCAATGTAGGCATCAACAGGGTTTGTTGGGCGTCAATGTAGGCATCAACTGGGTTTGTTGGGCGTCAATGTAGGCATCAACTGGGTTTGTTGGGCGCCAATGTAGGCATCAACTGGGTTTGTTGGGCGTCAATGTAGGCATCAACAGGGTTTGTTGGGCGTCAATGTAGGCATCAAAAAGGTTTGTTGGGCGTCAATGTAGGCATCATCTGGGTTTGTTGGGCGTCAATGTAGGCATCATCTGGGTTTGTTGGGCGTCAATGTAGGCATTAACTGGGTTTGTTGGGCGTCAATGTAGGCATCAACTGGGTTTGTTGGGCGTAAATGTAGGCATCAACATGGTTTGTCGGGTGTCAATGTAGGCATCAACTGGGTTTGTTGGGCGTCAATATAGGCATCATACAGGGTTTGTTTGGCGTCAATGTAGGCATCAACATGGTTTGTTGGGCGTTAATGTAGGCATCAACAGGGTTTGTCTCCACTATCTACCTCATCGTGGTGTTGCAATCCGGTCACAAATGGTCTTTTTGGGTGCCCTTCTCACACAGCGTATCTCACATATATGGATCTTACTATTATGTGATTTTAGTGAGCACCAATTTTGGCATTGATATCACAATGTAAGAATTAACAGTGCATTTTTCAGCATCCTCTTAATGGTACGAATCACTGTAGCAGAATATACAGATCTGACTATGTTAGTCAGTTTCAGGTCAACAGGCTATTTTATGACAATCTCGCTAACGAGATGGGAATCGACGTGATTCCGACAGTATTGAATGTCACGCAGATGAACCCAATCATGAAACAACCACCTGGATGACGCCAATCCACCCGATTCAGCACTCGCGGGATGTGAGAAAAGCTACTGCAGACCGCCACATAACGCCCTTTTAAATGCGCACCAAAGACTAAACTTGCTCATCGTGAGCTTCAACAATAGCAAAGCAGTCTTTTATGTTTGTTTATTCGCTCTCAAACTGCTACATACTTATTTTCTGAGTACGTAAAGCCGTCTTCAGCTCTTCCCTTCTTTATTATCTAAACGCTTTTTCCAAGTAAGTCTTTCATCAAATGTCACACCTAGATTAACGGGTTCGGTTTCGTTTTTGATCACACTCGTTATTAAGTGTATACTTATTTGTTTGATCTTTATGTGAGAGGAAAAACATCGTTGTGAATGCTGTGCACGTGTTTATTATGACGTCTGATGTTTCTACCGATGTATGTTGGGCGTGTTTATCAGCACACAAGAATACTATGTCATCTGCATATCAGACGTGTCTCATTGATATAAACACACAATATTTTGTTTGATAAATTACTCCTTCATGATATATTATCTGATAGAGCTGCACTTTTCTACTCCGCAGATCAGTATTGTCTTGGTGCAAGTACGATTGTAGTGAGATGATCAATACTACTTTGCCTTTGATCCAAAAGACGTCTTGAAGTCAACAGATAATTCTAAGACCTTTGATTCTCCCGAAAACTACGCCGACTGCCAAGACCAAGATAAAATTAATTGATCAAATTCAGTTTATTCGGATATCAACATTTGCTCAGACTACAAATACCATTTCAATCTGTGATTTGTTATTCTCGCAGTAGTCACCCCCCCCCCCCCCTCCCCTAGAGCGTCTGTAACTGATTGGTTATTCACTTTATACATTTATAGTACCTCCTTCCCCCTTATACATGCTTATTATGATGACATCTCTCCATATTTGAGGTACCGCTTCCTTCGCCAAACTGAACTTGAAAATATAATACAGCTAAATTGAATATTTTTATTTCATTGCTAGTTTTGTCTTGGCAGTGTGATTTTTTTATTAATACTTTGAAACAATCCTTGTGCATCCAGTGTGTTCTTCGAATCGCGTGCAGCTAGGTGTGATTAGATTAAAAAGTGTCTATGTTGTTAGTTTGCAGTACATACCTAACAGGCTAATGGTGACGGAGTCATCGAAGCCTTGTCTGACGAAGCAGATGATGTTCATAATATTTGTGACTATACCAAATATGTTGAGTGTCTGGCACAACACACTGTAGACAAACCATGTATAAAACAACATTGCCTCTTCATTAATATAAAACACTCTACTTGATGAGTCAGCGATATGTGTATTATTTCCTCTCGCGGACATTTTAATGTTGTACACTTTTCTTGCGTCTAAAAATTGGCTGGATACATAATATATGTTGGAACAAATCTATGTATTGAGGACTTACTGATTATGATTTATATAAAAACTTACATTTAATATGAAACATATACTGTTATGTATGCTGAAAGAATGTTGCAAATAATTAGTTCCATTTATCACAATGGCTTTCTAACTTTAACCTCTAAATTTAAACGTATATAGAGTGATATCAAATATAACTGCTTAGTCGACCTCTGCTTGTTAACATATTCTTGAAATTAAGACTTCGTTTTGTTTTATGATTGACAATAAAATGAATTACGATTACGACTCCAGGTTTGTGTTTATCAAATAAAAAGCTGTTATTGTAGAAGTCGAAATCAGATGTTGTCTACTCAGAGAAGATGACTGATAACTTGAATAGATGTCCAATATTTCATCCACTTCCGTTAGACCAATCCAATAACAAAGTAGAAACAATCAATGTTACGTATTATAATGTCTCAGTGAATTGAGTTTTGTAATTGATGTGTACAACGTTTTACAGTTAAAGTGTATCCATTTGTAAAATTATCCAAAACATGGACGTACTCGCAAGCATAATTTGCTATAAGGTTACATATATTATATGTATTTACTATGACATTTGAGTCTGTAAGTAGCATCCTACAAATTATGTTATAATTGTATAATTTCTAGAAGTTATTATCTACTTCATAACTCAAATTATGCATTGCACACGCACACACACCATACATGTATATATATATATATATATATATATATATATATATATATATATATATATATATATACACTCACAAACACACACACACACACAACGTTATGCCATCATTTATCTAAAAGAGTAATGCTCACATGATCGAAAATATTGCATAAAGAAGGTGACATCAAAATGTTGTCTGTTTTAATATTGACAAAGACACACAAACACAAAGTATTGCATCTCATGTCACGGTGATGATACTCTCATGATAATCTTGAGTGACATGCTGTGTATACACCCATATGAAACCGTTGGTCATAATCTCTTTGAGTGTTCAGCGCTCAATGCTTTAGGAAAATGATTCTGCCTCCGTGGCCAGATACATGGACCACTTTGTACGGCACTAAAAAACAGCTGATAAACACTTGCAGATAACGTTACATAGCATTAGGGTGAATGGCAAAAGCCCGGATGCTACGATCCATAACAACAACAACAACAACATGACATGGTGATATACTGTCGTTAAAGGTCTTCTTCTCTGGCTAGATAAGGGCGTACAATAGATGACCAAAATAAGTTTGACGAATAATGGCATATAAATGTAAAGTCTTATCCACAGCGCATTCTTACCATTACTGTACCAGAGCCAAACATGCAACACTTCCAGAGCGCGTACAATTGAGATTTCCAGCTTCGAAATGAGATACTTGCGCTGGCGTTTCTAGGTTGGACAAATTTAGATAAAATGATGTTATAAAATTGATTGTTTTCGTTCTGTGTGGAAACCATATCTAGACAGAAGGTGCGCTTGTTCGATCATCGATTAAGAATGATCGGTTTCCAATCAGATCTTACAATGTCCGTCCGTACGACTTCTCAGCAAGAGGTGACCAATGGAAAGCCTGACAGACAACGTGAAGATGATTTTTGTCAGAGACCGGCTGACGACATAAGGCCCAAAAAGTTATGCTCCCCACGTCTCCCATCAGGGTACAAGTGGATCGATAACTAATTAAATCTTAAAAATGTAGGTGTAACAAATCATACCAGAAAATTAGAAATGTTACTATATGATACATATGTGCTGTATTCTAATCGTTAATGAGTGACATAGATGACAAACAGTATGCATTGTATGAAAAATGGCTATTTAGAGATTGCAATGCAATAACGTGATATAACAAAAGCTTTTTAAAAAGATGTGTGAGCCGTTGATAATTTAAATTGATTTATGCTCAGTTAATACTAATTCTGTCTTGATACCAACATCCAATATATGTTACAATATATCTTCAACGTTGTATATCTCTTCCTTTGGTGGTACAATCGCCCAGGCTCTTTTCTTTGCTTATCGTTTTTATTGTCCCTCGTACTCTTGCACAAGAAAGGAGAAAAAGATGATCTAGGAAACTGTCAATCAATTACCCTCCTCCCGATCACTTTCAATATGTTCACAAAATCCTTCCTTGCCAGTCCGCAGCATTCTCGAAGAATCGCAACCAGTCGAACAGGTAAGATTTCTACTTTCGTACAGCACAACGTAAAATATATCAACCTGTTACCGCCTTATTGAGGCAGATGGAGAGTTATAGGCGCCCTCGATATTCACTTTCATCGAATATGAAAAAGGCTTTTGATTCGTTAAAACAGCATTTTGTCTGGTGTCCAGAGTTGAAACAAGATGTCGATCCTGTTAACATCCGAGATTTCACCAACAATTATACGAACTGCACTATCATATTTCAGCCCTTCCAACTTCTAATGCTGGTACCAATTCAAAAGAGGGGTCCACCAGGGTGATCCTATCTCATCGATCCTCCTCTCTGCATATATATATATATATATATATATATATATATATATATATATATATATATATATATTTATAAATATATAAAAATACAGCACATAGTAAACATGCTGTGTCTAAAAGGGGAACAGAGGCTCGGAGACTATACAGTAAAGCCTGTAGTCTCGTAATTGTGTTTGTGCCAAGAAATTACAAACTCGGACATAATTAATCGTAAGATTTCCTAAACGATTACAGTAGTATGGTTGAGCTTCAATCACGTTAAACGTTTTTGTCAGTAGTTGAAAAACGACAGGCCATGAACTCACACCTTCAACCTCATTGTTATTCCAGCTATGACTGCCACATACGGGAAGCAAATAGCGTAAAGCTTCGAGATACTCAAAGGGCAATCAAGCGAGGAAAATATACATTATATCTAAGGGGCCGATTTCATATCATATGCATGTGCTTTATTGAGGAGGTCGTAAATACCGCGTTGTTATGAACATGTATAATGACATGGACAAACTGTGCGATTACGTCAAATCAACTGGAAACGTGCAATGCCATCATGGTGGCCTTAAATATGTATACGTCTACTAGAACGTATACCAATGGGAAGGAGGAATATTATAAGTAAAGCCTGTGGTCCAACATAGTGCTCCATTGCAAACGAATGAAATGTGTTTAAACAATTGACACATCACACCATCATGGTATAACCAAATAATACAAAATAACATACTGCACATTCCAAACACCTTTAAGCAGATAGAGGATACACCTGGAATCAGTTTCTGTAAAGTCTCAATATATAATGTAACACTCGTGAATGACACATTTGTATAGCTTAAGAGCAACAAAGAATTACGAGTACATGAATTGGTGGTTCACACGCAGATCAAACGGCAGAAGTGAATATTTACAGTGAAAAAAACGAAAACTATGGCGATTTGAAATGTTGACTAAGAAATTTTTTATAAAGTTGAGAATGCATTATTAAATATCAGAACATGTAAACACCACCACCTATCAGGAACATATATCGGGAAATGATAATTAAGAAATCAGAATGAATGACCAAAACTGTTTTGAATGACCCATGTTATATATACTGACATCGATATAAATAAATGCCAAAGAAACAAGCTATTGAGAAAGTGTTATGTATACACGGTATTACTATTTAGTTTGGTTTCGTTGAAAGGCATACCACTTTGCTCAAAGCTGTATTTAATATAAAGGTGGATAACAATTGTGCCACAGGAAAACAATGATAAAGGTGGGTCGAGAACATCAAGATATGAACAGTGAATCGTTTGTCAGATAGCACCATCCTGGCAAGAAATATGACATTTAATATATAAAATATTGCAGCTAACCTTCGATTTGGAAATTAAACTTATTCTGAACTGAGGAGTTCACTAGTGATTGCTACATAACACATTGTTAGAAGACAACGCGATCTTGTTACTAGTGTGGCTGTAAAACTCACGATGTTTTGACGGTGCTATTTGAAGCAGTCAATCACGCACAATGAGAACTACTGATCAAGTGTTTCGTATATCGATCATACCAACTATGCGATAATGATTGCGTCAGCTTATAGAATGCAAAACACGCTTTACTTCATTCTGTTAAATTAATTTTTTCCTCCAAATATATTTGTAAAAGTTATCTCTGAATTTACTGCTCATGTGATAATATATAAAGATGTTCATTGATGAGTTTATACTCTCCAAAAAATACCCAAGTCCCGATATGATAACTGCGATATTAAAATATTTTCCTTGGAAAAACATGGATGGCACAAACGAAACTGCCAACATCATGGTGCTCATGGGAATGAAGCAGACAATGAAGAGCGTGGAAATCATCCAAACCATTTTTGCTACCTTCTGATTACGGCTAGAAACTCTGTTATCCTGCGCATTACATAGTGTTTTGCGTCGCCATTTCGATGTGCTCCCAAGTTTGAATGAAAGTATTGTTGTGCATGTAACGATGATCAAAAAGGCACCGGAAGGAATGGCAAAATTGTTAATGGCAAAAGAAACCGCTTCAACTTTCTGTTGGTCTTCTGTGGCCATAAGCCCAAAGAGTGTCCTGTTTCTTTCCGGAAAAAAATTTCTGGCCAATTCTGTTTACAACATACACTGGTGTGCTTCCGGCAAACAGGACAATGAACAGGCTGACAATGATGAATGTTGTGCGCTTTGGGGTAATGATGCTTTTTATCTGTAGAAAAGAAAATGTCGCAAAAACTAATTATTTATATAAGGAATTGTATTGGATTAGAATTAGGAGAAATGTATTCAAAATAAAAGTATACATTATTTAAGCAACGTTAACAGTAATAAGTTACTGTAATATCATAAAATAAGGATGATTTCCCGCCTTACGTGTTTTTATAACTTCGTCAATTGTATATAATATGAATGCGACTAAGCAGGCATGCCAAGATTGTGCCACAGCAATCTGTAGAGCATAATCATAGTTTAGATACAAACGATGATGACGACTTTATCAGACGTTTGTTTTGTGTCTTGATGATGAAACGTGTACTGTAATTGGATTATAGTGAGAACGATTATGCTCTGGTCATCAACCTTACTCTGTGATCAAAATCTTCCTTAGACGAGTAGCAAGATGAACAGTCGAGATAACTAGGGGGTAACTTAGGATGCAGTCAATCAGGTCTTACGTACATTGAGGCCAGGGGTAGCTTGAAATTAAAGGATTAAATCGCCAACCGTTTTTATTCATTGCATTGAGAGAGGAGTGCCCTTCATGTCGACTACATCAACTTCTCATCATGTGAAAGGCGACTAAAGTGTGCTGTCTATTGTTATAGCAACCGTATAAGTTAAAGCCAGTGCAACGATACCGCCACTACAAATGATCCGTCACATGCTACTTGCAAATGGCACAAGTGTATTTGGCTGTATCGAATGTTTCATATGTCCCAAAAAGAAGAATCATTATCGTCATTGCTTTGAATAATTTAGTTGAATAGTATCGGGATAGAAGTCGACTAATAATTAATTTCTGAAAGGACAGAATGCTCCACTACGTTTCCAATTATTCTCAGTAGTATACTTGTTATGAAGCATGCCATAGCGAATGCAGCTGCTGTTGCAGTAATGTCCTAATAATGCGAGCATTGCAGTTGCCTGCTTCTTAAGCAGTCGTGTCCTACTATTGCGACAATTGTAGCGGATGACCTGTTTCCGGTCTAGCGATTGATCGACCGGTGATTGATCAGATTCGCTCCAGAAACTAAATTGCCGTTAATTTCTCTTAGGATTACAATGCACCTAGTGATTTGTGATAATATGAAAGTAACAATGAACATAACATAAGCTCTGGCGTTACCAGAACGTGTCAAACGTCGAGTTTAAACCCGCCTAAATACATTTCCTTATCCAAGCAGGTCACGGTTATAGGTCAGGAGACCGTATCTAGATCGCACAACACAACTGTGAAACGGATAGACGGGGACGATTGCTGACATGTCCGACAGAACAGACATACGCCTACAAGCCAGCATCACAACTATAGTCATAATGTATTCCAAAATTGCCTCACTAAATTTCCGTCCTTCAACATCAACACAGATACGCGACTTCAACCAGCAATGCCCTGATAACGAGGCTATTGTAGCTAGTGATCTGACAAGTTGCGTTTTAAATGTTACGACGATTACAGTCGGCTTACATTACAAATATTCAGCCGTAATAATGCGATCACATCACCTGTCTTCATCACAAGGATCCGTTGCCCATTTATGTAAACATTGCAACTGACAACCTTAGAAGAAACCGTCCCATAGTCTTAGTCGACATGTGCTTCTACGTGGACGGACGCCATGTGCAGGTCTCAGCTATGGAGTGATATGGATTCAGCCGGTGGAGAATTTCCTGCTTAGCGGGCTAAGCTAGAGTAACTTATTACTCCGCTACGATGGGACACGTTTAGCGGATGATGGTTAACTGATGTGCGAGTCCATGTTAATAGGCTAAAACACTAAATCAGCGTGCACTTGCACCCTGTTAGTCGCTATCTATGCTGCTCTTAATAAACCACCTTACCATGGTTGGTGCCATGTCCCACAGTTTCCTCGTTCGACATGTTCACTGTTCTCGATGTTATTCTTGTCCTTGCCATACGCACAGACGAAGGCAAATTACTTGAGAAATAAGAAACCTGACAGCAGACTGGGGATTCGTAATATAGCAATCGAAGCTGGCTACCTTAAAAAAAGTCGCATTCACACTATTTGGTAATGAAGCAGATATATGTAGAGATTTATTTTACATAAATAACTGTGCCATCCTGATGTACGATTCTATGTTGCCAATTATTACGCACGGTTGGCCAATTCTTTACTCTTCTATGTGAGACGCTAACGAACAACACATTGCCCATTTTAATTTGATTATAAAAAGACAATTGGTGGATGGTATTCACTGAGAAGGTAATACTTTCAACAGCATGGATTCATCTTACTGTTTGAAAAAAATGTACTTGAATAATGTGCATGTGAGGACAATACACTCCAACCTTTAAAGGAGCAGTTATACAAAGACATCTCTCCAGTGTAATTATGGCCGTAATACAACTGCTAACTCTGGTGAAAGTAAAATGTGGTGTTGCAGATGTCAAGTACGTTATTTCTGCAGAGTCAAAAGGTAAATCAGCAGAAAGGACGACAGGTGTTAAGCAGATGCATGTCCAAACCATGGTCATTAGGCTTCCCAAATCAGAAACTGACAGACCTGCAAAGACATATATCAACGCATTACTAACAATATCAATAGATTTCAAGTTTCAATTATGTTAACACTTCCTTCTGCTAAACATTGAAATATGTTACTCAGCTATGCTTGCTACAAGTCGATTTTCTCTACACGACTAGTTTCTCCCATTCAACTTCCCTTCAAAAGTTATCTCTTGCCTCCCCGTGTAAGTCAAATAGATCATTCGAAATTGAATACTGATTTATTCTTGATAGTTCTTAGACTAGTCTTCAGATTATCAATAGCAATGTTTTCATGTCTCTCTCTCTCTCTCGCTCTCTCTATCTGTCTCTTTCTCTCTCTCTCTCTATATATATATATATTTATATATATATATATATATATATATATAAATATATATATATATATTTATATACATATATATATATATGTATATATATATATATATATATATACGTGTATGTGTGTGTGTGTGTGTGTGTGTGTATCCGCCATTGCCAGTTCTAATCCCGGATGAGAAAAAGGGGGGGGGGGGGGCGATTGAGCGTGGGGCCAGCTACCCCACCTCGTCCAAAAAAATTGTTTCTAAAAACAACAACCGGAACAAACCAAAAGCCGTCATTGAAGGGAAGTGTCCCCTCAGCAAGGCTTACGACGCTGCTCAGCCAAATCTTTAAAAAAATTGGACTACCAACTACCTTTATTTCGACAATGAAGCCTTCCTGACTCGGCACCTGTAATATCAGAACCATGTGGGAGCAGAGGAAGAAAGTACAAATGTAAAAAAGAGACGAAGCGATATGGCATTAGTATCCATCGGGTGAGTGAAACAATGGACAGTGAAGAAATGTACTTTTGGCAACAGGAGAGACTCATTTACTCAGCACATGAGGAAGACAAAATATAACCACACATAGATGGAGTGGCCCTAATGCTCTCAGCGGAAGCCCAATGTGTGCTCATAGAGTGGAGAACAGCCGGGTGACGACTGTTGATGGCTACATTTCGAACATATCACTGTTGATGGCAACATTTCGATCATAGAATAACAAGATTAAACTAAATATGTTTGGGAAATATGTCTCAACAATAGAAAAGGAAGAAACAGTTAAAGAGGTTTTCTACAGCAGATTACAGTAACTAGTGGGGAAGAGAGGAGTGGCACTGCTATACTAATTGGCGAGTTCAAGGCAATCATAATAAATGACAACGAGAGAAATGAGGAGATCATTGAGAGGAAAAGAATAGGAGCCATAAACTAAAACGAAGAGCGTTTTGCTAAATTTTGTGCAGAAAACAAATTGGTTATAGGTGGAAATATGTTTGCACACAGAGCAATTCATAAGGCAACCCGGGTATCCCCAGATCAGAACACAAAGAATCAGATTGATCTCATCTGCGTAAAGTCCAAATTTAGATGATCGTTATTAGATGTCAATGTCTAAATGTGGGTAGATGTGGCCTCAGACCACTTTTTAGTGATTACGGAGGTACAGCTAAAGTTAAGGATAAATAGAACGATGTAAGTCTGCTGGCCACGGCACTGTGTACAATACTTGAAAGAATATTGTAAGAAAAACGAGTTCCGTTTAACATTCAGGAATAAATATCAAGCACTGGAACATCTAGATGAAGGGGCCAGCATTGAGGATAAATGGGACCAAGTACAAAGTGCATAGACAACTGCATTTCGAGGAAGTGCTAGGAATGAAGAAACGGCAGCATAAATAAGGGATAACAGCAGAAACAATCACTACGATCGAGTATAGGCGAAATAAGAAAATGGTCTTATTAAATAGTAAAACGAGAGCCTTTTAAAGTACAGCACAGTATATAGCAACAAGGAAGTTACAAAGAGCTTCAAGGCGGACGAAATATGTTAAATTAATTGTAAGGCTGAAGTGAAATAGGCTGCCGGAAAGAGATATATGGAAGGTATATATTAACCCACGAAGAAGCTATCTGGAAAGTATCAATAAGATAGACCAATGCCAACAAAAACTTGGGGAAATGTTAACTAAACTTGAAAACTTTAAAGAGCTTTTGAACAGACCATCACCAGATCATCCACCAGACATACCACCGGCAGAAGGGGACATGCCGATCAACTGTGATAATCCAAGACAAACGTATGGTAGTATGCAATGTAGATTTATACACGAAGAACAACTCACAGCGCCATTCAAAATTAAATCAGGGGTACGACAGGGTTGCCTACTGTCGCCTTTCCTGTTCATCCTGGCAGTGGACAGGATTATGAAAGTGACAACAAATGAGATAAATGGAATCCAGTGGACCTTGAATGAACAGATGGAAGACCTGGGTCTTGTGGATGATATAGCGCTTTTGTCCTACAGTCTAAGCCAAACGCAAAGGAAACTGGAAATACTGGATTATACCTCTAAACAAGTCAGATTGAAGATGCATGAGGAAAAGACAACAATAATTAGGGTCAATGCAGTAAACCCAGAACCAATCAGAACTCCACTGGAAGAGGTAGAGGTGTTTGCATTCATGTGAAGTATCATTAACAAGGAAGGAAGGACAGACGAGGAAATACAAAAAAGGATACAAAAAAGGAAGAGTTTCATTCGGAATGTTAAAGCCCATGTGAACTCCAGGGAAATAAGAAGGAAGACTAAACAAAGGACTTTCACGCGTGTAGCCAGTCCAGCTGTATGGTGCAGAAACCTGGAGGAAATTCAAAGATAATGACAAGAGACTGCAGTTTTGTCAACATATGACTGAAAAATATTCTTGGTATCAAATAGTTTGACAAAGGTACAAACGACAGACTGTGGGAGGGAACGGGAAAACGTAAATTGGAAGAAGAAATCTTACGAAGAAAGTGGAAATGGAAATACATTAAGGAAGCTCCAGGTCAATATCACGATAAAATCCCTCTCACGAAACTCTAAAGGAAGCAGAGGCATAGGCAGATCAATAAATACATGGAGACAGAAGTAAAGAAAAACAAGAATAAGCTGGAAGGAAGTGGACAATATTATACAGGACATAGCTGTTTGGCAAGGTTTGGTTGATGGCCTATACATCTCTGGGTGATAGAAGGCAACAAAAAAAGAATGTGTGTATATATATAAATATTATTATATATATATATATATATATATATATATATATATATATATATATATATATATATATATATGTATATATATATATATACATATATATATATTTATATATATATATATATATATATATATATATATATATATATATATATATATATATATATATATATATATATATATATATATATATATATATATGCGATTGTTAAGTACTGTGGAACGAAGAACTTACGACAGAAAAGATCAGAAACGAACAGATTTTTAGAGTGATGTGGTAAGTGTGGCTATACTGCCTAAGAAGAAAATATGCAAGGATTGGTTGACTTCCAAGAAACAAGAAGACTATATTGCCTACCAGACAGCAATACGAAACGCCAATAAGAGAATAAAACACGTTAGAGAAGAATCTTGGAAACTTTTAGCGAGAAACTTATTTGCGAATGCAAAAATCGTTCTAGACACTTTTTTTTTAAAGTGCCAAGGCGATACGATTTAGAGACGATTGCTTCAATTCTTCTTCAACCAAGAATGTCAAGTTTGGCTTTCCTATGTTTAATGATGTCAACAGAAGAGATCGGAGAATATAATATATTCAAGAACGTTTCATCTATTCTACCCCGAATGGGGATTCTGTTTTTCTACCACGCAATCCAGATCATACAGAACCCTACATAGTGATTCAAGAAATAAAGAGTTATAAAGAATAATCCCATTAATAAGACACCAGTAATGGATTAACAACGCAGGCGATTCATGGGCGTAGAGAAACAGAGCTACATTGGCTCTTTGCGAAGGCGTGGACAGATAGACGCGTAGCAGACGATTGACAGCGCGCTATAATCGTTCCAATGTGTAAGAAAAAAGGGGACACAGGAAACTGTGACACACACAGGGGTACATCGCTACTTAGACATACTGATAACATATTTTCGTCGATCATGTAGCATATTATAAAACCTATTGTTGAACCTCAACTATCCCCATCTCAATTTTCATTTTGCCGATGAATGAGCTGCACGGACGCCTGATTCCCTTTAAGTCAATCAATCAATAGGTCAATATAATACAATGGCAAGCTATGTATTGCTGTTATTGATCAAGAAAACATCAGTTGATACGGTAGATAGGACTACACTTTGGAAGACACTGAACGATTTGGTGTACAAGGTCAGCTTCTTGATTATGCCAGAGCACTAATGCCATTGTTTATGTTATTTTGGTAATGGATGTTGATTAATATAATTTGTATAGATTTTAGTAATGCAAATAACCATTTTACGATATGTGTGCTAGTTCATACATCTATGAATATTTAATCGTCTTTCTTAAAATGTAATGTGCAATCCATGTTTAGTCTGTGTAAGCAAGTGTTAAACTCTGTTACACATTTTTTTGTCTAATTATAAACATGTATGACTATCTAAACATTGTGAAATACTTTTAATATATGTAAATACATTATGTGCCTCTCGAATGATTTAATACTTCCTTTGTGCTCTGTTAGATGTATTAACAAGTTATTAATATCGCCTTTAGTGGGCGAAATGAACGTATATGTTGATTTGTTTTAAATACACACCTAATAGACTGATGTTGATAGAATCGTCAAACGTATACGTCATGAAGCAGATGATGTTGATAATGTTTGTGACGATGCCAAAGATGTTGATTATCTGACACATCACAGAATAGACAACCCACGAATATATCATCATTGCTTCGTCACTTATACTGGAGGCGTAGTTTGACGAGTCAGTGACATATGAAGCATTTTGGTTCACCAGCATTTCAAATAATATATTTGTTTTCTTTAAATGTTTATGTTATATTTATATTGATATCATAAGCGTGTTAAAATATGTGTGGAGTCTCTTTCTTAAAGTAAAAACGTCAACTTTATCTTTATAAAGGACACTACATGGAACATAATGTATATATATGTAATTCATATTATATGGCATGTGATAACACGTTCCACATGCTGAAGGAAATACATTACAAAATTAATTACATTTTTTTAAAAATTTGGAACAAATCACGTTGACATGCATAAAACATATTCGTATTTCCAAGCTGATTTACGTTTTAATGAAGATGTAGCTGCCTTCATTTATGCGATTAACACAATAACCACCGTTATGTGATGGGAACTGACGTGTGGTTACCATACAAGTGATACTTAATGAAAACACTGAACATCATCATTTAGTTTTATACTTTGTGAAGGAAGTAATACTTCTCCTGGAAAATGCCTGTAGGAGTAGGTCAACTAAATATCTCAGCAATAATTATATCATTCCGTAATATTAGAGACAAATGGGAGAACAATTTCTATGTTAACCATTGCATTGTTATTAAAATACCTAGATATGACATTATTACAATCATGTACGCCACTGACACGTAGTGTTTATTGAAGTACAATTGCTGAAGTTGTAAAACATTGTTGAGACTGTTTTACAACACATCAAAATTAACCATTTCCGTTGGTATTGCAACACGATGTCATTACACGCTTTTGACACTAAAGATATATTTCAAGAAAAAAACACATTAAAAGCACCACAGCGTTTAGTGACAAAAGTAGAGAACGCTCGACGTTACTTGTGTTGGAAAGTTATTGTTTAAAATGTTTATATTTGTTGTTGTAACAATCTTTTCAGCAAACTTGACGGCTGAAATATAATTATTGTAACGATAAGCTTGTTATTGTATTAGATGCAATGCAACGAAGTCTAGTATTGCCTACACAATTATGGCTGATATGAGACAATGTTCAATGCATAATTAGTGTTTTAGGAATGGGAGTTATTTTTAAACTGCATCAAGTAATGTTCCAAATATTTCAACTGCTGTGTATATTTGACGCCCCCATATTTCATGCAACCAACATGTGTTCACCCTTGTCCATCGTATGATGCAGGTTATGAATAATGATTGTACGCTCACCTGTCCTGTTTTTCTAGTTTCACTACCCTAGGTTTGACAAGTATCTAGAATATTCTCCCGATGTTACTTTCAGGTGCATTGTCGATTCTAGATCTGCAGATTAGTTGCCAGGATGAGCTGGTGTCTGCTCCACTTCGGCGCAGCAGTGCCACATCTGAATTTTCAACTGTGTGTCCCTTGTCACAGCTCTATGTTTCCTGTCTCAGATATGCATCTTTATTCACTGTCTCAGATCTGCATCCATAGCCTCAGATCTGTATCCACTGCCCCAACTTTACTTCTCATGTCTCAACTCTACATTGCAAGCCTCAGACCTGCGCATCGTGCCCCAGCTCTGCATCTCTTGCGTCAAATCTGTACCCAAAGCCCCAGTTCTGCATCTCATACGTCAGAGCTGCATCCCCTGTCTCAGGTATGTTTACAATACCTCAGCTCTGCATTTTCCGTCTCAGATCTGCAACTCTGACTCATCTATGCAGACAATGTATATGCACTGTACTCCCTGCTCCAGCTCTGCCTCCCCTGCCTCATATCTACATCCCCTGTCTCTGCTGTGCATATCATATCCCAGCACTACCTCCATGTCTCTGCTCTGCTCTCTTATCTCTGCTTCCAATATCTTAACTCTGCATACCCCGTCTCAGTCGTGCCCCATCTGTCTTAGCTCTTCATCTCCAACCCCAGAACTGCATCCATTAAAAAGGTGTGGTATCGTATATCATCAAAGCAAGACAGTGCACACTACATCTTCTCACTAGTCCGCATACTAGTCCCACGAGAATATTCACTTGTGTGCCATATAACGATGTGATAGGGGCAATGTATTACAATTTTAGAGATTTGTATTTAAAGTTAGTAGTATGACGATGTGCTCTGGAAATATCATAGCAAAACGTAGGTTGTTTTAAACAAAAAACTAATACATTGTGTAGAAATTATTGCATGATATGTTATCATTCGATTCGTACTGAGAAATATACACTTTACAGCCACGACTACGATATGTACACAATCCAACTGAATAACAGTACAACTGTAATTACTGTTTATTTCCACTGCTAGATCTGGAAGACGGACTGTAATAACGGCTGCATTTTCCTTGGCACACGACTTAGCGTAGAGGCAAAGTTTACATTTTACGCCAGCTATAATTAAATATTCGTTTTAAAGGTTTCATTTTCATGTAGTTTTGATAAGAAGACCAGCATCCAAATGAACGGATCGCATCGCTATTATTGGGGAATAATGAACCATCTAAAAGTGTAATTCTACCGGGGTGTCTTCTACGTGAGAACTACATGAGAAATTATCGGAACGAGCATGCTTTTGTGATCCGTAATTATAATTCCACTTCCACTATTTCAATTAAATGTGACACTTTATTATATTTTGTTATATTATTTATTCGGGATTGTCGAACTACACGGTCTTTGTCACTGTCACATTGATTGGCGCATCTTTGACAGTTAGTCTTTCTGCTTTTCTTCGTTTATATTATTAAAATGATTAAAAACAATAAATAAACTTTTCGTCTAGACATGGTCAGATACCGCGCCAAATCGACAACAGAAACACAACCTACATTACGTACATAAGACATTCATCAGGTACAACGCATTATAACAGAAAGATGCGTTAACACATCACAGAGGACTGGATTAATACATAATAACACACGATATGAACAGATATATTACTTTTTAATTTTACATATACATTTTACATAGCTGGATAGCCCACACGAAATGTGCCTCATGATAGGTAATATAACATGTGGGGAAAACAAGCGAACAGAAGTGACTTGCCCGAAAGACGTACACCGTTGGAAAAAGGTCTGACATGCCGATGGGAGCTAACCAGAGAATGGCCAGATGGTGATATGTGTACACGTAAAGCACATTAATAAAATAAATAAAGAAATATGTAGGAGGAGAGAAAAGAAGAAAGGAAATACCGACAAGCTGAATGTAACAGCAATAATGAAATGTGAATGAAAGTAGCCTATGAGGCAGTTCTTAAATTCGTTTCGATCAAGATCACCAATAAACGATGCCTGTGATACCAACTATACGGTATGTAGGGATTACAGTGTGAAAATCAACATAGAGAAAACAAAAATTATGATGATTGCAAAAAAAAAAGAAATAGAAAATTTTTTTTTAAAACAACACCAGAAAGTAAGACAGGTGACACATTGGGTGACATAATCTCAACAAATGGCAAAGGCGACACCGAAACCTAATACATATGTCTTTTTTTTCTGCGTTCGTTCCCAATCTCCCGCTACCAAACCATGAAATGGATTCAGTAGCAGAATGTAGTCCAGAGAACGGATTGCGTTGTATTGTATTTAACAGCTTGACCTTTCGGTCGAACACATCCGACTTCAGCAATCATTTTTTTAGTACCGGGTTAGCATTCCCTCTTCGATCCCTTCTCCTTAGCCAGTCTGCCCTGCTGCAGCCTGTTATGCATGATTACCGCGTGGATGTGTAGAAGGGTCTAGGCAGCTCTGGTTCGCTGGCCCTGACGCTAGCAGTCGCTGACCACTGGGTCGCTGACCACTGCAGCTCATGCGCTGCTCTACGTCTTGATCTCAGTACAGATGTAATAAACCAATTCAAATCACTAACCAAACATCCCAGATAATACTATACACGCACGTGACAATGTATACACATATAACTTTATACAACACAGTAGTCCTACCCACATTGTGGTATTAGTGCCAGAACAAGACATTACCAAACACATATAAAGGTGGCATTGCCACAAAAAAGATGAAATGTTTGCGCACAATGCTTGGATCAGCAAAAATGAATACAATCAGAAAGGAAGAAATTAGAAGATAAGTAAGTACACCATCAGTGCTAAACCTCATCAAGAGACAACAAACTAAATGGTTCGGTCACAGTAAACATCAAATAGTATCCCTCAAAAAGCAATGTTATACAGAAACAAGGGCCGACCACGAAAAACATGTAAATCACAAATAACATAAGCAGTAACATACTGATGCCCGGTCAAGAAACCTATCCATGATATGACACTGCAAGGACCAAAAAGAAGAAGAAGAAATATATCACTTACTAGTCATTTCCCACTTGACTAGATTACCACAACCAGATTATAGTGTGAACTACGAAGAGTCCAACAGGTTTATTAGGGACAGATACAAGGCCAAATAGGAAACAGCGCATACTGGCTTCACAAAAAAGGATGACTATTACCAGTTAAACAGAAGAGAGCAGGTCGTGGTCTTCAGACTCAGCACAGCCACAATAGACTGAGGTACCATCTATTCAATAAACTGAAGATAGATGGTACTGACGAATGCATACGTGGTACAGGGTAAATGGCCGCTGAACATCTCCTGCAAAATTGTCCAACATACGAGGACCAGAGAAAGCACATGTGGCCATCATCAGTGCCAACACTATGGCAGTGTCGGCAGCCTCAGAATGACAGCTGCTTTCTTCGAACAAATTCAAGTTGACGTCTGACAGCGTACGAAGAAGAAGAAGAAGATTTCCCATTTGACTGACACAATCCTATTGGACCTTTTCCCCCTTCGTACGCCTTGCTGACTAGTCACATCCAATCGCTTATTTCCCCAACGTGGTACATTACCTCTTACAAGTCTCATAAGTGACCTATTGATGTGTTCCAAAGTGATATTCAGCTAAGTAGCTTTCTTACTGATGTGTGTGTTCATATCGTTATTATTTAAATTAATTGCATCTTCTATTTTTGGAAAGTTAATATGTTTGTTAGATGTAGTATGTGATGGGCTAACCGTAGGTTTCATGAATATTTTTCGTTTTCCTGCGGTATTGGCCATAACTCTAAATATTGTTTCGGTTTTGTACACAATACCACCACAGCTAAGCTTTACTTTTAATTGCGTCAAGCATGTTAGGGGTATGTGTTTATGATTGAACCATATAGTTTAATGTGGGCATTTATTACGAGGACCGATGACCGAGTTGGCTGTATGTGCGTATTAAGACCACAAAGACATACATTCAAAATGTCGATAGAGTACATTTTTTTAATCATCGCAGGTAGCATTCGCATTTTTCCACGATTCATTCTCCAAGTAGACCAGAGCATTAGGGATAAAAGCTATATGTGTTTGCAAGAGATTACAGGTAAATGCAACACTAGTCCCATATCGTTCTTCTTCTTTCTTTGTGTTCAGGATCCTTTGGCTATGATATATCTGCATGCCAGTCGCTATTATGAAGTATGTAGTCATCACGAGGTTGGAGCGGCTGCCCCACATCTTTTGTCTCGGCTCCGCACCTTCTGGCCAGGGCTGGTATCACATTTCCCTATAGATTGAGCATTCCTGTAGAATGTGTTCAGGGTTCTGGCCTCGGGTTCCACATGGGCACTCATCGGCGTGTGAGATCTTCAGTCAGTATATATATTCTAGTAGTCTGCAGTGACCAGTTGTCAGGTTAAATAAGGTAGTCTGTTGATTTCTTTTGAGTTGGTGAATTGGGTCTGGTGTACTGCTGATGTTTCTGTTTTTCTCTCTGTGGTGTACATACTGATTTCTTATGATTTTATTTATCTCTCTGTATGCTACTCTATGATTGAATTGTGCCTTTTTGCTGTCATCTTTTTCTAGAGCGTCAGCTCTCTCGTTTCCTGTGATTCTGCAATGGAAAGGATAGTCACTGTAACGCAATTGTTAAGGATCTCTTGAGTTTTCCTAGTTCTGCTCTGATAACAGCTGTTCGTTGTTTGTTTTTTGAATTGCCTGTAATAGAGCTATTTTTATTGGGGGCTGCTTTTCTGGTTCAAGTAGTTTCAGTGCTCGCAGGAAGGCGATACATTTTTCAAGATACTACTGTCCTGTATGACGTATTGGTTGAGTTCGTATATAATGACACATCTTGTTTGTTAGAATCCATCTTCAATAACGTCGAATATCGTGCGCTGTTAAGAAAATGCAAATAGACTGGACATGTACATGTCTAACAAAAAGTCAAGTTCTGATTGATTTATTAGTTTACACGTTTACTCGGCAACACACGTATGATGTAGGAAAGTGGCATAGTAAAACCAACACGATTCACCAAGGATAAAAACAAAAAAACATAAACAGTTGTTCGATATGTGAAACCAGAAATGTATATTTTATATTTCAGAAAAACAAATGTTTAACACTTTTCTAAGTGTATCAATCATCGTTAATAACGCGTACACAAATCAAGAGAACGGCAACTAACAGTGTATATTCTTCATATGCATGCGTTAACGTCAGATCGAGTTTTTAAACATATCATTGACCAATGGATTGGCTACTTTAGACATCCGTAACCGTTTAATCATCTCTTCTTCCCCTTGCGGATACACGTAGTAGGAATTAATGCAGTATGCTAATTTGTTGTATTTAAAAAAAAAAATTACTTCTGTTCATTATTTCAAATTTAATTTGTGTAGTTCATCCTCACGTTGCTTTAGGCTGTCCTCGTTGTTTCCTTTTTGCTAGAGCATACACCTTTATAATTATGATGATTTCATCTGTGCCTCTACTGAGAACTCCAATGATTTAAGTTCATTGAAAAGAAATGATTGAACGAATTTATAAACTCGTATTTCACTTTAATAAATGTGTTTATCTTTTCATGAGTTCTTTGTTTATCACAATCATATGTGTGTCTTTAGTTAACATATCTTAACTGATTAAAGTAGCATCACAAACAAACAAACACAAATACGTGCTAACCCCAATATAGAATCAAATCCGTTTTCTTAAGTACATATGAAAGCAACGTAGATTATATGTGTGTTTCTTTTTCTTTCTAAATATGTATTATTTGAATACACGGCTAATGTTAACAAATGCAATTTTCTGAAATAATGACATTTTATAATACGAAATCAGATAATGCATTTATTGCAGAGTTCGTGTATGGCGTCGTCTTTTCGTTTAAAAATGATTTCACACAAAATGTCTTTGAGATGTCTTACACCTAGAACTGTGTATGAGAATATTATTTTACATTAGCACTGCAAGGGTATTTGCAAAAATTGTCTCTGAATTTACTGATCACGTGATAGTAAATGAAGATATTCATTGATGAGTTTATACTTTCCAAGATATAACCTAATCCTGACGTCAGTATTGAAATAGTAAAGTATTTCCCACAAAAAGACATCGAGGGTAGAAAAGCAACTGCAAGCATCATCATGCTCATAGGAACAAAACAAAACACAGAATAAAGTGGAAATCATGACAACCATTTCTAATGTTTTCTGGTTTCGGGTCGAGACTCTTCCATCCTGCGTAGCGGTGACAGCCATCTTTCTCCATTGCGCAGAACTACCTAGTTTTAGTGACAGTATTGTCGTGCATGTGACTATGATCACAAATGATCCTGACGGAATGAAAAAGTTGTTGATAGCAAATGTAATCATTTCAACTGTGTGTCGATTTTCTGTGGAAATAAAAACTACAAGAGACTTGTTTCTTTATGACACATCTGTCACTCTCAGTTTGTTGACCACGTACGCTAGAGATGCACTGCCGAATAGAATGATGAACACACAGACTGTGATCAGTGATGTTCGCTTTGGCGTAATGATACGTTTTACCTGTACAGAAAATGCAATTAATTAAGTGTAACATTTCACAAATGTCCCCTGAAGACATATATTTAGAATCAAATTGATATGGACAAATAAAAACATTAACCGAATGTTCTCCACATTGCAAATAGCAGAATACATACTCACAAATGCATGTGTCACTGCTAGCCTTGGCTCAAAATGTTTATGAACGGATGTGACTGTTTTTAAACACAACTTTTACTAGTATGACGTACGAAGAGTCAAAACGGCTTATCAAAGCCAGATACATGACCAAATGGGAAACCGAACATACTGGTTACACCAAAAACGATGCCTATTACCAGTTGAACCGAAGAGAGCAGGTCGTTGTCTTCAGACTTCGCACTGGCCACAATAGACTGAGGTACCACCTATTCAACAAATTGAAGATAGGGTGTACCGACGAATGCCCATGCGGTACTGGTAAAATGACCGCTGAACATCTCCTGCAGAACTGTCCAACATACGAGGATCAGAGAGAGCAGATGTAGCCATCACCAGTGGAACTGCAAGACAAGCTCTATGGCAGTGGCGACAGCCTCAGGATGACTTTTTTCGAAAAAAATAATGGTTACTGTCTGACTGCATACGAAGAAGAAGAAGAAGAAACACAACTTTGTTTTAACCATATTGACTATGCCACCCGATACAATTAATACTTTTTATTACATACATTTACATATTCAGTGCAACTATCATGATATTTTGATTGGCTACTACCTATGAAGGGCAAAGATGGCGCCGTTACTGGCTGCGAGTCTACATTTCTCTACTGTTTTGGATCATTATGGATGCCGCCAGACCACGGATTTGCCTGGAATTCACACTAGTCGACGACTTACACTTGTGTTCACGGATAAGTCGAATTGTTTTCCGTCTGGACTTGTTATTTCGTTCTTTTTTGTGATTTCTTCCATCCGTTTATCCTGGTCTGGACGCCGGCTGAATGGCGCTACGCTTAAACTAGTTATATCTGTGTCGTATCTCACGGGTTAGTTCTGCCGGTTCACCTTCACGAATTTGGCGTGTGGGAATTTTAGATGCTACTATGATGAACTGAATACAGCTGGGAGAGATGCCAGACTCACGCACACGCTATGTGTTGTCCATACGACCTCTTGTGGTTATCGAAAAGGCACGACAAACTGCGTTAGATGCCTTCCCACCTTTCTATCCTGCGGGTTACATGTTTACGGAAAGGCTTCGGTGGTAACCCTGAGGCAAAAGATGCCTCCTATGCTATCTCCAGTCGTCTCGATGAATGTCTTGCCATTGGCAAAAGGTAGCTTAGGCTCTGTTAGTGAGGTTGACAAAAGTCACCCATTTCAGCGGACACAGCAAGAGATACGACACGGCTGAACAAAGAGAGTGGTCTTCATCACTTGTGATGGACAAAACTATCACCTATTAATAAGCACCACTGCTGTTACTATACATTATTGATGTATGTGATAAGCATATATACAACGAGCCGCTGTTCGAATATATAGGCGAACATCATATTGATTAGCAGTACAAACGGGAGTAAGACAGTGATGTATCCTCTCACCTTATCTATACAACATCTATGCGGAATGTATAATGAGAAATGTTAGAGAAGACGAGTACACTGAATGTGTTGATACATTTACGATTGGCGGGTACGAGATTTCAGAGTTAATACACGCAGACGACACAGTGATACTATGACAATGTGCGGAAGGGCTAGAGCAGATACGTTCAGCTTATAAATGAACACAGTAAAGATCAACACCTGTTTATAAACATCAACAAAACAAAGATAATGACCACCGACAAAACACAATGTCAACATAAATGTACATGAGGCGGTAGGGAAATAGATCAGGTAACACATTTGTAATATATGGGCTGCAGAATTAACAAAAACGGCGACTGCTCAAAAGAAATCAGAAGAAGAATTGCCATGGCAATGCAGAGACTGAACATTCTGAAGAAATTATGGCAGGGCATCAACAACACGATAAAAGTAAAATACTTGAGAGCCTGTGTGTGTCATGTGGCAGCTTATGGCTGCGAATCATGGACGATTACCAAAACGTATAGACAAACAATCGAATCCTTTGCGTCACAATGTTACAGAAAGATCATTAGACTACCATGGATAGAGAGAAAAGCAAATGTAGACAATCAGCAAGAGTTAAGCATAGAGGAGTACTGGTTTATCAATTCTACTATGCCCAAAAAAATGTAAATACCTCGGTCAAATCAAGACACATAACGGTTTTAAGAGAACAGTGATGGAAGGCATGGTGCTAGACCAAAGAGGCAGAGATAGTCCAAGAAGACGATGGCACCAAAATATCTAGGAATGCCTGCGTATGACTGTGGAGGAGGCTAGAGTTTTGGCAAGGGAAAGGGTTTCTTTCCGACAGACTGTGAGGGGAGCGACGTTCTTTTAAGGGCATGCTACATGATGATGACGAAAAACATTTGTTCCTGTCTGTGTTTTCCTCAAAATGAACCACACTGTAATCACTGCACCAGAATCGTGTTCATTCTAACGCTGTCAAGCATTTACAAACACTTAGCGGTAGATTGATTTACAATAATATGTTTTAAATAGAGATATTGCTGTTAGTTTATGCACACCTCAGTGTAGTTGCCCTTTTCAGAATGCTTGACATTTTACGCTTGTAATGTTCCCCCTATCTGGCTAACAGTTATATGTTATACGGTATACTAAATGTACATTGTAGAGAATAATAAAATTACTTCCAGATATGTCAAAAAAAACTTGAAAATATAAATTTATCGCATAGAAATGTAATACGGAAATATACATGAATACTCGTATATCGATGAGAAATGGTATGAGTAATACTTAAATCACGACGGTGAGCTGGGAATACGCTTTAGCGGTCAGCTACGCAAAGCTAACTGCTCGAATCCGAGGCAGCCACACAGAGCAGACAAAATCCGTCTGCATCTCCACGTGGTGATCCTTTATAACAGGCTGCAACAGGGCAGGATGGCTAAGGAGAACCGATCAAAGTAGGAAAGCTAACCCAAAACATACAGAGGTCATGCTGAAGTCGGATGTGTCGGTCCAAAAGGTGCAAATATCACAGTCTAATTGTAAAATAGCACACAGCGCATTTCATTTTTTTCGGATTATATCCTGCTTGCTACTCACAAAGCACAGTTCAGAGCTTCGTAGTGCACGTTTAAGAACGTACGGTAAAGAAGCAGTGGAATGCAGAAGATGATGATACAGGTAGAAGAAGGAGAAGAAGTTTACTATATTTTTAATGATTTTACATTCCAACTTTTAAAGGAGCAGTTATGCACAAATATCTCTCCAATGGGACCATAGCTATTATGCAACTGCTGACACGCGTAAAATGGGGCATGGCCGACGTGAGGTAAAGAATGTCAAACGGATCAATGGGCAAATCGGATGTCACAACTGCTGGAGTTAAGCTTACACACGTCCATACCATCGTTGAGAGGCTGCCACAATCAGAAACTGACAATCCTGAAAAAAAAAGAAAAAAACACACAAGAAAGTTTGTCTAAGAATGCATGTTTGTACATATATCCATTCATTTTAAGTAGCGTATTGTATGCACATTAGTTAAATGCACATTCAACATATTTCTACACAGGCTTGCAATGAATGTCAACAAATTTGGGTTCGATGCTGGGAAGTATCGATTTGCACTACGGCAGAATGACACATTGCCGCTTTCTTAAAAACGCCCTAGGATGTGAGAACAGCCACTGAATCCCACTACCAATGAATCGTCGTAAAGAGTTCAATTAACTAGCCAAGAGTAGCTTTTATCGTAAACAGCATCTCTCGGTTCGAATGCTATTATAATTTCGGTTATCTGAAACTGATTAGGGAACACTGACATCTTTCTGTGGTAATCATTTAGGCAAAGGAATGTATCTAAGTTTCAGACATAAACATTACATTCAAGGCAAGCGAGGATATATTTTGTTAGCTATGGGCACGTCCTTCCAGCTGAAAGGTTAACTGCTATTACTGGATTTACATTCGTTAATATTATCTAGAGCAGAAGCTTAAAATGTTATGAATAAATTAACATTCGTTATCATGTTTCAGAAAATAAACATCAAACTGTGAAGTGCACATATTTTAGACTAATCAGCAGACTGATTCACTTGACCATGATACTGAACAAGATTATTCAGAAACATACGAGTTTGCGTGTGTGGTTTATATAATATTGTAAAGCACTTGGCAGTGCTAAAAATGATATTTTATTTCTAACTTCCCTGAAATTGATCTAGCTAGAAAAGACGGAATACTCAGTAACATGTATGGGGAACAGCTATCGAAAGTAAGATCTGGAAAGAAATACATATGGTGATATATGTACTTTGTATTGACATACAAATGTGGTGTGAGGCAGGGATGTGTGTTGTCACCGTGTCTCTAACATCTAAATTGTCAAAGAGATTGGGTGACGTGTAGGCCAAATATCAATTGATGAATTATCAACAATCTGGGACACGCTGATGACACAGGGGAGTTAGCTGAATGTGATCGATATTGCAGGAGCAGATGTGAAGAAAATAAATTGGACATGAACATTAGGAAAACAACACCTCTTAAAATTAACAAATCATTCACGGAACCCACATTATACGCCGGAGTGAACAATGGGGCATTGGAAGGACTAAATTCACGTATACTAATACATGATGGCACCATCAGTAAATAAAGTGAAAAAGATAATACAAATCGCCTAAAAGACATTTAACAGCATTTTACATACTTTATTATACAGAGAAATGTCAAATACTCTAACAATGAGAGGTAGCAGGTGGTATATATGTTTATCAATGCTATACAGTGAAGCAACGTTAGCTGTGAGCAAACAGCTTGATAACAAAATAGACTCACTTTATCTGTGGATATTCGGAAGAATGTGTTGAATGTAATATACAGAAAAATAAACACGGGAAGCAGTTGGAACGAAATAAAAAATTGTACTGCATATACTGAAATACAGACACAGTAACTCATTCAGATATGTTGAACATATAATGAGACGATACATTGCTGAAAACAATAGTAGATGGATAGGATGAATGCAGGCGGGCAGATGGCGATATTTCGAACAGCAACATCACGAGATGGAATAATATCAGTATGTCGTAGAGTACTATCAGACAAGGAAGATACGATGCTGGAGACCAAATGAGTTTACTTTTGACGAGATTACGGAACTTAAAACTATCAACACCATCACCATCAGTAAATCAACGATAGACTGCATCAAAACAAACATAAACTAAAATACAAATACGGTTAACATTTAGTGTTTCACAAGAGCAATAATCTACACGTTTTTAATCCTTGACAAAAGTATAAATGAGCTGTATATATGGTCAAGTGCACAACATTCTGTATTGTTATTGTGTTCATTTGTCTTTTCAAAAATGTTTGTAATGTTTCAGCTATACTTATTTCAGATGTTCCACAAACTGTGTCAGTTTAATTTACCTTTTTGATCCAATGTGTAGCTCATGCCATTACTGGACCTGGCCATTTTTTAAAGATGTTTATTTCACTGTGAAGCGTAGGCTCTATCTACATATGGACCGTTTAAAGGATACATGTATTCTAACGTATTTAATGGTTCTATATAATGTGAATGATTTTACATGGTGACGTTGCTTGGTCAGCCACACCCTCAACTTTTACGACATTTTAGGCAGGGACATAGGACCTAATTTGTTACACCTAGTATTACTGTTGTGGTCTAGTCCATTTCGTTCGTCTACATTTTTCAAATCCGTTACTCCATGCAAACGGACACTGGTTATGAATAATGTGTATACTTTATGTATATGTTTTCATGAAACAAATTATTTCAATCCCACTTGAAAGAATTAATTCTGATTGAGCAACATGCTAATATTTCGTTATAATTAGACTGTCCTTGACATGGCGTCGCGGGAGGTAACTGTCATAATTCATGCTTCATGCAGTTGGTTACATAATGAGCGTCACATGAAATCATGCCCAGCAGGTTTCAGCGTGGCTATGTTTTGAACCCCGTTTGGTGACCTGTATCACACAAGCCGTCATATTTAGAACACTATTAAAGTATATCATTCAGCAGTTATAGGGTATGCGTCTTAGATAATGTATTAATTAATATTAACCAATAAATCAGTAACACTATGTTATTCAACCACATATAAAGAACGTACGACTCCGGATCAGACCATGCTATCTGTTCTATTAATGAATGTGTTTTTGACATATAATTTAAAAGCCTCTAATGTTATTGTAAAACTAATGACTTTCTATTTTCTGTGTTTTAGCTTAAACATACATATTTGTATTTATTAAATATATATATATATATATATATATATATATATATATATATATATATATATATATATACCTTTTTTTACATACTGCTGTCAGGGACGAAGTGTATAATACTAAATTGTACTTTCTCTGAGCGCCCTACGTTTACGTCTATGTCGCCAGTCCGTGCGCGAAAGTAGACTATATTAACGACTAATATCTGGGTTGACTGAAACATGTGTATAATGATAATCGATCAGACCCACACATATTGACATAAGAAGCAAAATCAATCCCATTCGGAAGCTCAAACACGTGCTACTACGTGTACGGTATCTTCTTCTTCTTCTTCTGCGTACACAGTCAGACAGTAACCATTATTTTTTCGAAAAAAGCGGCGGTCATCCTGAGACTCTCGCCACTACCATAGAGCTTGTCTTGCAGTTCCACTGGCAATGGCCACATCTGCTCTCTCTGATCCCCGTATGTCGGGCAGTTCTGCAGCAGATGTTCAGTGGTAATTTTACCAGTACCGCACGGGCATTCGTCAGTACACCCTATCTTCAATTTGTTGAATAGGTGGTACCTCAGTCTATTGTGGCCAGTGCGAAGTCTGAAGACAACGACCTGCTCTCTTCGGTTCAACTGGTAATAGGCATCGTTTTTGGTGTAACCAGTATGTTCGGTTTCCCATTTGGTAATGTACCTGGCTTTGATAAGCCGTTTTGACTCTTCGTACGTCATACTAGTATCTGTTTGTGGTAGCCTTGCACCTTCTTTTGCCAGTCTGTCTGCCTCCTCGTTGCCTTGGATGTTTCAGTGTGACGGAACCCACTGTACCACTACCCTTTTTGGTGCGGACAGCTGGCACAGTTTGCAGAGTGCTGCTCTTAAGTCATTAAGCTCAGTGTTTTTCTGGCTTTTTAGCGCTGTGACTACGGCGAGAGCATCTGTCAGCAAGACTATGTGGCTCTCATTTTCACTGTGTGTTGCCATTTCTTCCACTGCCGCCCTCAGTGCCTCTGCCTCCGCTCTGAAATTGCTTGTGTACTTACCAGTAGCGAATGACAGTGTTATTTTTCTGCCATTTGGTAGGTTCAGGAATGCTCCTGCCCCTCCGTTCTGTGTAGTGTCTGTTACAGAACCGTCGGTGTATGCATGGGTCCAGTCCATGCTTGGGTAGCTTTTCGTTATGAAGCTTAGGGTAGTGTCTCTCCTTTCTTTTTCGGTCTGGCAGTTTTTGTTTGCAATACCTGGTATATTTTCTACCACCTCTGGAAATATATCCTGCCTCCAAGTAGGTTTTCGTACAGTAGTGATGGGTTTTGGTGTTGTTAGTGCGTTTTTGGGATCTTCGTGCATCTTTGCTTTGGCTATTTCTGCAAAGTTTCTCCGCTTTAGTTTCCCAGTTCCCAAATTGTTTAGCCTCTGGTACATTGGATGGTCCGTCAGTCTTCGGAGTTTCTCTGACTGCAGCTGGGCTCTGCAGTCTCTTCTGTCGGTCATGGATTGCAGTTTTGTAATCTTTTCAAGTTCTACAATTGGCGTTGACTTCATGCCACCTGTTATGATTCTCATGGCTTGGTTTTGAAGTTTACTAACTTTATCGAAGTTCGCCTTCGCTGCTGTTGTCCATGCCGCGATGCCATACTCGAGAACTGGTCTCACTCTTCCAGTGTACAGTTTCTTTAGTATGCCTTCGTCTGCTCCCCAGCTTGTGCCAGCAAGTTTCCTCATGATCGATATTCTTTCTCTGGCTTTCATTCGGTTTCTCTCAATCTGACTTTTCCATGTCATGCGCCGATCAAATGTGACTCCCAGATAGGTTGGGTTGTCGTTTGGCTGCAGGATTTTGCCATTTAAGCTTAATTTGGTACTTTGGGGTTTTAATGAGAGCGAGAATATTGTGCACGTGGTTTTCTCCTCGTTTATTTTGACCAGCCATGAGTTCGCCCACTCTTCCAGCGATGTTAGGGCCGTTTGCATCCGATTTCTTGCTATGGTGAGATTTTTTTCAGAGGTCCACATAGCCAGATCGTCTGCAAACATTGAGCTATGGACTCTTCTTGGTATATTCTCTGTAATATCGTTTATATATACCAGGAAGAGTGTGGGTGACAGTACTCCCCCTTGGGGTACTCCCTGCTCGAGTGTCACCTTTTTGCTCATCTGCCCTTGTACTTGGACTCTGGCCGTTCTTTGTTTGAGGTAGTGGTTGATCCACTTGTACATCTTCCCACAGACATCACTTCTTCTTTAGCTTGACTCTAAGTCCATCCTTCCAGACTTTGTCAAATGCCTTTTCCAGATCCACCCAAACGGCTACTGTGTGTTTCTGTGCCTGGTAGGCATCTTCTATCTCCTGGGCTATGAGGATGACCTGGTCCTCAGTGGATCTGTGCTGTCTAAAGCCGGCTTGCTGTGGAATTAGTATTCGTTTTTCTTCCAGATGCCACATCAGTCTGGTGTTTATCATCCGTTCCACCAGCTTGCCGACACAGCTCAGTAGGCTTATGGGCCTGTATCCATTCGGATCTGTTTTGTCCTTTCCTGTTTTTGGTACTGGTACCAGTATTGCATCTTTCCATGCCTGGGGTACAATACCCCTTTTCCAGCTTTGGTTCAGGACTGATAGTAGTTTTTTCTTCGCTGTTTGGCCCAGCCCCATCAGCATTTCGTTTGTTATCCCGTCTTTTCCGGGAGATTTCCTTCTCTTTAGTGTTCTCATAGCCTCTTCCATTTCGCGCATTGTTAGTTTGGCCATCATGTGCTCTTCAGGAGCCGTATTTATGTTTTCGTGCCCCTTTAGCTCTTCGCTAATGTCTGTATGCTTATCTGCAGGGACCTCGATGTGGTTTGCTCTGGCATAGTGATCGACAAAGGCGTTTGCGGCTTTCTTACCTGTGATCAAGTTCTCGCCCTGCTTGATAGTAATTTGTTTATTTGACGGGGTTTCGTCGTTCATGGCTCTGACTAGCTTCCATAGCTTGTTCCCTTCTTTGTCCAGGTTTAAACTTTCCGTTTTATTTTTCTCAACTTTCTCTTGCTGTTTGCTTGAGAGTGTGTTTGTACTTCGCCGTTGCGGCTTTGAGGGCGATGTTTGCCTCCATGGATTTTTCTCGCTCTGCCATGTTCCTAGCATTTGTAACCGCATCTTCCACTTTCTGCAACTCATCATTCCAGTAGGGCTTATAGTTTTTCCTAGCTCCTCTTGGGATGGTTTCAGTGGCGGCTTGCATTATTGCCTTGCTTAGGGTCTCTAGCATGGGCTTCATTTTGGTGTTTCGTGTGTTGATGGTTTCACACAGCCCATCTGTCAGGATTGCAAATCTGTCCCAGTCGGCTCGTTTGTAATTCCAACGTGGGAGCGGTTTTGTTTCCTGTGGGCCTACTTCCATGTCAATGGTTAGCCTGATCGGCCTGTGGTCGCTACCTGCCAGTTGGTTTAGCACCTGGCGGTCTATTTTATAGTGTATGTCCTGTGTGGAGAAGGCCAAATCTGGAGTCGAGGTTGTGTGCCATGTTCTTGAATAGAAGCTAGGGCTATCCTCCGGCCTATTGATTAGGGATAGATTTGCATCTATCTCCCAATCTTCCACTTCGTCACCTCTACTGTCTGTGTCAGAGTATCCCCATCTCTCCGAGTGGCTGTTGAAATCTCCAACTACTATGCAGTTGGAGTCTCTGACCTCCATACTCGAGAGCGATAGGTCTCTGTTTGGTGGTCCGTACAGATTGAAAATGCGGAGCTTCGTCTCTTGAGCCATTATGTCAACTCCTACAATTTCTGCTTGTCCGGTGTGATTGACAGGTACCGCGCTACTCGGTATGCTGTTTCTGGTCAGTATCAGGACCCCTCCTTTGTGGCCTTCTCTATCTAGACGGAAGGTCTGGTATCCTCTGATTGAGAATTTATGGTTATTGTTGAGGTGCGTTTCCTGGATACATGCCACGTCAATCTTACCTTCATGCAGGTGGTGTGTTAGGGAAAGTTTTTTGTTAATGACTCCCTCCGCATTCCACTGTAATATTTTGAGGGTCTTGAGGTTTTGGCCAATAGACGTTACCCCATAGCCATGTGCCTTGACTCCACGACACATGGGTGGGTGACCACCAGTAGTCAAGGGTGGGCCCCTTCGAGGCGTGGGGCCCGGCGCTATCGCTGCCTGGCGGGTCTCCTCAGGATGAGCGCCATGCGTTTTTCGAATAGGTTGTGCTGCCATCATACTGTGATTTACGTTGCACTGTTTTGTTAGGCTTGCGGCCCCGTGCATCCGATTTCAACAGGCGTTTCTGTAGGGATGCCCTCCTTAGCCTTTGGCTGTCCCCAGCCTATCTGCAAGGCAGCAGTTGTTTACGATCAGAGTTTTCTCTCCTATGGAAGTTGTCTTACCAGACTGTCGAGTCTTCACTACTCGTGTCTATAGGGTGCAATGATGATATGTGATATATGAGATGGACTGGTTTACCCGGAAGAGAGGCAGTCCAGTGTGTCTGTATCCCAGGATCGTCACGTCCTGCCAGAAACGTAGCATTTGCATGTGAGTGGGGTATCTCTTTTTCCCTTTATTTTCTTGGCTTCTATGCAGGGATGGTACGCCTAGCATTCCCCGCCACCTGGGGTGTTGACACAGTGGGGCAGGTGTGCAATGTCCGCTGGTCTGCATCTCTTCTGCGTCCAGCATGATAGTTATGGCTGATAACGTACAGAGGTAGATATCGTAGCCGGAGTGCATTTAGCCAGAGGACAAGCCTGGTAATGTCACAGAGAAGTTGATCGCCTGGTGTGCGGACAAATCTCATGGTCAGTGGTTGAGTCTTGCCAGTTCACAGTGTGGTGGCTGCTCTACTGTTTTCGACACCCCGACCAGGTTCTAAGTCTTTGGTTGGTGTTTTTCGCACCCCATCGCCGTATAGGGTGAGTATCTAGCAGTTCTCCGCCCGCTTTGATTTGCGGGCGGCAAGGACCTCTTACTGTGGCTCTACCTGATAGGGCTGGGGCGCAAGCCCCAGGTCCCGAGCATGTAGGAGCCTCCCATTGCAGTGGTGCTGAGATTTTGGGCGGGATTTCGGCTTACAAGGGTTCGGCCGTAATCCCCCACATGGTAGCCTCGCGCCCTTGGCTTATCAGCCTGGTACGTGAACCAAAGTGTCTGCGGCTCCTCTCGATTTGAGCTCGATTTCCGTAGCAACGCCCTGTCATTTGTAGGATAAAACTGACCTGTCTTCAGATCTATTTCCAGCACCCGTTCACTATTTGGTCAGACGAATTTATTGAGGGCTTTTGTTTGTCAATGACCAGGTATTTGAAATCTGCGGTTTCTGCGGAGTTAAACACGATTTCCGTAGCGTTCTTTCATTTGAGTGTTTGAGAGCTGACTTGTCGTCCGTGAGTCTAATACCAGCGTACGTTCATTATTAGACCCAAACGGCAGTGCTCCCGATTTGTCAGTTGTTCTACAGTATTGGCGTGTTCAGTCAAATTAAGCCGCAGGTTCCACACCTGGTGGTGCCCTTCCGTCAATTCCCTTAGCGAGACAATCAAGTTTCTTAAAGGGTAGCCCCAAAAATTTTCGAGGGTCTAATTCCAGCACATGTTCTCTATTAGACCCCACGAAGGTGTACTTTTTGATAGTCATTCTGCAGTATTGGCGTGGTAAGTTAACTTAGGTCTCAGGCTCCACTCCTGATAGTGCTCTTCCGTCAATTCCTTTATCAAACACTGGATGCAGACAAAACCGAGCCACAGGCGACATAACCCCAGATTTCTGGGGGTCTAAGTCCAGCACCAGTTCCATCTTAGACCCCAGAGGAGTGGTCTCGGCATGTCAATCATTTCAGTGTTGGCCGTGTTGAGTCAAATTAAGCCGCAGGCTCCACTCCTGGTGGTGCCCTTCCGTCAATTCCTTTAAGTTTCAGCTTTGCAACCATACTTCCCCCGGAACCCAAACACTTTGGTTTCCCGGAAGCTGCCCGCAGAGTCATCGAAGCAACTCCTGCGGATCGCTAGTCGGCATCGTTTATGGTCAGAACTACGACGGTATCTGATCGTCTTCGCGCCTCTGACTTTCGTTCTTGATTAATGAAAACATTCTTGACAAATGCTTTCGCAGTAGCTCGTCTTGCGGCGATCCAAGAATTTCACCTCTAACGCCGCAATACGAATGCCCCCGTTTGTCCCTGTTAATCATTACCTCCAGTTCCGAAAACCAACAAAATAGAACCGAGGTCCTATTCCATTATTCCATGCACCATTATTCAGGCAGCCGAGGCCTGCTTTGAACACTCTAATTTTTTCAAAGTAAACGCGCCGGCCACCCAGGACGCTCAGCGAAGAGCACCCGTGGGAGAGAGCCGGCAGACGGTAGGGCAGGAGACAACGGGCAGTGAACCGGCGCGAGCCGGACCGCCCGCCTGCGCCTGAGATCCAACTACGAGCTTTTTAACTGCAACAACTTTAATATACGCTATTGGAGCTGGAATTACCGCGGCTGCTGGCACCAGACTTGCCCTCCAATAGATCCTCGTTAAAGGGTTTAAAGTGTACTCATTCCAATTACGGGGCCTCGAAAGAGTCCCGTATTGTTATTTTTCGTCACTACCACCGTGCCGGGAGTGGGTAAGTTGCGCGCCTGCTGCCTTCCTTGGATGTGGTAGCCGTTTCTCATGCTCCCTCTCCGGAATCGAACCCTGATTCCCCGTTACCCGTTACAAACATGGTAGGCATGTCACGTACCATCGACATTTGATAGGGCAGACATTTGAAAGATGCGTCGCCGGCACATGAGGCCATGCGATCAGCACAAAGTTATCCAGAGTCACCAGTGGGGACGCCGCAACCCCGCGAGGGGAAACGACGATTGGTTTTGAACTAATAAAAGCGCTCTTTCCGCGAGGGTCGGAGCTTGGTAAGCATGTATTAGCTCTAGAATTGCCACAGTTATCCAAGTAGGATCGTGTCATCTAAGGAACCTCGACTGATTTAATGAGCCATTCGCGGTTTCACCGTGAGACAGTGTGAACTTAGACATGCATGGCTTAATCTTTGAGACAAGCATATGACTACTGGCAGGATCAACCAGATATCTGTCGGAGACGTACGTACAGCACACACCGGTCGGCGGAGGAAGGGTGTGTAAAAAGCCTCGCTGGGACGACGGCCGCAGGGACCGACTGACGGGACGGACGGTTTGTTCCACCCGTCCCTCACTCCGTCGACCTAGGACCGCCTGACAGGGGCCTCCCACACGCACCAGACGACCGACCGACCGGGCTCGCTCGAGGAGGGATGGCAGCGCTCTGTGCAGAACGGATCCCAACGACCTCGGCGACGAATTTCACTGGGACTAGAGACACAATTTGGCCTGCCCTTCTTCTCCGTAGGGAGAACGCAGGGCCTCGAGGCAACGATTCCTGCTTTCCATTTGCCGGTCACAAGCTCTTTGCGAGAGTCGGACCACCAGCGAGACGTACTGTCGAGCTCTGCTATAAGCCTTAGATAAATCACCACGGACGGACCACGTTTCCTGATACGGACCAGACTAGCGCACCTCGGTGGAGGAGCCACTACCACAAACCGCACCCAATTCGCACTACGGGGAAAGGCAGGCGAGCGTTTTCCGCAAGCCCGCGCTATCGCTCCGCCTGGCGGGACTGAGATCGCTTTACGAACACTGGTTGAAATTGAGTCGCCGCGGCGAGACAACTACCCCAGATACGGTATGATACTGTTGTTGTTGTTGTTGTTATTGTTTAATTCCAACAATGAGTACGTTTACTCGTTTGCGTCCTTAAAAGGAAGTTACATGGCGGTTTGTAGTAGCTTTCCTGACATCCTGTGCATGATGATGAAGGTAGACTGCGGTCCTACATGCGGTTTTGCTATACGTGGCTGATTCTGCTTGGCGCCGACCACCATGGGGATCACATCGATTCATATCACGTCAATTAGGCTGCCTTGAAAACTAGCTGTTTCCAGGGAACGCTACAAGTACGATATAGTGGTCCTGGACAGGCTATTTACCCAGACGAGACGTCCTTGTCAGAATGTTAAGCCTGCCTGGACTTGCGTCTCAGTTCTGGCATGTTGTGATAACAGACCGTCACTTGATATAACGTACCCATTGTGAACACCTTCCGGTACATCAGTTTCTGGCTAACCACCGTTTGAACTGTCTCTAACGACACAGCGAATTCCTCTGCTAGCGAAGGTAAGCTCCAGCGGCGGCCCACCCGAATTGCATCAATTTTGGCGATGGGATCGTCTGACGCAACATAATGCGCATGATCTGGTCTCGAAAGATCTTTCGTTAGAAACATCGTTGTCCAGTTCTTCAATGTAGCCTTTGACCCACCCGTTACCATCATACACTGTTTGCCTTACGTGATGAATGTCAACTGGTCGATATCCTTCAACTGTTGGAAGCCAAATCACCGCTCGCTGATGAACTCTAAACGAATTCCGTATCACACCAGCAATGTTTTCAACTGTCTGTTGAGGCAACTATGAGTCGGAAGATAATGCATCTATATAAGCTTGAAGGCTGGTAGGTATTGTTTACACCTGGAATGACGTCACCATTTGCATCGTACGTATATTCACTTCGTACAGTTAGGTCCCGTTTCATTTTAACACGCCTCGTATGTTAGCAACCCATTTCCTTGTCAACAGAGTGAAGAATGTCAACACTTGTTATTCAAATAGATACATTTGTTTGTAAAAACACAGCGCTCTTAGCTTTTTGCCACTCAGACGCTTGCAAAGTAGGTAAAAGTTGTTAGATCCATCCGTCCCAAGTAATGAGCCAAGGAATCAATTCTTCCCACTAAAGAGGCTGATAATGAGTCCATCCCCAGAAAAGAGATGGATATTGAGTTCCTCCTCAGTAAATAGAACGTGATTTAATTATTCATAATGGAAGTGCCCAATGATACATTCCTCTCCACAATAGCTCAATAATACATTCTTCACCATTAACAATCTCAGAAAAGCATGCGTTCTCAGTAAGGAGTACTTAATACATGTTCTCCACCCAGACAGGCATGCATGCACAATACACAACCAACACCCATAAATAACACATGAAAATTTGTCATTAGTATAGAACACCGGAATGTATGCATCTAAAATAAAATCGAACGAATCCATTCCTCCGCAATAACTATCAAATAAATCCCTTCATCTCCAACAAATATCAAATAAATCCGTTCCTCGCCAATAATGATCCCATAAATACATTCCTCCCAAGTAAAAAGCCCGGGAATCAATTCGTCCCCATTGTAAGCCAACACATGTATTCTCCATATTATATAACATGTGTTTCCCTATTCATTTAAATTCTTTGAGGAAAAACTATTCAAATGTTTGTTTTTTTTGGATAATTGTGAATGTTGCTAATGAAAGCTTTGTGAAATTGTACAAAATACTTTCATTGTTGTTTCATACGATCAGTGGGTTTCCCATATTGGCTTTCGCTGAATGTGTCCGCGTATGATAGCTTTCTATCCTAAAGTAATTAATGTTAATAGTGGCTCCTGTATCTATGGAGGACACCTTACATCATGCTCCACATATATCATGGCTGCGTGGTTCATTTATAAACCATTTAAAGAACTGTTATTTTCTTACATAACTTGTCTTACGGAAGTTACTGCGCTGGTCTTAAACCTCACTCTTTTGTCCTGAGCTACCTTGGATCAGTGACAAGACATAAGTCGATACGGCTGATGATAGCACTTTTTTTTATTTGTTCCGCAGAATGCAGTCCCAAAGGCCTTGAAGCAAGGGGTAATTCATCCAATTTGTTGCACTAATAGGATTACCAAAACGAAATCTCCGTGTTCATAACAAATGAGACACGGATCTGTAAAAAAAAGAAGCCATGTTCCAGATATTCACAAAGTGTCGTTTACAGAGTGAAAGTCAAAGCCACGTACACAATGGCCGACGCACTATGATAATCCAACTACTCTGAAACCCACATGATGCAACGGAGGTAATACATAAACATTTGTAAAGCATGCATCTGGTCTACCTTGCCACTAAAATGAACTCAGATACATATTAAATCAAATGTATATCAACCAACATAAACTGGTTCATTTCTCATTTAACTCAAAGTGTGACCTGCGACGATCCACGTGATATAAAGTGTGTATAGAATAGACTAAGTTTAGACGTCAGAATGTGTTGCAGAATGCGACGTGATTGTTGTTAGAGATTAGCAGCATCATTATGTAAAATCATTTCTACTGAAACAACCACATTAAATTTTCGCATTTTGGCATCCCACAAAAAAAATAATATATGTAGTGTCTTTAACCTTTGATTCATTTGAATCTACAATTAGAACAGTTATGAAGTTCTCCATCTCATTATGAAATACTGGCATATCGACTGAATATCAAGAGATTTTCTGACCCTTTGGTCGATTCTTTTGAGATGTTTCTGATTAACGTTTTCGACTACTATATAATGCAAACACATTATGTAATACACACACAGATATAAAAACATCCACAGAACCTATTTTACGAGTAGTCAAAATACCATTTATGTTTCTATAAATCCCCGGCAACGATTATGTACTTATCACACCGTTTAAGTAATGCGTCAAAAGCTTCAGCGTAGAAAGATGCGTCTATATTTCTGAACCAATTCATAACAGCCTGTTTCACTTAGTCACCAGTGCTAAAATGCTGACCTTCAGGAATTCTGTTATGAGGACTAAACAGGTGAAAATTGCTTGGGACAAAGTCTGGCTATGAGGTGAATGTGGCAATACCTTCCAGCCGAGTGGTTACAAGATGGCACATAGTGCGGTGAGATGTATGAGATCGAGCGTAATCTTGCAGGAGCAAGACGGGGTAATCTTTCACGGATGTATAGCCTTCTCTAAAACATTTACATTATTGAATTGTCTTACTGCGGCAGAGTTTGTTTTTATTGTTATGTTGGAACACGTTTTGTGATTGCATATAATCCAATCAACTCACAGTTTGAAAAGGAACAATATAGAATATGTCTTCAATTTCATGACATCTTATTACAAGACAATTGACACTAAAAATACGTTTGAAGAACACATACATAACATTATATTAGTCAGTAATAACTTCCGTAGTTACGCAATTGTACTATCTACATAATGAAGGCCAAAAACAATTAATGTAACGTTTCATTTATGATTCTATTAATTTGTAAACCAGTCCAACAACCTCAATATTTATATTTTGCTTTTCCTAACATACAAACTTTTATTATTTTGAAATCAAGGTACGTAGGAACTGTGGTCAAATTACATGTCTATTTAATTACTGTGTGAACACATTCATCAGATTCGGCAATAATTCTGGACTACCGCCGATGATAATGTAACGCTTTCAAAAATACAAAAGATAGGCTACTTGTTATACACATTAAAAAACACCGATGTAATGCAGACGTCTTCGATATTAGTATAAACTGTGAAACATAGAAAGTGTACTGAGCATGTGCTTCCTCGTTTTGGTCATGTGATCCCCTTTACCGGGACACATTTTAGTTCAATTTCACCTTAATGTGCATAGGTACAAGACGACTAACGACTTTTCTCTATTGTCTTGACTTATATTTTCCATTTCTACAGTAAAGCCACCTGGGGAAAACAAAGGTGGGAGGAGGGGTGGGTGAGATGAAAGGTTTAGTTTTATGTCCAGGGACAGATGCTGAAGTAAATGGTATCCATTGACGATTTAGAATATCCGCAATATTTCCTATCAAGTAAGATGGCCGCACCTGAATGATTGAGCTCTTAACTCGCTCCGGTGTTTGTGCCGTTTTCTGATGTTTGCCGGATCCTGTTAGGAGTAGAATTCACAACTACTTCACCAGGTATTATAAAGGACTTTATCCTGTAAATTAATGTGTTTTCGATCGGTTGGCATGTGCTGCAATTCCTTGCATTGCATGCTTAGCTTAAAAGTGGGAAACCAGTCCAAGGTGGTATTCAACGTTCCGCTTAACTGCACCCATAATTCAGTCCAGGTTATCATTACACAATGATTTTCCTACTCGTACTGAAGCCACTTTCCTCCTGCCTCTTCCTTAAAGGAGGTTACACGATACCTCTCCCAACTTTGTATTTTCGGCACGGCAAAGTCACGATGACTGAGATGGGCACACTCTAGATGTCCCGAGAGCGGAGCACGAACAAGGAGGGAGTCAGACACAGACGGACATAGACAACCTGACACAAACATTAGTTTAGCACATACTCCACACGGCTCTCATCCCGAGGTAGTAGAATGTGGTGTCACCTGAGGAGTCTGTAGGGATTTCGGTCAACACTCTACGAATGAAAATACTCTCAGCAATTATTCATGTTAGTGATCATTCGACGCAACGGTCTTTTGACACCTAAGCGAAATTTATTATTTCCTGTATATCTAATTCTCGGTTGGTCATGGTTGGAAAAACCAAACCCTGGGCGTTCTCTTCTGCCTTAGGATGGGCAAGCCATCAAGAAAAACAAAGCTCACAGTAACCACTGCATGTAGATTACGTACATCGATTAGTGCATATTTTATTCACGTTCATCAAATAGATCAATTAGGGAGCATAAATACAGAGTGGCACAGAGACATACTCACACTCTAAACAAGGAAAGGGACCTAGTGGTAGAAATAGAGTGAGCAAGTACAGCCATAAGTTAAAAAGGCATACTATTGTGTTAGGTATGATACAACGTGCTATTAAACATATGAGTAAGGAAGTGATATTGCAACTGTATAAAACATTATTTAGGCCTATATTGGAATAATGTGTCAGAGTATTGAGTCCTGTATCGTAAAAGGGATGTAAACATGCTGTAAAGGATACAGAACCGTGCGACATATAGTGGGATTCCTGAATTAAAATAATTAGGAAAAAATTAGACAAAAACAGACTTCAGTGTATTTAAAATCTGAATTACTGGTGATTTAATACATGTTTATAAGATTTCAAGGGAAAGGATACATTATACTTGAGAACGTTTTCCAAAGAACATCCGGCTACTAAAAACAAGAGTTCACCGCTATTAAATTAATTAAATAATAGTCAAAATGAGATGCGTGGATTTATTTATTTTTTTAGTCAGAGAGTGTGAATGCTTGGAATGCATTGCGGCAGAAAATAGTGAGAGCATGGTTAATGATACATTCACGAATGTATTGGTTGCGCTTAGTGAAATTGTATAAACCGGATATATACTGGCACTGCATGGTCTTCTAAACAGTATATACACTTAAAGATAAACGTGATTGTGCAAACATGTTCCATGTTGATCATGTTACTGAAAGAAAATAATGTTATAAACATTTTAGGACGGACAGTATTCCCAGATAGCACAGCATTTTAAATAACGCTGGGTTCAATATAATATGAGTTTATGAAGATGCGTACCGGACAGATAGTTATGGGACACGAAGTTTCACGTTTTTTTGTATTAACAGTTGTAAGATTAATATTTGTTTTCGATATCAATAAGTATATTTTCAGTTTTATTCATTACACATCTTTTTTCTGGGACATGATCAGTTTCGATGTTATCATGTGTAAGGTAAAATCCAGATACAACAAAAACAACTACAATTTTTCATAGAACCGGTGTCGACATAGTCAAGTCGCTCGTCCATCAAGAAACCAACGAAAGTGCGAACAGTTGGTGTTCGAATTTCGTGGGCTTCAAAAGTCAATGAGTCGCAAGGAATTTGAGACTGTCTGATAGTTCAATCGGGGATTGACGAAAAACCCGGAGATCTGTCCACGAAATGCGCACCTAACAATAACAAAGGAAGTTGAAAATGGAAAAGAGCCGGTCTTTCATCTTTTGTCCTGACAAGCATAAACGTATACATAGCCATTCCATTTCGTTGCTGGCATTACGGGTAAAAGGATATTTGTAAATAAAAAACAATCCCATCATAACACTGGATTGCAAGTGTATACAAAACGTACATATAAACCTACATATAAATAGAACAGGAATACCAAAGTAACATGTTCTTAGAATGTATGCATACATTTAATTGTACAATGTATTGGAGAGTCATGATCGAACAAGATGCGTGATATTATTGTATCCAAAATGGCATCATACTTTCGGAATATCGGATTACATTCGAAAGTGGTTAATACGCAGGTTGACCTCAGAATCTAAAGTACATTAAGCCAGCATCACGTCTACCTTGCATGTATGTTTGTTTGAAGTAGTGCTTTGCCAATATTCGTATAAACCGCATCATCACACTGACATGGATGAACACATGGAATCACCAAATATGCATTCGATTTGGTTCAAAACATGACGAAACATGCTTCAATGTACATACAGTGTACATGGACATTTTTTATTATTCTTACACAATAATGTTATTGATATAACTGTTTCAATCATGATAGTCTTGAGATTGGTGTAATTCTATAAATAAGTATGTTTACCATTGTTGCTGTATTGTCTAATTGCAGTCTAATTTAACGTCAATTTGCACATCCATCTTTCCTGAGAATTCACCGAATCACAGTTCGCGAGTTGTCCACATATGTAGACAATAAATCTTATAAATAATAAACACATAGGTATGCATACGACACAGCACACAGCAGACCAGAAAGATGTCTGTTTTTTTCAGAGCCTGGCGACCTGCTTGAGTGCGCCGATAATGATTACAACGTTATACAAAGCAGCCATACGTCTTTATGAAACGTGGGTCTAAGAGTCTAACCTGGACAATAAAGGTTACTATTCAAGTTGAAAGACACCAAATTCGTCTATATGTTAGAATATTCAGGATGTGCCACATCATGCGTCCTGACAGCTGGACCTTCTTTAAGAAGAGGTTTAAACAAAATATACCGTCAGATGACAAAACTCATGGACAAAATGTGTTCCTTCGAGGTGGAGCAACCTTACTCATCTGTAACTCTGTTATTATGTTATGTATATATGAAAAAAGGGATAATTTTTGTTAAACCACACATCAAACTCTATTTGTGTATGGCAGAACATATTACAGGGAATTACTAAAGAATATGTATGTTTTCTTTACCAATTACAAGCATGTTTTGAGAGTCTAACACAAAACGTTTATTTAATGTATGATAGTAGTAAGTCAGAAACTGAGAATGGGAAAGTGATTGGTATCATCATCATCATCATTAGTCCTGAAATCTGAAATGTCATTTGGGTACCAATACTCCAGATTGCTGGACCAGTTCCTGTCACTCAACTCGGTTCTGTACCATGTAATATGTTGTACATATGGGCTGTCCGTTCCACTCTATGATGTTGTATTTCCTTCTCTTTTTTCTGCCTCCCTCTCTTACGCTTCTCAGGCACAGTACCTTACAGATCAGTCTTGGTTAACCCAGATGATCTTGAAACATGCCCATACCAATTGAGCTTGCATGTTTTTAACCATACTAACTATTTCTCTATATTGCCGACTTCTCTCTTAACGGTTTTCCAAACTGCCTTATTCGTGAAGTTGTGTAGATACGAAATGCAGAAGATTCGACAAACACTTCTCATTTCAATTGCACAGATTATTCGCTCTAGAACTGCTGTCAGAGTCCAAGTCTTACATGTTTAAATGTGCACGAAAGTAGCAAATGCAAACATTAAACTCAACTTAGATTTCAGGTTGATGCAGTATGTCTCGACCTCAGTTTGGCAAGAATAGCCATTGTCATCATTGTCCTTGCATGAATTTCAGTTTTCAAACCGTCCACAACCATTAGTACTCCCATGTATTTAAACTGCTTAACAATCGGACTAATCAGAGCCTCTGGGAAGTTCACAATGATGTTCCTTTTCTTTGCATTAATTTCCTTTCCAAACATTTAAGCGCCATTTACAAGGTTTGTGATAAGATCCGCAGGTTCTAGCTGCGCTCCAGCCACCCCGGTAATGTCATCTGCAAGCCTGAGATTGGTGAGTGTACGACCACCTGTACTGACTGTACCCACGTGATCCTCCAGAACGTCGGCCATGATACGTTCAAGAAAAACGTTGAATAGTGTCGGTGAAATAATACATCCTTGTCGTACACCGAATGACGTGCGGAAATATTCCCCAGTTATCCCGTTAAGGTCGACTGCACTGGTTGTTTGAGAGTAGAGTTTCTTGATGACGTATGTAATGCCGAAACTCCATCTTATGTGTTTTGCATAGTTGCCCACAGGGCCTCATGCCAGATCATGTCGAAACCATGTTTAAAGTCAGCAAAGACTTTCTACAGCTTTTGATTATGCTGTAGAAATTTTTCGTTGAGCTGACGCTGTGTGTACTCTTCACTAATCTATGTTCCGGATACTTAAACCGGACATTGAATAACCAGGTGGAGAAGAGAATCCAGGTATTCAATATGTTTGTTTATAGAAGATTGAGCCATTTCTCGTGTAAAAAGAATAAAACACATGCGGAAATAAATAATTTAACTGTGTGCCATTTGCAGTGACTCGACTTGGAGGTACTGGCACATTCACTTTAGAGCCCAGACCTCCCTCCAAGCGATTTCCAGGTGTCTGGACCCCAAACATAATCTCTGGGAGGTTAGCATTTCAGCACTGATGACAGAGCTGAAACAGGGTGTCCAGGATTGGTTCAGTCATATTTTTCAAATATATCTACGCTAAAGCTTTTCAAGAATTTCTGAAATGCTCGGCTAAGTGCAATAACGTTATAGGATATCATTTCGAAAGAAACATGCTATTTTTACTAATTCAATTTTAAAACATCCGTTGCAAAAATAAATCACGGATTAACTTGAACGCCCCTAATATATAAATTGGTTTTTAGTGTTGCTGGAAGTATTTATGAAAGTAGTTACATTGTTAATACCGTACCATCCGTCATAGAGCCATGGAACTCGCATCCTAACCTCTAAGTCACCATCGCTGCGCCCATCATCTCACAAAACACTCTGACCATTTATTATCTTCTCAATCAACCGATCTCCCCTCCCCTTTCCCAATCCGTGTTTATCCTCTGGCCCTTCATTTAGTTGATCTTATCATATCCCTCAACCCGACCTTCTCCCATCCCAAAACCCAATCATCTCTCTTCATAAACTCGCCCATTTCACCCTACGATCCTATCTGCTTCGGCGCTGCAACTGTTAATTGTGACAATTGCACATTTATAAACCCTCTTTCTGCACTCATAACATTATATTCATCCTATTGCACATCCCCCGTTTCAACAGACTCATATCGTTCTCAACCTTATCCCTCCTCAATGAAACAGGCTCTTCCACACTCTAACCGGCCACCACTGCACCATATCGTTCATACCCAACCTTTCTAATTCTCGAAAAGTATGCAATTATAACATTAAAATCGTGCCGAAGAAACAGTGAAATAGTATATGTTTCTTTCGAGAAACAATTCGTTTGCTGAAACGGAATCCGTTTCACGACGGAAATGGGTGCATATCTTAAGCAATTACTCTGTTGGAACTGTTAACTCGGGCATACGAATTTGGTCTACCGAATTGGGTTACGAGGTTGCCTTTACTTCTGTCTAAGAAACCCGATGCAATAGTTCCACTGGCAACACACAACCACATGTACATACAGCATCATTATTGTCCCGCTTAGAAACTCTAACCGAATATTAAACTTTAAAGTTTGGTCACCATTCCGTTTGAATACCTTATCCATGTTAGTGATGATTCCAATGCGAATAATTTTCACACCAGCTAGTATGCCTCATGGTGATTGAAATCGAAGAAGTGATGATTTGACCAGACACACTCTCTTTATTGTCATCCGTAGTATTCCTCTGGTCCCCGTAATGCATTCGTTGTCGCTTTCTTGAGCTTGCTCAACAATACGTTTTACTCGTATCGTCACAAAACCGTACAGATCTATATGTTTCATACCTGCAATAACAATGTATACATAATACAAACCAAGACAATTGGATACGTGTACTTGACAATGAAACAACACAGGCAATAGCGGAAAATAACGGAAATAAGGGTAAAATCATTGTAGATGGAAAAACATTAGATTGTTCTGAAACCGTCTGTTCAATTAGGATCTAATATATTGTTATAATCTCATCACTATAGTATACGTAATAGGATTAATGTTTCATATAGTACATGTCTTGTCAACACTTTCACTTCTGACCGAAAAGATACTATGACTTACCCAGAGACGAGCAAGTCGATATCTTCAGACAGAACGGCATAGCAGACTAAAGGCCATATTCACAGCAGAATGGGGATTGTTGCAGATTTTTTATTTTTTTTGCGTTCGCCGTATTTCTCTTTTCACCAAGGCGGTGTGCGTTGCACTGTGGTTTTTATTTTTCGCCTGTCGGCCCAGTGCATCCGACTTCAGCATGAATTTTATGTAAGGGTCTGCTAGTTCCTGCATTTTCTAAGGGTTGCTTCCCCGGGGTAACGGCCGGTGCTGTCATGGGGATCGAACCGAGCACCTTTGGGTTGTGAGCCGTGCCACTTAACCACTAGGCCATGCCGTCCCCCATGCAGTAGGATTGCAGCAGATGACTAGCGACGACGTGGGAAACACACTGTGACTGTTGAATACATCCTGAAACCTTGGACGTCCACGCAAAAAGAGAAAGAACAATACTCACCTCGTAAGACATGCTAGAGGAAAGATGTACTTAGCTTTGAAAAAAAACCTTACAAACAATCAATGGTTTAATTTGCAAGAGAAACCAGTAATTTAATCTTCGTTTGGTGACAAAGAAAATAACATTGTTCAAACTGTTTTCATTTGTCAACATGATTTGATCTGCAAAAAAGCTTATCAAAGTTATCTCTGTATGTGCTGCTCATGTGGTAATAAATAAAGATATTAGCAGACGAGTTGACACTTTCCATTAGAAAACCAAACCCCCCGATAAGAATTGATACATTTACGTATTTTCCCCTAAATGAAAGTGCCGGTAAAAAGGCGATTGCCAGCATTGTTGTACTAACAGGCACGAAGCAAACTATAAACAGCGTGGAAATCATCACAACCATTTTTGCAATTTTTTGGTTACGGATTGAAACTTTGTCCCTTTGCAAATCATTCACTGCCTTCTTCATCCATTTTGAATTGCTATGTAGTTTTAATGAAAGTATTGTGGTACAGACAACAATGATCACGAAAGCACCGTACATAATGAAAACGTTGTTAACTGAAAACGAAATCGTTTCAACTTCTTCGTGATGTTGTGTAGAAACAAGACCTACAAGAGTTTTATTTCTTAATGGTGAAAATTTGATATCCAGTCGGTTGACGAAGAACACTGCCATGCCGCTACAGTAGAATGTGATGAAAATACCTATGGTGATCAAAGTCACACGTTTTGGTGTAAGGATATTTTTTATCTGAAAAAGGTAAATAATTAATATAATAATTGTGTGAGTATTACAATATAATGGAAGCAATAATGCGATACAATTCAAGGCAAACTAATTGAAATATAGGTTCAAGAATACGAATTGTATGAAGAGTAAAAACAACACAACCTGATATTCAATAATACGTAGTGTATGGCCCTTCATCTGCCTGGCCATCGTCGCCAATGCCATACACGTAGATTCAAAAATAAAGCTTTGGGTTAATATGAAGAACATCAGTCAACCCTGGCTGACAGGGACATCCTGACAATCCTATAGGAAAAGAGTTCAGCTAGAGCCAGGGGTGACCACCCGGATGTGCTACGCCTACAAAACAAATTCGGAGTTTCCGCCAAGGACATTGCACTCGATTAGAACACAAAACGCCGACAGGGTCGTGGAAAGTCTAGTGCACAACACTATCAGAGCGAAAAACCGCACGACTATGACTCTCAGCTCCAATCCCTCTCAACCTCCATCCGGCACTCCGGCCCCGCCATCCCCCCACAACCCCCCCCCCCTCCCCCCCTCCATTGCCTGAATAGGTCCGATGTATTTTCTGGACATCAAGAGAGAAAATACCTAGCAGGTGAGCCCAACATTACAACGCATCCTTGAACTACCATCCCGCCACTACTCTGCCAGATCTACTCTATGAGTACTTCACGGCAACTTCTGACACTGACACCACCCCTGACGCCACTTGTAGAGCTGATGTATTGAAGAACTGAAATATGACAAAACCGCAGACTCGACAATATTCTCCTTAATCTGTTAAAGTACGCCTTCGACCAAATTCCCATCACCTTGCACTGCCTCTTCGCAACGGAGGGGATAACAGTGGCCAAGTGCCCGTGACAAGGCGTCACGGAAATAATAATTGTCCTGTAGAAGACGAAGGGCTCACGTCTGGATTGTGACAATTACAGGTATATTATCCTACTGTCCGTTCCTAGCAAGGTCTTCGCACATGTGCTCCTCCAGATTGCAGTTCTGTTAACGAGGCATGGTCGCCACAACAGTCAGGACGCACAGCTTCCACCATTGACGTGAGTCTCGCCCTGCTCACGGAACTGCACCACTAGTTTAACCGCCCTCACCATGTCGCCTATGTTTACCTACGGGATGACTTCGATTATTTGGACTGACATGACATGTTGAAGGCCCTACAAAACGTGGTGATCATAGTCACCCTGCTGACCCTAATTGAGGAGCTCCACTATCAGACCGGCGACACATTCGGTTCTGGCAGGATCTCACAGAGATCTATGTACATAATAAACATCGAATCAATCACTATTAGCTTCGAACAAAAGTAATGTGTATCCACAATTTAAAACGCTATTAACACAAGTACAAAGAAAACAAACGAGGATGCAAAGAAGTGATTGACATAATTACATTTTAGAAAGACAAATAATTTGTTTCACTTTTTTAGCTGAATATGATTGTAGAAAATGCTTAGGAGCAGTAGTTAACCACTAACCTTATCTCTGGACATAATATATGTTTGTTTCTTCTACAAGACAATATGAGAAGTGCTATGTATTTCCAGAAGCAGGGGTTTAGTTTAATTAAAACTATAACAAAATAATAATCACGTCCAAATAATATCAACATGGCTAAGTTTGTGGTTGAAAAAAAACTCGTTAATATTATCACTAATTACCTAATACACAGCAAGAACGAGAGAAACGTTGGGGCAACGTGATCAAAACAGCAATACATCCCAACCTGTAAAGGAGCAGTTATACACAAGCATCTCTCCAGTGTAATCATGGCTGTTATGCAACTGCTGATTCTTGTGAAAGAGAAATGTGCCATCGCGGTGGTCAAGTAACTGACTTCAATGGGCTCGAATGGTAAATCAGCTGTGACGATTGCAGGAGTTATGCACACGCAGGACCAGATCAAGGTCAATAGACTGCATAGATCCGAAAAAGACAAACCTAAAAGGACAAATGGCAGTGCATGTGTCGTTTCAAATTTGTCAATTATAAGAATTGTATATAATGGCAGTTTTTAATATGTAGAATAGTAACCATATGTGTAGCTTGTTGTCGTTAATAGCTGCTTTACAAGCGCGTTAATATTCTTAGTCTACTTGCGTCCGTATTGCTTTACACAATCAATCCTATATTCTCTTGGTCATGCTCTTGCACAGGTATCTATTGTTTCAGCCACAAGTCACGAGAAAGCGCGGTGGCAGTATGTTTTTTGGCAGAACTACATAATTAAGTCTGCATTAAAGTGAAGTGCATGCCCTTTTTTTCCACTTTCTTGAGACTAATTTGCATTTCAATGTCTTTTTGTTTAACCTGACCACCTATTCTTTAATTCAAATTGCCTGCTGCGATCTGATCATCTTTCTCGTTGACCCTATTATAAATGGCTACAAACACGTTAAGGATGATCTTCTATTTTCCTCACTGATTCTGTGATTTTCACAATTCAATTGTTTGCAGGAGTATCATGCATTCACATGGATTGCCTGTTTCTGGTTTGGTCATTGTTTCCTCTGGTTATAGAATGACACTTTTTACTCAGTGTTTGTTCCGCTCCACACTGGAATATATTTAACATTTGTCTAGTTGATGTCCTATCCGATTCTCGTATGTCTACTAGCTGCATAATGTGTTATTATTGCCACACATTTCTACCAAGCTCACTAACAATACTTATGTTTTAGTTTCGAACCAATCACTTTAACTTTTCTCCGTGTTTCGTAAAGATAAGTCCTTCTAAATGCATGTCATAGTTTTATTGCAATATCAAAATACGCATCGGCTTTCTAGCTGCTTAGAACAGTCACACTTTCAGTATCCCACCATCGTATTACATCCTAAGACGCAAGCAGTCTCATTGATACTCCAATACCAGCTGTCACACAACCATTTGGGTAAAGTTGATATATATATATATATATATATATATATATATATATATATATATATATATATATATATATATATATATATATATACATGTCACAGACGTTAAAGGGACAAAATCAATGATTCGCATTAAAGAGGCCCAATCTTAATAAGCAGCACAATGAAAGATAATACTATCTTCAAATAAGACTTTCCAGTCTGGAATACGGTTTTATAGACTTCAATGTGATATGCATTTGAATTTGACGGGATGAATAGTTTCTTCTTGAGAGAACGGTGATGGAAGGTATGGTGCCAGGCAAAAGAGGAAGGGGTAGACCAAGAAGACCATGGCACCAAGGTATCCAGGAATGCCTGGGTATGACTGTGGTGGAAGATGGAGTTGTTGCAAGAGAACGAGTTTCTTTCAGACAAACTGTGATGGGGTCGACGTTCTACAAAGAACATGCTACATGATAATGATGAATAGTTTCTGGTTATTTTTTGTTTTTTCTTGTTTTTTGTATATTGCTTCATCGATGTAAAATACTAAACACGGTGTCAAAGATGCAGTACACTGAATGTGCTGACAGAAGCAAACTACTCATAGTTAACTGCTTGCATTTTGTAAGCAAACCAGAGATGACCAAGACTGTTTTCCATCTCCAATATGCGGCCTTGGAACCAGGATACACCTAATGCAGCACGGCAAAGAGAATATGGATAGCAGTGAGAAGGCAAATCCGGAACCCAAACGATTTCAGCAGATACAGATTATGTCGGGTCGAAAGGCGCGGGTATTGCATTTTCCCTTTAAGCTGCGATTCACGGTAGCAAAGTCCGTTTCTTTGCGAACGCAAAGAACAAGAAGAAGAAAAACAAGAAGAACAATAACAAGAACAAAGATAAAAAGAAAACATTGCGTTTCTCTATTCCTTGAGTCGCCTTGCATCAAGACAGATATTGATTACAAAGAGAGCAGACTACGTCTAGTCGAGATGAGAATCGAATCAGATACAGTTGTTGGTAGTGAATAGCGCATATGCTGCTCTGCCACCTTCAGCATTTAGTAGAGAATGGATTTTATTGCCTCCATCTAATTAAGTTCAACTCAGCTGACATCACCACATCAAATGTCTGCAATAAGATTCCGAAAGGCTCTGGTTTTCTGCCTATGTAGTTCAATCTAAGGCTCTTCTCATGTGCTATGTGTATGTGCACGTTACATAACGGTTGAAAAACCCAACACATGACACATTGACAGGTTAGACACATACACGTACACCACATAGGTGTGTTAACATATACCTATTTACCTAATAGGCTGATGTTCACCGAATCTTGAAAACCTTGCTTCGCGAAGCAGATGATGTTGATAATGTTTGTGAGAATCCCCAAACAATTAATAATTTGACATACCACACTATAGACTAACCAAATATATATAAGGATCACTTTGTTATTTATAACTAGGTCGTCATCTGATGATGTCATCGTATCGCATCAGTAATATTTATGATATGCTATTCTTTAGTTTTAGCCCGTTTATGTAAAGCGTTATGGTTGTGATTTGTGTATCATAGTTTACTATATCAGAAATTAGAAATTTAGCCCGAATAATAACAATTATAAGATCTTAAGAAATAAAATATGAACTTTTAAAAAAAATTTAAATTCCATTTTACAAGAGAATCTAGAATATATAACCGTAATATTGTTTTTACAGAACAATTGTTTATATGCTTATTTATGTAATAACATTAGTCTAGATGAGTAAAAATGCGACTGTTTTTATAATGACATACTTTTAATCTATTTTATTCTCTTTTAAAGAATCTTTAATAATAACAATTAAGAATAACACGTGTCCTACATTTGATAATTGATCAAACGGCACAATAGTCTGATAATTGTACGCATGATGACACGCGTTAAATATTGTGAGAGGACACACGAGTTCGTCGTGTAACTGACTCATAATGGATCAGTTATCAGCTTGACCACAGGCCAAACCATGTATCGGAATTGTATAATGTATCGTGAGAGGTACGCTAGATTTTAAAGGAAATGAAAAGGTTTCACGGATTACAAATGAAATACAATTGTGTTTACAGTACTACTTTGTGAACGTTTAGTATGACATTCCTCCCACGATCGATGCATTAACAGGTAAGTGTCATATTTGATTTGTAATTACATACGATACGCTGAAACATTATATGTAATTGAATACGTTGACAACTGCAAGACAAGCTCTATGGCAGTGGCGACCGCCTCAGGATGACCGCCGCTTTTTTCGAAAAAATAATGGTTACTGTCTGACTGCGTACGCAGAAGAAGAAGAAGAAGAAGAAGAATACGTTGACGCTAATCACACACATATTCACACATATCGACATATGACGAGTTAATTAAATACTATTTATTTTCAAATATATAGCTTGCTCTGTTTTCCTTTCTCAAACAGGTAATTAGCTGGTTTATCTTACTCGATATTTCACTCTGTGGATAACTATTCCTGATAGATGTTGCCAATGTTTACAAACACCACACACATAATTACGGTACTTGGTATCGGTATGTTTTTTAATGTTATGTAAGTGGCGGTGCAGTCTTTTAATTCGTGTCACGCATGACACGTACAGAAGTCAAATAGTCACACGGGCGAAACAACACTGCGAACTTATTTGAAAATAGTATTTTAGAAAACGTTCGTTGTCAATTTGTTATAATAGTTATGTTTTTTCAACGGTTAAATTTTTACAAAATACGTGCCTGTTTAAGTAAGAGAGTAATAGAACATGGCATATAAACAAACAGAAAACATGTTTTAAAATACCGTGTCAACGCCATTTCATTTTCATGTTCTTAATTATTTGTTATTGTTATTCTCTAAAACTCAAATACTTGACATACTACTCTACTAGAATCACAGAGTGTCTGATTCAAATTAAATAACATCTTTCATTTTATTCCCAAAATCCACCTGACCTGTCCTTAACCGATGCAGTCCGAGTTTTCTTGGTTTGTATTTTGAACTTTCATTACAAATGTAATGTACAAGATATCCGTTGCAGTGAATGGATGAATAACAATGAAATCGGTGCTTAATCATATAGGTTATTTACAACTCATTAAAAAATAATTATAAACACGTATAATAAAAGCCAGGATATACAAATGCCGTAATAGCATAATGTGAACTAATATTATAATATCTAGGATTCATTTTGGGAAAGGATATACGCCAGAAACATGGATACACTCATATATATATATATATATATATATATATATATATATATATATATATATATATATATATATATATATATATATCGCTCATATACAAAAGGTCACGTCCAATGGCGATGAAGAAGGTTTGGTGTAGCATAAGGAATGCAGATGAACATATTGCTAGCATCATCAACGGAACATATTAAAATAATTTCCGCGACGAAGCAGCAGCACTGGATCATGCTGCTAAGTTTGTAATCCAGGATAACTGTTTTCAAAAAAAACAACAACGTAGTATTCCTGACTGATGTATCGTACTTATTAGCTTTGCTAAAATCAAATAGAAATGAATATCGAGCATGTATGTAATCCATGATACAGCTCTCAGCAGAATGCACATTGTTGATCCTTCAGTGGATCCACCACACCGCATTATCGAAGGCGATGAAACTGCGGACAATTTTGAAAGGTGTTGAGGTCATCACCACAGACATACCATAACATACCTTATAATGTGGTCAAGACCGTACCAAGCCAATGTCAGGGGAAAAGTAACTGATCTTACCCACAATTATCATCAAGTGGACAACTAATTTGGTTAGACTGGAAAAGAGCAAGTCGTCCTGTATATAATCGGATGTGTGCAAAAGAGGGTCACCTTTACAACACAATAAGGATTAGGACATGTCAGGTGTTCATGTGGACAGTGTGCCATGCCCGTGCCACATATTCTGGAAAGTTGCATGTTCCCGCAGGAAGAGAAGCAAACGTTACTGTTCTAGCGAGACAGTTGTCAGACAAATATTGCACGCTGATAAAACAACCTTACAAACAACGCTACACATTGTAAATTAAAGCAGGACCTTTATTACAAGATAAACGAAGAAGACGAATAAAAAGAAGAAGAACAGTCGCAACACAATTGATGTATTATTGTTGCTGTTGTTATTTGGAACACTCACGCTATATTTCTTTAACTATTGACGACATCTCTTTTGTAGTCACTTTTCAAACAAGGTCGATGTTTTTGTTTGCGAATTTATTGGGAACCGCGTCTTTGATTCGTCGTGTTTTTTGTGGAAACGTTGGTGCAAATAACATGTTATGTATTCATTAATTTCATTACAGGGATGTAAATTAAATGATACATTTCTGTCTACACCTGTTAGTTCTTCTTCTTCTTCTTCACCCAGTCAGACAGTAACCATTATTTTTTCGAAAAAAGCGGCGGTAATCCTGAGGCTGTCGCCATTGCCATAGAGCGTGTCTTGCAGTTCCACTGGTGATGGCCACATCTGCTCTCTCTGATCCTCGTATGTCGGGCAGTTCTGCAGCATATGTTCAGCGGTCATTTTACCAGTACCGCACGGGCATTCGTCGGTACACCTTATCTTCAATTTGTTGAATAGGTGGTACCTCAGTCTATTGTGGCCAGTGCGAAGTCTTAAGACAACGACCTGCTCTCTTTGGTTTAACTGGTAATAGGCATCGTTTTTCACCTGTTCGTTCGACTAAGATAGAGAACAGATAAAACAATAGAAGGAGTAGGTATTAAATATATATGTTTATCTTCAGTCCGCTTGTGATGTTAGAATTCGGGGGAAAATGTGACCTCCTTTTTTTCATTTTTTTTAAAATTTGGCAAGCCGAAAATCCGCTAGGGACTTGACAGGCCAATCCAAATATATATTTTACCTACCGCCAGGTTAGAAGCCATTGGAACATACACATTTTGTGACTGGTGGTGGTGAAAGAGTAAATTCGAGCAAGATATACCCTCAGCCTGTCAGGTGGCATCAATGCCGCTCTGTTAATCACACAACCAAGAACTGATGGTCTATCTACACAGTTTCCGTTTTGTGACATATTCTCTGTGGGGCGAGAATTCCTGGAATAATTTGAGCAGATTTTTAACTTGAATTTTGCCGTGCATTGGCCATTAAATTTACTCTTTTTGATTTACAACTTCTGAGGGATTTTAACGTATGCGCCACTATACACGGGTGTCTGATATCACTACTCATAGATCGGGAACATTGTTACGATACACGGTCTCCACCTATGATTTGAACCCGCGACCTCAAGCCCCCAAGATGAACACCTTATCTCGAGACCGCTGGGTCACCCAATTATATCATCGGCTGCAACAATTACACATTATATCAAGGCCAATAAAGAATCATGTGGTTTTGCAACTAACATTCTAGAGGAGAGCCATGTGCCAGTGATTCTTCTAACGTTCTTTTACTTGATGTTGCACCTGCAAAGCTGGTATCTATCGTTTTGTTGGTCATGAGGGCATGTATCCATTGGATTATCTTTCTTTCTTTTCCAATTTGTCTCATTTTTATCAAAAAGTCCCTCATCCAGACCCTAGCATATGACTTATGTAGATCAATAAACACTTCTAGTGCTTTTTCCTTCTTGTAATCCATCTATAACATACTGTATATACCTTAAGTAATAATCATACATTCAACGTCCACTTCTAAACATTGCCTTGTTTCTATCAAGGAGGTTTTAGCTGTCCAGCAACCAATATAGTCTGTTGTTGATCATTCTTTCAACCACTTTACACAAACATGTGGTGAGCGACACAGATCTATAGATTCCAGGTGTCCATGGTTTGTTTCCTTTCTTCAGTATATGTCACAAAATTGTTGCTGATATCCATATTGATGGCAACTGTCCTTAGCCCCATATTTTTTTGATAAACGATAAAAGTATATATTTCGCTTTGATTCTAATTTACTTATCATCTCATTTTTTAACTTTATCTGGTCATGGTGCTACTTTTGTCTGCCAATTTCCTCATCGTCATGCTCAGTTCTTGTGAAGTCAAATGCTTTTTAAAGGCAGTTATATTGGTGGAGTCGATGTTAAAGGAGTCCTTTAAAAGTGTTTTCTCTAGCAGTTTTCTTTGTTGGGCTTTATTTACTCTAGTGTACAATTTGTTAAAGATCTCATCTTTCTCGGTGTTTGATATTATTGTGTTCCATGTACCTCTTGCCAGGACTGTTGAGTCGACTTTCTCTTGTTCCCGTCAATGCTGCTTTGTTTAGTGATATTTCTTACTTGTACTGCCCATCTAGTGTGCTCTGTTTTATTTAGGGTATTTGGAGATGTTTGGACGTTCTTCCTGGCCTATCTCCTCTCTTTGAAGGCTGACTCCAGTTCTGGGTTCCAATACTGTTTATATTTCATGTATGTGAACTGTGGGATGCATTTCCTTGCAACTGTTGAGATGGTGGAACATATTTGTTTCAAAGTGTTATTGATCTCATCATTCTTAATTATTTATTAATTAAGTAAATTATCAGTTTCCCGACCATAACGGTCCCAGTTGTCCTTTCTGAAATGTAATGATGATTTACTCAGAACCATCTTCTACCTCTGAAGTATTTCTTCTTCTTCTTCTTCTTCTTCTTCGTGCGCAGTCAGACAGTAACCATTATTTTTTCGAAAAAAGCGGCGGTCATCCTGAGGCTGTCGACACTGTCATAGAGCTTGTCTTGCAGTTCCACTGGTGATGACCACATCTGCTCTCTCTGATCCTCGTATGTCGGGCAGTTCTGCAGCAGATGTTCAGCGGTCATTTTACCGGTACCGCACGGGCATTCGTCGGTACCACCTATCTTCAATTTGTTGAATTGGTGGTACCTCAGTCTATTGTGGCCAGTGCGAAGTATAAAGACAACGACCTGCTCTCTTCTGTTCAACTGGTAATAGGCATCGTTTTTGGTGTAACCAGTATGTTCGGTTTCCCATTTTGTCATGTATCTGGCTTTGATAAGCCGTTTTGACGCTTCGTACGTCATACTAGTATCTGTTTGTGGTAGTCTTGCACCTTCTTTTGCCAGTCTGTCTGCCTCCTCGTTGCCTTGGATGTTGCAGTGTGATGGGACCCACTGTACCACTACCATTTTTGGTGCGGACTGCTGGTACAGTTGGCAGAGTGCTGCTCTTAAGTCATTAAGCTCAGTGTTTTTCTGGTTTTTTAAGCGCTGTGACTGCGGCGAGAGCATCTCTAAGCAGGGCTATATGGCTTTCATTTTCTTTGTGTGTCACCATTTCTTCCACTGCCGCCCTCAGTGCCTCTGCCTCCGCTCTGAAATTGCTTGTGTACTTAAAAGTAGAGAATGACAGTGTTATTTTTCTGCCATTTGGTAGGTTCAGGAATGCTCCTGCCCCTCCGTTCTGTGTAGTGTTTGTTACAGAACCGTCGGTGTATGCATGGGTCCAGTCCATGCTTGGGTAGCTTTTCGATATGAAGCTTAGGGTAGTATCTCTTCTTTCTTTTTCAGTCTGGCAGTTTTTGTTTCCAATACCTGGTATATTTTCTACCACCTCTGGAAATATATCCTGCCTCCAGGTAGTTTTTCGTACAGTAGTGATGGGTTTTGGTGTTGTTAGTGCGTTTATGGGATCTTCGTGCATCTTTGCTTTGGCTATTTCTGTAAAGTTTCTCCGCTTTAGTTTCCCATTTCCCAAATTGTTTAGTCTCTGGTGCATTGGATGGTCAGTCAGTCTTCGGAGTTTCTCTGACTGCAGCTGGGCTCTGCAGTCTCTTCTATCGGTCATGGATTGCAGTTTTGTAATATTTTCAAGTTCTACAATTGGCGTTGACTTCATGCCTCCTGTTATAACTCTTATGGCTTGGTTTTGAAGTCTGCTAACTTTATCGAAGTTCGCCTTTGCTGCTGTTGTCCATGCCGCGATGCCATACTCGAGAACTGGTCTCACTCTTCCAGTGTACAGTTTCTTTAGTATGCTTTCGTCTGCTCCCCAGCTTGTGCCAGCAAGTTTCCTCATGATTTCCATTCTTTCTCTGGCTCTCATTCGGTTTCTCTCGATCTGACTTTTCCATGTCATGCGCCGATCAAATATGACTCCCAGATAGTTTGGGTTGTTGTTTTGCTGCAGGAATTAGCCATTTAAACTTAATTTGGTATTTTGTGGTTTGATTGAAAGCGAGAATATTGTGCATGTGGTTTTCTCCTCGTTTATTTTGACCAGCCATGAGTTCGCCCACTCTTCCAGCGATGTTAAGGCCTGCTGCATCCGATTTCTTGCAATGGTGATATTCTTTTCAGAGGTCCACATAGCCAGATCGTCTGCAAACATTGAGCTTTGGACTATTCTTGGTATTTTCTCAGTAATGTCGTTTATATACACCAGGAAGAGTGTGGGTGACAGTACTCATCCTTGGGGTACTCCCTGCTCGAGTGTCACCTGTTTTGCTCATCTGCCCTTGTACTTGGACTCTGGCCGTTCTTTGTTTGAGGTAGTGGTTGATCCACTTGTACATTTTACCACAAACATCACTTCTTCTTAGCTTGACTCTTAGTCCATCTTTCCAGACTTTATCAAATGCCTTTTCCAGATCCACCCAAACAGCTACTGTGTGTTTCTGTGCCTGGTAGGCATCTTCTATTTCCTGGGCTATGAGGATGACCTGGTCCTCAGTGGATCTTTGCTGTCTAAAGCCGGCTTGCTGTGGAATTAGTATTCGTTTTTCATCCAGATGCCACATCAGTCTGGTGTTTATCATACGTTCCATTGAAATATTTCAATAATCGTTAGGCTAGGAAAATGCTCGCTTCCAACATAATCGAAGACTTTAGTGGTAGTGTTATCTACCAAGTTAGCCTATACAAGTTTCACATTGGGCCGGCTGGTGGTACCGTGTACACTGTGCAAAAGAGTTGGCAGGGTTTCCAGACTTTAATAAGTGTAAGATTAGTGAGACTACACAACTCTTCAATCTCTATAACTATATTTATAAACTAGAGGTATCCAAGATTTGGCACAGGGGCAATGCATTATCCCACCAACACTCTTTTCTTTGACTTTCGTTCAAATTCAGGTCGACACGCTTTGGACGTTGGAAGTTAGTAAATGCTATGTAGTATGTATTCTGGGTTATCATTGCTCCAAAACTGTAATGTTTGATGTTCAATATCATCCACATAATTTTTTGTAACAACGGCTTGTGTATGATTCCTGACCAGGATCATGATGCCCTAGCACTTGTTGTATTCATACTTTTTCTGTGTATATCCGGTGAGGTTAATTTGTCTTTATGGAAGTATCGTTTCTGGAAAAGGGCTCTATGAATTTGATGGTCTTGTATTGTTTTGGTTAGCACAGTTGCCTTGTTTTGTAAGCAGGCAGTTTTAATATGTAGCATGTTAAGGTTCCCCTTTGCTAACTTCTCGCACAGAGCAGGGGAATTATCTCAGTTCAGCGGACATTGGTAACCGTATCGACGCTCGAGCTCGTTTCAAGAAAGTTTTTTTTTGTTTCCTGGCATTGAAGTATTGAGAGTTTTGCTGCAGACTTCTAAACCCCCCCCCCCCCACCCCACCCCCAAAGAGCACACTGGGTGCAACGTTTCCCTGGGTTATTGATGTATTTGGCTGTGCCATTTCCTTTCTTGGTCATTTGTAAATTTGCTGAATCAATGACGGTGTGGTTGGGTGTCAGGTGGTGTTCACATAGTGCATTCCCTGCTTGCCACAGACGGTCTCATTGCAGAACACACTTCTGTATTACATATGCAGTCCTTTCTCCGTGGATGTGTCACGTCCTGCACACTATCCTTTAGAATATATATTTACAATGTCCCCCACCCCTCTCACGCTACAACTGCTCCTACTTTTCAATGAGATCCAAAAGCTGCACCCCCACCTCTCTACCCTTAGAGTAAGAGTATAGTAAGACGGTAGTGCAATTTCAAAATACCCGGTGCTCTAGCTGCAACTGAAACCTTAGGCTAGTTTAGGGTCCGCTTTGGTTGCCTCTACGATTATTGGATCCATGGTAGATATCTCGTAGATTGGACACAAAAATGTGTGTACAAAGGTAGACGACAGATGAGAAGAACATTTAAGACATGGGTGGGATTGGATTGGTAATATTCAGAGCATATTTCATTCGCAGGTCGGGATTGCGCTGGACCTCAAGCCACACCAAACTGTTCCCCGACATATATTTATATATATATATATATATATATATATATATATATATATATATATATATATATATATATATATATATATATATATATATATATATATATTTATATATATATATATATATATATATATATATGTATATATATATGTATATATATAGATGTATCGATACATAATAACTATTATTATGTTACAATAACTGTCTTCCAAGTCTGAAGTTAATTGTTTTTTTAAATGTCACGTTAAGTTGGATGACAAGTGAGTCAACTGTTCTTGAAAAAACATCTCAAATTATATAGGACAGGCAACAATGTGCTAATGCATATATTTATGTAGAGCAATGTCGTCCCAACGAGCGATTCATAATTTAGGTTAAAACATCGATTTTCACTTTATAATGCAAATGCAATACACATGTGCCGTTTTGGCACATAAGTAGATATATGGCGTATCATGTTAATGGCATAGCGTTCAAATCCGATACATGAATGCTTCGGTCGACAAATCGATGAAAATATACCTTGCTGACGGAAGGAACAACTGCGAGAAAAGAAAGTTCCCACACCGTCCTCTTCAGAAGATTTGACCTCATACAATGGCGTCCCTATATTTTAATTCATATGGATAATATTATATTGTATTGCAATGTACGCTGTGTAACTACCTTTTACACTATAACTGTTGTAAACACGGTGAGGCAGTTTCAGATACGCACCAACTAATAAACATATTCAAGGAGATGATAGGGCCACGTTATTGCAGTTTGTCGTACCAGCTCCCGCCATACAACAACGGTGTGTTTTGGATCGCTATGCACCTGATGAATCCCATCTCTCTCCAGATGGAGATTAATTATAAGTGTGTCTAAATTTCATACAACAAAGCTGACTAGGTCAGGAGGCAGGGTGAACGGCGCCAATCTCGTGAAGTTCAGCCGTGTGAACTAGACCGTAAACTATGACACATGTTGATGCGTAGTGCTATTCATATAGTAAATATCCATTGCAGGATAATCGGACGTATACAAACAGACAAAAAATAACAAATTGAACAGTTATCATCATCATCATATAGCATGTCCTTAATAGAACGTTTCTCCCATCACAATATGTCTGAAATAAACTCGTTCCCTTGCTATCACTCCAGCCTCCGTCACATTCATACCCAGGCAGTCATGTATATCTTTGTTCCATCGTCTTCTTGGTCTATCCCTTCCCCTATTGCCACTATTCTCTCGAGACCGTTGTGTCTCTAGATGTGACTAAAGTTAACTAGTACAAATGGAAAGCAATAAAACTTTTCCGTGAACACAAGACTAGTGTAAATTCCCGGAAAATCCATTGTTTTAGGTCACGTCATCCGGTAACCAGTGATGTCGTTGGAGCACACATGGAGACATCCTTACAAACCCACGCCATCCTTCTCTTTCAGCAGCCGCTGCCTGTGTCTCTTCTGGTCGGGAATTGATCCCTTTTGTATGTTGTCCTCCCACCTTTTTTTTGGGACGGCTTTTTCGTTGTCCTCCTTGCACCTTTCCGTGCAGGATCGTATTTGCTTGACCATTTGATCTCGATATGTGACCGTACCAAGACCATTTGATCTCGATATGTGACCGTACCAAGCGAGTTTCTTTCTGTTGACAGTTGCCAAGCGGTCGTATAAAAGCCCTATTGCTGTTGTAATTCTATCTCGAATTTCCCAATTTGTAAATCGATATTTGTATGTGACTTTTATAAGTCTTTGGAAAAATCTCATCTCCAAGGCCTGCGCCTTTCACTGAAGGTCAGCTGTAACTGTTCATGTCTCACAAGCATATAGGAATATTGACAGGATCAAAGTACGAAATAATATAATTTCCTGCATAATGCTTAACATTTATATTGCCAGATTTGGTTAAGGCGTGCAATAGCCGTTATTATCTGTGATATTCTAGCCAACACCTTTCATGTTGATCCTTCATAACTGACTAGCGGCTCGGATATTTAAAAAGGTCAGCAACTTCGAGTCCCTGGCCATTAGCTGATATTCTACTGTTGAAGCTTTCTGCGTTGTTGGTCATTAATTTAGTTTTTCCAGGGTTTATATTCATACAATAGTCAACAGCTGTTTCATCGAGCCTTCTAACCCATTCCTGGAGTTCTGCTTCTGAACCCGCCAACCTGTCGATGCCGTCTGCAAAACGAAGGTTGGTAATCGTTTGGCCCTCTATCTTGACAGTACCAACGAAACCTCCAAGTACCTCACTCATAATTCCCTCGAGGAATATATTGAAAAGAGTTGGAGAGAGTGTACAAGCCTGTCTCACACCAGCTGATGTGCAAAATAAGTCCCAGCGTCTCCAATCCACAAGAACTGCGCTTGACGCCTTGTCATTCGGATGTTCAAGGAACTTTACTATATTCCCTTTGATTGCATAGATTCTCATAGTTGCCCATAGCGCTCTATGGCATACTACATCAAACGCCTTCTTAAAATCAACAAAAACATCATATCGTTTTTGCTGCAGTTCTAGATATGTATCGCATAGGAGCCTTAAATTAAATATATGTTCTGTAGTGCTTCTTACTTTTCTAAACCATGCTTGCTTTTCAGGAATGTTGTTCTCTGCTAGTGGTTTTAATCGGTCGAGGATTAATCTAAGCATGACCTTGCTAGCGTAACCGATGAGGCTTATTGTTCTGTAATTTTGCCACAGCTTTAGGTTTCCAGACATAGGTAACAGTATAACCATTGACTCTGTCCATAAGTTAGACCAGTGTCTTTTCGCCCATATTTTGTTGCAGATGCGTGTCAGGTCTTCCACCACTACCTCCCTACCTGCCTGTAAGAGCTCTGCTGGTATATTGTCACGCCAGCCTTCCCACTTCGTAATGCCTATCCCCCTGCAGTTATCTCTTCCTTCGTTATCAGTTGGCTGTCCTATATAGTTGTTGGTGTTTGGGGGATTGTTTTCTCAGGTTCGTTTCGTCCCTCATAGTTGTATACCTCGGAGAAGTACTCTGTCCATCGTGGCATTACGTCATAGTCCTCAATACTGCACTTGCCGCTGTGATCTTGTATAATAAAGTTCCTACCTTGTCTTGTTGTTACCAGTTCTTTGACAACCTTGTGTGCTCCTTTAGCGCCATTTCTGTTTAATATTTCGTCGGTGTTTGTACATTGCTCACATATCCACGCTTTTGTTTTTGCCTCTCTCATCTTTTGGTGAATCGCTTTCTTGAGCTCTTTATATCGGCCGACTTCATCAGGGTGAAGTTTTTAGTTTTTCAGTGACCGTCTTCTATCACGAAGGTCCAGAATTTATTTGGCCATCCATAGCTTCTTTTTTTTGTGTGGCACTCCAGGATCTCTTTTGCCGTATCTATGAGTATTGAGTTAAGATACCGTTACTGTATCTGTATCTATTCCCTCTCTGAGAGCCTACAGTAGAGCAAATCTTGTGTCTACTCTCGATTCGAACACTTCGATGAGTGTTGGGTCTTTTAGTTTGTCAAGATCAAACGTTAGTCTAGTCAGCTCTTTATTTTCGTCTCTCTTCCCTCGCAGACGCATAGTCATCATAACCAGATCGTGGTCTCTTCCTATATCCGCTCAGGGAAAACGTGTCGTTTTATCGGTTTTGATGCTAGATGTAAACCTCATCTAAACCAGTATTTAATCCATTTGGCTGCGCAATTAATTTTTTGGGTTATGCCACGTCCAGTGTCAATGCCGTATTGTTAAGTTCTTAGTCTATAATTAATTAAAACAGTAGAGCAATGTAGATCCGCAGCCAGTTACATCGCCATATGTGCTGCTCGTACATAGATATATAGATACATATTTGGACAGACAGACGGACATACATACACACACACACACACAAACAGACAGACAGACAGACAGGCAGGAAGGCAAGCATGCAGATATATAGACAGATAGAAAGACAGTTAGATAGTTATATAGATAAATAGATAGATAGATAGATAGATAGATAGATAGATAGATAGATAGATAGATAGATAGATAGATAGATAGATAGATAGATAGATATATAGATAGATAGATAGATAGATAGATAGATATATAGATAGATAGATATATATATATATATATAAATAGATTTATATATATATATAGATAGATAGATATATAGATAGATAGATAGATAGATAGATATATAGATATATAGATATATAGATAGATAGATAGATAGAAAGATAGATAGATAGATAGATAGATAGATAGATAGATAGATAGATAGATAGATAGATAGATAGATAGATAGATAGATAGATAGATAGATAGATAGATAGATAGATAGATAGATAGATAGATGCACGTATTTAAAAGCTAATAAATTCATTCACCGTTTATTAACCGGTAGTGACTCTGGAATGCATTTTGTATAATTAGCCAAGTGTGGGCTTTTCTTGACTGTCTATCAAAATTCATTTGATAGTAACCTCTATTTCTGTCAAATTACACGTTTGGCGATTCATTGTGATTATCAAGAGAAGGGTCTGAGTTGTTTCAGTCGATATGTTTCCCATACTGACAAATAGGACAGGGATGCACATCAGGTAGCTCGGAAAAGCATCTTAGACGCAGCTATCAGGGGAGAGGATTATGTAGACTTTATCACGGAGACGGAGGTCGTAAATAGCCTACGTACAAGCAAAAACACTACCATAGGTCCTGATGGAGTGCAGTATTGCCACATCAAGCAGTTTGATGAGACAGAGATAAGAAAAATGATTAAAGGAGTTCAACGAAACTATAGAGATGTATTTGTGCCTGAGGACTGGCTTCATAGCTATCTGTGCCCAATGCCTAAACCTGGGAAGGACACCACGCTTTTCAGCAGCTATCAAATAACCACAATCCAAAATGTATATGGAAAATTGCTAGAGATGATAGTTGCCAGGAAAATAATGACCTACCTTTAACGGGAGCAGATTCTACCAGATACTATGTGCAGCTATAGAACAGCGAAGGAGACATGGGCTAGCGCTGGAACTTACGCGTATGATGTGTACGAGGTGTTTCAGTCAAAGCAAGAAACAGTCGCGGTAGCACTTGACCTGGAAGACGCATATACCGTGTCGATTTTGGAATCGTAATTACCTATCTGCAGCAGTGTGGTTTGAGCCCGTGGCTGGTAAGTTGGATATCAGTTGCTCTGGTGGAATGAACAGTTGTTCTAATTGTGGGATCGTGTACATCAGAACCGAGGATAATATGCCCAGGACTGCCTCAATGGTCTCCGCTCTCACCGGTGCTGTTCAACATTTACGCAGTAAAAGTGGACAATATTCAATCTACAGGGACAGAGCGAACGTTAGCATTTTCCGATGACATCCTAACATACAGGACTGGCTCAGACAGGCAAGAGTTGATCAAAGACATCCAGGAAACCTTGCAAGATATCTCACAGTAGTGCAGCGACTCAAGCTCCAAGATCAATCCGAAAAAGGCCTGCATGATGTGGTGCTCTTTCCACAATTCCATAGTAAAGGTTGAGCTGATGGTTTGATGGTTGCACCATTGACAGGTGCGACAGGTTGAAATACCTCACATTGATATGTGATCGCATTCTTTCCTGTAACTGCCATGTTGACAACATCGTATACAGATGCAAGAGAGGGTTAGGATCACTCAAGACTACATTTATGGTGGGCACCTACTCAATTTGGAGAATAACCTGAATTCTGAATTGATAAGACGGGGCCGCGCGGTTTGGAAAGCTTTGTCTTCTATTAAAACGGTCCTGGACGGTTGCCATGAATATGACCTACGATCCTGCCTTTTCAATTACAAAATACTCCCTGTGATGTGCTATGAAGCTTATACGTGGACACTGAGAATAACTAGAGGATAATTTGAGAGTGATCCAGACCTCCACAGATGGACGTTTGGTCGGAAACACTCTCCGAAACCAACGTATGCAAGGTCTCATCAAAATGACATTAGATGATTGTCCATGTTAAAGGATGTGGTAACCCATGCAGACAAGGCCAAATATATATGAGGAGGCCACATGTTACGACAAAACGATCTTCGATGGAGCACCACGACATCATTCTGGTACCCTTGTAAGAAGATACCAAGATGAAGAAATCCAATGCTTTGGCCAAACTTCCTTGATGTACGCTGGAACATCTGAGATGCCTCTAAAAGAGCACTTACCACGCACTGACCTTCTGTGGCCAAAGATAAGGTCAGCTGGAGACGAAGTTGGTACTCGCAGCTACGCTGAACAACAGGTCATCAAGAACAAGATCAAGATTGAAATATTTCGAGTAGAGCACTTTAGTGCTATCGTAAATTGTGTATCTAGAGTTAAGTTTTAACGTCCTGCAGGGGGCTGCTTTAGCTTTTGTCAGGTTGCTGTTTGATTCCAGCTGATTCCATCGCCTGATGTGAACTCCTATTTCCTTATGTATGACGGGACGCCATTGCGATTTGTTTGCTTTATTCTGTCAGTACAACAATGCTGGTTGTAGCCTTTGTACCGAAACTATCAGCTAGAGGTAAATACTTGAATTGTTGAGATGATTTTTGAATAATGTAACATCCAGAAGGAATGTCAGGAATCCACTTGAATTATCATGATTTGTACAAAACTTCCATTGACCTAACCAAGGTCACTATTAACTAGAGCATACTGCCGAAAAGCATGATGACAATGGGCTGCTACTGGAAATGCGTCATAGTTGAACACTAGTTTCTTGATGGCATGCGTTTCTTATATTGAATGACTTATGATCAATTGTCCTGAACTTTCCAAGTCATTAACGGAATCAAACAATGATGTGTATCAGACTGAACGCGCTTTATCATGATAGTTACGTCCATGCTTTATTGGCCAACATATGAATATGCCACGGATGTGCATATCAAATACACGACATATGGGCAGCTGCAGAATCTGAAACGTCTATAGTGTCTCACATTGATACAAAAACATATATCTTAGATTTCTCTGCTGGTGACTCCACATTAGAAGGTGTTAAGAACACAGCATTATACCAACATGAATTGATATTTCAACTGCGTGCACTAACTGTGAGTTTATGTTCAGTACACATAACGTGATCAAATGTTTCCCCGGAAATCTTACCGTGAAAAAAAATATCATTGTACTTGGCCAACATCTGCAGAGCTTTACTTTCCTTGGTATTACCTTCTCCAGAGAAGCCATTCTAGACCATGAGGCTCTTAACACGTTTGCTTTGGAGATTGCACTTTTGGAAGACTACGACGTCTTTGGGACCGACAAGAATTCAGTGCTACTACCAAATTCAGGGTACGTCTTGTAGTGGGGGATAACCATACTTTTATATACATCCGAAACATGGGCAATCGATAGAAACAAATTCTAGAAAATGTAAAATGTGTCACGTAAGCTGCCTCCGGAAGGCAACTCAAAATCGACTGGCACGATAGAGTGACGAACAATCTACTGGATATGCATACACTGATGCAGGGAAACAAAATCAGATGGGCTGGATGTGTATGCCGTATGCCTTACGAGCGCGTCACTAAGCAGTTGTTATACTGTGAGATCAGGTCAGACAAGCGCTCGTCTGGGAAGGTGGAGAGGTGGAATAAAAGACATAGGGAACGATACAAAGAATGAAAGAAAGTATACATTTCTTGTTTCCTCAATGATATCGCCTCATTGGCTAAATGCTCATCCTGTAGTACTATCATCACACACGGTGCTCACGTCTGTGAAGAAGTGTTGTTGTTGACTGCCCACAATGAATCGGATTTCTTTTGTGTGCGCCCTAAAAACGACGTTTAAGAGACGGGTTGTCGTAGATTTCCTCACATCCAGAGCGTGCTGATAAAGGAGTCTAAGGGTAATACAGGGAGTCGTGATATGCTTGGCTGCATCTATTTGGGGCTAAGTACTACTGGGATCATGTCAAACTTTCACCTTGTTAGCCATGCAGTCATAAAAACAGCCCATTTCAACTAAGGGCTACGAGGAAGCAAAGGTGAGGGTCTTATGTTGTATGTAAACGCCTTAACCTGATTAACATTTAGGATCAGTATATTTTGCCTGACGATACGTTAGTCCGCATTTCTGAATGAGAAGAGTAAACCATCGCTGCAGGGCAGAACAAGAAAATTGTACTACATGTATGACGTTTTCAACGTGTGTTCCACATGGTGTAGAGTTTGTCCAACTTAGATCGGATGGTAGAGTCATATGCCGTGACAGATTAGTACACAAATCTGACTACTGGCTACTACAATAATATCATTTATAATGACAAAAGCAAACATCTACATCTCAATGCGAAATGGATTTGGGGTTTAATCTCCCAATGCAAAAGCTCAGATACATGATTCATAAAATAGGCCAGCTGAAATAGTTTAACTATGCATAAACTGAGAATCTTCAAATGACAATAGTTAAAAGTTATCTTCTTGACTCAGCATATGCAATGTTAATGGGCGCATAGCATTTCGTTTACGTTTTTGCGCATGGAAACAGAGGAAATGACACACACTCTTTGTGTATATAAAGATCCTTTATCACAAGTTGCTGATCGCAGCAAAGAGGGGCAGCTAAAAATCAGAAAACATCAAATATAAACATTGGAAGCACATAACTTTAACAGGTCACATAAATCAAATACATGGGCAGCGTGTTCACACAATATGCAATGCTAGATAGAGAAGTATAAACGAGAAACGGAATGCTAATGCGGTTTCCTTTCAGCTCTCATCAGTATTACGCCACAAACGTATTCCGATGAAAATAGAAAGACACGTGATGAATAGTATTATTATATTCTCTGCTACCAGTGTCAAACATGAACACTCAAAAATGCACATGCGAGTTAAATAATGGTAACGAAATGAGGTGATAGAAACTTTTGCTCAGAGTCAAAAGGTTGGACAAAGAATGAAACGAAAAAAAAACAACACATTCACGTACTCATACACGCACATACGAAAAAACGCAAACACATACACGCACATGCACACGCTTGCACGCACATACAAATATACATACAGACACATGCACAACCAGACGCATATGCATGCAAGCATACACATACATGCACATGCGCACACATACACACATTCACACACATATCCCCACATGTACACCCACACAAACGCACCAAAACACAAAAACGCACATGAACACACATACACATGCACGCACATATACGCGCATACACACACACATAAATGCATACTCTTACATATACACATATACACACACGCATGCATACACGCATAAGCACATAGATATTCACGCACACTAACATGCATACACGGACATGTACACACTTACGCACATGCACTCATACACCCATTCTCCCACACATACACAAATTAACATACATACACACATACACAAATACACAAACATACTTGCAGACATACGCACAAGCACATGTACACATACACACACTCGCATATACACATACACATACGAACACACCCACATACAAACATGCCATTCACATCAAAAATACACGCCTACACACACACATGCACACTAACAGCCACCCACACTGGCACACATACGCATACACACACTAACGAAAACGTACACAGGCACTCACACTCATACTCACATACATACGCACAAATACATATACCTGCACACAAACATGCAATCATACACACGTACACACATATATACGCACAAATACATATACCTGCACACAAACATGCAATCATACACACGTACACACATACATACGCACAAATACATATACCTGCACACAAACATGCAATCATACACACGTACACACATATATACGCACAAATACATATACCTGCACACAAACATGCAATCATACACACGTACACACATATATACGCACAAATACATATACCTGCACACACACATGCAATCATACACACGTACACACATATATACGCACAAATACATATACCTGCACACAAACATGCAATCATACACACGTACACACATATATACGCACAAATACATATACCTGCACACAAACATGCAATCATACACACGTACACACATATATACGCACAAATACATATACCTGCACACAAACATGCAATCATACACACGTACACACATATATACGCACAAATACATATACCTGCACACACACATGCAATCATACACACGTACACACATATATACGCACAAATACATATACCTGCACACAAACATGCAATCATACACACGTACACACATATATACACACATAAACACACTCATGCACACACGTGCGCAAACAGACACACACACACATACACTCACGAACACAAATACACACACACACGAACAAATGCGCACATACTCACTCATACACACGTACTTTCGCAGATATACGCAAAAAAAAAAGTTTTTTTAATGTATATATGTATATAAATAAACACACATACATACATACATAAACATGCACACACTCATACACACACTACTAATACAAAGTCACACATGCACACATCTACACACAAATACACACGTGCACCCATACAACCATGCACATATATATATATATATATATATATATATATATATATATATATATATATATATATATATATATACACTTACATTAATACCCAACCACAGACACACCCATACACACACATACACACACACACATAGACACATATACGCACTAATATACACATGCATACTCATACACTCACGTACATATATGCGCATCCCAATACACATACGAAGAAATAAACACTCATAGACGCATATTCACACACACACCCACACACACAAACACACACACACACACATACACATATACATACACATACACATACACATACATATATATATATTTATATATATATATATATATATATATATATATATATATATATATATATATATATATATATACGCATTTTGACTTACATAAATACACACATACACATAAACCTAAACATCCATTTGTACATACACTTACACATACCACACACATACACATGTGTATTTGCAGATATGCATTTACACACACATACTCACGCACACAGACGTACACGCACCCCACGCATACGATTTCGCAGACATAAGAACACACAATCACATATACGCACTCGCACATAAAAGGACATAAACATACACTCACATTTAGACATATGAACATACGCACGCACATATACATCTGCATACATACATGCACACACACATGCGTACATACGCACATGTACACAAGTACACATGCTTACAAACACACATATCCATGCATTAGCGCATTCGATTCACAAATGAGCACACACATTTGCACATATACACGCACACACATATTTTCATTCCCATACAAACACACGCACACACATAAACACACATGCGTGACATACATGCCCATCCATCCACACATATACACACATTTGCGCGCACACAATCGCAGACACACTCACACACATACCCGCACGCACATACACATACGCCCACACACGTATGCACATAAGCACACTCGCACTGCAGACAACACAGTGACAATCAAAGTCAAGTAATGTAATGCAGCGGCTGAAATGATAGGAACTAATATCTATATAATAACTTCCTCAACCGTTTATTCATCCGAAAAAGCTAAGAATCCATGTTTCAAAATTTACAACATTTGTGCTTTTCTTGGCTGTCAATCAGAAATAATTTGTTAGTGAACTCAGCGAACTAGTGAGTTCAGCAAAAAGACATGCTTTGTGATTCGCATTGTAACGTACATCACTAGATGTCCACCAGCTGAATTTTAATGTGGTTATATGTTTCCAATAGTCACGACGAATGGACCCAGAACGATCGTACGTACTGCAATGAATATTAATGGTTTAAAAAGCTGTCAAAGAATGAAAATAATATCGTGAACCTTTATCGGAGAACTTTGAGTTTCCAACACCGATAGGCTGTATAGATATAATGTGTGCAATACTTAAAACGATGGAAAGATTTAATTTAACACCAATGTCTACTTATATATTTTCATTTGGAAGTGTTACGTGCATGTAGAAATGTTTTAATACTTGTTGTGGAGATACAATACATAATGTAACTTGCTCATTTCCATTCTCTAAATGTTGGTGGGTTACTTGTCTTATTAGTGTAGCTAGTTGAATGTGTCCTCAAGTTTTAACGCGATAGATCAGCTTAGAAAAGCTGTTTCTATAACTACTGCTCATGTGAAAGTAAATAAATATATTCGTTGATGAGTTTATTCCCTCCATTACAAAGCCTAGACCACCAATCACAATTGATACATTCAGGTATCTACCACTAATTGATAGCTCTGATACAAAAGCTACAACTAGCATTGTTGTACTGACAGGAACAAAGCAAACAATAAACAGAGTGGAAATCATAACAACCATTTTCGCTACTTTCTGATTACTTTTGGAAACTTTGCCACCTTGTGAAACGTTGATAGATTTCTCTCTCCATTGTGTTTGTTGGTGCAGTTTGAGTGAAAGTATGGCGGTGCATACAACTATGATCACGAAAGCACCCGAAATTACAAGAATGTTGTTGATGGCAAAAGAAATCCTTTCAACTTTTTCTCGATTACTCGTTGGAATAAGACCTACAATAGTCCTGTTTCTTACTGGGGAAAATTTGTTTCCCAATTTGTTCACAACGTAGACCGAGATGCCACTGCAGAAGAAGATGATAAATACACAGGTCGTCGATACAGTTGATCGTAGTGGGGTTATTATATTTTTTATCTGAAACATTTGAAAATGCAATTATGAACACCACAAGTTTCACTTAAGAAATACGATTCATTGCGGCAGTATTCATAGAGATAATACAGATAGCGAACTAGAATTGACAATGTCGCTGAATTTGAACAAGTAACATGAGATTCGCCATTATATTTTATGCCATGCTTAAATTTCCTATTACAGTCCGTCTTTTAATTCAAAAACAAGGTCAGAAGCAACGTCTTACTAAACTGCATGTCAGAACAAATGATTATACGCATGCAGCCTTAGAATATCCATAACAATAAGAAATTATTTGTGTTAACTTCTTCTTCTTCGTACGCTGTCAAACGTCAACCTGTATTTGTTCGAAGACAGCAGCTGGCATCCTGAGGTTGTCGACACTGCCATAGAGCTTGTCTAGTGTTGCCACTGGTGATGACCACATATGCTTTCTCTAGTCCTCGTATATCGGGCAGTTTTGCAGCAGATGTTCAGCGGTCATTTTACCTGTACCACAAGTGGATTCGTCAGTGCCACCTATCTTCAGTTTATTGAATGGTTGGTACCTCAGTCTGCTGTGGCATGTGCGGAGTATGAAGACCACGACCTGCTCTCTTCTGTTCAACTGGTAGTATGCATCATTGTTTGAGTAGCCAGTATGTTCTGTTTCCCATTTGTCCATGTATCTGGCCCTAATGAGCCTTTTGGACTCTTCGTAGGTCACAGTAGATTCTGGTTGTGGTAGTCTTGCACCTTCTTTTGCCAGTCTGTCTGCCTCCTCGATGACTTGGATATTACAGTGGGATGAAACCCACTGTACCACTACTCTTTTTGGTGCGGACTGCTGGCATATTTAACAGAGTACTGCTCTTAAATTATTAAGTTCAGTATTTTTCTGGATTTTTAGTGCGGTAACCACGGCCACGGCATCTGTAAACAAGACTATCTAGTTTTCATTGCTTTCGCCTGTCAGCATTGATTCTACTGCATCTTTCAGTGCCACTGCCTCCACTCTGAAATTGCTTGAGAATTTTCCAGTTGCAACTGCAGTGTTGCTTTTCTACCATTTGGTAGGCTCAGGAATACCCCTCCTCCTCCGTTCTGTGTTGTGTTTGTTACAGAACCGTCGGTGTATGCATGGGTCCAGTCCATGCTTGGGTAGTTTTTCGTTATGTACCTTAGGGTTATGTCTCTTCTTTCTTTTTCAGTCTGGCTGTTCTTGTTACCAAACCTGGTATATTTTCTACCACCTCCGGAATGATATGCTGCTTCCATGTGGGTTTGCTTACAGTAGGGATGGCTTTGGTATTGTTACCGTGTTCATAGGGTCTTCGCTCAACTTTGCTTTAGCTATTTCTACAAAGTTTCTCCGCTGTATCTTTTCATGCATTGGATGGTCTGTCAGTCTTCTGAGTTTTTCTGCTTGCTGTTGGGCTCTGCAGTCTCGTCTGTCGGTCATGGATTGCAGATTTGTAATCTTTTCAAGTTCTAGAATTGGCGTTGACTTCATGCCTCCTGTTATAACTCTCAGGACTTGGTTTTGAAGTTTGCTAATTTTATTAAAGTTCGCCTTTGCTGCTGTTGTCCATGCCGCAATGCCATACTCGAGAACTGGTCTCCTTTTCCAGTGTACAGTTTTGTATTATTCTTTCGTCTGCTCCCCAGCTTGTGCCAGCAAGTTTCCTCATGATTGCCATTCTTTGTCTGGCTATCATTCGGTTTCTCTCGTCTGACTTTTCCATGTCATGCGCCAATCAATTGCGAGTCTCAAGTAGGTTCATTTGTCGTTTGACCGCAGGTATTTGCCGTTAAGAATTATTTTTGTGTTCTGTGGCTTTTTTGAAAGCGAGAAGATCGTACGTGTTGTTTTTTTACTCATTTATTTTGACCAGCCATGAGTTCGCCCACTCCTGCAACGATGTTAGGGCCTGCTGCATCCGATTGCTTGCTACGGTGATATTTTTTTCAGAGGTCCACATAGCCATATCGTCTGCAAACATGGAGCTGAAGACTCTTCTTTGTATATTCTCTGTGCTGTTTTTTATATACACCAGGAAACGTGTGGGTACAGTACCTTCCCCCCTCCTCCCACACTTGGGGTACTCCTTGCTCCAGTGTCACCTTTTTGCTCATCTGCTCTTGTACTTGAACTCTAGCTGTTCTGTTTCGAGGTAGTGGCTGATCCATATGTACAATTTCCGACATAGTTCACTTCTTTGTAGCTTGACTTTAAGTCCCTCTTTCCACACCTTGTCAAATGCTTTCACTAGATCCACCCAAACCGCTACTGTATCCTTGTTCTCTTGGTAAGCATCATCTATTTCCTATGCTATGAAAGTGATCTGGTCCTCAGTGGATCTGTGCTGTCTAAATCCTGCTTGCTGTGGAATTAGTATGTGTTTTTCTTCCAGGTGCCACATCAGCCTGGTGTTTATCATACGCCCCATCAGTTTGCCTACACAGCTCAGGAGACTGATGGGCCTGTATCTATTTTGGTCTGTTATATCTGTTTATTTCTTTGGTACTGGTATAAGTACAACATCTGTCCATGCCTGCGGTACAATTCCCCTTTTCCAGCTTTGGTTCAGGACTGATAGTAACTTCCTCTTTGGTGTTTGGCCGAACCTCATCAGCATTTCGTTTGTTACCCCATATTTTCCGGATGATTTCGATTTCTTTAAAGTTCTCATGGCCTCATTCATTGTTATTTTTGCCATCATGTGCTCCTCTGGTGCCATCTTGATGTTATCGTGGCTCTTTTGTTCTTCACTAATGTCTGTATGCCTGTCTGTAGGGACATCAATGTGGTTTGCTCTGGCATAATGTTATGTAAAGGTGTTTGCTGCTTTTTTTCCAGTAAGCATGTTGTCGCCTACTTAATGGTAATTTGTTTATTTGATGGTGTTTCGTCATTCATGGCTCTGACTAAATTCCATAGTTTGTTCCCTTCTTTATCTAAATTAAGGCTTTCTGTTTTGTTTTTCCAGCTGTCTCTTGCTATTTGGTTTAGCGTTCTTTTTTAATTTCGCCGTGATGGCCTTGATGGCGATATTTTCCTCCATAGATTGCCATGTTCCTAGCATTTAGGACTTCATCCTCCGCTTTTTTTTAAAAATCTAAAAATGTTATGTATTTTTATTTTTAAATTAATATTTATTAGAATATTAAAAGCCGGTTCAGTATGGGAACTAAAGGCGGTCGGCATAATGCTGACGACATCATCCACTAAGAGCCGCCGGTTACAAACTAAAATGGTCCTAACACCATGTTTCCTATGCGCCGCATGCCGTGATGGGATCGATTTTTTTTTTTTAAATATTAAAAGCAACATCAGTGAATTTAGGCATAATTGTAACATGTATACGGTTCACGGTCGTGCTGTTTTAAAATCATTTGTTTTGGCATTTAAAAACACTGAATAAAAACTCAAGCTTAATTTTCCCGACACTTTGTCCAATTCGGAAAACAGCAAATGTCATGCATGCGAAATTGTCGTTTAGATAAAGGCGTATCACGATATCATAGTTTGTGATGTGGTTATTGTGGCATACAATTGCTTTTTCAAAACTTACATTTATATCATTTTCAATAAGAGTTCGATGAGTACATTTATAACGTTGTAGAAGGTTATCGTTTTACTATACGCGTTTTTTGCGCAGGGAATCTAAGATTGGTTATTTATATTGCGACAATCATGACCAAGAGAAACAAACGCAACTTGCGATTCGTCTCGATAGATCATCCTTTTACCATTGGATTGGACAGGACTCAATGCACTTATATCAAGCAAGGAAGGACAAGACCATTTGACAAGTTCGACAGAGATGTCATAAAACGGGAGATTTAGAAAATGTTGACGAAAAATCAACTTGTTACTCTCCGGTAACTAAAATTAACATTGAAATCCGTATGCAGTATTACAAACTCCAAAATTACTGGTTGGAAAAGTGTAAGAGCCGCCGGCTTTACATTCAGGAAATTTTAGGCGGCAAGATTATTATATGTGAAAAGCCACATTTTGTTGATGCAATAAGCAAATACACGAGACAGGTACGAGAACAGCGTAGGGAAGGCTATGGTATTATATACTTGGACGAATCCTGCGTCAATGCTCACCACACCCATAGTAAAGAATGACAATCAGTTGGCGGTGAACAGAAGCAGACAAATTGCAAGCAGCAATGTGCAGCGCATTTTACTATGGTGTGTCGGAAGCAGTGAAAACTGCCATGAGGTTGAACTTATATGTCAATCAAAAAGTACAGACGGTAGAGACTGTACTGCCACACTGAAATGAATGGACACATTTTCAGGCACTGGGTGACGAATAATCTGCTTCCAATTCTTGATAGACCGACATGCCTAGTATTTGATAATGCATCATATCACAATGCAGTATCAGAAGAAGACAAAATACGAACTGCATCAAATACAAAACTCAAATTAGAACGTGGCTGGCTTTAAAAAAATTGAATTTCGAAGGTACGTATTTAAAGCCGAGTTGTTACAGCTGGTGAGGAAGACATTTAACACAGACGTTTATTATATTGACACAACCATTGATGAGTGCGGTCAAACTTCTCGACTACATGCATATCATGCGTGTCTAAACCCTATAGCGCTTGTGTGGGCTAAAGTCAAAGGACAAGCTGCTGATTAAAACAGATATTTAAAATGTGTGATGCCGAAGTGCTGACACACGAGCTCCTTTCAAAAATAGACATTCAGTTCTGCAAAAAGTGTGTTGAGCATGTGCTCCAGGAAGAAGAACAGTACTGGCAACGAGACGGATTATGATTTTTCTAGCTGTAACAATCATCAACCTCTTTGAATCGACAGATTCGGAATGATTAATATCGTCTTTTGTGGACATACTGATAAACAGACTTGGATAAATTAGCGTATGTTTATCAAAACAATTAAGTGTACATACTCTAACAATAACAAAAATTCAAAATTCAAAAGCTTTTCCGCAACATAAAATTAGCTGCGCAGTTGATATAACATTGAGTTATAATGGTGACCGAATGGCTGTACTAATAATTGCTTATTAGTGCAATTTTTAAGATTGTACGCACAGGGCAACACAAACAATCAATTGATCTAACAAGACATTAAATGAATACGCCTAAGAACTACAATATGACTAGAAATTAAGCTGCGTACTGTAATATCTTAAAATGTACTGCCCTTTCATTGCAATTGTCATGGAAGATCAAAAGAATTCGCCGATGTCTACAATTTTTAACGTCTGTGGACTAAATACTATTACAATTTTAGCGTCCTGGATATTCTAAGGCTGCATGCGAAAAAATTATTTGAATTTGACATGCGGTTTATTAGAAAAGCGCGTGGACCTTGTTTATGAATTACAAGACGGACTATTCAATCAATATAAACACAAAAACACTACCTTAAAAGCTAAGGGTTGCGTGAGCCAATAACGTTCCCGATCATTTTAGCAACAAACACAACATATAAAAAACAAATTGCCACTCGAAACATGTTGGTCCTGATTAAATGAAATTAGAAATATGATCGTTTCCAATCCTTTTTTGTTGCTTTGTTTCTTCTTCTTCTTCATCGTACGCTGTTTACAGCGATATTTACGTTAAACTGTTTTATTTTGTTAAGCCTGTGGCTCAGTGCATCCGATTTCAACAGGCGTTTCTATAGGGTTGTCCTCCTTAGCCTTTGGCTGTCCCCAGCCTAACTGCAAGGCATCAGTTGTTTTTGGTCAGAGTTGTCTCTCTTAGGAAGTTGTCTTGCAAGACTATCGAGTCTTCCCCACTCGTGTCTATAGGGTTTAGCAATGATATGATACGATGGACTATGTACTAGTTTGTACTATCCCGGAAGAGAGGCAGTCCAGTGTGACTGTGTCCCAGGATCGTCACGTCCTGCCAGAAACGTAGCATATGCATATGAGTGAGATATCTCTTTGCTCCTTGTAATTTCTCGGCTCATCTGCAGTGATGGTACGCCTAGCATTCCCCGCCACCTGGGAGGTTGTCACAATAGGGCAGAGGGTGCAATGTCCGCTGGACTGCATCTCTTATGCGTCCATTGGGATGACTGATAGCAGACAAAGGCAAAGAGCAAGGCAGGAGTGCATTTATCCAGGTGCATTTCTGCGGCTCGACCGGGCCGGGCTGAGACGCAAGCCACAGGTCCCAGCCATATCGTAGCCTCCCATTACAGCGGTGCTGAGATTTAGGAAAGGGGTTCTAGCTTAGAGGCGTTCGGCCGTAGTCCCTCAGATGGTAGCTTCACACCATGGTCTTATCAGCCAAGCACGTGGACCAAATGTCATCGATCTGTGATTTATCTCGAAGGAGTGCATTTGACCAGGGGACAAGCCTGGTCACGGCACGGAGATGGTGTTCGCCTGGTGTGCGGACATATCTCATGGTCAAGGGTTGAGTCTCAGCAGTTCGCAGTGAGGTAGCTGATCTACTGCTTAGGACACCCTGACCGAGAACTAAGTCTTCTACAAATGGTTTCATACCTCATCGCCGTATGGGGTGGATATCGAGCAGCTTCCCGCCCGCTTTGATCGGCGGACGGCAGAGACCTCTTTCTGCGGCTCGACCGGGCGGGGCTGGAGCGGGAGCCCCAGGTCCCCACCATGTCGAAGCCTCCCTTTGCAATCGTGCTGACCTTTTGGGCGGGATTTTGGCTTAGAGGCGTTCGGCCGTAATCCCTTACCTTGTAGCCTCGCGCCGTTGGCTTATCAGCCTAGTCCGTAGACCAAATGTCAGCGGCTCCTCTCGAGTTGAGCAGGATTACCGTAGCAACGCCCTGTCATTAGTAGGGTAAAACTGACCTGTCTTCCGAGGGTCTATTTCCAGCATCCGTTCAATATTAGACCGGACGAATCAATATAGGGCTTTTTTAGTTTGTCAATGGCCAAAATTCTGGAACCTGCGATTTCTGCAGGGTTATTACCAGATTACCATAGCAGACGCTCTTTCATTAGGGGGTTAAGAGACTGGCCTGTCTTCCGTGGGTCTAATACCAGCACATGTTCACTATTAGACCCCACAAAGGTGTTCTCGATTTGACAGTCATTCTACAGTATGTTTCTTTGTTTCAAATGGTGAACTGTGCGTGTTTTATTGTGTGTGTTTTTATAGAGCAGGATGGTAACAAAAGTAGTTGTTTCACAAATTCGGAGATTCAAGAAGAAGGTTTTCAACTATTTCCTCTTATTCTTTGCACTGCTTTTTAAATTTATATTTGGCTTTTTATCTCATCAGCTTGAATTAATGATATCATCGTTGGAATTGGATTGCCTTTCCTCTTCTTTATCTTCGAATATTTTACCATGGTACAGCTGTAGTTCATTCGCCGGCACGAAGTAAGTCTTTCCTGATTCTGAAAGACAGCCCCGCCGAATCTTCCTCGGCCTAGCATCCTCTTAGCAGGTTCAGCTTTGTGGATATTTGTGGGCTGGGTATTCTTGTAGGATATGTTCAGGGGTCTTGATTCCAGTCGCATATTCACATTCGTTCGTGTAAGATATATTGAGGTCGTCTAGCACGTGGAGCAGATTTGTTTGTTGATGCCGTCGAAGTTTTGTAGATTAAATCAGATCTATACTTCACATCATTTTCTTTTTCTTTGTTGTATTGTTGTTACGATTATCATCATTAGTTTTGGTCTTTCTGTATGGCAAATGTGTGGCAGAATTGCTCTATTTTTCTACCAGCTTCGTACAAGACAAATGCTATCTCGTTCGCTGTAAACCCAAAGTGTAATAAACGCTACTGGAAGGCAGCCGTTGAGGTCAATTGGGTTCTTATTTCGTTTATTTTTTATTAATTTCGTTGTGCACTGATTCAAGTAGAGATATTGTAATACAACAAAATCTGCTAGTTGAGGCTGGTCATGATTCACAGTACCTAATGAAGTACGAAGTATTCTTTCCTGAAATTAAATGCGATCTTCGGGGACGGCATGGCCTAGTGGTTAAGTAGCACGGCTCACAATCCGAAGGTGCTGGGTTCGATCACCATCACAGCACCGGCCGTTACCCCGGGGAAGCAAACCCTTAGAAAATGCATGAGGAAGCAGACCCTTACATAAAAATGCATGCTGAAGTCGGAGGCACTGGGTCGACAGGCGCAAAATAAAAACCACAATGCAACGCATACCGCCTTGGGGATTAGAGAAAATAAGGCGAACGCAAAAAAAAACCCAACAAAATGCGATATTCAAGGTAAGTGTGACTTGTTTAGATGCATTCTCGTTCATTCTTTGCTACTTCGTCTGATGATTCATCTGTAAATAGGTTAGGCTAACTAGATTTGTCTTCTTGTCCTTTATTACGTTAAGTAGAAATTGCTTTACATGTATGTCAAGTAGAGGCTACTTGACATTTTGTTACGTTAAGTAGAGGTTACTTGACATTGCTTACGTTAAGTAGAGAATTCTTGGCATTGCTCACGTTAAGTAGAGGCCACTTGACATTTCTTACGTTCAGTAGGAGATGCTTGGCATTTTGCTACGTTAAGTAGAGGCTACTTGACATTTTGTTAAGTTAAGAAGAGGCTGCTTGACATTTCTGACGTTAAGTAGGGGATGCTTGGCATTTTGTTACATTAAGTAGAGGCTACGTGACATTCTGTTACGTTAAGTAGAGGCTACTTGACATTTTGTTACGTTAAGTAGAGGCTACTTGACATTTTGTTACGTTAAGTAGGGGATGTTTGGCATTGCTCACGTTAAGTAGAGGTTGCTTTAATAGGCCACCGTAATGTAGAGGCTGATTAGCATGTGTTGCGATAAGCAGATGCTGCTTGGTATTATGTACTTTAAATATATTATTCTTGGCATTTAACTATTCTACGATCACTGCCTTTGGTATTTTTCGTTTCATTTGTTTTGAATAAGTTCATTGTTGATCAGGTTTTCATTGGAACAATAATGAAGATGAAGTCTGTATCTGTCTACAGATTTAAAGGTTGCTCTTTCTATTTTTATATTGTGATTTTATGTTAGCATTATTCATGCATGGTCTCGTGGGTGGAACTCAATAAGATGGAACATAATTAGAAAATAGTGAGAGTATCTCTTACCGCCTTAAGCAACCATATTGACAAAATAATGATGTATGCATCTATTGGTGTCGATCTCATACTCCCACAAATGAAGCGATGGGCTTGGTAATGTATAATGTTCGTCTATGCACATGCATTCTTTGATGATTTCGTCTGAGGGGGAAGGCTGCAGTATATTAAAGATTAAATGTTTACAGCTGTCTGAGCTTTCTCATATATCCTCCCCAGTGCGTGTTTGCTAAAGTTTATAGCATGTCGAATGATGAAACATGGTATTGTCAACTGGTCGGTATATATAATGACAAGTTGAGTGATCCTTTACAATAGACAGTAGTTTTGGCATTGGACATTGTGGTGATTGGATCATGCAATGTTGTTAATTAATGGATGTGGACACTTAATTTTCCAATGCCTTTATTAGCGTCATATCATTTACCAAATGTTCAGTTAATTTGCATTGCTATACCAGTATCAACGGTCGGCTGCAATGGTTCTCCAGTTTAAACTGTTCATTGCCGTAATGGGGCAATCTGGTTGGCTTTTTCCAGACGATCACCTGATGTTATCCACCTATTTATGCCGATGTCTGCCTTTTAAACAACTGCTTTCCTCACTACCCTCAATTACGGTCTTCATAAATGTAGTATATTAGGTTACGTGGCTTAAATAACTTAACGGTCTAACACTGATTTAGTACAGTAATTATATTTTCACCATGAACGTTTTCAACACTTACACATCTATTTTCTTCTATTTCCAAAAAATTCTACCCATCTTATGTATCAACATTTCACAGACTTCAATACTCTTTACCAACTTGCTTTTCAGTGTCCCTGTTTCTGCATCATAACATATTGAGCAGTACAGATACCAACGGCCAATGTTCATTTTCTATGTTTTGTTTATTGGTGTGGATGTCGGTATATAACGTATGTTCCTAAATACCATCTTGATCATACTTATTCTCTTTCTGATTTTTTTCCCATAGCTGTCTTGTTCTGTGATTATGTGACATAGATTGGAAGACATATGTACCTGTTCCAGTAGCTGATCTATATGTGTATATGCATACAGGGGTCCGTGCCACTTTTCCAAAATATCATAGTCTTTTGATTTTTTTTTTTCATGTTCATGTCTAATCCAAACACTTGACTGTTTTGTAAATTGTTATCAAAAGCTTCTGTAATTCTTGCTCACGTGTTGTCATTACAACTGTTTCATCCGCATATCTAAGGTTATGCATTGCCACTCCTCCAATGATAAGCCCTGGTACCCATTAAATGTGTTTGAATATATGTCCCGTGCAAATTTTAAAAAGACAACGGAATAATACACATCCTTGTCTCACTCCTCAATTTTGTCGTCTATAATTGGAGAGCGTAGCCTGTTCCAATGTTAGTGTAGCAGTGTATCCCCAGTACATATTACTAAGTAGTCTTATGTCTCTACCATCCTGACCTATTTCTCAGAAACATTTAATCAGTTTATATTTCTTTATATTTCTCTATCACATGTTCTCAAACAGAAAATATTGCTTCTCTTGACCCATTACATTTTCAGAAATCAAAATGCTCTCTCTTCTGAAACTTCGCTCTCCACTATTCGTATTATTCTTTGTTGTAAAATCTTTACCAGTATTTTAATTATGTGTCTTATTAGACGGATTGTTCTAATGTCGGAATACCGTGTTGCCTGATGTTTTGTGGGTATTGTCATGCATATTGATGTTTTTAGGTCAATTAGAATACATCTGGGTATGTATGTAATTACACATATTCCGTGAGTGTATATATATATATATATATATATATATATATATATATATATATATATATATATATATATATATATATATATATATATATATATTTATATATATATATATATATATATATATATATATATATATATGTATATGCATGCATATCTGAAACAAGGATGACAGACATATTCAGATCACTGGAGCTTGGCATACCCATAAAGTACCATGCGGATGGGAAAATACTCAATCCAAGAAGAATGAAGGTCATAAAACCAAAGTGGCTGGCTACTTAATCAGAGAACGTGTGTTGCTGACGACTGCCCTCTGACTGAACAGCAACTAAGAACTTAACATGTAGGTTGGCAAGTTCTCTGCCGCACACGAACATTTTTTTCTGACCATAAATGCCAAGAAAACAGGTAATGTACCAACCAGCACCAGTCATGCCGTACACACAATCGAAGACTTCAGTCAGCTGGCAGACGCTGAATATCGTAGATAAATGTACGTATCTCGGCAGCACCCTGTCGAAATCGGTCAGGATAATAAAGTGGCAAGCAGAATAGCAAGGGCCAGCATATCCTTTGCTTGAATACGATCAATGGTGTGAGAACGTTAAAGTGTCATCGTCAAAACCAAACTCAAAGTGTACCGTGCCATGATCATTCCAACCCTACTCTACGCCTGTGTAAGCTCGACTGTATATTCTTGACATCAAGACGGTCAAACCACCTCTACACAGGTTACCTGAGACGAATATTCCACATTCGATGGCAAGATCGTGTCACTGACATCGAAGTTCTCTCGAGGACTGACATGCTCAACATCCATACACTGCTAGAAAAAGAACTACTAGAAATGGACCGAACACCTCGTTCGTATGTCAGCTGAACGCCTCCCAAAGAAGCTACCCTACGGCGAGATGAGAGAGGGATGTCGCGAGAACCGGCGCTTCTTTCAGACAGGATGTTATTTGTGCGGCATTCTGCAAAGGCTGTGCTAAATGATGAATATATATCAACAGCAAATACACTACATGTTTATTATAAATTGAAATATTACGATCTATACAGCTCCATACACTTGCTAATTGACGCATAAGTAGATGATAACTATTATAAATGGCAAAACGACATCATTAGTAATTGTGATGACACAGATAACGAGTTCGATGAATTGCAGGTATGGGTCTTGTTGAGCAGTTTACGTTTCTGTAAATACAATCAAAACCACCAAAGTATGCATTTATTGATGATATTCAGTTCTTCATTGTTCAATACAAAAATGAAATGGAATTTGAAAAACAGGAAAAGCGTACAGGAAATGTACGTTACTAACACGTACATACCGTCTTATCGTGTCGGTGTTTTCATGTGTGGGGTCTACCCAGAGATTTATACGACATATTATAACTATGAATGCAGGTCGTTTAAGACTGACCTCGTCACACAGTGTATACATCCTCTTAATGTTACCCTGACGTAAACAATAATAGATCTTATCGATGTACTGCACCCTCGTCACAATGCTCATATGTTCAGTAGCCAAATAATTCGACCTCATGCTCAAAGTGAAATTCTGTTCTTGTGTTTTCTTTAGTAGCTGGTTACATTTGTGTTTCGGATATCCTGAGGCGTACTTGGGAAGGTGGATCTGAAACCCTCTCTTTGCAAAGCTCCTCGGAAATGTCACAACAGTGACGATTAGTGTTGATCCCTACCTCGCTGAGACACACCCTGAGTAGAACACACGATGATGTGTGTTGGTTGCTTTGTCAGTTTGTTTCGATTGATCTTCATTACTCTTGAATTCGTCCTAATGGTTTAATTTAGGTACGACATAGTTGTCATTATTTTGTATTCTCATTTGTTGCATATCGATATATGCGTTTCATTTACATTTAACTGTCAGTACGGTTGCTGAAAAAGAAAATACAAACATGAGCAATAATTGAACGATATGCATACCTTTGAAGATATCATAGGTACGATTTGACGAACAAATTTTAATAGGTGACATTGATCAGAGACATATTTTTAAAAATCAGCACTTGAAAGCGCAGATAAATCATTACATTTTTGAAAAGTTATACGGTTTCGTACAAATGTAAATATTGTGTTACAAATCCAACCTTTAAAGGGGCAGTTATACACAAACATCTCTCCAGTGTAATCATTGCTGTAATGCAACTGCTGACTCGAGTCAGCGAGAAGTGTGTAGAAGCTGTTGCCACGTAACCGATTTCCACGGGGTCGAAAGGTAAATCAGCTGTTTGGACTGCAGGAGTCATGGCAATGCATGTCCACACCATTGTAATAAGACTACCTAGATCAGCAACTGATAAACCTGGAAAGACATGCAGCTTTGTATGTTGTGAGGCATGGCTAATACATACACAAATATAATAATAATAATAATAGCTGTCCATCGTTGTCGATGAGGACCGCCGACATCATCCTTGTCACATATTTCAATGCTGGGTGTGGGTGCGCATGTGCCTGAACAGGCCAATGCTGGCACGAAAACATCTGCTTCATATATACACGGATATTATGTTACATCTAAATGATGTCTTGACCAGAGGCGGGCAATCTTTTTATTTACTAAGGGCCACATGTAATCTCTTTTATACATTACTTAATTTGCTTGCACTAGTCGATAACAGTATTGGGATACAGCACGATACGATGATGAGAGTTGAACCAGAGATTGTGTTCTGCGTAACAATGTCATTGGGTAACTGATTTGAGACAACTGATTACAGACGTCCAATGTCTTACTTAGTATAGTATTTCTCCCCATGATCCATTCGTATTACCCATACCAATATCAAGGTCACAACTAGTTCAACCGTTTGGTCACATACATTTTTCGACCGTAGGAAAAAACAATACTGGTAATGTCCTGGGATGTCTGAGTTTCTTCCGAACAAATGCTCAACTTCCACGTTCAGAAACGAGGTCATGTTTACATTGTCAACGGCAAGACTATTATGATATTGCGTAAAAACATGCAAGGAATGTTCCACAGCAGCGACATAAGCGTCACGCAGTTACTGAGTCCAAATATCAGTAGTCTGTTGTCTTATAACGGCAGCGTGGTCTAAGAGACTGCACGTAGAATTCCGAGGTCGAGAAGTGTTCACTTTCAAATTGCACTGACTATTTTGAGACATTTTTAAGTTCTGTTCAGTTCAATTGTCATCTCAGCCTCGAAGGTACGTTTCAATGGATTTCCAGTGCATTATGTAACATGTCGTATTGGTGCAATCTGACAGGCGTTTTCAATTACATCGCATTATGGTATCCAACCACTTATAACTATCTGCCTCTTGAACGACTGCTTTTCACCCTACGCCCTGGCATGGTCTTCAACAAGAAGGTATGTCTTGTTATATGACCAAAATAACGAAACTATCTAATTCTGATTTCGGTCACTACATCTTTTTTCAAACCACAAATGTTTCAATACCTTCGCATTACGTATCTTCTCTTTCTAAGAAATGCAACCCAAACTTCGATATACCTATATTTCGAAGTCCAGAGTGTCTATTTACATTTTTAAAAAGGGTTGATAATGCAATTTAGTCCAACATTGTGCTGCTAATAGCAATCGGGATCCTTACTTGACATGCATCAAGATATGTGCAGCCGGGAAGACACGTCTTTACCTAATCAGCAAAAACACGCTCGTTGAAGCAGACAGTTAGGACAGTTGGAGCCTACATTGATGACCAAAAACATCAAGTTGTTTTGTCATTTTGTCAGAATACATTATGACCACACTGCTACGTGAACATATTATGTGGAGGTATCCAGTCCACGTGCACGGGACGGACCTCGACGTCGGTGGATCGATGGTGTCTCTGACACACTCACCTAATGAATGCACCGGTCTCCCACCTAGTGCAAAGAAGAAATCTACGCACCCCCACCTCTTTTCCCCCCTTTCTGCGAAATGCCGACGTAAAAGAAGTAAAACAACAAAAGAAGAATACAGTTGACATATCTTAGCAAGAACCCCGTTACAACACATCATTTACACTGAAGCTTCACGCACAATAATACAGTGTTAAACATTTACATTTATTTTCAGCGACAACACTCGGAAAAGAATTACACTAGACAACATAAACTAAAGTGGTGTAACAGACAATTCAGATTCGAACCACATGCTTCCGAGTGATGGATGAATCCTGATGCAAAGAAATAAGTTCGAGTATTTAACTTTACGCAACAGCAGAACTGCAACTTTCAAACACAACATAGGTTGGCTAAAGAATCAAGATGAATTAATACGAGGAATGGAAATATCGTTTTTGGTGATAACAATGTATCAGAGAGATTAGAAGGAGAAATAAGTCAACAGGTCGACTATAACCTTAGGCACACCAACAACATAATGACACTATCATCCTCAGATCAAAAGTGGAGAAGGTGATACAAAATCAACTTTTAATAATGATCACATCATTATCAGAAAAGAAGTTGAAAACGGGATACACCATCACTTATTAGGGATCACAGTGAACTCAGATCAGAGGTAGCGAATGGGATACATCATCAACATTTAACAGTGATCACAGTGAACTCAGATAAGAGATAGTGAATGGGATAAAACATCAACATGTAACAGTGATCACAGTGAACTCAGATCAGAGGTAGTGAATGGGTTACATCATTAACATTTAACAGTGACCACGCTGAACTCAGATCAGAGGTAGTGAATGGGATACATCATTAACATTTAACATTGACCACAGTGAACTCAGATAAGAGATAGTGAATGGGATACATCATCAACATTTAACAGTGATCACAGTGAATTAAATCAGAGGGAGTGAATTGGATACATTATCAACATTTAACAGTGGCCACTGTGATCTCAGATAAGAGATAGTGAATGGGATACGGCATCAACAGTTAACAGTGACCACAGTGAACCTAGATCAGAGGTATTTAATGGGATACAGCATCAACATTTAACCCTGATCACCGTGAACTCACATCAGAGGTAGTGAATTGGATACATCATCAACATTTAATAATGATTACCTCAATCTCAGATCAGAAGTAATCTAAGCAATACAACAACGAGCTTGCAACATTCAATGTCAAGATACAATTAGAAATAGATGAGGCTGTAGAGGTATTCCATATATATCCAATCACCGATATGTGTAATGACATTGTACTGTACGTGATCTTCTTTCTTCTTCTTCTTCGTTCGTTCTCAATCTCTCGCTACCAAACCCTGAAAGGGCTTAAGTAGCAGAATGTAGTCCAGAGAACGGAATGCGTTGTGTCGTAGTTTACAGCTTGACAACGATTTTTGCACCTTTCGGTCCAACACATCTGACTTCAGCAAGCATTTTTTGAGTGCCAGGTTAGTATTCCCTCTTCGATCCCTTCTCCTTAGCGAGTCTGCCCTGCTGTAGCCTATTATCCAGGATCACCGTGTGGATGTGTAGAAGGGTCTTAGCAGCTCTGGTTCGCTGGCCCTGACGCTAGCAGTCAGCTATGTGTCGCTGACCACTGCAGCTCTTGCGCTGCTCAGCATCTTGATCCCTCAGCATCTAGATCGCGTTGTCTGATTACATGATTCCTTCTAACAACACCAACAAAACGCATGTATATCTGCTTTTAGACTACACAAGCGATTTTGACAGAGTTTGCTCTCACGTTTATAGTGTGCATAGAGAGGACAGATCAATAGTGAATATCGTATTTTTAATTAAGATTTACAATATGTTAATCAGGTCTTACTTGCAATATTTTTAGAAGACAAAAAATAAATGTGACAATGATGTGTACTTCCCCTTGGTCAATCAGCAGTTTCGATGAAAACGTTCATAAAAAGAAATGAATAATTCATGTTCTTTACAGTGTAAAAAAATAATTTCAGAAAAACGGATGGCACAGTTCCGGAACGCTGATTAAAGTAATGGCAACAGTTGACTTATGTGGACATCAACAAGAACAAAAATCAATTTCAATTTGCAAAGTAACACATAAATATAGCTTGAAAATGTAATAACGGAAAAAAGGAACATAACTTTAACAATGTAGGAAATAGGGATCGCGAAAAGTGATTTAACCAACATTTTGCATGTACTGACTTCCAAACATAACTCACAATATAAACGTGATAGCCATACCGTGTTCTGCCTGTTTACTGTTATTGTAAGGAGTAGAAACAAGGACGAAGAACAATCAACATGAGAAAATAACGCATGCCTATAACATGTGGACATAAATGATTACTCGCAATGTTAAGATATGCTATGTGTATCTCTATTTTCCTTAACGCTTCTAAGAGAAGGAAGGCATTTAGGTAAATTCAAGCAATACATAGACATTATTACATTGTGTCTGTTACAAATTTACCTAGTAGACTTATATTCACCGAATCTTTGAAACCTTGCTTCGCAAAACATATGATGTTGATGATGTTTGTGACGATCCCAAAGATGTTGATTGCCTGGCACACAACAGCGTATATAACCCACAGAAAAATCGGCATTTCTGTGTCACTTATACCCACGTGACCTCCCGATAATGTCATGTTATCACATACGTAGGTTTAAATGTTTTTCTCAATAGGAATATTATAATTTTTTAATGCTGGAAAAATGATGCTATCATTAGTATATGTTTAATTGGGAAGTGTGAAAATGAATTTTCTTTGGGTGCGTGATGTCACATTAAAAAAAGATAATTTTACATAAATAAAAAAAACGAAGTCATTTCATGTTTTAAGTGACTTCTTTAAACCGTACTTGTTAAAAATTTTAGATTGTTACCTAATTATATGTCTAGAAACGTTTAATGTATATATTGATCTATTCCATTAAGGAATCAGTGTGAAACCATGTCGTGCTCTGTCTGACAAACAGCGAATATCGTGTTATTGTTTTATTGTTTATTGATGATTTGACTCGTTCTTCTAGTCGACATAGCTGCACATTAGTACCTGACAAATTTTGAATACATTTTCAGAGCCACCACTGGAGCTACCAGAGAGTCCCATGTCGTCGGAATTGTCAAATGCACTGTAAAGTACAGAGCACATATGGTTTCGCCCTGGCGCAATGATAAATACAATACTATTTACTGATAACTGATCAAATTTACTTGCCACAAAGCGTATACGAAATAACTTCAATTACATCGGGAACGCTGCTGTTGGCGAACTCGCTATGTCTAACAACATAAACAATCTTATAGTATGTATACATACTCTCACATATATATATATATTTTCTTTGTAAGCAGGGAACACATTTAATAGCCACCATAATAACATTAGCATAAGAGTATAATAAAGTTAGTTGCATAGTTTTTTTACATTTTTTCAAGTACAGTGTACTATTATATCAATTAAATGCTGCACATGAACAATAATGTAATTATTGTAAAAACCAAAATCTGGTCCCGAATTGTTTACAATAAACGTCAACAATGTTTTGTGTTTGTGTGTGTGTGTGTGTTGGCACTTTTAACAGAAAACATAGACATATTAAACAGTCATACAATTAAACGTCAGTAATAAGTATGTGTTGTTATGTATCTGGCAAATAATTATTATTTTTTTTTTTTTGTTGTTGTTGTTGTTGTAAATGCATTTTTCTCTTTCTAGAAAAATCATACACTAACTGAAGTATTTAATAACTGTTTAAAGTAAACTTCTAATATAATTGCATACGTGCTGGCAATTTCATGTAGTCACTTTACTAGATTGCATAATATCATTAAAACCTTGACTGATGTTACTCTAAAAACGATTTTTAAATATAATTGAAAAACATCGTTGTTGAGATTAAAACGTTTTTAACAACCTATGATTACTAGTCAGATGCCTTAAACACGTAGACAGCAGACATGAACGTCCTTGAAAACATTGGCAGTTCATTAACAAACAAATAGTTATACACATAGTGGTTTATGTACATCAATAGGTTCATGCACATAAATACAAGCACAGTGGTTTCCACTAACCTATTGTCTTCGTCTTCTTCTTACGCTGTCAGACATCGACCTTTATTTTTTCCAAAAAAGCGGCCGTCATCCTGAGGCTATCGACGCTGCCATAGAGCTTGTCTAGTGTTGCCACTAGTGATGGCCACATCTGCTCTCTCTGATCCTCGTATGTCGGGCAGTTTTGCAGCAAATGCTCAGCGTTCATTTTCCCGGTACCACACGGGCATTCGTCAGTGCCACCTATCTTCAATTTGTTGAATAGGTGGTACCTCAGTCTATTGTGGCCAGTGCGAAGTCTGAAGACCACGACCTGCTCTCTTCTGTTCAACTGGTAATAGGTATCGTTTTTTGTGTAGTTCTGTTTCCCATCTAGCTCTAATAAGCCGTTTTGACTCTTCGTATGTCATACTAGTATCTGGTTGTGGTAGTCTTGCACCTTCTTTTGCCAGTCTGTCTGCCTCCTCGTTACCCTGGATGTTGCAGTGGGATGGAACCCACTGTACCACTACTATTTTTGGTGCGGACTGCTGGCATAGTTGACAGAGTACTGCTCTTAAATAATTAAGTTCAGTATTTTTCTGGCTTTTTAGTGATGTGACTACGGCCAGGGCATCTATAAGCAGGACTATATGGCTTTCATTCCTTTTACCTGTCACCATTTCTTCCACTGCCGCCCTCAGTGCCTCTGCTTCCGCTCTGAAATTGCTCGTGTATTTTCCAGTTGCCAATGACAGTGTTATTTTTGTGCCATTTGGTAGGCTCAGGAATGCCCCTGCCCCTCCGTTCTGTGTTGTGTTTGTTACAGAACCATCGGTGTATGCATGGGTCCAGTCCATGCTCGGGTAGTTTTTCGTTATGTATCTCACGGTTGTATCTCTTCTTTCTGTTTCAGTCTGGCAGTTTTTGTTTCCACATAAATACAAGTACAGTGGTTTCCACGAATCTATTGGATACACGTGTGTACCAGACATGAGAACGAGAAACTGAACTACTGAGAGCCTTTGTAAAATACCTCAAACAGTGCATGCTTCATCCAATTATGCGTGTTCTGATTTTCAGACCAGTAAAACGATGACGCTGATGCAACCTTCGGGATTGTACAAAGTAAGATATATAACTAATCTTAGTCTTAGTCCACATGTGCATTTACAAGTGGATTAGCCCTTGTGCAGGTCCCAACTTGTGTGCCAGTTGGTAGTAGCCGGGTAGATTTCTCTGCTTAGTGGCTGGGCTCGAGAAGTGCTTTATGTTTTGTTTCTGTTCTGGTCTCATCTCGGTTAACAGTAGATGCCTAACTTGTTTTGTTTTTTTCAGGATCGCACATCTTTTGCAGATCGAGTAATACTTGCCATATAGAGGGGATGTGGAAAGGTCTTTTGCGACGAGGGTACCACAAATTGGTTGCTGTGTTCCAGCGTTCGTCTTTCATTCCGACTACATGTTACAGTTGTGTAGCTCATATGGCGCTGTTGCCCACGAGACACGGTCGATCGAGGCATGCATTGTCCTTAGATGGTTCTCGGTGGATATGGCAGAGACCAAGTTTCACATCCATAGCATAACGCTCTCGTAGGCTCTGTTGCTGCCTTTGTCGAGGTTTAGAGGGTAGCGCCTGCTCGACGCCGCGTGGCCACGTCGGGCTTCAAGTTATTGTCGATGTTGTGGAGGCGACCGAGGTAGATGTACATCCTGCTTTCTTGCCCTCCGCTTCCAGCGATGCTAGCAGTTGTGGCGCTTCAGAGAAAAGGTTGGGCGAGATGGGATCACCCTGTCGTTCACTATTCTCCTTGGCGATTGGGATCGGTGGTGATAATGGATGATTGATGGCCGTGCATCCATCATAGCAACGTCTTAACACGCCTATGTGGCGAACTTCGACCCCCTGCCCTTCCAGAGTTTTCAACATATTCTGGTTCGACCGAGTCGAACGCCTTTTTGTAATTGATTAATGTCACTCTAGCGGTGTCTGGTACGTTCTTGCTTCCTCAATCAAATGGCAACACGTGGTTATGTGGAACAGCGCGCTGTATATGCGCCTGAACTACGTCTGCTCTATGGGTTAGGCCTCCTCGAGGGTGTTGATAATTCTTGCCAGGATGCATCTGGCGAATACCGTGTACAATACTTAGAGGACGGTGATAGGGCGTTAGGTAGCCATGTCTTCTGTGTCTCCGTTATTGAATAGTAAGACATCCTTCGCCTCTCGCCAGACCGATGGGATGTCCTTCTCTTCTAGAAAACGTGTTAATGGTTGTGCAAGGGCTGCGTAGAGTGGGTGGCCACATCCTTTCAGTGTATCTATCGTGATTCCGTCTTTGCCTGCGGACTTGCCAGAGGAAATTTGTAAATAGCACTTCGGATCTCGGAGGTCAGGGAGGGTGGGGATAGTGAGGGAAGTGTAGGTGAGTTGGTTGAAAGGGTGGGGGGGGGGGAAGCGATGACTTGAATAAGTTCGTAGATAAGTCACAGATAACTTTTTCTATCTACAGATGTGAGATCACTCTCGTTCCGTCTGTTGCTTCGAGAGATGGGATCACGCGCTGCTGCTGATCGACGATGGAATCAGGGATGTGCTTGATGCTTCTGTGTGAATCTGCGGCTGCAACGACTCTTCGTCTGGTGAAAATGGTGTGGTCTTCTTCGATATGTTGCCGACACAGTTTGAAATAGTAAGTAATACAAAGTTGCAGATTCAGACTGAAGACAGGGAAGTGGACCTATAAATACGGACGGATTACAAAGTAATTAAATTAGTCTTTCAATGTCCAATATCACCATCACGCATATATCCTTACACAACATATGAATTTGATTCTGGCTGTGATGATCCCCACAGTGATCTAGCTATGGTTCATCTTCCAAATACTGGCTATCATGCAAGCCATAATCACGTTTAAGGATAGCATGCGTTAGAGTCCATACTGTCGGTCTGAAATAAACCAACATCTAAAGTCAGACAAAATTACCTGGGTTACAGAAGCTTCGAAAGGGTACATGCTTCTAGAGCGTGCGTTATATCCGGGAATGGCGCATAGCTGATGTTCAATTGGCTATCAGATATAATCTAGTTCACAAGCTTGTCTAACAATCATAAACCATATGATGACCGGCTAATGACTCTCCAACTCTCATTAAGACACATCGCCTATGCTCCAGCAATGACTATCTATGGTATAATCAAGAATTAATAGTCTTAGGTGCTACACACATTCATCTCGTCTGTACTAAAGTCAGAAAACCGTTGTCCTTTATCTCGGTCATACACGAGTAGAGACCGAACACCATTTTTGGGAAGGAGTACTATACATGCAAGAGCAAGTGCGACGGCAATAGACTGCCGTAATGTTCGTCATTCATGATTCATCGATAAAAAATGTCATTCTTAACATGACATCATCGGTGAATTCCCGTTCTAAACAGTGGTCTTTGATCTGACAAGAAGAAGAGATAGTCGGGATATGCGAGTGACATATGATATGTCCGGTGCCAATTGCTGGACAGACCACGGACTCATTGAGTCAACGCTTAGCATTTGCATAAACTGTAATGAAACGTAAAATGTATATCCTACAAAGTGTTCACAATGTGGAAAGCTTGTAAAGTATTCTTGACAGTTAACCGACAGGCACACCGTTACTCGTGAATACGGTGAAAGATATATTCACCTTTGTTATGAATGCTGTCTACTCTAACGATTCGAAGCACTTCGAGCTTCGGCGAGCAGAAGCCATAACTCGTTTGGCAATAATTATGAGGCCAATAATACCTTGTTGAATGCAAAACCCCACCTGTTGAAACTCCGCCAAGACGATCCCTCTTTATATAAAAAAGAAACAGTCGTCTCGAAAATTCGAGAGATTATCCAGAAACCGCTCAAGGTGACTCCGGATACGTAGATCAAACCGACAGATGCAATCTAGCTAAATGCAGACGTAATTTAATAGAAGCTGCTTTACTGTACTTTGAAACCAATATACAGTAACATGTAATTTTAATCGTCTTCTCTCCTGAATGTTTATGACAAAGTATTGTTGACTAACAAACACCAACTTATGCAGCTTTGACAGTGCACTTCAATGATATCCTAAATTGTACATCTCCGAAAGGCGAATCAACTATACAGCACATGCCTATAATTGCTATAAAGGACATACTAGATATCACGGCGAACACAAATCAAATCAAGAAAGACATTAGGTTATTGTCCAGCGGAAAGGCCACAGTGTCAGATGATATAAACGCTGCGATTTGCAAGGCAGGAGCACCACGCGACACAAGCTGCCGTTACTCTTTATCTCAAACTGGGACACAGCTCACGTACCACATGAATTGGAAATGCCACCAACATCGATCGGCACAAGCGAGTCAGGATTTCATCAATCGCGTCAAAATCACAGAAGAAACTCCATCTTGTCAATAGCTGCAAAAATATGTTGTTCTGGTCTTGCTTAAACGCTTAACAAGACTATGAGTTACGCTCAAAAAGGCGGTGTGATTCACTAAATGGTCGTAGAACGGTCGAGATGATATTTGCACATCCTGAATTCAGAAAGAACGTAATAATAGCATTGTGATTTGTAAAATCTGTTGTTGACTTAACCAATATCGGTGACACTGCCGACAGAGATCGACTGTTGCCAAGCGTGGCGAAAATAGGATTCTTCTGAAAATGCATCACAGGAGTAAGCTAGTTTCATGATGGCATATTGATTCGTATAATGAATGGATAATGATGACCTGGAAGCAATATTCCCAGTCATTAACGAAATCAAACAAGCCGACAACAATGCTTTAGCATACTAGTTGCTGCTATGCTTTCTGATCAAACATATGAATCGGCCCCTGATGTGCGTACCAGAAACAAGACATATTGGCAGCTGCTCAATCTTTGACGCATAAAGTGCTCCACAATGATGAAAAAAAACCCACCGTATAGTTCTGCTTTGCTGATATTTGCACAATAGATATATATACATATACATGTGCATACACATACATATACAAATATACATATATATACATATACATATACATATACACATATACATATACACACACATATATATATATATACACACATACACATATATTTATATATATATATATATATATATATATATATATATATATATAGATATATATAGATATATATAGATATATATATATATATATATATATATATATATATATATATATATCCGTTTATCAGTGTTCTCGTATTTCAAACCATATTTGTTTATATGTCGATTACATAAATTATGCTACGACAGTTACAGCTTAGACGCAAACTTTTACTAAAAAAATTGCTCGTTATGAGTGATATCATGATGTGAGATATGTTAGTGTACCAGAAGCTATTTGACAAGTAAATAAACGGAAAATAGATGTTTATATCGGGAATTTTAGTAAATACAGTCATTCTATAACAATGCATTTTTAAACGTAAAAAACGGTATCAATTGGTTAACGGATTAGAACGGAATATTTTGAAAAATAATATACATAATAAATCAAGAGTTTAAATTAGACATCAACATACAGAAAACAAAGACTATGATAATTTGTAAACGATACAAGAAACCATGTATGCAGGTAAAAAAAAAATTATGTTCAACAGGTACAGAGATTCTCCTATATAGGTCAAGTAATAACTAAAGAAGGCAGATGCGAAATACAAATCAGAAATAGAATAGGTATGGCCAAGATGGTTTTAGACAACATGCGACATATACTGGCATCCAAACAGATAAATCATAATTTTAAAATGAGATTTGTCAGGTATTATGTATACTCGTCCATTATTTATGGTGAAGAAACATGAACAATAAATAACAAGTTGAATGAATGTCCTTTGAAATGTGGATATATTGATGATAGGATTTCTTGGAAAAATAATACATGTTTGGAGGTATTGAACAAGTTGGGGTGAAAAGAGAATTAATGACCAAAATCACAGTTATGTTATTTTGGTTATATAACTGGACATACCATACCTCCTTGTTAAAGGCCAAATTGGAGGATAGGGTGGAATGCAGTCGTTCAAGAGACATACAACGTTTTAAGTGGGTGGATAACATCAGGAGTTGGACTGGAAAAAAGCCTCTCATATTGCACCATTATGGCAAGAAGTAGAGTACACTGACGAACTATTGCAGCCGATCCTTGATGCGGATATGTCACTTAAACTGAACTGAACTGAAGTACCTACTCCTTCACAGCTCAATTAAAACAAAAGTCCATGCAATAATTGCAGTCTGCATTTTTAAATGTTCTCATAATTTATGTTCCTATTTTTCCCATTCGTCCAGTAATTGATGAGTATGACACAATGAATGCTATTAAAAATAATTAACCTTTAATTCTCCAAACGGATGCTGTTTTATACAGATCGCTTTTCAGGTAGATGTTTGTACGTAGCCCATGTGTCTCTAAACACAATCTAAATTTCGTTAGTTTCATTTTTCACAACTACTATCATTATTTAAGGGCGCCTGTGTTATATTACTGCTTGCATGAGCCAGGCACATGACAGAAAATTAAAAATGGCGGACGACACTGGTAGCGCTTGCACTGAACAGCGTGTTGTAATGACGTTTCTTGTGAAAGCAAGCGTGAAACCTGCGGACATTTAGAGAATACTGCAATTACAATGCAGCGATGAGACACCCAGCCAAAATAAAACATTTGCATTGTTTATACGTTATATAGAAGGTCGAACTTCAGTAAATGATTATACTGACCGTGGTGGCTCTCAACAACAGTCATTCATGTAAATATCTAGAATGTGGAAAGCCTTATCCTAGAAAATTGATGCATACATTGTCGCAAAATAGCACAGGAGAGAAGTTTGCCTTTGGTAACGGCGAACACTATTATTACTGAACATTTCCATTTTCCGGAAAGTTAATGCACGTTGGATGCCAAGCGTTTTCCGGCTTTGATCCGCAGAGAAGAATTTAAGCCTGCATAGTATTGAACATACATTTTGCCATGGACGGGCTTGCTATTTTGAATTGCTTCATCACGTGTGACAAAACCAGAGCGCATCACTAGGCGGAGAACATCGACGGCACATCCAACTCTTCTCTCTCTTCTCACCTCACTCTGTTTCATTTGACTCTGTCCTACAGTCACACCCTTGCACAACTTTCACACGCGCCCTCGTGGTAAAGCCCTTCCATAGCACTTTGGTTGGGCTAGCTTCTGAGGGCGCACAAACCTAGCATAGGTACATACAGATGAACACATGCATCCAAGCACTGGTTTATGCGTCCTGATATCGCCCAATTGACTACGGTCTGGGGTGGAAAATGGCGCGCCTCCGCCAGTAGAAACTAGTGAGGCAAACATTTAAGCAAAAAAAAAAAAAAAAAAACATTTCGTGCAACTACTTCTTGAGGTAAAGTGATAGCGAGTGTTTTATGAGACAAGCTTGGCATCATTCATTTTGATTTTCTATCCGTGGTACCACTGTAAACAGCATATGGACATTGAGTGATATGCACAGCCGTCTGCGGAAATAAAAACGGCCTTGATTGATCACAAATTGTGTCCTGCTCGCGCAAGATAACGCTCGACCTCATACGGCTCAGCACACTATGTGTCCTCTGTGGCAACTTTGCTGAGGGGTTTTGCCTCATCCACCTTACAGCCCAGACCTCGCTTCAAGCGATCTCCGCCTATTTAGACCCGTAACACCAAAAACGATGCATATTACCAGTTGAACAGAAGAGAGCAGGTCGTTGTCTTCAGACTTCGCACTGGCCACAATAGACTGAGGAAACCACCTATTCAACAAATTAAAGATAGGTGGTACCGACGAATGCCCGTGCGGTACCGGTAAAATGACCGCTGAACATCTGCTGCAGAACTGCCCGACATACGAGGATCAGAGAGAGCAGATGTGGCCATCACCAGTGGAACTGCAAGACAAGCTCTATGGCAGTGTCGACAGCCTCAGGATGACCACCGCTTTTTTCGAAAAAATAATGGTTACTGTCTGACTGCGTACGAAGAAGAAGAAAAAGAAGACCCGTAACATAATTTCTAGGAGTCAACATTTTATCACTGAAGACGAAGTGAAACAAGCTATCCTGGATTGATTGAGACATATACTGACAAATCGTTATATGTTGATCCTTTTCAAGCATCACTTAATCACTGCGATAAGTGCTTACACGTAGCAGTGGATTATATCGAACAATAAATGCCATTTTGACTAATTAAAAGACTACTTTGTTGCTTCAATAAAATAATAGAAACTGTACATTGGCAGTTTTAAATAACGCATTAAAGGGAATTAATTATTTCAAAATATTACAACTGGAAATAAACACTAAAAAGTGAATCATATCCGGGCGGCTGGGATACCAGCCCTTTAATCAAGTGATTGCATGCAAGATGTCCATACAAGCTTTGGCATTTTTGTGGAAGGATACACAGCCTATCATGCACGTTTAATACAATTCTAAGATCCAGCAGATTTTGATCGGTAAAACATAGGCTTAAGAAGCAAAGATTGATAGTACTTTGAGATGACGTTAATCGAATGGCAGATTTATAAGGTAGATTTCATATTTTGTTAGCATTGCGTCCTCATAGACTCCCGTCGGTTTTTACACCTAATCAAATTATCGGTTGATAATTATTATTTAGCTGTATCAACGATACTGATTCCATGCTCTGCTTTTCCACTCAAACACTAATGCCAAATGCATATCATCAATGTATACGTTGCTCCGGTTAGCAATCTTATTTTGTTAGTTAATAAAACTGTCTAATACGTACTTGTATTATGTATATATTGATGTATTTACTATCATCATTGTCTAGCGAAAGTATTAATCATGGATGTGAACAGGACCATGGCTACAAATGGATTATATCCACGAGGAGCATTTTGGTCAGTCTTCCTCGATGTGTAAACTTTGCACACGACAAGGAATAACCTGTCTCTGCTGCCTCCTAATAATGAATAATAATTTAGGACAACATAATAAACAAGACTTTGCCGGACGATTTGAGCAGTGTTCTGGCCCACCCATATATTCTTGAATGGTTGCATGAATGTGACCCTACGTGTCGCTTTCTTCAATGCTTCTGTGTTACCGGCTACATTCTATGGACACTTGCTTTCCAGTGGAAACAGCGGTTGAGCAATACAGTAATAGAGGAATGAAGTGTTTGTAAAAGAACCATGCTGACAACGCTATAGTTACGTCGAGTTATACAAATAGGGTATGTAACCTTTTGACCAGACCTCTTCTGTTGGATTGAATACTAAATTAAGCCTGAAATGACTGTTAAGAAAACAAACAATTGCATACTCAGAGGAAAGAAATGCAAAATGTGTAATGCATGCTAAAAAATAATTGTATTGTGTAATTGAATCTTAGCTAGTATGCTTAATTTAATTAGTCTCAAGATGGCTTGGTGTGTAAAAGAACTGGCAATCAAACATTATGACATCCTTAAGTAAGCCTCCGGAAGTAATAAGGGCCACTATAACCATCCACCCAAGAGACGGCGTCATGAAATGAAATACCGTATTGTCAATGGTTTCCATAACACAAAAACGGCATGCAGTGTTTTACAGTCTTTACTTATCATATCACTATTTACTTTTCTGAGATATATTTGCAGAACTTTACTTCTTATATAACAAGTAACTTTGTTAATCCATAGAATTGCATTATCAAAATGTCGTTTACTTTTCTAGAAATTTATATGTGCAAATGGTAATCTGTATTTGATTGATACAAATGTGAGGACATATAGTTAGACCAATGAGTTGGATCATGACCAACTCTAGATAGGCCTTCGTACTGACCGGAAAACCCCTTTGAAAGACTGATGACTAAATGACGAAACTTTAATGTCTCAACTAATGTCCGTTTTACAATGGTTGCCATCAAATGCTGCCTACAATCTGAATAACCCTTACACCGATATTCCCGATTATTTGCACGTCAACCTATATTTGAAATGTCTGAATGGCTTACTAATTTACTTTTGTCAGGTAGTGCCATTTTCTTAAAGTGCCTATTTCTTTTGATATTTGTTAGCAAAGGAATTGTTTTGCTTCCTTAAACAAAACGTTTAATGTAATTTTTTTTAAAAATGTAAATTTTAGAGGCAAAATGGTCTCTCCAATTGTCTACATTCGGTTCTAAAATGCTGTTTTGTAATTTAGTTCACGTGTTTTATGAGCTGTAAAAAGTATCTGGGAAATTCGTAGAAAAAATGTTTGAAAATGTAAAAGCACACGAAATATAGAACATATAAAGTACGTACTTCAGATGGAATGGTTCTGTTTTCTAAATAGATGCTGTAGCAAATAATACATGTTTATAATTCAGTTCTGAGATCCATCTTCTAGCTGATTGGGGTGACCAGTTCTGAGATCCATCTTCTAGCTAATTGGGGTGCCCAGTTCTGAGATCCATCTTCTAGCTGATTGGGGTGACCAGTTCTGAGATCCATCTTCTAGCTGATTGGGGTGACCAGTTCTGAGATCCATCTTCTAGCTGATTGGAGTGATCAGTTCTGAGATCCATCTTCTAGCTTATTGGAGTGATCAGTTCTGAGATCCATCTTCTATCTGATTGGAGTGATCAGTTCTGAGATCCATCTTCTAGCTGATTGGAGTGATCAGTTCTGAGATCCATCTTCTAGCTGATTGGAGTGACCAGTTCTGAGATCCATCTTCTAGCTGATTGGGGTGACCAGTTCTGAGATCCGTCTTCTAGCTGATTGGGGTGACGAGTTCTGAGATCCATGTTCTAGCTGATTCGGGTGACCAGTTCTGAGATCCATCTTCTAGCTGAATTGGGTTACCAGTTCTGAGATCTTCTAGCTGATTGGGGTGGCCAGTTCTGACGTCCATCTTCTAGCTGAATGGGGTGACCAGTTCTGACATCTTCTAGCTGATTGGCGTGACCAGTTCTGAGATCCATCTTCTAGCTGATTGGGGTGGCCAATTCTGAGATCCATCTTCTAGCTGATTGGAGTGACACGTTCTGAGATCCATCTTCTAGCTGATTGGGGTGGCCAGTTCTGAGATCCATCTTCTAGATGATTGGGGTGACCATTTCTGAGATCCATCTTCTAGCTGATTTGGGTGACCAGTTCTGAGATCCATCTTCTAGCTGATTAGGGTGGCCAGTTCTGAGATCCATCTTCTAGCTTATTGGGGTGACCATTTCTGAGATCCATCTTCTAGCTGATTGGGGTGACCATTTCTGAGATCCAACTTTTAGCTGATTGGGGTGACCAGTTCTGAGATCCATCTTCTAGCTGATTGGGGTGACCAGTTCTTAGATCCATGTTCTAGCTGATTGGGGTGACCAATTCTGCGATCCATCTTCTAGCTGCTTGGGGTGACCAGTTCTGAGATCCATCTTCTAGCTGATTGGGGTGACCAGTTCTGAGATCCATCTTCTAGCTCATTGGGGTGTCCAGTTCTGAGATCCACCTTCTAGCTGATTGGGGTGACCAGATCTGAGATCCATCTTCTAGCTGATTGGGGTGACCAGTTCTGCGATCCATCTTCTAGCTGATTGGGGTGACCAGTTCTGAGATCCATCTTCTAGCTGATTGGGGTGACCAGTTCTGAGATCCATCTTCTAGCTGATTGGGGTGGCCAGTTCTGAGATCAACCTTCAAGCTGATTGGGGTGACCATTTCTGAGATCCATCTTCTAGCTGATTGGGGTCACCATTTCTGAGATCCATCTTCTAGGTGATTGGGGTAACCAGTTCTGAGATCCATCTTCTAGCTGATTGGGGTGACCAGTTCTGAGATCCATCTTCTAGCTGATTGTGGTGACCAGTTCTGAGATCCATCTTCTAGCTGATTGGAGTGATCAGTTCTGAGATCCATCTTCTATCTGATTGGAGTGATCAGTTCTGAGATCCATCTTCTAGCTGATTGGAGTGATCAGTTCTGAGATCCATCTTCTAGCTGATTGGAGTGACCAGTTCTGAGATCCATCTTCTAGCTGATTGGGGTGACCAGTTCTGAGATCCATCTTCTAGCTGATTGGGGTGACCAGTTCTGAGATCCATCTTCTAGCTGATTGGGGTGACCAGTTCTGAGATCCATCTTCTAGCTGAATGGGGTTACCAGTTCTGAGATCTTCTAGCTGATTGGGGTGGCCAGTTCTGACGTCCATCTTCTAGCTGATTGGGGTGACCAGTTCTGACATCTTCTAGCTGATTGGGGTGACCAGTTCTGAGATCCATCTTCTAGCTGATTGGGGTGGCCAGTTCTGAGATCCATCTTCTAGCTGATTGGGGTGCCAAGTTCTGAGATCCATCTTCTAGCTGATTGGGGTGGCCAGTTCTGAGATCCATCTTCTAGGTGATTATGGTGACCAATTCTGAGATCCATCTTCTAGCTAATTGGGGTGACCAGTTCTGAGATCCATCTTCTAGCTGATTGGGGTGGCCACTTCTGAGATCCATTTTCTAGCTCATTGGGGTGACCAATTCTGAGATCCATCTTCTAGCTGATTGGGGTGACCAGTTCTGAGATCCATCTTCTAGCTGATTGAGGTGGCCAGTTCTGAGATCCATCTTCTAGCTGATTGGGGTGACCAGTTCTGAGATCCATGTTCTAGCTGATTGGTGTGACCAGTTCTGAGATCCATCTTCTAGCTGATTGGGGTGACCAGTTCTGAGATCCATCTTCTAGCTGATTGGGGTGACCAGTTCTGAGATCCATCTTCTAGCTGATTGGGGTGCCCCAGTTCTGAGATCCATCTTCTAGCTGATTGGGGTGGCCAGTTCTGAGATCCATCTTCTAGTTGATTGGGGTGACCAGTTCTGAGATCCATCTTCTAGCTGATTCGGGTGACCAGTTCTGAGATCCATCTTCTAGCTGATTGGGGTGGCCAGTTCTGAGATCCATCTTCTAGCTGATTGGGGTGACCAGTTCTGAGATCCATCTTCTAGCTATTGGGGTGACCAGTTCTGAGATCCATCTTCTAGCTGATTGGGGTGACCAGTTCTGAGATCCATCTTCTAGCTGATTGGGGTGACCAGTTCTGAGATCGATCTTCTAGCTGATTGCGGTGGCCAATTCTGAGATTCATCTTCTAGCTGATTGGGGTGACCAGTTCTGAGATCCATGTTCTAGCTGATTGGGGTTACCAGTTCTGACAACCATCTTCTAGATGATTGGGGTTGCCAGTTCTGAGATCCATCTTCTAGCTGTTTGGGGTGACCAGTTCTGAGATCCATCTTCTAGCTGATTGTGGTGACCAGTTCTGAGATCCATCTTCTAGCTGATTGGGGTGACCAGTTCTGAGATCCATCTTCTAGCTGATTGGGGTGGTCCTGAATAGGACCACTTTACTATGGCGATGGAAACTGTTATTTCTAGGAAAGCAAGCATTTAGCAATCATTGCTCTCAGAAGAAAAACGACAGTCCATCCTATCTAAACCTTTTTCTTTTTTCAAGACATGGTCCTTACATTTAGCCCTATAATATGTATCTATATTTGAGAAGGCTGCATGTGACAGTTCTTTTATATCGCATAGTTTGAAAGTTTTATTTGCAATTGCTACTTGTCCCTTGTTCTACCTAGTGAAGGATATTATTTTTATAATTGTTGTAGCTTTTTTAAAAATGTATATATACTTAAAAAAAGGTTTGACCGGTACTCTAAAGATGATGACCCTACATTATAATATAATTTTTTGTAATGTAGCATTCAAAATGTTAATTTAAAACGTAATTTTTTTTTGTAAATACTAAAAATATGTATTCTAAAAAAAAATGGCAAAACTCTACAAGTAATTTATCTGGTGTTGTTGATAATAAACACTTCTTTTTCCATATAATTTTCAAGTTTATCCCCTCATTATAGACTACAATCAAATCTACATCGTTTACGATTGTGTTTTTATGACAATTAAAATATTCACTCTATTTTGTCCAAAAAAATGATACTACAAATTATAACTTCACACATTTTAAGATAGCTTAATTTCCACAGTTCACAAAAAAACCTATCTTTTTTAGAATATACCTGTAGTTGCAGAACAATTGCTTTAAAAACAAAAAAAGTTATCACACAAACCGTTTGTACATTGCGGTTTCCGGCAGTATTTTTTGGAAAGTATTTGTTACGATTTTCTGATCATTAAATATCTTGATTCTTATCAATGACCTCCAACCTGATATATAAACCCTTCAGTAGCTGCCTGCAAATGAACCAGTTCAAATCGCTTCCTCTTTGTTGCCCTCCTGGCATCATATGCTGACTTAATTGATTTGCTCTTCGTTCCTTTTTATGCGATAACATGTTCTTGTGTTCATAGGACTTTCTTAGATTCCTGCAAGTATGTGATTCCATTTCCTCAATTACCAACAGAGTCTGTGTAGCATCATTATAAACAGAAACGGCAATAACAACAGCAGTTTTCACAATAGTTAGACCATGATTCGTATTCTAGGGACATCATTTCAAGTTCATTGACATTTTGTGTATTTCCTTCAAGACACTTTTTAGTAGTTCATTCCTGTCGCGGTTCTAAAATATTGGTTATATATTAGCCATAACAACAGCAGGTAGGTTACTGGTGTGTTAGTATGAACACTTTTATCTGCTACAACTTTTTCTATATGGACACCATTTGTTGTGGCTGTTTTTATAATTTAGTAGTGACAAGTTCATAACACCACAGAACATCTGCAGGTATGTAAGCCTTTTTCTAACACATCTCAATGCTTATCCAGTCCATATGTTTACTGAATTCACACACACACACACACACATTACCCATTCATATGTGATGAGATGAATAAAATGATGTGTATTATAATTGTTTCTAGTACAATGAAAGTCAAACTCATTGCCTATATCCTTCTTCTTTCCTTTTAACAAGTGTGCATTGGACTAACAAAAGTGACAAACACGTTCTGTAACTATTGCTTTTGAAATTTAGTATTCAAATGCCGTTTATTCTGTCTTTCATCCAGCTCTTCGTGAACATTGTCATCTTCACTTAAAAATTAAATCTGATTCACAAGGTCATAAAATGTCCATATCTTTATTTCTGACCCGTGGTCAGTGAACTTTTAAAAGATTCAATGTTGATGTTGTTAAGTTTACCAGAACGTAATCACAGGCTAACTTACAGTCCAGTAATTAAATTGTCACATAGTTCGACATCTGCTTTTTTGTTAGATATATGACCGTATAACTTACGTTTCCTATTAACTTTCTTTCTTATCTTTGCGTAACATGTTTTTATTTTTGAAAATTCTTACAAAACTGTTTTTCTTTGAAAATTACAATTTGTATAAGATAAAAGTGTAAGGGTGCTTGAAAAACGCTAATTGTTTTTATGGCTAAATTATTGGAGAGTATTAATTTGAAAATAGTAACTGGGAGCCATTTTGAATGGTATTTCTATTTTTTTTGGGATTGACCCCAGGCCTGTTTGACAGATGTTCTCTCAAAAACTACTGATGCTATACATTAAATTCAAGTTGTATTGTTGAAAGAAGATTGATCTGGGGTAGTTGTCTCGCCGCGGCGACTCAATTTCAACCAGTGTTCGTAAAGCGATCTCAGTCCCGCCAGGCGGAGCGATAGCGCGGGCTTGCGGAAAACGCTCGCCTGCCTTTCCCCGTAGTGCGAATTGGGTGCGGTTTGTGGTAGTGGCTCCTCCACCGAGGTGCGCTAGTCTGGTCCGTATCAGGAAACGTGGTCCGTCCGTGGTGATTTATCTAAGGCTTATAGCAGAGCTCGACAGTACGTCTCGCTGGTGGTCCGACTCTCGCAAAGAGCTTGTGACCGGCAAATGGAAAGCAGAAATCGTTGCCTCGCGAGGCCCTGCGTTCTCCCTACGGAGAAGGGCAGGCCGGCAGGCCAAATTGTGTCTCTAGTCCCAGTGAAATTCGTCGCCGAGGTCGTTGGGATCCGTTCTGCACAGAGCGCTGCCATCCCTCCTCGAGCGAGCCCGGTCGGTCGGACGTCTGGTGCGTGTGGGAGGCCCCTGTCAGGCGGTCCTAGGTCGACGGAGTGAGGGACGGGTGGAACAACCCTCCGTCCGTCCCGTCAGTCGGTCCCTGCGGCCGTCCCAGTGAGGCTTTTTACAAAAACACACCCTTCCTCCGCCGACCGGTGTGTGCTGTACGTACGTCTCTGACAGATATCTGGTTGATCCTGCCAGTAGTCATATGCTTGTCTCAAAGATTAAGCCATGCATGTCTAAGTTCACACTGTCTCACGGTGAAACCGCGAATGGCTCATTAAATCAGTCGAGGTTCCTTAGATGACACGATCCTACTTGGATAACTGTGGCAATTCTAGAGCTAATACATGCTTACCAAGCTCCGACCCTCGCGGAAAGAGCGCTTTTATTAGTTCAAAACCAATCGTCGTTTCCCCTCGCGGGGTTGCGGCGTCCCCACTGGTGACTCTGGATAACTTTGTGCTGATCGCATGGCCTCATGTGCCGGCGACGCATCTTTAAAATGTCTGCCCTATCAAATGTCGATGGTACGTGACATGCCTACCATGTTTGTAACGGGTAACGGGGAATCAGGGTTCGATTCCGGAGAGGGAGCATGAGAAACGGCTACCACATCCAAGGAAGGCAGCAGGCGCGCAACTTACCCACTCCCGGCACGGGGAGGTAGTGACGAAAAATAACAATACGGGACTCTTTCGAGGCCCCGTAATTGGAATGAGTACACTTTAAACCCTTTAACGAGGATCTATTGAAGGGCAAGTCTGGTGCCAGCAGCCGCGGTAATTCCAGCTCCAATAGCGTATATTAAAGTTGTTGCAGTTAAAAAGCTCGTAGTTGGATCTCAGGCGCAGGCGGGCGGTCCGGCTCGCGCCGGTTCACTGCCCGTTGTCTCCTGCCCTACCGTCTGCCGGCTCTCTCCCACGGGTGCTCTTCGCTGAGCGTCCTGGGTGGCCGGCACGTTTACTTTGAAAAAAATAGAGTGTTCAAAGCAGGCCTCGGCTGCCTGAATAATGGTGCATGGAATAATGGAATAGGACCTCGGTTCTATTTTGTTGGTTTTCGGAACTGGAGGTAATGATTAACAGGGACAAACGGGGGCATTCGTATTGCGGCGTTAGAGGTGAAATTCTTGGATCGCCGCAAGACGAGCTACTGCGAAAGCATTTGTCAAGAATGTTTTCATTAATCAAGAACGAAAGTCAGAGGCGCGAAGACGATCAGATACCGTCGTAGTTCTGACCATAAACGATGCCGACTAGCGATCCGCAGGAGTTGCTTCGATGACTCTGCGGGCAGCTTCCGGGAAACCAAAGTGTTTGGGTTCCGGGGGAAGTATGGTTGCAAAGCTGAAACTTAAAGGAATTGACGGAAGGGCACCACCAGGAGTGGAGCCTGCGGCTTAATTTGACTCAACACGGCCAACACTGAAACGATGACATGCCGAGACCACTCTTCTGGGGTCGAATATGGAACTGGTGCTGGATTTAGACCCCCAGAAATCTGGGGTTATGCCCCCTGTGGCCCGGCTTGGTCTGCATCCAGTGTTCTGAAAAAGGAATTGACGGAAGAGCACTATCAGGAGTGGAGCCTGAGACCTAAATTAACTTAACAATACTGCAGAATGACTATCAAAAAGTACACCTTCGAGGGGTCTAATAGAGAACATGTGCTGGAATTAGACCCTCGAAAATCTGGGGCTACCCTCTAAGAAACTTGATTGTCTCGCTAAGGGAATTGACGGAAGGGCACCACCAGGTGTGGAACCTGCGGCTTAATTTGACTGAACACGCCAATACTGTAGAACAACTGACAAATCGAGAGCACTGCCGTTAGGGTCTAATATGAACGTACGCTGGTATTAGACTCACGGATGACAAGTCAGCTCTCAAACACTCAAACGAAAGAACGCTACGGAAATCGTGTTTAACTCCGCAGATTCCAAATACCTGGTCATTGACAAACAAAAGCCCTCAATAAATTCGTCTGACCAAATAGTGAACGGGTGCTGGAAATAGATCATCTGAAGACAGGTCAGTCTTACCCTACAAATGACAGGGCGTTGCTACGGAAAACCAGCTCAAATCGAGAGGAGCCGCAGACACTTTGGTCCACGTACCAGGCTGATAAGCCAAGGGCGCGAGGCTACCATGTGGGGGATTACGGCCGAATCCTTGTAAGCCGCAATCCCGCCCAAAATCTCAGCACCACTGCAATGGGAGGCTCCTACAGGCTCGGGACCTGGGGCTTGCGCCCCAGCCCTAACAGGTAGAGCCACAGTAAGAGGTTCTTGCCGCCCGCCAATCAAAGCGGGCGGACGACTGCTTGATACTCACCATATACGGCGATGGGGTGCGAAAAAACACCAACAAAAGACTTAGAACCTGGTCGGGGTGTCGAAAACAGTAGAGGAGCCACCTCACTGTGAACTGTCAAGACTCAACCACTGACCATGAGAGTTGTCCGCACACCAGGCGAACAACATCTCTGTGACATTACCAGGCTTGTCCTCTGGCTGAATGCACTCCGGCTACGATATTTACCTCTGTACGTTATCAGCCATAACTATCATGCTGGACGCAGAAGAGATGCAGACCAGCGGACATTGCACACCTGCCCCACTGTGTCAACACCCCAGGTGGCGGGGAATGCTAGGCGTACCATCCCTGCATAGAAGCCAAGAAAATAAAGGGAAAAAGAGATACCCCACTCACATGCAAATGCTACGTTTCTGGCAGGACGTGACGATCCTGGGATACAGACACACTGGACTGCCTCTCTTCCGGGTAAACCAGTCCATCTCATATATCACATATCATCATTGCACCCTATAGACACGAGTAGTGAAGACTCGATAGTCTGGTAAGACAACTTCCATAGGAGAGAAAACTCTGATCGTAAACAACTGCTGCCTTGCAGATAGGCTGGGGACAGCCAAAGGCTAAGGAGGGCATCCCTACAGAAACGCCTGTTGAAATCGGATGCACGGGGCCGCAAGCCTAACAAAACAGTGCAACGTAAATCACAGTATGATGGCAGCACAACCTATTCGAAAAACGTATGGCGCTCATCCTGAGGAGACCCGCCAGGCAGCGATAGCGCCGGGCCTCACGCCTCGAAGGGGCCCACCCTTGACTACTGGTGGTCACCCACCCATGTGTCGTGGAGTCAAGGCACATGGCTATGGGGTAACGTCTATTGGCTAAAACCTCAAGACCCTCAAAATACTACAGTGGAATGCGGAGGGAGTCATTAACAAAAAACTTTCCCTAACACACCACCTGCATGAAGGTAAGATTGACGTGGCATGTATCCAGGAAACGCACCTCAACAATAACCATAAATTCTCAATCAGAAGATACCCGACCTTCCGTCTAGATAGAGAAGGCCACAAAGGAGGGGTCCTGATACTGACCAGAAACAGCATACCGAGTAGCGCGGTACCTGTCAATCACACCGGACAAGCAGAAATTGTAGGAGTTGACATAATGGCTCAAGAGACGAAGCTCCGCATTTTCAATCTGTACGGACCACCAAACAGAGACCTATCGCTCTCGAGTATGGAGGTCAGAGACTCCAACTGCATAGTAGTTGGAGATTTCAACAGCCACTCGGAGAGATGGGGATACTCTGACACAGACAGCAGAGGTGACGAAGTGGAAGATTGGGAGATAGATGCAAATCTCTCCCTAATCAATAGGCCGGAGGATAGCCCTAGCTTCTATTCAAGAACATGGCATACCACCTCGACTCCAGATTTAGCCTTCTCCACACAGGACATACACTATAAAATAGACCGCCAGGTGCTAAACCAACTGGCAGGTAGCGACCACAGGCCGATCAGGCTAACCATTGACATGGAAGTAGGCCCACAGGAAACAAAACCGCTCCCACGTTGGAATTACAAACGAGCCGACTGGGACAGATTTGCAATCCTGACAGATGGGCTGTGTGAAACCATCAACACACGAAACACCAAAATGAAGCCCATGGTAGAAAGCCTAAGCAAGGCAATACTGCAAGCCGCCACTGAAACCATCCCAAGAGGAGCTAGGAAAAAATATAAGCCCTACTGGAATGATGAGTTACAGAAAGTGGAAGATGCAGTAACAAATGCTAGGAACATGGCAGAACGAGAAAAATCCATGGAGGCAAACATCGCCCTCAAAGCCGCCGCGGCGAAGTACAAACACACTCTCAAGCAAACAGCAAGAGAAAGTTGGAAAAATAAAACGGAAAGTTTAAACCTGGACAAAGAAGGGAACAAGCTATGGAAGCTAGTCAGAGCCATGAACGACGAAACCCCGTCAAATAAACAAATTACTATCAAGCAGGGCGAGAACTTGATCACAGGTAAGAAAGCCGCAAACGCCTTTGTCGATCACTATGCCAGAGCAAACCACATCGAGGTCCCTGCAGATACGCATACAGACATTAGCGAAGAGCTAAAGGGACACGAAAACATAAATACGGCTCCTGAAGAGCACATGATGGCCAAACTAACAATGCGCGAAATGGAAGAGGCTATGAGAACACTAAAGAAAAGGAAATCTCCCGGAAAAGACGGGATAACAAACAAAATGCTGATGGGGCTGGGCCAAACAGCGAAGAAAAAACTACTATCAGTCCTGAACCAAAGCTGGAAAAGGGGTATTGTACCCCAGGCATGGAAAGATGCAATACTGGTACCAGTACCAAAAACAGGAAAGGACAAAACAGATCCAAATGGATACAGGCCCATAAGCCTACTGAGCTGTGTCGGCAAGCTGATGGAACGGATGATAAACACCAGACTGATGTGGCATCTGGAAGAAAAACGAATACTAATTCCACAGCAAGCCGGCTTTAGACAGCACAGATCCACTGAGGACCAGGTCATCCTCATAGCCCAGGAGATAGAAGATGCCTACCAGGCACAGAAACACACAGTAGCTGTTTGGGTGGATCTGGAAAAGGCATTTGACAAAGTCTGGAAGGATGGACTTAGAGTCAAGCTAAGAAGAAGTGATGTCTGTGGGAAGATGTACAAGTGGATCAACCACTACCTCAAACAAAGAACGGCCAGAGTCCAAGTACAAGGGCAGATGAGCAAAAAGGTGACACTCGAGCAGGGAGTACCCCAAGGGGGAGTATTGTCACCCACACTCTTCCTGGTATATATAAACGATATTACAGAGAATATACCAAGAAGAGTCCATAGCTCAATGTTTGCAGACGATCTGGCTATGTGGACCTCTGAAAAGAATCTCACCATAGCAAGAAATCGGATGCAGACGGCCCTAACATCGCTGGAAGAATGGGCGAACTCATGGCTGGTCAAAATAAACGAGGAGAAAACCACGTGCACAATATTCTCGCTCTCATTAAAACCCCAAAGTACCAAATTAAGGCTAAATGGCAAAATCCTGCAGCCAAATGACAACCCAACCTATCTGGGAGTCACATTTGATCGGCGCATGACATGGAAAAGTCAGATTGAGAGAAACCGAATGAAAGCCAGAGAAAGAATGGCGATCATGAGGAAACTTGCTGGCACAAGCTGGGGAGCAGACGAAGGCATACTAAAGAAACTGTACACTGGAAGAGTGAGACCAGTTCTCGAGTATGGCATTGCGGCATGGACAACCGCAGCGAAGGCGAACTTCGATAAAGTTAACAAACTTCAAAACCAAGCCATGAGAATTATAACAGGTGGCTTGAAGTCAACGCCAATTGTAGAACTTGAAAAGATTACAAAACTGCAATCCATGACCGATAGAAGAGACTGCAGAGCCCAGCTGCAGTCAGAGAAACTCAGAAGACTGATGGACCATCCAATGCACCAGAGACTAAACAATTTGGGAAATGGGAAACTAAAGCGGAGAAACTTTGCAGAAATAGCCAAAGCAAAGATGCACGAAGATCCCATAAACGCACTAACAACACCAAAACCCATCACTACTGTACGAAAACCTACTTGGAGGCAGGATATATTTCCAGAGGTGGTAGAAAATATACCAGGTATTGCAAACAAAAACTGCCAGAGTGAAAAAGAAAGGAGAGACACTACCCTAAGCTTCATAATGAAAAGGTACCCAAGCATGGAATGGACCCATGCATACACCGACGGTTCTGTAACAAACACTACACAGAACGGAGGGGCAGGAGCATTCCTGAACCTATCAAATAGCAGAAAAATAACACTGTCATTCGCTACTGGTAAGTACACAAGCAATTTCAGAGCAGAGGCAGAGGCACTGAGGGCGGCAGTGGAAGAAATGGTAACACACAGTGAAAATGAGAGCCATATAGTCCTGCTGACAGATGCTCTCGAAGTAGTCACAGCACTAATAAGCCAGAAAAACACTGAGCTTAATGACTTAAGAGCAGCACTCTGCAAACTGTGCCAGCAGTCCTCACCAAAAAGGGTAGTGGTACAGTGGGTTCCGTCACACTGCAACATCCAAGGAAACGAGGAGGCAGACAGACTGGCAAAAGAAGGTGCAAGGCTACCACAAACAGATACCAGTATGACGTACGAAGAGTCAAAACGGCTTATCAAAGCCAGATACATGACTAAATGGGAAACCGAACATACTGGTTACACCAAAAACGATGCCTATTACCAGTTGAACCGAAGAGAGCAGGTCGTTGTCTTCAGACTTCGCACTTGCCACAACAGACTGAGGTACCACCTATTCAACAAATTGAAGATAGGATGTACCGACGAATGCCCGTGCGGTACTGGTAAAATGACCACTGAACATCTGCTGCAGAACTGCCCGACATACGAGGATCAGAGAGAGCAGATGTGGCCATTGCCAGTGGAACTGCAAGACAAGCTCTATGGTAGTGGCGAGAGTCTCAGGATGACCGCCGCTTTTTTCAAGAAAATAATGGTTACTGTCTGACTGTGTACGCAGAAGAAGAAGAAGAAAGAAGATTGATTATACCTTACCAACAGCCTAACCAATTTCAATTTACCGAACAAAACGCATTTTGAGCAGATTCTTGGTGGCATTCCAACTTTAACCTTTGCCCAAACTAGTTTTTTCTTGGATCAACTTGTCTATAAGAAATATATTTTCCTTTCAAGTTATATATGTATATATTTATGTGTGTGTGTGTAAGGAGGAGTAAAATCATACTCAACGACCCAGAGAGTATTTTAAACCCGATTATGCTCACAGGTAAACCTATGGAAAGTGTTGCCGGTTCAACTATATGGGAGCAGACATGAATGCGGAAGGGTCTAGAGCAGACATTCAGTTAACAACAACGATGACCATAGTTGCCCTGAAAAGAACATTAGCTTTAAATTAAAGCTCACATTAATGTTTACAAAAGTCATCTAGGTATACCTCTACGAGCGTACGGCTTCGACTTTTGCGCCTTCTCTAAAACGTAAATTATGCGCAATGGAAATGAGATGCTTGCAATGAATTCTTTACGAGAGTGTTCTTGACATTGTAAAGACGGAGTTAAAACACGAACATTGATATAGAATTGACATATGTCACGATTGGTTGGGCTGACCAAGACCATTCTGCAAAGCATTGTGCCTGGAAAGCGTGGGAGAGTTTAGACCAAAAACAAACAGTGGACGGGAAGATCTATAGCTGAAACTACAACCATGGCGAAAAATCGAGACGCATGGCAGGTTCGGTAAACTGTAATAACGGTGTCTAAACGATCTTCTAGGTTACGGGACTGATAATGATGATGATGGTATATATATATACATGTATAGGCATCTGACGATTGCGTTTTATTATCCTAGCCTTAATCACCGTCGCCAATACCTCCCCAGTTTGGTTTTTTTGGCCCCAGAGAATATGTCACCGGCCCTAATCTAGTTTACGTGATCTGTTTAACCTATGTATTTGCTCCCACAATTTTTAACTACATATGGAACGCACTGAAGGCTGACATAACTGTTCAAAACCCGTGCGCTTTGGATGGAAACTGATCAGATTTCGTGAAAAAACGGGTAACATGATTTCCAAATATACTCACTGTCATGACAGGGGTAATCATTTCAAAAGACTGGTTTCATTAGCAGCGCTGGTTGTTGTATACCGTAAAAAAAAAAAAGATGATGGGTATTACGTTTGTTTGAGAGCAGGATTATGTACCAAGGATTAGTATCATCAGTGATGTGTTGTGTTTTGTACCGTTACATGTTTTATTTTTCTATGTGGATGATGTATGGACTGATTATAAACCTTTGAAACAATATTAGTGTTGATGAGTTGTATAATTTAGTTGGCCTATACATATGACGTTTCACGGGCATTTTCACAGTTAGTCCGACAGCCTTCTAAAGATGACCATGGTTGGAGCATGAAACAAAAGAAAGGCTGTATTACTCAAATTAAAAGCGTAAAATAAATATAAAAATAGCATACGCTATAAATTGCGTACACAATTATATGTGTTCGTCTGTAGCATATGTGTACTGTGATATGTGTTTGTGTGGAATAGTATAGTTAACATATAGTGGCGTGTTAACGATTTAGTTAAACATATCAGACATTTAATATTGAGCCTACTTCTAATATTGTCAAACGCATTACTATTCATCAATATGGTGGTACTCAGGTGGTACCAACAGTAACTAACTTTTTTAAACCTTTGCTGGCTAGATCTTGCGGTATGCAATATTAATGACACCAACACAGTCTATATTAAACATTGTTGATCTAATCTAGCATTTGTTTTCATCTGTAATGCTTTTTGTCTTTTGACGTGGGCCGGTTCGTCGTAACTTGAATAATAGTATTGAGTTTGTTTTCATCTGCGATATCTGAATAATATTGTTATCAACATATATTGATATATACATTGTAAGTCGTACGTGCCATTGTGAATACCTCTGTTTTTTTTTGATTTGCAGAAGATTCTGTAAAATGTGTCCCTGCATTTACTGCTCATGTTATAATAAATAAAAATATTAACAGACGAGTTCACAGACTCTAGAAGAAGGCTAATTACACCTAGTACTAAGGAGACCTTTAAGTACTTCCCATTGAAGTAAAGCTCCGGTTCAAAAGCCACTGCTAACATTAAAATACACACTGGACAAAAACAAGCAATGAACAAAGTGGATATAATCACAACCATCTTGGCCACCTTCTCGTTGCGACGGGAAATAGTTTCAACATTGGTTGATGACATCTTTCTCCAGGTTGTTATACTTCGAAGTTTCCACACCAGAGCTACTGTGCAAACAACAATAATAACAAAAGCTGTGAGAGGTATACAGAAATTGTTGACAGCATAAGTAATCTTATCAACATCGTCTCGACCATCCATATATAGTAGTCCGTAAATTGTATTGTTTCGCTCATAAGAGAATTTTATCCCAAGTCTGTTGACAGCGTATGCAGGAGCTATGCTAAATATGATGATGGTGAAGACACATACGATAATCACTGTCGTTCGTCCACGTGTAATGATAGTTTTTATCTGAAAAGTACAATCACTTTATTAGAATAATCGATGCAAATTTGGTTATGCGGACGTTAACATATTATACCCACTGATAAATACCAAACGACAATAAAGAGAAACATGCACGTGTTAAGAATTGTGTTAATCATAAATGTCCGTCGGAAAAAACAATGTTTAAAATCTGCAGGACATATGCATCAGCATCAATAAATTAATCGAAACTGCTGTGGTACTGAAGGCCAAAGGTCGGGAAAAAAAAAACGTAGATATATATATATATATCTCTATATATATATATATATATATATATATATATGGTGTGATAATATCTGACTCAATCCTATGGCCCGTTACTTTATTATAGCACAGCAGATTCGTCACCTGGAGACCAATTGTTCAATTAAGCGCTTAATACAACTTCACTGACTTTTCCATTGTTTGCTCTTCATTTGTTTACGAGTGCAGAACAATACGCGTGATTACGATTGTTGTCGTTAAGAAGCACACGCTGGTTACACCTCTCGCTCTCGAATTGTCAATATTGATTTTATTTGCATTTATAATGTCTTACTTTGAAAATAAATATTAAACAAAACAATGTTGGAAACAAATGATGCGATATTTACAATTAATATAGTCCTGCTAGAGGTATCGCACTTATTCAAAATATAAGGATTATCGCCAGAATAAATTGTTCAGTTCAGTTCAGTTCATCCCGTAACCCATCAGGTCGTTGGAGCACACATGAGGACATGAAAATCACAAGCCAACCCTCTCTGTCTGTCGCCGCCTGACGTATCTCACCGGGACGAAGGCCTGACCACTCAGTGACGTCGTCCACCCATCTCCTCCTTGAATGACTACGCACTTTTTGTCCCGGTACGGATCCAAAGAGTATCGAGTTGGGAATTCCGTTGGACCTCGCGACGTGCCCGCACCAGGCCATCTTTCGTCTTTTGATAGCTGTGAACAGATCTTCAAAAGGACCAATAGCATCTTCAACTCTCTGACGGATGTCTACGTTCTTGACACGATCTTTATATGTAACATTTAGGAGTTTTCTATAGCACCGCATTTCCATTACACGTATCATGCCTTGGGTATCTGCTGTAATGGTCCAGGTCTCGCAGGCATACCGAAATATTGACAGCACCAAAGAGCGCATTAGTCTGACTTTTATGCCAAAGGCGATGCGCTTGTCTCGCCATATAGGTTGCAGCCTAGTCAGCGACGCTGTTGTTTGTGCTATTCTTGCAACTACCTCTGGCTTCGAACCCTCTTCGCTTATCAATGATCCAAGATATTTGAAACGTTTCACCACCTCAAGTACCTGCCCATTTGCCTCTATGACAGATTGAAACCCTGCTACGTTATTGGTCATGAGCTTCGTTTTATCAGCATTGGTAACTTAGTGCTGATGACCATGCATCTCAGACTAAAGAAAGTTCTGAAAAAAGAGATATCTAGACTGTGATTTGACTTGGAGAAGTTGAAGTGCCCGGATGTAGTGGAGATCTTTGGAGCGGTGATGGGGGGACGATTTGCACCTCTCTTAGTTCTAAACGAGGAGACGGATGTTGAGACGATGACTGAAGCCTTGCATTCGACTTTACTCTCCACGGCATCTGAGGTTCTAGGTAGGTGCAGGGTTAAGAACAAAGCATGGATCACGATTGAAATACTGGATTTATGTGGCAAGAGACGACAATTGAAGGGAGCGAAAAATACACTAGATGGGATTCAGCGATATCGAGAGATAAATGTATCCATAAAGACCAAGATGAAAGAGGCCATGGTGGAATGGATAACGGCTCAGTGCGCAGATATCGAACGAAATCTGGGACGAAATGATGATTAGAGAGCATATAAATTAGTCAAGGACTTAGTTAGACCTGTCAAAAGTCGAAATACGACGATTAAGGACACGAGTGGGAAATGTCTCACAGGAGCTCCCGATAGTCGTGAGCGCTGGACAAAGTACTGTTCGGAGCTATATAAGCATGAAGATCGAGGTAACCCAAGAATTGCAATGTGTCCTGAAGTGAGTCTGCTAGAGAAAAATCAAACGATAACAAGGGAAGAAGTATATGAAGCCGTGAAAATGATAAGAGAGGGAAGGCTGTCGGTGTGTATAATATTCCAGCAGAGCTCATACAAGTGGGAGGTGAGGTGACAATTAATACCCTGACTTACATTTGCAATATAATTTGGCAGACAGGAGTGTGGCCCACCTGCTGGACAAAATCAGTCATTATACCACTGCCTAAATCAGGAAACATAAATATGTGTCAGAACTATCGAACAATCAGTTTGATAAGTCATCCAAGAGAAGTTCTTTTGAGGATATTAATTAACAGACAGAATCCTCAGGCGGAGAGTATCATTGCCGAAGAATAAGCGGGCTTTCGAGCAGGAAGGAGTACCATCGAGCAGATATTTAATCTTCGTCTACTGAATGAGAAGTATTCAGAGTATCATCAACCACTTTACCATGCCTTCATTGACTTTCGAAAGGCGTTTGACAGAGTGTGGCATGCGGCGCTATGGTCAACAATGAGGTATTATAAGTTCAACAGTGATATTATGAGGGTAATTGCAAACCTTTATCAGCAGGCGACCAGCGCTGTCTCAGTAGAAGGAACGCTAGGCGATTGGTTCCTTACGACGGTGGGTGTGAGACAGGGTTGTATACTCTCCCCCACACTCTTCAATATCTTCTTGGAGAGAATAATGGAGACGACCTTAAAATGACATGTTGGCACGGTTAAAATAGGTGACAGGCTTATCACAAACTTCCGCTTTGCTGATGATATTGATGTATTGGCAGGCACAGAAAGGGAACTCCAGGAGTTGATTGGTAGATTGGATAGAACGGTCCTGAGTTTTGGTATGGAAACAAATTGTAGATATCCGAAATAAGTGAAACCAATTTGACAACATAATTTGAAATGTCAAACCGACAAAATAACAATAACATTTGAACATCGCTAAATAATCGCAGAGACAGATACTCATAATGAATACAATCGTATGACATTTTATTAAAATGTGTTGCTATTTATACTTATGAAAAGTCTTCTCAGAACCCAACTTTTAAGGTCTTAGTACGGTTTAGGGTTAATGTTGGGCTAAAGTAATTACTGCACTGATCAGTATGATTACAATATGTATTTGTAAACGAATCTTTCAGTCTATATGCATGATCAAAATACTAAATATTCGTGCTGTGATTGTATGTATTGAAATTACCTTCCATTTCGTAATTAATCACCGCCATTTTCTATCGATATCATAATCCGTATTTGTTTAAAGGACACGTGATTACCTGTCGATTTAGTAACTGTTGTGAAACCATCACATAAATAAGACATCTTTCATGATCAGTTGTCAATCTATTGATGTTACCGGGCACCGCTTTAGTTCATAATAATTCGTGTTTCATTATCTTTGGTCAGATGCATATTATTAAAAAAAACTAAGAATGAGATTATTTGCACAATCTACGTCAATGTCTAACATATCTTAAATATTATGTCATGGTGTTGAAATTGGGATATACTTTCCTTTTGTTATTAAAATAGTATTTTCATTGGAATTATTATGTTCTCCTGTTACGTTTTCAGTCTAACATTTAATGCATACGGATTTTTAACAATTGTATTTCTATAACATTAAATAACCAAATTATGTTTATTAAGTTTGATTAAGTTCATTAGTTCTTTTTTTCTAAACTCATAGCATGCATTCTTTTCCGATTTTGTTCTATAGAGTGACAGTTAAATGCGTATACTATCTTCTCCAACTTGTCATGCATTTCATAGTCTGTTCATATGCAATCGTCGGATAGTAATGACCAACATAAATAATATATAACTGCCTTCTCCATGTGTCTCTTGTGTGGTATCATACTCTGATGCCACGATATTTCTCATGTTGAATTTTGCTCTTACAATTTTCAAACAACCTCAATTTGTTCTGTGATGTAGTCTGATGTCTTATGTATGCGGTGTTAACAACAGGAAAAGTTGATTCACACTTCTGGCACTCACTTTTTTATCTTTGTATTCTGAAGAACTGATTTTGAGACGACTTTTAACATATTATCTTAGATTACATTTTTGTTACTTTTCCTAATCATATACATCTTATACATATACCAGGAAACAAATCGCAAGTTGTATATACATATATTTATTAGAAACACAAACCTGTAAAGGGAACATTACACACAGACACCTCTCAATCATGATGATAGCGGTAATCCAACTGGACACTCTGGAGAACGTGACGTGAGGTGTCGTACACATCATGTAACTAACTTCCATGGGATTAAAGAGCAGGTCTGTGGCAGTCATAGCTGGAGTATAACATATGTTTGTCCCGATAAGGGTTGTCAGACTTCCAAAATCAGAGATCGCCAGACCTAAGCAATGATAAGTGCATATACCATTATTTTCTTTTCATACCAATGTATGTTACTCAGAGCATAGATAGTACATTTATCAATTAATCAATCACAACCATGTAACTCACTACCAAAGGAATATATGACATCAACAAATACTCGTCCTGTCAATCGCCAACTGTTCCAACCCTGTCGAAGTGGTAATTGCCGTTTACATGTTTGTAACATCTCTTCTGCTTAAGTGTTTAAGTCTCCCTTTAATTATCTTGCCATAGGATGTCATAACAGTGACTGTTTTGTAATGTTATCATCTTGCTTAATGCGTGGCATATATTTCAACATCGCTTTCTCTTTACGACTAATCCCGCTGATATATATATATATATATATATATATATATATATATATATATATATATATATATATATATATATATATATATATATATATATATATGATTATTTGCGACAGTTCTTCTTCTTCTTCTTCTTCTGCGTACACAGTCAGACAGTAACCATTATTTTTTCGAGAAAAGCGGCGGTCATCCTGAGACTCTTGCCACTGCCATAGAGCTTGTCTTGCAGTTCCACTGGTAATGGCCACATCTGCTCTCTCTGATCCTCGTATGTCGGGCAGTTCTGCAGCAGATGTTCAGTAGTCATTTTACCAGTACCGCACGGGCATTCGTCGGTACATCCTATCTTCAATTTGTTGAATAGGTGGTACCTCAGTCTGTTGTGGCCAGTGCGAAGTCTTAAGACAACGACCTGCTCTCTTCGGTTCAACTGGTAATATGCATCGTTTTTGGTGTAACCAGTATGTTCGGTTTCCCATTTGGTCATGTATCTGGCTTTGATAAGCCGTTTTGACTCTTCGTACGTCATACTGGTATCTGTTTGTGGTAGTCTTGCACCTTCTTTTGCCAGTCTATCTGCCTCCTCGTTGCCTTGGATGTTGCAGTGTGACGGGACCCACTGTACCACTACCCTTTTTGGTGCGGACTGCTGGCACAGTTTGCAGAGTGCTGCTCTTAAGTCATTAAGCTCAGTGTTTTTCTGGCTTTTTAGCGCTGTGACTACGGCGAGAGCATCTGTCAGCAGGACTATATGGCTCTCATTTTCACTGTGTGTCACCATTTCTTCCACTGCCGCCCTCAGTGCCTCTGCCTCCGCTCTGAAATTGCTTGTGTACTTACCAGTAGCGAATGACAGTGTTATTTTTCTGCCATTTGGTAGGTTCAGGAATGCTCCTGCCCCTCCGTTCTGTGTAGTGTTTGTTACAGAACCGTCGGTGTATGCATGGGTCCAGTCCATGCTTGGGTAGCTTTTCGCTATGAAGCTTAGGGTAGTGTCTCTCCTTTCTTTTTCAGTCTGGCAGATTTTGTTTGCAATACCTGTTATATTTTCTACCACCTCTGGAAATATATCCTGCCTCCAGGTAGGTTTTCGTACAGTGGTGATGGGTTTTGGTGTTGTTAGTGCGTTTATGGGATCTTCGTGCATCTTTGCTTTGGCTATTTCTGCAAAGTTTCTCCGCTTTAGTTTCCCATTTCCCAAATTGTTTAGTCTCTGGTACATTGGATGGTCCGTCAGTCTTCGGAGTTTCTCTGACTGCAGCTGGGCTCTGCAGTCTCTTCTATCGGTCATGGATTGCAGTTTTGTAATCCTTTCAAGTTTTACAATTGGCGTTGACTTCATGCCACCTGTTATAATTCTCATGGCTTGGTTTTGAAGTTTGTTAACTTTATCGAAGTTCGCCTTCGCTGCTGTTGTCCATGCCGCAATGCCATACTCGAGAACTGGTCTCACTCTTCCAGTGTACAGTTTCTTTAGTATGCCTTCGTCTGCTCCCCAGCTTGTGCCAGCAAGTTTCCTCATGATTGCCATTCTTTCTCTGGCTTTCATTCGGTTTCTCTCAATCTGACTTTTCCATGTCCTGCGCCGGTCAAATGTGACTCCCAGATAGGTTTGGTTGTCGTTTGGCTGCAGGATTTTGCCATTTAGACTTAATTTGGTACTTTGGGGTTTTAATGAAAGCGAGAATATTGTGCACGGGGTTTTCTCCTCGTTTATTTTGACCAGCCATGAGTTCGCCCACTCTTCCAGCGATGTTAGGGCCGTCTGCATCTGATTTCTTGCTATGGTGAGATTCTTTTCAGAGGTCCACATAGCCAGATCGTCTGCAAACATTGAGCTATGGACTCTTCTTGGTATATTCTCTGTGATATCGTTTATATATACCAAGAAGAGTGTGGGTGACAGTACTCCCCCTTGGGGTACTCCCTGCTCGAGTGTCACCTTTTTGCTCATCTGCCCTTGTACTTGGACTCTGGCCGTTCTTTGTTTGAGGTAGTGGTTGATCCACTTGTACATTTTCCCACAAACATCACTTCTTCTTAGCTTGACTCTAAGTCCATCTTTCCAGACTTTGTCAAATGCCTTTTCCAGATCCACCCAAACAGCTACTGTGTGTTTCTGTGCCTGGTAGGCATCTTCTATCTCCTGGGCTATGAGGATGACCTGGTCCTCGGGGGATCTGTGCTGTCTAAAGCCGGCTTGCTGTGGAATTAGTATTCCTTTTTCTTCCAGATGCCACATCAGTCTGGTGTTTATCATCCGTTCCATCAGCTTGCCGACACAGCTCAGTAGGCTGATGGGCCTGTATCCATTTGGATCTGTTTTGTCCTTTCCTGTTATTGGTACTGGTGCCAGTATTGCATCTTTCCATGCCTGTGGTACAATTCAATATTATAGACTATATCATACCTTTTTATTCCATCGATTAGGAAAAGGCATATTTTCTTTAATGCGTGAGCTATATGTGTTATACATTGCAATGTACATCATAAAGTCTTAAAATAGAACGAATTTAAAATCTGTGATTTTTTTTATTTCTACAATGTCTTTAAATCAATGAATAACAATGTTCGCCTAGGCATCTGAGGCCCGTTACATCAGTTGAACGCCGCCATAACCAATCATAATGTCGTTATGTCAGACCTTGTCAACAACAGGATGGGAGGTTGCTAACTGTTGAAGCCACGTGTTTCAGGGAGGGCCTCTCCTGCGCTCCCAGTCAGCTGGCTGCATTGAGAATGATCTGATGAACTGGAACTTACTGATTGAGTCGAGCAACATATCCAAACAGGAAGCGACGACGACGGTTCAGGAATTCCGATATAGTTGGAAGATTAGTCCTAGTAGAGACCTCAACATTACCTATCGAATCGTACCAACGAATTCCACTGATTGCGAATATGAAAGGACTCGCGTCTTGAAATGTATGTCCAGAATTCGGTTTCAAACATTAGCACTGAAATCACACACGACTGGTAAATACACAGCTTTGAACTCAGGGAAAATCTACTATTGTTGCACACACGACTGGTAAATACGCAACTTTGAACTCAGGGATAATATACTATTGTTGCACACACGACTGGTAAATACGCAACTTTGAACTCAGGGATCATCTACTATTGTTGACACACGACGGAGATCGCTCATCACCGAAGTAGCGAGACCAATCCGTCTGAACATATCTGGGCTACTGTTTAAGTCAAAAGACATTGTCCTTTCGATATAAGAAAGTTCATTTACACTCTCCGATGTGTGACTGCAAACTACTATGATCTGTGACATTGTGTCAGAGCCAAGATACTGAATTGTGGTCTTCATCAAGAGATTGATAGTCTCATATTTTGAGCTGTACTATCCAGATACTCAAGAGACTGTTGCAGCACTGTGCTATCGGGGCTTAGCAGGACTAAGTCATGCGCGTAGACTGCGTCAGTAATGCACGTTTGGTCAATAATGATGCCATGGTGCTGAGAGTTGAGGTGGTCCAGGAGCCAGTCTACAGACCGACAGAAGAGATCAGGAGCAAAGTCGCAGCCCTGCCTGACCCTGTAGATGTAGAAATCTGTCAGAATGCCCCCGAGACGGATTATGCCACCTGTTTTCGTATACAACTCTTTAATCAAGGCTAGAAGCGGAGCAGGAGTTCCGATGCTTTGCATGGCTTTCCTAAGCGCCGAAATGTCTAACTAATCAAATGCCGCCTTTAAGTCCACGTACGAGGCACAACGTAGGCGAGTAAATGCGAGATGTAACTCTGCCATGAGACGTAGTGCGAAGGTGGCGTACACTGTTGATCGACCTGGCGTGAAACCTGACAGGTGTGGGCGACGTTTTGGGACCAGCGGCGGTTTCAACAGCACGTGAGCGAATACCGTTCCTGGAACTTGGAGCAGCATTATTGGCGTATAATTGTCCTTTCCTTGTTTACCATTTACTTTGTAAAGGGCGACAGCTATCCCATCACATCAATCGGCTGGAACACTTCCCGTTCTCCAGACCTGAAGGAAGAGGTGGTATAGAGCAGAACTGATGGGGGCAAATGTATATTTCAGCAGTTCCGGCGGGATGAGATCGAGGTCGGCAGCATTTCCATCTTTAAGCTTGCGTATGACTAGCTGGACTTCTGCCAAAGTTGGAGGGTCAGTGCTAGTTTGTGGATCGAGAGGAGTAGCCACAGATTCAATATCTACTTCAAGGCAGGCCATGGCTGGTGGGTGGTTCAAGGCAAGCGTTTAGTGCTCACTCCACCCAGCCGCCACTTCTCCATGCGTTGTGCAGGGTGATCCATCTGACTTATTCACAAACTCGACACTGCTGTGGGCCTTCTTCTTACCTCCAGTGCGATGAACCTGTATGGTCTGGTAGGCGGGGCTGAGGTCGTTAAATCTGAAGCCAACATCGACCGAAACAGAAATGTCACAGAAGAAACGTTTCCTGTCAACTGTTGCCACCGCGCAGCCGTCGGCGTTTGACAAGGTCATTGCGGAGCGTTGCATCTTTCTTTTGAAGTATTATGTTGCAGGTGGTGTAAGAGAGCCTTGGCTGACGTTTTGGTTGTTGTGATCCCTTGATAGACTTTGCAGCATCGCGTATGGCATCTTTTATAAATGGAATGATACAGAATGGAACCGCCCAGCAGGATTAGTTCATCGTTAGAAAGAACTATGACAGTAGCATTGGTCATGTCTTGATAAAAGACGCCATTTACTTTAGGCAAAGCAAGGTCAAGGAAAGGAGGAAGGGATGGGCTTCATAGGTGACCATGTTGAATAGGTAGCCATGTTTATGTCTTAGACGCGCCAAAAGAAACCTATCGGAGATAGATTGCCAAGATGCCATGTACAATCGAAATGGGGGTCTTATGAATAAGGCCACCGTCTGTGCTGTTAGCCACCTGGGTGCAACAAGCACGCATCTTCCACGTCACATTGATCTTAGCCCTTGAGTCTTGCTTCAGTGACACCGGCTATTACAATTTTGAGTCGGTCTATTGTTCTGGCCAGGGTTGGGATGTTGCAAGTCACGTTTTATGTGAAAACATGCCAAGTAGCTGTAAGAAGTATGGTTGATGTCGGGTGGAGGACTTATGTTGTGGGATGGAGAGTTGGTGGCGTATCTCGATAGATGTGAGCAATCTCCAGTGTCGAGGACAGTGGGAGCGTTTCAGTGTTCCAACTAAATGTCCTCTGCGATCCACGTGCGCTCTTGCGGGGAGGGGTGGGGTGGGGGGGGGGGGCTGTCTTGGAATGGGGCCTGAGAAGAGGGAGTGTTTGAGGAGTCATTTTCTATTAAGTGTCTAGCCGGTGTTCGAAGCTGTCGTCTTCCGCTCATAAGCTCTACCTCTGCACCCTCTGAATGTTTTCCTCCTGCGAGGCGATGGCATTATTTATCCGTTTACAATACTGAAGATAACCCTTTGTATATCACATCTTTTATTGACCTGACGCCAGGGAATAGCCAAGCGGAACGAGTGTTGTCGTGTAAGCCTCGGCTTCTTCGTTTGAAAGATGAGCGATATTCGACAGAAAAGGCGATACATATATATGTATATATATATATATATATATATATATATATATATATATATATACATATATCAGGTCAGGCCAGGTTAGGTCATCCCGTAACTGGTGAGGACGTTCGGGCACACATGAAGACATCCTCACCACCCTACGCCATACCTCTGTGTCAGATGCCGCAGCCTGTGACTCTTCTGGTCTGAGACTGGTCCATTATTTTATGTTGTCCTCCCATCTCTTTTTGGGTCGACCTCTTCGTCGTCTGCCATGCACCTTTCCGTGGAGGATTGAGCTTGCAAGACCATTTGATCTCGATATGTGACCGTACCAAGTCAGTTTCCTTCTTGTGACAGTTGCCAAGAGGTCTTCGAAATGTCCTATTTCTGTTGCAATTCTAACTCGTATTTCCTCGTTTGTAACTCGATCTTTGTTCGCGACATTTAACAGTTTTCGGAAACATCTGATCTCCAAGGCATGTATCCTTCGTTGAAGGTCAACTTTAACTGTCCATGTCTCACACGCATAGAGGAATATTGACAGGACCAGTGTACGCATTAATCTGATTTTCGTCCAAAGTGCTAACCGTTTATCTAGCCAGATTTTGTTAAGCCGTGCAAGCGCCGCTATTGTCTGTGCGATTCTGGCCAACACCTTACATTTTGATCCTTCATCACTGACAGTCGACCAAAGAAATTTAAAACGGTCAACCACTTCGAGTTCTTGACCGTTAGCTTTTATCCTGCTGTTAAAGCCCGTGGCGTTGTTGGTCATTAATTATATATATATATATATATATATATATATATATATATATATATATATATATATATATATATATACATATACATACCCATCCGACTATCTTCACCCTTGTCTTTATTGCAACCAAGATGTGTGCATCGTGCAGTACATTGTTGAAAACAATTGTCGTTACGTGCTTTTATTCTGATAAGATGTTTTCCAAAATATATTTTCGTTTCCCATTGCAATGATCATTTAGTAAATATGTTTATTGTTTTTATCATTTGGTTGTGATTGTGAGACAGTGGAGCCAAGGCATTAGCAAAGTACATATCATCAAATATTTTTGTAAACATCCATTGAATAACATGTTCTTAGATTAAAATAAATTATACTAAATCTAGTCAAGAGCAGGCATATGCATGGTGCTAAAATATATATCTCTCGCACTCCGGCTAATATAACGAAGTACTCCGAAAGCTCTCCATCGTGCAGGACTCAACACATCATGCGTTCGTACGTTTTATTAATTAATTATATTATTGAAAATAGGAGCACTCAATAGAGCCTGAACAAAGTTCAGATTGATTTCCAAACTAAACTGCCAGCCACTTTCTCATAATCCACCAAGCCACTATAAAGTGATGCGTTTTATTTTACACTTTGAACAACAGTTATCAGCAGAGTCGCTATCTGATCTACACAGAATAAGCATGACAGAAACGCCCTTCTTGATCTCTGTAATAGTGTGCCTTTAGTCACTTCAAGTTGATCTAATATAATCGTATTCAATGTCTTCCAAGGCACTAACAATACACAAACTTCCCCTCTGCACTGTAAGCATTATTGGTGATCACCATTTTTCGGTAACTTGACTATGCAACCTTTCTTCAGTCTGCTGGTGTTTATTGTGTATCCCCAACCTTACCAAATAATTTGTATACTCTATTGGATAAAGTGTCAAATTCTGCTTTGACTACTTTTGCTTGCACCATCTTTAAGAGGTAACATTGTTTTCGTTATTTCTTTTTTTCATCGGTTTCGCACAATTTACTTGCAGTTCCTTTTTCAGAAAAAGAACATCTGGTGGAACTGATCAATGTATAGACCGTTTACATCCCATAACTTGCTCTTTCGTGTAAATATATTTACTTGCATATATTTTTATGTGCGTTATTTCGTGCAACTGTACACATATTTCTTATTGTTATCCTTAGCGCAGTTATGGTATGCAATTAAGAAATGTTTCTTTATTTTTTAATGATGTGATTGCAATTTCGCAAATTACCAAAACAAAGTTGCTTAAATTATGTTTTTGTAATAAATCTTTTTAAGAGATGGTGGTATAAGTACTGGACTTAACACCCACAATGATAGTATTGTTTTTATGGGTCGAATCAAATTGATCAGACAATGTTAGACTGGGTCAGGTAAGATATACTGACCGAAACCATACTTCACTATCATTCAGTTCTTCCTGGAAACATCAATGTTTCATTACATGTGGCTAACATTTTGGGGATTGGCGTAACCTCCGTGGCCGTATGCGTCAAGCATGTAATGAAATGCATAGCACATCCCTGTGAGCCACGCATAGCACATCCATCTGACCCACGTGTAGCACACCAATCTGAGCCACGCATAGCACACCCATCTGAGTCATGCACATCACACCCATCTGCGCCACGAATAGCACACCCATCACAGCCATGCATATCACACCCATCTGAGACACGCTTAGCACACTCATCACATCCACGCATATCACACCCATCTGACCCATGCATAGCACAGCCAACTGAACTACGTAGAGCACACCCATCTGAGCCACTCATAGCACAGTCATCTCAACTACGCATAGCAGAACCATCTGAGCCACGCATAGCACAGCCAACTGAACCACGTAGAGCACATCCATGTGAGCCACGCATAGCACATCCATCTGACCCACGTGTAGCACACCAATCTGAGCCACGCATAGCACACCCATCTCAACTACGCATAGCAGAACCACCTGAGCCACGCATAACACAACTATTAGAGCCACAAATAGCCCAATCAACTGAACCCCACATAGCAGAACCATCTGAACCACGCATAGCACAACCATTTGAAAGACCCTGGTCCACTTTTACCATGACTCTCCGGACGTGAAAAAGCTAACGCGACCTGCCACTTGACGCCTTTTTCATGACTACTTCAGCGTCATTTTTTCAGCTATGCTGACGGATGCCTTGAAGGATACCGAGTGGGGCGTACCAGTAATGTTCCGCATGGGTGGTGGTCTATTCAATCTACAATGAATGCAAAGACCAAGTAGATGATCGTCGTTTTTATGCAAACGTTTATTTTGCGCACGAATGGGCTTTCAACAATAGCACTTAGGAGAATAACCATAAGGGCATTTCCCGGTTCTCTGATGCTTGTGGCAACTTTAAAATCACCATTAGCAGAAGGAATACTGAAATAATGTACCAACCAGCGTCACGCAAAACGTATAGCCAATGATTGCAGTGTACGGACGCAAATTACAAGCGGGTTGAACAAATTGCGAACCTCTGAAGTATGATGTTAAAATACGGGATTATTCCTGATGAGCTGGCTAAAAGAACAGCAGAGACCAGCTCGATCTGAAAGAGTCCTTATAGGATGAAAACGTGATATAACATGTTCAATTTAAAAGAGTGTGGTGACAGACATCGCTGTAATTAGCCAGCGCATCAGTGTCCAGGAACGCAATGATATGCACGCTATCATTAACTATATAGAATAGGCGATACTAGAGGTAGCAATTGACGAAGTTTGTCAGCCGTGCTATAAAACTTCCCGCTCTCACGTTGGCTTGATCAATTCCGAACGCACTCAGATACTCAATAATGCATTATGAGCTGCGTTGTTGTTGGCAGTCCTCATCGACTACAATGGATCAATTATTGTCATTATCATTATATATATTTACATATATATATATTTATATATGATGAACGTTCCTTACCAGTGCAAAATGAAATAACATTAACTCACTTTTTTAAAATACCCATATACTTGAAAAGAACATTTGTCTCACCTACCGAGGAGGCATATGTTGACCGAGTCATTCAAATCCTGTTTAGTGAAACATATGATGTTGATAATGTTTGTTACAACACCAAACATGTCGACTAACTGTAATACTACCCCATGGAGAACCCATGTGAAGATATACACAAATTCGTCGCTAATACCAGACAAGTCACTGGGAGGTAATTCCAAATCTGATTCATTCATTTGCTTTTGTAAACTTAACAATTCATATTGTTCTGAACTGATCGGTGGTGTTAGTCCCTGAAAATAAATCTGTATATCAATTGAGTTGCAATATTATTTTTTCTTATGTAAATACTGTTATTAGAGTACGGTATGCCACACAGTAAGATGGATCAACATCTAGGAGATTGGCATTACAAATAGTCATGGCATATATAATACGTTATAGTTAAGGAAGGATTCAAAGTTTTAATTAATTTTGTTAGAAACAACAGAGTATGATGTGCACATTATGATTACAAGAAGTTTAACTGCAATTGTGACAGCGTGTAACTCTCACACCCAGGGTATCAATATTATTACACTTGAAAAATGAACATATGGATATACAAAATTGCATACATATATACATATTATATGCGTATTTACATACATATATAATGCATATATACATCTATAATGCATGCATACACACATTTAAACACGCACGTACGTACGAAAACACGCACGCACGCATACACACAAACACATGTGCATGCATACATACGGGCATACGTACATACATACACATTAATGCATACACACATATGTTATTTCGGGAGCTCCAAGTGATGGCTACTAGTGAATTGCACCTTTTCCTGGGTATAGTAAACTATACCAATTCCACCTAGCCAACACTAAATAAGTATATCAATAATAATATTTATAATATTTTCGTCATGTATTCACGATGAGAACATTCCACATCATTTTAAGTCACATCGTTTGTGACGGCAGTCTTCCACTTTGAACTATTTTGAGCCATGTTTTCCCAAGTGTTAGTGTATATTTGACTGCACTTAAGGGAGTTCTTCAGACGATCATTGAAACGCTCTTTGGGGCCGTTCTCGTTCATTTAGTTCACTATACATATTCCCTTCAAGCCGTTAGCTGCACATTCAAGCAAGGTGACTAGCTCATTTCAGTTTTTTTTTTTTTTTTCAAAACGTGTCTGAATACCTGACATGTTGGCTCTTTATAGCACTTCATTATCTCTTATGTAGGTTCTGTCAGCGGATATGCAGATGTAGAAAAACTGGAGAGACATGACGGATCAGTGTAAACCAGTAGGTGACACACCACACTATTATAGAGCACAAGAGCAATGCAGGATATATGATGCGTTAAAATATCTCGAAACAAAGCTTAGTAGACGTATTTTTGTTTGTGGAACACGTTTAGATAATCTAAAACACTACATTCACACGCACAGCTTGCAACGTTTTGAATACATTTGTAGATCCAGCAGACATGATCCAATTGGAGGAAGAGGTCAGATAATGTACAACCAGAGAGAATTTAGAACTGTCAGTATCTACACTCATTATTTTGTTCTCACAGTGACTGAACACCTATAGGTCTACCCTGAGTGCAATGATATTAAGTCGTAATATACCATAACTGCAATAATCGACAAAATTATGACTCTAGGAAGCTGATGGTCTAACACACCGGTCAATGTATCATCGGTTATGTAAGTTCATTCAACATTCTTGTAAAGACAAACCTAACAAAATAACATTTGGATTTGTTTTTTCAGACTATTTACCATTATGGGACTGTTCCTTTAAGAATCGCAAGTGGCTAAGAAGTGAACATTCGTTTTAAAAAATGGCAGTCCTTCTGTTGAAAATATTACTTCTTCGTGCAATACGTAGCATCCACATAATACATAATTAATGTATAGTTAAACAGTTATAATAATACATGCATATTGCAGCATATTACCATACGATTTGTTAAATGCTTTTGAAATAAATTGGTGAAAATAGTTATTTATGTATGCTAGTAATAATGTGTCACAAACTTGTCTTTTAAAATGTGCCAAGAGCATCCTCCCAAATAATTCATGGTTATCACAAATATCACAGGTCCAGTAACAATTACATACTTAGACCGACTCTAATGGTTGATCTAGCAACTAGTGTTCCACATCTACGTGGTCATAACATAACATTACTCATAATATCAATCTCGGAATGATATTGAACTGATACACGGACTGTGAAATAAAACCACGGGTATTGATCAATTTTTGACACAAACAGCTAGTTTACCAGATGTTCAGATTTTGTTTTCGACATTTTGGAAGAGGAAGTTTTATTGTAATCATCGTACAAATAATGTATTTGTTACTTTAAAATATATTACATATCAGTCTACCCGTTAATATATTATGATATATAGTTGTGTTCCCCCTAAATAATGTAAACGCATATACTGTTTCTATATCAATGTGGAGTGTAACTAATTACTGTCGAAGGACGACATTTGCATACAATCAATGCAGTCAACTCAAATACGACTAAACTACTGATTTCTATAGGAAATGAAAAGAACATAAATATTGCACTTTTCTAAGAGGCACACACAAACACACAAAGACACCCGCACGTTGAAGCATACACATGTACACCACACACACACACACATACACACAAACAGACATGCACGCACTTACACCCATTACATCAACCGTCGTGTTATATTGTTTGCAGCTCGGTTATATTACGCCAGATCGCCTTCAAACCCTTTAGTATTGTTACTTTTCTTTCATGCTCATTATTCAGTTTTAATTGTATTTTCTATGAGCCAGTTAACCGTAGGTCTGTCTCTCAAAACGACGTTTTCTCATTGCTGTGGTAGTCGAGGGATTTTAGGCTGAGAACTACATGCCGTTTCGCCACTGATGCCGCCACGGCGAGTGGTGGCTATGTTTATTTATTTCCCTCACCAACAGAAAAACAACCTATTCTATGCCAGGGATTCGAACACCTGCCCTCCTTGTCGGTAGGCAGGGATCGAAACCATTCAGCTATGCGCTTCTCTAATACCGTTGGTATTTCGGGATAATTTTGAGGTTTTTCAAAAGCTGCACGTTTAAATTGGTCTCATATGGGAAACATGCCTATGTCGTCAAACATTATAATTGTTCTGATCACCAAAACATATGCATATAGCCGCAGCAATAGGATCTTGAAAGAAGTATGATAAACAATGTATTGATTATTGAAATCTTTTGAATCTACCTCGTGGAAAACCTACACCATGTGATTTGAACACTTTGAGTGATACTAATAGTTTTGCTATTTTTAATTTTCATTTCCTGTAATCTAATACAGACAATTGATATTTCGTGTGTATGTGTGCGTTCCTCATCATTCTTTTTGTACCATTTGAGAATTACTTCATTTCAAATTGCTCCACTCTGCCATTGTTTGTTGTATAGATTTCTTTTTTCGTTCGCCTGTTGTCTCTAATCCCCAAGACCGTGTGCGTTGCATTGATGTTTTTATTTGACACTTGTCCATCCAGTACATCCGGCTTAAGCATGCATTTTATGTAAAAGTCTGCTTGTTTTATGCATTTTCTAAGGGTTTGCTTCCATGAGGTAACGGCATGAGGTGGATCGAATCCAGCTCCTTCTGGTTGTGAGCCGTGTCACTTAACCACTAACCCACGCCGTCCCCACGCCGTTTGTGTGTACATGTTTAGTTTATATTTGCAGTCGAAAGTCCAGACAAACAGCTGGGCGGTCTATTGTGTTTTAAAGAGATATATTTGTTGCCTCATTGTGCTGTTGTGATGGTCGCTGTTTGGTAGGCATTTCGTTATCCCTTTAATGCTTTCTCGAACAGAGGTCAACATCGAACTCAGTCCAAACTGGCAAGTGTTTTTTTTTTACGTGCATATCCTAAGCCGATAACTTCCGAGTTTATTATCCGTTTCCGGTATGACTAGCAGTGGGGCTCACGTCTCTCGAGACCAGACAATACTTGATACTTGTGAAATTATAACACCGCAACGTTCCGCGTTTTCATTTGATTCTAGAGTATCGAGCTGTTCATTATTGCTACCTCTCATTTGAGGATTATAAGCGACATCATTGCTTACACGTTATTTGATTGTGTTTTGTATTACCAATATTTTAAACACGTTTATTAGTTTACATTAGATAACTGTTTTCGCCAGTGTTATTGTCATGTTTCCAGTCCGATAGAAATGACTATTTAAGCTAACAGTGTGTAAAGTGTATGTTACTGTTGTGAAACTGTTTTTTATGTTAATTTAATTTCAGTCGTGTTTCGATTTTTCATAAAAGTTGAAAAGTGACAGTTGTGGTTACACCTCATTGACAATGTTTAGGGGATATTCTACAAATAAACTATGCACCAAAATCGTTACACAACGTGATAAAAACAAATCAAGATTAATATAGCGCAGGTTTATCCAAGTGAAACATTCACCCCACAACTACAAACACTGTTTAGTTAGAATATTTTAAGAGCATTCGTTTTCCCAATTACCAACGAAACGTACTTACACTTAAAAAGACATTGTTTTTATTTGCATTGTGTGTTGAATTGTGAGACTTAGAGGAATACATCTTAAGAAAATCGTTAACAGTACCTTAGTTTGATAATTTGAACTGCATATCCCTTGCTGACTGAAAGCTGCAAGGTCAATTGTTTAATAGTGATTCGTCTATCACTACACATAAGGACATCGTCACAGTTCAGCATTTTTGGCCTCGTTGATTTAGCAGGACGTTCAGAGTGCTGCAGATCATGCAGCTCCGACTATCTACCTGCTGAAGTTTAATTTTCCACGCCGATCGACTGACTGTGTTCCTATCGACTACACAACATCCCACACAATACATGAGCATTTGTGAATATTCAAAACAGTATCTTTGTTTGCAAAGATGAATTCTATAATAATGCATTGTTTGTTTTTAAGCGTGTTGTTTAGAGGTGTCATTTTAATAATTTGTTGTTGCTGGTTCATTTGTCCGAATACTACTAATTGTGTTGACGCAATCAGCATACTCCACAATTGATGTGTGCACAACTTCATGTTCACGTCTTCATCAGTAGCTAAATCAATTGATGATGATAAGTATTTTCTGACGAGTAATATAAAAAGAAGATTACAAATCAATACATTGGCTAATTTAGAGAAAAAACAGATTGAACTACGACGGGTGTCTAGATAATACCCAAAAATGTGTCCGGATAAACACAACTGTATTAAGTAAAGTAATTATCCCAAAGTGTAGAACTTATATCCGACACATGGTTGTGAAATGAGCAGGTATTTAATGTCTTCCCGCTCTTTGTTTTGTTTTTTTCTAAAATGGCGTCTTACCAGTTGACATCACTGCAGGAATAACGTGATGTGATGTCATTTCTGGTGAGAACAAGTTCAAAGCAGCTGACAATCATTGTTTTATGTCGTGTATTTGGAGAACATAATGCATGACGTTCTTCGCTGTTTGAATTGTGTAAACGTTTTTGTGAAGGTCTATACAACGAAGATCAGCTTGGATGATAACCGAGAAGAGTCATTACTAATGAAGCCATATGCAGTGCCCAAATATTTATTTTGAACAATTAGCGAGTTGCAGCACATGAAGTCGCGATGGCTACTGGTAGAAGCAAAATGTGTTGTTTTTCCATATTTTTTTAAGAGGACTACATTGTCCTATGTCAATCAGGGACTGAGTTTGTATATGGCTGATTAAACCAAGACGAGCGCGAAAGCATATGTCACACTGAGGGCTGAGAAACACTCTGGCCATTAGTCCGAGGCGATCCGTCTCTTGTCTTTCGTGTCTCTCGTCTCCGTGCAGCGTTCTTTATTTGTTACTGTTCCATTTGCGCCGTATCAGATGAGATTTTACTACGCCAGGCAGAACGATCAGCATCAATTCTTCCCTCATTTATCAGTGCCAATGATGCAGTTCTTCAGTGATACGTTCAGCGTGTATCTTTCCCCCTTGAGCTCGCTTTCTGACTCAATATCGTATCATATTTTTTTGAGAAGCCGCTCATTTGACATTCGGACAACATGGTCAGTCCATCTAAGCTGCGATGTGCACATAGTTGTGAGAATGCTTGTCAGGCCAGCACGTGAAATACCCTCTACATCTGTAATCTTATCTTGCCATTCCATGTTCATCACTTTCCTTAGGCAGCCCAGATGAAAGTGTCAAGTTTCTTTGCAAGGCTGCTGTAAACAGTTAAGGCTTGACTGGCGTACAGAAGAGTTGTTAGAACGACTTAAGTGTAAACCTTCAATTTGGTTTTATTCTTAATTAGTCTCCGGTCCCAAACTTAGGATCTTAGTTTAACAAATGCTACACACGCTTTGACATTTTACGTATTAGGTCCATCAATACATTTTAAATGTGGCCATGTGAAGATATGATAATATATTTGTTTACATGTCACATTCGATTCTTGCATGCATGCATTAGGATTATGTTTTTAATATTTCTTTACTTCTGCTCTCTTCTGATTGTTGGATGACATATTCGTTTACCAATTTATTCCGTTATCATTTTTGAATTGTTGTTTTTTTAAGTGTCTTGTGTAACCTAAACGCTATTTCCCACTCAGCAGGTGGTTCGCAAGTATAACTGCTTGGATACTGACTATCCTGAAAGTATTAGGTTCAATTATTATAGCTCGTCACGAAATACTTGCGATCTAGTAAATAATATAGCAGCAAGTATGAGACATATATACAGTGTATATATTTTGAACTATTGTAACAATGACATTATATCACATGTTGTTCAGTCAGGAAAAAAAGTAAATATGACAGATTTGTAGCTTATATGTGGTACATATTTTTTTTAAATGTATGTCTTCATTAACAGGGTGTGTAAGGAAGGATTGCTCATTGTCGCTTATGAAGTAATACCTTATGGATGTTTGAATGCAGGGTTATTAATGTTAAGTCTAATTCCCGTTCATGTCTGCAAATGAACAAAATAGTGTACCTGGAATATATATATATATATGCGTTGTGAACAGGAATAACAAATTTGCCAACACCGCTATAATTGCACGTTCCATTGGTTGCAATATGTCCTGTTCAATCCTTCCCTCTGCGTCATTGGGTACATTGCTGTAATAATACTCACAATCGTGTTGTTGCTGCAGCTTGAAATATGTTCTGAAGACATCTGCGTTTTGCAACACCAAATCTGGTCTTTGCTGTTACTATCTCTTCTAGGATTGATGTCAAAAAGATGGAATTAGTAAATTAGGCGCATTCTTCTTCATCTTTTGTCGTCTCACTTTCTACCGGGCTGTAGCCTATTGTCTTGACACGTATTTGTCTTTCTCGTCTCTCGTGTCCTGAGTAAAATATGTCTCCATTTTACGGAAGGCCTTTGTTTACACTGTCTATCCATCCTTTCCCATGATCGACCTCTCTCCCTTCTTGTTGATGTTCTCATGTAGAAGACGCTATTATTTTGAAACGGCAACGAAAATCCAGATCGTACAAAATACAAGTGACTGCACAAAAGTTAGCAGTGCATTGATGTCGTACAACAATGACCACACACTTACTGCATACCTCTAGAATCATTATTACATTTATAGTTGTTTATTTGGTGTTAAAGGTATGCATGTTATCTCAGTGTACTCATGTTGCTTTATCTGAAACGACATTCACAATTGGTCTACAAGAATGATGCAATAATGTCATTCAGTTTTAAATTATTTTTTCTCAGCGCATTATTAAATACAATCGACGCCATTACTCAAACTTAGGTGAATATAGCCGGTACCGCTATCTGAATGTCAAGCTGCTACAAAGACGATATAGACATATGCCTTTAAAACTGCACCATCAGTTATAATACGATACAAACATATAAGACCATGTGATACTTTATCACATTCACGCTGTCAGTAACTGCATCCCTGTAGAACCAATGTAATACAGATCCAAAGAACTAAGAATGCAGCTCCAAAAATGGTGTTACATGTTAGAGAATGTTGTCAAACAGTGTATTCCAATGTTTGCAACATTATTCACAGTGATGAGGCTAACATAATGGCATAGGGAAGTGAAGAACGTTACATATAAGAGGTACAGAGCATAAGAAGATGTTTATTTACCGGAAGAATACAGTTCTCAAACTACTTTTATGTAATTAATAACATAATTACGGAATTATAACACAGACTTGCAATGCATATGGTCCGTTTCACTGTTCAAGTGAAAAACAAAATATGAAAATGCTTGTCAGGAAGGCAATATTTATTTCGCAGATTTGTCAGACAAGTTTGAGTTACTAAAACGAGCTTTTAACACAACATCGGGTTTGTTAACACGTATCGATACACGTACAAACACATTCAAATCAACATGCGTTTTTGCTTTTAAGGGGAAACACATCGCAGCATCCTCTTTGATATATTACATATATTAATGTATAAGTATTTATATATTAGAGTTGTCAATAATCTATCTTTGTTAATATGTATGCAACAAATATGATGCTGCGACTGATATAGTTTAAAAGCAAACAATTCCTGTAACAATTACTCCTGATGGAGTGGCACGATGATGGCAGATATGTTAATGTACCAGCTATTTGTCAGTTAAACGCATGTGACAGAACAAAATGAATATATCGGAAACTGCAGTGCTATAGGCATTCTATGAAGAAATAAATATTTGCACATCTAGCAATATAATTTATTAACTTTACATTTTGAGAGGAAGGTGCATGATATTCTACTTGGACAGCGTTGCAATCAACTGTTTCATATGTCTATTTTTATAAGTTTTAGAATAGCTCTATTTATTATGTCACATGTTGCATTCAGCATTTTCTTACAATCGTTTACAAATGTTCAACATATTTTAATCCATGTAATCGATGTGCATTATCCCTTTGTCTTTTTAATAGCATAATATAACAAATATTCGAAATAGAAAGAGAGGATGCCAGGGGTTGTGTTCGGAGGAGTGGCAATACAAAACTTTAGGTATTAGGATGATGCATTTTTAAGTGCAAAAAGTGAGTAGGAATTTTATACTTTTGAAACAAAATATACACAGAATGTAAGAGTTTGGATTATACATAAACATAACGAAAATATAAATTATGGTAAATGGGAAAACTGACAAGAAACGATACATTCATATAAAGATACAATATCAATTTCTTGAGCAGGTTCATCATTGTTGCTATTCGCGTCATATAATAACGGAAGAAGGCAACTGTGAAACAAGAAATCAGAAAGGGAATAGGTATAACCAAGATTGTGTTCAGCAACATTCTACACATACTGACATCCAAATAGATAAATCATAATGTGGAAAAGAGAATTATAATCTATTATATACACTCGTCACTACTTTATGGCGAAGAAACACGGACACTGAAAAACAAGTTGGAAAAATAATTGAATACTTCGACATTTTGGTATATACACAGGTGGATCGCATTTATTGGAAAGAGGAAAAACAAATGTGGAGGTATTGACAAAGTTGGGGGTCAAAATATATTTAATGATCTGCATCGGGGTTAGACAGTTGCGTTATTTTGGTCATATAACAAGAAATACCTCTTTGTTCAAGACCATACTAGATGGTTGGGCGAAAGGCAGTCGTTCAAGAGGCAGACAACGTTTGAAGTTGGTGGATAACATCAGGAGATGGACTAGAAAAAGCCTGCATGACTGCCCCATTAGGGCAAGCGATAAAGTACACTGGAAATTCATTGCAGCCGACCTTCGATGAGAAGACGGCAATTGAACTCAACTGAATTGATAACTTGGATATGGCTCACTATTTGTCTGCGAAAGATTATCATTTAAAAAATCAAAGATAAACTGTTGCTTATTTCGTTTATGAAAATATGATTTTGTCAAGTAAATGACAGTTTTATTCCACGTTGCTTTTTTTAGACGTACATTGTGGTATTTTTTTGAAACAAATGATTTTTAATCGTGATTTGATCATGTTGATATACGAGTATGTCTGTTTCTTGTCAATGAACTAAGTACGAACTCCATGCACTCTAATAAAACAAATATGTATGCAGTAAATTGCAGTCTGTCTGTGTATATGTCATTATAATGTATTTTATTATTTTTCTATTTGTCCAGTATGTACATGATGTAATTAGTAATTTTCACAATACAGAAGCCTAATTTCTCGACCTACGGGTGTTTCATTCGTTTTGTAGATTGTGCATGCCCGGTAGATGATTGCCTCTAAGTACAATGTACATTTCGTTAGTTTCGTGTATTCTGACAATTGTGTTTTTTGTCGTTTTCTCAGTCTCTATGTATATGCACTATACAATAGGATACATATTAAAGTATATATCGGCTCTTTTTTTGCTCCATTTAATATTAACCATTGGAAATTGCCAGTTTTCAATAACATATCAAAGGGAATTAACCTGTTCAACTGGAAATAACCAGTAAAAAGTGATTCGCATCCAGGCTCATAAGATACCGGCCCATGATCAATGCAATATTCGCATGATTACCATAAAGGTCAGCAAATTTCTTTGCACGGTTAGTTAGTTAGTTAGTCGTCAATCATCTTCATCACACTCGGGAAAAGTCCATACGTGCCACCACGTGATGACTGACCGTCCCGGTCCTGTGATGGTTAACCAGACGTCTTTGGATCCCAGTGTGGTGTTTCTTCCTTGCTGCCCTTAGTTTCACACCCAATTCAACTAGTCGTGCCAATATCGTACATTCTCGATCAACTTCCGAATTTTCCTTCCTGCCAATTTCCATGACGGCTCTTAGGATATCACTGGTCAATGCTTGGAATGCATTGGCGCGGGAGGTAGTGGAGGCAGGGATAGTTAATTAATTTACGATTACATTGGATGCTCATAGCTTTCATGGCAAGGTAAAGTAAATTTAAACTAGTTTGTTTACAAACTCTGCAAAATTTACAAAACCAGTATAAAAACGTTAAATTATTATGCTTCGGTCCATTGATCTCACGCCCTCCACTATAGCTGTACTCATCAACCAATCAGCTCCCTCGTTCCCTTCGACGCCTACATGTTCCATAACGAGCATGACGGTGACTCTCTGCAACCTTGGCCGCCCTACCGACTCGAACAACTGGCGCCACGCACAACCTGTTTTCACCTTCTTGAGAATCCTCATTAAATCACTGAGGATGCACACATGTGGGTCACTTATTGTTTCAGGCCAGACCATCGCCTGCGTATCAGCCACGATCTCCATGGTCAGACTACTTGTGGTTATGGCAAAAGCTCAACACCGTTCCTTGATCGTTTTCCCATCCCTCTGAGCCGTGAAGGCGCATGCGCATCTTAACCAATGGATGACGTATTCATCTGTGTAGATAATGACATCATCACCTGTGGAATTGCCATTGACCAAAATGTTAACCCCGGACACCATATCAACCGGATTCAGCTGAACGCACGCTCTGTCAAGTGGGACAATAACACGGAAAGTCTGCAGGAATTTATCAGGTTATTTCATCCATTCTTCGACATGCGTTATCTGCCCAAACGCACATACCTTTGCTCAATCGCCGGAGCCTGACCTGTCCACAATTGTCCCCTTACACGTCTTGTGACGTTCGTCTTCCGTAACCCCTCCTGCAACATATCATCTTTAGGAGCGCTGATGTGGAGGTAAGCTTGAGCCTGATACATCTGCCGCCTTAACCCCCCCCCCCCCCCCAGTGGGCAAGTCAAACATAAACCGCATGGCGGAACATATTAATTATACCCATGTGCAAGGGGAATAGCTCCCATCTGGAATGCGATAATTACAGGCCTTATTGCCCTTTAGTATGTTCTCGCAAGGTCTTCACAATGGACGTCTCTCCAGATTTCAGCGCGCCCCTACCACCGCCAACCCTCCTCAAGCCAACAGTCTGGGTTCACCGTCTCTCTCTATTCCATTAATGCTAGTCACGCACCACGCCTTCTCACAGATCTGCATTGTGCGTTGAACCGCCCTTTAAACGTCGCCTAAGGTGAAGTAAGGGCTGCCTTTGATTATGTCGAATGATGACGCCGGCGAAATGTTAAGGACAACTGAAGAACTTAACGTAATAGATGTAGGAAGTAGAAGAGGTTGTTTATATACTCAAAGCAAGACGTTTTCATATTATATTTCTGTAAGCAGGAACATAATTGCGGAAAAAAGTACGCAGACCTGCAATTAATTTGGTGCATTTTGCCTCCAGAGAAGAATCCGAGCCATAAATATGATATATTTTAGAAGACTTTCAAGTGTCAACTACAAAAACCGAATTGCAAATGATGAAGTACAAACGAAGGATCTAAAATGCAAGTAGACTGTTCGACGACCTTTTCACAACGATCAAAAGTCGAAAGCTGACTTGATATAGCCACTTCTCGAGGTTCAAGAGACATGCAAATACGTACTGCTGGGCACAGTACAGGGCAAGCAAAGGCGAAGACGTCTGAGAAAACGATGGATATGGATAAACGACATCCATGAATGGACTAAGATTCGAACAAAGAAGCACAAAAAACAACCGCAGAAATATTGTGATTGCTCAGGATTGCGGAGCTGTCAGCATAACTGAATTTACTCACTTAGTGAGAACAAAAACCCAATTATTAATTGTTTCTCATGACGACACGATTTCGCATCTCTAACAGACACGTTTCACTTAATCCAACATGTTAAAATAAAATACAAGAGAGGTTAACAAGTATCGAAATAGGTAAAACAGTACAAGTAACAGTTGTCTCTTCGATTGGGGCACATACCGCAGTACCTTCTTTATAATGACTATATTATTTTTGAATTACTGTACGTATTTACAATAATTTCATAATTGTATTCAAAATAAAACAGCAACCGGGTACTGGCAGTCGTACACGGTTGACATTAACGATTCAATTAACATATGTAGAGACAATAACCCGGGATGTTAAAGACATTACTTTTGGACATTTTGATTTGATGCTGTTGACAATTAATCATGTTACGAGATTTTAATAATCACATTAACTATGACATATTGCCGTATTGTGTATGCAAACAATTGATGTAACATGTTTTTCATTGATGATTCAAATCTAGACATCATAATATACGAAAGTTTCAGTCAAATATGTAAGCAGCACATTGTTGAGGTTTATGTCAATCTGAAGGAGCCTGAGTTAACTCTATGATAATGTATCCAACATATTTATGAGTTGAGTATATCAATGATTTATAGATAAGATATCGTTTTTATCAAATGTGATAATTTTGCGGGAAGGAAACGTAATCATATTATATTTGACGTTTCTGAAACGTCTCCGATATGTGCAACATGAAAATCATAAAGCAGTAGCAATAGTCAGACCATGTGGTTGCCTATGCTTCTTCATGATCTTGATCATAATGACCTGTTCATCAACGAAGCTTCGGTTACAAATTCGTCTCCAGCCAACAGTGTCTCTTGGGCAAGGGAAGTTCGGTGAATGATCAGTACTTTACCAGAGATATCTCTGATGTTGCTGAAAGCAAAGAAGTCTGATTAACGCTTTAGAAGTCTTTCCCGCTGTCTTTCTTTGTTGTTCCTAGAGTTCTAGATTGATGTGGTCGAATTCCACCGACCATCGTTTTTCCGAAATATGTAACCTACTCATAAATGTTTTGCCTTGTACGCATCGATAGCACATCATTCATCAAGGACAAAATTAATACTTATATAATTTAATATATAATAACTTTACTTATTTAATAACTTCGTTTACATCACAACCTGTTTAAAAAGAACACATTTCAAGGAATTAAGCAGTTTTAAATACTGTAACCGGAAATAACCATTAACAAGTGATTCGTAACCTGGCGTAAACCAGCCCTTGAACGTGTGATTAATTGCATGCTTTCTATAAACACTTAAGCAGTTTTGTTAAAAGATGTACAGCCTACCCATCACGTTAAATACAACACTAAGATCGAGCATATTTTTTTGGGACAGGAAAATATTTGCTTCAACCTGCACACATCGATAATACTTCGAGGTCAAGTTGATGGTATAACATATTTATATGGTACATTTTTGCATTTTTGTAATGTTGCGTTCTAATAGACTCCCGTCTGTTTTTACACTTATTCAAATTCGAGTTTTTTTAGTGTTTTTGTTTTTGTTTTGTTTTTTGGTGTTCCCCTTATTCCTCTAATCCCCAAGGCGTTGCACTGTGGTTTTTTTTTTGCGTCTGTGGGCCCAGTGCATCCGACTTCATCATTCGTTTTATGTTAGGGTCTGCTTCCTCCTGCATTTTCTAAGGGTTTACTTCCTCGGGGTAACGGCCGGTGCTGTGATGGGGATCGAACCCAACACCTTGGGGTTTTGAGCCGTGCCACTTAACCACTATGCCAAGTAGTGCCCAAATTAGAGTATGATAATTAGTTTATGTTATAAAAGTGAATGATTGCATGTCCTGCTTTCCCACTCAAACACTAATGCTAAATAATGAACAACAATGCTAACAATGTTTATGTTGGATATTTTATTTTGTTAGATAAGAAAACTGTCTCAATCGTACCTGTATTATATTAAGTGAACATTTCAGTGTCTTTCCTATCATCATTGCCTAACGAAAGCATTAATTGTGTATGGGGCAGGAAACATGGACAGAAATGGAATATAACCACGATGAACATTTTGGCCAGTCATCATCGATGGAAAAACGTTGCGCAAGACAAAGAATATGATGTTTTTTCTGCCTCCTAATAATGATTAATACTTTAGGAAAACACAATTAACAAGAATACGCCGGGCGGTCTGAGCTTCATTCTCGCCCATCAAGATATTCCTGAATGGTTGCATGAATTTGACCCTACTGTCGCGCTCTTCATTTCTTATGTAGTACCAACAACACTGTAGGAAAAACAACTTGCTTTAAAGGGCTGCTTGTAAAAGTGAAAACGGCGATGCAGCAATACAGAAGTTAAGTGTTTCTAAGAAAACCATGTCGACCATGATGCAGTTACGTCGAGTTATACAAACAAGTTTGCAACATGCATCTTATGTTTATTGATTGAATACCAAACTAAACCTGGAATGGTAGATAAGATCAAAAACAATTGCATACGCTGAGGTAAGAGTAGAATGTATAAGGCTTGCTAAAAAACAACGATTGTGTATAATTGAATCGTAGCTAGTATGCTTAATTTAACAATATATTTATAAGAAACATAATAGTTTCACATCCGTCGCAAAATGACACCGTGTAAAAAAAACAACAACTGCCAATCAACCATTATGGCATGTAGTTCCGAGGCCACATCCTCAAGTAAAGCTCCGGAAGTAAAAAGAGCCACTGTAACCATCAACCCAAGAGCCGTCGCCAAGAAATGAAATACCTTAGTGTGAGTGGTTCCATAACAAACGAACGACAACGACAGTGTTTGCCATTAATTACTTATCGTACAATTATTTAGTTTTCTTATAAATATTTTATTTAACAAGCAAGTTTGTTGATCCATACAATATAATTATCTTAATGTCGTCTAATTATCTAGAAATGGATGTGTGTTAATGGTATTATATGTTCAATTGCTAATGAAGAAGTATAGTTCGAACAGTTAGTTCGGCCATGAAACATGATGTCATTAATAAACATCCATCTAGTTTTGCAGCGATGGAACCGTCAGTTACTAACGTCGTACAGGTTGATGGCCATTTCTGGTGCTATGCTATGTAAGTAACACCAACACCGTCTATATTAAATATAGGTGTTCTTATCTAGCATATGTTTTCATTTGTGATGTTCTTTACCTTCGACAATGACCGATTCGTCGCAACTAGAATTTTATGATTGTGTTTCTTTTCATCTGCGATATCTGAACAATCTGTGTGTGTACTGATATCAAAATATATTGAATTAACGCGTAATTTGGAAATGCAAAGAAGGCATGTGTTATTTTTCAAAGAATACTAATCCATGTTGAGACATGCCAAACATATACACAATTAATATTTTACAAATATCAGTACATTGCAAATCGTATATGGCATTAGTGAATGCCTCTGCTTATTTTGATTTGCAGAATATTCTGTGAAATGTGTCTCTGTATTTGCTACTCATGTGATAATAAATACAAATATTTGCAGACGAGTTCACAGACTCTAGAAGAAGGCTAATTGCACCTAGTAGTAAAGCTACCTTTATGTATTTCCCATTGAAGTAAAGCTCTGGTTCAAAAGCCACTGCTAACATTAAGATACACATTGGAAAAAAACAAGCAATGAACAAAGTGGATATTATTACAACCATCTTCGCCACCTTCTCGTTGCGGCTGGAAATATTTTCAACATTGATTGATGACATCTTTCTCCAGGTTGTTATACTTCGAAGTTTCCACACCAGAGCTACTGTGCACACCACAATAATAACAAAAGCTGTGAGAGGTATACAGAAATTGTTGACAGCATAAGTAATCTTATCAACATCGTCTCGACCATCCATATAGAGTAGTCCGTAAATTGTATCGTTTCGCTCATTCGAGAATTTCATCCCAAGTCTGTTGACAGCGTATGCAGGAGCAGTGCTAAATATGATGATGGTGAAGACGCATACGATAATCACTGTCGTTCGCCCACGTGTAATGATACTTTTTATCTGAAGATAAGTGCACTCATGTTATTGGTATAATCTATGCAACTTTGGTGATGTGCACGTTAACATATTATATCAACTGATATAAACCATACCGAAAATAAAGACAAACATAAATATGTTAGGAGTACAATTAATATTTCAACATAATACAACAACAATTTTTTAGAAATCTTCTGAAGAATATTTATATGAGCATAAATAAATTAATTGAAGCAGCTACGGTGCTGAAGTCAAAATTCGATCAAAACAAATATGAATATTTGATCAGTGACTGCACCAGACTAAATATAAATAAAACGACACAACATGTACATCTTCACGAACTGCACAGCTAACTCCATTTACTAATGAATTGCATGTATGCACCGATCGGTAGTTTTTGATACACAGACAAAAGCCCAAAGAATAACAAAAACATATATTCCACTGCGTATTGTGTATTACCAAATAATTTAAATTAGCTGACTCATGCAGAACATATTACCGCCATGACAATTGTACAAAATGAAAGAAACAACAGTGTTTGCAATTATAGTTCGTTCTGAAATTGTTGAACACACTCTCGATCGATTTTCTCAAAAACTACTCTACTTTTAGCAGTAATTTTTAGCAAGCAGTATTGTATATCCTACGATCTTTAGATTTCATGTTCAACAAATTTACAGGAATCATAGTTTTGCATCGAGCTGTTATGGTTAAATAATTGTCATATGCACAAATCAAAATCTTAGATTTTACAGTAATACACTAAATGGTGGCGACATTTTCCCTTAACATTTTCACAATCTCAAGTCCGATACCGTCTTTGTCGAAGTCATCGATTTTTGCCTTTCCTGCCTTGTTTTACTGTATTATTTAATGGTAGCCATTTTGTTATCCCATTAGGGAAAAGAGAAAATATTCTATTTACTTCTAGAGCACGTTGTGTTCACTTTCTATGATATTGTATGTCATGACATGAACCTCCCTTTTTGGCTTCTCGGCAGAAGTAACTATACTATAGTAGTCAACTTCTGCATCGTCATGAATTTGAACCTCAAACTCATAACTAAATTGATAAGACTGTAGCTCGTTCAAATTCACCTAATGAAAAACAAATGACGCGTATACACGTCACACCAATGGGTGCAAAAGAAGCGTGAACGATTCGCCTGAATTATTGTTCACGAAATAAATCACTACAAATAACTTAGCTTTGGGAGACAACACTACACATTGATCGGATAACTGGTATGTGTTAACTGTAAAACTGATATAGGTATACCAAATTCAGATCAGTGTTACTTTACTAATCTAAACCAAAAAAAATACAGGAGAACAGTTTTAGTTGGGATAATATTTTCTTAAGGTCGGAACTATTATTATTTCCCACACACAATGTTATTATGTTCTGTCAGAAGGATTATTTAATATAAATCGCTTAAATTATTCTGTAATTTTGATAAGAATTATAGCAACATGAATTTGTAAATACATTTAAAATATTGAAATGCGAGTATTATAGTAAACCGTGTGAATTGTGTTTATCAAATTTAATAAATCCTAACATACTATTTTACTGTAATCAATGACGATGGTACATTTACAGAATATTACTTTATTGAAAAATGATAAGTGACTACAAAAGGATACAGTCGAGTTGAAAAGTAAATTTTCCACAGTTATGCTGTAATTTGCGACACGACCTCCGTTTAATGACGAACACAAAAGAAAGACAGATCAATAAAATAATATTGCCATAACTTTGATTTTATTTATAACTAGCTGACCCGTTCAGAACATCTGCCCGTAATTCTTCGTCTACTTTTCTTGTATTGCCTCACTTTCTGCCAGGCTGTAGACCAGTGTTGTGGAATGTCATTGCCTTTCGCCTCTCTCGTGGCCCGTGTCAAATGTTTCCCCATTTTATGCAGGTCTCGTTTTCGCCGTCTATCCAGCTTTTCTTCGGCCTACATCTTGCGCTTCTTCCTGATGTTCTCCTGTGGAAGGTTGCATTAACAATGTAGTCTGGTTGCATTCTCACAATGTGGACAAACAATGAATTTTTCGTTTGCTTTAGGTGCTTGTAGGAAAGGAATTTTTCCAGCCTTCTCCCGAATGATCATAATTGTGATTCTGTCTCTTCTGGTGTTGTTCGGTACCTTTCGTAGGCACCGCAATTCGCAGGTGGGTAACTTTCGTTCCTGAACCGTATTCAGTGTCCATGTCTGACACTGGTAGCACAGGGTTGGGATAAAGAAACTATTTATGATCTATTTTTATTGCTTGGAAGACAATATCGGGGTGTCTTAGTAGTGGAAATAGCTAGTGTGTATTATTATTTGCACTCTCATCTCTATCTTTCTGTCGAGTCTGCCACCATCAGTAAAAACAGTTCTCAAATACCTACATTATTGTACCTGCTTTTTTTAACAATTTCTTCCACATGCATACCAAGTGTGGTGTGCTTTCGACCTATATTCGTTGTCTCTCTCTCTTTGATGTGTTGATATTCCCATTGCACATGTGACAGTTAAAGTAGAATGAGTCAATATGACATTGCATCTTTTGTTCATTAGAATCGATCACACATTGATCGTCAACAAAGAACAATTTGTTGGTACTTTCCTGTTCTGTAATTGCTTCATGAGAGGTTGTATTAATATAATTGACACAGACGAGAAGCGAGAGAACACAACCCCCTGTATGACGCATGATGGAATGGGGAACCACTTTAACTACCTTCTGTTGTTCTTACTGAACTCTGGCTGTCCTGCTATAGAACTTTGATGTTACTTAGGAGAGGACCTAATCTGCCAGGATCTTTCATAATTGACTTGTGTTGACTCTATTAAACACATGTTCCTGATCTATGAACAAAAGGCTATTGTTTCTGTCATATTATATAGAACGTTGACATATTTGTCTCGATGTAAATATTCCGTCTGTGCAGCTCTTTCCTTTTCTGATCTCGAACTAATTATTTCCTAGTTGGGGTTCCAGCATATATCTTGTATTGTATGTAATTGGTATGCATTGTAATTACCTTTTTCTTCGTAACTGATCACCATAATTTTATATCGATATCATAATCTGTATTTGTGTAAAGGGCATCTGATTTCATGTTTATTTATTAACTGTTGTAGAACAATCACATAAACAAGATATTATTCATGATCAATTGTCAATCTATTGATGTTACCGGACATCGCTTTAGTTCATAACAATAATTAGTATTTAATTATCTTTGGCCAGCTGCAAATGTATTCTAAAAATTAAGGATTAGATTACCTTTACATCCCATATTAATAATCTAAAATATCTTATATATCCTGTGTTAGTGTTAAAATTGAGATAGACTTTCATTTTCTTATTAAAGCAGTATCTTCTCGGTTATAGAAACATTTTCCTATAGAACGATTGCCATCTAATATTTAATGAATATTGATTTGTAACAATTGTATTTTTTTAACATTAAACAAAGTAATTATGTTTATTCTTAAGGATTTTTGATTATGTTCACTAGTTCTTTTTTTTCAAAATTCATAGCATGCATTCATTCCAACACGTTGTTCCTGTTTTTCTTCTATATAGTGACACTTACATGCGTATATTATCTCCTTCAACTTGTCATACTTTTCATAATCTGTTGATATTTAATCGTCGGATAGTAATGACCAACATAAATAATATATGGCTACCGTATCTACGTGTATCTTGTGTGGTATCATACTCTGTCGCCAAGATTTGCTTCTTGTAGTTGAAAATTGTTTTCAGAATTTTCAAATAACCTTTATTTTTCTGTTACATATTCTACTGTCTTATGTATGCAATGCTAATAACAGGAAACGCTGATTAACACTTCTGGCACTTACTTTTGTTACTTTGAAGTCTGAACTGATTTCGCGACGACTTTTAACAATGTATCTAAGATTACATTTTTGCTAATCAATTCAAATTCGTTTCTATACTATGAAAGAAATAGCAAAATGTATTTACTCTTACACATATTTATTAGAGACTCAAACCTGTAAGGGGAACATTACACACAGACACCTCTCCAGGGTGATTATAGCGGTAATCCAACTGGACACTCTGGAGAACGTGAAGTGAGGTGTCGTGAACATCAGATAACTAACTTCCATGGGATTAAAGAGCAGATCTGTGGCAGTCACAGCTGGAGTGTTACATATGTTTGTTCCTATAAGGGTTATCAGACTCCCAAAGTCAGAGATCGCCAGACCTAAGCAATGATAAGTATATAAACCGTTATTTTCCTTTGATATCAATGTATGTGACTGAGAGATGAGATATTAAATGTATCAATTAATCTAAATCAAAACTATGTAACTCTGCACCGTAGAAACATATGTCATCAACAAATGCTCGTCCTGTCAGACGCCAACTGCTTTAGCTCTGTAGAAGTGTTTATTGCTGTTTATATGTCTGTCACATATCTTCTCCTTAATTGTTTAAGTCGCCCCTTACTTATCTTGCCCCCGGATGTCTGACAGTGACTGTTTTGTAATGTTATCATCTTCATTAACGCTTGTCATATCCTTGGGCATCGCTTTCTCTTTACGCCAGTCTCGCTGATATATATCTGGTTCTTTACAACAGTTCAATATTAGAGATTGTATCATACCTTTTTATTACATCAATTAGGAAAATGCGTACATTTTTGAAATATTGAATCATCTGTGCTGTACTGTTCAGTGTACGTGAGAAAGCCATACCATGGAAGGAATTTTACATAGGAATTTAAGATCTGTATTTTTGTAGTGTCTACATTGTAAGCACGATATGTGCATGAATATACTTCCCGCAGTACAATGTTTGTTAGTAGTATATGATTGTCGTTTTATTCTCATAAGATGTAGGTTGTTTTTTTGTTTTTTTATATATGAATTTTCTTAGACAATTTCAATGACCCTTCTGTAAATATGTGTGTTATATTTTTCATTTGGTTGTGATTGTGAGATAGAAGAGCCAAGCCATTAGCACAGTACATATCATCACATATTTTTGTTAACAGCCATTGGACTCCGTGTTCTTATATTAAAGTAATTTTCTACATAATACAGTCAATAGTCAGCAGACATGTGTATAGTGATAAGAGATATATCTGTCGCACTCGTGCTCATACCTCGAAGTACACCGAAATCTCTTCATCGTGCATGACTCAACACCTCTTGTGTGTGTACGTTTTCTTAATTATATTAGTGATAATCGGAGCACTCAATAGAGCCTGAGCAAAGTTCTGCGTGGTTTCCTAACTAAACTTTCAGTCACTTTCTCATAATCTACTAATCGAATATAAAGTGATGCGTTTCATGTTACACTTTGAATAAATATTACAGCAGATTAACTGTCTGATCTATACATGATCAACTTGACAGAATCACGCCTGTTGGTTCCTTTAACCTTGACTATGATCTCTACAAATCAATCTAGTATAATATTGCTCAATATCTTCCAAGGGACTAACAGTACAAAAACGTTTCCTCTATACTGTGAGCACTATTGGTAATCACCATTTCTTGATATCTTGACTTTGCAACCTTTCTTTCAGTCATCTGATATTTATTCTATATCTCCAACCTTACCAAGTAATTTGAATATTCTATTGGTTGTTGAAGTATGAATTTGTCTGCTTTGTTACGTTTGCGTGTACACTATATTAAACAGTGGTGTTACCATTTTTAAGATTTAGCATCGTTTTTGTCATTTCTTTCTTCTTTTTCATCGGTTTCGCACAACTAACTTGCAGTTCCTATTTCACCAAATGGAAGTCTGATACATCCGTTGGATATGGTAAATGTATATACCGTTTACATCTCATCATTTACTTTTTCATGTAAATGCATTTACTTGCTTATATTTGTATGTGTGTTTCTATGTGGGGCCTAAAACATCTTTCATATTTATTTTCCTAAGCGCAGTTATGTTATGCAATTAAGTAACTTTTCTTTATCTTTTAATCATGACATTGTAATTTTGCAAATAACAAAAACAAAATAGCTTATATTAATGTTTTGTAATACAACTTTTTTTTAAAATTAAGAGATAGTGTAATAAATACTGGATCTAAAACACAGAACAATTGTAGTGTTCTTATGTTAACGATCGAAGCTGATCAGACAATGTTAGACTGGGTCAGATAATAATTATGACCTAAACCATACATCACTACCATTCAGTTCTGACAGGAAACATGCGTGTTTCTTTACATTTAGCTAACATTTTGGTCATAGCACAATCATCTGAGCCAGGAATGGCACAGCCATCTGAGCCAGGCATAGCAAAGCTTTCTCAGCCAGGCATAGCACATCCATTTGAGCCACGCATAGTACATCCATTTGAGCCACGTATAGCACAGCCATCTGAGCCACGCATAGCACATCCATTTAAGCCACGCATAGCACAGCCATCTGAGCCACGCATATCACAGCCATTTGAGCCACACATAGCACATCCATTTGAGCCACGCATAGCACATCCATTTGAGCCACGCAAAGCACATCCATTTGAGCCACGTATAGCACAGCCATCTGAGCCACGCATAGCACAACCATCTGAAAGACGCTGGTCCACCTATATCATCACTCTTGGGACGTTAGAAAATCTACCCCAACCTGCCACCTGACGCCCTTTTCAGGGCAAACAAAAGAGTAACGTCACTCCCTGTGGACATTCAACAACGCCATCTTACAATAAACTGACAACATAGCACATTTTCAAAAATTAGATGCACTCAGTATATTTTAGCAAATACGAAAAGTATAATTACTGAATGCTTATGAAATTCAATGAACGTCATACTCCTAATATGTCTTAGATGTATCCCCCCTGCCTGATTTCCACAGTTCGACCTTCACATGATTTTTAAATGTCGCAGTCTACGCAACACTGAATCAAACATGACAATGCCACCATCCTTTCCGCGTCACTTATTCATGTCGTTATGGTGTTCGAACATATCATTGCCATCATACTAGGCTCATTCATTTATTGAGAGGAGTCTATCTATCTTGAGTCCACTTATATAATGAGATGTGACCTACTTTGTTTCATATGTTTTTGGTAGGCGAATATCTGCTGGTGGCTACAAAGTGCCAGGTGTCAGTATCTGTTACCAACCGATAGGATCATAGCCCCTGAGATCGCCTATTTTTGGGACTGATGGTGGTGGTGGTGGAAGCGTAAATTAGAGCAATGCGGATCAATATCATGTCAGGTGCCATCTATTCCGTTCCTCTACAGCGTTGACCAACTCTTCTGAAAAAAAAGTCCTTTTAGTGGGTTAACCTGACATAAAATGTTCAATCTGGAAGAGTGCGGTCACATACATCGTTGTAATCAGCCATAATATCAATGTCAAGGTAAGCAATGATAGACACGCTTTCATTATATATAGAGCAATGGGGATACCAGAGACAACTGAGAGCGATAATTGTTATCGTGCTATAAAACTTCTCGCTCTCACATTGGCTTGATTAGATACTCAATGATGTAGTATGAGCCTCGATGTCGTTGGCAGTCCTCATCGATAACAATTGGCGAATTGTTATTAGTATCATTGTATATACTTGATAAACGTTCGTTATCAGTGAAAAGTGATATTATATTAAATCACTAAAACAAACCCACATACTTGAAAAGAAGATTTGTCGTTACTTACCAAGGAGGCAGATGTTGACCGAGTCATTCAAATCTTGTTTAGCAAAACAGACGATGTTGATAATGTTCGTTACAACGCCAAATATGTCTATTAACTGTAATACTACACCATGGAGAACCCATGTAAATATTAAAAAACATTCATCGCTTATGCCAGACAGGTCACTTGGAGGTAATTCCAAATAAGATCCATTCCTTCGCTCCTGTAAATCTAACACTTCATATTGTTCAGAACTAGTCAGTGTTGTTAGTCCCTGAAAATAAATTGCAGATCAGTTGAATTTCAAAGTGTTTTTGTTATGTAAATACTGTTATTAGAGTACTATATGCCATACCGACATCTAGACGGATCAAAATCTAGGAGATAGCAATGGCATATATAGAATGTAAGAGGTAAGGATGCACTCAAAGATTTAATTAACATGAATTATGTTATTGTCAGAAACAATAGAGTATGATGTGCACATTATGACTACATGATATTTAACTGGAGTTGTGACAGCGTGCAACTCTGAAACCCACGTTATCAATGTGATTACACTTGAAAAATTGAATATATTTATATAATGAATTACATATACATATTACATGCATACTCACATACATACATAATGCATGCATACAAACATTTAAACACGCACGCACGAACGAACGCACACACGCGTGCATACCCAGAAACACATGTGCATTCATATATTCAGACATACATGCATACATACATACACACATATATACATAACTACATACATTCTTTGAACACATATAGTCTATTGGGAAATCTAAATGATGCGTACTAGAGAATTGTACATTTTCCAGGGTATAATAAGCCGTACCAATTGCACCAAGCACACGCCTAATAATAATACAAATAAGCATATAAATAATAATTAATAACACCTTTGTTATGAGTTCACGATGAGAACCGTCCACATAATTTCATGTTATATCGTTTGTGATCGCACTCTTCCAAGTTCAACTATTGTGAGCCATGTTTTCTCATGTGTTAATGTATATTTCTTCTTCTTCTTCACCTTACGCAGTCAGACATCAACCTTAATTTTTTCGAAAAAATCAGCCGTCATCCTGAGGATGGCGACACTGCCATAGAGCTTGTCTAGTGTTGCCACTGGTGATGGCCACATCTGCTCTCTCTGATCCTCGTATGTCGGGCAGTTTTGCAGCAAATGTTCAGCGGTCATTTTCCCGGTACCACACGAGCATTCGTCGGTACCATCTATCTTCAATGTGTGGAATAGTTGATACCTAAGTCTATTGTGGCCAGTGCGAAGTCTGAAGACCACGACTTGCTCTCTTCTGTTCAACTGGTAATAGGCATCGTTTTTGGTGTATCCAGTGTGTTCGGTTTCCCATTTGGTCATGTATCTAGCTCTAATAAGCCGTTTTGACTCTTCGTATGACATAATAGTTTATGGTTGTGGTAGTCTTACACCTTCTTTTGCCAGTCTGTCTGCCTCCTAGTTGCCTGGATGTTGCAGTGGGATGGAACCCACTGTACCACTATCCTTTTTGGTGCAGACACTTGGCATAGTTGACAGAGTACTGCTCTTAAATCATTAAGCTAAGTATTTTTCTGGCTTTTCAGTGCTGTGACTACGGCCAGGGCATCTGTAAGCAGGACTATATGGCTTTCATTCCTTTTACCTGTCACCATTTCTTCCACTGCAGCCCTCAGTGCCTCTGCCTCCGCTCTGAAATTGCTTGTGTATTTTCCAGCAGCGAATGACAGTGTTATTTTTCTGCCATTTGGTAGGTCTAGAAATGCTCCTGCCCCTCCGTTCTGAGTAGTGTTTGTTACAGAGCCGTAGGTGTATGCATTGGTCCCGTCCATGCTTGGGTAGTTTTTCGATACGTAGCTCGGGGTAGTATCTCTTCTTTCTTTTTCAGTCTGGCAGTTTTTTGTTTCCAATACATGGTATATTTTCTGCCACCTCTGGAAATATATGCTGCTTCCAGATAGGTATTCGTACAGTAGGGATGGGCGTTGGTGTTGTTAGTGCGTTCATGGGCTCTTCGTGCATCTTTGCTTTGGCTAATTCTGCAAAGTTTCTCCGCTTTAGTTTCCCGTTTCCGAATTTTTTTAGTCTCTGGTGCATTGGATGGTCAGTCAGTCTTCTAAATTTTTCTGACTGCAGCTGGGCTCTGCAGTCTCTTCTGGCGGTCATGGGTTGCAGTTTTGTAATCTTTTCAAGTTCTACAATTGGCGTTGATTTCATGCCCCCTGCTATAACTCTCATGGCTTGGTTTTGGAGTTTGCTAATTTTTTCGAAGTTTGCTGCTGTTGTCCATGCCGCAATGTCATACTCGAGAACTGGTCTCATTCTTCCGGTGTACAGTTTCTTTAGTATACTTAATATATATTTGACTGCACTTAACAGATTCCTCTAGACGGTCATTGGAACGGTCTTTCGGAATTCCATGTGATCGTTCTCGTTCATTTAGCTCACTATATATGATCCTCCCTCCAAACCGCTAGCTGCACATTCAAGCAAGGTGACTAGCCCATTTGAGTTGGATTGTATTTTGCAAAAGTGCCTGAATACCTGACATGTTGGCTCTTGATAGCACTACATTATCTCTTATGTAGGTTATGTCAGCGGATATGCAGTGTGCGTTTCAACCAATTCATGGGGAAATTATTTAGCCTGCCAACGTCACCAGCAAAGACAGTCCAGGTGTCACACGTGTAGAACAGATTGGGCAGAATGGTGATAAGGTAGACCTTTCATAGTATATATAGACATGATACTGGAAATAAATCATTAAGCATGCACTATGATCCATAATACATGTGACTGCTACTTAATCGTGATACTATGTTAACGTGGTGTCAGGTACAATGCACTGATCAGACAATGTTAGTCAGGGTCCGATGAATCACACTGATAGCGATCTCACCTCACTTCCAAGACGTTATTCCTGGAAAAACGATTTGTCATTGCCGTCTGGTTAACGATGCGGGAATCGAAACTATGATTCCCATAGCTATACGCTTTCTGAATAGCCTTGCACTACACCACATCCAGAAGGACTCCAGCACTTTTTTTTTTTAATTACGCATTGTGATGTTAGGAGAACCACTGTAACCCATCATCACGCCAAATAAAGGCACCAAGAGTACACAATTCAAGTAACAGCAACACAATGTTGATCGGAAAATAAGCAAATGGTATTGAGTATTTAGTTATTTTTTTTGGTTGATTGCCCTTTTAGAAAAGATACTTTTTGTACGCCGTGAAATGAGCGTTAAGTTGCGAGTTTGCAGAAGCTTTCATCACATCTCGAGCGTGCTGATAAAGGTGGTCTGCAGTCCTCCAGGCGGTTAAGGCAATGCTTAGCTTCACCTGACTGACGCTCACTACTACAGGGATCTATACGATTCCCTTCACGTCATCCAGATTGTCTTCAAAACAGCCTGTTTCCCATATAATGCCACATGGAAAAGAAATAGTGATCGTGATCAGTATAATGTGCCAGACAAAGAGCGACGTCCTGGTAAGTGTATTGTACCAGAATATCGTATCAGCGCCCCCCCCCCCTCCAATTATATAGTGTATGGGACTGTACCAACCAAATAAGCAACATGAAGAAGACAGATGGAGAACAAACTGGAGAGACATGGCGGATCAGTGTATAACAGCATGTCGGCCACACACAACATTACTAAGCACAAGCGGAATGCAGGATATATGATGAGGTAAAATATTACGAAGCAAAGCTAGTTGACGTATTTTTGTTTGTGGAACACGTTTAGATAATCTCACATACTACATTCACACGCACAGATTGTGACGTTTTGAAAGGATATGTAGATCCAGCAGACATGATCCAGTTGTAGGAAGTAGTCAGATAATGAACAACCAGGGGGGATTTAGAGCTGTCAGTCTCTGCACTGATTATTATGTTCTCACAGACTGAACAACATATACCTGTAGTTGCAATGCCATCAAGTCGCAATATATCAGAACTGAAATGATCGAGTAAATTATGCCTCTAAGAAGCTGATGGTATAGCAAACCGCCAATTAATCATCGATTGCGTAAGACATTCTTGTAGAGACAAAACTAACAAAATAACATTTTTTGTTTCCAGATTATTTACCATTATAGGACTGTTCTTTTAAGAATATCAAGTGGCTAAGAAGTGAAAATTCGTTTTTTAAATGGCAATCGTTCTGTTGAAAATGTTACCTCTTGATGCACTACGTTCCATCCACATAATACATAACCAATGTATATTGAAACAATTATAATGATACATATATATTGCAGAATATTACCATAAGATTTTTTAAAGAATCGTTTGAAATAAATTAGTGAGAACAGTTCTCAATGTATGCTAGCTCTAATGTGTGGCACAAACTCGTCACTTAAAATGTGCCAAGACCATCCTCAGAAATAAATCATGGTTATCACAAATATCACAGGTCCAGTAAAATTACATACTTCGACCGACTCTAATAGTTGATCTAGCCACTAGTGGTCCACATTTACGTGGTCATAACATAACATTACTCATACTATCAAACTCGGGATGATATTGAACTGATATACGCGTTGTGAAAAAAAAAACACGGGTATTGATCAACGTTTGACACAAACAGCAAGTTTACCAGAAGTTGAGATTTGTTATTTACGTTTTTGAGGATGACGTTTTATTTTAATCATCTTATCATTGACAATGTGAAGCATATCATCTTCAGAAACATTGGTCCACATGTGTATGCCAATATTCGTTAATGGTAAGGTTAGATAATAACAGTTAAAACGAAATAATGCATTTGTTACTTAAAATATGTTACGTATCAGTCTACCCTTGACATATTATGATATTTATTTTATTTCCCTCTAAATACTGTAAGCACATGTAATGCTACGATAGCAACGTGGAGTGCAGCTAATCACTGTCGAAGCATGACATTTGCGTAAAATCAATGCAACCAACTCGTATACGGCTAAAATACCGGTTTCTATACTATAAGAAAAGAACATAAATACTGTACTTATTTAAGTGATACTCACAAACGGACAAAGATACCCGCACGTTGAAGCCTACACATAAACACCTCACACCCACACACACACATACATGCACGCACCCACACACATTACATGAACCGTTTTTTTAAATTGTTTGCAACTAAGTTATATTACGCCAGTCGCCTTCAACCATTTAGAAATGTTACTGTACTTTCTTGCTCATTATTCAGTGTTAGATATAGGTTCTATGAGCAGGCTAACCGTTCGTCTGTCTGTCAAAATGACGGCTGAAGACTACAGATCGTTTCACCACTGCTGTCGCCAAGGCGAGTGGTGGCTATGTTTATTTATTACACTCACCAACAACAAAATACATACGTCCTTTTTATCGACAGGCAGGGATCGAAACCATTCGGCCACGCGCTTGTCTAATACCTTTTGTATGTCGGGATAATTTTGAGCTTTTTCAATAGCTACACGTTTATATTCGTCTTTAAAAGTTTGACAAAGTCGCTGTCATTTTCAAGAGCCTTCGTCATCGCTTCTATTAACATCACTACGATATCTCTAGTGGGAAAAAATGCATATACCGTCACATATTGTAATTGTTCTGATCTCGAAGGGATTATGGAGATTACCGATACAGCTGCAGCAAGCCAACCTTGAACGAAGGATTATAAACAGTTTGTTGATTATTGAAATCTATTTAATCTACGTGATGGAACACTTACACCAAGTGATTACAACACTTTCAGTGATACAAATATGTGTTATTTTGTTGCCTGTTGTTGTAATTTACATTTCCTGTAATCTTCTTCTTCTTCTTCTGCGTACACAGTCAGACAGTAACCATTATTTTTTCGAAAAAAGCGGCGGTCATCCGGAGGCTCTCGCCACTGCCATAGAGCTTGTCTTGCAGTTCCACTGGTAATGGCCACATCTGCTCTCTCTGATCCTCGTATGTCGGGCAGTTCTGCAGCAGATGTTCAGTGGTCATTTTACCAGTACCGCACGGGCATTCGTCGGTACACCCTATCTTCAATTTGTTGAATAGGTGGTACCTCAGTCTGTTGTGGCCAGTTCGAAGTCTGAAGACAACGACCTGCTCTCTTCGGTTCAACTGGTAATAGGCATCGTTTTTGGTGTGACCAGTATGTTCGGTTTCCCATTTGGTCATGTATCTGGCTTTGATAAGCCGTTTTGACTCTTCGTACGTCATACTGGTATCTGTTTGTGGTAGTCTTGCACCTTCTTTTGCCAGTCTGTTTGCCTCCTCGTTGCCTTGGATGTTACCACCTGTAATCTAATATGGACAATTCCGATTGCGTGTGTATTTTTACGTTCTTCGTGATTCAGTTTGTACCATTTGAGATTGTCTTCACTTTACATATTCCTTCACACTCTGCCCTTGATTTTGTGTAGATGTCTTGTTAATACTTTCAATCTAATGCTCAGACAAACAGGTGGGCGGTCTGGTGTATTGTAAAGCGATAGATGGGTTGCCTCATTTTACTCATGTGATAGTCGCTGTTTGGTAGGCATTTCGTTACCCATTAATGCTATCCGAAAAGAGGTCAACATCGAACTCTGTTCAAACTAGCAAAGGTTTTTTTTGTGCATGCAAAATACGTGCATATAGCCACCGAGTTTATTATCCGTCTTCGAAATGACTAGCAGCGATGCTCACGTCTCTTGAGACCAGACAATACTTAATACTTAGTGATTATAGCAGCACCATGTTTCACGTTTTCATTTGATTCTAGAGTGTCGAGCTGTTCATTATTGCTACCCCTCATTTGATGCTTACAAACGACATCATGTGCTTCCATGTTATTTAATTGTGTTTTGTATTACTTATATTTCAATCACGTATATTAGTTTACATTAGATCACTGTTTTCGCCAGTGTTTTACACACACACACACACACACACACATACACAAACACACACCACGCACGACACACTCATACACCGAACAAGGCACACAACATACACACACGACATTACACAAAACACTGCACACGATATTAACCCCACACACACCACACATACCACACACACACACTCTCACACACACACACTCACACACACACACACACACACCAGACACACACACACCACGCACGACACACTCATACACTGAACATACACACAGCATACACACACACAAACGACACGCGCAGACTGCACACGACACCCCCCCCCGCACACACACCATATACCCCACACACACAAACCCCACAACATACACACCCATACGCACTGACACCGCACATACACACACACATACACACACACACATACACACCCCATACACGCACACATCACACAACTCACACACTACATACACATGCACACAAACGCATATACACATACGGCACATGCATAAACTGCACACACATACATACGACATACCACACACAGACTCACACGCACCAAAAACACACACATACACCATATATTACACACACCATAAATTACACACACATATTCACTACACACGCTACCACACACACACTACACCCATACCACACGCGACACACGACACACACACAAACACATAACACACACAAACACCCCACACCGCACACACATACACAAACATATACCACATAGTACACACACACGACGCACACACACGCACGTAACACACACGTACGTAACATATACACACACACATCACTACACCACATACACATACACACCACATAGGCACCCCGCACGCCCCACGTACACACTGAACATACACATATTACACACATACGACACACGCACACTACACACGATACGAACCGCACACACACCACACATACTACACACACACATACCCCGCATACACGCACTCAGACCACAGACACACACACACACACCAGACACGACATACCAACACCACACAAACACACACACATATACATACACACCGCGCGCCCGCACACACATCACACACATACGACACACGCACCACGTATACACACGACACACATTCACACACCACACACACATACATCACACACATACAACACACACACACACACACACCGCACACGCATGACTCATAACACACACACACACACATCACACCACATGACACTCACAACACACATCACACTCACACACACACCACACATACACACACACCACAGACCCAAACTACACACACACACACACAAATGCACATACCATACACACGACACACACACACATGCATACATCATACACGACAAACACAAAAAGCACACACATGACATACACACCGCACACACACACTGCAAACACATACGACATACATACACCGCTTACACACGACACATACCGCACACCGTACACACACACCTCCCACTCGAAAAGCGCGCACAAACACCCCCACACACCATACACACATCATTCTCTCACACCACATACACACACGCACACACACACACACACATATATATATATATAATTAAAAATGAATACATTATTAAACTAAAATATTATATTTCAGAGTGGCACAAAAAATATATAAGCGCAAGAAATTATTATTTTTTTCTTATGGATATTTAAGCTGCACAACTGTATAACTTCATAACTGGGCAAAATAATATTCATCAGCAACAACATGTTATAAACACAGCTTATAAGTAAATTATTACTTACATTTTCTTTAAAAGAATATGAACCATCACATTTGCAGATCCATCTTTGAAGGAACAGAGAATTCATTACAAAACTTTTCATCAGGATCAGCAACACAACCGTTTGAAGAATATTGACTTGAAAGTAATTATAGTTATAGCCAGCACCCCAAATAATCACTTAAATGAACATATTTTTGCAGAGGTGACGATGATGGTAATGGCACTGACATATGACTTTGTTTACGATGAGTTATAACGTTTTGTGTTTTAGATTGTCTATCATTATAATTAGATAATGGGTTAATAATACAAATGCCAGAGAATAGGTATAGAAAGAACACTTATTAAGTTAATCCACAAATTGCATATTATTCGTCTCATTGAAACATTATACCAAGATCAACAGGTCGCTATCCGAATATCTGTGCAAACATCAGATTGATTTGCAGTACAAACAGGAGAAAGACAGAGATGTATCATTTCCCCGTATCTATGCAACATATATGCGGAATAAGTTCAGTTCAGTTCAACCCGTAACCCAACAGGTCATTGGGGCACACACGGAAGACATGAAAGTCCCACGCCAACCCTCTCTGACCCGGGCTGCGACCGATCCGTTATAATAGATTTCGATTTTGTCCTCATGCGTGAATCTTAGGCTTGAAATCACCTGGCGGCGCCCATCTCCTCCCCAAGCTGCGGTGGGCCAACATCTGCAAGTAATCTGAAGGAGCCCGTCCCCCCAGGCGAGCCATTGCCTCGTTAGCCTAGAGCCTCACGGTTCTAGTTGCCCAGTGTGTACCCCGAGGAGGTGAGGTTGGCTTGTGAGCTCACTTTAATCGGCAGGCTACTAATTTCACTTTTCACTCTTCCAGGGAAGAGCTAGCCGACCTCAGCGGCACTGGAATGCGGCGCCAAGCATAAGCACACCTTACACCTTCCGATCATGCACGCAATGTCCAAGCAGGTGGTGCACACCAACCAAGGACGGTGCGCATTCCCTAGTGACGTCCTATCCAATAAGGCGTATTCTTTTACACATGAAGAACAGATCGCGTATCTCCGAATTCCGATGACATTTACACACATAGGCTTCCTGTGAATAGCGTAGGACGTGTCAGAAAATGATCGTCACACAACACCGCACCCCACACATGAAGTGGAACGAACAAACCACACGAATATCGCAGACCATAAGAGCAGCTGTTGCTTGGTCGCCATCTTACCGGAAGTCCATTTGCGGAATGTATAATTTCAGAGTTACGATACGCAGACGACACAGTGATACTATCAAGATGTGCAGAAGGGATATAACACATAATATCAGACGTGAATGGATACAGTAAAGATCAAAACCTGTTTATAAACATAAATAAAACATAGGTAATGACCACCGACAAAACACAATGTCAGCATAAATTTACAGTGGTTGGTGAGGAAATAGATCAGTTCACACATTTTGAATATATGGGCTCCAGAATTGACACAATAGCGACTGCTCGAAAGCATTCAGAGAAGACTAGCTATGACAATGAAGAGACAGAACAGCATGAAGACTGAAGAAGTTATGGCAGAACACCAACAAAAGGATAAAAGTAAAAGTCTTGACAGCCTGTGTTTTTCCTGTGGCAGCTTATGGCTGCGAATCATGGGCGATTACCAAAAACTTCCAGACAAAGAAACGAATCCTTCGAGTCAAAATGTTACAGAAAGATCCTCAAAATACCCTGGACAGATAAAAAGATCAAATACTTTGGTCACATCAAGAGACACAACGGTCTCGAGAGAACAGTGATGGAAGGTATAGTGCCAGGAAAAAGAGGTAGGGGTAGACCAAGAAGACGATGGCACAAAGATATCCAGGAATGCCTGAGAATGACTGGCAGAAGCTGGAGTTTTGGGAAGGGAACGAGTTTCGTTCAGGCAGTTAGTGATGGGAGCGACGTTCTATAAAGGACATATTGATGATGTATAGGATGTTATTGTATCACTTATTGTGTTTGAGATTGTTCATCATTGACAAACAAACACTGTCCTCCCATCATCCTTCACACATAAACCGTGAGCACGGACATCTCATCCTCCATAGAGATACTTCACCATCTCTTCATCAAGGTATCAGAAAAACAAGCCAACCATTACCATGGATATACGGTAATCTATGAAATTGCCAATCAATCAAAATCTACATTCCTTTAGTATCTACAGGCACTAGCTGTCCTACCAAGTCATGAGCAAGATGATGTATGACGTAAGCAAGATGTTTTAAATGTAGAACTGAGAGAATACACATTATGATTCCGAGCAACAACATCTTGCACAGATCAGAAACCAAATCAAATATCAAAAATCAAACTTATCATCTAGCTATTTAGAGAGGAGGCATTCGGAGGATGGATGATGGTAGTATACCAAAACATCTTCTCTATAGAGAATTACAGTTGAGGAAAAGGTCTCGTAGTGGCCATTACTTCCATACAGGGATGTATATACAAGCGGGATATGAATAAGGGGACATTGATTTGAAATCATGGTAATCGTTGTCTTTCCTTGCACATACTCTGGACGACGCTTCTTTGTTCAGATTAGTTTTACGAGTTACATTCGTTATCGTCATGCACTGTAGTTGCCCCCTGTTTTCAAAGCACAATTATTAATATCTGAGAAGACTGAAAAGCCATATTTTCTAGAGAAGGGTCAGACAGAACTATATATTAATTTTTTTTTGTTTAGAAAGGCGTCTGATACAATAGACCGAAAAGCAAGTTGAAAAATGTTTAGGTATCACACAATACTAGATAAATTTACACGAATTAAACAAAATATTTCTTCTTCTTTTTCTTCTTTCTCTTCTACTTCTTCTTCTACCTCTTTTTCTTCTTATTCTTCTTCATCGTCTTCTTCGTCTTCATTTTCTTCTTCTTCTGCATCTTCTTCTTCTTCTTCTTCTTCTTCTTCTTCTTCTTCTTCTGTGTTCATTCTCAATCTCCCGCTACCAAAAAGTTTCATTTATAATAATCAAAATATTTAAATTGTTAACCCATTTAGTCTACTGTGTTTCAGCAGTCTTTCCCGAGATCATCAATCCAGAATGTGACAACCAACACAGGTAATAAAAACAAGATTAGAATGGATATTTAATAAGAAGCTGGAATACCTGAGTTTTACATATATGTGTGCTGTCACATACTCATCTAGGCATGCAAGGTAGGATGCACATACTAACATATGTTGCAGATTGGAAATTTCAGAATAGTGTGAACAAAATAAAGGAAATGAGAATACATATCAAAGATACCCCTTAATGACAAGGTATCAGATAATTGAAAAAGTGCAATATGTTTACATATCTAGAATTTAGCATTGATAAAGGCGAAGGAACAGATCAAGGTGTTGACGCTTTGATCAACGTGGCCATTTTGCATTCAAATCTCTTCGCTCGAAATGGAACCTGACATAATTCTCCGTGGATGATATGATCAGGCTGTTTAACACGAATGCAAAGTAGGTCTTGCTATAACGCTGATACATTATTTGACGAACATTGGCACATTCACACTGGCAATTTTGTTAAACAAGTGTCTTGCTCGCACACTTCCTGTTAGATGGTCATAGGTAATGGCTAACACATAATTCTCTTAAAATAACGCAGCAACAACAAATACAGCAAGGAATTATAAAAGAAAGTAGGTTGGTTTGGAGACACTCATAAAATCATAGCTTTGTTCTTTCCGCCCACTTCAAAAGCCTGGCAACGGCCTCACGCTCCTCGGTGACGTTCCAATAATCACTCCAGAGAACATTTACAACAGGAATCTTGACAATAAATAGAAAGTGACCCAGCTTCCGTTGACAGCCTATTGGTCGGAATTACTCTTCGTAACCAACGTATGCAAGGTCTCCACTATTCTGAAATAACAGTGAACTATGGTGAACTATGCTGTAATCCCTGAAGACAAGGCAAATCATAGATATACAGGTTACATGTTACGACAAAATTATGCTCGATGGAGTACTGCGACAACAGTCTGGTCCCCCTGAGGTAAGAACAAATCATGGGGAAGCTCGCTAATGCGTTGTTCAGACTGCCTTGGCGTACGCTACAACATCAGAGATGCCTCTGAATGAGTACTTTCCACGAAATGGACATTCGGGGAGCAAGACATGTTCGCTGGAGACGAAGTTGGGACTCCCTGCTGAAACTATGCACTCAAGACCCTTTGTCAAGAAATGAAAAACTTCGTGCGAATGGTTTACACAACAAATAACTGACACCTACAGTGTTCTACACGCTTTACTTATCATATGCCTTGTTACTTTTCTTAAATATATTTCCAGAATGTTACTTCTAAAAAACAAGCACATTTGTTAATCCATAAAATGATATTGTCACAATGTCGTTTAAAGTTCTAGAAATGTATGTGTGCTAATGGTAGTATGCATGTTACTGATACCAATATAAGGACATATAGTTCCAACAATGAATTGGGAGATGAAACAAAAGGAAGTGTATATTACGAGCGGAAGGTCTCTTTACCCTATTTCAAAGCACCAAATAAAGCTATAACTACTACACGCTTTAAAATGCGAACATTAATATATGAGTGTTTGTGTGTAGCATTGTTATACTGGGATATACGGTTTTGTAGAGTCGTACAGGAAAAAAAAAGTGTGGCGTGGAAGCGAAGCAGCTAAAAAGAAAATAATTGGTCATTTATTGTTGAGCTTACTTCTAATATTGTCAAACGCATTAAGAAACATCGATGCAGTGGTCCAATGGTGGTTCTAGCAGTTACTATCTTATTAAACCTTTGATGGCTACGTCTGGCGTTATGCTATCATAATGACACCGACACAGTCAATATTCAACATTGGTGGTATGATCTCCCATATGTTTTCACGTGTGATGTCCATTGTCCTTGACGTGGCCGGTTCGTTGCATCACGAATTTTAACATTCTGTTAGTTTTCGCTTGCGATATCTGAACCATATGTGTGCATATTGATAGCAAAATGTATTGAATAAGGAATTAAATTATACATACAGAGAAGGCATGTACTAGTTCTCAAAATTTACTAATCATTGCTGAGAAATTCCAAACATACCCGATGGTCATTTTATAAATAACAGTACATTGTGTATCGTACATGTCGTTTATGAAAGCCTGTGCTTATTTTGATTTGCAGAAGATTATGTGAAATGTGTCTCTGTATTTACTGCTCATGTGATAATAAATACAAATATTAGCAGACGAGTTCACAGACTCGAGAAGAAAGCTAATTCCACCTAGTACTAAGGAGACCTTTAAGTACTTCCCATTGAAGTAAAGCTCCGGTTCAAAAGCCACTGCTAGCATTAATATACACATTGGACAAAAACAAGCAATGAGCAAAGTGGAAATAATCATAACCATCTTGGCCACCTTCTCGTTTCGGCTGGAAATATTTTCAACATTGTTTGATGTCATCTTTCTCCAGGTAGTAAAATTTCGAGGTTTCCATACCAGAGCTACTATGCAGACCACAATAATAACATACGCTGTGAGAGGTATACAGAAATTGTTGACAGCATAAGTAATCTTATCAACATTGTCTCGACCATCCATATAGACTAGTCCGTAAATTGAATTGTTTCGCGTTTGCGAGAATTTCATCCCAAGTGTGTTGACAGCGTACACAGGAGCTATGCTGAATATGATGATGGTGAAGACACATTCGAGGACCACTGCCGTTCGTTCACGTGTAATGATACTTTTTATCTGAAGATAAGTTCAATCATGTTATTGAAATAACCGATGTACCTTTTTCATGCACTTGTGTACATAGTATATAAACTAATAAAAAGCATACATAAAATAATAACACACATACACGTATTATAAGTTAAGTTAATGCTAAATTTCAGTCAGATAAATATGTTCCGAAAATACTTATGTCCGTGTAAATAAATTAATCAAAGCTGCGGCGGAACTGAATCTGAAAAGTTGATTTAAAAAAGTAAAGATAATAGTTCAGTGACTGCACCTGGTCAAATACAAAACGACAGATGCAATACCGAAAAAAATGTCTTCGTTATGGACAATAAACGAATGAAAACAACTACAAATCACACGAACAATGAATTGACAGTAAAACAATAAATGAACATATATACAAATCCACAGAGGAAAAAAAAGCAACATAAATTGATTAGTAAAGGAGTATATTATGATATAAATCAATAAATGGAACAGAAAAGGGAGGATTGAACTGGGAAGCATTCACAAATGTATCGAATGTATTCAAACCATGAGGTTTATGGAATCCCACAATACAGTTCCAACGAGTATCCATCTCTAACTGGGCTTGATAATCGTCAGAGGAGAAGGCGATACCAGCTGCTCTAAATGTCAACTGTACCCTTGCGTGCGGAAGTGTTTATTTGGTTGAAGCCCGGAGAGCCGGTGTTCTTATGGAAATGGCTTTGGTGCAATCTGGCAAACAATTCAAGATCAGTCTTCCCGAAGTATTTGATGCAGAAGTGACAAAAAAAAAGTGAATTTTGTGTTTCGTGACTCGCAGGTAAAACCCTTATTAGTATAAACACTGATTGACAGAAGGACACACACGGTGTTTGGATAACACCTGAACACTTAACAATGCAGCGATTATTTTTGCTCGGCAAGGTGTGGTAGTGGTCCTCGAGGTGAGTTTTGAGTCGACTTCTAACGAGCAGGTCACTCAAGTTCCGTTCACGTATGTAGGTTTCTATAAAAGTATCAGGCAATAAGAAACGTGTACATGGTTTGACAAAAAAATCTGGCAAAGATGGCGCCATAACTGGCTGCGAGTCTACATTTCTCTACTGTTTTGGATCATTATGGATGCCGCCAAACCACGGATTTGACTGGAATTCACACTAGTCGACGACTTACACTTGTGTTAACGGAAACCTGGAGCTGTTTTCCGTCTGGACTTGTTATTTCGTTCTTTTTTTGTGATTTCTTCCATCCGTTTATCCTGGTATGGACGCCGGCTGAATCAGTGAATGACGCTACGCTTATACCTGTGTCGTATTTCACGCCGGTTCTGCCGGTTCACCTTCACGAATATGGCGTGTGGGAATTTTAGATGCTACTATGATGAGCTGAATACAGCTGGGGAGAGATGCCAGACTCACTCACACGCTGAGTGTTGTCCATACGACCTCTTGTGGTTATCGAAAAGGCACGACAAACTGTGTTAGATGCCTTCCCACCTTTCTACCCTGCGGGTTACATGTTTACGGAAAGGCTTCGGTGGTTACCATGAGGCAAAATCTGCATCATATGCTATCTCCAGTCGTCTCGATGAATGTCTTGCCACTGGCAAAAGGTAGCTTAGGCTCTGTGAGTGAGGTTGACAAAAGGCGCAGTTTCTTCCTTCACTTTAATCCAAATCACCGCGCAAGTCAACCATTTCAGCGGACATAGCAACTGATACGACTGTCCACATGGCTGCACAAAGAGAGTAGTCTTTATCACTTGTGATGGACAACTATTACATGGTTTGAATTGTAGGATATGTAACCATGCGCAAAAGCGGACAATAACGACATTTTATTGCAGTGAAGTGCGATTTTGAAGAAATTCGCTTTGTGTTTTTTTAATAATTCATTTTTGCATGTACTACTCAGAATGTGTAAAATACCATTCAAACTACTTTCGTTTGTTTAAATTGATTCATTACTGAGCTTCTGGTTCGATGATTTTTTCTCTAATTTCTGCTATCAAAAATATGTCTCCATTGTCTACTATCTATCCATCTATGGTATTTTTACTTCAAACACCGATCATGACGCAGAAACTCGGTTCGAACTCGGTGACTGTTGTTTTTAAGTTCTTGTAGTTAAGGCCTATAGTTTCCTACTCAATGATTGTCGTTTTACAAATAGTTTATTTTTATATTCCTGTCTTCCTGGTGACATATGGAACACAAATAGATTTATGCTATAGAAGTCTGATGATGATTATTCTAAGCAAATGCCATATGTATGTCTATCGTTTCTTCCTTATGATTGTTGAAACAAATTGCTGGTCGCTATATTCTTCTTAACTTGCTGGTTTTGAATAATTTCACTGCAATTGTTCAATAGGTTTCAAACATGTATTTTCAAAATCATTCAACGTTGTTTGTAACGACTGTGTCGTTTTCCTGTTTCAGTATCCAAATGCCACCATTACATTACGGGGGAGTTAATTAGCTTGAACTATGTGTGTTTGCTAAATAATTTTGGTTCCCAAATGTTTCATTGTTGGTTAAATCCAAACGAGGCTAAAGTATTTCAAATAGAAATGGATGTTACCATGTCTGTATCTTCTGTCCTTTTACTTCCGAAAATATAAACATCGCATCATTATGTAACAGTTCTCCAATCAGCTGCTTTACACCAGAAGCTTTCTTTGTACAATGCTAGAATTTTTGTTTTTAATTCATTTACCTGGAGTCACATCTGGTCTAGAATGTGATGTTCTTAGTTCTTAGTCGACCTGTACTTCTATAGGGGCAGATGTCCATGTGCAAGTCCCAGCTCTGGTATGAGCTGGATATAGCCGGGAGAAGGATTTGCTGCTTAGCGGGCTAGGCTTGAGCAGCTTAATACTCCATTGCTTTAGATTGCTAACCGATGTGCGAGTTCATCTTAATAGACTCAAACGCTATAGCAACGTAGACCCGCAGTCTGTTATGCGCCATCTATGGTGCTCGAAACAAACCACCTAGCCATGACCGGTGTTATGCCATGTCACACAGTTAGTCGCCTCTTACAACATGCTCTCTGTGGGGCAGTGTTGTTATTCTTGTCCTTGTCTTACACAAAGACCCCGGCAGACCACTCGGTGTATATTTTCCTGCACTTCCTCAAAAATGTAATTCAGTAGAGCCAATTCATCTGCAACAGCGGGATTGTCAATAGTTTTATAAAGTCCATTGTATGCCTAAATGTGTGTCAGGGGCAAAGTTTTATAAGGTCTATTGTATGCCTAAATGTTTGTCGGGGGCATAGTTTTATAAGGTCTATTGTATGCATACATGTGTGTCATTGGCATAGTTTTATAAGGTCTATTGTTTGCCTAAATGTTTGTCGGGGGCTTAGTTTTTCATAACACACTCTATAGGTATGCCAACTGCGGCATAATGCATCATTTGTACCGTTGTTTTGCCTTCAGCTGTCCGAACATATCATTACCAATTAACATGTCTAGCTTTTATAGAATGTAAATATTTTGGAAGGAACCCATAATTGTTGAGAAATTGTCCCTATATGTTGGACGATGCAGACTATCAAATACTAGCAACAGTTTGATAAGGTGATTCTTCTATAATTGTCATGAGAGTGAAAATATGATCTATGCATTATCGCATCGGTCTAATGAACGAAATGGATGAGGCCATGAGAACTTAAAGAAAAATAAATCGCCCGGAAAAGATAAGATAACAAATGAAATGTTCATGGGGTTGGGCCAAACAGCAAAGAGGAAGTTACTTTCAGTCCTGAACCAAAGCTGAAAAAGGGAAATTGTACCGCAGACAAGGACAGATGATGTACTTATACCAGTACCAAAGAAGGCCAAAGATAGAACAGACCGAAATGGATACAGGCTATCAGTCTACTGAGCTGTCTAGGAAAACTGATGGTACGTATGATACACACCAGACTGATGTGGCACCTGGAAGCAAAACACATATTAATTCCACATCAAGCAGGTTTTAGATAGTACAGATCCACTGAGGACCAGATAACTCTCAGGGTCCAAGAAATAGAGGATGCTTACCAGGAGAAAAAGCATACAGTTGCGGTTTGAGTGGATTTAGAGAAGTCATTTTACAAGGTGTGGAAAGAGGGACTTAAAGTCAAGCTACGAAGAAGTGAAGTATGTGGAGAAATGTACAGATAGATAGGCCACTACCTCGAAAACCGAACGGCCAGAGTCTAAGAACAAGGGCAGATGAGCAAAAAGGTGGCACTGGAGCAAGGAGTACCCCAAGAGGGAGTACTGCCACCCACACGTTTTCGGGTGTATATAAACAACATCATAGAGGATATACCAAGAAGAGTCCACAGCGCCGTGTTTGCAGACGATCTGGCTATGTAAACCTCTGAAAAAAATCGCAAACAATAGAATGCAGCAAGCCCTAACATTGTTGGGGGAGTGGGCGACATCATTGCTGGTCAAAATAAATAAAGACAAAACAACATGTACGATATTCTCGCTTTCAAATAAACTACAGACCACCAAAATAAGTCTAACGGCAAATATCTGCGGCCTAACGACAACACAAAATACTTCGGCGTCACTTTTGATCGGCGCATAACATGGAAAAGTCAGACCGAGAGAAACCGAATGAGAGCCAGACAAAGAATGGCAGTCATGAGGAAACTTATTGGCACAAGCTGGGAAGCAGACGAAAGAATACTCAAGAAACGGTACACTGGAAGAGTGAGATCAGTTCTTGAATTTGGCATTGCGGCATGGGCAACAGCAGACAACACGAACTTTGATAAATTTAGGAAACTTCAAAAACCAAGAATTCACACTAGTCGACGACTTACACTTGTGTTCACGGAAACGTGGTGTTGTTTTCCGTCTGGACTTGTTATTTCGTTCTTTTTTTGTGATTTCTTCCATCCGTTTATCCTGGTATGGACGCCAGCTGAATGGCACTACGCTTATACCTGTGTCGTATTTCACGGGTTAGTTCTGCCGGTTCACCTTCACGAATTTGGCGTGTGGGAATTTAGATGCTACTATGATGAGCTGAATACAGATGGGGAGAGATGCCAGACTTACTAACATGCTGAGTGTTGTCCATACGACCTCTTGTGGTTATCGAAAAGGCACGACAAACTGCGTTAGATGCCATCCCACCTTTCTACCCTGCGGGTTACATGTTTACGGAAAGGCTTCTGTGGTAACCCTGAGGCAAAATCTGCATCCTATGCTATATCCAGTCGTCTCGATGAATGTCTTGCCACTGGCAAAAGGTAGCTTAGGCTCTGCTAGTGAGGTTGACAAAAAGCGCAGTTTCTTCCTCACTCTAATCCAAATCACCGCGCAAGTCACCCATTTCAGCGGACACAGCAAGAGATACGACTGTCCACACGGCTGAACAAAGAGAGTGGTCTTCATCACTTGTGATGGACAACAACTATCAACGGTATTTTTTTTTAAAAACTTATGACTATATTTTTTGTATAAACTGCTTCATGTTAATGTATATCTATTATCTTGTTCTTCTGTGTTCGTTCTCAATCTCCAGCTACTAAGCCCTGAACAGGACTTTGTAGGTAGCAGGATGTAGTCCAGATAACGGAATGCGTTGTGTCTTCTAGCTTACAGTTTGACTGCGCCATTTGCACCTTTCGGTCGACACATCCGTCTTCGGCAGAATATATATTAGATAACCTGGTTTGATTTTCAAATTGGAATATACTTTCTTTTTCATATTTATAACAATATATTTTCAATTTCATAGATATGTCTACCTTCTAATTAGTTAATTCCACTAGCTAATAAAGCCGAGAAATGTATAGTTTCCAACACGTAATTCCCGTTGTTTGTTAATAAAGTCAAATTCAACAGCCGATAGTGTCTCCTCCAACTTGTTATACTTTCCATACTTTGTTGATGTTTAATAATCATAAATTAATGATCAGTATAAATAGCACGCGAATACCCACTTGTTGTCTCTCTAGTTTGATATTATATATTGATGCCAATAAATATTTTGTTGTTGAAAATGTGTTCACAATTTCCAAATGACATTTATCTTTCTGTAATATATATAATGCTAAAAACAGGAAAAGCTCATACACACCTCCAACACTATATTTGTTTTTATTGTATTTTAAAGACTTAATTTCAAGACGTCTTTATGTATTATTTTAGATTCTATTTGTGTTCGTGTTGTTGTTCAATTCATTTTCTTACCTGTGCAAAGAAACAGATCACAATATGTATATGCATAAATTTATTAAAAAACTCAAACCTGTAAGGGGTACATTACACACAGACACCTCTCCAGTGTGATTATAGCGGTAATCCAACTGGACACTCTCGAGATCGTGAAGTGAGGTCTTCTAAACATCAGATAACTAACTTCTAAGGAATCAAAGAGAAGGTTTGTGACCATCATAGCTAGAGTATAAAAGATGTTTGTCCCGATAAGAGCTATCATACTTCCAAAGTCAGAGATTGCCAGACCTAAGCAATACAAATCATAAAAAAACTCTTGTTTTCCTTAAATACATCCAATTACTTAGCTTGTGTTTAATAACACTGTTTACTTGATTATATTATGTCCCCTCGTTTAGTTGTAAACATCTATTATATTTCCTTTTAACGCAGCTATATTATGTAGTTACAAATTGTTCTTAATTTATAAAGTGATTCATTGGCTTTTTCCGTCTTAGGAGGCAATAGTAACTGGGATTTGAAAAAAGGCATTCAGCTACCGTCCGAGATGGAAACAAATGAGACTCGTACGACCAATTCTATCAGAGAAACGTTTTCCACAGTGTGTGCTTCAGTAGTGCTTCGGTAGTGAAAGTATTGCACCCGCTGTCTTAATTACAGTCTACTTGGAAGCTCATTGTGTGTCCCTCAAAGAAAAGTTGTACGAGGTGGATTTATTTTGACGTTTATCTTCGAAATCGTGAACTGCACCTTGACCATCTGAAAGAATATTTTATGCACATATTTTCATGTATTGCAACAGCTGTTAAGTTACGATACATTTATATACTGTGGCAATTTGGCTTCATTCTGTTTATATTATGCACGCTCACATGATTAACAGCATTAGATGAAAATACACACATCCATTTCATAGTCATGTATTTATTTCTAAAGCAAATCAGTTGTTCTAATTTCATGTTTATTCATTTCATACAATGTTTACACATTATTTAGTACTTGTCAATATCTTCCATGGTATTTTTAATTAGCCCAACGTTTATTTTTGCTAACTTTATCAAATGCTTTCTCTGATATATGAACATACTAATAAATGCATATATACATACATGTTTATATAAATATATGGGCCGAGAAAAAGACACATGTAGACATTCGGAAAGAGTTTAGCAAAGAGGAGAACTGGTTTATCAATTACATTTTGGCTAGAATTTGAAAATACTTTGATCACACCAAGAGACACAACGGTTTCGAGAGAAGAGTGAAGGAAAGTATGGTGCCAGGTAAACGAGGAATGGGTAGACCAAGAAGACGATGGCACAAAGATATCCAGGAATGCCTGAGTATGACTGTGGCCGAGGTTGGAGTTTTGGCAAGGGAACGAGTTTCTTTCAGACAGACTGTGATGGGAGCGATGATCTATAAAGGGCACGCTACATATTATATATATATATATATATATATATATATATATATACATATATGCATATATATATATATATATATATATATTCATCCCGCTAATTTTTTTTTCAAAATGTAATATTAAAACTATTTCTATTTATTCAAAAAAGACAGGTTGCATAATATACCTGTGTCTTCCTTGAAAACCGTTACACACAAGCAGATATTGGATATTAATAAAAAAGCAAACATTAAAGGATGTAAGTTAACTTCAAAACGATTCTTAACTTCAAGTCTACAGAATGAAGACAGTAAAATGGATACCGTCACTGTGTATGCACTAAATGAAGATGAAAGTACTGACATACAACATGAATGTTATGAGCTCCTTCAAAGGCCTGTTGAGGATTGCCAAAATGAAATACTTCTCCTTAAAGACTTTAACGGAAGAGTTGGAAACGACTATTCTTCTTCTTCGTACGCTGTTTACAGCGATATTTACGTTGCACTGATTTAATTTGTTAGCCAGTGGCTCAGTGCATCCGATTTCAACAGGCGTTTCTGTAGGGTTGCCCTCCTTAGCCTTTGGCTGTCCCCAGCCTAACTGCAAGGCAGCAGTTGTTTTTGGTCAGAGTTGTCTCTCTTGGGAAGTTGTCTTGCAGGACTATCGAGTCTTCCCTACTCGTGTCTATAGTGTTTGGAAATGATATGATGGACTATGTACTAGTTTGTACTATCCCGGAAGAGAGGCAGTCCAGTGTGACTTTTTCCCAGGATCGTCACGTCCTGCCAGAAACGTAGCATATGCATATGAGTGAGGTATCTTTTTGCTCGCTCTATTTTCTCGGCTCATCTGCAGTGATGGTACGCCTAGCATTCCCCGCCACCCGGGAGCTTGCCACCATAGGACAGGAGGTGCAGTGTCCGCTGGACTGCATCTCTTCTGCGTCCATTGGAATGACTGATAGCAGACAGATGCAAAGAGCGAGGAAGGAGTGCATTTTACCAGGTGCATTCCTGCGGCTCGATCGGGCCGGGACACAAGCCCCAGCCATGTCGTAGCCTCCCATCTCAGCGGTGCTGAGATTTTGGGCGGGATTCTGGCTTAGAGGCGTTCGGCCGTAATCCCTCAGATGGTAGCTTATCAGCCAAGCACGTGAACCAAATGTCAGCGACCTGTGATTCCTCTCGAAATAGTGCATTTGACCAGGTGACAAGCCTAGTCTTGCACGGAGATGTTGTCCGCCTAGGGAGCGGACATGGTCAAGGGTTGAGTCTCAGCAGTTCGCAGTGAGGTAGCTGATCTACTGCTTAGGGTACCCGACCGAGAACTAAGTCTTCTACAAATGATTTCATTCCTCATCGCCGTATGGGGTGAATATCGAGCAGCTTCCCGCCCGCTTTTATCAGCGGACGGCAGAGACCTCATTCTGCGGCTTGACCGGGCGGGGCTGGAGCGTGACCCCGAGGTCCCCACCATGTCGAAGCCTCCCTTTGCATTTGTGCTGGGCTGCTTTTAGGCGGGATTTTTGGCTTAGAGGTGTTCGGCCATAATCCCTCACCTCGAACCGTTGCCTTATCCGCCTAGTACGTGAACCAAAATGTATGCGGCTCCTCTCGGGCGTAGCAGGATTACCGTAGCAGAGCATTGTCATTTGTAGGGTAAAGCTGACCTGTCTTCAGAGGGTTTATTTCCAGCACCCGTTCAATATTAGCCAGACCGTATCAATAGAGGGCTTTTAGTTTGTCAATGGCCCAGTTTCTGGAGCCTGCGATTTCTGCAGGGTGAAGACCAGATTACCGTAGCAGGCGCTCTTTCATTTGGGGGTTTTGAGACTGACCTGTTTTCCGTGGGTCTAATACCAGCACACGTTCACTATTAGACCCCACGAAGGTGCTCTCTTTTGACAGTCATTCTACACTATTGGCGTGTTTAGTCAATTTTAGCCTCAGGCTCCACTCCTGATAGTGCTCTTCCGTCAATTCCTTTTTCAAACACCGGATGCACACCAACCGAGCCACAGAGGGCATAACCCCAGATTTCTGAGGGTCTAAATCCAGCACCAGTTTCATATTAGACCCCAGAAAAGTGGTCTCGGCATGTCAGTCATTTCAGTGTTGGCCGTGTTGAGTCAAATTAAGCCGCAGGCTCCACCCCTGGTGGTGCCCTACCGTCAATTCCTTTAAGTTTCAGCTTTGCAACCATACTTCCCCCGCAACCCAAACACTTTGGTTTCCCGGAAGCTGCCCGCAGAGTCATCGAAGCAACTCCTGCGGATCGCTAGTCGGCATCGTTTATGGTCAGAACTACGACGGTATCTGATCGTCTTCGCGCCTCTGACTTTCGTTCTTGATTAATGAAAACATTCTTGACAAATGCTTTCGCAGTAGCTCGTCTTGCGGCGATCCAAGAATTTCACCTCTAACGCCGCAATACGAATGCCCCCGTTTGTCCCTGTTAATCATTACCTCCAGTTCCGAAAACCAACAAAATAGAACCGAGGTCCTATTCCATTATTCCATGCACCATTATTCAGGCAGCCGAGGCCTGCTTTTAACACTCTAATTTTTTCAAAGTAAACGCGCTGGCCACCCAGGACGCTCAGCGAAGAGCACCCGTGGGAGAGAGCCGGCAGACGGTAGGGCAGGAGACAACGGGCAGTGAACCGGCGCGAGCCGGACCGCCCGCCTGCACCTGAGATCCAACTACGAGCTTTTTAACTGCAACAACTTTAATATACGCTATTGGAGCTGGAATTACCGCGGCTGCTGGCACCAGACTTGCCCTCCAATAGATCCTCGTTAAAGGGTTTAAAGTGTACTCATTCCAATTACGGGGCCTCGAAAGAGTCCCGTATTGTTATTTTTCGTCACTACCTCCCCGTGCCGGGAGTGGGTAAGTTGCGCGCCTGCTGCCTTCCTTGGATGTGGTAGCCGGGAAACGACTATTCGAGATGGAATGGAGTTTCGGGCAAACAGAAGTGCTCAAGACCGTATTTTTACAATCAGACAGATGAGTAAAAAGGCTCTTGAGTATGATATGGATTTGCATATTTGCTTTTGAGATTTGAAGAAAGCATTTTATAGAGTCATTTGGGACAAACACTGAGAGTGCCTGACAACGAAAAACATCCCAGGGCCTCTGATCTCTGTCATACAAAGTTTCTAAAAAAATATGCAGGAATTATGTGCGGACATCAAATGAAATATCAGAATAAGACTGGGTGGCATTATATCCCCATACCTTGTTATACTTCTCATGGATGAAGACATCAAGGTCAGCAAAGAACGGACAAAAAAATATGAGGTAGGGTACTGGGGGATGAGGCCAAGTTACAAATCTGAGCTATCATTTGCAGGTGATGTGGCCCTGAACACGAAATCCGAGGTACATCTCCAGATCAACCTGCAGGTCTGGGAATATGAGTTGAAGAAAAGAAAAATGCATATCGGCAACTCCAACACAAAAACTATGGTGATTGTAAGAGATAAGAAGAGACATTAGATAACACTGGGAACACGAGCACTGTAGCAGGTAAGCGACTTTAAATATATAGGATTGATAATAAGCAGTAAGGAAAGAATCCAATAAAAGTTAAATGCACGAAGGGTAGCAGCTGGTAGACTGTTCCATGCAATAAACAGAGAATTCATGAACGAAATAGGGAAATAGAGAAATAAGTAGTAAAAGAAAGATTGATGTATACCACTCGACCTATGTGCCTGTCCTGACATATTGATGTGAGTCATAGGCAATAATCACATCCCAAGACAGGCAACTACAAACTTCCGAAATAAGGTACCCCCAGAAAGGCTATTCAGGTGACGAAAAGGGACCGCATTCGTAACCATTCAATATCTAACACTCTCGAAGTCCAACCCCTGCAGACACGAGTGGATCAGACCCAACTACAGTGGTTTGGCCATGTCTGTAGAATGGAAGAAGATGTTATAGCAAGACGGTCATGGGAGATAATAAGTCAAGGCCACAGGTCCCCAGGACGTCCCAAAGTACGACATTCTCTAATTGACCGAGGGCTGGATTGGAAAGAGGCCAGGAAAAAGACGGCGGATTGAACATAATGGTATTCCCTATGGTAAACCTAACGGTAGAAGATGCGCGACTACTTAAGTAAGTTTATGTCGTTAAATGACCACAGTGAGTAGAATTACATTTTGGTGTGTAAAGAAACTGACGCTAAGTGACAGTTTGTTGTAGCGTTCCTTGTATCCCGAGAGTGCTTGTGAAAGGGGATCAAGGTTCTCCACGCGGATGAAATATGCTTGCCTTTATGTAAGTGTCGTTCACTATTACGGGGATCGCTTACATCGTTAGCCAGGCTGCAATGAATACAGCCCGTTTCCAGCGCGGACTACAGGGAAGTCAAGGCGAGCATCTTGGCCAGAAGATATTTCCTTGCCCTGACTAACATGTATTATCAGTATGTTTTGCCTGATAACACGATATTCCTCCTCATCACAATTCAATGTAGGAAAGTAAGTGTGTATGCATCTGAAACACTGATTTCATCATCACCTCAAGCTAGCAGAGTGGTTAACCTTCTCTCCTGACGACGAATATAGATGTGTACGGGTAACATAGCAAAGTTTTGCACACAAAACAAATACTAAAAAAAAAAAAAAAAAAAACAACAGTATCGGGAACAGGAGAATTGACACTACATAGTCACGACACAAGTGGGTCCGCCCCCTTCGTGTGGCAAAACGTTACACAGACCGACACCATTTCTTTAAATGTGCAGGTTTTACGACGATCAGATTGCCTCCTTTTGTATTACTGTACATAGTTTCAATCCCTACAGTATGCACTTTTTGGGGATGATAAGTTCCCCATTTGCTTCCAATCTGATTAGTCTTGTAGAAACGGGCACATCACGAAAGCAGTATCCGGTCACACACTTCATTGATCCGAGTTGTTACATGTGCAAATGCAAAGACAGCGAAGGAGGAAACTCATGATGCCTCCTGTTAAACAATCTGTCTTCTAGTCTAATGCCGTTCCTAATACTTCCTACTTGACTGCAGTGTCTGTTGTGGAGTTACTTTTAACTTTTTTTATAAACTTCTGATAACAGGTTGTCGGGGAAGTTATTAACTATGGGATTATGTATCGTAGTAATGGTGCTTTTGATGGTGACAGTGATATTAATATAGATGGTGATGGAGAAACTGCTGGTGATGTTACTGGCGCTGGTGATTGGGATGCTGATGGTGATAGTGGTGGTGATAATAGTTGTTATAGTGATCGTGCAAATAGTCGAGCTAGTGACTGTGCTATTGATAATTATGGTAATATTGATGGTGAAAGTAATGGTGGGGAGGAAGGTTGTAGTGAAAATGGTGGTGGGTGATAGTAAAGGTGAAAACGATGGGGACAGTGATGGTAGTGGTGAAATTGTTGATGATATTGAGGGTGATAGTGATGGTAATGGTGGGTGTGATGGAGATAGTAACTGAGAAGGTGATAATAATAATGAAAGTGATGATAATAGTCACTATAACTTTATAATGATAGTAAAAACAATGGTGGCGATGACGGCGGTGTGTTAGCGATGAGTTAGTGACGTGTTCGCGATGTTGCTGGCGATAGTAGTAGTGCTAGTGGCAGTGATACTGATGTTGGTATTGCAAGTGGTACTAATGGTAAAGGTAGAGATGGAGGTGATGGCCGTGATGACGGTGATAGTGACAGTGATATATTCATTCACATACACACACACACACACATATATATATGTATATATATTTATATATTTACATATATTTACACCACGACTTTGAATTGGTTTGTATTAGGTGATTTATGTGTTTACTTCATTTAATTGCACTTTTGTATGTGTCATAATAACGTGCCCATGACTCGTCGCAAGTGACACTTCGGGTGTTAAAAGCATTTCCTTCATGTTCATATCGCTCCCGAAGTTCCTGATGCACCTTAGCTCGGCGCGGTTTCATATCCTCTGGCAGCATGCGAGCGACCCATTTCGCACACACTTCCATGTACTCAATCGAAACCATAAGCATTTAAGCATTGAGGAGATATATTTCTGGTTAACATGGCGATTGAAACGAATCAGTGTGTCAACGCGAACATGGTGTTATGCATCATTAATGAAGATTGATCGTCTACTTCGAGCCTTTTGATGCAGGTTCTTTGCCTTTGGAGTGTCACCTTTTGCAGACTGTGCATACCTCCTGACAGTACTGCCATCCACACAGACGTATCCATATATCGTAGCCCTTCTTCGCTGCATGTCGATATACATACAACCCTAATCCGTCATGAATTCAATCAAAATGCATTGCTTCAACCATATTTCAAATCAAACCGCAATTGCACCGTCTGCTGTTCGCATGCGTCCCATTCCAATCGCATCCCACTACATAACCCTATAGGCACTTTATTAGGCGTCACTTGGCTCTGAGAACTGTTGTCAAAGACTCAGCCCTGAAAGAAAAATGTGTGGAATCGCCCTTGCGTACATTTATTGATGGTGATACTAACAGTGGCGGTGACGATCATAGTGATATTAATGGTGGTGGTGTTGTGATAGTGATTGCGGATGTGATGTGATTGTGGTGGTGATAGTAATATTGACTTGATGATAGTGATGATGGTAGTAATGGTGCTGGTGTTGTGATAGCGAGAGAGAGGTTCTGGCGTTGCGATACTAATGGTGATAGGGACACTGGTGTAATCGTCATGATGGTGTTGATGGTGTTGTTATGTTGATAGTTATTGTGATGATGCTGTGATATTGATAGTGATGGTAATAATGTTGTGTTGCAGTAGTAATAGTGGTGGTGATGTCGATGTAAAAGTGATGATGGTGGTGACATTGCCGTGATAGTGTTGGTGATTGTAATAGTGACATTAATAGTGATGATTATGGTGTTGTGATGTAATAGTGATATTGATGGTGATGGTGTTGTGGTAGTAATGGTAATGATGATATAGAGGAAAGACAACCTCAGCTGAGTGTTGTGGCAGGGCAGATCAGGCTCTTAGCCTTAGTTGGCGGCTGGTCTAGGAGTGAATCCCCAACAGGCGAACATATAGAGCATCGCTCTGCTGATCCGCAGCTTCTGCAACCTGGCTTCTTCCAAATCTATTAGTATAACCTTTATATTCGAGTGAACAAGGCAGATCGAGAGATATACCATCTCTACACTTCTGGCGGGGCTTTATGCTAATAGCATAATTACTATCGCCTGACAAGACAACAGTCACTGAAGTTGATGGTAGTGGCAGTGACATTTATTTTCACACATGTGGTGATGATGGTAGTGCTTCTCTTGTGATAGTGACACCGAAAGTGATGGTATTGTGATAGTGTTGGGAATAGTAGTAACGATGGTGATAGTGACAGTGATAATCATCGTGATGTTGAGGTTGATATTAATATAGATGTATATAGTTATAGGGATTCCGTGGCGAAGTGGTAAATCCTTCGGCCTCGTGATCAGGTGGTGTAGGTTCGACTCCGGACTCCTCCGTCTTTTTCACGGGAGCTTGATGCGGAGTCACCTGCATCTCGTAGTCGCCCCATAGTCGTCTTCTCCTTGACTTGCCACCAGAGTCGGGCGGCTCGAGACGAGAGAATGAGGATAAAAAGTAGCACAGTTAATCCTTTCTTATAATAGTGGTAGCAACATTAATTATGCCATCATCGTCGGAGGTCTTTGCCTTTGTCTTTGATATAGTAATAGTGACAATGGCAGTGATAGTAATAGTGATGATGGCAGTGATAGTAATAGTGACAATGGCAGTGATAGTAATAGTGACAATGGCAGTGATAGTAATAGTGACAATGGCAGTGATAGTAAAAGTGATGATGGCAGTGATAGTAATAGTGGCAATGGCAGTGATAGTAATAGTGACAATGGCAGTGATAGTAATAGTGACAATGGCAGTGATAGTAAAAGTGATGATGGCAGTGATAGTAATAGTGACAATGGCAGTGATAGTAATAGTGACAATGGCAGTGATAGTAATAGTGACAATGGCAGTGATAGTAATAGTGATGATGGCAGTGATAGTAATAGTGACAATGGCAGTGATAGTAATAGGGACAATGGCAGTGATAGTAATAGTGATGATGGCAGTTGTAGTAATAGTGACAATGGCAGTGATAGTAATAGTGACAATGGCAGTGATAGTAATAGTGATGATGATAGATAGCTACCATTCGTCGACCATGTGTTACCCGAGGCCGGATAAAAAACAATATTCATGCTGTAACCTGGCAAGATACAGACCTTGGAGATGAGATGTTTCCGAAGACTTTCAAACGTCACGTACAACGATCGAGTTACACATGAGGAAATACTAGACAGAATTACAACAGCAATATGACCTGTTGAAGACCTCTTGGCAAATGTCAAAAGAACGGAGCTCGCTTGGCATGGTCACATATCGAGAGCAAATGGTTTTGCAAATACGATCCTCCATGGAAAGGTGCAAGGCAGACGACGAAGAGGCCGTCCCAAAAAGAGATAGGAGAACACCATAAACGAATTGTCCAATCTCCGACTAGAAGAGGCACAGACAGCAGCCGCTGACAGAGAAGGGTGGCGTGGGGTTGGGATGATGTATTCATGTGTGCCACAACGACCTCACCAGTTACGGGATGATATTACCTGATCTGAGCTTGGCAGGCATGTTATAAGAGACAATTTAGGAGAGCTTTAAATTGTACGGGACAGTTTCATCTTGTAGAGTAATTAGAAATCATACGAACATGATGAAAGGTATACTACCAAAGGCGAAGCAATGACATCATCCTGTCACACATTTATTCCAGTCTATGTAGCTTTCCTATCATTCTATAAAGACATGTTCAGCTCCATGTAGAACATAGGTCTGTAGCAAATACTTGCAAAGCCACCAAATGTTGACCAGCTAGTATATATGGACGTTAGTTCTGCAGTTAATGTCTAAAAATAGAAACAAAAATAGTTCATAGAACCGACTTCATTGCACTTCATCGCCTCCGTATGTGCTCACTCAAGTATTTTGCTGAAAGCATGAGCGTTAGAGCAGGAACACCTTATTTCTCGCAAATTGTATGTACCCATTTACAGCAGGGTTAACTGGAAGAAACAGTGGGACGGCGTGGGCTAGTAATTAAATGACACGGCTCGCAACCCTAAAGTGCTGAGTTCGGTCAAACAAAAACTCGAAGAATCGGTCATGCCATGAAAACATCCCGACCTCCATAGACGTCTTTAACGACACATATTACATATTACAGTGCTACTACTATTTGCGCCCTTTCAGACTCAAGTAGCACTTGAACAAAATACGTGTTTCCACTTCCGATAATAATATTGTACAACAACATCAATGCTTTTCTGCTTCTAATATGAAATCGATTTGCTCTTATTGGAATGCTTTGAAATATGTGGTTGCATACAGTAGTCGGATGTGTGGGACCGCAATGTTAAAATATCGCAGCTGAGTTGTAAACTAGAGCACAACGCATTACATTTTTCGGATTACATCCCGCTATTTGCACAGCCGTTTTCATGGCTTAGTTGCGGTAGTTTGAGAACGAACGACGAAGCAGCCCAAAAAATTGGTTTTTTGTCAAACAACGTGCTTATATTCTACAAACTATAAAGTACACTTTCCGACGTAACAATAATCATTGTAGCCCGCAACCATAGAAACCGTCAACAAGATTTCGTTCAGAACAAGTAGCTTCAGACAACATAAATATTACAACCTATTTAGATTAGCAGAAAACCTAACACTACAAGGATCGAGGATGCTTGCTAGTTTTTGAGAAAATATACATAAACATCTCATCAACTCAGTTCTAATGAAAAAATGCACAAGTAAAGAACTCATTTTAATAAAATGTTAAGATGTAGATGGATGTGGCACATTGGCTGATAGCTAAAGTGATACCCATTCTGCTTTTAATATAACATTACATTAACATTAAAATTGCTAACATTTCCGTTAATGTCAAATTACCTATTTATAAAGTCGTACGTTAGATGTTTTGCTTTGCAAACATTACAGTTTGATCTTTGCGATATTTACTGGTGCAGAAAAAAATACTGCAAAATGTATCTCTGTATTTGCTGCTCATGTGATAGTATATGAATATATTTACAGACGAATTTACACATTCCAAGAGAACCCCTATACCACCAACAATAATTCCAATATATATGTGTTTACCACCAGCTGAAATACCTGGTTCAAACGCCAATGCTAGCATAATGATTGTTGTGGGCACGAAGCAAGCTATAAAAAGAGATGAGATCATGACAACCATCTTAGCGACCCGTTGGCTACGATTAGAAACGTCTGCCCGTAAGTTAGCTATAGAAGATTGTCGCCACTTGGCCAGATTCTGCAGGGTAATAGACAAAATTGCAGTTGAGATAACGATGACTACAAATGCAGTAAATGGTAGAATAAAATTGTTGATTGCAAAATGTATAGCCTCTACCCTTTCTCTATCTTCTGTTGATATTAGCCCCAGCATAGTTCTGTTCCGCCATGGAATAAATATAATGCCGAGTCTGTTGACAACGTACACAGGTGCTCCACAGGGTAGGAGGACTAGGAACACACCAACGATGATGATGGATACCCGTTTTGGCGTGATGATACTTTTGACCTGAATGAGGATAATGGATTCACTAGTTAAATATGTATTAAGTGAAGAAAAAGAAAACGAGTACAACAGGGATGGAACGAAAAATGTAAATGATGGTAAAGACAGAACCATAGTTAACAATGGCATAGAAGATACTATGTCTATTTACTAGGTCACATCTTTGTTTTAACTAATGTTACCAGTTCTTTTCTAGTATAATACATATTTCAGTTGTAAAAATTAATGCCGGTCTATTTGAAGTAACAAACTCGGTTCCTCTGCGCATAAATCACCTGTGGATAATGTCGAATGGTTTCTCAACCTCTGCATTTCGGATGTTCACAATTAAATAAAAAAACAACACACAGATAATAAGTGATAGCGAAAACGTTTCGAAAAAGAAAACTTATCGGCATTTGCTATTTTACATTTGACAAAAAGAAGGTTGAAACCTGTTTCTTTGAGGGATTTGTTGAATTTCAGTTCCTGAAAAGCACAGCTTTATTTTCATGCTAATCAAAATCATACTTATACATGTCTCAAATCAAGAATTGCTCTCAACAATGTTGAAACACAATACATTATCTAGACTGCGTCTTCTAATAACATAATAGTTATGGCGTCCCGACTATTGGCTTACAAAGGAGAACGGATATGTAAATCATACATTATAAAGCATACATCGTCATGTGTCACGGCAGCAGCCTTGTAGTAACTTGCAATGACCACATATTTCTTTCTCAAGTGTTATTTATCAATTATATGTTGATCGAGTTCCACGGCATACTGTTGTACATTCTGTTTGACATACTGTTTGACATGGTGTTTGACACTCTGTTTGACATTGTGTTTGGCATACTGTTTGACATGGTGTTTAACATGGTGTTTGACACTCTGTTTGAAATGGTGTTTGACATACTGTTTGACATGGTGTTTGACATACTGTTTGACATGGTGTTTGACACTCTGTTTGGCATGGTATTTGCCACTCTGTTTGACATGGTGTTTGACATACTGTTTGACATGGTGTTTGACACTCTGTTTGACCTACTGTTATTGCAATTTACTAGGTCAGATCTTTGAAAGTGCCCAGTTCCTTTCCTCGTCAACCTGGATTTCATAAATACATCAGGCGCCAACTTACATATATGAGGACTAAAATCGATAATAAGTAACAAACTCAATCAATTTGCTGAAATAGACAAGCGGTGTACTAGCTTGTGCATTTGAGATTCTCGAGATAAATGTCCAGAATTCAGTTCTCATTGTCGTCCATACTAACGTGTTTGAACTTACATAGCCATTTGTTGCAATGCGCTCTAAAACTGCTCCTCACAAAAACATATTGAAAATAAGGTAACTGCAATGAGTGTAACGATATGCCTTTGAGTATTGGCCACTTTCAACACATCACCGTTTGTCTTATCTTCGTAAATGCACGTCTACAACGTACAACCCATTATCGATGCTTTGATCGTTTTGTCCTAGAGTTTATTGTCTATATTTGATGTCCAAACATCACTGCAGAATATACTTATTTCTTTAGAAGGTTTATAATTTTTTAGGTGTATTACAATTCTTGTTTTTCTGATTAAATGTCCCTACAATACATTGTTTGTGTTTATGCACCTAACATGTTGTTTTTTGCATCACGGACTATATCAGTTCATTGTCGTTATTCTGATTCGGCGATACTAAAATTATGTGACATTTATATACGTTTAAAATGTGACGATGCAATAACTATTCTTGTTGGATCGGTTATTAACAATTGCTCAATTCCACCAAATGTTTATATATATATATATATATATATATATATATATATATATATATATATATATATATATATATATATATATATATATATCGATATATATATATATATATGTATATTTATATATATATATATATGTATGTGTGTGTCTGTTGTAATATGTCCACCCGTGTTTTGAACACGTAGCTCATAAGCCATGAGACTAGTGTCTAAATCCCTCGATAAACCAATCATTATTCTAGATAATACTACATAATACAAATGTAAACACATTATAAACTAGCAAACCTTCAAAGGAGCAATTACAGATAAGCATCTCTCCATTGTGATAATGGCGGTGATCCAACTGGTAATTCTCGTGAAAGTAAAATGGGGTGCAGCTGACACTAGGTAGAACACTCCGAGGGTGTCGAAGTTCAGATCCATGGCACTGATCGCAGGCGTCAGAACAATGTTGGTACATATCTGTGGTATGAGGCATCCGAGATCAGAGATCGCTAAGCCTGAGCATTAGTAAACGAGCAACGTATTAGGCATAGTATGTGTGAATAGTGTATAAGGGGAATAGTGGTAGAGTGATTTCTGCTCCAGACAAAGTGCATGTTAACAACACGCTCCTGTCAACCTCGCCGTAAATGAGTCATCGACTTACTATTAAAATGGTTAAAGTTGAAAAGCCATATTGGAAAGGATTAACCACTCAGCCTTAAAATAGGCTGACGATTATTACATTGAAATCTCTAACACTTCCTCCCCGACAATAGTGTCCACCATTAGATAACCTATACTTTTCAAATAAATGTATGTACACTTAGACTTGGAGTTGTTTTTAACGAAATGTATGTGCACTTAGAATGTGGAGTTGTTGTTAACTAAATGTATGTGCACTTAGACTGTGGAGTTGTTTTTAACGAAATGTATGTGCACTTAGACTGTGGAGTTGTTTTTAACGAAATGTATGTGCACTTAGACTGTGGAGTTGTTTTTAACGAAATGTATGTGCACTTAGACTGTGGAGTTGTTTTTAACGCACGTATCATCTGTGTCCTCCATGTTGCACTTACTGTTACTATCCTACCAGGGGCTTCACCATAGAAGTGAACCAAATGAGAAGTATCGCATCGCATTTCATACAAGAGGACTCAGCTCAGCCTTCTAAAAACATAAGTAATTAAGAATACATGAAGAGCATATGTAACTCACTGCCATAGAAACTTCGACTATAGCAGTGCCCCTGAACCTGCGCGATACCACCCACTAGTGGGCCATTTTACGTTCTAGGTGGGCGTAAGCTTAATAATTACGTGCTGCACTAAAAACAAAAGCAAATAAACATATCCAGAGGACGATCACATACTTTTCTTTAATTTATATTTGAGTAATGTTTACCTTCACGAAAGTTATATAATTGATCGCCGGACATGACAAGGTTGAAGAGCATTGGTCTAGAGTAAAACCATCTACATGGAGTGCATTTCAACATCTGTCTCGTAGGATAATCTACATGGATCAATGTATGTCGAGTGTTAATTTTGAGTGTTGGACATCACGAGTTTGTGAGTAGGTTGTTCTATTTTGATTACTGCCTGTAATACCCTGTATAGTTGTTTAAGTTAATGTACACGGTTCGAACCATTTCATGCATTCCTCTTTACCCTCGCACCCCCACTGCACTTTCTCCTAGCCACCCCCCTACACCCATATTATGTAATATTTAACACAACCGTTTATGCAATGCTCATCTCCCCCCCCCCCCATCGACATGTATACCACACTGTTCAATCGCCTCTCACACAGTGACGACTAAATGGTATCTGTACTTTACTCATCACTTCTACAAAAAATGGCTGCAGTGCGACATTCATTCTACATGCACATCATTATAGTTTAGTGCCGCTTTAAGCGTTTGACAGTTACAGAACAGTAATAATCTTAGTCTTATACTAAGTCCACCTGTATTTCTTCTGAGGCGTTTGCGCATGTGCAAGTCCCATCTCTGGTGTGAGATGGAAGTAGCCAGGGGAAATATTTCCTGTTCAATGAACTATGCCCGAGCAGCGTATTACTCCGGTACGTTATGACATATGCCGCAGAGGGTGGTTAAACAATGTGCGAGCCCATATTAAAGAATCATACATTAGAGTAAAGTAGACCCGCAGTCTTTTAGGCGTTATCTTTGCTGCTCTTAACAAATCCCCTAACCACGGCAGGTGTCATGGCATGTCACACGGTCAGTCGCGTCTTACGACATGCTCTCTTTGCGGAATTGGTATTATTCTTGTTCTTGTCATACACAAAGACCCCGGCAGACCACTCGGTTTATATTTTAGTGAACTTCCTCAAAAATGTAATTCAGTAGACAACCTCGACGGACCACTCGGACATGCAGTCAAGATATGAGGTTCAATTCCCATTTATCTACACGGCATAGTCGATCCAACTGCACACCACAACCTGTCTTCCAATTAGGAATGTTAAGGAATCGAAGAAATAAAATAGTCACTCCACACTTCCCTCTTCCCCATTCCATAAACAGCATCTAACCATTTAATCGCCGACAACAGCTACTGATATGTAGTAACATCTGCCTTTTCTTTACTATTTCAAACTTCATAAACGTTGACATATTTACGATGATGTGGACAACAAGGGTTTACAGTCAGCCAATGTCGTGGAAAGCATACGTGGTTTAGCAAACACTATTCGCTTAGACCTAATAAACAATTATATCTGAAATGGGAATCAAGACGAGGAGCGATACAAAACATTTATGAAAGAGCGAGATGGATGACATGATGGTTGTGGAACATCTACATTGTGGTTTTGCGCATAGAGTGATGAATCGAAATGCATATGCATAGCTACTTCAGTGTGTAGTTTATTTAATGGTAACGTGGTACATCACCAGTCTGGTAACGAAGAGATTTTTGTTCAAACGTAGGTCTAGGATGGGAAAAACTGTAAGAGATGGACGGATTATGTTGGACAAAGCCTAAGTGATATATAAATGGACGGATTATGTTGGACAAAGCCTAAGTGATATATAAACCCCACAATTAGCACAACTTCTTACCAGTGACATTTTTAGGAAATGAGCGACTGAAACATACTACACCGTTACTTAACAGTATAACATCTAATCAAGAGATGTATTGGTTCAAATTGTGTAATAGGATGTGATTCAATTCTTACCCAACAGACTTATGTTCATTGGATCATCGATGCCCTGTTTGATAAAGCATACGATGTTGATAATGTTAGCCACAATTCCAAAAATGACAACACTCTGGCACACAGCGGTGTAGCACACGTATATATAAACGAGTATCGTCTGATGACTTATTCCTGTATAACTGGGAACTGATCCATCTTGGATTGACTGGCTCCTCATAGCCACGTTATTCGATGAATTCATTTTATCGATACGGTGCTGTGAAGAATTGAAACAAACAATATTAAACACATTATATAATACTTATACAAGTAATGCATTTGTCAAAATAAATATGGAAAATATAAACATGGACATGCATTACAATAGGTGAAGATATACCATAACTTATTCATGGAAACATCATTCAACAAACTGCAATCGCCTCGAATTTTTTACCGTTTCTTTCATTCTGCATTGTGCATACTTCTTCTTCTTCTTCTTCTTCTTCTTCTTCTTCTTCGTACGCAGTCAGACATTAACCATTATTTTTTCGAAAAAAGTGGCGGTCATCCTGAGGCGGTCGACACTGCTATAGAGCTTGTCTTGCAGTTACACTGGTGATGGCCACATCTGCTCTCTCTGATCCTCGTATGTCAGGCAGTTCTGCAGCAGATGTTCAGCGGTCATTTTACCGGTACCGCACGGGCATTCGTCGGTACCACCTATCTTCAATGTGTTGAATAGGTGGTACCTCAGTCTGTTGTGGCCAGTGCGAAGTCTGAAGACAACGACCTGCTCTCTTCTGTTCAACTGGTAATAGGCATCGTTTTTGGTGTAACCAGTATGTTCGGTTTCCCATTTGGTCATGTATCTGGCTTTGATAAGCCGTTTTGACTCTTCGTACGTCAAATTAGTATCTGTTTGTGGCAGTCTTGCACCTTCTTTTGCCAGTCTGTCTGCCTCCTCGTTGCCTTGGATGTTGCAGTGTGATGGGACCCACTGTACCACTATCCTTTTTGGTGCAGACTGCTGGCACAGTTGACAGAGTGCTGCTCTTAAGTCATTAAGCTCAGTGTTTTTCTGGCTTTTTAGCGATGTGACTACGGCCAGAGCATCTGTAAGCAGGACTGTATGGCTTTCATTTTCTTTATGTGTCACCATTTCTTCCACTGCCGCCCTCAGTGCCTCTGCCTCCGCTCTGAAATTGCTTGTGTACTTACCAGTAGCGAATGACAGTGTTATTTTTCTGCCATTTGGTAGGATCAGGAATGCTCCTGCCCCTCCGTTCTGTGTAGTGTTTGTTACAGAACCGTTGGTGTATGCATGGTTCCAGTCCATGCTTGGGTAGTTTTTCGATATAAAGCTTATGGTAGTATATCTCCTTTCTTTTTCAGTCTGGCAGTTTTTATTTCCAATACCTGGTATAATTTCTACCACCTCTGAAAATATATCCTGCCTCCAGGTAGGTTTTCGTACAGTAGAGATGGGTTTTGGTGTTGTTCGTGCGTTTATGGGATCTTCGTGCATCTTTGCTTTGACTATTTCTGCAAAGTTTCTCCGCTTTAGTTTCCAATTTCCCTAATTGTTTAGTCTCTGGTGCATTGGATGGTCAGTAAGTCTTCGGAGTTTCTCTGACTGCAGTTGGGCTCTGCAGTCTCTTTTATCGGTCATGGATTGCAGTTTTGTAATCTTTCCAAGTTCTACAATTGGCGTTGACTTCATGCCTCCTGTTATAACTCTCATGGCTTGGTTTTGAAGTTTGCTAACTGTATCGAAGTTCGCCTTTGCTGCTGTTGTTCATGCCGAAATGCCATACTCGAGAACTGGTCTCACTTTTCCAGTGTACAGTTTCTTTAATATGCTTTCGTCTGCTCCCCAGCTAGTGCCAGCAAGTTTCCTAATGATTGCCATTCTTTCCCTTGCTCTGATTCGGTTTCTCTCGATCTGACTTTCCCATGTCATGCGCCGATCAAATGTGACTCTCATAAAGTTTAGGTTGACGTTTGGCTGCAGGAATTTGCCATTTAAACTTAATTTTTGTATTTTGGGATTTGATTGAAAGCGAGAATAATGTGCATGTGGTTTTCTCCTCGTTTATTTTGACCAGCCATGAGTTCGCCCACTCTTCCAGCGATGTTAGGGCCTGCTGCATCCGATTTTTTGCTATGGTGAGATTCTTTTCAGAGGTCCACATAGCCAGATCGTCTGCAAACATTGAGCTATAGCCTCTTCTTGGTATATTCTCTGTAATGTCTTTTATATACACCAGGAAGAAAGTGGGTGACAGTACTCCCCCTAGGGGTACTCCCTGCTCGAGTGTCACCTTTTTGCTCATCTGCCCTTGTACTTGTCCGTCTTTCCAGACTTTGGTCAAATGCCTTTTCCAGGTCCACCCAAACCGCTACTGTGTGTTTCTGTTCCTGGTAGGTATCTTCTATTTCATGGGCTATGAGGATGACCTGGTCCTCAGTGGATATGTGCTGTCTAAAGCCGGATTGCTGTGGAATAAGTATTCGTTTTTCTTCCAGATGCCACATCAGTCTGGTGTTTATCATACGTTCCATCAGTTGTCCGACACAGCTAAGTAGGCTGATAGGCATGTATCCATTTGGATCTTTTTGTCCTTTCCTTTTTTTGGTACTGGTACAAGTACTGCGTCTTCCCATGTTGTGGTACAATTCCCCTTTTCCAGCTTTGGTTCAGGACCGAAAGCAGTTTCCTCTTCGCTGTTTGGCCTAGCCCCATCAGCATTTCGTTTGTTATCCCGTCTTTTCCGGGAGATTTCCTTTTCTTTAATGTTCTCATTTCGCTCATTGTTAATTTGGCCATCATATGCTCTTCATGTGCCGTATTGATGTTGTCGTGCCCCTTTTGCTCTTCACTAATGTCTGTATGCCTATCTGCAGGGACCTCGATGTGGTTTGCTCTGGCAAGTTTTCGCCCTGCTTGATGGTAATTTGTTTGTTTGAAGGGGTTTCGTCATTCATGGCTCTGACTAGCTTCCATAGCTTTTTCCCTTCTCTGTCCAGGTTGAGGCTTTCCGTTTTTTTTTCCAGCTCTCTCTTGCTGTTTGGTTAAGAGTGTATTTGTATTGACGGCTTTAAGGGCGATTGTTGCCTCCAAAGATTGTTCTCGCTCTGCCATGTTCCTAGCATGTGTTACTGCATCTTCCGCTTTCTGCAACTCATAATTCCAGTAGGGCTTATAGTATTTCCTAGCTCCTGTTGGGATGGTTTCAGTGGCGGCTTGCATTATTGCCTTGCTAAGGCTTTCCACCATAAGCTTCATTTTATTGTTTCGTGTGTTGATGGTTTCACACAGCCCAACTGTCAGGATTGCAAATCTGTCCCAGTCGGCTCATTTGTAATTCCAACATGGGAGCGGTTTTGTTTCCTGTGGGCCTACTTCCATATCGATGTCTAGCCTGATCGGCCTGTGGTCGCTACCTGCCAGTTGGTTTAGCACCTGGCGGTCTATTTTATGGTGTATGTCCTGTGTGGAGAAGGCCAAATCTGGAGTCGAAGTGGTATGCCATGTTCTTGAATAGAAGCTAGGGCTGTCCTCCTGCCTATTGATTAGGGAGAGATTTGTATCTATCTCCCAATCTTCCACTTCGTCACCTCTGCTGTCTGTGTCAGAGTATCCCCATCTCTCCGAGTGGCTGTTGAAATCTCCAACTACTATGCAGTTGGAGTCTTTGACTTCCATACTCGAGAGCGATAGGTCTTTTTTTGGTGGTCCGTACAGATTGAAAATGCGGAGCTTCGTCTCTTGTGCCATTATGTCAACTCCTACAATTTCTGCTTGCCCGGTGTGATTGACAGATACCGCGCTACTCTGTATGCAGTTTCTGGTCAGTATCAGGACCCCTCCTTTGTGACCTTCTCAATCGAGACAGAAGGTCTGGTATCCTCTGATTGAGAATTTATGATTATTGTTGAGGTGCGTTTCCTGGATACATGCCACGTCATTCTTACCTTCATGCAGGTGATGTGTTAGGGAAAGCTTTTTGTTAATGAATCCCTCCGCATTCCACTGTAGTATTTTGAGGGTCTTGAGTTTTTGGTCAATGGAAATTGCCCCATAGCTTTGTGCCTTAACTCCACAACACATGGGTGGGTGACCACCAGTAGTCAAAGGTGGGCCCCTTCGAGGCGTGAGGCCCGGCACTCTTGCTGCCTGACGGGACTCTGCAGGGTGAGCGCCATACGTTTTTCTGATCAATTGTACTGTCCTCATACTGAGATTTACGTTGCACTGTTTCGTTAGGCTTGTGGCCCCGTGCATCCGATTTCAACAGGCGTTTCTGTAGGGATGCCCTCCTTAGCCTTTGGCTGTCCCCAGCCTATCTGCAAGGCAGCAGTTGTTTGTGATCAGAGTTGTCTCTCTTATGGAAGTTGTATTACAAGACTGACGAGTCTTCACTACTCGTGTCTATAGGATGCGGTAATAATATATGAGATGTGATGTATGATATGGACTATGTACTGGTTCGTACTAACCCGGAAGAGAGGCAGTCCAGTGTGTCTGTATCCCAGGATCGTCACGTCTTGCCAGAAACGTATCATGTGCATGTGGGCGGGGTACCTCTTTGCTCCCTTTATTTTCTCGGCACATCTTAAGTGATGGTACGCCTAGCCTTCCCCGTCACCTGGGAGGTTGACACAGTAGAGCAGATGTGCAAATTCCGCTAGTCTGCATCTCTTCTGCGTCCATTTGTATGGCTGATAGCGTACATAGGTAGAGATCGACATTGTGCATACGACATGCACATGTTAAATATTACTCCTTTTACTTCCTCATGAATATTTGTAATCACCTATTCATTTTTTATTTAACATATTTACATTTCATTTGTGTTCAGTTTAAAAGTATTTCATTTGCACTATTTATTTCAAATAATTATTAACTATACGTTTTGATGAATTATGTAAACACCATTCTTAGCTTTTCTCGTCTTTAGCTACACATTTAGATTCTATTTAGGAAGTGAATTTACATGAACCAAAAATCAATTTACTCGATATACTTCACTTTTTTCACCTAAAAGTGATGTGATAATATTGATACACATGTGGATGTAACTAATAACATTTTTTAAAAGAGCTGCTAGTTATAATTATTTGTTTTATTTTATTATTGTTTACAATTGTATATTTTAATTGTTCATTAATATATGAACAGGATTTGCTTGCAACTTATAACAATAAAAGTGGAATTTAACTATTATTTACCGAAGTTTCGTTTCATATAGGTTTCTGCAATATGGCATATTATATTTAATCAAGTAAAACAGGTGTATGATGCCAGATAGCGAAATGTTGTTTAAACTCAATGCAGTCATTTACTCGATATATGGTAGACCATTGACTAACCACAGACTGTCTATCCTTTTTAAAGTTGTTGAGTAACCAGAACGTCACGTCACGTCACGTCACGCAGCAAATGGCCCTACATCTACACGTTCTTAGTAATACAATATCAACGACTTCATTGAAGGCGGCTCAACTCCTTAATGTGTTACAAATGCTGTTACATAGAGAGATATTCGCTCCATTACTCTTGTATCGACTCTGAATATCTCTGCATCTGGTTTGTCTATGTTTCATACAGCAATATATCATGACTGAAATAACCACGTTATTAATGGGGGGATATGATAAATGTAAATATATATATATATATATAACAGTTTCTATAGGAAACCACTCTTGAAGATGGTCAAGAACTGTGAAAATCTGTGAAGTGCACTAACACACCAGAAGACGTATGGATATATTCAATATGGAGTTTTCCAAGACAGTGAACTTACTGATTCTTTTCTGATGAAAGTTTGAATACGTCATGGGTACCTCTCTTCGCCATTTTCGTTTTCTGCTGAACTTTGATTATTTATTAAGACCAGAAGGCAACATCAACAAAAAACACAAGTAATTTATACCAAAACAGATTAAGGATCAGAACGTTACAACGCGTCTATGTCCCCAAAAAAACACAATCAAATGCAGACAATAATGAGTAAAACTGGTTAGAAGTCACATACGTTTGGACTAGCAATACACAGGTTAAAAGCAGTGTGTGAAGAGGGATGTTGTAAATGTTATTAGGTGAATGTACGACTCAAAAACATGAATCAATGTGCTTGTGATCTCGTTTAATGTTTTTGTCTCAATAGAAATGTGGTTTTGAGTTTTCGGTCGTGTCAGATGTTTGTCTCACGCATTGGTTATTGTGATTGTGAGTCTGAACGATCGCTTGTTTTATTTTAGTGACTATATTTTCCAGGTGTGCAAATCGAAGTTGAAAATGATGACTGCCAAAGTGGATATTTTATTGATGCCAAATGAGTTACAAAGAAATCAATGTTCTGCTGAATTGATAAAACCTCAGTTTGTTTTGTCGAGAATCTAGTCTGTAGATGTGTTCATCTTTTTTTATTTATATTGTGTTGATATTCACGATAATTAAAGCAGGCCGAAGCATGTTGGTGTTGAATATTCGAAACAAAAATAGTTGAAGTAATACCCAATGCGATGATGTATTAGCAATGAATTAATTCGTTTTTGTACAGGTTCATACGAAGAAACATGCATGTTAGAATCATGGTTGATTTAGTCATCTTGGGACAAAAATATATTTATTATGAAATATAAACGTTTGCTTGTAAAGGCAGGGATAGGTCAAAGAGATAATCATACCAGCAGTATGTGGAATCTACTAGACGCAAACAAAAACCAGTTGGAAATCGGTGCCCAATTTATTCATAAGGCACTGGTGAAAGGAGCAAATTATCCAAGCTTACTAAATATATGAGCTCGTTTAAAAATGTGATACTCGAATGCTAACGTCGAGTAAGTAGTGCGTCATTTCTTTCCTTAGATTCTTCATTATATTAATGTCCAGCTAATAGAAACGATGTAGTGATACTAGATCCAAGGGAGGAAAGTGTTTTCACACGAAATAGGAATTTGGTCTAGGTGAATGCCAAAAAATGAATTGCCAACAGTTGGAAATCTAAATATCCTGCAAAAAATAGACCACATTGTTAGTCACTTTCCCTCATTAAAATAGATACTAGTATATCAATCCTACTGCGTATGACTATAGTAGCATATATTATTATTATTATTATTATTATTATGGCGTTTTGTGTCTTGACAGACGTTCATTAAGCTGGTCTGTTGTAGAGATGGCAGTGGTTTCATCTGTCCTGGAGGGACATCGTGGCTGATTGTGTCGATTCTTGATTGACAGGGACGACAGCAGTATAAATAGAAACACGTTCGATTGATGTGATGTAGGCTCCTTTCTTTCGCGTCGCTTGTCTTCTATATTCGTCATCAAAACTAGCTCTGATGCCTCGATGCCCGTTCTCAAAGTCGTTCTCCATGTAGCTATATCCTCTGCAAACCACTCCCATGTTTTTGAATTGATCGGAAAATCGTTCATGGATATTTTACAAATGTCGTTGCATCTTAGTGTGTGCCTTCCTTGTGGTCTGGTTCACGATATGAGTTCACCAAGGAGTAACTGCTTCCGAAATCGGGTATTTGACATTCGTTTCATATGACCCAACCATCTCAATCTCTTGTTGCTCAGTCGAGTAGAGGAATAGTATCTTGGGGCGTTTCAGTATTTCCGAGTTGAAACCTTGTCTTGCCACTTTATGTTCATTATACTGCGAAGACATCGCAAATGAAAACTGTTTAACCTCTTCACGTGTCTTGAATGTGCTGTCTGTGTGTCCGATCCGTATAACAGTGTACCAAGCACGCATGCTTGATATATCATGATCTTTGTATTTAGTGTCAGCTTTCTGTTTTTCCACGACCTTTCTTTCAGCTTGTAGAAAGTTGTTGCTGCTTGACCTATGCGGATATTGATCTCTTCATCGAGTGATAGTGTTGCTGTTACTGTGGAGCCCAAATATTTGAACACTTGAACTTCATAGAGCGGATCTTCATTTAGCGTAATTGTTTTTACTGGTTCGGTTCCAACTTGTTTTAGGACAACCGTTTTTATACTTTTACAATGAGTGAAAATATGTCGCAGGCATCAGACAGACAATTGACTAATGATTTTAGAGTGTCCTTATCGTGCGCCACTAGCGCTGCATCCTCAGCAAACAATAGCTCTCTGATTAGATTTTCCGTTGTTTTGGACTTAGAACTGATCCCCGTCGGATTGAACATCGAGCCATCAAACCTTTAGCGGATAAAGACATCACCAATCTCATGTCAGAAATCACAACGCAGCAATGCTGGAAAGAAAATTCCGAATAGTGTAGGAGCAAGAACGCAGCCCTGCCTCACCCTGCTTTTCACTTCAAAAATGTCGAATTTATTTCCATCAAACTAAATGGTGGCATCCATGTCTTCGTGGAAGGAGACAACTAGTTTGAGCAATGTTGGTGGACAGCATCTAATTTATATTACCGTATATATATATATATATATATATATATATATATATATATATATATATATATATATATATATATATATATTTGCATAAACACACACACAAACACACACAATCACACTAAAATCACATTAAATATTTGCTTAAACTGTTAACATAACAATTTACCAGTAACAAATTCAAATCTGAACAGTAGGAATAATGGTATGCTTCTTGGTTATCAACAGCGCTGCTTTAAAGTCGGGGCACACAAGTGCAGTTATTTATTTGATATTTTGAAAACACAAACAAGTGAAGAGATCATCTACTTTTTTTTTTTCTTCAAATAGCCACATATTTTAACGTAGAGTCTAACTAATTCTACATATTTTGCATAAGATTTGTAGACAAATAATCACATATGTATGTATTACTTTCTTGGTAGCTAGTGTCAGAGAAATGAACTGGAGGAGACAACTGCTCTTATCATTGTTGAATATGGGAATTAATCTGACATCACTCACTCACATTGATAAAGTGCTGAACAATTACTATTTGGAAATAACGGCTTGTCATAATTGTTATATTTCACAATGCATTTTAAACTAATTATATCCCACACGTCCCACCAGTACTAATCAATAGACACATTACTTAATATATATGATACATTCAAGATAATTTGCTTATGTTTTATTTTGCTCCAGGTGAAATCAGTTTTGAAAGTAAAAGTGGTAAGTGGTGAGTAATTCAAAAAACAAAAAAATAAAATGAATAAAAATTAAATAAAAAATATGAGACACTTTGGTGAAGAAATTATGGCCGCAATAGACGACGGAAAGATGTTTAAAAAGTTACGAAACACTAGATGATTGTGAACGATGTCAGTGCTTAATAACATTTTTAAAAGACAATTGCATTTGGAGATAAATGACATACATGTATGGATGTTCTGAGATAATTCAAATAACCATATATCAACTGCATATAAATCAGAAGAGTAAAGTAAGGAGGAGCTAAACACATTTCGGGTAATTAGAATATACCCACCATAGTTCAATGAATTACAAAGATAAACAATACATCGGTGCAACATACACAAATCGGATGCTGAATTCAATAACTCAATGTTTAAAATGAAACAAACAACAAAGTATATTTTACACTTGCAGAAATGTGTTGAAATGTATCTCGGGATATGTCCACACGTCCATATCTATTTCACTTTGCTTCATAAACATAAACATCAACCAGCTGCTCCCACATTGTTAGATCGATATCTATAATAAATGTGCCCCCTGTGTCGCTGCAAAGCGATGGTTATTGTATTATTCGCCTTTGGGATTAATTGTTTGTTTGTTGCTGCTGACATAAATCGTATGCTATAATTATTATAGAATAAAGAACTCCCCCAATATGTTTGTGCAACATGTTGCCGTTTAATAGGTCCAGGTGCATTTGTAGCTAGTCAAACGGGTTTGAAAGAACACTCTGGAAACAATATTATGTACATAATAAATGATTATATAAACTAATTAAGTAATGTTTTCAGAGGAATTAAAAAAAAGCAGAACATTAATTTTGAAATTCGTAAGACAGTAGTTATTTTTCAGCTATGCCTTACTATACGTTAATGTGACCTTAGAGTGATGTGTTCTTGGAGTAGGAACACTACTTAGTTTTTGTTTTTTTAGTTTTATTTGCAGAGTTGTCCTTTCACTCTTCTTTTTTCTGTGAGCTTATTTTCTCCCATCCTGATGTGGATCTTTAGGCTACATCTCCGATTGGATCGGTCTGCAACTATGTCTTCCCACGATGTCAGATCCATATATATGCTCTTGTTTGGCTAAGGTTGTCTACGTCTGGCTTTCATATAGAAGCGTACTGGCGACACATGCATTGTAGACTGGATGTATACATACTCTGCAGGGTCTTCTAAACCAGTATAAAGACGTTAAGTTAAGTTAGACCATTGCCTTGGTCTTTGCTGGAAATGTATAGTGTTCCGAGACACGTGTTGTGAGACGGGACCATATTGCAGTAGCTTTGCCAGTGTGATTGCCTAATTTGAGGTCTATGGACAGCTTATCATTGATGAGGGATCCTTGATAAGTGAACTGGTTTACATGTGCCAGTTCGTTGTTATCGATGGTGATGGTTAGGGTGATATCTATGGCGTATCATAGGACATTTGTTTTATGCATGCGTATTGTGAGACCGAAATAGCGATCAATCAAGTTATGGAGCCCCTACTGACTGCGAGTGACAATCGCAGCGTCATTGGCTAATAACAAGTCCCGTTCGGGAACTCCACTGATCTTAGTTTTAGCATTCATTCTCGCAAGATTAGTGTTAAGGCAAATCCATTATGTTGCATTATCAAATGCGTGATTCGGAAAGAAGATTCTGACAAGTGTCGGGGCGATAACGCAGTCTTGCTAATCAACACATTGGAAACTGAATGGCTGTAATGCATTACTTTTGAATTAGACTGTTCATTTAATATAATTAAATGGCACTACTGGAAACATCAGTGTGTTAGGGCAGTATGTTTATGAGGATTTTGGAGAGCCCAGCCAAGCTAACTAAATCGAATGCGTTTGTCAGGTCGATGAAAGCATCAACAAAAGGTTTGTTCTGCTCACGTGATTTTTCCTGTAGCTGTCGTAAAGAGTAGATTATATCGACCGTTCATCTTTCAGATCGGAATCAACATTTTTAGTTTGGGTATACGCGCTCGGCCAGTTTGTGTAGCCACAAGACTTGACCAACAACCCTGATCACTGAGAAGTCTCTTTAATGATCAGAACCACTTTCGTCACCGTTATTCTTGTATAAAGTGAACATCTTTGAATCTCACGTATCTTAACATATGATGGACTTTTTCCAACTCTGGAATAGCAGTAAATGTAGCGGTTTCAAAAGTGCATCTTCACAATGCTTTATCAGATCAGGTGGGATCATGTCGCTGCCCGCTGCTTTCCCCAGCGCCAAGTTGTCGATGGCTGCCTTGAGATCTTCTAAAGATGGTTCGACGTCTAGCTCATCTATTCTAGGATATACTTGAACATTATGACATTATTGGATAAAAGCACATATAGATGTTTGCTCAGTAGCGGAACCTGCACAAAATCACCATTAGCGTCTTTTAGAAGCATACTGTCCTACATGCCTTTCTCCTTTATACTTCTTCTCACTCTAAATCTTGCAGAGACTTTCTTCCGGCTTTTCACCTGCCACGCCTTCGTCGCCTTTGTAAGGAAAACGAAGATTTTCTAGATAAGAACAACATGGTTGGTTTTTCCTCGTATGCATCGCAGACCTGAACACATTCTTAGATATGTCTTTTGTTGTATCATCCATATCTTTCGTACCTTCGCCATCACGACTCATACAGTTAATTATGTCAATGTGAGATCTTGTTCCACCATAGCTCAAACCGTTATGCAGATCTTTCCAGAAGGGTGTTATTGCTTTACACTCCTCTGAAAGCATGCAAATGTGAAAGAAACATGTGTGATCAGACAGTTAGAAATCGACTGAAATCTCATTTAATGCGGGCAGTGTCACTGCAACAGACTCAAGGAATGTCCCATGAGGTGTTCAATTAATTTTGGAATGAGGTCGGTCGAAAGGGAAATGAGTGATTAGACGGGGAAGGGAAGGGGGGGGGGGTTGCGGGAGCACGAAGGCTTCTTCAAGCCCATTAGTATAGCCTTCTATAGTGGAAATGAATTATTTGCCCAGAAGCACGATTGAAAAACCTAATAAGTCGATGTCATACAGTGAATACTAAATCGCAGGACTAAGCGTCGCCGGTAGCCATAACACACACACACATGTTTTTTTTTATCGATTTGAGCCTTAAGTACCGCTTCAGCTTTGGTCTATACATCCTGGCTATAGTCTGACTGTGTCAATGTTGTTGACGGTGTTTATTTGTATCGTCAATATGACTCATAAAGATTTTCTTACCTGTTAATCTAAATATCAAGACAAGACTTAACATACAGTGCACGTTTTTAACTTAGTTATTCACGATCAGTTTACTCTTCTTCTTCTGCGTTCGTTCTCAATCTCCCGCTATCAAACCCTGATAGGGCTTAAGTAGCAGAATGTAGTCCATAGAACGGAATGCGTTGTGTCGTAGTTTACAGCTTGACTGCGATATTTGCACCTTTCTGTCCAACACATCCGACTTCAGCAAGCATGTTTGGGGTACCAGGCTAGCATTCCCTCTTCGATCACATCTCCTTAGCCAGTATGCCCTGCTGCAGCCTGTTATCCAGGATCACCGCATGGAGGTGTAGAAGGGTCTTGGCAGCTCTGGTTTGCTGGCCCTTACGCAAGCAGTCAGCTATGGGTCGCTGACCACTGCAGCTCATGCGCTGCTTAGCGTCTTGATCCCACGATCAGTTTAAACTTAATTGTTTCATGCAACTAATCCAGCATATATATATATATATATATATATATATATATATATATATATATATGATCTTAATTTCCAAAGCGACATTGTCAGTACCATTAGCTGCCACGATATTTTTGAGAAGATATATTTTTGTTTTGCAAGTATACAGCTAACGAAGATTAGTTAGCGCACAATTGAATTGTCATTCACCCTCACCACACACATACGCACACAGCTTCAACCCCCACCTCCCCCACGCCACACAGGATGTTGTCAGTAGAACATTGTAATACGCGACTTCTTTGTACACTACACGTTTACCTTTTCTCAGTTTATTCATAATAACTGCGCGTGTCAAGGTTAGTCCTGTTGACGATCGACCGTTTCTTTGTAGACGTATTGATATAATTTATAATATTGTTATTTTCCTAGCAATTTTCAGATGCAGTCCTGAGGCTTTCATTTTTGTGTCTGTCGTTGGTTGTGCAGTCAGATACTGCAATGTTGAATTATTGTCAAGACCCTTGGTAGTGGACCCAAATTCGTAGACTTAAAAATAATGTAAACAGCCAAGGAGAAATCACTGGCCGAGTAGTTTGGATGTCGGTCGTCTAACGTATATGAAGTGCATTGAAAACTTCCCTATGGCATCGGTTTTATTTTCTTCATGTCGTAAATCAAATAACTGGCTATGTACATTTTCATCATATTGTCTTCCCTGTTGCTTAATCTGTCTCCACATTTACTCACGCCATCTATTTTAGTTGTCGATGTTGTATCCACATTCTCCGTATGCCCAACATTGGATCACGTGTATGGTTTAGTTATCATAGTTTTCCTTCTTTCAAAGATCTGCGTGAGATTATAACGATTGTCATCTCTCCAATGTGTTAGCTTGTCAATGCTAGCTACTCACATGGGTCCATAATGGATGGCACTGTCAATTATATCACGAAAATAAAGTTGGTAGTTCGTAAATTTCACCTAAATAATCCCTTGCTGAAGAATAAATACACAATACATCTATTATATTATGCCTTTCTACGGAAAACAACCAACACAATATAATAAATACACGCTTAAAATGAGAACATTTATATAATGTGTGTAAGTGTAAATAAATACAATGGTAAAAAATAAACACGCTACATCATGTGTGTAAATAAAAATAAATATGTCAGGAACCTTTACACCATATCCGTCATGTTTATACGTGTAGAATGTTCTATAGTAAGATTCTAGGTCGTCTATAAATCTCTTACTATATAGGCATCATACTAATAGTATCAGATTGACTAGTATATTTTGTTAACATGAGTATAGCTAACAAGTGTGATAGTTTCTAATCTAAGAAATTGGCCAGACTGCTTTCCTTTATGAGATGTAATTATTAGTATTCTTAATTGTTTTTGTTATCATGTGTTCATACTATAATGTTTAATTGTTTAAAATGTACAACCACCAGTCCATACATGGAAGAGAAGAGAAAGGCAGGAGGACCTACTGCGCATGTTGTAGTCATGAACAGTAATGCAGCCAATATCAGCAAGCACAACAACATGTCAAAGAAAAAACAAAGATAAGAGCACATTCAAGCGTCTTATTCTCACGTAAGGAGAGCATCTACAATAGCAGTATAATGCTGATCTTCGGACCAAAACATGAATTGATATACTATTTATTATTATTATTATATTTATTATGCCTCTTCCTTTACTTAGTATGTTCATTTGATTTGTTATAAATTGTTTGTCCTAAGGTAAAATCCATCGACATGTCAAAACGAATATGTGTTCTAATCGTGCTGAACAATTTGGATTCACCTTCAACAGTCACTGTTACGTTTAGCGTCTCTATTTCTCCAAACGAGATGATGATCTATCTGGCCATTGTTATACAACAATGTGAGCAAATATCGGCAAGACTGAATGTGTTCATTACCTTTTTGAATATCCGTGTAAATGACATATTTTTCACAGTTTTCATAAGTATAATGGCGCTCCTGAGTGATACTGTAGCAACAGAAAACGTGGACAACTTAAATAGTTTATTCATGTCGGACCAAGTTGAACAATATCAAAGACCTTATCATCAGAGATGTTCTGTTTGTATTATGTTCTGCCAATGCTTTCAGTTTAATATAGATGGTTTGCGGATATGGCGACTTGGAAGGGTTACTATACTTTACAAATCAGGGAGAAGGGTTGACTGAAACGTCCAACAGCAGCCGTAACACACAAACATAATACTTTCTTCTTTGTTAAAAAATTTACATTTTAGGAGATTATGTTATTTTTAAAAATTGAATTTATATGACAACATTTGTCTATATGAATATGTTCAATCTCGTGTCAAAGTACACCTTGTTTAATATAATGAATAACTAATCATTCATTTCTTTGCGTCATAAACCTTGTACCCAAGCTCTAGGATTACATTTTCGTTCATCTGCTTATTTGTCCGTTCGTATAACATGTCGTCAAGCTCTTAATAGTATATCAGTGAAAATGCATTGAAATATTCACAATACCTCACACAATCTCAAAATGCATCTTCAGCTCAACTTAATGTGCAATGTTTCTCCTTTCTGAACGTTCAATGGAATATCATTTGGTTGTTGAATCACAGAGAACTATTAATGATTCAACACTATCAGTGACAACTTGATTAATACGCTATTAGGTCAACTACTAGGATGCAAATATAACCATTTGGAACTCACAACTCGAACATACGGATTTCTGGAAGGCTTCGCAAAGATGTATGAAAAACAGCGAAGTAACTGAAGAAACAATCTAAACAAGTCCACCAATAAAACCACTTATGTAAATGTGTGTGATACGTAACTGGGAGATGGGTACAGTGATCTCACCTTGGGTGCTGACTGGTTGCGGGTTCAAATCACGGTGAAGACGGTGACTTTTTCCAATGTATCATCAGGTAAAAATGTCCCCTGATTTCTGAATAGTGAGATCAGACACCCGAGTACAGTGCCGCGCACGTTAAAAATGCATTGGATGTTGGGCATCCAAAAGAGTAGGGTTAACGGTTTCTGCTAGGACAACATTCAAATTTCAAAATCTACTAAAATCATTCTAGGTATTCTCGCCCGGCAGTGAATGTCGTAAAAAGGGAGATGTGTGGCAATAACATCAGATCTTGGTTATGTGGTTAACAGTGCGCACAGATGGCGCGTCACAGGCTGCGCGTTTACCTTGCCCTAATGAACGTGTCCACCACCACTAGTCCCCACAAATAGACTACCATATATTCTAGGGAAAAAAAAAAACCTGCAGTTTGGTAATATTTACTGGGATTTACCAGGCAAGCCACCAGAGGATTTGTTCCTCCCAAAAAATATGAAACACAGTAGGTCACACCTCCACGCGACGCCTAACGAAACACGGGTGCTGAATATATATAAATATATATATATATATATATATATATATATATATATATATATATAATAAATATGATACCACTATTACGCTACCAGTTTCATTCTAAATGGGATGGAATAGATTCACGTTCAAATATTTAATTACTAGTTATTTTTCTTTCATGAACCATTTGGATTGCATTATTCGAATTATCCAAAATTAAATAATGTTGATATAATATTTTTTTTATGGATTAACTGCAGCATATCAGAACAATTGAAATAATCGTGTGTACACTAATGTCGGGAGATTCGTCTAAATGTAACCTAAACTCGCGCTCTTCAAAATTGCACAACACGGCATCGACAAAATGAACACTAAAAGCAGTATTACGTGTTTTAGAGCAATGTGTTTTATCCATAGTTGATGGCAGTTCACTGGCAGTTCACTGGCAGGAATTGTTTGTTTTAACACATATTCATAAAATGATCGGTGTTGATAATTGACAGACTGGTCTCCGACATTTAAAGACATTTTCCTACTTTAACTTGCCGCGTTCACTAAATTGGTTTCAACTTATTTGTCCAAAAACAATTGCTTTGAATGAAATTGTATTCATACATTTATAACTAAATGTGATTTATAAATATATTTTTTCAATAATTTAACATTTACAATGTTTGCAATCCGCTCTTTTAGAATATGTAAATACTTAACGCAGCCATTTAAAAAAAAAGTAATATTTCTCGCTCATTGTATTATTGATGTTTTTTTATAAATGCAAAAATATTAACATTTTTAAATAGTGTAATTACTAGAACATGTATACTTCTAAAATATTATAATCATACCACCAGATGTCAATACGTAATCACTGAAACTAAAGTGAATAACTAAATTAGCCAAGCAGCAACCGTACTACTAGTTATAACTTACAAGTCAGCTCACAAAATATTGCCACCCTGAAATTGGAAGCCAGCCTTCTCGGACACTGGCTAAACATTTACTTGTATGTATCACCTGAACGCCACTGGCGGGTGTATCGGTCAAAACTCCGAGGCTAACTCATTTATATATAATACTAAAATGATGATGCCATCTAAGTTAAAAACAAACAGCTTTCACGTTTAAATGAAACACACAAAAATATGCAAATATAGTTTAATTACCATACTGGGACAAACAACTGAAGTTAATTAACGCTTTAGTAAAGAAACTATCGAACCATTGTTACCATAGTTTTGTGATATCAAAGTATAAAATATCAAGTTAGTTATAAGATTAATACATTCAGCCCAAATATTTTAACAAATATGCTAGATTTGCAGTTATCAGCAAAACAACTCTTTAACTGCTAGACCTAAGATACATTAGCAATATGTCAAGACAATGCATAGTTGGCAACTTTGTGGCATTTTCATCTGTATTCTTGCTAGTCTGTTTTATTTGAAAATAAAACGACTAATTTTGACCGAAAATGTGCAATTAGTTACTAAAGCAATATATACTGTATTTTGTAATTATACGTTTTATCAAATATTTATAGAACATTTTGAACAGCTATGTCATAATAATATTTTTGAAATGTGTATGTGGCCATAATACATTTTCTAATTCTTAATCGCAGACATATTTTTGATTCAAGTATATGCAGTACCGATTTCTGAGCAATGTAGGGACATGGTGAGGCTGCTACTCTCATGCACACTACTCTATAACCCCCTTTTCTGCCAATTATGAAAGGTTACAGCAGCCCGGATTTTGTCAACAAAATTCCAAAATATATTCCAAAATTGTAATTTAGCTATAACGTTCCAATGGTTATACATGTCCTGATTGAAACAAAACGAGCATTTTCAGTATTGTGTGTCATGGGGTTACATACAGGAGAGGAAATCATATGATCATTCCATTTATTCCGATCCGTAAAAAGCATTTGAGGAAAGCTGTACCTACACTATTTAAGCGACATACTTTGATGCAGACTTCCTAAACGAGGCCAACTGTATCGCTGAACCTATAATCTGGCTGAAATTAACAATGTACACGGAGAAGAACGAATTACTTAGTTAATGTGAAAGAAATGTAGCTAACTTTATTTTATGTTAGTTTTCTAGTTAATGTTATATGTATTGCTGTATGATAGCTCAGCTAATCGTAGTGTGTTCAATATCATGTTCGAATCTCATATATGTCATTGCATATTATTCTGCAATGCAAACATGTTTACATTGAAATAGTGCAAACATATCCAGTATACGTTTATTTAAGGTGTGGTTCTGTAAGAGAGTGTGATAAAACATGTTGTCAAAAAGTGTTCAAATAACGAATTGAAATATATGATAGTTTAAGAATTGATAATTGCAATCGTGTTGGTTTTAAACATGATTTGAAGTGTAAATAGGGTATGAATCTAGCTACGTTTTCAATATTGTTTTCCTCTTTGAGAGATATTGATATCATATGGATGGCATTAACAGCTTAATTGCAAATAACAAGATGTCTCCATTGTCCTCTTCATACGTTCCACGAATGCATACGCTATTATCTTTCTTAATCCGGAATCGGTTTGTAATTTGAACTGCCTTTCACGTGCTGTAATACTTCTCCAAACCCAATATGTCTTTGACCATAGTGAATAAAAGAATGTTAAATTACATGATTCTTTGATTCGTCTATAGTTGATCGAATATGCTATGTTATATGACCAGTTTCCGCCACAGTATCGTCTCTGCCACATACACACACACACACATACAAGCACATACACATACACGCGGTCTTTAGGACTATCAATCTTACGTTGTGGGTTATTTCCATTGCAGAAGTCCGATAGGAGAATGAACACGCATCTTGTGCAAAAGCGTCCGATTTAGCATATTAGACAAATTGTGCAGTGTACAAGACTAAAATCCAGAAAAAAGTTTCTTACAATCAATACTAGATCTGGAAAACAGCATCGAAAAATGGAATGGACTGAAGCAAGTCACCTGAATCGATCTGGTGGACAATCCTGCGCCTGGGCCCCTCTTGCCTTATGGATCATGGAAGCAGCCAAATAGATTTCGAACCGGTGTATCGGGAAATAGAAAAAAAAACATAAAGATATAGGAAACAGATATGACAAGATATGCCACTGTGCAGAAACACAAGACTCAGATCACCAGATAATCTGCTCAAACTTTATGGATTCATACACAATGGATGCCGTTGAAAGGAATCACAAAGCAATCCACGTGACGTAAAATTTGGAAACATGCGTGAAGTGGTTTCCAGGATACGGAAATGTAAGATAAGTAAAGTGATAGATAACATGTTTTCGTTGCTGTGGATCGGGAATTCCGAGGTTCAGTTTTACTCGCCTTCTCTGTAAACGGGTACTTGGTATACAGTTAAGGACGGAAAATCAAGAGGGGAAAGGAACTGAATACAATGCCTCACACAAGCAATGGTCTAGACTCCCTTTACTCTGACATGGTGACCATACCTGTATCAATCTTTTCCCTTGCCAAGACGTATTATTTTATTTGGACGACATTTTGACCGAGTGTCTAAATACCAGTGTGTTTGTATATTTGACGAGTCTATATTTCTAACTTGAAATTTTGCAAACCTGAACATGAATTCATAAAAACACCACATGGCTATGTCATATTTTCATTGTTACACACGCTCTTTGTGATATACCATATGAAACTGTGCTGACACGACAGCAGCATATTCAATCCTGCTTCCCAAATCTAGTTCTAAAAAACGTATAGGGCTAACATTCTGACAAATATGTAGCATTATGATCTGCATACTTAACTTAATATAGATATATTTATACTGGTTAAAAAGCAGACGTATAGAAGAGCTTGTATACAACGAGTTACAATTAATCGAAATATACATATGCGCTTCCAATCTATTCTTGAGTGAATTAATTAACCCTGCTTCCACTATTTCATCGATTAATGAATTCCAATCATTCACAGCAATTTGACTAACAAACAATGTTCAAAGTATCTAATCTGAACATTTCTTCAATTAATTTGGAGATGTCGATATTGATATTGTAGGCGGTTGCGTTTTGAAAAACGTTTTCATCTTATGTATATATTCTTTTGATTATCGTACACATCTGAATTTAATCACCTAAACTTCGTCCCTATTCTTGACACAGTTTGCCGTTTATCTTTCCTCATACTTATCATTCTGGAATTTTACTAACAATTTAAACGCTCTTTTTTGTATCCGTTCCAGCATGTTTATTTCCTCACTACGATAAAGACAACAGCCTTGCACTTAGTACTCGAATCCTTCTTGTTCTTCTTCTTCTTCGTTCGATTTCAAGCTCAAACTACCAAACCCAGAAAGGGTAAGTAGCATAATGTAGTCCAGAGAACGGAATGCGTTGTGTCGTAGTTTACAGCTTGGCTGCGATATTTGCACCTTTCGGTCCAACACATCCGACTTCAGCAACCATTATTTGAGTACCGGGTTGGCAATCCCTCTTCGATCCCTTCCCCTTAGCCAGTCTGTCCTGCTGCAGCCTGTTATCGATGATCACCACGTAGAGGTGTAGAAGAGTCTTAGCAGCTATGATTCGCTGGCTTTGACGCTAGCAGTCAGCTATGGGTCGCTGACCACTGCAGCTCATGCGCTGCTCAGCATCTTGGGATGAATACCACTATCTCTGTTCAGTCGTGTGGATAGTCTTTACTCTTTATGTGTCCGCTGAAATGGGTGAATTGCGCGGTGATTTTGATAAAACTGCGTCTTTAGTCAACCTCACTCTCTCGTTCTGAGCTACCTTTGGCTAGTGACAAGACATTATTGAGACGACTGGAGATATTTTAGGATATAGTTTATACATCAGGGTTTACTCCCGACGTCTTTCCCGTAAACATGTATCCCGCAAGGCAGCGGAGAGGTGGGGGGGGGGGGGGTAGGTGACACATAATGTTGCATGTCTTGCCTTTCCCATAACGGCAAGAGATCGTAGGGTCATCACTCAGCGTGTCAGTGATGTGTTGGGAATCTCTCTCAGCCGACATGTTCTAGTCTATGATAGTCCCGTGTCTGCATTTCACAGTCATACCAAAACAGACGATGTCTGCAGCTGAGACGAAGAGCGCCATTCTCGTGAAGTTCAGCCGCGTGCATTAGAACGCGACAATACAACACGTGTCTAACCGTAGTACTAATTCATATAGCCGATGATCTGGCCAGGATAATCGGATGCAAGAAAACACAAACAACGAACGTATTAACTTGTCGAAAAAGAAAACAATGCTCCGTTTTCAGAAACACAAGTGTAATTCGTCGACTGATGTGAATTACAGGCATGACCGTTGTCTGGCGGCATCCATAATGAACTAAAACAACAACGCCTAGCAGCTAGTATGACTCCCATCTTTGCTGCAAATACGTATGAGTATATGCACACACACACACATACAATACGTATTATTATATGCACATACACATACAATTGAGTGGAGCCGCGTAGCGCAGTGGTTTTCGCGCTGGCTTCGCATATGAGTGGTACTGGTTCATTCCCCAGTTGAGGCGGTAATGTTTTTTTCAGACCGCAATGGCTCCCGGTTCGACCCAGCCGTAAATGGGTACCGGTTCAGTCCGGGAAGTAAACGCGACGAGGGAGAGGAGATGGCTACCGCCCTCATATAGCCGAGCCTTTGAAATGTGAGATCGCTAACACCTCACACCCCTAGGGCAGTAATGGTATAGGTTAGAGGAGAAGAGAGGAGGACACATACAATACGTATGATTATATGCACACACATAAAATATTTGTTCACACTATGTGAAGTAATTTAGCTGAACACGCCCTGGAAATATTAAGGCCATGTATTAAGACATACAGATAGCCCTGGGCCAGTCAGTGAGATGCGCTGCCCCCTGAAATATCTGACAGATGTGGGAATCACAGACCGTGACCGGCAGATGGCCAGATGGGAGAAGCACTACCCGGAGCTCTACTCTCAGGGAACGGAAGTCATTGACGTGCCATTGTGCGGCTTACATGTCCTGCTCATTATGAACTAATTTATTGACCGCCTACTCTGGGGTCGCTTGCCAGGGCTATCGACTACCTCTCAATCGACAAAGAATAAAATGGGAATATTATCCCGCCATATATATATATATATATCATTAGTATCATCTAGTTGATCATTCCTGAAAATGGCGTTATTGTTGTCTGAGCATGTCTCTTCTTTACTTACTTTCCGTGTCCAATCACCAGATCATATTCGTCCATCCAGGTTTCATCAACTTGAATGCTCTGCCGATTGCCTTCAGCATGTCGCTTTAGTCACATGTATCCGGAAGATTGGGACACATCATCATATAACATTGATCTTATACCACACCGCAGTCACATGTATCGCTGTCTTCAGCTAACTCAATTTTAGATTTTGTATTATTTGCAATATCTGCCTCTGGGTGCGTACCTCAATGAGGACAGTGTCACTAGATCTTCTTTTTGTGAAGCTCTAAGTTTTATTGTACGGTAGCACCACATTTCAAACGCTTTCAAGCTTATTTCCTCCTTCTTTGCTAGTACATGTTTCATGCAGTGTGAGTATGTGAGTACAGATTATAACTTTCCTCAGTTCTATCATGAAATTCTTCGTCGTTAGCAATTTCTGTTTTTCTTTGAATGCCATTTATGCCAATACAATCCTTTTACTTTTCGTTCGCACTACGGGCATGTTCTGTTATGGTTTGCACTAAATATGTAAACTGATGTATTTCGATTATTTCTCTATTAATTATTAAAAGCATTTCACTATGTTGCGTTGCTATTATCATATCCTTTGTCTTCAGTGTTTTTATTTGCAATCCAAACTCTTTTGCTGTGCCTTTAATTGTTTATTTTTCCTGTATACTTTGCAGTGATGCTACTGTTATCCCCACTGTAGTCTAGTCATCGAAAGATCCGATGCCAGTAAGTTTTACACCATAGACATTGGCACGCCTGTTACAACTTTAAACAATATTTGTCATTATCTTCATCTCAGAATACGTCATAGAAACTAAGTGAACGCAGCTAGTCATGTCACATCCCAAGTCCTAATGAAAATGGATCTGCTATTACAGTTATATATTTACCTAATGATTTGTTTCTCTATACATATGTGTAGCAACATCTGCAAATTTTTGCTTCAGTGTACTCGATAAAAGGCTTTCAGATAGTTAAAAGAACAAAAACATATGGATCGACTTTGGCCGGTCATTATTTATGTGATACGCTTCACAGATCCGATGGTATTATTGTACATCTGGCCTTGCGAAATACAAGCTAGCAATGTATTCGCTAATCGTCCATATTGCCGTCGATTCTCTTTTTAATTTCCTTCAATACAAAACAACACATATATGGATAGAATAAAGCTTGAGGCTAAATTGGAGACACTGCAAAGAAATGCCGAGGAAGAAAGGATAGCAGCAGATCAGTTAATTGAACTCCTTTTTGCAAATGATCAATGTCTACTTTACGAGAGTGAAGTTGATCTGCAGCAACATTTAAAGTAGATGAATAGGAAATGTTAATTTATATTATAAATCGTCATGGGATGACGATTACATCATCGGCGCGTCTGGCCATGGGCAGAATCCTTCAGCTCATCACAACACAAGTGGATAGGACAAGACAAGACAATCAACGAATTACAATTAATCATCGTTTAACATTTCATCTGAAACAGCAATCAGAACTGCCAAATTATTTTGAGAATGATAGATGCAGTGTTTCATTGTAATAACGAGTTGTCAGTTAGACAAGCAATACAATAGCAACTGGACGATGACTAATTTTCCTTCAGAAAATAATATGCCTTAGTAGACTAAAGAAGGATGTATATAGAACAGCAGCAGAGGATCAAACCAAATTATACTTTAAGATGAGTACATGAACTATAACACAGACTGGCAGGAATGTACCTGTTCAAGTTGTATTCTAAGGCGTAACACTTCCGGCTTAGTTGACATTGAGCTGCTTGCTAATACTGAGATTACCCGTTTCAGGTATCGACATCACGACGGACAGAATAAACATATGGGCGTGATTAGTTACTGGTAGGACTGCTACTCTACTCGACCAATCTGTAAATGGGTACCTAACGTTTGAGTTAAGGAAGGAATTAACTGCAGGAACGGGAACTGGCCATCCCATTTCACATATGCATCGGCTTAGTCCATCAATAGTTGCCTTCATCCCCGACGGCAATTGTTGTCACAGAACTGACCTTTACATTTACCGTTTACCTTTATTCTAAGACATGAAAGGCGCAGATATGTATAGTAAGTAATGATTAGCTGCACTTTATTCGGATGAAATATAATTTCATAAATATACGATTCTTTTACCGCATACCAATGAGTCAATAAAGTACCGTGAATGATCACACATGCAAGAAATATCACACATACACATTTCACGATCACACACGCAAACATGCAAACGTTTTCGTGAAGCATGCAGCATATAGCGACACAAAAATATACATGCACACACAATTAAACAAACAGCTTACATAGTAGTCTCGCGTTGCCTTTCAGCATCGATGATTAAAGCGTAACCAGCATGCCTCTCAATACAAGAATGGCTACTGCAACACGCAGTCGTAATACATCCAGAGGCGTTTTAAATAGCATCATTATATAAATAAACACACACACACACACATGCAGGCTTTTATTTACTGACATGTTCACAATTGAAACGTACCGTGTCCTTTCCTTTTAAATTCTGCATATCCACACAAACTGGTTAGTCACATAAGAGTGTCATTTTATGTGACCAACTAACAATCCTTTAATGTGACATTAAACAAACTGACCATGTGTCTTATTATGCTAATTTGTGGACACGTCAAACATTGAGTTCAAGTTATCAAAATAAAACCAATTCATTTAACTCACAAACACGTTTCAGAATCGTGCAATTCTATAAAACAAGCGGTAAATAATTGTCACTCATTTTCTGCGTGTGATTCAGGATTAGTTGGAACAACTATATTTGCGTCTAAATAATTTATAAATGATTATGAAAACAAAATAAATAGCTTTGTAGTTTCTGAAAACTGTATAATTTGAAAGGCATGATTATAACTTGTTTGTTAACGATTACTTCCTCCTATTATTACTTATTTCAAATATGGAAAGCCCTACATATATTTCATATCACGTGTCTTCTACACACTGATAATACATTATAATGTACACGATGTCTAATTAAATCTATCAAAATGTAGATTTTCCGGCTCCAATAAGTTAAACAACTATTTTTACCGTAACTAAATTGGAAAGAAGGTATTACGTTATTCGAAAAATAAATAGTTTGTATATTATATTTACGATTGACAAAATTATTGGCTGTGCAAAAAAGCTTACTTACAATCGTATGATAAAACGGCATCGAGTGAGTAAAAATAAATTAGTGAATATAAAAAGAGAATGTCGTGCGTTAGTCAGTTGATAGCCATATAAACACCGCTGACAAATGTAGGTAAATATAAAATAGGCTACATCAGGTGTCATATATTCCTTGAAACGTCAAAGACAATATGTTATATTATAACACATACGCTTAAGCTTTAAGCGATTTAGTAACAGTGAGGTACATTTATCGTGAGACACAGAACTGGGAATTGCCCAGTGATTTTCAGTAAAGGATATTGCATTACGTCAGAGTGGCGTGATGACATTAAATGGTGTTCGACAATTGGAGATAACTTCACTCCCATTATCTCTTTCTAAGACACGGTGTTTTTTCCCTTTAGCCTTTACAAATAGACATAGTACCAACGAACGTAATTGGTATAATTTATATAGACAACTTTAGATGATGGTGAAACCTGATGACATTGGGCATAACTTAAATTTAACGAGCAAAAAACAAGACAGCAATAACGATATGCTGATTATGTGGCAAAGCGTGACGATTACTTACTGCATATTGACTATTCGGAATGAACAATGTCGTGTTCGTGACTTGGAAAAATAAATACCTTTGCTAGGCTTATGAATTGGGATCAAGGCGTGATCAATATGTATTGGTGAAACGATTTTCAATAACGAACACCATTGTGTTGCTATTTTTGAAACGTTTTTTACATACTGATTATGCATGTTACGTTCTGTGTTACATTGATACACCTATATGTCTACGTATATTTTGGATACGTTAAAATTGTATTTGCTCTTCGCACTATTACATATATTGCTAAAGTCACACGTATATAGCTTTTAATGATCGTGTATTGGTGGTTCGTTTGTTGCAACTGCACTGGTTTACATCAGGAAGTGAAAATGTAGGAGATTAGTCTAGTTAATCTAATATACATTAGCATTTGTGATTATTTGTGATAGAGGTTAGCAATTGGATTTTTTCCAAATGGTTGAACTTTTAGAGAGCAGCTTAATATGACATATTATCATAGTGTTGATAACACTTGACAATATTGAATAGGATGGTGATATATGTTTGCGTTGTTTTCCTCTTAGAAACATTGTTTTAATCATTCCAAAAATATGTTATCTGCGATAAGATCTGTACTTTGTACACACTTGGGAAGTTTGTACATAATGTGCTTAGTTGTGCTACACTTATACTAACACCATTTATAACAGATGAACAATTTGTATAGTGACATACATTGAAAGCCTCGAATATATACATAGATGTGTATTGATTAACCGATAGCCAATTTGTTAGTAAACGTATCACTTAGTGTATATAAATGGGTTCAAACCCCTGTACAATCTAAGTATATTTCATTGGAATAGAATACACAAGTTATAACACTGTGTGGTGATTGTCAGGACACTTGGCTTTATTTTACAGTCAAATATATTCTTCATGTAAACGCAGTACTAATTACAATATGTGTACTAATTTTACTAATGTTATTAATAATCTTAAATAATAATTTATTTGCAACTTTCAAGTTCCATGATGTTGCATTGTGTCATTATTACAGAGGTACACATGTTTTACCTTTCGCTGCATAATTAGTTAAAACAAAAAATAGAGAATGTATGTATGTCCTTTATCATAGCCATAACTTTAATACAGCTGCACATTTTAATATGGTATCTTTTAAAATAGCATTGCAGTTCAGATGTTTTTATAATTTTGTGTCTTCACGGTGTGTCGTCGGTCTGCAACCTTAATTGATGTATGTTGATGTTGCAGTAATTCAGGCACTCGTTATGTTAACAGTCACTGTACCAAATGACCTCTTCATGCACAAATATGTCTTTATTAGGTTACTTTGCTGTTTAACTGTAATTTCGTTACTGGAGGCAGACTTTAAAGTAATACATTGTGAAAGTTTAAACCAAGTTGTGCATTTGAATTGCAATATGACAATACATATCTTAAGGTTTCCAATACTATCATTTCAATCTGAAAAACGTTAAAATATTAATAATGTCACAAATACATCAATGCACACAGAAAACTACATATTAAAAAACGAGCACACAGTTATGTTTATGTAAAGAATGAAGAACTGTTTATTGTATGTAGGTCACAATTAACTTATGACATATATGTGTACTTTTAGTTGGGTTTTGAACTGCGTTATATGTGGTACGCAGATATTTAGAACATGCATGATAACTTTGATTGCATGAGCATGTATACAATCTTAATACTGAGACCGGCAATATTGGATCAGCTTTCTTCAGAATTCAATTGAGCTTGAAAATTGCGTGTCTGTCTTATTAAATCAAAGAGAACACACAACATACATGATGTTAATTTTACCACTAGTAATGACATTTTTGATATTAGTCATACTAATTATTGTTAATTATAATTATTCGTAACGCAGCTTTGCTTCATAAACGTAATGTTATCACATGTAGGTATTTAAATTGATTCTCATATGCACATTCCTTTCACGTATTCAGTATATACTATAATGGAACTCAGATCAGTGGGATATGCACATTGGGCATGAAATGGAGTATAAAAAAAGCATACATAGAAGGTTGTCTATGATGAGAATAATGTGTGTAATACCAAAGTAACACAATCTGCCAATTTGTAAATGTGCAGACAACGGACACTCATCAAAGAAAATACTGCAGTGAAAGAAACAGGCCATACAACAACTACAGTAACATAATTCACGACGAATAATGTGGATGATTCTTCGTCATAACATTTTTTCAAGTAGGACTTATGTTGTTATTCTATGCCTCTAGTCAAACGACGGACACAATTATTATCTCATCTATTCTGTGATAGTTTTGTGAGAGCTATTGTGGTGATATTTTACACACATATATATGTGTGTAAGGTCTGCTCATGCTTGGCGCCGCATCCCCTGGAAGAGTGAAAAGTGAAATTAGTAGCCTGCCGATTAAAGTGAGCTCACAAGCCAACCTCACCTTCTCGGGGTACACACTGGGCAACTAGAACCGTGAGGCTCTAGGCTAACGAGGCAATGGCTCGCCTTGGGGGACGGGCTCCTTCAGCTTAAATGCAGATGTTGGCCCACCGCAGCTTGGAGAGGAGATGGGAGCCGCCAAGTGTTTCAAAGCCTAAGAGTCACACATGAGGACAAAAACTAATTCGTTCATACCGGATCGGTCGAAGCCCGGGTCAACAATGACCGCGCTTACCTTCCCACACCAGGGCGGAGGTGTTAAGTGTGCAACTGGTGTTACCATTAAACTCAGAGGAGAGGATTTCATTCTGGGTACTTGTAATGTTAGAACTCTAAGTGCAACTGGGAAAATAAAAGAACTGACCCATGAGATGGATAGATACCGTTGGAATGTGCTTGGCATATGTGAAGCGCGGTTGAGAAATTTCGGAGAACACACCACAGAAGAAGGTCCCAAGTTTTATTACAGTGGTAGACCTGACAAACACCTTCATGGTTTCGGAATGCTGATACACACAGACACAGTATGCTGTGTATTGGGTTGCCGACCAGTATCAAGCCGCTTGCTCAGTATACGACTAAATGCAAAGTCCTTCAATATCACAGTGATACAATGCTATATGCCTACCTCAGATTACGAGGACTGCGAGGTTGAGAGCTTCTACGAGGAATTGCAGGCCTTGGTGAACGAGGTACCGAAGAAGGATATACTGGTGGTTCAGGGCGACTGTAATGCCAAAATTGGCAAAGACATGGTACGTGTCTGGAAAGGCACATGTGGAGAATATGGGAATGTGACCACCAACGACAGAGGTCTAAGACTCTTGGAATTTGCGTATTATAAAAAGCTAGTAGTTGCGAATACGCTAGAACCACATCAAATGTCGAAACGGTGGACGTGGCACAGCCCACATGGTACGCTTCATAATCAAATAGACTATATTTTGGTCCAAAGGAGATTCCGATCTAGCATCAATAGCGCCAGGACAAGAAGTTTCCCAGGGGCCGATATAGGGAGCGACCACGACTTAGTGCTGATGACCATGCATCTCCGACTAAACAAAGTTCTGAAAAGAGAGATAACTCGCCTGAGATTTGACTTGGAGAAGCTGAAGTGCCCGGATGTAGTGGAGACCTTTGGTGCGGTGTTGGGAGGACGTTTCGCACCTCTCTTGGTTCTAAACGAGGAGGCAGATATTGAGACGATAACTGAAGCCTTGAATTCAGCTTTACTCGACACGGCATCTGAGGTGCTAGGTAGGTGCAGGGTTAAGAAGAAAGCATGGATCACGAGTGAAATACTGGACTTATGTGACAAGAGACGACGATTGAAGGGAGCGAAGAATACACTAGATGGGATTCAGCGATACAGAGATATAAATAAATCCATAAAGACCAAGATGAAACAGGCCAAAGTGGATTGGATAACGGCTGAGTGCGCAGCTATTGAACGAAATCTGGGACGAAATGATGCGAAGGGAGCATATAAATTAGTCAAGGACTTAGTAAGACCTGTCCAAAGTCGAAATACGACGATTCAGGACAAGAGTGGGAAATGTCTCACAGAAGCTCAAGACATTCGTGAGCGCTGGACAGAGTACTGTTCGGAGCTATATAAGCATGAAGATCGAGGTGACCCAAGAATTGCAATGTCTCCTGAAGTGAGTCTGATAGAGGAAAATCAAACGATAACAAGGGAAGAAGTGTATGAAGCCGTAAAAATGCTGAAGGGAGGGAAGGCTGTCGGTGTGTATAATATTCCAGCAGAGCTCCTGCGAGCTGGAGGTGAGGTGACAATTACTACCCTGACTTACATCTGCAATAGAATGGGGCAGACAGGAGTGTGGCCCACCTGCTGGACAAAATCAGTCATTATACCACTGCCTAAATCAGGAAACCTAAATGTGTGTCAGAACTATCGAACAATCAGTCTGATAAGTCATCCAAGTAAAGTTCTCTTGAGGATATTACTTAACAGACTGAATCCTCAGGCGGAGAGTATCATTGCCGAAGAACAAGCGGGCTTTCGAGCGTGAAGGAGTACCATCGAGCAGATATTCAATCTTCGTCTACTGAATGAGAAGTACTCAGAGTATCATCAAACCACTCTACCATGCCTTCATTGACTTTTAAAATGCGTTTGACAGAGTGTGGCATGCGGCGCTATGGTCAACAATGAGGCATTATAAGTTCAATAGTGATATTATGAGGGTAATTGCAAATCTTTATCAGCAGGCGACCAGCGCTGTCTCAGTAGAGGGAACGCTAGGCGATTGGTTCCGTACGACGATGGGTGTGAGACAGGGTTGTATACTCTCCACCATGCTCTTCAATATCTTCTTGGAGAGAATAATGGAGACGACCTTAAAAGGACATGTTGCCACGGTAAAAATAGGAGACAGGCTAATCACAAACTTCCGCTTTGCTGATGATATTGATGTATTGGCAGGCACAGAAAGGGAACTGCAGGAGTTGATTGGTAGATTGGATAGAACTGCCCTGAGTTTTGGTATGGAAATAAATGCTGATAAAACAAAGCTCATGACCAATAACGTTGCAGGGTTTCAATCTGTCATAGAGGCAAATGGGCAGGTACTTGAGGTGGTGAAACGTTTCAAATATATTGGATCGTTGATCATCTGGGGTAGTAGTCTCGCCGCCGCGATTCAATTTCAACCAGTGTTCGTAAAGCGAGCTCAGTCCCGCCAGGCGGAGCGACAGCGCGGGCTTGCGGAAAACGCTCGCCTGCCTTTCCCCGTAGAGCCATTGGGGTGCGGTTTGTTGTTGCGTCTCCTCCACCGAGGTGCGCTTCTCTGGTCCGTATCAGGAAACGTGGTCCGTCCGTGGTGATTTATCTAAGGCTTATAGCAGAGCTCGATAGTTCGTCTCGCTGGTGGTCAGACTCTCGCAAAGAGCTTGTGATCGGCAAATGGAAAGCAGGAATCGTGCCTCAAGGCCCTGTGTTCTCCAACCCTCGGGAGAAGGGCAGGCCAAAATTGTCTCTAGTCCCAGTGAAATTGATCGCCGAGGTCGTTGGGATCCGTTCTGCACAGAGCGCTGCCATCCCTCCTCGAGCGAGCCCGGTCGGTCGGTCGTCTGGTGCGTGTAGGGGCCCCTGTCAGGCGGTCCTAGGTCGACGGAGTGAGGGACAGTTGGAACAACCGTCCGTCCGTCCCGTCAGTCGGTCCCTGCGGCCGTCCCGGTGAGGCTTTTTACACACCCTTCCTCCGCCGACCGGTGTGTGCTGTACGTACGTTTCCGACAGATATCTGGTTGATCCTGCCAGTAGTCAAATGCTTGTCTCAAAGATTAAGCCATGCATGTCTAAGTTCACACTGTATCACGGTGAAACCGCGAATGGCTCATTAAATCAGTCGAGGTTCCTTAGATGACACGATCCTACTTGGATAACTGTGACAATTCTAGAGCTAATACATGCTTACCAAGCTCCGACCCTCGAAGAAAGAGCGCTTTTATTAGTTCAAAACCAATCGTCGTTTCCCCTCGCGGGGTTGCGGCATCCCCACTGGTGACTCTGGATAACTTTGTGCTGATCGCATGGCCTCATGTGCCGGCGACGCATCTTTCAAATGTCTGCCCTATCAAATGTCGATGGTACGTGACATGCATACCATGTTTGTAACGGGTAACGGGGAATCAGGGTTCGATTCTGGAGAAGGAGCATGAGAAACGGCTGCCACATCCATGGAAGGCAGTAGGCGCGCAACTTACCCACTCCCGGCACGGGGAGGTAGTGACGAAAAATAACAATATGGGACTCTTTCGAGGCCCCGTAATTGGAATGAGTACACTTTAAACCCTTTAACGAGGAACTATTGGAGGGCAAGTCTGGTGCCAGCAGCCGCAGTAATTCCTGCTCCAAGAGCGTATATTAAAGTTGTTGCAGTTAAAAAGCTCGTAGTTGGATCTCAGGCGCAGGCGGGCGGTCCGGCTCGCGCCGGTTCACTGCCCGTTGTCTTCTGCCCTACCGTCTGCCGGCTCTCTTTCACGGGTGCTCTTCGCTGAGCGTCCTGGGTGGCCGGCGCGTTTACTTTAAAAAAATTAGAGTGTTCAAAGCAGGCCTCGGCTGCCTGAATAATGGTGCATGGAATAATGGAATAGGACCTCTGTTCTATTTTGTTGGTTTTCGGAACTGGAGGTAATGATTAACAGGGACAAAAGGGGTCATTCGTATTGCGTCGTTAGAGGTGAAATTCTTGGATCGCCGCAAGACGAGCTACTGCGAAAGCATTTGTCAAGAATGTTTTCATTAATCAAGAACGAAAGTCAGAGGCGCGAAGACGATCAGATACCGTCGTAGTTCTGACCATAAACGATGCCGACTAGCGATCCGAAGGAGTTTCTTCGATGACTCTGCGGGCAGCTTCCGGGAAACCAAAGGGTTTTTTGGTTCCGGGGAAAGTATGGTTGCAAAGCTGAAACTTAAAGGAATAAACGGAAGGGCACCACCAGGAGTGGAGCCTGCGGCTTAATTTGACTCAACACGGCCAAACACTGACAGGATTGACATGCCGAGAGAACTTTCGTTGGGTCTAATATGGAACGGGTGCTGGATATAGACCCTCGAAACTTTGGGGCTACCCCCTAAGTAACTTGATTGTCTCGCTAAAGGAATTGTCGGAAGGGCACAACCAGGAGTGGAACCTGCGGCTGAATTTGACTGAACACGCCAATACTGTAGAACGACCGACAAATCGAGAGCACTACCGTTGGGTCTAATAATGATCGTACGCTGGTATTAGACTAACGGAGGACAAGTCAGCTCTCTAACACTCAAATGAAAGAACGCTTCGGAAATCGTGTTTAACCCTGCAGAAACCGCAGATTTCAAATACCTGGATACATGACCGGATACATGACCAAATGGGAAACCGAACATACTGGTTACACCAAAAACGATGCCTATTACCAGTTAAACCGAAGAGAGCAGGTCGTTGTCTTCAGACTTCGCACTGGCCACAATAGACTGAGATACCACCTATTCAACAAACTGAAGATAGGTGGTACCGACGAATGCCCGTGCGGTACTGGTAAAATGACCACTGAACATCTGCTGCAGAACTGCCCGACATACGAGGATCAGAGAGAGCAGATGTGGCCATTGCCAGTGGAACTGCAAGACAAGCTCTATGGTAGTGGCGAGAGTCTCAGGATGACCGCCGCTTTTTTCGAAAAAATAATGGTTACTGTCTGATTGTGTACGCAGAAGAAGAAGAAGAAATACCTGGTCATTGACAAACAAAAAGCCCTCAATAAATTCGTCTGGCCAAATAGTGAACGGGTGCTGGAAAAAGACCATCTAAATACAGGTCAGTTTTACCCTACAAATGACACGGCGTTGCTACGGAAAACCAGCTCGTATCGAGTGGAGCCGCAGACACTTTGGTTCACGTACCAGGCTGATAAGGCAATGGCGCGAGGCTACCAAGTGGGGGATTACGGCCGAACCCTGTAAACCGCAATCCCGCCCAAAAGTCTCAGCACCACTGCAATGGGATGCTCCTACATGTTCGGGACCTGGGGCTCGCGCACCAGCCCTATCCTGGTAGAGCCGCAGAAAGAGGTCTCTGCCGTCCACCGACCAAAGCGGGCGGACAGCTGCCTGATACTCACCTTATACGGCGATGGGGTGCGAAAAATCCAAAACATAAGACTTATTTCCTGGTCGGGGTGTCGAAAACAGCAGAGCAGCCACCTCACTGTGAACTGTCGAGATTCAACCAATGACCATGAGATCTGTCTGCACACTAGGCGAACAACATCTCTGTGACACTACCAGGCTTGTCCCCTGAGTAAATGCACTTCTCCTTCGATATCTACCTGTGTACGCTACCAGCCATATAGCTATCATGCTGGACGCAGAAGAGATGCAGACCAGCGGACATTGCACACCTGCCCCACTATGTCAACATCCCAGGTGGCGGGGAATGCTAGGCGTACCATCTCTGCATAGAAGCCAAGAAAATAAAGGGAGAAAGAGATACCCCACTCACAAGCAAATGCTACGCTTCTGGCAGGACGTGACGATCCTGGGATACATACACACTGGACTGCCTCTCTTCCGGGTAAACCAGTCCATATCATATATCATATCATCTCACATAACATCATCGCACCCTATAGACACGAGTAATGAAGACTCGATAGTCTGGTAAGACAACTTCCATAAGAGAGACAATTCTGATCATAAACAACTGCTGCCTTGCAGACAGGCTGGGGACATCCAAAGGCTAAGGAGGGCATCCCTACAGAAACGCCTGTTGAAATCGGATGCACGGGGCCGCAAGCCTAACAAAACAGTGCAACGTAAATCGCAGCATGATGACAGTACAACCGATTAGAAAAACGCATGGCGCTCATCCTGCGGAGTCCCGCCAGGCAGCGATAGTGCCGGGCCTCACGCCTCGAAGGGGCCCACCCTTTACTACTGTTGGTCACCGACCCATGTGTCGTGGAGTCAAGGCAGATGGCTATGGGGCAACTTTTATTGATAAAAAACTAAAGACCCTCAAAATACTACAGTGGAATGCGGAGGGAGTCATTAACAAAAAATTTCCCTAACACATCACCTGCATGAAGGTAAGATTGACGTGGCATGTATCCAGGAAACGCACCTCAACAAAAATCATAAATTCTCAATCAGAGGATACCAGACCTTCCGTCTCGATAGAGAAGGCCACAAAGGAGAGATCCTGACACTGACCAGAAACTGCATACCGAGTAGCGCGGTACCTGTCAGTCACACCGGACAAGTAGAAATTGTAGGAGTAGACATAATGGCTCAAGAGACGAAGCTTCGCATATTCAATCTGTACGGACCACCAAATAGAGACCTATCGCTCTCGAGTATGGAGGTCAGAGACTCCAACTGCATAGTAGTTGGATATTTCAACAGCCACTCGGAGAGATGGGGATACTCTGACACAGACAGCAGAGGTGACGAAGTGGAAGATTGGGAGATAGATACAAATCTCTCCCTAATCAATAGGCCGGAGGATAGCCCTAGCTTCTATTCAAGAACATGGCATACCACCTCGACTCCAGATTTGGCCTTCTCCACACAGGACATACACCATAAAATAGGCCGCCAGGTGCTAAACCAACTGGCAGGTAGCGACCACAGGCCGATCAGGCTAGACATCGATATGGAAGTAGGCCCACAGGAAACAAAACCGCTCCCACGTTGGAATTACAAACGAGCCGACTGGGACAGATTTGCAATCCTGACAGATGGGCTGTGTGAAACTATCAACACACGAAACAACAAAATGAAGCCCATGGTGGAAAGCCTAAGCAAGGCAATAATGCAAGCCGCCACTGAAACCATCCCAAGAGGAGCTAGGAAAAACTATAAGCCCTATTGGAACGATGAGTTACAGAAAGCGGAAGATGCAGTAACAAATGCTAGGAACATGGCAGAGCGAGAACAATCTATGGAGGCAAACATCGCCTTCAAAGCCGCCACGGCGAAATACAAATACACTCTCAAGCAAACAGCAAGAGAAAGCTGGAAAAACAAAACGGAAAGCCTAAACCTGGACAAAGACGGGAACAAGCTATGAAAGCTAGTCAGAGCCATGAACGACGAAACCCCGTCAATAAAACAAATTACCCTCTAGCAGGGCGAAAACTTGCTCACATGTAAGAAAGCCGCAAACGCTTTTGTCGATCACTATGCCAGAGCAAACCACATCGAGGTCCCTTCAGATAAGCATACAGACATTAGCGAAGAGCTAAATGACTAAGACAACATCAATACGGCACCTGAAGAGCACATGATGGCCAAATTAACAATGAGCGAAATGGAAGAGGCTGTGAGAACATTAAAGAAAAGGAAATCTCCCGGAAAAGACGGGATAACAAACGAAATGCTGATGGGGCTGGGCCAAACAGCGAAGAGGAAACTGCTATCGGTCCTGAACCAAAGCTAGAAAAGGGGAATTGTACCCCAGGCATGGAAAGACGCAATACTGGTACCAGTACCAAAAACAGGAAAGGACAAAACAGATCCAAATGGATACAGGCCCATCAGCCTACTGAGCTGTGTCGGCAAACTGATGGAACGTATGATTAACACCAGACTGATGTGGCATCTGGAAGAAAAACGAATACTTATTTCACAGCAAGCCGGCTTTAGACAGCACAGATCCACTGAGGACCAGGTCATCCTCATAGCCCAGGAAATAGAAGATGCCTACCAGGCACAGAAACACACAGTAGCTGTTTGGGTAGATCTGGAAAAGGCATTTGACAAAGTCTGGAAAGACAAACTTAGAGCCAAGCTAAGAAGAAGTGACGTTTGTGGGAAAATGTGGATCAACCACTACCTCAAACAACGAACGGCCAGAGTCCAAGTACAAGGGCATATGAGCAAAAAGGTGACACTCGAGCAGGGAGTACCCCAAGGTGGAGTACTGTCACCCACACTCTTCCTGGTATATATAAACGACATTACAGAGAATATACCAATGAAAGTCCATAGCTCAATGTTTGCAGACGATCTGGCTATGTGGACCTCTGAAAAGAATCTCACCATAGCAAGAGTTCGGATGCAGACGGCCCTAACATCGCTGGAAGAGTGGGCGAACTCATGGATGGTCAAAATAAACGAGAAGAAAACCACATGTACAATATTCTCGCTTTCATTAAAACCCAAAAATACCAAATTAGGTCTAAATGGCAAATTACTTCAGCAATACGACAACCCAACCTATCTGGGAGTCACATTTGATCGGCGCATGACATGGAAATTTCAGATTGAGAGAAACCGAATGAGAGCCAGAGAAAGAATGGCAATCATGAGGAAACTTGCTGGCACAAGCTGGGGAGCAGACGAAGGCATACTAAAGAAACTGTACACTGGAAGAGTGAGACCAGTTCTCGAGTATGGCATTGCGGCATGGACAACTGCAGCAAAGGCGAACTTCGATAAAGTTAGCAAACTTCAAAACCAAGCCATGAGAGTTATAACAGGAGGCATGAAGTCACCGCCAATTGTAGAACTTGAAAAGATTACAAAACTGCAATCCGTGACCGATAGAAGAGACTGCAGAGCCCAGCTGCAGTCAGAGAAACTCCGAAGACTGACTGACCATCCAATGCACCATAGACTAAACAATTTGGGAAATGGGAAACTAAAGCGGAGAAACTTTGCAGAAATAGCCAAAGCAAAGATGCACGAAGATCCCATAAACGCACTAACAACACAAAAACCCATTACTACTGTACGAAAACCTACCTGGAAACAGGATATATTTCCAGAGGTGGTAGAAAATATACCAGGTATTGAAAACAAAAACTGCCAGACTGACAAAGAAAAGAGAGGTACTACCCTAAGCTTCATATCGAAAAGTTACCCAAGCATGGACTGGACCCATGCATACACCGACGGCTCTGTAACAAACACTACCAAGAACGGAGGGGCAGGAGCATTCCTGAACCTACCAAATGGTAGATCAATAACACTGTCATTCGCTACTGGTAAGTGCACAAGCAATTTCAGAGCGGAGGCAGAGGCACTGAGGGCGGCAGTGGAAGAAATGGTGACACACAATGAAAATGAAAGCCATAAAGTCCTGCTTACAGATGCTCTCGCCGTAGTCACAGCGCTAAAAAGCCAGAAAAACACTGAGCTTAATGACTTAAGAGCAGCACTCTGCAAACTGCCAGCAGTCCGCACCAAAAAGGGTAGTGGTACAGTGGGTCCCATCACACTGCAACATCCAAGGCAACGAGGAGGCAGACAGACTGGCAAAAGAAGGTGCAAGACTACCACAAACAGATACTATTATGACGTACGAAGAGTTAAAACGGCTTATCAAAGCCGGATACATGACCAAATGGGAAACCGAACATACTGGTTACACCAAAAACGATGCCTATTACCAGTTAAACCGAAGAGAGCAGGTCGTTGTCTTCAGACTTCGCACTGGCCACAATAGACTGAGATACCACCTATTCAACAAACTGAAGATAGGTGGTACCGACGAATGCCCGTGCGGTACTGGTAAAATGACCGCTGAACATCTGCTGCAGAACTGCCCGACATACGAGGATCAGAGAGAGCTGATGTGGCCATCACCAGTGGAACTGCAAGACAAGCTCTTTGGCAGTTGCGACAGCCTCAGGATGACCGCCGCTTTTTTCGAAAAAATAAAGGTTACTGTCTGACTGCGTACGAAGAAGAAGAAGAAGAGGGATCGTTAATCAGCGAAAAGGTTTCGAAGCAAGAGGTGATTGCAAGAATAGCACAAACAACAGCGGCGTTGACTAGGCTGCAACCTATTTGGCGAGACAAGCGCCTCGCCCTCGGCATAAACGTCAGACTACTGCGCTCTTTGGTGCTGTCAATATTTCTGTATGCCTGCGAAACCTGGACCATTACAGCAGATATCCAGGGCAGAATACGTGCAATGGAAATGCGGTGCTATAGAAAACTCCTAAATATTACATATAAAGATAGTGTCACGAACGTAGACATCCGTCAGAGAGTTGAAGACGTTATTGGTCCTTTTGAAGATCTGTTCACAACTATCAAAAGACGAAAGATGGCCTGGTGCGGGCACGTCGCGAGGTCAAACGGAATTCCCAACTCGATACTCTGTGGATCAGTACCGGGTCAGAGAGGGCGAGGACGTCCAAGGAAGAGATGGGTGGACAACATCACTGAGTGGTCAGGCCTTCATCCCTGTAAGATTCGTCAGGCGGCGACAGACAGATAGAGCTGGCGTGGGTTTTTCATGTCTTCATGTGTGCCCCAACGACCTGATGGGTTACGGGATGAACTGAACTGAATATGTATATATATATATATATATATGATATGATATGTAATGATATCATACGACATTTTCTTTTGTGGAGTGAGATATACCATTTCAGCTATTTGTGTTTATCACTTATGAGAATAGATGTTGCTGTTAGTAATCAGCATGATTCGAAACAAATATGTGATACATCATATGTATATGTTTAGACAAGACAGTTGAATTATCGGAAACATTCATCATACCTGCATATCAGTAATATGCTTAATAACGTATTTCAAGGCCTACTAATAAAATCTCATCATACTTGCAATTAAATGTTAAAAATATTTTATTTCGTTACACTTTTTTGAATGACCTAATCAGAATCTGTTAAAATTTAATAAATTAACAGTTGGCAGAAGTAAAAACTGTGTCCACAATTCCAGCTCTCCAGGCTATGATAAAGTATATATATATATGTATATATACATACACATAAGGCAAAGGCAAAGGCCGCCGTCCATCGTAGACGATGATGGCATAATTAATTGTCCTAGCGCTATTGTTAGTAATGATTAACTCCGCTACGTATTATCCTCACTCTCTCGTCTTTCCCGACCCCAGTGGTATGTCAAGGACAAGACGACTAGGGGGCAACTACGAGATGCAGGGGACTCCGCATCAAGCATCCGTGTAAAGGACTGCGGAATCCGGAGTCGAACCCACACCACCTGATCACTAGACCGACGGCTTAACCACTTCACCACGGAACCCCCATTTATACGTATATATTTATTTATATATGAAAAAGAAGTCCGCGTACAACGCCAGCGGACTATCCAGCGGTCAATTCAGACTACATGAGTGCACTTTTTTACGTTTAGTTTTTCTTTGTCGACTTGGCATATTAGTGTCTGTTTAGACATTTATTGTTGATGGTGAACATCGATTGTCGTCTTTCATTTTTGAAAATGATCATCGTTAATGTCGATTTCTGAACATGGGTTATCATCAATGTGCACATCTGATGTTAGTAATTTCCCAGATGAATTAATTTGTTTGCCTGTTCAAATGCAACTTGATGCTGATGATCTCGAGTAGGTTACAACAGTAGAGGCTGCGTATCCAATGGTATTTCTTTAGCGTATGAGGAATTTGATTCAAATATGAGAAGTAGAAGTCAAGGAATCGGTTAATTGTCATTTCAAGTGCAATGCAAACTTACAAAAATATTAAACACACAAATCCACGCAAATATTCAAACTATTCATCATTACCGTTGTTAATATGGTGAGATTTGTTTGTGACTCTTGCATTATTCGTGTTAGTATATTGTGGTTTGTATCTACCTCATCTATTAGATCATGTGATGCATCCATGTATATTGTAATGTTACAATTAAGTGTACTCATTTATGTGAGCTTCAGTTTCAATAAAAACATGTGTGTTGTACTGTGTATTTGAAGTCCTAATTAGTTTCATAGTCTTGTTTACACTGTGTCATTGATTGTTATTTATAATTTACTAAAGAATAATTTGCCATTTTAATTATGAGCAGAATTATTGGTTTTTGCATGGGATACCTGGAAGTCTGGTATTTAAGCACAATCGTGTCCGCTGGCAGGTATCAAATGGTAATCTGTGGTAAATTCCTTTTATTTGTGCATTTTTTACTTCCATTTCGTTTATTAGTCATCGCGAAATGTAACTTGAGAATCTGCTAAGAATGTCATCACTTTTAGAAGTTTGCCCGAACACCGGCTAAACAAACTGTAATTGTAACTGCAATTGGTTCACTATCATGCACAATGTGAACTCGGCATCTCCGAGTTTTTCGTCAATCTCCAAAATGAAACCAAGGGACTCTTGAATATGGTAAAGATTCGAAACCAAAACGTTTCGTGCCAACGATATCTGAGGCAATAGTACTTTCACCTCTCATCAGTAGCGACCCCACTTGTTATGCAACCTCATTTAACAATCGTGTTATTCGATAAACTTTCAATTTTAACAACAAACAGAAGGACATAGATTCACAGCTATAAATCCAATTGTATCAACATTATATATATATATATATGCATTTGATGATAGCCAATCAAATGTGATGACGACCATCCCCTTTGTTCAGCCATGTGGACAGTATTACAGTCTTAGAGTCTTTTCTCTTGCTTTGTCCGCTGACATAGTTGACCTGCGCGGTGATTTGGGTTAAATTTAGTAAGGTACTGCGCCTTCGGTAAACCTCGCTTTCTGGTCCTGAGCTACCATTGGCCAGTGGCGAGATATTTATCGAGACGGCTGGCGATATCAAATGATTTAGATTATTACTTAGAGTTTACTCTTAAAGCATTTCCAGTAAACAGGTATCCCGCAATGCAGCAGATGGGGTATGGCATCTGGCGTTGTGTATTGTGTCTTTCCCATATCCGTATGAAACCGTAAGGACATCACTCAGCGTGTGAGTGAGTTTGGCATCTCTCCTGGCTGTGTTCAGTCCATTAAAGTCGTTTCTAAATTTCGTCCATAAAAATCGGACACTTTTGTAGCTAAAGCAAAAGGCGCCAATCTCGTGAAATTCAGTCGTGTTAACTAGACCGTGAAACACGACACAAACGTAGTGCTATTCTTATAGCATTTGTTCATTCCAGGATAATCAACAGAAGAAATCACAAAAAAACAAACGAATTAACCAGTCCTAATGGAAAACAAGACCATGTTTCCGTGAACACAAGTGTACGTAGTCAAGTAGTGAATTCCAGGCAAATCCGTGGTCTGCGCCATTTACAATGAATTAAAACAGCAGAGCAATGTAGACCCACAGCCGGTTAAGGCGTCATCTGTGCTGGAAACATTAACATATAGACATGTTTAAACAATGCAAATGTAAATAACCCCAAGAGATTAAATAGTGGTAAGCAACTTGGCACCACATTCATGCAAAAATATACACATGAACTCATACTTGCTTATATTCATGTATTTTAAATATGTGCGTATCCTAAATCCTATATATATATATATATTATATGACAAAAGAATGGCGTCTCACAACTCTTGGTACATGTATCATGTAGAATAGGCGATTCTACGTCACTTTGGCGTGTAAGAAAAAATGGCTAAACCCCTACAAAATGGGCTAGCACGAGGAAGTGTCCTGGCATTTATGCTGTATGATATATTCACCAACGATCAACCTATAGATACAGAGGTGACAACATTTACATATGACGATGATGCAGCAGTAGCTGTCCAGGTAAGGGTTTCGAAGAAGTCAAACAAAAACTGACAAACGCCTTTTGATGCCCTGACTCTATATTACCATAACAATCACCTCAAACGAAACCCTAGCACAATTCAAGTATGTGCCTACAACCTCACAAACAGAGAGGCAAACAGAAAGTTACAGATCAGATGGCAAGGACAGGATCTGGAACACAGAACGGTTCTAAATACTTGGGAGTAAAGTTGGGCAGCATGCTCTCATTTGCCGCACATTGCCAGGCGACAAAATAGAAAATACAAGCAAGAAATAGTATCATACGAAAACTGACTGGCACAACATCTGGAGCAAAGCCAGATGTCCTCAGAACCTCAGCACTTTATCTGTGTTTTCTGTATCTGAGTATGCCTCATCAGTCTGGGAGACCTATGTACATGTCAAATAAATATATGCATCAATAAATGAGAAAGGTCTTCTAGTTATTGGATGCTTAAAACATACACCAACTGAACAAAATATGCCCCATAGTCGGCATAGCGCCACCAGAGATACGAAGAACTGTCGTGTCAGAAACAGAAAGAGAGAAGCAGGTAAATGACCCAAAAATCTATATGTTTGGACATCAGATTGCAGCGCGCAAGAGTGAAGTCAAGACACAGTTTCTTGGAGTCAACCCAGCCTCTTCAGGAACACGACGCATAGAAAAATCGAAACAGCTGACACGTGCTCGCCTGATCGAATTACGGGAGGAAACTGCGCCTGGACATTTTCTGCTCTACGCAACACGAAGTCACTAAATAGACTTCGAACTGGTCTTTCACAATTCAAAAAGAAAAACCTGAAAAAGATGGGGATACAGGGATCATCAAACATGCGAGTGTGGAGTAACATAAGACCAAGGTCATCTGACGATCTACCCAAACCTCCCAAAGACTTGTAGCATAGATGACCAGCTGAGTGTTAGTGACAGGGTAATCCACGGGGCTGAATACTAGAAGAATGACGTGTGACGTAGTGCCTAGGACTCGGACATTAAGTATCCTAAATTCTTTAAAATACCCTCAGTGAATTTGACCTCTGACAGTGTCTTTGTAGCTATTCGCTAACTCCCTGTGCATTGCATTGTCTTTGTCCATTCGTTGTAAGTCGCTGTAGCTCAGGTTCGTGATATTCATTTCTAGTGATATCCTTCTTCACTAACTTGGTTCATGTGTGCCTCTCTTTTGACTTCTGCTTGGGTGTTCATATTATGGCACTAACGATGGTGGCGTTATGTCATCATCATCATTATCATCAGCTATCCACTTGTGTCGCTAGACGTCGTTGGTAGGTGTAGTCTTCTGTCGTGTGTCAGCTGTGTCGCCGATGTTGTTGTCATTCCGTGTTTATTCAGTGTCCCCCTGACACCATCTATCCATCTTTTATGTGGTTTATCTCTTACTCTGCAACCCTAATCTCTGGTATTGTAGATACGCGCAGCTGGTAACAATGGTTGCATTCTTGTCAGGTGTCTGAACCATTTAATTATTTACTTTCCCTTGTATTCCATGCACGGTGTTGCACCCACCGTCTGTCTGATTATTTCGTTTCTCAATCCGCCCAGGTTTGTGACCCCCACAATCTTTCTCAATCACCTCACTTCGCATACCATGATTTTTCTGTGTTGTGCCTTAGTGAGAGTCCATGTCTGACCCTAGTAGCATAGCATTGGTATAAATATACCTTTTATTAACTATTTGTGTCTTAGTAATGGTGATATATGATAGGAAACCGCTGATGGGAACTGTGTGTCATGTTCTCTTCTGTAATACAATGAGCAACCTATTTAACTGTTAAAACCTCATGATTGTGTGTATAACTTATTGGTTGATAGCCCATACAATGCACGTTTGGTTTTTGACTACAGTCAGACATTTAAAAAAATGAATAGTCATTTAACAGATTGTCTAAAAAGGAAACAATTTGGGAATGTATTCATCAACCAATTGCTTGCACCAAGTACCGTTCAAGAGTATCTCCAATGCAAATGTATCATTTGTGTAATTTTTGTGCAGCACTTTGAAGAATTTGGAATGGCCTTACGGTGGCAAAGTCTATTTGGTCTTTATTTAGTCTAAAGTTGATGACTTTGCCTGTTTCCCCATTTAGCGTAAACCATATTTATCTTCTTATTCTTCGTTCGCCCTGTTAAATTATGGCTGTTTCGGTGTGTCGAGTTTACAGCGAGGCTGCTATATCTTCTCCTGTCGGTCCGACATATCCATTTTCAGCAAGGCACTTTTGTTAACTTGATTTCATATCCCGTATCAATCCATAATCTTTACATCAGGCTACATGGCTTCAGCCTGTTTCCAGGGTAGCGACTTGGAGTTGGAATAGGGACTTTGTCAGTTATGGGTCTCTGAACCTGATGCAAGAAACCAGCAATGAGTTGCTGGATGATGTCAGCTCATTCATTGCTACATCTTCGGTCTCACTGCTCTTCTGAAATACGTCAATGTATTCGTCGCTCCAAGTTCTTCGTTACATTTAAAAAATGTATTTTGGTTTGTTTTTAACAATACTTTCTTGATTTTAACTTTGGTAACGGAATGGTTTGGTTTCACTTGTTGCCAACATGCACTCAGTATATCAACGTTATCTAGAATGTGTTTATGTGAGTCTGAGAATAGTGTAGTGTCATCTGCAAATTGTGCACATGTTCTGGCAAAATGTTGACCCATATTCTGAATGAACATATGACATCTATTCATGTCTATTCCTTTGGCATGCGTCATCAATAAGAGTCGGTTTAGTCAATGAGATGCGACGGCCACCCAATTAATCCAAATACAGTTGGGGTTGGTTGTGCTGCCAGCCTCCACATGGCGAAGAAAGAGTCAGAACACATTACTCTGTCAAACATGACATTTGCGAAGACCTAAGAAGGTTATATATTGACCCCATTAGTTTAAGAAAATGGAAGAACAGACAACTGCTAAAATAAATGCTAATAATGACAGCGTCAGGACATAACTATATTTGAAGTCTTCCAAATTTGAGACTGACTTCCACTTTAATTATATGTCTGATATATCATCAATCACATTCTCTGGTTCTGAGTTACCTTGACCATGTGTCAAGAAGTGTCAGTAGAGACAGCTGGATACATATGAAAATGACCATGTTTGTCGTGTATCTGCTACCAGCGATACGACTTGTGTAGAAATGTACTTACTTTCCGAATGGATTATGCCCGTATAGTGTCCATCAGTCTACTGTTACCGATATTCAAGTGTAAAGCGTTCATGCACATACACAGCGTGATTACTGTAACTCTGTGTTTATCATTCGTCTCTGATATGGTCATATACTCTGTCTGATCTTCCTCGATCCCACTGGTCGCCGGAAACATGCAGGATTCGAATACTCACTGTTTCGTTGTTTAGTTCGTTTCTGGAGAGACTGACGTCATACATGTCTGCTATAGCTGCCTGCAGTATTGAGAACACTACGAAGTGTAATCTGAACACGGAGGCATGTACGCACATTATTTTATAAACTAATTAAATCCATCACATTACACTATCACCACGTAAAATAAAACGCCATTTTCGCCATATGTAATCGACTAAATCGCTTTTTCAGGACATCATCAAAGTGGCATCTTTGATCAAACCTTTTCTGTTACCTGTATACATATTCTTTAAGATATGTACAACTGAAGCCAAACTTAAAGGTGGTACCATTTCAAATATTTATGTCGCAGGATCAAGTGTTTGAGACTTTATTGTACGAGGTCAAAAGTTGTTTTATGAGGCTAGTTCCCGTCTATGTACCATCCAGCCCGTAACAGTAAAACAGGTGTCATTACCATCTGGGCCAAATGTTTATATCAGTAGCGAGAGTTGAACCCCACGCCTTTGCTGCAAAAAGCGAGTGCTAATAGACTACATGTGGAATATTTGTGTCACTTTCATTACTATTACTATGAGGCTCATACAGGGATTGTAAAATATATGATTGAAAGCTTGGAATAAACAATCAATCTAATTGGTGAAAGGCGGATCTTTAAAAAAAAAAAACACAATTACTAACAAAACGTTGATGTCTGAAAGTTGGAAAACGCCACCTTGTTGGTAAGCAGATGTATTTCCAATGAATTCCCGTTGAGGTATCAATGTTTCGAAATTTGTATATTGTTATTTATGCACACGTATTTTACTAATATGCTATCAAATAACAAAACAGGTTACGAAATGCATCGTCTAACATCACAGTTGATCCTGCCAGGACGCTGGCTAATATATGAAATAGCTACTGCATAAACAAACAAATGGTGTAGCGCGTAAAATTGTGCGGCATCACAACAAGATTAATACATTTAAATTGAACGTAAAAGCAGAATAAAACTTACCTAGTAACAATTGTAATGTCGGTAGTTAATCATGACATGCCTCATCAATTGTAGACACATCTATAAAATCCGACATTCACAAACTGTTTTTTTTTGTTTGGTTGTTGTTTGTTGTAATTTTAAAACTAAAAGATAGGGAAACAATGTTTACAACAATTAACATTGAAAATTATGAAATATAATTCGTTTTAATTTCTCGAACGGGACTAAGAACCCCTTACCGAGAAGAACGGAATAGGGCCACTACACCTCCATGAATTTCATGACAGAATACTGAAAAACGTGTACATAGCGTTAGCGATGTTATCATGCACAACAAATTGATACTTAAACTGCCTCTACAAAAGCACACAAAGTGCTAAGGCGAATTCTTAGTAAAGGAAACCACCTGTTGTAGTGGACCTACTCTCAGGTTACAATGAAGAAACATATCTTAATTCATTCAGTTTATATTTCTCATCCTATCATGGCAGAGCTCACATGGATACATATTTAAGAACATGTTAGCAGGTGTCAATGATGTGGCTAATATGATCCTTATGTTAAACAAAGGATGTAGGTCTAGACAGAAACAAATGAGATAAGGTCCCTAAAAGCAAATGCAGCTGCATAACAGCTGTCACCATTATTGACACCCTAACTAAAACATGTCCACAAAAATAATGCTGATCATCAATATTATCCTATCAAATCTCTGTTTCCAGAGCCATAAGTGGACTTTAAATAACCAAATCTCTAGAGAGAAAGATGACTACATGTAAAAGAAGATGACTCCGGAAAACAATCAACATAAGTCGAAGAAACAGAATGCGCAATGAAGATGCGCGTAAAGTAGTTAAAACAAGATCGTGCACTGAATATTTTGATGAAAAAAAAAATGATTCCGCCACCTAAAGAAAATGCAACCTGACCAACTAACCGTGTGCACCTATAACGCGCAGCGATTCGGTTTTCGTGGCCGAACGAGAACTAGTTGGGTAGGACATGTTGTGGATTTCCTAAATCTGCATGGGTTGACGAGTACTTCTGCGGAGCGTCTGGCCCTGGACAGACATCAACGGCTTCACACGCCGCCTCAAGACAAGACAAGACAAACAGAGTTTCACATACACCACTTATATCGTTACACCTGTGTACTTAGAGGATCAGTTCCTGTTGAAGACGCCGCTTGCTCCTAATTGGGACAGATGAAATAATGGCAATGGTTATGTTTTCTGTTAATTTAGAGGTACTAATACAATAATGTTTTCATGATATAGCAACACGCCCATTATAACAATATGTCAATGATAATAACAACATGCCCATGATTGTAGCACAATACGCGTACAAGTAAAATGCTCATGAAAATAACAACATAGCCATAAACATAACATTCCTATAAGACTGACTAACATATCCGAATATGGCCGACTATCACAAACGCAGCATAAAGATATATCTTTCTGATGACATCATTAATCAAAGAATGGCAAAGCGCTTAATAACTTTTATGTCGTTGTGTCGTCTTATGTGGTACCCCCAAAGTTTGCTGTGCCAAATAATGTAATTCCTATTCTTGCGACTATGTTCCCATTACTTGGATAGTCGAGGGTATTTTAGGCCAAATGGTCGCCACTGCTGTCACCATATCGTGTGATAACTATATTTGTTTATTTAACTCCTAACAGAAATACACCATGCCTTACCCCTGATTCGATCCGCTGCCTTTCTTGCCAGACGGAAAGCATGGGAGCAATTCGGCCACACGTTCCTTGCATAATGCAATTGACATGTGCATATTGTCTTTTCTTAACGAATGGGCTTGTCAACAAGAACACATGATACAGTATGCATATTGAGAATCTCACCATAGCAAGAAATCGGATGCAGTAGGCCCTAACATCGCTGGAAGAGTAGGCGAACTCATGGCTGGTCAAAATAAACGAGGAGAAAACCACATGCACAATATTCTCGCTTTCAATCAAACCACAAAACACCAAATTAAGCCTAAATGACAAATTCCTGCAGCCAAACGACAACCCAAACTATCTGGGAGTCACATTTGATCGGCGCATGTCATGGAAAAGTCAGATCGAGAGAAACCGAATGAGAGCTAGAGAAAAAATGGCAATCATGAGAAAACTTGCTGGCACAAGCTGTGGAGCAGACGAAAGTATAATAAAGAAACTGTACACTGGAAGAGTGAGACCAGTTCTCGAGTATGGCATTGCGGCATGGACAATAGCAGCAAAAGCGAACTTCGATAAAGTTAGCAAACTTCAAAACCAAGCCATGAGAGTTATAACAGGAGGCATGAAGTCAACGCCAATTGTAGAACTTGAAAAGATTACAAAACTGCAATCCATGACCGATAAAAGAGACTGCAAAGCCCAGCTGCAGTCAGATAAACTCCGAAGACTGACTGACCATCCAATGCACCAGAGACTAAACAATTTGGGAAATGGGAAACTAAAGCGGAGAAACTTTGCAGAAATAGCCAAAGCAAAGATGCACGAAGATCCCATAAACGCACTAACAACACCAAAGCCCATCACTAATGTACGAAAACCTACCTGAAGGCAGGATATATTTCCAGAGGTGGTAGAAAATATACCAGGTATTGGAAACAAAAACTGCCAGACTGAAAAAGAAAGGAGAGATACTACCCTAAGCTTTATATCGAAAAACCAGAAAATTACCAGTTGAACAGAAGAGAGCAGGTCGTTGTCTTTAGACTTCGCACTGGCCACAATAGACTGAGGTACCACCTATTCAACAAATTGAAGATAGGTGAAACTGAGGAATGCCCGTGTGGTACCGGGAAAATGACCGCTGAAAATCTGCTGCATAACTGCCCGGCATACGAGGATCAGAGAGAGCAGATGTGGCCATCACCAGTGGAACCACAAGACAAGCTCTATGACAGTGTCGACAGCCTCAGGATGACCACCGCTTTCTTCGAAAAAAATAATGGTTACTGTCTTACTGCGTACGAAGAAGAAGAAGAAGATTTCTCAAATCAACATCTCAAAGTGCTGGTATTCAATCAGGCACGTGTGTTTGATGCCAGGTAGTCACATGTAGAGTAAACTAATTTCGTTCTCTTGCTTTCGTGTACCATGTTCTGTCCAAGGGCTACATTGAGACATCTCTCCAATTCATTCTCGGTTGCCCGCTAGGGCGTCTTAAGCTGTATTACCACAACGATGTCATTCTTCGTGTCCATTTGCTATTGGGTAGGCGCACCACATGGCCGACCCGTCTGTATTTTTTGTAACAGCGAGACATATATGATGTCAGTGAAGGAAATTCGACGTCTGATCTCATCGTTGCGTTCCTTTCAATTTTATATTTACAAATGAGGAACATCTACGTGGATTATGAAAAATAGTGGTTGTGGGGGGAGAGAGAGAGAGAAGGGGGGGGGGGGAGGGGGAGATTGCATGCAATTAAAATATGACTACCAAAATCCAAATATTAATGCCTACTATCACCGGGATATTCTCAAACATCTTCAAAGTTAATAGTACGGTACTAAGAACGGAGGCCATATTCATAATGGCAAATGGATGTCAGATATATCATAGTATTCTATAGAGATTCGTTATAAGTTATACTGTTCCTCAGAAATAATACAAATATCGAATTAAACAGTTTATCCGTACTATTCAACACATATCAGCTATAAGTTCAACAGAGTGATAATTCAGCGGACACAATCACATTGCATGATGGATAGTATTAATTGAGAAAACAGACTTGGGAAAGAAGAAGGGAGCTAATGCTCAATCAATCAATCATTCAACCAATCAGTGTTCTTTAAGGGTCATATTCGGCACATAAGACAGAAACAAGTGTTTTCCAGTTTGAAATGTGAGGCGTCACTGTTTTCAGTTCATGAATCTTTTTCAAGCCCATAATAGAACGCTCTCTGTGGTTTGTTCTGTAGAACGTTTCTTCGGGCATTCCTGTTCTTATGCTGGCAGATTTTGATCCCACATTACGCCATGCAGACGGAGTATGCTGCTGTCCATTCTAAGAGCATGTCCTACGTATGACCACCGTTTTTTCCTGATAGTGATGACACATAGTGTTGATTGGTGACTTATGTAATTGTTGTGTTGGTTATGAATTCCTCCTAGTCAATGTTCAACACGTTTCTAAGATACTTAATTATTCTCAAATGCATTTAGTTTCTTTTCCAATGGCTTTGTAATTTTCCAACATTCACATCCATCGGTGGGTATTGATAATACTTTATAGTTACAGAATAAAAGCATGGCTATACAAGTTATATGAAGAAATACAGTGACTGATACAAATTAACTGCACATATAAACAGCACATATACCACCCATAATTTGATATCGCAAAACCAAACAGCTATTTTAAAAGTAGATGTCTTTATAGTTTTCGCACGGCCAACAGGTCGGATCAGAGCCGCAAAAATTACGCACAGCTGACCACGTGCTCTAGTCCATTATGGATGCCAGCAGTACACGGATTTTGACTAGATTTCACTCCAGCTCTAGCTGATGATTTTCACGTGTGTCCATATAAATGTTTTGCAGTTTTTACTTGTGTCATAGAAACTTGTTGCAGTTTTCAGTAGATATTAATTCTTTCGTTGATTTTGTGTCGTGTTTCCCTCCGCTTATTCGGGTATGGTCATTGGGTATTTTAAATAGTAATTCGACAACTGGCTGTCATGTTTTTAAGGCATTGCGTAAACGGCTGAACTTCCCGAGATTGACTCTCATCCCCCTGTTTATTGGCAGTGCCGGTATTTTACACATGGGCCATAACTGGACTAACACATCTCCCGGACTAGATATTTGGCCCTGCCCGGATAGGAACATGTCCAAAACATATCGCTCACACGCTGATTAATGTGATTAATCATCGCGGCCCTTGTCACAAGGCACCGCAGAACGCAGCTTGCCTCAAAGAGTCCGCAGGGACAACAGTCAACACACTTACCATGACGCGACAATGCATCGTTGCTTTATTTCCGGTTAGTGGAAGTTCAATGACAAATGCATCGTTAGCGTACTTTCTGCTGCAGTACGTGGCCATGGCAGTGTTCGATCAAGTCAACGGTCCACCTATGCCGAAGCGAACATTATTAGTGTTAACAATTCACAGCCAAACACAAACGCCAAATGTTCAACAAATATAAAGGCGTGCACATAATTATACGTTCATATGCGGAGAACTGAAACGACAGGACATGTTCTCCAGGTCTTTCAGCTACACGATCGGAGGAGATTGACAACGTGTACCTTCACAGTCTAATCGTGGGTTCCACTGAAGAAAACCGAGATAACCATGAGATGGACCACCAAGTGTGTTACAGAAACGAATTCAGTTATTTGAGCGCGATGAACTAAGAAGTAGAAGAAGACGATTTTGTAGGCGGTCATTAGGATATATTCAGGAAAGTCATGGTAAAATACAAATCTAAAGTCACAGGGCTTCGACTGCAGGACAGTGACATTTTCACTCAGCAGTATACATCCTCCGGCTGGTAATTTTGCCCATTCGGTCTAAACATATATTCTACAAATACATTGTTTTATGTTGCGCGTATTTGTCTACCAGCATGGTGCAATACAACAGTCTGAACTAAGCCCTGATAACGTAGAACTGTAGTTATCTGAGGGATTGTCGAAAGTAAGCCTTCTGATTTAAGAACCTCGCGTAAACAGAACTCTTCCAATGAACATCTCGCGATAGCTGCAAATCGAAACTGCCACTGAAACCTACTTCGGATCTCATTATAATCGTAATATCCGTGACAAACGGTTGATATAAGTTGGAAGAAACAACTCGCATCAAATCAGTCAAATCGTTCTACCATTTTATATTTCATGCACGAGATAAGGCAGCTGAACATTCTAACTGCAACAACTGAATGTGCATACATGAAGCTGCAATTACGGAGACTAATGGCACTAGTCTTGTCTTAAATTATATTTTAACATTAAGGGTTGAATATGTACTCATTCCTGTCGCGGAGTCCAAAAGAGTCCCGAATTGCTATATTTCTTTACTACCCCTCACTTATATCAAGCGAATACGATATCATTGTAGAGGCGGATGCATTTCTTAGATGCGGTAGCCGTTCTGAATTTTTCTTCTCTAATATAATAAGACTGATAATCTATCTTGCTTTTAAAAAATTTACTCAGCACTAAATATATGTCTATGTGCCTTGGCTGGTTTAAAGCAGACTGTCTGATAATAATATCACAGACAAAATACAGCGAAGGTGTAATTATCAGGGATGTTATTCAGTAACGCAATGTTAACATCACTGATTTCATTGCAGAAACACGCGATTTCATAAACAATAATACACTGAACAATGATAATTATGCATTTCATTCAATCATTATTAAAATATTTCCATGGCGGTCGATTGGTTGTTCGCAATATTCACGTTAAGCTCTGTTTGTTGGAGACAATATACTACTTATGTTTATCTTTGTGTTTTGACAGTTTAATAGAGCTATTACTACGTACACAAAAATTTAATAACTAAATATTTATGTAGGTATTGCTACCTTTCACGTGAATTACATTCGTGACATGATGTACTTCTCACTAAAATTGTCTTTTTTTCGTCGCAAGACACTCATATTTGACTTTATTTTCTATTCATGTCCATATTTAGTATTCATAATTGTATAAAATAGCTTAAGCTACGTCATATTTATTGCGTACACAAATCAGCGATTGATCAACTACCATCGTTAGCTATGCCTAACTTCGTATTCTTTATTTTCTTGTGTGTGTGGAAAAGATATATACAAATAATTCAAATTTGTTGTGATCTCTTGTAAACTTACATTTCTCATTCTAAAAATGTATACTTTTTACATAAAATAGTAACTTAATGTTTTCTCTGAAAGAATATTACGTCTAAATGATGGCCTCGTCAGTCGGTATAAGTCAGCAAACTGTACTTATTTATACATATGCTATCTATAGTGTTGTATGTCAGCTAATAAGTGTCTTCGGTATCGTAACAAACATTATCAACATTATATGTTTTGCAAAACAAGGATTCAACGATTCGGTCAACATCAGTTTGTTAGGTAAGTGATTATGGTTCTCTTTATAGAACACCGTACAAATATTACTTATTTCAATTGTTACCCTTTAAAAATATGATGTATGGTTCTAGTGGGAAGTAGTAAACAACAATACCTAATAACATTTATACCAAAATCTGTTTCATTCAAAAAATGCTGAAGTGCAAATACTCATCACCCTCATGCAGCATGTCCTTGACAGAACGTCGCTCTCATCATAGAAATTCGACATGAATCTCGATCAGCAGTCAGTCTACTCACCTGCTCAATGTTCATGTTTAGCGTGTCCATGATGTACTGTGTCCATCAACTCTTTGATCGTCACATGCCTTGCATTTCTGGAATAATGCACTCCAGAACTGCTTTTTTACAGTCCATCATAGCGCTTAATGTTGTCGAAAATACTTCAGTTTTCGAAACATAACGTTGTATTTTAACCAGTTCTTTTCAAGACTCGGATCTTGCTGGGTGAATTTTATTAGTTATTTTCTTTACACAAATTAATTTTGGATATTCTGCTGTAGCATTTTGTCTCGAAAACGCCGATCCTTGTTTTTAATGTGTGATGGTCCATGTCTCAAATCCGTACATTGCCACCTGGAATATGCATGTTCGAAGGATCTTCAGTTGTAAGTTTTTGTTAATATTATATAACTGGCTTCGAGTCTACACTTCTCTACTGTTTTGGATCATTATGGATGCCGCCAGACCACGGATTTGCCTGAAATTCACACTAGTCGACGACTTACACTTGTGTTCACTTAAACGTGGTGTTGTTTTCCGTCGGGACTTGCTATTTCATTCTTTTTTTGTAATTTCTTCCATCCGTTTATCCTGGTCTGGACGCCGGCTGAATGGAACTACGCTTATACCTGTGTCGTATTTCACGGGTTAATTCTGCCGGTTCACCTTCACGAATTTGGCGTGTGAAAATTTTAGATGCTACTATGATGAGGTGAATACAGCTGGGGTGAGATGCCAGACTCACTCACACGCTGAGTTTTGTCCATACGACCTCTTGGGGTTATCAAAAAGGCACGACAAACTGCGTTAGATGCCATCCCACCTTTCTACCCTGCGTGTTACATGTTTACGGAAAGGCGTCAGTGGTAACCCTGAGGCAAAATCTGCATCCTATGCTATCTCCAGTGGTCTCGATTAATGTCTTACCACTGGCAAAAGGTAGCTTAGGCTCTGTGAGTGAGGTTGACAAAAGGCGCAGTTTCTTCCTCACTTTAATCCAAATCTCTGCGCAAGTCACCCATTTCAGCGGACACAGCAAGAGATACGACTGTCCACATGGCTGAACAAAGAGAGTGGTCTTGATCACTTGTGATGGACAACTAATATTATTTTGCAAACGTTTCAGTTTGTGCATCGGAATGGGCAATCTTCTTCTTCTTCTTCTTATTCGTACGCAGTCAGACAGTAACCATTATTTTTTTGAAAAAAGCGGCGGTCATCCTGAGGCTGTCGCCACTGCCATAGAGCTTTCTTGCAGTTCCACTGGTGATGGCCACATCTGCTCTCTCTGATCCTCGTATGTCGGGCAGTTCTGCAGCAGATGTTCAGCTGTCATTTTACCAGTACCGCACGGGCATTCGTCGGTACCACCTATCTTCAGTTTGTTGAATAGGTGGTACCTCAGTCTATTGTGGCCAATGCGAAGTCTGAAGACAACGACCTGCTCTCTTCGGTTCAACTCGTAATAGGCATCGTTTTTGGTGTAACCAGTATGCTCGATTTCCCATTTGGTCATGTATCTGGCTTTGATAAGCCGTTTTGACTCTTCGTACGTCATACTAGTATCTGTTTGTGGTAGTCTTGCACCTTCTTTTGCCTGTCTGTCTGCCTCCTCGTTGCCTTGGATTTTGCAGTGTGATGGGACCCACTGTACCACTACCCTTTTTGGTAGGGACTGCTGGCACATTTTGCAGAGTGCTGCTCTTAAGTCATTAAGCTCAGTGTTTTTCTGGCTTTTTAGCGCTGTGACTACGGCGAGAGCATCTGTAAGCAGGACTATATGGCTTTCATTTTCATTGTGTATCACCATTTCTTCCACTGTCGCCCTCAGTGCCTCTGCCTCCGCTCTGAAATTGCTTGTGTACTTACCAGTAGCGAATGACAGTGTTCATTGTGTGCCATTTGGTAGGTTCAGGAATGCTCCTGCCCCTCCGTTCTGTGTAGTGTTTGTTACAGAACCGTCGGTGTATGCATGGGTCCAGTCCATGCTTGGGTAGCTTTTCGATATGAAACTTAGAGTAGTATCTCTCCTTTCTTTTTCAGTCTGGCAGTTTTTGTTTCCAATACCCGGTATATTTTCTACCACCTCTGGAAATATATCCTGCCTCAAGGTATGTTTTCGTACACCAGTGATGGGTTTTGGTGTTGTTAGTGCGTTTATGGGATCTTCGTGCATCTTTGCTTTGGCTATTTCTGCAAAGTTTCTCCGCTTTAGTTTCCCATTTCCCAAATTGTTTAGTCTCTGGTGCATTGGATGGTCAGTCAGTCTTCGGAGTTTCTCTGCCTGCAGCTAGGCTCTGCAGTCTCTTCTATCGGTCATGGATTGCAGTTTTGTAATCTTTTCAAGTTCTACAATTGGCGTTGACATCATGCCTCCTGTTATAACACTCATGGCTTGGTTTTGAAGTTTGCTAACTTTATCGAAGTTCGCCTTTGCTGCTGTTGTCCATGCCGCAATGCCATACTCGAGAACTGGTCTCACTCTTCCAGTGTACAGTTTCTTTAGTATGCCTTCGTCTGCTCCCCATCTTGTGCCAGCAAGTTTCCTCATGATTGCCATTCTTTCTCTGTCTGTCATTCGGTTTCTCTCAATCTGACTTTTCCATGTCATGCACCGATCAAATGTGACTCCCAGATAGGTTGGGTTGTCGTTTGGCTGCAGGAATTTGCCATTTAGACTTAATTTGGTATTTTGGGGTTTTAATGAAAGCGAGAATATTGTGCATGTGGTTTTCTCCTCGTTTATTTTGACCATCCATGAGTTCGCCCACTCTTCCAGCGATGTTAGGACCGTCTGCATCCGATTTCTTGCTATGGTGAGATTCTTTTCAGAGGTCCACATAGCCAGATCGTCTGCAAACATTGAGCTATGGACTCTCCTTGGTAGATTCTCTGTAATTGTCGTTTATATATACCAGGAACAGTGTGGGTGACAGTACTCCCCCTTGGGGTACTCCCTGCTCGAGTGTCACCTTTTTGCTCATCTGCCCTTGTACTTGGACTCTGGCCGTTCTTTGTTTGAGGTAGTGGTTGATCCACTTGTACATTTTTCCACACATGTCACTTCTTCTTAGCTTGACTCTAAGTCCGTCTTTCCAGACTTTGTCAAATGCCTTTTCCAGATCCACCCAAACAGCTACTGTGTGTTTCTGTGCCTGGTAGGCATCTTCTATTTCCTGGGCTATGAGGATGACCTGGTCCTCAGTGGATCTGTGCTGTCTAAAGCCGGCTTGCTGTGGAATTAGTATTCGTTTTTCTTCTAGATGCCACATCAGTCTGGTGTTTATCATACGTTCCATCAGCTTGCCGACACAGCTCAGTAGGCTGATGGGCCTGTATCCATTTGGATCTGTTTTGTCCTTTCCTGTTTTTGGTACTGGTACCAGTATTGCGTCTGTCCATGCCTGGGGTACAATTCCCTTTTTCCAGCTTTGGTTCAGGACCCATAGCAGTTTCCTCTTCGCTGTTTGGCCCAGCCCCATCAGCATTTCGTTTGTTATCCCGTCTTTTCCGGGAGATTTCCTTTTCTTTAATGTTCTCATAGCCTCTTCCATTTCGCTCATTGTTAATTTGGCCATCATGTGCTCTTCAGGTGCCGTATTGATGTTGTCGTGCCCCTTTAGCTCTTCGCTAATGTATGTATGCTTATCTGCAGGGACCTCGATGTGGTTTGCTCTGGCATAGTGATCGACAAAAGCGTTTGCGGCTTTCTTACATGTGAGCAAGAATGGGCAATCGAATCTGTATTTCTTTTGTGGAGTCCCCGTCGTTTATTATCAAAGAGCCAAGGTAGTCAGAGCAATATACGTGTTCAATTTCTTCATTACCAATATTGATCATCTTTTTAGGTCTGTGTGTGTGCCAATGAACATTATGTTTTATGTTCAGGAAAGGATTGTGATCTTCACTGCTTCTGAGCGGACGTACGCGATTGAACCAGGCTCTCAATGCTGTTTGAGAGCGTAACTGTGTCATCTGCATACGCTAGTTCTGGGATCTCCTTACCTCAAATTCAAAATGTGTCGAAATTCACAGGGTACATCTATTTTAAATAATACGTAATACTATCTTGGTGACATGACGTATCTGTGCAATGGTGCGGTAGGTAGTGCATATTTATTTCTTTAGTATGGGAATATAGACTAATCTTTTCCATTCTGCGGGACATTTTTAACTGTACCAAATGTGTTTGCACAATGCATGGTACATATGAATGCATGCGTCTCCTCATATTTGCACAATGCGTGGTACATGTGAATTCATGCGTCTACTCGTGCCCGTATTGGTTGTGATGTTCAGTCCCCGGATACTGGAGTTTTTGCTTTTTTTTCAGCGCGTTAATTGCTGCACGCACCTCGTTCTCATTTTTGTCTCTCTCTTTCGTCATCATTGGTTGTCTAGTCTTTATTTGTTAGGGTGTCACACTATTATTTCGCTAGATATATAATTCCTTCCATCGTTCTAGAATGTATTTGTTCTAAGCCTTCACATAACTATTTTTGTCATTGATTGCCTGTAGTGATGGTTGGAATTCTCTCGCCATTTTAACAATTTTTCTGAAAGTTTTTCTTTCTTTCCCATTGTATAATAATTCATTGATGTTGCTGCACAATTCAGTTATGAGCTGTTTCTTGTCTTTTCTTATCTTTCTTCTGATTAATGTAGTGCAATCTCTGTTTTCATCGCTATTGCATTTTATAGCTGTTGATCTTAGGTTACGTCTTTTCTATATAAGTTGTAGCGTACCTTCTGGGAACTAGTTTTGTTTCTTTTATATTTTCCTAGGGATCAGATATCGTGCTGCATCGAGAAAGACATATCTCGTTTGTGTTGCCAGTTCATTGACTGACACACGCTGGTGTGCTCCCATCAATACTTCGAATGTGTTTCGTATTCCAATGCTGAATTTTATTGGTATTGGATCTATATTGAAGCGCACATGTCTATCCCATCTGATGTTTGTTTTGTAATTCGCTACTAGTATCTGGCGATTAGAGCTGCAATCTGCTCCGAGGAACGTCTTTATTTAGGTCATGTTGGACTTCAATCTCCGTTGTTTTAAAATGTAATCTACTTGGCTCCTAGTTTTCTCATCTGAGGAGGTTCATGTGTACAGCTGTGGGGGATTTTGACCGAAAAGTCTTGGTAGGTATGATTAGCTCATCAGTAAGCTCATCATTATGGTAATCGCGATACTCAATCCCAGCAGACTATCAAGTTTTTTGGGGAAAGGAAATATTGCATTTTTTCAGTATATTTCACGTTACCCTGACTAACAAGTATGTGTCGCATGTGGGGAAGTTAGACTATTCTGCCCCCAGGTATAGGGGAAAAATATACATACTCATTTGCTGTACATGGAGTTTGCATTTTATGAAATATAGGTATGCAGTTCCCTTCCTTGTCGTTTTTTATTCCATACAGTAAGCCATGCATATGTTTAAATTTGGAAAAAAATTAAAGCATTCCCCATGTGCGATCGAAACTCAGAACATTTGGTGTGATAAATTAATGATCTACCACTGCTCTTCTCATACTTTCATCACTGTTACGTTGAATGTGATAATAGGTAATTTCCTATCTCTACATGAATGTCAACTATGTTCTTAGTTCTAATTTCTCAGTTCAGCCCGTTCTTCGTGAAGGACTGGTCAACCTTGAGCAGGTCCCAACTCATGTTCAGTCGTTTATGACGTGGGCGCTTGTGATTCAGTGGGATATTGGTCTGTTTGTTTTGGGGTCGTGTATTGTTTGCTTGTCTAGTGAATCTCGCCAGCAAGTTGGGGGTCGCCAGCGAGTTGAAGGCCGCCATCGAGTTGGGGGCCGCCAGTGAGTTGGAGGCCGCCAGCGAGTTGGGGCCGCCATGGAATTGGAAACCGCCAGCAAGTCGGGGGCCGCAAGCGAGTTGGGGCCGCCAGCGAGTTGGAGACCACCAGCAAGTAGGGGGCCGCCAGCGATTTGGAAGCCGCCAGCGAGTTGGGGATCGCCAGCAAGTTGGTGTCCGCCAGCAAGTTGGGGGCCGCCAGCGAGTTGGAAGCCGCCAGCGAGTTCGGGACCGCCAGCAAGTTGGGAGCCGCCAGCGAGTTGGGGACCGCCAGCAAGTTGGGGGCCGCCAGCGAGTTGGAACCCGCCAGCGAGTTGGGGACCGCCAGCAAGTTTGGGGCCGCCAGCGAGTTGGAGGCCGCCAGCGAGTTGGGGGCCAACCCCGGGGACTCTTTTTGTCGCGCTAGTACAACATGGTGGAAATGGTACTCCATCTTTCGTCTTGTCGTCTAGCTGAATGACCTTCCTAAGGGTGTTTTGAATGGTTGACGGACTGTATGACATCCTTGATGTGTGACTTTCTTCGGATGTCACTATTGTGTAGTTCGTTTTGCCGCTGTTGTCTGAGAGTTATGCCCACCAAGCATCTTTCAAGAGATTGTATGCGGTTCTTAATTGGTTCGCTACTGCTTTTGTTTTACAAGGTTTCGCTACCATAGCAGAGCGATGGTTGAACTGCCGAGTCCACAGAATGGCGGAATGCACTTCATTTACCAGATTGAATATCATTTTTAAATATTGTAAACATACATATATCATATATGCAAATTGTATTGGTGTGTCTGTATATGGTCAACTTACATGCCATTACGAACGCCAGGCAGCTAACATGGAAACTGGTTTTTATATTTTATGTCCGTATTGTAAATTGCATTGCTGACCTCTCGCTTGGTATTTACAGAAACTGTATCAATATTGCTGCAAAAGAAACTGACTTTCTGGTGGACACATACATACAATTACAAGACCTTTATAAATATATTTCCAAGCAGTTGCATAATGTGTATCATTTATGTTGTTTTCCAAAAGTTCAATGCACTGAGTTATTTATTCTTGTCGAATACACCCATGTACGAATTGTAGTGATTCTTGATTAATTATCATATCATTATCACGTGTATAGAATAATGTCCAACTTGACCCGTCTGACAGTGCACCATATCTCTTCACTGGCATATTTTACTTTTATATACACATCTGGCAGCCAAATCAATTAATATTTGCAAGATGATACAAAACACATTGATCACTCTTATAGAGCATATTTGTGTTATATATATATATATATATATATAACAAAGGTAAATAAAGTATTTTTTAGTATGTATGCGTAAATGAATAAAAGTTCAAAGGAAAAGACACACATACTCATGGAGACATGCACACATAATAACAACACGCATATGTCACCAATACTTTAATTAAATTAAGAAAACGCGTAACAAAATGACCAATGTGCTAACAATGATAGAGCGAATCTAAAAACAATTATATATATATATATATAGTTGTGCGTATATATGTACTATGACAAATGCATATATTGATATTACGACTAACACTGGGGGAGGTAGACTAACGTCTAATCAGGTAAAATATACTGGTCAATATCCTCACATCGGCTCCCTCTCAGCCTTTTAAGGAAACGGGGTGTTTTCATGGCAGCCTGGCTAACAAGGTGACGCATCGGCATAATCCCGGTAGTAGTGAGCAACACGCAGATGAAGTCAATCATAGCACAGCCGACTGGAAGACTCGCCTTCATCAGCACGCGCGGGATGTAAGGAAAGCTACTGCAACCGGTCACTGAACGTCCTTTTCAGGGAACACAAATGAGTAAAGCTACTCATTGTGGACATTCGAAACAACAACATCCACGACTAATACCCACCTGGACCAACAAGAAACATTACATATAGATTCCATATACTGTTTAACATGACACACACACACGTAAACATATATAAATATGCGAATAAAAGAAGAGCTATTTTGCATGGCGATCATACCCGCTGTCAAGCATTCCAAGTGTGTAGTAAAAGACGCATTCTAACGATCAACTGACATAAGCAGGTCTTCCAAAGAAGAAATCACCCTAGGAGCAGGTTGCGAAAACACGTTTGATACGCTAAGCTGTGGCCATTTAGCCTCACGGATATTCCCGCCAACCAGGTTTAAGGTCACAAATGATTGGCATAGCCCTCATTACATGCATCCTTGGACTCATCGTGCTATGGATGGCTCGCGGGACTGTTCTATGTCATTAAAGGGAACTACCTACCTAACACAATTAGACGATGTAAAGAAATGATCACCCTATATCAGCCATATGGCATCTAGTACACTCACGGGGATAGAAACTTATTCTATGATAATGACTAATATAACTGAGTGGTCTGCCGGGGTCTTTGTGTATGGCAATGACAAGTATAGTACCACTGACCCACAAATAACTTGGCGTTAGAGGCGACTAACCGTGCATGTCATAACACCGGCCAAGGCGCAGCACTGGTCACGGTTAGGTGAGTTTTTTAAGAGCGGAAAAGATATCGCCTAACAGGCTGCGGGTTAAGTCTGCTCTATTGATTGTGTCTATTAAGCTGGACTCGTACTTCGATTAACCATCCGGCACTTATCTCGACGCAGTGGATTAATACGCTCCTCAATCATATCCAGCTAAGCAGAAAATGTTAATTGTTTTTGAATTTTTTATTTGATTTCATGTGTCTTTTCTTTTCTTCAATTTAAACAGTTTTGCAAAAAGTTAAAAATCTAGGTTACTGACAATAACACATATTTAATTGCTAAAATAATGTCATTATTTTATTGTGTACACAATACGTGATGAACAGAACAAAAGATGCAGTAGTGAAAAAGAAATCTGACAGCAGCCAGTGACTCATAGCTGGCTGCTGGCATCAGGGTCAGTGATCCATAACTGACCAATACCTTATTCTACCTCTAAGTGATGGCCCTGAAAACAGACTGCAACTATGCTGTCTGGCTAAGAGATTAAGGATCGAAAAATGAAGGTAAAGGCAGTCCCTAAAATATGCTGAAATCGGATTTGTTCAACCAAAAAGCGCAGGTACTGCAACCTTGCTATCATCTACGGCCTTTTGTCACATACAGCTTATTCAGGAGCAACGGCAAAGAAACAGAATAACAATGAAAATAGAAACACTGGATGGAAAATGTATTCAAGAAAGTTGATTTGTTAAAGATATCAGAAAATGTGCTTAACAACAGAAAGAGCATATAGGCATACCATTTTCATGAAGTATTAAATTGACCAGTTCCAGAATATCATTCACACATCCAATCGGTTAATTGCATGAAGTCAACTTGAAAAGAAATCCGAGAAGCTGCTTTACTTCTGAAAGATAATAAACCCACTGAACCAGATGGTGTCTCTGTAGAAACAGAGCTATGCAGTTTTATATAGAGAAAACACCAGCAGACTGGAAGAAATACTAAGTAGTTCAATTACTGGAAAACAAGTAATCAGGCAGGTTTTGACATACTATTCTTTGTTAACCAAATAACTGTACTGCAATGAATTGTTTAACATGGTGTAGACTGGAATGCATAACTTTAAATCCGATTCGTAAATTATGAGAAGACATTTAAAAGTTTAGACAGAGAATCACTTTAAAAAATGCTCAGGCACTATTGAGCGTCCTTGATATTCCCCAAACATAATTAAGAAATATGTAGAGCGCTACAAAGATAAAGAGCTTTTGTGGACCTTTGAGATAAAAAGTGAGTTGAGACAGAGCTGCCTCTTATCGCCATTCCTCTTTCCACTAGCTGTTGACTGGATTATGAGAACATGGCTTTTTATCATTATCATTCTATTGTGAACTTATTTATATGACAAATATAACACACATACGTTACAATATGTCTTTTCAGTTTTATCAGTTTCTGATCTAGCCAGTCTCGTAACGATGGTGTGGACATGCATATCATTAACTCCTGCATTTGTGATAGCTGATCTGCCATTCGACCCCATTGCAGTTTGTTACCTGACATCGGGATTGGCTCATCTTTCTTTCACCAGAGTCAGCAGTTGTATTACAGCATCGATAACACTGGAGAGATGTTTGTGTATAACTATTCCTTTAAAGGTTAGGTTGTATTGTTAATATGCTAATCACATGTGACGTGTGAAGCATAACTATGATGAATCTTACACTTGCTTTTCTCTTGTATTTTTTTCATAATACAAGCCCAGTCATTATGTAACGAAGTTATCGATTCACTCAAATCACACATATTTATTCGGCCTTTGCGTGTTTACAGTCAATAAGCTCGTATGTTGCATAGATGGTGGTGGCTGCATCTGCCCTGGAGGGACATCGTCTTTCGTCGCTGATTTTGCCGATTCTCGATTGGCAGGGACGACCGTATGTGTCCTAAGTAACTTTATGGATATCAATTCCAGGACACATAGTCCTAACGTTCCGGGTTTCAAGTTTTACCATGCATTTTCGCCTTTCAAATTGTTTTCTTTCTGTACACAAAGGTGAGGTGTCTTTCCCCACTGTATTTTGGTAGATCGTAGGCAGCCGTTTAACACTGTTATGGAAAAAGTGTCTTGCCCATTTTGCCCTTTGTCCCTCTTGTCCCTGCTAATGACATCCAAGAGACAGAGTCGGTACAGCAGTGTTGCAGGGGATGCCAGAAGATGACTCCAACACGTCGTCTCTTGTCTTAGGGTCTCATTATTCTGATTTTCGATCGGGGTTTTCTCCCCTATCCTTTTACACTTCGGTGCTAACCAACGAGGCAGTGAGATTGTATATGTCGGGGTTTACTCCCTTAGCCGTATGCACTCCCAGTGCTATCCCACATAGCAATGGGTGGAACACTCTAACGTTCTTTGTTTACACAGCCTTTGTCTTGTCAGCTCCACCCCAAGCACCCACATCGACGCACGTTTATAGTTAATGCTTCTGTCTACAGACGACACGAGTGTACATTGGCAGTACTTGAGAGCGACGTCTCTGGTCAAAGGCCAACTCATTTGCCTTTTTGTTCAACCACAGGACAGGTCAATTTAAGGATGGTGAGACCGTGCGTCGTCGATTTAATGATTCCAGATAACGATATACAATGAATGAGTATCAATAGTGAAGATTCGCTAATACTAATAATTAAATCTATATCACCACACTGTTTAACAAAGTTAAACACTGTTTCCGAAATACACCACAGAAGCAGACTCATCCGCCATCTTGAAAACACCAGAAGCAAGCTAATTACACAATACCAAATTACTTGTTCCATTATTCCTTTCCATCACTTACATTCCAATGCACACATTCACAAACGTTATATATTTCAGCGCTGGTAACTGATGTTGTTAGATTAATGATAATACTTGTGTATGTGTCCTTGTGACTCCTTTTCAAACGATAGCTGATGGTTTATGACTGCATTATTGTGTGTTCTCGGGATTTATGGAAAGTTATTACATTTTGGCATCTATAACACATATGATGAATGCGTGTGTCTTTTTTTTTTGCTTAACTCATATTTATTATTGCATTCTAAGTCAGATAAACACAATTCTACATCAGTTTTACAAGTTTCATCGTCTATTCACCAAATTGACGATTTCATTGAACTACTGTCCTGAGGTAATCTCTGGTCATCCAGGTGATTGTTCTTAAAATAATGTAACTAATGATGTAACTAATGTATTCAAACGAGACGTGTTTGTAAAACTAGATCATCCTATTTATACAACGGTGTAGTTGTTCATAGTCTATCTGTATCTTGAGTAGTTCATTTCCCCATTATAATATATTTTCTCTGATCCTTCTTTCAGTATTGTTCGATAAATCATACATTTCGAAATGAGAGAACAATTTTGATTAAAATACATATTATGATTACAATTTATGTCATTTTTTCTTATCCAGGTAAAACGTATCGTTACACCAAAACGAACGGCATTCATCACCGCATGCTTGTTCATTATCTTCCTCGGCAGTGGGGCACCAGTATTTGTTGTTAACAGATTGGAAACAAGGTTCTCTTTTGTGAGAAATAAAACTATTCTGGGTCTTGTTTCCACGAAAGATCGACAACAAGTTGAGATGGTTTCTTTAGTTATCAATAATTTTTCTATTCCTGCTTGTGCCTTTGTGATCATATTAGTTTGCACAACAATTATTTCTTTCAAACTACGGAGTCAAGCAAACTGGAGAGATCAGACAATTACGGGTATAAAGGATGACAGAGTTTCCAATCGTAACAAGAAGGCAGCGAAAATGGTTGTAATGGTTTCCACATTGTTTATTGTTTGTTTTGTACCTGTTACCATTATTTTATTAGCAGCTGCCTGTTTACCCGAGCTGTCAGTTACCGGGGAGCAGTTTAGTGTAACTATTTTAATAGCTGGTTTATGTTACGTATTGGAAAACATAAACGCTTCAATGAATATATTTATTTATTATACCATGAGCACCAAATACAGAGAATTCTTCAATAAGATTGTATGTTTTCCCAAATTTTAAGCATACAATAAAGTTATGTACGTGCAACAATTATGTCTATTTATATATTTTCTAATCCAATTTGCCATACATGTGATATAATTACTTTCCTAACTCCCTATTATTCTCTAAGTTATTTTACATTCTAATATTTCTCTTACTAATTGATGGACATTTGCACCGTACTTAATATTACATATGTCTGAGTATAACATAGTAAGCATTATAATTCTCAAATCTGCAATTCAACAATTCAACAGTCAAATAGGTATACAAGACAAGGTTTACCTGCATATCACACTAATGGTTTCATGTTACATGTTGTACACATCTTCTGTCCGTCGGTCTTATTAGTCTTATACATTGTCTAATATATTAATCATTACAATCTAATCAAAATGTAGTTTTTGATTCACAGCACATGGATCTCCTACGTCATCTGGAAAGCATGTAGTCTCGGATCTGCTATTCGGGTCTGCTGTGGAACATAACAGTATGATCTAAAAAGAAGATCGTTTGAAGCAAAAAACTTGCATTATATAATGGCAAGATCTTTTTATGAAAACGAGCTTTTTTCCGAAACACGAATCTTAGATCTCTCAATAACCCGGGTTTTTACAAAATAATTTCAATGTCAATGCCTCGATATCTCGCAGATCAGTATGTACATACAATGGGTTTGTTGACAATGCTCTGATCCGTCTAGGATCTGTGTTGGTAAACATTTCGTTTTCTGACAATGTTCTGATCTCTGCTGGATCTATATTTGCACATACCGCGTTGTATCGTACTAAATGTGTGTTTCATAACATCCTTACATATGATGGCTATATGTTTTGGACTTCGTCTGTTGGTGGTCTGTCGAGTCGAATGTGACATCAGTTGTTAGGATGTCGAAACATTCCACTCGAGACAATTGGTGCAATCCTTGGATTTAAGACCACCACTACTTAGTATGTGTTCTACGTCACGAACATATTTGTCTCTGGCTGGGCAATGATCCACCATATGCCCAAATTGTCGCAACTGTGCATCTTTGAACGAATCATTCTATTTTCATATGTCTTTCTACACCTACGGTTCTAAAAAGTAAAAATAACCCACTCTATATTGATCCACCCAGAAAAAAGCCCTACCTCTGTGTTGAGTTGAATAGTCCTCTTGACTTAGCCTTGGCGAGTTCCAAATTTGATAACAACATGTGCATTTCTTAATTTCGACCAACAAGTTAGGAAATGGCTCAATAGGTTTGAATGACATTGACGAGGGATTTGTCAAACATATATCAAATAACGTGTGGCATGATAGTCTGATAACCCTTCATTGTCTTCTAACATCGTTTATGTACACTAGCAAAGTAAGTTAGCCTCGGTTAAGGTCCTAATGTTGTCAGTTTGGGTATTTCTCGAAACGGTTTTAAATGAGCCCGATGTTGTGCGTCTTCTAGGGCTCCCGTGACTATATCGTATAAGCACTACAGACCGTCCAACATGTCAGAGAAGAGATAACAAAGGTGTAATAGAACAATACTACATCGCTCATAATAGCTAACTTGTAAATCACGTATCTTAGTGGCGGTAGAAGTAGATCTTGTTCTGCAGGTTATTGCCGATTCAGGATGTTTCATCAACTCCGATAACATTTTAGGATATACCATTAATCAGTGCAATCCTTGTTTCATATAATACACAACAGTCGGATGAGACATGATTGGATATAGGACTCATTTTCACTTCAACGAAAGATGCAGGTCTTGTTTTTATGGCACCCACAGTTATGAATATGGATTTAGATGTGTAAGACATCCAAAATTCAATAAATAATCACTTGATAGCTAATGATATTGCAATCTATAAAATGCAAATCGACAGTGTACATTCACATATATTCAAATATGGGACTGACATATATCGATGCTAATCTGGGGGAGCAGTCTATAGGACAGTGCATCAACTGAATTAGCAATCGACAAAGTCTACATAAACATGTCCGGCTCAATGTCCAGCACACTCACGTAGCTTAGTCGGCCATCAAAAGCCGTTGCCCGGGGTATGGCGCTGCCGTACACAGGCAGACTCTAGGAGCCATACGTGAGCTAGACATACTTGGGGGAACCAAATAGGATCCTGGTCATCAAGGATGTGGCTGCCTCTCACCGTGAGTTACTATCACTTACACACTTCTGCCCTACCCCCCCCCCCTTTCCCAAACTTGTATACCTCTTTAAACTATTCATTTACTTTGAGGTGCCCAAAAACCTCGATAGTTATTGAGCAAATCAAATATCTTCATGTTTTTATTATTGTCACGAGTTTGTATTCATGTTTTTTTCACAATCTCATAAATATCATGTCTTTTTATTCAGATAAAAAGTATGATAACACCAACACGAAATACTCTGATTACAGTTTGTATATGCGTCATCTTCTTCTTTAGTGGATCATCAGTGTACGGGGTCCATAGCTTGGGAATGAAGTTTTCTCTTATAAGAAACAAGACCCTATTTGGTCGTATTTCCACAGACAATTATGAATAGGTTGAGATGATTGCTTTCGCCATCAATAACTTTTTCATTCCAATATGTTTATTTGTTATCGTAGTTGTTTGCACGTTAATACTATCGATCAAATTGCGGATAAATTCGCATTGGAGAAAGTCGACTACAACAATGACACAAGATCACAGAGTGTCCACTCGTAACCAGAAGGCATCAAAAATGGTTGTCATGATTTCCACTTTGTTTATTGTTTGTTTCATTCCCGTGTGTATATTTATGGTGCAATGGCTGTTTTTCAAGAGCTGTCATTGACGGAAAATACTTTAATCTATCAATTATCATCTGTGGGATTGGATATACAATGGAGAGCTTAAACGCATTGATGAATATATTTATTTACCATTTAAGTAGTAAATACAGAGACAACTTTAACAAGCTGTTCTTCAAGAAGTGTACAATTTAAAGATAATTTGTAAACAGGCTTTCACAATGACGTCAGTTCAGCTCCAATTGTTCTTGTTATTAACATCCACTTCACATGATGTCATATTTATCTAATAATTTAGATTATGTCCGCAATTGTGACATATTTTGATTTGTGTAATACATTTTACTTTGTATTTGAAATATATCTTTGTGTTTTTTGTTATTTAACAGTTGAAGCTCTATAATGGTTACGATTTAAACACTGTATTGTAATTGATATTTATATATATATCTGATTAATGTCAAGTTTGATAGACGGATATTACAGACATTAGTGTGTACCTACATCTGATTAATAGCAAGTTTGGTAGACGGGTATTACACAAAGTATTGTAAATCTATATATATATATATATATATATATATATATATATATATATATGATTATTGTTACACATAATTTGCGTGCTGTGTATGCAGCGCAGCCAAAACCACTTTCATTCACATTTTCACTGTTTCCAATTTCCAGGATAGCGAGCTGTCACTCCTCCTGTAAGTTGTGCGAGTACATGTTGTATATATCACATAAACCTGGCAGCCATAAGCTAATAAGTATGTTTAGTTTGACCACACGTTAGTTGCATGTCCCTAACAGTATATCAATGAATGTTGAACACGTGACAAAATAATGTATCCAGTTAGCAGTTTCTTCTTCTTCTTCTTCTGCGTACACAGTCAGACAGTAACCATTATTTTCTCGAAAAAAGCGGCGGTCATCCTGAGACTCTCGCCACTACCATAGAGCTTGTCTTGCAGTTCCACTGGCAATGGCCACATCTGCTCTCTCTGATCCTCGTATGTCGGGCAGTTCTGCAGCAGATGTTCAGTGGTCATTTTACCAGTACCGCACGGGCATTCGTCGGTACACCCTATCTTCAATTTGTTGAATAGGTGGTACCTCAGTCTGTTGTGGCCAGTGCGAAGTCTGAAGACGACGACCTGCTCTCTTCGGTTCAACTGGTAATAGGCATCGTTTTTGGTGTAACCAGTATGTTTGGTTTCCCATTTGGACATGTATCTGGCTTTGATAAGCCGTTTTGACTCTTCGTACGTCATACTGGTATCTGTTTGTGGTAGCCTTGCACCTTCTTTTGCCAGTCTGTCTGCCTCCTCGTTGCCTTGGATGTTGCAGTGTGACGGAACCCACTGTACCACTACCCTTTTTGGTGCGGACTGCTGGCACAGTTTGCAGAGTGCTGCTCTTAAGTCATTAAGCTCAGTGTTTTTCTGGCTTTTTAGCGCTGGGACTACTTCGAGAGCATCTGTCAGCAGGACTATATGGCTCTCATTTTCACTGTGTGTTACCATTTCTTCCACTGCCGCCCTCAGTGCCTCTGCCTCTGCTCTGAAATTGCTTGTGTACTTACCAGTAGCGAATGACAGTGTTATTTTTCTGCCATTTGGTAGGTTCAGGAATGCTCCTGCCCCTCCGTTCTGTGTAGTGTTTGTTACAGAACCGTCGGTGTATGCATGGGTCCAGTCCATGCTTGGGTAGCTTTTCGTTATGAAGCTTAGGGTAATGTCTCTCCTTTCTTTTTCACTCTGGCAGTTTTTGTTTGCAATACCTGGTATATTTTCTACCACCTCTGGAAATATATCCTGCCTCCAAGTAGGTTTTCGTACAGTAGTGATGGGTTTTGGTGTTGTTAGTGCGTTTATGGGATCTTCGTGCATCTTTGCTTTGGCTATTTCTGCAAAGTTTCTCCGCTTTAGTTTCCCATTTCCCAAATTGTTTAGTCTCTGGTACATTGGATGGTCCGTCAGTCTTCTGAGTTTCTCTGACTGCAGCTGGGCTCTGCAGTCTCTTCTATCGGTCATGGATTGCAGTTTTGTAATCTTTTCAAGTTCTACAATTGGCGTTGACTTCATGCCACCTGTTATAATTCTCATGGCTTGGTTTTGAAGTTTGTTAACTTTATCGAAGTTCGCCTTCGCTGCGGTTGTCCATGCCGCAATGCCATACTCGAGAACTGGTCTCACTCTTCCAGTGTACAGTTTCTTTAGTATGCCTTCGTCTGCTCCCCAGCTTGTGCCAGCAAGTTTCCTCATGATCGCCATTCTTTCTCTGGCTTTCATTCGGTTTCTCTCAATCTGACTTTTCCATGTCATGCGCCGATCAAATGTGACTCCCAGATAGGTTGGGTTGTCGTTTGGCTGCAGGATTTTGCCATTTAGCCTTAATTTGGTACTTTGGGGTTTTAATGAGAGCGAGAATATTGTGCACGTGGTTTTCTCCTCGTTTATTTTGACCAGCCATGAGTTCGCCCATTCTTCCAGCGATGTTAGGGCCGTCTGCATCCGATTTCTTGCTATGGTGAGATTCTTTTCAGAGGTCCACATAGCCAGATCGTCTGCAAACATTGAGCTATGGACTCTTCTTGGTATATTCTCTGTAATATCGTTTATATATACCAGGAAGAGTGTGGGTGACAATACTCCCCCTTGGGGTACTCCCTGCTCGAGTGTCACCTTTTTGCTCATCTGCCCTTGTACTTGGACTCTGGCCATTCTTTGTTTGAGGTAGTGGTTGATCCACTTGTACATCTTCCCACAGACATCACTTCTTCTTAGCTTGACTCTAAGTCCATCCTTCCAGACTTTGTCAAATGCCTTTTCCAGATCCACCCAAACAGCTACTGTGTGTTTCTGTGCCTGGTAGGCATCTTCTATCTCCTGGGCTATGAGGATGACCTGGTCCTCAGTGGATCTGTGCTCTCTAAAGCCGGCTTGCTGTGGAATTAGTATTCGTTTTTCTTCCAGATGCCACATCAGTCTGGTGTTTATCATCCGTTCCATCAGCTTGCCAACACAGCTCAGTAGGCTTATGGGCCTGTATCCATTTGGATCTGTTTTGTCCTTCCCTGTTTTTGGTACTGGTACCAGTATTGCATCTTTCCATGCCTGGGGTACAATACCCCTTTTCCAGCTTTGGTTCAGGACTGATAGTAGTTTCTTCTTCGCTGTTTGGCCCAGCCCCATCAGCATTTCGTTTGTTATCTCGTCTTTTCCGGGAGATTTCCTTTTCTTTAGTGTACTCATAGCCTCTTCCATTTCGCGCATTGTTAGTTTGGCCATCATGTGCTCTTCAGGAGCCGTATCTACGTTTTCGTGTCCCTTTAGCTCTTCGCTAATGTCTGTATGCTTATCTGCAGGGACCTCGATGTGGTTTGCTCTGGCATAGTGATCGACAAAGGCGTTTGTGGCTTTCTTACCTGTGATCAAGTTCTCGCCCTGCTTGATAGTAATTTGTTTATTTGACGGGGTTTCGTCGTTCATGGCTCTGACTAGCTTCCATAGCTTGTTCCCGTCTTTGTCCAGGTTCAGACTTTCCGTTTTATTTTTCCAACTTTCTCTTGCTGTTTGCTTGAGAGTGTGTTTGTACTTCGCCGCGGCGGCTTTGAGGGCGATGTTTGCCTCCATGGTTTTTTCTCGTTCTGCCATGTTCCTAGCATTTGTTACTGCATCTTCCACTTTCTGTAACTCATCATTCCAGTAGGGCTTATAGTTTTTCCTAGCTCCTCTTGGGATGGTTTCAGTGGCGGCTTGCATTATTGCCTTGCTTAGGCTCTCCACCATGGGCTTCATTTTGGTGTTTCGTGTGTTGATGGTTTCACACAGCCCATCTGTCAGGATTGCAAATCTGTCCCAGTCGGCTCGTTTGTAATTCCAACGTGGGAGCGGTTTTGTTTCCTGTGGGCTTACTTCCATGTCAATGGTTAGCCTGATCGGCCTGTGGTCGCTACCTGCCAGTTGGTTCAGCACCTGGCGGTCTATTTTATAGTGTATGTCCTGTGTGGAGAAGGCCAAATCTGGAGTCGAGGTGGTATGCCATGTTCTTGAATAGAAGCTAGGGCAATCCTTCGGCCTATTGATTAGAGAGAGATTTGCATCTATCTCCCAATCTTCCACTTCGTCACCTCTGCTGTCTGTGTCAGAGTATCCCCATCTCTCCGAGTGGCTGTTGAAGTCTCCAACTACTATGCAGTTGGAGTCTCTGACCTCCATACTCGAGAGCGATAGGTCTCTGTTTGGTGGTCCGTACAGATTGAAAATGCGGAGCTTCGTCTCTTGAGCCATTATGTCAACTCCTACAATTTCTGCTTGTCCGGTGTGATTGACAGATACCGCGCTACTCGGTATGCTGTTTCTGGTCAGTATCAGGACCCCTCCTTTGTGGCCTTCTCTATCGAGACGGTAGGTCTGGTATTCTCTGATTGAGAATTTATGGTTATTGTTGGGGTGCGTTTCCTGGATACATGCCACGTCAATCTTACCTTCATGCATGTGATGTGTTAGGGAAAGTTTTTTGTTAATGACTCCCTCCGTTTTCCACTGTAGTATTTTGAGGTTCTTGAGTTTTTGGTCAATAAAAGTTGCCCCATAGCAATGTGCCTTGACTCCACGACACATGGGCGGGTGACCACCAGTAGTCAAGGGTGGGCCCCTTCGAGGCGTGAGGCCCGGCGCTATCGCTGCCTGGCGGGTCTCCTCAGGATGAGCGCCATACGTTTTTCGAATAGGTTGTGCTGCCATCATACTGTGATTTACGTTGCACTGTTTTGTTAGGCTTGCGGCCCCGTGCATCCGATTTCAACAGGCGTTTCTGTAGGGATGCCCTCCTTAGCCTTTGGCTGTCCCCAGCCTATCTGCAAGGCAGCAGTTGTTTACGATCAGAGTTTTCTCTCCTATGGAAGTTGTCTTACCAGACTTTCGAGTCTTCACTACTCGTGTCTATAGGGTGCAATGATGATGATATATGAGATGGACTGGTTTACCCGGAAGAGAGGCAGTCCAGTGTGTCTGTATCCCAGGATCGTCACGTCCTGCCAGAAACGTAGCATTTGCATGTGAGTGGGGTATCTCTTTTTCCCTTTGTTTTCTTGGCTTCTATGCAGGGATGGTACGCCTAGCATTCCCCGCCACCTGGGGTGTTGACACAGTGGGGCAGGTGTGCAATGTCCGCTGGTCTGCATCTCTTATGCGTCCAGCATGATAGTTATGGCTGATAACGTACAGAGGTAGATATCGTAGCCGGAGTGCATTTCGCCAGAGGACAAGCCTGGTAATGTCACAGAGATGTTGATCGCCTGGTGTGCGGACAACTCTCATGGTCAGTGGTTGAGTCTTGACAGTTCACAGTGAGGTGGCTGCTCTACTGTTTTCGACACCCCGACCAGGTTCTAAGTCTTTGGTTGGTGTTTTTTCGCACCCCATCGCCGTATAGGGTGAGTATCAAGCAGTTGTCCGCCCGCTTTGATTTGCGGGCGGCAAGGACCTCTTACTGTGGCTCTACCTGATAGGGCTGGGGCGCAAGCCCCAGGTCCCGAGCATGTAGGAGCCTCCCATTGCAGTGGTGCTGAGATTTTGGGCGGGATTGCGGCTTACAAGGGTTCGGCCGTAATCCCCCACATGGTAGCCTCGCGCCCTTGGCTTATCAGCCTGGTACGTGAACCAAAGTGTCTGCGGCTCCTCTCGATTTGAGCTGGTTTTCCGTAGCAGCGCCCTGCCATTTGTAGGATAAAACTGACCTGTCTTCAGATGATCTATTTCCAGCACCCGTTCACTATTTGGTCAGACGAATTTATTGAGGGCTTTTGTTTGTCAATGACCAGGTATTTGAAATCTGCGGTTTCTGCGGAGTTAAACACGGTTTCCGTAGCGTTTTTTCATTTGAGTGTTTGAGAGCTGACTTGTCATCCGTGAGTCTAATACCAGCGTACGTTCATTATTAGACCTAAACGGCAGTGCTCTCGATTTGTCAGTTGTTCTACAGTATTGGCGTGTTCAGTCAAATTAAGCCGCATGTTCCACACCTGGTGGTGCCCTTCCGTCAATTCCCTTAGCGAGACAATCAAGTTTCTTAGAGGGTAGCCCCAAAATTTTCGAGGGTCTAATTCCAGCACATGTTCTCTATTAGACCCCACGAAGGTGTACTTTTTGATAGTCATTCTGCAGTATTGGCGCGGTAAGTTAACTTAGGACTCAGGCTCCACTCCTGATAGTGCTCTTCCGTCAATTTCTTTATCAAACACTGGATGCAGACAAAACCGAGCCACAGGGGGCATAGCCCCAGATTTCTGGGGGTCTAAGTCCAGCACCAGTTCCATATTAGGCCCCAGAAGAGTGGTCTCGGCATGTCAATCATTTAAGTGTTGGCCGTGTTGAGTCAAATTAAGCCGCAGGCTCGACTCCTGTTGGTGCCCTTCTGTCAATTCCTTTAAGTTTCAGCTTTGCAACCATACTTCCCCCGGAACCCAAACACTTCGGTTTCCCGGAAGCTGCGCGCAGAGTCATCGAAGCAACTCCTGCGGATCGCTAGTCGGCATCGTTTATGGTCAGAACTACGACGGTATCTGATCGTTTTCGCGCCTCTGACTTTCGTTCTTGATTAATGAAAACATTCTTGACAAATGCTTTCGCAGTAGCTCGTCTTTCGGCGATCCAAGAATTTCACCTCTAACGCCGCAATACGAATGCCCCCGTTTGTCCCTGTTAATCATTACCTCCAGTTCCGAAAACCAACAAAATAGAACCGAGGTCCTATTCCATTATTCCATGCACCATTATTCAGGCATCCGAGGCCTGCTTTGAACACTCTAATTTTTCAAAGTAAACGCGCCGGCCACCCAGGACGCTCAGCGAAGAGCACCCGTGGGAGAGAGCCGGCAGACGGTAGGGCAGGAGACAACGGGCAGTGAACCGGCGCGAGCCGGACCGCCCGCCTGCGCCTGAGATCCAACTACGAGCTTTTTAACTGCAACAACTTTAATATACGCTATTGGAGCTGGAATTACCGCGGGTGCTGGCACCAGACTTGCCCTCCAATAGATCCTCGTTAAAGGGTTTAAAGTGTACTCATTCCAATTACGGGGCCTCGAAAGAGTCCCGTATTGTTATTTTTCGTCACTACCTCCCCGTGCCGGGAGTGGGTAAGTTGCGCGCCTGCTGCCTTCCTTGGATGTGGTAGCCGTTTCTCATGCTCCCTCTCCGGAATCGAACCCTGATTCCCCGTTACCCGTTACAAACATGGTAGGCATGTCACGTACCATCGACATTTGATAGGGCAGACATTTGAAAGATGCGTCGCCGGCACATGAGGCCATGCGATCAGCACAAAGTTATCCAGAGTCACCAGTGGGGACGCCGCAACCCCGCGAGGGGAAACGACGATTGGTTTTGAACTAATAAAAGCGCTCTTTCCGCGAGGGTCGGAGCTTGGTAAGCATGTATTAGCTCTAGAATTGCCACAGTTATCCAAGTAGGATCGTGTCATCTAAGGAACCTCGACTGATTTAATGAGCCATTCGCGGTTTCACCGTGAGACAGTGTGAACTTAGACATGCATGGCTTAATCTTTGAGACAAGCATATGACTACTGGCAGGATCAACCAGATATCTGTCGGAGACGTACGTACAGCACACACCGGTCGGCGGAGGAAGGGTGTGTAAAAAGCCTCACTGGGACGGCCGCAGGGACCGACTGACGGGACGGACGGAGGGTTGTTCCACCCGTCCCCCACTCCGTCGACCTAGGACCGCCTGACAGGGGCCTCCCACACGCACCAGACGACCGACCGACCGGGCTCGCTCGAGGAGGGATGGCAGCGCTCTGTGCAGAACGGATCCCAACGACCTCGGCGACGAATTTCACTGGGACTAGAGACACAATTTGGCCTGCCGGCCTGCTTTTCTCCGTAGGGAGAACGCAGGGCCTCGCGAGGCAACGATTCCTGCTTTCCATTTGCCGGTCACAAGCTCTTTGCGAGAGTCGGACCACCAGCGAGACGTACTGTCGAGCTCTGCTATAAGCCTTAGATAAATCACCACGGACGGACCACGTTTCCTGATACGGACCAGACTAGCGCACCTCGGTGGAGGAGCCACTACCACAAACCGCACCCAATTCGCACTACGGGGAAAGGCAGGCGAGCGTTTTCCGCAAGCCCGCGCTATCGCTCCGCCTGGCGGGACTGAGATCGCTTTACGAACACTGGTTGAAATTGAGTCGCCGCGGCGAGACAACTACCCCAGATGGCGAACTATTTAATAGGCTAGAGTCTCGTTCGTTATCGGAATTAACCAGACAAATCGCTCCACCAACTAAGAACGGCCATGCACCACCACCCACCGAATCAAGAAAGAGCTATCAATCTGTCAATCCTTACAGTGTCCGGACCGGGTGAATTTTCCCGTGTTGAGTCAAATTAAGCCGCAGGCTCCACTCCTGGTGGTGCCCTTCCGTCAATTCCTTTAAGTTTCAGCTTTGCAACCATACTTCCCCCGGAACCCAAACACTTTGGTTTCCCGGAAGCTGCCCGCAGAGTCATCGAAGCAACTCCTGCGGATCGCTAGTCGGCATCGTTTATGGTCAGAACTACGACGGTATCTGATCGTCTTCGCGCCTCTGACTTTCGTTCTTGATTAATGAAAACATTCTTGACAAATGCTTTCGCAGTAGCTCGTCTTGCGGCGATCCAAGAATTTCACCTCTAACGCCGCAATACGAATGCCCCCGTTTGTCCCTGTTAATCATTACCTCCAGTTCCGAAAACCAACAAAATAGAACCGAGGTCCTATTCCATTATTCCATGCACCATTATTCAGGCAGCCGAGGCCTGCTTTGAACACTCTAATTTTTTCAAAGTAAATGCGCCGGCCACCCAGGACGCTCAGCGAAGAGCACCCGTGGGAGAGAGCCGGCAGACGGTAGGGCAGGAGACAACGGGCAGTGAACCGGCGCGAGCCGGACCGCCCGCCTGCGCCTGAGATCCAACTACGAGCTTTTTAACTAGTTAGCAGTTTATTTCATGACCTTTTGAAATATAGACTTGCCACAAAGGATTGTTGGTTTCCATTGTTAGACGGACACGCCAACACATAATCGCCCGGTGCGCCGAAGTAGGCGAGTGCATAGATATGAGTCTATACTAATGGCAGGAATATCGATGTAAATGTAGGTAAGTGGGTAGAGACTAAGGTGTGCACGTTATATCTCCGTAGCGGAGATAATCTACTGGGTTCCATATTTAGGCTACTCAAAATTAGATAACTGGCACAATTGAAGTCTGAGAAGCGATACTTACTCATTAACAAAATCGAGAAATATTTTCTGACATGTATAGCTAGAGCAGGAACCAGGAATGCCAATACATGTTACTGTACAATCATATGAAAAGAATGAAATGATGCGCCAATTGAAAGGTCTAGCTGGACCTGCATGAGTCAATAGTACAGATGAGCGAGACATGATAATATCACGTAGAGAGTGTGAATCAAACAGTTTTGTAAAAGCGACCATGTAAAGGAGAACGGAGTGTTATTCCACACAGTAAGTAGCTCTGCCTGAAAGTTATACCGAAAATAAATCAAAGCAGAATTAAGGGAAGAAGACGGTAGACAGAGCAAACAGACAGAAGCAGACCAACAGGACGGGCAGAAAGACGGAGCAGCTCCGTCGAAATACAGACGTATCTTAGAGACAGTCAACAATGGAGTCGAGAAATATAATCGCAGAAACAAGACGTCGAAGGGAGATGTACTCGTATATACAAAAAGCGATGAAGAGATACTGTGAATAATTGTGTGAGAATGGGAGCATTAAATGATATGCATGAAAGAAGAGAGATTACCTGTAACTAGAAAAGAATGTAATACAATATGGTATTCAACCTCACCTAAAAACAGAACACCTGAGATTGGTATCTATCGAAATCCTCAAAACAGTGGGCCGGACTACAACATGTCCTAATTTTAAGCATGTTAATGATATTGGGTGAGGGGCCCAGTGGTCTCGAGGTAATGTGTTCGCCTCGACAGATGGAGGTCGCGGTTGAAATACGCTGCATTTGTTCTACCTATTCGTGTATATGAGTGCGAAACCTGGACCGTCTATAATCATCATGTCGCAAAATTAAACCACTTCCACATGCGTTGTCTGCGCAAACTAATGAAAGTTAAATAGCAGGACTTAGTACCAAACACATTTATGTTAGCTCGATCTAGTATGTTCAGTATACACGCCATGCTATGTGCAGCATGGACTGGCCATATGGTACACATGTCGAATCAGCGTCTACCCAAAGTGATGTTCTACGGTGAACTGCAAAACGGCAATAGAGTAAGCGGTGGTCAGCGGAAACGGTACAATGACACGCTTAAGAAATCGCTGAGCCGTATAGTATTAACCATGATGACTGGGAAATAATCATCACCAATCGCACAGACTGGCGCATAACTATTGCTGAGGTTGTTCACAGACATGCTGCATTATTAATTCATGATGTTATTCAGAGACGATCGCTGCGCATGTCCGCTTAAATTAACCCTTCTTCAACATCGGTGGTAGTGGTTGTCCTATTTCCGTGTACTCAATGCGACAGTCAATTCATGGCTACCGTTTGGCCGTCTAAGAGCTCATTCGAATAGTAAATGCTGAAAAAGTGGTCCTCGTCGATTACGATGGACAAACAACATCACCCAATAATACACGGTAACAAATCGTTGAACATGGCATGTCTTTGGTAATCTTTACAAAATAGAGGCTCTAAGCACAATACTACTGTTGTATACGATATATTGATGTGTATTATCACCTGTTGATGTGTATTTCGTCATCTAAAGGCAAGTCGGTTTGCGTTTGTCAGTATTTTCCTGTGACATTTGATTTGAACTGGAAGCACTCAGGCATCTGACATCACTGAAACCGAACAATGATGATACTGGACCAACGGCTGAAAGAACCCGTCATGAACGCACAATTTGACTACGTGTTATGAAACTTACACCATGCTGGATAATGCCAGGGCCAACGGGCTAATACGAAGGACATCACTCAAAGCTGGACAGGTTGCGCGCTACCGGGTAGACATGGCTACCCTTAGTGACACTATATTACCCGGCGAAGGTCAGCTTACATAGACTGGAGACGGTTTCACATATTTATTGAGTGGCAGTGTCATCAATGAAAGACGTGAGTATGGAATTGGATTCGCTGACCAATTTCCTTCTGGTCGTGACCTTGCAATGCAACTGTGGAACGTCAATGATAATTTAATATCTCTTCGGCTCTCACTTAGTGAGGGGAGATGTGCAACTTTGATCAGTACATATGCCCCGATAATAACGATGTCTGAGGTAGCAAAGGTGTATTTCTACATGAATCCACACCATCATTCTGTCCGCCAACAGTCCGACAAGCTCGTAATCTTGTTTATGATTTCAATGCTAGAGTCGGTTCTGATAATCACAGTACTTGGGGCACACGCTATAGGAGAGTGATACAGTAATGGCGAACTATCGCTGGGTCTGTGCGCATTTCATGAGAACACCATCACACATTCCATGTTTCATTTGACTTCCCAAAACATACATCGTGTATGAACCCTCGATCTAAGCAGTGGCAAGTCATCGACTGTGTAATCATTCGTGGAATGATAAACATGACACGAGTGTGATTAAGGCCATGTGTGCGCTGAGTGATGGACAGAACACGGACTTATTGTCTGGAAACTCGTCATTTATATGGAACTTTTGCATCGTCATCTAGGACTGAATAGGTTCAACATCTCCAAGCTACAAAACGCTACACACACGCACATGCCTTTGTCAGTAAATTGAACAGTCGTCTGTCGAGAGAGAGCAGCCCCCACTGAACAATGTGAATACTTTAATAGCCTTTCTCAGCCTTTCTCGGAGATGCAATGCAATTATCTGCAAATGATTCCATGGGTCATGTGACTCAAATTAAAAAAAACTGGCTCGACGAAAACGACGTAGCAATCAGGATCATATTTGAAAAGCAAAGCCTTTTCTGACTGTTTCAATGCGACGCCTATCATATTCCAATTATACTACATTCAAAAACATACTTAGGTTGTACAACGCAAGCTCATCTCCAAACAGGAAGCCTGGCTTTACGACATGTTTTTAACAATTCAGAGGAATGATGATGCCGATGACTCGACGCGGTAATACTGCGCAATGAAGGCTTTTTACGTCCCTTCATTAATTGCATATTCTCAGTGCTGGCGACACGGCGCTATTGACTAAAACGAATAATGTTTTGGATAGCTGGATGATCATTGTGACGTTATTATCAACTGTCCGTACATTATACAAGCACACACTATAGCTAATCTGCCCCACGCTACTATTAACCTTGACCTCGAACCAAACGAGGCATATGTCAGAAAAGCTATAAGCTCGATATCCAGAGGCGAGGCTCTCGGGTCTATTTCCATCTCGGCCAAGCTGGGATACAGTGTTTCTTTGAGAACTGATCGAACGATTTCGTTGTATTCGGGTAGCCGTGAAAGTTTCACAAGAGATTCAATATTAATAATCACATAAAGAATCTCGTTGCTGTCAATCGCAGACAAAATTCTGACCTGAGTCCTGATCAATCGCCTAACTGGTTAGCTTGATTAAAGTTGATTCCCTGAGAGTCAGTGTGGTTTCCGTGCAGGTCATGATACAGTTGACATGATACATACATCACGTTAACTGCAAGATTAATTTCAAGAACATAATTCTGACCAGTACAGTTTGTTATTTAAACAAAGACTTTGACATCGCCAATAGGGATGAACTCTGGAAGACCTTAGCGAAGTTTCGCTGCCCTGACATAGTCATTCCAGTTGTCTGCCAAATTCATGATGGCAAGATGGCTCGTGTACTCATGATGGCTCGCGGCGTGTGCATAGAACCAAACATTAATTTAAAAAATCTTCCGGCAGTCACAAGTTTCTTCTTCTTCTTCTTCTTCGTACGCAGTCAGACAGTCACCATTATTTTTTCGAAAAAAGCGGCGGTCATCCTGAGGCTGTCGCCACTGCCATGGAGCTTTTCTTGCAGTTCCACTGGTGATGGCCACATCTGCTCTCTCTGATCCTCGTATGTCGGGCAGTTCTGCAGCAGATTTTCAGCGGTCATTTTACCAGTACCGCACGGGCATTCGTCGGTACCACCTATCTTCAATTTGTTGAATAGGTGGTACCTCAGTCTATTGAGTCACACGTTTCAACTATATAGGGGGTAGAGATGCACATATTGAGAGTGAGTTCAACAGCAGAATTGATAATCTGAGCTCACGTCACGGTATCAGTGCCGCCACCGAGGTGCAAAAAAGTAAGAAGATATCGTGATATGCACTCTGCTGCTTTCCTGTAAAACATCGACAGTGCATATCACTCATGTCAGGCAGCTAAATTGTTGTTTTCATTTGAGCTTTCTAAGTTCAGAATCAGGTGGCGGGACTAAGTGATTGAACCTGAAATTGGTAGCGTAACTAACACATTCTTGCACTTTTACAAATGTCTCGAGTAAGATGGACGGACATGTTGTTCGCATCCCATATGGGCGCTTACCAAAGCAGCTATTCTACAGTGAACTCACAGTAGATAGAAGCTCGCGGAGGGGAGGGGGGAATTAAGACACTCTTTGACATTGTCTTGGAAAGGCTTCAACAGTGACGTCACCTCATCAGAGATGCTTGCAAAAAAAAAACCAGTACAATCTAGCACGCTAGTATCACATCACCGAATGTGCTCAGATCGCAAAGAGTACATTCATAGCGGAGGCTCATCGAAATCGTGCTGCAAACCCCCCCCCCCCCCCCCCCCCAAAAAAAAACAACAACAACAAAAACAAAACAAAACAAAACAGAAACAAACACCAAAATACAACACACTATGACTCCACAGCAGGATCCCCTGTGGCAGAGCATGACGTCCAAGGTTTGGTCTATACAGCCATAAGAAATATCATTTTGCAGTAACACGCTGATGATGTCGCGTTCTTCTCTCGCGATGGGCATTTGTTATGCATATATATCTATACATATATATGATCCTGATATAATGATTCAAGACATACAGAGAGTCACCAGGTATGTGAGGAGTAACTATGGAGGCATTATCGTGTTAATGAAAAAATAGACGCTTTGCAACTGCGTGCAAAGACAATCGTGTACTAGTCGACTGGCAGCAGCTGCAATTGTGCTAACACGAAATTAAAACGGCAACAAAATAAACTGTGACACCCACAGAATAATATATCTACTTAGCCATTATGGTGAACTGTATGTAACGATTCCAGAGTAGAGAATAACATTTCTGTTGAACCTCACTTGTCTAAAAGTGAAAATTTGGAAAGACATTTTAGACACAGCCATCAGGGAAGAGGCTTTTGTAGACCATTTCACCGAGACGGAGGTCGCAAATAGCCTATGCACCACCAAAAACACTGTCCCAAGTCCTGATGCAGTACATCACATCAAGCAGTTGGATGAGACAGAGATAAGAAAAATGGTGAAGGAGTTCATTCACACTATATAACGGTCATCTTTGCATGAGGACTGGCTTCATAGCTATATGTGCCCACTGCCTAAACCTATTTAGGACTCCATTCTTCTCAGCAGCTATCGAATAATTACCATTAAGAATGCATATGGAAATATTCCCGAGAAGACAGTGGCCACGAACATATTGGACTACCTTAAACTGGAGCACATTCTAACCGATACGCTGGGCAGCTATAGAACAGCGAAGGATACCTGGGGTAACGCTTGAACTTTCGCCTATGATGTGAAGGAGAGTTTTCAGTCAAAGCAAGAAACAGTCGCCGTGGCACTCGACTTGGAAGACGCATACAACCTTGCCAATTGTTGGACCATTTTTTACATGCATGAAGCCGTGGGGTATAAGCCCGAGGCTAGTTATTTGGATATCAGCTGCCCTGATATAATAAATAGTGGCTCTAAGTGTGGGATCGTGGACATCAGAACCGAGGCGAATATGTCCAGGTTTGCCTCAATGGTCTCCGCTCTCACCAGTGCTGTTCAACAGTAAACGTGGCTAATATTTAACCGACAGGGAAAGAGCGAACTTCAACATTTGCCGATGACATCCTAACGTACATAAATGACTCAGCCAGGCAAGAGATGGTCAAAATCATCCAGGAAACTTTAAAATCAATCCAAGTGAGGCTTGCATGATGTGGTGCTCTTTGAATATTTCCATAGTAAATGCGGAATTCCCGGGCATCACATATGATAGTTGCACCATTGACAGGTGAGACAGGTTGAAATACCGTGCAGTGACATTTGACCGCAGTCTCTCCTATAAATGCCTGTTCAAGAAGTTCGCCTAAAAGAGGAGAAACTTTGATTTTAAACATATGTCTAAGAGACTGCTGGCTAGTCTTGGGACGATGAGAATATCATCGGATGTCTCGAGTAACTAGCATCTGCGGGCAACGGGCAACGACTACGCTGCCTTGTGGAAACCTCGGAATAGGGTTGGCCCACGGAAATAAGCCCAGACAGACAATCCGGAGTGGTAGCACCAAAGGCTGGATTATTTCAAAATTGCGAACTCACGCCCGCAGCTCTTGCAGCTGAGCTGCGCCGAATTGCCATGCTTTCGTTTACTTAGGATTACACCAGCGAGGCCGAGAGGGGGATCCTGGAGTGCTGGAGCCCAGTGTCTCCATATTCAGCGCTCAGATTTGCTCCTGGTGAGGCTACTTACATGGTGCCACTGGAATGGTCCACAACGATTGAGACACATATGAATATGACAAAAAAGCGTAATTGCAATCGTCGAGGAAATACACTTGACCAACTAATGCCAACGAAAGCTTTTCATTGCGTTTATCATATAAGTTGACGGTCATTGTTGTTCTTAATGAATGCCCGTAATGTGGACATTTACTCGTTTGTGCCCCCTAAAAAGAGAATTAGTGGCGGTTTGTAGTGGCTTTCTTCGCCTCCCAAGCGAGCTGATGAAAGTGGGCAGGGGTCCTCCAGGCGATTGTGTTTCTCGTTTTATCTGCGTGTCGCTCGCTACAATGAAGATCAACTCTCTATTTGCCAGACTGCAATGACACAGCTTGTTTCAGCAAAGGGCGAAACAGTGAGATGGTGATGTTTGTCAGTACATTTCAGCTGATCTCGATAGCATTGTCCGTTCAGTATGTTCTGCTTTATCAAACGTTGGTCTCATTTTTAAGAAAATACGTAATTGAGGTCCCACTCCTCAAATTCTTGTAACGCGTCTATTAGTTTAGCAGAAAAAAGCTGTCTTTTATGCTTATTAATCAGGTTTGTATTCGCTCATTGCAAACGACAACCTATACTACCTGGGAGTCACATTTGAACGGTGCATGACATGGAAAAGTCAGATCGAGAGAAATCGAATGAGAGTCAGATAAAGAATGGCAATCATGGCACAAGCTGGGGGGCAGACGAAAGTATACTAAAGAAACTGTACACTGGAAGAGTGAGACCAGTTCTCGAGTATGGCATTGCGGCATGGACAACAGCAGCAAAGGCGAACTTTGATAAAATTAGCAAACTCCAAAACCAAGCCACGAGAGTTATAACAGGAGGCATGAAGTCAACGCCAATTGTAGAACTTGAACAGATTACAAATCTGCAATCCATGACCGATAGAAGAGACTGCAGAGCCCAGCAGAAAGCAGAGAAACTCAGAAGACTGACAGACCATCCAATGCATCATCGACTAAATAGATTTGGAAATTGGAAACTAAAGCGGAGAAACTTTGAAGAAATAGCCAAAGCAAAGATGAGCGAAGACCGTGTGATCCCATTAATAACACCAAAGTCCATCACTACTGTACCCAAACCTACCTGGAGGCAGCATATACTTCCGGAGGTGGTATACAATATACCAGGTATTGGAAACAAATACAGCCAGACTGTAAAAGAAAGAAGAGACATAACCCTGAGGTATATAGCGAAAAACTACCCAAGCATGAACTTGACCCATGCATACACGGACGGTTCTGTAACAAACACAACACAGACAGGAGAGGCAGGGGTATTCCTGAGCCTACCAAATGGTAAAAAAATAACACTGTCAGTGGCAACTGGAAAATACTCAAGACATTTCAGAGCGGATGCAGAGGCATTGAGTTCTGCAGTAGAAAACAAAGGTGACAGGCAAAAGAAATGAAAGCCATATAGTCCTGTTTACATATGCCCTGGCCGTAGCCACATCACTAAAAAGCCAGAAACATAATGAACTTAATGATTTAAGAGCAGTACTCTGTCAACTATACCAGCAGTTCGCACCAAAAATAGTAGTGGTACATTGGGTTCCATCCCACTGTAACATCCAAGGCAACGAGGAGGCAGACAGACTGGCATACGATGGTGCAAAACTAATCCAACCAGATTCTAGTATGACATACGAAGAGTCAAAACGGCTTATTAGAGACCAAATGAGAAACAGAACATACTGGCTACACAAAAAACGATGCCTATTATCAGTTATTAGAGTAGAGCAGGTCGTGGTCTTCAGACTACATGCCACAATAGACTGAGGTACCACCTATTCAATAAATTATTGAAGATATGTGGCACAAACCAATGCACGAGTGGTACCGGGAAAATGACCTCTGAACATCTGCTGCAAAACTGACCGACATACGAGGATCAGAGAAAGCACATGTGGCCATCACCAGTGGCAACACTAGACAAGCTCTATGGCAGTGGCGACAGCCTCAGAATGACCGCTGATTTTTCGAAAAAAATACAGGTTGACGTCTGACAGCGTACGAAGAAGAAGAAAAAGAAGAAGAAGAAGAAGAAGAAGAAGAAGAAGAAGAAGAAGAAGAAGAAGTACTCGCTCATTAAAATAAGAATTATATAAGTAAATAGTTCAATACAAACACATATATACATTTATATAAGCATACATTTTCAATGGCGATTAAAACAAGTGAGCTTTCCATTTTTGTAAACATTTTATTTATACCATTACAATTACGTTTTCTTTATATCAGAGACTACGTCCAGTTTTCTCTCTGCCAGTTCTCAATGTCCATACTGTTACCCCGGACCTACGAGAGTCAATCACATCGAGTTGCCGGTTTCTGCCTGAGAAATAAATAATAGATTAGGAAGCATAATAATATTAGTCATTTCTGCAAACGTTTCAACATTATTTGTTGTTTGGTAGTTCCCGTTGTAATATAATATAATACAATGTAAACAGCATCGTTACATTGTTAAATATGATTGGTCATAATTTTTAATAAAACGAAAATTAGATGGCACATATGTCTACTTGTATAAAAACCTGCATCGTTTAGTTAATGTTACAATACAATCTAGTTTTACGATAACATGACATTCCTTATCGTTAGTAATCATATGTAGGAAATGAGAGTAGTGTCAGCTAATCACTAATACTTATGAATTGCTAGAAAAAACTGTGAAAATATACATAATTAAAGTCACTTATTTACTCTAAAATATACTATTAAACATTGAATGTCTTTGACATCCAATAATGTGTGCGTGTTTTTGAGTATTGTCAATTTAACAAAGTCGTTAGTGTTACAACTCTGCTTTCAGAAATATACGGTCTCAACATATGGACCAACATTACTTCACAACGAATGATTTATAAATGCAACCTGGGACAAAATAATGTCATGTTTTTCATTATAATTATTGCAACAGTACAAATTATTGATCTACTGCCACGAAATCAATGTTAATTTAACGCATAAGTTCATGTTTTCATTCGTTCAGACCATCGACTATATGTTCTAATTTATTTAAACTCAAGAACATATGTGTGTTGATAACACATACTGTGTGCTAGTCGGCCAGCCTACTATATAAGATGTTAATCGTTCTTTTTAGGGACAATGAGGCTAACGTCTGGTCGGGGAAAACGCACTGATCAGACAAAGTTAGCCAGGGTCAGGAGATATATACTGGCCAAGACCCTCACCTGACCTCCTCGTTGGTCGTCCTGGAAACGGGCTGTTGTTGAGGACAACAGTCTGGGTAACAAGGTGAGGTTCGACGTGATCCCCGTAGTAGTTAGTGACACTTAGATTAAGCAAAACTAAGCACAACCGCCTGGAGGATCCCGGTCTACCTTCATCAGCACATTCGAAATGTGAGGAAAGCTACTGCAACCCACAACTTAAGGTCCTATTCAGGGCGCACACACATTGTGGGCATTTGCAAACAAACAACTAATAGTTGTTGTTTTGTTTTTTGTATGTGGACATGATCACATTTTTTGCAGAAAACACTAACCGAAACAAGCATTTCGAAATAAATATCCGAGCTAATACATATCATTATCATATAATGGCGACATTGGACGACATATTCGATATAAGTGATCACGTAACTAACATTTATGCATGGCTTGTCTACGGTGTAGGCTGCCAATTCGTGAACATCTTTGGCATCGTCACAAACATTATTAATATCATTTGCTTAGTAAAGCAAGGTGTTCAAGATTCTGTGAACATCAGTCTTATAGGTACATGCTTGTGGCACCATTACAAGTATGCATTGTCTTATACTGTTCATCTTCAGGTTCTTCATTACGCAGTTGTTAGAATAAAAACAAAACAAAATATACATCGTTCCTTTACTGTGACTCTAACGTATAATTTCTAAAACATAAGAACAAAAGTTATTAGGTAGACTACATTATGGATTTGTAATTTACCTTCAGGAACAAAAACCGAAAGCTGTACCAATGATTTAAACGCGTATCCTTGTGATCTCAAGAGCAGCATCAACACGACTCGCCCAGTTATTGTTGCGAGCTTTGCCATTTCTAGAACTTTGTTACTTCATACTGATAACATGGATTCACTTTCTATATAATGTATACATTTGAACCTTCTTGGAAAAATAAGAATATGCTAATCAATGTTTATTAGTGAAGAGCACGTGGCATTTTTGTTTCTAAAATGTGCAACACATGGTCCAAAAAAATCCAACAGTTATAGACACATTGTACTATCTGTAACAACATTGTTCTCAATAAAGAATTGTGTCTTTTAATATGACCGAACAATTTTATATTTCATATGTGTAGTGTCTATCAACATGTATTTACGCATGTCTTCTCTGGTCAAGACATGACTATACGTGTGTATCTCTTTCTCATATCAATATACGGCGAGCAATTATTGAATGATGTTACTGTTGCCAACTGGCTAGAGTACAGGTTACTGAGTAGCCTAATGTCTTTACCATCAACAATAATTTTTGTAGAAACTCAAATAAAATTTCGTGTTGGACTCTGTCAAAAGCGTTGCTATGGTTTACGAAATACACATAGACCCTCTTCGTTGTGCTTTTATGGACTGTTATTTCAGCATCCGAAGACAGAGTATTGCATCTCTATTCCCACTGTACTGCTTAAAACAAAACTGTTGAATATGTACTTTAATTTCGTTGTTATGTTTTCCCGGAATGATCTTGAGCAGACGTTTGGCCAGATGACTCATTAGGCTGTTTTTTGTTGACAGGTTGTACTATCGAATAAGGACCGATGTCTTCAAATCGTTCTGTATGTATCCTGGATTGTATATACCATTGTACACATGTGTAACTAAACATAGCACAGAGGCCTCTAATAGGTTTCTAACATTGAATTAAAGGGTGGATACCCTTCTGTGTTCTGTACCTGTGTCTTGCATACTATGGTATAGTGGAAGAGTTCCTTCACATACTCTGACCTTCACTTTAAAAAATCCACCTCATCAAATATAAGCGATTTATATGTATATGTAATATATATTTCTCCTTCTGCATGCATTTTCCAATTTGACATGATCTAATTTTCTCAAGCAAATCCTTACTTCAATGTCTACTCGATGTATCCTTTATTGTTTTACATTTTTCTTGCATCCATTTTCTTGCTCTAGTCTACACAATCTGCTTATCTTTTTATTATTACCTGTACGATACGGTCTGCCCTTGACCATTTTCTTTAAATGCTTTGTAATATGTGTCTTCTATCATCCAAACTTGACACATCTTGCCAGCTCTTTTTCTGGCACCGTGTCATTTACTTTCGTACCGGATTTTAACAGGTCATTTTGTTTGCTTCTGCACATCAATGGACCATGCTAATTTATGTTGATCGGGCTCCTAAAAGTAATTATAAACTGTACGAGATGAAGATGAAATAAAAAGACAGTTCTGAGCGGCACCGGTTTAAATAAGGGCATAGATAAGGAGTACTCTGAGTGGTGTGAAGTAAAAAGTGGAATGCCACATGGCTCGGTTTTGGGACCAATTTTGTTCTTGATAAATAAAAACGATTTGGACATTGAAATGGGATCCATGATTGCAAAATTTGACGATAACACAAAACTTTACAGTAGTGTTTCATCTAAAGCAGACGTGGATATATTGAGGTCAGATTTCGATAAAATTCAAGAATGGTCACTAAGCTGGCAAATGGAGTTTAATATAGATAAATGTACAGTCATCCGGAAGGATAGATCTAATATGGAACATAATTACAGAAAAGGCGATGACAATTTTCGACAAAAAGAAAAGGAAATCGCATATGAGTTATAATAGATCACAGATCAGGTGAGTGAGCAAGTCCAGGTACCAGTGAAAAAGGCAAATGGAATGTTAGGTATGATACAAGGAAATGTTAAACATAGGAGCAAGGAAGTGAGTCAATATTTAGTTAGACCCAGATTGGAGTACTGTGTACGGGAGTGGAATCCTTATCATAGAGGAGATATAAACATGCTGGAAAGAACACAAAAAAGGGGAACACAGCTGATAGTGGGATTCCAGAATTACAGTTATGAGGAAAGACTCAGAAAAACCGGCATACGGTGTCTAAAAAGAGAAGCATTCGGGGTTACTTAAAATAGGTTTATACGATGATAAGAGGAACGGATAAATTAGACTAACAATTTTGTTTTTCTTCAAAATACAACCACCTACAAGAACAAGAGGGCATAGCTACAAATTTACTAAAGAGAAGTCCGGATTATATATTAGAAATACGTTTTTTAGTCAGAGAGAGGTGAATGCTTGGAATACATTATCACAGGAGGTAGTAGAGGCAGGGACAATTAATGAATTTAAGAATACATTGGATGCGCACAGCTTTTAGAGCAAGGTAATGTAAATGAAACTGGCTGTATACAGACTGCACACAATCTTCTAAGCCAGTATAAAGACTTAAAGTTAAGTAACGTTAAAGACGTATACTGAAAATATAACGTCAGTGTTAATATTACCGCATTGGTTGAAAGGGCATTTACTACTGCGAATATAATAAGATCTAAAAAGAGAAATGAAATGGAAATAAACATGTTAACTACTATAACAACATAGATATTTATTTTAAGATTATTCTTAAATTAAACTGTTATATTAATATATTGATATATAAAAAAACAGTAATGAACAATTTGATATACCATCCTTTATAGCTGACCTATACATAACATAAATTAGGTTGAAATCATGAACACATGTCACATCTATGAAATTCATTACAAAAACTGAGTGCAAAAAACATGACTTCTCAGACTTTTTAATGCGCAAACTAAACGTTAAAGCTAACACCAAAATATTTGGTGAATATAAATGGTCAGAAATAATATATACAAGCTATCGATACATATAATGTATAGTCATTCAAAGATGAACTTTACCGCTCTACAAATTCAAATGTGATATTGGATTTGAGACTATTGTTGATTTGACGTATATTGATGTGTTAAAGATCATGGGGTTTTCAACTGTTGTTTTGCTGCCATCTCCAGTACTGATTCCCACGTGTACTATTTGAAACATGCCCTGTGTATTAGGCAATTTTCCAGGTTTCATTACATGGCTGCTCTGCCATAACAGTTTGAAGTATCATGGCAAACAGTAACACTCATATGAACATATACAATTAATAGGATGATATAACATACAAATCGAGTCATTGCTTTAAGTAATGAGGCATTCATTTTAAAGGAAAGAACATAGCATGTCAGTTAACTGTTTTATGAAAATTCATGTGGTCATAAAAAACTCAAATCAGAAATTCAGATATATCAAAAGAAATGATGGATCACAGGAAATCTGAAGTTCAGACATAATTAACACATAGCTTAAAGGGTGAAATAACATTGCCACACAAGAAGGCTGATATTGTTAACTGCGCATTGAAGGAATTTTGTTTCGTTTTATCAGGATTTCAATTTTAATGATGTGTGGTAATGAAAATAACTATTTGTATTTGTATTAATCAAACAAGGAATGCTTGTTTGTTAAAATAAACTGGTTTCACAATATTTCTGGCTTGTAAAACAGAAATTGATTGTAAACACCTTGAAGAATATGACAAAGCCACTGAACTGATGCGTCTCATAAACATGTTATTTCTCAAGATTATGTAGGATACAATTGCAAGTGAAACAAAAAAAGTATGTAGGTGAAGAGCAGTTTGTTTCTCAAAATATCAATGGAACTAGGGAAACAATATAATATATGAGACTGTATATAATAACAGCTTATATATATATATATATATATATATATATATATATATATATATATATAAATATATATATATATATATATATATATACACACAATAGTATGTCATACACATTAGTATATCATTTGACACAGTTCAGAACGAAATGCTAATTAAGTGTGTCGGCTAAATTGTCTTGTAGGAACAAATATTTGAGTTATCAGTTATATCTAGTGGGGACGCGTAGAAACTTGCAAGGTATGGACAGCAATTGAGCATCGAATATTGATCTTCTTCTTCTTCTTCTGCGTACGCAGTCAGACAGTAACCATTATTTTTTCGAAAAAAGCGGCGGTCATCCTGAAGCTCTCGCCACTGCCATAGAGCTTGTCTTGCAGTTCCACTGGTAATGGCCACATCTGCTCTCTCTGATCCTCGTATGTCGCGCAGTTCTGCAGCAGATGTTCAGCGGTCATTTTACCAGTACCGCACGGGCATTCGTCGGTACACCCTATCTTCAATTTGTTGAATAGGTGGTACCTCAGTCTGTTGTGGCCAGTGCGAAGTCTGAAGACAACGACCTGCTCTCTTCGGTTCAACTGGTAATAGGCATCGTTTTTGGTGTAACCAGTATGTTCGGTTTCCCATTTGGTCATGTATCTGGCTTTGATAAGCCGTTTTGACTCTTCGTACGTCATACTGGTATCTGTTTGTAGTAGTCTTGCTCCTTCTTTTGCCAGTCTGTCTGCCTCCTCGTTGCCTTGGATGTTGCAGTGTGACGGAACCCACTGTACCACTACCCTTTTTGGTGCGGACTGCTGGCACAGTTTGCAGAGTGCTGCTCTTAAGTCATTAAGCTCAGTGTTTTTCTGGCTTTTTAGCGCTGTGACAACGGCGAGAGCATCTGTCAGCAGGACTATATGGCTCTCATTTTCACTGTGTGTCACCATTTCTTTCACTGCCGCCCTCAGTGCCTCTGCCTCCGCTCTGAAATTGCTTGTGTACTTACCAGTAGCGAATGACAGTGTTATTTTTCTGCCATTTGGTAGGTTCAGGAATGCTCCTGTCCCTCCGTTCTGTGTAGTGTTTGTTACAGAACCGTCGGTGTATGCATGGGTCCAGTCCATGCTTGGGTAGCTTTTCGTTATGAAGCTTAGGGTAGTATCTCTCCTTTCTTTTTCAGTCTGGCAGTTTTTGTTTGGAATTTTGATCTAAATAGTAGATGTTATACAAGTGCGCGTGTGTGTATGTGTGTGTGTGTGGGTGTGTGTACATGCGTGCGCACGCCACTTTATCTTGTTAACATCTACACTGAGGTAACTTTCAGTCAGAGTGAATGAATGTTAGTAATATCATCAACCGAAGAATCAATATCAGAAACATTAACAATCGTGCACACGCTGTTGAAACAGTATTGTTGTCGGCAAATTGAATACGAGTAGAAGGAAGTGGAAGAGAGAGATACGAAAAGAAGAAATGAATATGGATTGGGTAATAGCGTTAGGAAAACACAACTTGTAATGATTAGCTAACCGGACCGTATGAGTGAATTAGAGCGACCCAATTCCCGATTTCGCCTTCATACGACCGCCCTGGAGTTAGGCTCCGCGTTTGTAGTCTGGCTAAGAGAATAGCGATTGCTTTATGTAGGATTAACCCATAACCACTATTGTCCCCTGAAACCAGATGTGTTTGAGGAATCAAATATATATATGGAGATGAACAACAAAATCAGTAAGAACACATTGGGGCAATTTCGACACAAGTATCTACACATGTATTGCCTTGATCCACATTTGCAGGCAAGGAAAAGATATTTGGAAAAGTATTTTCATGATCACTGGTTCTCATTGTATTGTGCTAATCAACCACACCATCGATTACGTACAACACTCCCTGAACGAACCAGCTGAGGTCGGTAGAGTTGTCGGACTATGGATGAACAACAAGAAAGCACAATGTCTTCGAAACCCTTTCTGTCACAAATTCGAGATCAAGATGTAAAATGAGCATATCGAAGATGTCAGCTCCTACATATATTTAAGGCAAGAAATAAATGTCACACACACCCTATACCGAGAAATATCAAGATGAAGAGCTCCAGCTTGGTCTATGATCAATATTATAAAGCCTAAACTACTGCAGCTGAAAGACACCAAGGACGCACCTTTTCAATTAAGCGGTCATACCAGTCATGATCTAGGGATGCCAAGTAGGAATCTACGCAATGTGGATGCAGAGAAACTACGAGTTGCCCTGCGAGCGATGGAAAGACGCGTCCTTGGGATCTCGATCAGAGATCCAATCCACAAGACATAACTTTAAAAAAACGCACTCTATTTCGAGACGTCGCGGAGCCGGTGTTATATCGTAAATTCCACTGGGCTGGCTACGTGGTGCGCATGCCAGATAACAAATGGACACTCAAAACGACGTTTCGGTGGCTATATGATTATATACGACTACACAGCCACCCACCCCTGCGATGGCGACATGGTTTGCTGAAAGACCTAGGTCCACATTGATACCACCCGGCTAACAATCGTACTGCATACAGGACATTGTTGGCTACATCACATACGGCGCGCCCGCCGGACTGAAGTCGAGGATATTGTATTGTACTGTAATGTATCAATACTTGTTGATAGCAACAAAGAGACAATGTCACTGATATCTTTTGTTCTACACAGGTTTGTCAGTTTCTGATCTAGGTAGCCTCTTGACGATGATTTGGACGGCCATTTGCTTTACCCCGTCCGTTTCATCAGCTGATTTGCCGTTCATCCTCACTGAAGTCACTTATTTAACATCAGCAATGCTACACATGTCCTTCACACGAGTTAGCAGTTGTATCACCGCCATGATTACTCTCGAAAGATGCTTGTGCATAACTGCACCATTAAAGGTGTGAATGTACATATTGTGTTACAATTATTGTCGTCACTTTTGAAAAATAACTTTCGGTTAATGAAGACTTGAGTTGTTCTTGGAACAAAATTATTCAACATACACACACCAAGTCATCCATTTCTGAGCGTAAAGCTTCAAATTTGTCTGCAGTATCAGTTTTATTTATATTAAACAGCATGTTTGTTTTACACTTTCTAAAAATCTCTTCCCATGTGGATTTCAAAACAGACTAGTTTGCTCAACTATAGAAATGTTAAATTCAGTGGTTCCCAGACTGTAGTCCGCGTTACCCTTGCAAGGTGTACTTTGGGTATTTTGTGTTTTGATATTTCCCTCATCACCTCATACGACCTGAAAAAAGGTTAATTGATTGAATTGTATTGTATTTTATAACATTATCAAAATGCCTAGAATGTTGGAAGATATAGTACAACGTTGGGGATCTTTACTTTATGTGAACGGATTGTAGTCGTGTCAACAAGTATACTAGCGGTAGTTGATGGTTTTTAAAAAAAATGTTTACTTAATGGCACTGTATATGACACACACATTTTTGCTAAAATCATGGAACATTGTCTGTGATATTGGGTTGGTGGGGGGGGGGGGGGGGCGTTGAAAATATCGATAGTTAATTAGCAAAACATATATCTTTATTTTGTTTTGTTTTTTGTATCCATATTTTTGATCTAAATCTCATAAATGTAATTTGTTTTCATTCAGATAAAAAGTATGATAACACCAAAACGAACGACTCTGATCACAGTTTGTATATTCGTCATCTTCTTCTTTAGTGGGTCACCAGTGTACGCTGTCAACAGATTGGGACTGAAGTTTTCTCCACTAAGAAACAAGACTCTATTCGGTATTATTTCCACAAATAATCATGAATTTGTTGAGATGATTTCTTTCGCCATAAACAACTTTTTTATTCCTATGTGTGCATTTTGTATCGTAGTTGTTTGCACGACAATACTTTCGATTAAACTGCAGATCAGTTCGCATTGGAGACAGGCGACTACATCAATTACGCAAGATCACAGAGTATTCACTCGCAACCAGAAGGCATCAAAAATGGTTGTGATGATTTCCACCTTGTTTATTGTTTGTTTCATTCCTGTTTGCATATTTATGCTGGCAATGTCTTTTCTACGGGAGCTGTCATTTCTCGGGAAGTACTTTAATTTATCAATTATCATCTGTGGCATTGGCTTTGCCATGGAGAGTATAAACGCATCGATGAATATATTTATTTACCATCATATGAGCAGTAAATACAGAGATACTTTTAATAAACTTTTCTTCAAGAAATATACCTTGTAAAAATAACTAAAAGTGGTATGACAATAACGCCTTTTCAGCTCTAATTGTTCGCGTAATTAGTGCACACTTTACATGACTTCAGATTTGTTCTCAACATCTAGATTATGTTCTTTGTTGTGACATATGTTGATGTATGTAATGTATGTTATTTTAAATGTATCTTTGTTTTTCATGTAACAATTAAAGCGTTGTATAGAGTCCTTTGTTAAGACCGTATTGTAATTGTTATATATTCTCGAAATGATTATCGGTATGTACATAACTCATACGATTTTTGTTAAGAATGGTACAGAGTTATTACACACAACTTGTTTACTGTATATGTAGTGCAGTCAACAACACTTTTAATATGTCTCTGTTTGTAACTAACTTGTCTAATCCACTGGATAACGAGTTCAGTCATTTCTACTGTTATTTGTTCGAATACGATTGTCCTACAAAACCATCGATGCAAAACATGTTTCTGGCCAATATAAACATACCCATAGGCACACACCTCTATACAATTTAATGAGGCGATTAATAAATGCGTGTATTTTCTAAAACTTGTATAATATGTGACCTATTTAAGCAAATAATCGTGCAATATCATAACGTTGAATACACCTCCAGTGCGGGTATTAACAACATAACGTTTTGACATTATATCAATAAATTACCATTGTGCACATACTGTAAATGTATTTTTGTCACAAAAATGTAATTCATAGACAAGAGTACTTACACATCTCTAAACAGTCTGGTAGAAAGAGGTATCTGAAGGAAAAGATCACGAGTTTTCAATGAGCGATAACAAAGAAACAAAGAATACCCAGAACCTTCGTCTTTCTTTTAATGACATTACGTAGCTAATCGTTTGCTGCGGTAGTTAAATATGCAATGCATAATATAACACATATTATTACAGCGTAAAAGAAAGAGAAACATAAAATTTGGCATCTTTTAGTTCATCCTGATAAAGAAAGATTCATAAAATGTGGCATCTTTTAGTTCGGCTTGATAAAGAAAGATTCAAAAAATGTTGCATCTTTTAGTTCGGCCTGATAAAGACAGATTCATAACATTTGGCATCTTTTAGTTCGGCCTGATAAAGAAAGATTCATAACATTTGGCATCTTTTAGTTCGGCCTGATAAAGAAATATTCATAAAATTTGGCATCTTTTAGTTCGGCCTGATAAAGAAAGATTCATACAATTTGGCATCTTTTAGTTCGGCCTGATAAAGAAAGATTCATAACATTTTCTGATTAAACACCATCTCCAACCGAGACCTGCTTAATGGATCATTATCATTGGTTCTGTCCATCTTATCAGCCAATAGTAATTGTGCTTTGAAAAAAGGTATGCAACAACAGTCCATGACGATAACTAATGTGACTCGTAATACTTACCCGAATAAATAAACGTTGTCCACTATGTGTGCATAGAAAATCAGGACCGTTTGCGATATCGCATGATGTGGCGTGTCTTCTAAAACGCTGAGTCATCAGATTATAGGCAGTCAGTATCTCCTCTATCTGTCTCCCATGAGAAGATATTTTGGTATTCTGCAATAATCCATCTTCCGGTTGTGTCAAAGTAACTGGAGCCTTCGAAGACCAAGCATGGAAAATATCGTTGCACTTCATGTTCTCTCAAATACCTTTGACTTAGTGATATTGTGTTGCCACGCAACCTATAAGGTTCTGCGCAGGCACATCGTGTGAACGTTGTTAAGCCGCCTCTCCTGGTGCATGTAGGTAGACAATGTATAACTGCCATTAAAGAAGGGGTCTTAGGACATAGGCTTAGTAAACAAGTGTTTAGGTTATAACAGTGAGCCTCTTGTTCTCCCAGACCCTTTTTTGTTAATCTGATCCTGGTTGTTGCTGCCTTTTCCGTCTTGAAATTGATCTTTTGGTCCAAGGATATTGATTGAGGATTCTAGGTATGTAAAGTGATCTACTACCTGGAGATCCTTATCATCTATGGAGATTACTGATGCCTTGTTACTCTTATTAACATATAATAATATGAACCATATTATGTATACGGGACAGCGCATAAACTGATATTATCATATCATCTCAAGAGAACTGAACAATTTAGGCAATACGTTTACAACATACGAACATCTGGCTTCATGGTACCATGAACGTGTTCTGACAGATGCATATCTGACTTCACAAATCTTATTTACAATCAACGACGTAGCACACTTTATCCAAGAATGGCAAAAAAAATGTGCCATTGCGGTTAACGAGACAATCAGACGGTAATTGCTGTCGGTGAATGCCTACACAGTTGACGTTTACTCGTTTTTGCGCTCTGAAAAAGGCGTATGATGACATATTGCAGAAGTTTGATAACATTCCGAGCGAGCTTGTGATGACGCGGTTATGGTATGCTGATTTAAGTCTGCGTGTCGCTCACTCTTCTTCTTTTGGACATGCTGTATCTGCAGGCCAGTCGCCATAATGAAGCATGTAGTTTTCACTAGGTCAGAGCGGCTGCACCCCATCTTTTATCTCAGCTCCGCACCCACTGGCCAGTTCTGGTATCTCATTTCCCTATAGATTGGGCAGTCAAGTAGAATATGTTCAAGGTTCTGGCATCCCATTCCACGTGGGCCCTCATCGGTGTGTGAGATCTTCAGTCGGTATAGAAGTTATAGTAGTCTGCAGTGTCCAGCTCTTCAGCTGTAAAATGTTAGTTTGTTGATTTCTTTTGAGATGGTGAATTGGGTCTGGTGTACTGCTTATGTTTCTGTCTTCTCTTCATTGGTGTATATTCTGATTTCTGTTAATGTTCATGATTTCCCTGTATGGTACTCGATGATACTTCTTCTTCTTCTTCTTCGTTCGCAGTCAGACAGTAACCATTATTTTTATCGAAAAAAACGGCGGTCATCCTGAGGCTGTCGCCACTGCCATAGAGCTTGTCTTGCAGTTCCACTGGTGATAGCCACATCTGCTCTCTCTGATCCTCGTATGTCCGGCAGTTCTGCAGCAGATGTTCAGCGGTCATTTTACCAGTACCGCACGGGCATTCGTCGGTACACCCTATCTTCAATTTGTTGAATAGGTGGTACCTCAGTCTATTGTGGCCAGTGCGAAGTCTAAAGACAACGACCTGCTCTCTTCTTCTCAACTGGTAATAGGCATCGTTTTTGGTGTAACCAGTATGTTCGGTTTCCCATTTGGTCATGTATCTGGCTTTGATAAGCCGTTTTGACTCTTCGTACGTCATACTAGTATCTGTTTGTGGTAGTCTTGCACCTTCTTTTGCCAGTCTGTCTGCCTCCTCGTTGCCTTGGATGTTGCAGTGTGATGGGACCCACTGTACCACTACCCTTTTTGGTGCGGACTGCTGGCACAGTTTGCAGAGTGATACTCTTAAGTCTTTAAGCTCAGTGTTTTTCTGGCTTTTTAGCGCTGTGACTACGGCTAGAGCATTTGTAAGCAGGATTATATGGCTTTCATTTTCACTGTGTGTCACCATTTCTTCCACTGCCGCCCTCAGTGCCCCTGCCTCCGCTCTGAAATTGCTTGTGTACTTACCAGTAGCGAATGACAGTGTTATTTTTCTGTCATTTGGTAGGTTCAGGAATGCTCCTGCCCCTCCGTTCTCTGTAGTGTTTGTTACAGAACCGTCAGTGTATGCATGGGTCCAGTCCATGCTTGGGTAGCTTTTCGATATGAAGCTTAGGGTAGTATCTCTCCTTTCTTTTCCAGTCTGGCAGTTTTTGTTTCCAATACCTGGTATATTTTCTACCACCTCTGGAAATATATCCTGCCTCCAGGTAGGTTTTCGTACAGTAGTGATGGGTTTTGGTGTTGTTAGTGCGTTTATGGGATCATCGTGCATCTTTGCTTTGGCTATTTCTGCAAAGTTTCTCCGCTTTAGTTTCCCATTTTCCAAATTGTTTAGTCTCTGGTGCATTGGATGGTCAGTCAGTCTTAGGAGTTTCTCTGACTGCAGCTAGGCTCTGCAGTCTCTTCTATCGGTCATGGATTGCAGTTTTGTAATCTTTTCAAGTTCTACAATTGGCGTAGACTTCATGCCTCCTGTTATAATTCTCATGGCTTGGTTTTGAAGTTTGCTAACTTTATCGAAGTTCGCCTTTGCTGCCGTTGTCCATGCCGCAATGCCATACTCGAGAACTGGTCTCAATCTTCCAGTGTACAGTTTCTTTAGTATGCCTTCGTCTGCTCCTCAGCTTGTGCCAGCATGTTTCCTCATGATTGACATTCTTTCTCTCAGATAGGTTGGGTTGTCGTTTGGCTGCAGGAATTTGCCATTAAGACTTAATTTGGTATTTTGGGGTTTTAATGAAAGCGAGAATATTGTGCATGTGGTTTTCTCCTCGTTTAATTTAACCATCCATGAGTTCGCCCACTCTTCCAGCAATGTTAGGGCCGTCTGCATCCGATTTCTAGCTATGGTGAGATTCTTTTCAGAGGTCCACATAGCCAGATCGTCTGCAAACATTGAGCTATGGACTCTTCTTGGTATATTCTCTGTAATATCGTTTATATATACCAGGTAGAGTGTGGGTGACAGTACTCCTTCTTCGGGCACTCCCTGCTCGAGTATCACCTTTTTGCTCATCTGCCCTTGTACTTGGACTCTGGCCGTTCTTTGTTTGAGGTAGTGGTTGATCCACTTGTACATTTTCCCACAAACATCACTTCTTCTTAGCTTGACTCTAAATCCGTCTTTCCAGACTTTGTCAAATGCCTTTTCCAGATCCACCCAAACAGCTAATGTGTGTTTCTGTGCCTGGTAGGCATCTTCTATCTCCTGGGCTATGAGGATGACCTGGTCCTCAGTGGATCTGTGCTGTCTAAAGCCGGCTTGCTGTGGAATTAGTATTCATTTTTCTTCCAGATGCCACATCAGTCTGGTGTTTATCATACGTTCCATCAGCTTGCCGACACAGCTCAGTAGGCTAATGGGCCTGTATCCATTTGGATCTGTTTTGTCCTTACCTGTTTTTGGTACTGGTACCAGTATTGCGTCTTTCCATGCCTGGGGTACAATTCCCCTCTTCCAGCTTTGGTTCAGGACCGATAGCAGTTTCCTCTTCGCTGTTCGGCCCAGCCCCATCAGCATTTCGTTTGTTATTCCGTCTTTTCCGGGAGTTTTCCTTTTCTTTAATGTTCTCATAGCCTCTTCCATTTCACGCATTGTTAATTTTGCGATCATGTGCTCTTCAGGTGCCGTATTCATGTTGTCGTGCCCCTTTAGCTCTTCGCTAATGTCTGTATGCTTATCTGCAGGGACATCGATGTGGTTTGCTCTGGCATAGTGATCGACAAAAGCGTTTGCGGCTTTCTTACCTGTGATCAAGTTCTCGCCCTGCTTGATGGTAATGTGTTTGTTTGACGGGGTTTCGTCGTTTATGGCTCTGACTAGCTTCCATAGCTTGTTCCCGTCTTTGTCCAGGTTTAGGCTTTCCGTTTTTTTTTTCCAGCTTTCTCTTGCTGTTTGCTTTAGAGTGTGTTTGTATTTCGCCGTGGCGGCTTTGAGTGCGATGTTTGCCTCCATGAATTGTTCTCGCTCTGCCATGTTCCTAGCATTTGTTACTGTATCTTCCGCTTTCTGCAACTCATCATTCCAGTAGGGCTTATAGTTTTTCTTAGCTCCTCTTGGGATGGTTTCAGTGGCGACTTGCATTATTGCCTTGCTTAGGATTTCCACCATAGCCTTCATTTTGTTGTTTCGTGTGTTGATGGTTTCACACAGCCCATCTGTCAGGATTGCAAATCTGTCCCATTCGGCTCGTTTGTAATTCCAACTTGGGAGCGGTTTTGTTTCCTGTGGGCCTGCTTCCATGCCAATGGTTAGCCTGATCGGCCTGTGGTCACTACCTGCCAGTTGGTTTAGCACCTGGCGGTCTATTTTATAGTGTATGTCCTGTGTGGAGAAGGCCAAATCTGGAGTCGAGGTGGTATGCCATGTTCTTGAATAGAAGCTAGGGCAATCCTTCGGCCTATTGATTAGAGAGAGATTTGCATCTATCTCCCAATCTTCCACTTCGTCACCTCTGCTGTCTGTGTCAGAGTATCCCCATCTCTCCGAGTGGCTGTTGAAATCTCCAACTACTATTCAGTTGGAGTCTCTGACCTCCATACTCGAGAGCGATAGGTCTCTATTTGGTGGTCCGTACAGATTGAAAATGCGGAGCTTCGTCTCTTGAGCCATTATGTCAACTCCTACAATTTCTGCTTGTCCGGTGTGATTGACAGATACCGCGCTACTCGGTATGCAGTTTCTGGTCAGTATCAGGACCCCTCCTTTGTGGCCTTCTCTATCGAGACGGAAGGTCTGGTATCCTCTGATTGAGAATTTATGTTCATTGTTGGGGTGCGTTTCCTGGATACATGCCACGTCAATCTTACCTTCATGCATGTGATGTGTTAGGGAAAGTGTTTTGTTAATGACTCCCTCCGTTTTCCACTGTAGTATTTTGAGGGTCTTGAGTTTTTGGTCAATAAAAGTTGCCCCATAGCAATGTGCCTTGACTCCACGACACATGGGTGGGTGACCACCAGTAGTCAAGGGTGGGCCCCTTCGAGGCGTGAGGCCCGGCACTATCGCTGCCTGGCGGGGCTCCGCAGGATGAGCGCAATGCGTTTTTCTAATCGGTTGTACTGTCATCATGCTGCGATTTACGTTGCACTGTTTTGTTAGGCTTGCGGCCCCGTGCATCCGATTTCAACAGACGTTTCTGTAGGGATGCCCTCCTTAGCCTTTAGCTGTCCCTAGCCTATCTGCAAAGGCAGCAATTGTTTATGATCAGAGTTGTCTCTCTTATGGAAGTTGTCTTACCAGACTATCGAGTCTTCACTACTCGTGTCTATAGGGTGCGATGATGATATGTGAGATGATATATGAGATATATGATATGGACTGGTTTACCCGAAGAGAGGCAGTCCAGTGTGTCTGTACCCCATGATCGTCACGTCCTGCCAGAAACGAAGCATTTGCATGTGAGTGGGGTATCTCTTTCTCCCTTTTTTTTCTTGGCTTCTATGCAGAGATGGTACGCCTAGCATTCCCCGCCACCTGGGATGTTGACACAGTGGGGCAGGTGTGCAATGTCCGCTGGTCTGCATCTCTTCTGCGTCCAGTATGATAGCTATATGGCTAATAACGTACATAGGTAGATATCGAAGTAGACGTGCATTTAACCAGAGGACAAGCCTGGTAATGTCACAGAGATGTTGTTCGCCTAGTGTGCGGACAGATCTCATGGTCATTGGTTTAGTCTCGACAGTTCACAGTGAGGTGGCTGCTCTACTGTTTTCGACACCCCGACCAGGAACTAAGTCTTATGTTGGTGGTTTCGCACCCCATCGCCGTATAAGGTGAGTATCAAGCAGCTGTCCGCCCGCTTTGATCGGCGGACGGCAGAGACCTCTTTCTGCGGCTCTACTGGATAGGGCTGGGGCGCGAGCCCCAGGTCCCGAACATGTAGGAGCCTCCCATCGCAGTGATGCTGAGATTTTTGGCGGGATTGCGGCTTACAAGGTTTCGGCCGTAATCCCCCACATGGTAGCCTCGCGCCATTGGCTCATCAGCCTGGTACGTGAACCAAAGTGTCTGCGGCTCCTCTCGTTATGCTTTTCCGTAGCAACGCCCTGTCATTAGTAGGGTAAAACTGACCTGTCTTCAGATGGTCTATTTCCAGCACCCGTTCACTATTTGGCCAGACGAATTTATTGAGGGCTTTTGTTTGTCAATGACCAGGTATTTGAAATCTGCGGTTTCTGCGGGGTTAAACACTATTTCCGTAGCGTTCTTTCATTAGAGTGTTAGAGAGCTGACTTGTCTTCCGTGAGTCTAATACGAGCGTACGTTCATTATTAGACCCAACGGTAGTGCTCTCGATTTGTCAGTCGCTCTACAGTATTGGCGTGTTCAGTCAAATTAAGCCGCAGCTTCCACTCCTGGTGGTGCCCTTCCGTCAATTCCTTTAGCGAGACAATCAAATTACTTAGAGGGTAGCCCCAGATTTTCGAGGGTCTAAATCCAGCACCCGTTCCATATTAGACCCAACGAAAGTGCTCTCGACATGTCAATCATGTCAGTGTTTTGCCGTGTTGAGTCAAATACTCGATGATACAATTGTGCCTTTTCCGCTGCCATCTTTTGCCAGAGCAGCATCACTCTCGTTTCCTGTGATACCGCAATTGGAGGGTAGCCACTGGAGCGCTATTGTTCATGATCTCGTGAGTTTTCCTAGTTCTACTCTGATATCTGATAACAGTGGTTCGTTGTTTGTTTTGTTGTATTGTTGTCGCTCACTACGGTGATCACGTCGAGCATCTCACTAGTTAAGCAGACTGCCATAAAGCGCACTGTGTCAATGAAAACTTCTCGAAAGTGAGGTTAATGTTTTGGTCAGTATATTTCGTCTGGCCTTGACTAACATTGTTGAATCAGTATTTACTGTCTGATCAGACGCTGGTAATCTGCTCCTCAGTAAATGATTAACTAGTTCTCAGAGTGTGTAACCTGCGGCACTTTAAACCTGGATGTGCTTCCTAATAATTTGTTTTTTCTCATGCATATTGGCATTAAATAAGATGACTGCGGCTCAGTGGCTGCGCTCTAGACTCGCTCCGGTGTTTGTGTCGAGTTTTCTAATGTTTCATGGTTCCTGTTCGAGTTATATTTCACAAAGGTTGAAAGCAAGGACGAAAATAAGCAGGATGCTGATGAGAGAACTGATCTACGAGTTCGGGTTAACAATCGGCAAAACGAAAACACAAGTTCCGGTCAATGGTGCAAACAAACCACCAGTAGTCTCAATTAATGATGAGGCTCTCGATGTAATAGATCACTTTACGTACTTGGGTTCCTCAGTCAATAATAAACTATACCTGGACCAAGAGATCGATATCAGGATAGAAAAGGCAGCAACAACAATGATCGGAATAACACAAAGAGTCTGGGAGAACAAGAAGCTCATTGTTAAAACAAAAACACTTGTTTATCAGGCCTGTGTCCTAAGACCTCTTCTTTTATGGCAGTAATACATAGCCTACCGACATACACGAGGAGAGGCGGATAAAACATATATCACATGAGGCAAGACACGATCACCAACGCAGAGGTGTTGGAGAGAACGGGCACTGTCACAATCTTTTCCGTGCTTTGTCATCAATGGCTCCGATGGCTGGGACACATTCAGAGGATGGATGACGGCAGAATACCAAAATATCTTCTCTATGGGGAATTACAGTTTGGTAAATGGTCTAAGGATCGGCAACCAATTCGGTACAAGGATGTAAGCAAGCGGGATATGAATGATGCAGGCATCGATTTTGAATCATGGGAATATGACGCCATGGATCGCGTTACATGGAGGGGCATCATTCCGCATGGAATACAGACAAGATAGATACTGATAGGTTAAACAATCGGAGTTTAAGATCACACGCCACACCATGCGATGCAGCAAACGGTCCTGACTTATATTGCACACACTGTGGATGGCGCTTCTCTGCCCGGTTTGGTCTTACGAGTCACGTTTGTTTACCGCCATCATGGAGCATGTCCTTTGTAGAACGTCGCTCCCATCACCGTCTGTCTGAAAGAAACTCGTTCTTTTGCCAAAACACTAGCCTTTGCCACAGTAAACTCAGGCATTCCTGGATATTTTGATGACATCGTCTTCTTGGTCTTCCCCTTCCTCTTTTGCCTGGCACCATACCTTCCATTACCGTTCTCTCAAGACTATTGTGTCTCTTGATGTGACTAAAGTACTTGCATTTTCTAGCCAAAATGGAATTGATAAACCAGTTCTCTTCTATGCTCAACTCTTGCCGAATGTCTGCATTTGTTGTTTTTTTCTCTGCCTAGGGTATTCTGAGGATCTTTCTGTAACATTTTGACTCGCAGGATTCGATTCTTTGTCTGAAAGTTTTGGTAATCGTACATGATTCACAGCCATAAGCTGCCACAGGAAAAAAGCAGGCTCTCAAGACTTTTACTTTTATAATTTTGTTGGTGCACTGCCATGGTTAGCGCAATGGACTGTAATTGTATCCTTTTTTTCAAATCACAATTACTATCGTTTAACAAAATGGAATGAGCTAATGTATTTATGTATATTTCGCAACTTTTCCCCCAATCGTATCAATGACTTTATTCTATGAAATGTATGTGCTTTTGATCGGTTATCCTGTTTCTTGTGCTACATGCGTTTCATGCCTGGCTCAAGCCGTTGGAGACCCAGTCCATGATAGAGTTCAACGTTCCGCTTAACTGCACACCATAATTCAGTCCAGATTATCACTACTTAGGGACCTTTTTGCTCGGACTGACCTGTAATCTTATGTCCGCCCTCCCTCCACCGGAGGTTACGCGATACCACTCCCAACCTCGTATTCTCAGCACAGCAGGGGTCACAATCAGAATCGGCGGTGGATCACGTAAAAACAGGGAGTTTGACACGGACAGACACGACAAGCCTGACACAAATGTTGGTCTTAAAATACTCCTCGCGGACATTCATCCCAAAGCTGTAGAGTACACGGCTCCACTTGGACAGTCTGGAGGAATTTTGGTTGACACACTGAGCATGAATACATCATCAGCGGCTGGACATGGTAGTGGTTGTTCGATGAAATGGGCCTTTGACTCTTGTGCAAACATTTTTATTATGATATTGGACTACGCAATATATTGTTTATATATATATATATATATATACATATATATGTACATATATTCACACACACATTGTCAATTCCTATTTAAATCTGTATTTGTTCTTTTTTTTTGTTAACATCGAATTTCTTCCATTATAAGCCTTGTTTTGTTGAAATCACAGACCACGTGCAATTTTCACTTTGTCATTTCTCAATGTGGATAATAGTAACACAGATCTATAAGAGTCGGTCACGACATATCGTCCTTCCTATCTGAAATAATATGAAATAAGCAAGGGCATAATTATTTTTGTTGTTTCTACTGCACGTCTCAACAGTGTGGACATAAATAACATTATATTTACTTTTGTAAATGTTATTGGTCATTATTTCTTGCAGAATGAGCAACGCATGTCAGATATGTCTACGATTATAATAAATTACACTTTACGATGTAATCGTATTTTTCGATATCACGATATCATTTATTGTGACTAACTGTATGTAGGGAATCGCCGTTATGGAAGCTAACCACTACTGGTTTTGAATTTCTAGCAAAGTTACTAAAATGAAGGGTGATTGCTGCCACTGGTCTAATGTAATCTAGATGATTAAACATTAACTGCCCATGGCACCCAATAATAAGTGCTTGTTTTTGTGTAGTTGCACTTAACACTGTATTTAGTGTTTTTACTTGGAAGTATGTTCTATGGTTGAAGAAAAATATGATTGCAATAAATTGACGAACCTTACTTCACTTTGAATGATTTATAAATGGTACTTGGGACTATATATTATCGTGCACTTTATTTTACTTATTATAAATGTACACATTATTGATCTGCTGTCATGAAATCGATGATCATGTAGAGGAGAAATAGAGTTTTGCATGATATAAGATCACCCAATATACGTTCTACAATATTGAAACTCAAAAACATATGTGTGTAGGTAAATCATAATGTCTTACCTATCGTCGAGCCTGATATATACGTTGTTAATAGTTATATAGGCAAGATTTAGTTTATTGAAGAAAACAACTGTAACAGAAACAATCATTCCAACAGTATTCAGTCTAATACTTAACATTATCAGACAATGTCATCGTTCGAAGACATCTTCGGTATAAATGGTCAATTTATACTTATTTATTTATGGGTTGTCTACGGTGTGGGATGCCAGCTGGTGAACATTTTTGGCATCGTTACAAACATTATTAATATCATCTGCTTAGCAAAGCAAGGTGTCCAAGACTCTGTGAACATCAGTCTCATAGGTATATGAGTTTGACACAATTACAAGTATGCACGGTCCGTATGTTTCAGGGTTCATCCTCATCTATTTCGTTATGTATTTCTTTGAATCGCATAAAAACAAAACACATCACTTGCCCATTACTGTAGCTATAACATAATATTTATGAAGAAGAGGAATACAAGTCGCTTTCTCTGGCATTATATAAAATATGTTTCTAATTTGCCTCTAATTTGAAAATAAGTGCAATCATTACCAATGTTATAAATGAATATCCGTGTGATCCAGACCCCTCGTCCAGTCAATTACTTACTATTTGTTTAGAGTCACTTTATGTGTCCGACAACTTCACATAATTTTCCCCCAACAACCAAACCCCCATCAGTGCTCTTCCTTTTTACACCATCAAGCAATTGCAGAATGCAGGCAGAGACATTGAAGGCTGCAGTAGAAACAACGATGACAGGCGAAAGCAATGGAAGTCAGATAGTCATGTTTACAGATGTACTGTTCGTGGTTACAGCACTAACAAGCCCGAAAAATACAGAACTTAATGATTTAAGAGCAGTACTCTGTCAACTATGCCAGCAGTCCGCATCAAAAAGAGTAGTGGTACAGTGGGTTTCATCCCACTGTAACATTCAAGGCAACGAGGAGGCAGACGGACTAGCAAAAGAAGGTGTGAGGTTACCACAACCAGATTCTAGTGTGACCTACGAAGAGTCCAAAAGGTTTATTAGGGCCAGATGCATGGCCAAATGGGAAACAGAGCATACTGGATACTCACAAAATGATGCCTATCAACAGTTGAACAGAAGAGAGCAGGTCGTGGCCTTCAGACTCCGCACAGGGCACAATAGAATAAGGTACCATCTGTTCAATAAACTGAAGATAGGTGGTGCTGAAGAACACACCTGTGGTGCAGGGAAAATGACCTCTGAACATCTGCTGCAAAATAGCCCGACATACGAGGACCAGAGAAGGCACATGTGGCCATCACCAGTGCCAACCCTAGACAAGCTCTATGGCAGTGTCGACAGTCTCGGGATGACTGCATCTTTCTTCGAACAAATTCAAGTTGACGTCTGACAGTGTACGAAGTAGAAGAAGAAGAAACCATCAGATCCTCCCAAACGACAAATGTCTTCATAATGTGTCATATAATCAGGTGTCCGATGTCCTGGGCGTGCAAATCCACTATTGTCAACTTAGCTAGTTTCCATCTGATTTTGCTAATAGTCCCACTAACTTCATATAAGTGTATGATAACTTCAGATTGTGTCACTTATATTACTCAATATTGACGTTTCATAAGCGTAACGGTAGTGATCTAATTGTTCAGGGTACACTTATTTGGTTCAAATATCTTTACAGGCCCGTTTATTTCAATCACCTTTAAAAAGGTACCTGCCATATTATTCAGAGAGTTAATTCATTTAGGAAAAGAACTAACTAAATCGGAGAATAACCATTCGTGAATTTTGACACCACAACTCTAGCTAAGGTAAACATCTGAACCATCTTGGATGAATACACGTCTACCAGGTCCATTTCCTTTTAACTTTTTTCTAAAAGGTGGAACAAATGGTCCAATAAAATAGATCAAACATATATATATATATATATATATTTATATATATATATAACACGGAATTGATGGATGTGCAACTTCAGTGTCAATACAGGGTGTCTACTCAGTAGAAATATAATAATGTTGAAGATGAGCAATCGAATAAAACTAACAATATTAACTACCAAATGGTTTTGCATACTTGAATTAAAAGATGCACTAAATTATGTGTTGAATATAAATGACCAGAAAGAAACTACGCGATCTATTGATACAGGTAATTCATATTCATTGAAAGATGAACTTTGCCGCTCAACATTATCAAATGTAACATTAAAAGTGGGACTAATGTTGATTTGACTTTTGTTTTAATACGATCAAGTTTATTATGTTCCCTACTGTTTTGTTTCGGTTATCCTTAACGCTGATTTTCATTTGTACAAGTTGATCAATTGGTGCTCTAGGATCCAGCGCTCTTCCTTAAACGTTTTATTATTACGTATATTTGACATTGGACGAATTTATATGGATATGTGTGTGTGTGTGTGTTGGTGATTGGTTATCTGTATATGTGTGATCATGGGTGTATATACATATGTATATATATATACACAAACACATGTTGGTATTGATATTCTTCTTGTTCTTCTTCTTCGGACGCTGGCAGACGTCAACTTGAATTTGTTCGAAGAAAGCAGCGGTAATCCTGAGGATGTCGACACTGCCATAGAGCTTGTCTAGCGTTGTCACTGGTGATGGCCACATGTGCTTTCTCTGGTCCTCGTATGTCGGGCTATTTTGCAGCAGATGTTCAGCGGTCATTGTCCCTGTACCACAGTTGCATTCTTCAGTGCCACCTATCTTCAGTTTATTGAATAAATGGTACCTTAGTCTATTGTGCCCTGTGCGGAGTCTGAAGACCACTACCTGCTCTCTACTGTTCAACTGGTGATAGGCATCATTTTGTGAGTATCCAGTATGCTATGTTTCCCATTTGGCAATGTAGCTGGCCATAATAAACCTTTTGGACTCTTCGTAGGTCACACTAGAATCTGGTTGTGGTAGTCGTGCACCGTCTTTTGCCAGTCTGTCTGCCTCCTCGTTGTCTTTGATGTTACGGTGGGATGGAACCCACTGTACTACTACTCTTTTTAGTGCGGACTACTGGCATAGTTGACAGAGTACTGCTCTTAGTGCTTTTTAGTGCTGTAACCACGGCCAGGGCATCTGTAAACAGGACTATATGGCTATCATTGCTTTCGCCTGTCAGAATTTCTTTTACTGTACTCTTCAGTTCCTCTGCCTCGGCTCTGAAATTGCTTGAGATTTTTCCGGTTGCCACTGACAGTGTTATTGTTCTACTATTTGTTAAGCTCAGGAATACCCCCCTCCCCCCTCCTCAATTGTGTGTTGTGTTTGTTACAGAACAATCGGTGTATGCATCGGTCCAGTCCATGTTTGGGTAGTTTTCCGCTATTTACCTCAGGGTTATGTCTCTTCTTTCTCTTTTAGTCTGGCTGTTCTTGTTTTCAATATCTGGTATATTTTCTACCACCTCTTGAACGATATGCTACTTCTATGTGGATTTGCGTACAGTAGGGATTGGCTTTGGTGTAGTTATGGTGTTCATAGGGTCTTCGCTAATTTTTGCTTTGGCTATTTCTGCAAAGTTTCTCTGCTTAAGTTTCCCTTTTCCAAATCTATGTAGTTTCTGATGCATTGGGTGGTATGTCAGTCTTCTTAGTTTCTCTACTTGCTGATGGGCTATGCAGTCTCTTTTGTCGGTCATGGATTGCAGATTTGTAATCTTTTCAAGTACTACAATTGGCTTTGACTTCATGCCTCCTGTTATATCTCTCATGGTTTGGTTTTGACGTTTCCTGATATTGGTATACATTATAACATTTAGAAACAATTCAAAGTGATAATATATTTAGAAACTGCCCTTGATTACACGTAAATGGATGAGGAAAAAATTATAACAATACAATACCATATACAATACAATAAAACAAAAAAAGATCACAGCAAATTTTTTATTTTAAATGTGAATGTTTATTATCATGTTAGGCCTATCAGTCGTTATAGATTATGTGCGTGGCGCCCTGTAAGTTTTGTCCAGCTCTGTCTCTTGTATGTCGACACTGTCTGCAATGGGATGTCTCATGACTTCATAAATATGATGTTATTAACATATACATTGCGTCATTATTTGTAATGTGGCAGATATCCTAAAGAGATGAACACATCATGTGAGTTAAAATAGAGAAAACAATCCAAAACTGTTTAAAAAATCACCAAATCAAATGGAGAAAGCAACATAAATGATGAAGCAAGGGAAAGATTGATTTCCGACATCATTAATACGTGTCGTAAAGGTATAAAACGACGAATAGCGTAGACAAAATCACAGAGCTGTTCAATAACATATTATTTACAGAAGACATACCCACATATATGAAGAAAGTAGCCTTTTTTATTTCCAGAAATGTACAGAATATAGAGAATCCAGCATGACATGTATTTCGTGAACGTGGTTATTCTCGAAATTATGCAGGGATCAATTACAAATGCAATAGACAATTACGTAGGTGAAGAGCAGTTTCTTTCTCGAAAGGTCACTGATTATGTGCAAGGAATGAATTCCATAAGACTGTTCGAAGAACAGAAAAGTAAATATATACATATATATATATATATATATATATATATATATATATATATATATATATATATATATATATATATATATATATATATATAAATATACACATTTAAATTCATAGTGTAGTTCTTTGCAGAGTGTCGCTCCCATTACAGCTTTTCTACAAAACGTTTAGACATTTACACATCTTTACTATACGGTGATCAATCGTGGGTGATGAGCAGACTGTTCGAGAACAAAATAGCGGCCCTTCGTATGTTGATGTATATAAGAATGGGTACAATTTTGTGGAATGAGAAACAGACATACAAGAAAGGCATGGCGAGAGCAGGAATTGGATATCAAATACAGAATAAAAACATAAACAAACATGTCAGTGAAAGGTTTTCGTATGATGAAGAGACACGTTGAAAAGAAAACTGATTGTACATTTCGTTTTAAGGTGAGCGTTGAAAAGGACGGCAGTGATTTAACGGCGGAGAGCAACTCCGTTTTAATACTCCATCAAGGCGGGAACATGATGATGTAAGAGGTCTATAACAACCCACATCCGCTGCGGTAACGGTACTTTGCATTATCAGCATCATCAGCATCTTTGTTACCCTGGCGAATATTTCTCAATATTATCTACGTTTCTTATCTATTATATAACTCAGCCTTGCGATTTACTTATATATATATATATTTATGAACGTTTGTTGTATATGTAATATCTCGCCCTTTAATTTGACAACATGTACGCATATCTGAACGATTCACAACAATTCTTACATTTCTGAAACAACACAACAGAACAGAACGTGATGCAATTCACAAATTATGACGAAGTGTAGCTTAAAGAAAAAAATCCCCAATTCTCACTTCCAATAACATGGGACAACTGAAACAAGGCCATGTGTATTGTATTGAATGTTTAATTTAACGAGTACTGTAGTATTAAATATATCTACTTATTGATTTATGTACGGAAAAGATGAGAAACATATTTGAAGGTTAAATAAAAATATACATGATAGATACTTCTTACACGTCAACAAAACTCCAAACGATTTGTAAAGAGTTACAGAGGTATTTAGATTGGTTGAAGATGCAGGATAGTGAATGAGTTGATAACAACCAGTGACTCATAGCTGGCTGTTTGGATCAGAAGTAGTGAACTAGGGCGGACCAAAACTCCATTCTGCTTCCAAGCCACGACCCTGGAAACAGGATGTGCTTATGTATCCGTTTAAACGAAGTCGGATTGTTGAGGGAAGGCATACCATTTACAGACACATGTAAGCTGAAACTGCACGTGCAAGGCCAAAGAAGAATAAGAAATGTAAATAACACAGTATAATAAATCGATTAACTAAATATTAAAACTCATATTTCAATAAAAAACTATTCGAGGTAGCTTATAACTGCATGTATATAAACAAAGAAGTCAGTGAGCACACAATAGGCCAACTTCGAAACCCGTGGAGAGAAAGTTTCGGCAAATGTATTTCTTGAAACCACGTACACATATACGAAAGATTATATTTCAGATCATTGGGTTCTCTGTCGCAGGTAAGCCAACAGGCATTATGGTCGTGGGTTTCTGTTTTGTACGACATATCAATTATATTTGTTTCAATTATGCTCTGGGTCGTTGCGATACCATTTTAAAATGGATGGACTTTTAGACATATATGGGATTTGACCAATTCATTTCTATTCCCGGGATTCGTAATCTCGAATAGGAATATAACCAATATTAATTAGCGTTGTTCAGTCCTTGCAAACAATGCCACACTACCACTGACATTTTGTTTTTCTGTTCAGGTTTGTCAGTTTCTGATCTAGGTAGTCTTCTGACGATGTTTGGAACGGCCATTTTCTTTACCCCGTCCGTTTCAGCAGCTGATTTACCGTTCGTCCATGTTGAGGTCACATTTTTAACATCAGCAATGCTACATTTATCCTTCACAAGAGTCAGCAGTTGTATCACCACCATGATTACCCTGGAAAGGTGCTTGTGCATAACTGCACCATTAAAGGTTTGAATGTGCACATTTTGTTACAATAATTTCCGTCACTTCTAAAAGAACATTCAACTAATAAAAACCGTTTATGTTCATGTTGGGCAACATTCTTTAAGATATACACAATAAGACAGCTTCAAGTTCGTCCCTTCTAATAGTTGATATGAGTTCTGGCACGATGCGTGATTTAGGACTTATACACCTTTGTTACCATGGTGATTTGAGAACAGATAATATTTTCCTAAACGGCATAATTGTGTAATTAATATATTGGACCTAATACGCCCCGGCTTTTTTTCTCTCTCCTTTGGGTTTCCACTGATATCTGGCGAGTTCGTTCCAATAGTTGCACATTTGTGATCGTATCATTGTATGCCAATGCATACATTATGCACATTTTAATTTGCGTAAATATGTTGGTTGCTGTCTTTGTTGTTCTATAACTGTAAGTGTAATACAATAAATAATAGGAGTTTTATATTTGAGTTAACGATAGTTATTTTTATGATGCACTACATTAAATTAATTACGATATATTCAAATGAAATGCGACTTTATTCCCCCTTGTGTATAACTTTGACATCGTTATATACACCTCCTAATTTGTCTATTTTGCTACCACTATATGAAAGATTCATTATCTCACAGAGTGTGTCTCACAATGTTATCAAATTGCCATTAGGTGCATTTACTTTTATAATATAATTTTGCTATAGTTTTATTGTAGTTCACAATTAATGACACGTCTCAGCATATACATGCATACGCTTATACGACAGTGTTATTATTGAACCACATCAGGAAATCAAAGCAAAGCCATATTCACGTGTCATATTTTACAAAATGTTTAGGAACATTCGAACACTATATTTGTATATCGGCTCATTACGTACATACCTAACGAAACGACATGAACGAAAAATGAATGCCAATGTGTTTGTTTATCTTAAACGGTATTTGTATTTTCATCCTTAACTTAGCTTAACGTAACGTCTTTAAACAGTGTTAGAAGACTCTGCCGAGTCTGTATACAACCAGCTTTATATATATTTCTTTGCTTTAAAAGCTATGCACATCCAATCTATTCTTAAATGCATTAATTGTCCTTGTCTCCAACACTTCCTGTGACAATTGTGTTGCCGTTTAAATAGATAATTGTTTAGACGGTAAATCCCTTGAATTAGAATTACAACCTTAGGAACACATTTGCAAACAGAGCAGAGCCTTGGCCAGACTTGTAATTGGAGACTACAGAGTAAACTAATTGTGTGCCAACATATCAGCTTCATTGACGAAGAGAAGATTTCTGAGAATAAGTTATGTTGCTTTTGTCTTGGCTCTCGATCGAGCTGTGTGGAACAGAGAAAGATCATTTCTAGTACGAATGAAGACATCACCCGTAGCACCACGGAGGGCATAGTCCAGCAGGACTGCAAAGGGTATTCCAAAGAGGGTGGTGGTAAGAACACTATCATGTTTGATTCAAATCATAATGCTCAAAGCTCTCAGAAATGTTGACACTAAACTTTACCCTAGCTCTCACGTCCTCCCAGGTCTGCAGAGTTTCAAACGTCTCTGGAAGGTCAACAAACTCGATTATAGGGTATATTTCCTTCTATCTGTATATGATTGGGAAATGTTTGTGAATAAAAATAATATTCATTGTTTGCGGCCCAGCTATGAAACCACATTGTGAGTTCATAAAAAAAAACATTTTCTGTAAATCTATGTAGTTCTTTTACTGTGACGCGTGGAAACCCTTTACCAGTGGATCTGAGACGGGATATTCATTTGTAATTTGATGCATCCTCTTTCACCCCTGCTTTGTTTTAAGAGTATTACTATCGTAGCATCCCGCATGTCACAGGGAACTTTGCGATCTCGCCACCACTGAAGAAGCAGCTTGTGTGGATTAGGCAAAACAACATATATGCTTCTCTTATGGACTTTCACGGAGATGTTGTTCCTGATACCTTGTCATTGGAAAGCCTATTTGTGGCTTCATGAAGTTTGAACATAGTAGGCACATCACCCAGTTTAGTCCTTTCCAAATATTTAGACGTGCCCTACTCTAAGGAAAGATGAGCTGGTTTGTCCATGTAACGTAGATTATAGTAATGTTCGATCCGCCTGGCAAGGTGCTCTCTATTGTCTGTTATGGGCATACCTTTATCATATTTTAGTGTGACAATTTCCGTCGCGGAAAAACCCAGGTCAAAGTTTGTTTCCTTGACCACGAGATGATTCTGAGAATCAACAATAAGGGCACTTTGTTGCCGGTGGAAGGTTGAAATTATGTGTTTAGTGCTCCGTGCATCAAATTATTAGCTCCTCATTTGACGAGCAAAAGAAGGGGGACCCATCAGACCTATTGATAACCTCCGTTCTTCTTTTTCGTTATACCTCACTCGAGGTCGGAATTACCTTATAAGCGTGTAATAGATCTGAAACTATCTTCGTTTCGTCTATACATGTTGTTGAGAAAGCGTTCCTTGTCTGTCCTGGACGCGTTGTGGAATTGGCATTTTAGCAGTCGGCGTGGTTAAGCCTGGCTGAGATTATTTGGAGTATGATGTCATACAAGGTATCGAAGTCTCCTTGCGGTCTTTGGGCTGGTAATATTCCTGGAGGCCTCGTATGTGGTGTTCTTTATGATTGTCTATGCTGCCTTGTGGTAATGGGGAATTGGTATGTTGTAGCGAGGTTTCCTCTTACATCGTTGTTGTATTTCTAGGCTGCGCTTGGGTTAGACTTGTGAAGCTGGATGCTGCACCGTAGGTTCAGCACAGGTTTGAGAGAAGCAAATAGGCTGATGGCGTACGTGATAATCAGCAGGCGCAGGTCAGTATTAGATGGAGCCTTCACATGGTGACCAACACGGCATGAGATCACCCCATCGAGATTTCCACAAGTATTTTAACGGGTTACATCTATGTACTTTGATCGTTAGAGATCCATGTGTAGTAGTCCATGTTTAAGAAGCGGTCCCATGAGACACTAACCTTTAGACTGAACGCAGCCCAAAATGACAGGAATCATTCCGATATGCCATTTGTATTCCCACTGTCGAAAGAGACCATGACTGATTCGTAACCACTACGCCAGGACCCTGAAACTGCATTCAAACCCACCAGTAGGATTAATGAATTATTAGGAGCAGCCGTTGCTGAGGTATTGGTCAGATCTTGGAATAACTCGTCTTTTTGTCTGGGACTGAGCTTCGTCTGTAGTCGAATAATATTATCATATGTCCATGTTTATCCTTTAGTCGTTCTAGGAGAAGCCTCTGAGTGAGTTCTTTTAAAAAAGGCACCACTATGTACGAGCTCATGGCCATTAAAGTGCAGCGGATATGCGTTGTTGATATCGTGTAGGCCTTCGCTCTTTAATCTTGCATCAATGAAAACGGTGATAGCAATGTTGAGTAGACCTAGTTTTTAGGCTTGCTCTGTGGCATAGGCAGTTCCTTTAGTGTCAGTCCATTCATTGTTGGGACCTTCATTGGACACGTTATATCGAAGGAAGAGGTGGGTAGCGCTGGCGTAGGGGGAGTTCCGGTCGCTTGTTTTGATAGAGATTGACAACCTATGTAGGTAGGAGGGGACGATTGAAGCACTGTTGTGTTTAATTTTAGTTGTAGGCGTTGACTGTGATCCCTGCTGGCTCCTGGGGGACGCTGAATACTCCGCTGCCATGGAATGGGGGCCAAATTATAGAATTGGTAAGGATTACTCCGTCCAATGTGTGTCTTACCGAAATCCATATATGTCATCTGTCGTTTCCGCGCCTCTCCTCTCTGTTCCATGAATTATGTTCTCCAACAAGATGGCACGATACTCGTTGGAAAAGGGATTCGTAAAGAGGAGAGGTTAAGTAGGACCTGTGGTGGGGACACGAGAGAAGCATCATCACACTGAGGAAAAATACGCTTGACTATCATATTTATCTGCCGTGAAATCAAACGAGCCGAATTGTGTCATGTATAAATTGTTACCTACATGTGGGCGTTAAGCGATACTCTTCGACCGAGGACATTTTGGACTCGGCCACGGCTTGGTGATCCTGTAGATCACATATAGATACGATGTAACGAAACATTGCACAACAGATGAACGCACAAACATACGTTCACATACTTGTAATCTAGAAAGTCAACTGATAGAGCGAATTATAATCCAATAATTTTTTTTCAAAATCTCATAAATGTCATTTATTTTCATTCAGATAAAAAGTATGATAACGCCAAAACGAACGACTTTGATCACAGTGTGTATATTCGTCATCTTCTTCTTTAGTGGATCACCAGTGTACGCAGTCAACAAATTGGGACTGAAGTTTTCTCCATTAAGAAACATGACCCTATTTGGTATTATTTCAACAGATAATCATGAATTTGTTGAGATGATTTCTTTCGCCATCAACAACTTTTTCATCCCAATGTGTGCATTTGTTATCGTAGTTGTTTGCACAACAATACTTTCAATTAAACTGCGGATGAATTCTCATTGGAGAAAGGCGACGACAACAAGCACACACGATCACAGAGTGTCCACTCGTAACCAGAAGGCATCAAAAATGGTTGTCATGATTTCCACTATGTTTATTGTTTGTTTTATTCCTGTTTGCATTTTAATGCTGGCAATGTCTTTTCTACCCGATCTGTCATTTCACGGGAAGTACTTGAATGTCTCAATTATCATTTGTGGTCTTGGCTACACAATGGAGAGCATGAACGCATCAATGAATATATTTATTTACCATCATATGAGCAGTAAATACAGAGACAACTTTAATAAAATCTTCTTCTTCAAGTGTAAAATATAAAAAAAGGATTGTTAAAACAAAGTATGACCAAAACGTCATTTCAGCTGTAATTGAACGCTGGTCGTGTTATCATCACACACTTTACATGTCTTCAGATTTATCTAAACAGCTAGATTATTTCCGCTGTTGTGACATATAGTGATTTCCGTAATCCATTTTAGTTTATACTTTGAACTTGTAGTTTTTTTATTTTAAAATTTAAAATGTATATAGTTTCTGTAAACAAAAAATAACAACTATTGTAATTGTTATGTATATACATCTAATTTTTATGATGCATATACATGTGTTTATTGTAAAGATTGTGCATGCATATTACACACAGTGTGCGTTCAGTGAAGACAATACCGCGTGTAAATTCTTTTTGTTTGTTATTTACTCAAATCCCTAGGTTAATGAGTTAAGTTACTCTTACTGTTATTTGTACGAATACACTTGTCCCATAAAACTATAGATAACAAACATGTGTCAGGGTCATACAAACATACATAAAGCCACATACAACATTACGCAATTGAAGGAAGCGATACCTAGATACGTATATGTATTGCACTTCCACATTGGGTGCCCTAGTTAGGCAAAGAGTATATATATATATATATAGATATATATAGATATATATATATATATATATATATATATATATATATATATATAATATATAATCATCATCATGTAGCATGCCTTTTGTAGAATGTCGATCCCATCACAGTCTGTCTGAAAGAAACTCGTTCTCTTGCCAAAACTCCAGCCTCCGTCACATTTATTGTAAAGCATTCCTGGATATCTTGGTGCCATCGTCGTCATGGTATAATAAATGATTCATTTGTGCAGGTCTACATTAATATATATACAACATACATCACATTGAATAGTATTTCAATTCTAGTATTAAACATAACGAATATTGACATTATTCTTCCAAATAATTCATCTGTTGTACATACAAAAAATGCGTTTTGTCCCCAAAAAATAATTTCTAGATAATACTACTTTTAAATCACTAATCAGTTTAGTAAAATGAGGTATCGGAAAAATAAAGGAAAATGAGTTTACATGAGTGAGCAATATGAAATAATGAATAGCCACAACCGTCGTCTTTATTATACAGATATTAGGCACATAATAATCTTCTGAGTCGGGCAGTTAATTAGGATGTGCATAACAGAATAGAAACTATTGTAGAGGAAAAGAAAGAGAAACATCACAGCTGGCTTCTTTTCGTACTACAGGATTAAGAGAGATGCATATAAATGCTGTGCCGAAAGACGGTCTCCAAACGAGACATGCTTAATTGTTGGAACAGACCAAAAAGACATGAACACCATCTTAAAAGATCGACGTTGAAATTGGACAGATTGTGTCCGTATGATTGAATTGTACACCAGTATACTGAAGTTACTTGGTCCCCAGAGGGCAGGCAAACAAGAGGCACACGTAAGACATATTGACGATGAATCGTATAGCCATGAATGAGAATTATGATTCGAAGTTGAAGCACTGCACGGAGCATAGTTGTAGATCAGATGGAATATATGTACTTTATTACGGCCCTTAAAGACGTCATCCTGTCTGATAATCACTGACCGAATTGTCAGTCACTGGCACATGACATATGAAGAAGAATGAACATGTTCATTCCTCAGATAAATGATAATAACACCTGAAAAAGCTCCAGTTTCACGCCTGAGAATCAAAACGAAAGAGCGGGAGCACACAATGAATGTGATGGCGTATATTCAGCAATCCAACCCTTGCATAAAGGTTCAAGCTAGCTACGATATACTGCTGGAATTTAATAAAGGAAGAGAAGAGGTCAGTATAATACTCTGTAAGATGATCCGGAATAGCGTAATGTGTCACAAAGTAAGGACAGCAGATGTCTATATTCCATACTTTATCAAAGGCGACCGGAAGCAGTGCATTAGCTGATTTGATTTCATCCAAGAAAATTATCATACGAATATTTCAGAAAAGGAAATCAAGTAAACTAAACCAGTACACAGAAGAAGCACATACATGTTAACACATGGATGTATACCAAAAGTGATGTTCTTAATGTGTTATATAGCACCCACATATGCAGAGAACACAATATAGATCAACACGCTTGTTTTAAAGATTACACAATTATTCTTGAATTCATGCAACATGAAGTGTTCTGGAACACCATGACATTGTGTGGCTCACAACATATCTGATCAACCTAATCGTAACTATGTAAGAACAAACATCGGTAAGAATGGCTGCTGAAATGTTAAAACAGTTGTATGTGTACTAAGGGGTTACAGCAAGGATAAATTAACCCAAACCCTCACCCTTGCTAAAAATGTTTAAAAAATGCATGCAATAACAATGGTGAGAAACAATAAAACAAACTGCCAGCATTACGAAAGGTTTCACCAGCTTACGTTGAAATGAAATAGTTACTAATATTTGCATTCTGCTATTGATTAAGTTATTACCCAAAAGAACAATGAATGACTACAACAGATTATCATGTCTGTAACACGACGCAGTGAATAAAGAACATGTTATCCTGAACATCAGTACAACCAAGATACTGACCAACGATAAAGGGTTTCACCGACGCAACGTTTCCCATTGAAGGACCGATTTCAACATCGTCATGTCCCGAATGTATCTTTTTCTTCTTTTTTCGTATATCCTGAGACGCCTTTTAGCGTCGTTTTATGAAGATGTTTCTTTACCAGGCCCTAATATGTGCATCGTACCCGTGAAACTTTTCTGATTTTGCTATTTATGGTTTACATCGTTTTCGTTGTCTGCCCTTGGCGATATATCCGTTGTGTATGTATAGCATTGCTGTCTTCAGGATACAATATGGTGCTTCACCGGTTGTTACAATATTTGGTTTATCTTAGTTCGTCAATGTCCAGTGTTGGCACTGATATCACATGTATGTGCTTCATAAAAAGCGACAATAGAGAATGCAACAAAGAAGTCAAATAAAGACTGACCTTTACATGTCGGGCATATAGATATATTAAATTCGAACCTATTATGAATTGAAGAGAAGTTGGCGCTGATATTACATGTATGTGCTTAATGAAGCGATCTCAGTTCCGCCATGCGGAGTGACAGCGCGGACTCGCCCGCCTCTCCCCGGAACTGTAGCGGGACCAATCTGGTGGAGTCGTACCGCTGGAAAAGGGTGCGTTACTGTTGTCCGTATCGAGAAGCAGTGTCAGTCCGTGTGTTTCGTCGCGAAGACGTATAGCCAATCTCGACAGTTCGTTTCGCTTGTGGTCATTCTCTCGCAAAGAGCTGGTGACCGGCAAATAGAAAGCAAGAATCGTGCCTAAAGGCCCTGTCCTCGCCCGAACAACCGATCTGAGAAGGGCAGGGCGGCAGGCAAAAATCGTCTCCAGTATAAGTGAAATTCATCGCCGGGGTCGTTAGGATGCGTTCTGCACAGAGCTCTGCCATCCCTCCCGGAGCGAGCTCTGTCGGTCGTTCGGTGTGTGTACGGGCACCTGCCAGGCGGTCCTAGGTAGACGGAGTGAGGGAAGGAACAACCGTCCCATCCGTCAGTCAGTCCCTGCGGCCGTCCTGGTGAGGCATTTTACACATCCATCCGTCCGTCCATCCATCGCCGACCGGTGTGTGTGGTTCGTACGTCTCCGACATATATATGGTTGATCTTGCTGTAGTCATATGCTTGTCTCAAAGATTAAGCCATGCATGTCTAAGTTCACACTGTCTCACGGTGAAACCACGAATGGCTAATTAAATCAGTCGATGTTCCTTAAATGACACGATCCTACTTGGATAACTGTGGCAATTCTAGAGCTAATACATGCTTACCAAGCTCCGACCTTCGCGGAAAGAGCGCTTGTATTAGTTGAAAAACCAATCGTCGTTTTCCCTCGCGGGGTTGCGGCGTCCCCACTGGTGACTCTGGATAACTCTGTGATGATCGCATGGCCTCATGTGCCGGCGACACATCTTTCAAATGGCTGCCCTATCAAATGTCGATGGTACGTGACATGCCTACCATGTTTGTAACGGGTAACGGGGAATCAGGGTTCGATTCTGGAGAGGGAGCATAAGAAACGGCTACCACAGCCAAGGAAGGCAGCATGCGCGCAACATACCCATTCCCGGCACGGGGAGGGAGTGACGAAAAATAACAATACGGGACTCTTTCAAGGCCCCGTAATTGGAATGCGTTCACTTTAAACCCTTTAACGAGGATCTATTGGAGGGCAAGTCTGGTGCCAGCAGCCGAGGAAAGTCCAGCTCCAATAGCGTATATTAAAGTTGTTGCAGTTATAAAGCTCGTAGTTGGATCTATGCAGGCGGGCGGTCCGGCTCGCGCCGGTTCACTGCCCGTTGTCTCCTGCCCTACCGTCTGCCGGCTCTCTTCTGGGGGTGCTCTTCGCTGAGCGTCCCGAGTGGATGGCGCGTTTAATTTAAAAGAATTAGAGTGTTGAAAGCAGGCATCGGCTGCCTGAATAATGGTGCATGGAATAATGGAATATGACCTCGGTTCTATTGTGTTGGTTTTCGGAATTGAAGGTAATGATTAACAGGGACAAACGGGGGCATTCGTATTGCGGCTTTAGAGGTGAAATTCTTGGATCGCCGCAAGACGAGCTACTGCGAAAGCATTTGTCAAGAATGTTTTCATTAATCAAGAACGAAAGTCAGAGGATCGAAGACGATCAGATACCGTCGTAGATCTGACCATAAATGATGCCGACTAGCGGGCAGCTTCCGGGAAACCAAAGTGTTTAGGTTCCCGGGGAAGTACGATTACAAAGCTGAAACTTAAAGGAATTGACTGAAGGGCACCACCAGGAGTGGAGTCTGCGGCTTAATTTGACTCAACACGCCAACACTGAAATGACTGACAGGCTGAGAGCGCTTTCATTTGGTCTAATAGGGAACGTGTGCTGGAATTAGACCCTCGAAAATCTGGAGCTAGTATCTCGGTGGCTCGGCTGTCTCGCATCCAGTGTTCGATATAGGAATTGACGGAAGGGCGCTACCATGAGTGGAGCCTGCGGCTTAATTTGACTGAACAGGCCAAAACGGAAAAATGACTGACAGACTGAGAGCACTCTCGTTGGGTCTAATAGGGAACGTGTGCTGGTATTAGACTCACGCAAGACAGGTCAGTTTTACCCTCCTAATGAAAGAGCGTCTGCTTCAGTAACCCTGCTTAACCCTACATAAATCGCAGGTTCCAGACCCTTGGTCATTGACTGACTAAAAAGCCCTCTATTGATGCGTTGCTACGGTAATCCTGCTCAACTCGAAAGGAATCGCAAATCGCAGACATTTGGTCAACGTGCTAGGCTGATAAGCCAACGGCGCGAGGCTACCATAGGAGGGATTACGGCCGAACGCCTCTAAGCCGGAAACCCGCCCTAAATCTCAGCACCACCACGATGGGAGGCTACGATAGTGTTGGGACCTGGCGCTCGTGTCCCAGACCGACCCGGTCGAGCCACAGAAAGAGTTTTTGCCGTCCGCCGATTAACGGGCGGGAAGCTGCCCGACATTCACCCCATGCGGCGTGGAGGTGTGAAATCACTAGTAGAAGACTTAGTTCTCGGTCGGGGTGTCGTAAGCAGTAGAGCAGCCACGTCACTGCGAACTGTTGAGACGCAACCCTTGATCATGAGATATGTCCGCACACCAGCCGAACAACATATCCGTGCCATTACCAGGCATGTCCCTTGGTTAAATGCACTCCTTCGAGAGGAATCGCAGGTCGCTGACATTTGGTCCACGTGCTTGGCTGATACGCCAATGGTGCGAAGCTACCACCTGAGGGACTACGGCCGGACGCCTCTAAGCCAGAATCCTGCCCTAAATCTCAGCACCGCTGTGATGGGATGCCGCGATATGGTTGGGACCTGGGGCTCGCGTCTCAGCCCAGCCCGGTCGAGAAATGCACCTGGCCAAATGCACTCCTGCCTCGCTCTTTACCTCTGTATACTATCAGCCATCCCAATGGACGCAGAAGAGATGCAGTCCAGCGGACATTGTACCACTGTCCTACTGTGACAACGTCCGATGTGGCGGGAATTGCTAGGCGAGCCATCACTGCAGATGCGCCGAGAAAATAAAGGGAGCAAAAAGATACCTCACTCAAATGCATATGCTACGTTTCTGGCAGGACGTGACGATCCTGAGACACAATCACACTGGACTGCCTCTCTTCCGGGATAGTACAAACTAGTACATAGTCCATCATATCATATCATTGCCAAACCCTATAGACACGAGTGGGGAAGACTCGTTAGTCCTGCAAGACAACTTTACTAAGAGAGACAACTCTGACCAAAAACAACTGCTGCCTTGCAGATAGGCTGGGGGCAGCTTAAGGCTTAGGAGGGCATCTCTACAGAAACGCCACAGGCTTAACAAAATAAAACAGTGCAACGTAAATATCGCTGTAAACAGCGTACGATGAAGAAGTTCATCGTTGATCAAAATGCACAGCCAAGGTGGTCACTATTTTTAAAAATAGTACTTTGAAGGTTCTATCAAATGGCGTTTATGTGCGCTTTTTATGTGTAATAGTTTTTATGAAATAAATTATGAGACATTACTTGCGGAGCGTTTCTCGTATATATATATATACATACATATTTATATATATATATATATATATATATATATATATATGATGGTAATTTTAGCGTAAACTAAGTCATGAACATAAAAGGTCACACTTACCAATGACGAAAACATGTTGGAAAGTACTTCGTATTTGTGCTTAATGATGTAGCTGAAACCCATAATGGCCACGTACCTCTGCACAGTTGAACACGTCTTCGTGTAAATCAGTTCTAAAGGTCTTTATTTAATTTATTAAAAAACAAAAAACTATACTTTTACACGTTATCTTGAGCACAATTACAAGAAAGTATTGAATATATATATATATATATATATATATATATATATATACATCTATTTATGTATATATACATACATATATATATATATATATATGTGTGAGTGTGTGCGCGTGTGTGTATGTGCGTGTGTGTGTTTGTGTACATCTTCATTGTATTTACACACTGTCAAAGACAATTAGAACATGTAGATGTTTCTTGTTTGTTAACATCGAATTTCTATCATTAGATACATGTTTTATTGAAATCAGAGACTACGTCCAGCTAGTATTTCGCTTTGTCAGAATGTGGATATTATTACAACCCCGTACCACGGATTTACGAGAGTCAGTTACGCTATATGGTAGCGTCCCTACCTACAATTAAATAATAGAAGCAGGTCATATTTATATTAGTTATTTCTACTATATGTCGCAACATTATATTTTGTTTTGTAATTGCCATTGCACAAAGATACACATTGTAAATACCATATTTACAGTTGGGAATATTAACGTACATTGCTTCCTACATAATGAGAATCAGATGTCAGTTATATCTACGAGTATCATAACTCACCTCGACTAATCATCTTTACGGTATAATCGTAGTATACGATAGAATGGCATTGCTTAATGTGACTAATTGTTTGTAGCGAATACCATTTATGTATTTTAACCACTAAAACGTATAAACTGGTAGGAAAGCTCCCCATATGTATTTTACTGATTTCAGTCATCAACAATAATCTGATTAGTAAACATTAACTGTTTATAGTATATAATAATAAATACTTGTTTGTGTGGCACTTTAGCAAAGGCATCATTGTTTAAACATGAAAGTATGTTTCTGTGCTTTACGACATATATAATTGCATCTTTACTTCATTGCAAATGATTTTTAAATGCCACTTGGGACCGTATACTACCGTGTACCTCCTTTGAATTATTGCAAAAGTACAAATTATTGATCTCCTGTCATGACATCCATGATCATTTAAAAAAAAAAAGTGAAACGTTAAGGTCAGCGATTATACGTTTTACACTTTTTAAACTCGAGTACATATCGGTGTAGGTAAAATATAATGTCTTGCATATCATCTAGCCTGAGATATACGTTGTTAATAGTTATATGGGTACGATCTATGTTTTGCAGAACACAATATAAAGGAAACAATCTTTTCAATATGATTATTTGATCAAATACATATCATCATCATACAATGGACGACATTTTCGATATAAGTGATCAAGTTAGAGACATTTATTCATGGCTTTTCTACTGTGTGGGGTGTCAGATCATGAACATCTTCGGCGTCGTCACAAACATCATCAATATCATCTGCTTAGTAAATCAAGGTTTTCATGATTCGGTGAACATCAGTCTTATAGGTATACGATTTTAACATCATTTCACGTACCTGTTGTCTTTATATTACAATATTCATCTTCAGCTATTTTATTACTTAACTTAAGTTAACGTCGTTATACTGTTCTAGAAAACTCATCAGAGTCGATATTTAACCAGATACATCTGCATTACACTGCTAAAAAAGCTATGCACATTAAAAATATGTTTTAATGCATTAACTGTACCTGCACCACTACCTCCTTGGGAAATGCATTCCAAGCATTCACCACTTTCTGACTAAAAAAAATATTTCTTAATATCCAACCTGGACCTTTCTTTAGTTAATTTGTAGCTGTGCCCCCTTGTTCTTTTTGGTGGTTGTATTTTGAAAACAATATTGTAGTCTTATTTAACCATTCTTTTAATTATATAATAAACCTGTATTAAGTCAGCACGAAGTCTTCTCTGTTCAATACACTGTAGGCCGGTTTTTCTGAGTCTTTCTTCATTAATGTATTTTTGGAATCCCACTATCAGCTTTACAGCTCTTATGTGTATCATTTCCAGCGTGTTTTTATCTCTTCTACGATACTGACTCCATACCTGTAAACAGTACTCGGATATAGGTCTTACCAATGTTTTATAAATTTTGACAATCACTTCCTTACTCATATGTTTAATATTTCTTGTTATCATATCTAACATTCGATTTGCCTTATCCACTGCTAAAAGGACTTGCTCACTCGCTGTACCTGCATGTTCTATTATAATCCCTATATATCTTTCCGTAACTATCGTTCTAATATTGTTCTCGCCCATTCTGTAATTATGTTCCGTATTGGATCTACCCAAGTGGATGAGTGTACATGCATCTAAATTAAACTCTATTGACCATCTCACAGACCAGTCACGAATTTGATCTAAATCCGACCTCACTGTATCTACTTCTGCTATAGATGAGACACTGCTATATAGTTTTTGCAATCATGGTTCCCACATCAATGTCCAATTCGTTTATATATTTCAAAAACAATATTGGTACCAAAACCGATCCCTGGGACATTCCAGTTTCTACTTCACACCACTCAGAGCTCTCCTTCTTAGTGCCCACTCTCTGCCTTCTTCCCGTTAACTAAATTTAAATCAATTCGGCAACTTGCCCACCTATTCCATATGCTTTTAACTTACTAAATAATCTTTGATGAGGTAATCTATCAAAAGACATACATCGGTTCTCTTTTAGCTATCGCTTCAGTAACTTCCTCCAAAATTTCTAATATATTTGTTTAGCACGATCTCCCTCTAGTAAACATATGCTGACTATTTCTTATTAGATGTCTAGATACATTACAATAGTGTCTTAAATTATTGATTCTATAAATTTACAGACTATGCTCGTTAAACTCACCGGTCTATTTGCTGGATCTGATTGCGTTCCCTATTTGTATAAGATAATCATTCCTGCATCTTTTCAATCGCATGGAACACTCCTTTCGCAAGTGAATGAAAACATAATATAGCCAATGGTTTTGCTAGTTGGTTTCGAATTTAAAACAGAAGTGTTGGACGAATACCATTTTGATCTGCACGTGTATCCACTTGTAATCCCTCCAATTAAAAAAAAAAAGCATTTACTCTGTAATCCATATTGATTTTAATTCCGCTATATCTATTTCACATTTAAAATATATATAGGCTCTGGGATCTTGGAGCAGTTTTTTTTTGTGAAAACTGTGTCAAAGTATTGATTTATTATATTAGCTGCCTCCGTATGTTCTCTTATTATTTTACCTGTGCTATCTATAAGAAGGTATATCTTGTCTGTCGTTCATTGTTTATTTATAACATAAGAAAAGAAGCTTTTGCTATCAGTCCTGATCACATTAATGTTTCTTTTCGAAGTCTATTTTTGCTGTTTTATTCGCTTACTGAACTATATTTTGCTTGTCTAAATATTTTAAACACGTTTCCTTGGATTTACTTACCTCGATATATGGTTTCAAGAATTTATGTCTACATTTAACTGAAAATCTAGTTATCGTCTTATTAAGCTTTGTGCTTATCTCCCTACATGGAACATGTTCCACATTTAATAAACTTTTTGAAACTCTCACATTCTTGTTGTTGTTGTTCTTCTTCTTCTTCTTCTTCTTCTTCTTCTTCTTCTTCTTCTTCTTCGTACGCTGTCAGACGTCAACCTGTATTCTTTCGAAAAAAGCAGCGGTCATCCTGAGGCTGTCGACACTGCCATAGAGCTTGTCTAGTGGTACAACTGGTGATGGCCACATGTACTTCCTCTAGTCCTCGTATTTCGGGCAGTTTTGCAGCAGATTTTCAGCGGCCATTTTTCCGGTACCACAACTGCATTCGTCAGTGCCACCTATCTTCAGTTTATTTAATAGGTGGTACCTCAGTCTATTGTGGCCTGTGCGGAGTCTGAAGACCACGACCTGCTCTCTTCTGTTCAATTGGTAATAGGCATCATTTTGTGTGTAGCCAGTATGTTCTGTTTCCCATTTGGCCATGTATCTGGCTCTAATGAGCCTTTTTGACTCTTCGTAGGTCACACTAGAATCTGGTTGTGGTAGTCTTGCATCTTCTTTTGCCAGTCTGTTTGCCTCCTCGTCGCATTGGATGCTACAATGGGATAGAACCCACTGTATCACTACTCTTTTTGGTGCGGTCTGCTGGCATAGTTGACAAAGTACTGCTCTTACATCATTAAGTTCGGTATTTTTTGGCTTTTTAGTGCTGGGACTACGGCCAAGGCATCTGTAAACAGAAATATCTGGCTTTCATTTCCTTTCCCTGTCAGCATTGCTTCTGCTGCAGCCCTCAGTGCATCTGCCTCCGCTCTGACATTGCTTGAGTATTTTACAGTTGACCCTGACAGTCTTATTTTTTTATCATTTTGTAGGCTCAGGAATACCCCTGCCCCTCCATTCTGTGTTGTGTTTGTTACAGAACCGTCGGTGTATGAATGGGTCCAGTCCATGCTTGGGTAATTTTTCGTTATGTACCTCAGTGTAATGTCTCTTCTTTCTGTTTCAGTCTGGCTGTTCTTGTTTCCAATACCTGGTATATTTTCTGCCACCACCGGAAATATATGCTGCTTCCAGGTAGGTTTGCGTACAGTAGGGATGGACTTTGGTGTTGTTAATGTGTTTATATGTCTTCGTTCATCTTTGCTTTGGCTTTTTCTGCAAAGTTTCTCCGCTTAAGTTTCCCATTTCCAAATCTATTTAGTTTCTGGTGTATTGGATTGTCTGTCAGTCTTCTGAGTTTCTATGCTTGCTGCTGGGCTTTGCAGTCTCTTCTGTCGGTTGTGGATTGCAGATTTGTAATCTATTCAAGTTCTGCAATTGGCGTTGACGTCATTCCTCCTGTTATATCTCTAATGGCTTGGTTTTGAAGTTTACTAATTTTGTCAAAGTTCGCCTTTGCTGCTGTTGTCCATGCCGCAATGCCATACTCGAGAACTGGTCTCACTCTTCCAGTGTACAGTATCTTTAGTATACTGTCTTCTGTTCCCCAGCTTGTGCCAGCAAGTTTCCTCATGATTGTCATTCTTTGTCTGGCTCTCATTCGGTTTCTCTCGATCTGACTTTTCCATGTCACGCGCCGATCAAATGTGACTTCCAGGTAGTTTGGGTTATCGTTTGGCCGCAGATATTTGTCGATAAGACTTTTGTTGACGTTCTGGGGTTTGTTTGAAAGCGAGAATATCGTACATGTTGTTTTTTTCCTCATTTTTTTTTACCACTCATGAGTTCTTGTTCAACATCTGTACCTCCGGTAACATATTTCCAGATTATGTTACTAGATGTCTCTCTTATCTTATGAACGTCTGTCTTAGAATAGTCGTATGTTTTCGAGTTTATTACGTACTTGTTTTAACTGCAAAGAAACGAAACAAAAATAGTGGCCATTACTGTTGCTCTATAGGATGATTTTGGTAGCAGATAAATAAAGGTATCTTGTTCGACAATGTGCACACCAGATTATTTATGTTCCACCAATAAAAAATGAAAGCCCTAGTGATGATTTGAGCTCGTCATAGTCGCAAGAACGTCATCCACACTACTTGTCTAGTCATTTTTGCGAACGTAGCAATTTGTCATAACTTCTGGCTGATATTTCAACTAATTCGTAATTCCAACATTACAATTTGTCATAACTTCTGGCTGCTATTTCAACTAATTCGTAATTCCAACATTACAATTTGTCATAACTTCTGGCTGCTATTTCAACTAATTCGTAATTCCAACATTACAATTTGTCATAACTTCTGGCTGCTATTTCAACTAATTCGTAATTCCAACATTACAATTTGTCATAACTTCTGGCTGCTATTTCAACTAATTCGTAATTCCAACATTACAATTTGTCATAACTTCTGGCTGCTATTTCAACTAATTCGTAATTCCAACATTACAATTTGTCATAACTTCTGGCTGCTATTTCAACTAATTCGTAATTCCAACATTACAATTTGTCATAACTTCTGGCTGCTATTTCAACTAATTCGTAATTCCAACATTACAATTTGTCATAACTTCTGGCTGATATTTCAACTAATTCGTAATTCCAACATTACAATTTGTCATAACTTCTGGCTGCTATTTCAACTAATTCGTAATTCCAACATTACAATTTGTCATAACTTCTGGCTGCTATTTCAACTAATTCGTAATTCCAACATTACAATTTGTCATAACTTCTGGCTGCTATTTCAACTAATTCGTAATTCCAACATTACAATTTGTCATAACTTCTGGCTGCTATTTCAACTAATTCGTAATTCCAACATTACAATTTGTCATAACTTCTGGCTGATATTTCAACTAATTCGTAATTCCAACATTACAATTTGTCATAACTTCTGGCTGCTATTTCAACTAATTCGTAATTCCAACATTACAATTTGTCATAACTTCTGGCTGCTATTTCAACTAATTCGTAATTCCAACATTACAATTTGTCATAACTTCTGGCTGCTATTTCAACTAATTCGTAATTCCAACATTACAATTTGTCATAACTTCTGGCTGCTATTTCAACTAATTCGTAATTCCAACATTACAATTTGTCATAACTTCTGGCTGATATTTCAACTAATTCGTAATTCCAACATTACAATTTGTCATAACTTCTGGCTGCTATTTCAACTAATTCGTAATTCCAACATTACAATTTGTCATAACTTCTGGCTGATATTTCAACTAATTCGTAATTCCAACATTACAATTTGTCATAACTTCTGGCTGATATTTCAACTAATTCGTAATTCCAACATTACAATTTGTCATAACTTCTGGCTGATATTTCAACTAATTCGTAATTCCAACATTACAATTTGTCATAACTTCTGGCTGCTATTTCAACTAATTCGTAATTCCAACATTACAATTTGTCATAACTTCTGGCTGCTATTTCAACTAATTCGTAATTCCAACATTACAATTTGTCATAACTTCTGGCTGATATTTCAACTAATTCGTAATTCCAACATTACAATTTGTCATAACTTCTGGCTGATATTTCAACTAATTCGTAATTCCAACATTACAATTTGTCATAACTTCTGGCTGATATTTCAACTAATTCGTAATTCCAACATTACAATTTGTCATAACTTCTGGCTGATATTTCAACTAATTCGTAATTCCAACATTACAATTTGTCATAACTTCTGGCTGATATTTCAACTAATTCGTAATTCCAACATTACAATTTGTCATAACTTCTGGCTGATATTTCAACTAATTCGTAATTCCAACATTACAATTTGTCATAACTTCTGGCTGATATTTCAACTAATTACTAATTCCAACATTACTTGGTTCAACTTCCGTTACCGACACGTTAAAATCGGTACCTGGCATACTGTTATGGGAGGTAATTGATCTAGGATTGGAACTAGAGAAAGGCTCGTATAAAAATGCATCTAACTCCTCAGTCGCAAACGCAGATTCTGCTATGCGCTGATTTGCCTGTATTTGTTTAATTACACACACATGTGTTTACAAGTTTGTCATCTACTATGTTATCGTTGATCTAAGAACCATTACATTTCCAAGCTAAGATGTTAAGCATGTCTGGCAGCAATCTGCCCGTTTAACGATATTAATCGATTGTTTTAGAAGCAAAAACATGTTACATCAAAGTGGAATCAGATGCAGTGATCGAAATTAATACTGGTGTTTTACTATTTTTCAAACCTGTTTGTATTATTTGGAACCACATATGCATGCAATGAAGAGCAGTTTAAAAGAGTATATTCTAGTTCAGTGGTTTTCAGCATGGACGCTATCACCAACTAATGGGCGATTTTAGATTTTAAGTGGGCGGTTGCACAACAATTACATTTTGTATTGAAAACATGATTATTAATATATGTATTATGGCAATGCAGAGGCTACATAACGTGCATCAATTCAACAAAGGTGAACATTTTAAGAACCTGTGTTTTTCCTATAGCAATAAACGCCTGTGAAACATGGGCAGTTACTTAAACCTCAAATATGAGAATCTAATTCGACTATATATGTTTTAGAAAGGTTATTAAAATAGTATACAACGTATACATTATATTTGTTTCGGTTATGATCTGGGACTTTGCTTTAGAATTTTAAAATATAAGAATGTTGAGACATGCATGTGCTTTGAAGGGCTATTTGAATTCTAGGAGTTCATAATCTGAAATAGTAATAGAACTAATGATATAAAGCGCAGTTCAGTACTTGTCGATAACAACAAAGATACAATACTACTGAGGTTTTTTTTTCCTACACAGGTTTGTCAGTTTCTGATCTAGGTAGTCTGCTGACGATGATTTGGACGGCCATTTGCTTTACACCGACCGTTTCATCAGCTGATTTTCCGTTCGACCTAATTGAAGTCACTTACTTAACATCAGCAATGTTACATTTGTCCTTCACAAGAATCAGCAGTTGTATCACCGCCATGATTACTCTGGAAAGATGCTTGTGCATAACTGCACCATTAAAGGTTTGAATGTGCACATTTTGTTACAATATTGGTCGCCACTTTTGATAAACACCTTTCGATTAACCAAAGCTGTTTAGTTTTTTGTGGAGCAACATTATTCATATGTAACACATCACGTTCCCCAAAGATGAGCTCACAGCTCCAGTTTTGTTCACGTATAATCTGTTTTATGTATTGCTAGTTCCTTTTTGTCTTGTAGTCTTCATATACCTATGTTAACATGTGGATCGCAGAACCGATACTAATTTGTTAAGTTGTTAAACTGTACATTTATTAAATTAATATAATGGTCCTAACTTACGCCAAATGTGTGATCACATCATTGGATGTCAATTCATACATTCTCCAGAGCCTTGCATTTATATGTGTACCTTTTTTGGTTACTGTCTTTGCTTTTCTTCATATTACATCCCGCTACAATAAATAGAATAAACTGTATATTTGACTTATCGATGTTGATTTTTTGAAGTACTAAATTCCAAATGATTTTAATGTTTTCAAATGCATTTCAACTTCATCTCCCCAAATGTGTAATTACGTTGAAATCGTTTTGTGACCATCTTCTACCTGATCTATTTTGATACGAATATAAATAGTAAAGTCATTCGCCATCTTGCAAGCGTGCCTCACAGCATAATCAGATTGTCTGTAGTTGCCTGTATTTTCACAATATTAATATGGTTATCATAGTAATTACACTCTATATTCGTGATACTTGTCACGAAATACATGCGTTGCTTGATGCAACAGTGTCAATGTTGGACTACCGCTTGCGATCAACGCAATGCCTTTTTCACTTTTCAAAGCACTTAATATTATAGGAACACTCGTACACTATGCTTGTGTATATGCTTAATTCAATTGATATAGACCCAAAGAAAAGACCTGATGGTAAAATGAATTTCAATGTATTTGTTTAACTTTGAAAAATGAAATATTGCATCCCTTTTTTTTCTTTGCAGGATGTTTCATAACTGGCAATATCTCTTCAAATGTTAGTTGTAATGACTAATTTAGCTATTCCCATTGTTCTTCAATGCTCTGTAGTTTTCTGCTGAACTGTACCTATTGTAACGTTATACTCGTATTTCTCTTTTATTTCTCTCTCCGACTTAAGCAGGGCTGTGTTGAGTTTTAAAAAAAACATGATGTTCAACAGTTTCAAAGGGATGTGCGCACAGCCGGTACTCTGGGACATGTTCTGGTTAGATTATGTTCAAGTGGCTGTTAAGTTGTATGTATTGAATGTGAAGTCGGAAAATGGTGCTTTATTCTCTCCTTTTCAGGAGGTTGATGGTTATTGGGGATGGTCATATGTTTATAGATTTCTCTCCCAGTATTTCCCAGTGCAAATCTATTCAGCCAGACCTTGTTCAGTCTTCAGTAGTTATGTTACTATATGTAGGGTTGTTGGTATGTATTGTTATTCTTGTCTTTCTCCCTTCTTAGCCAATCTGTCTGCCATGTCACTTCCAGGTGTGTTTGAGTTACCAGTGATCCATTGTATAACTATTCTGATTTCATGGGATGTAAGAAGTTGGTTGGCATCTAGGGATATGCGGGTAAATGTTAGGCCTGTAGTGACCGCCGTCTTCCAGAGCTTGAAGGGCAGATAATGAGTCTGAACAGAATACGATGCGTTGGGCTTTTGATGGGAAAGCATCAAATACAGTCCTCGAGTGGTATATAGATACTTCCAATGCTGTTATTTCTGCCTCATAGTTTGAACATATCCCCCAACAGGCATCAAAAAGCTCATCAGATGTTCTGTCTGAATACTCAATGTAGACTCCATTTCCTTTTAACGGTGGCCTCAAAAGCAGATCCATCAGTATAGACATGTATCCATTATTCTTGGAAGGTGTCAATCGTTCTCTGTGATGCCCTCATAAGACTGACTAGATCCGCACTTCTTGTGTAATATATATTTGTTTTGTTTGAATTTCTTGAATTTTTACACATGAATATGGTGGTACATTTCTTCTTGCTCTCTGTGTTACTTGTAATGTGTCTAGGACGTGATATCTGTCATTAATCTTACTGACGTGATGGAGGACTGACTTTTGTTTAATTCTCTGCTTTTGCTGCCATTGTTCTACAAACCTTCTATTGGGGTGGTCTTTGTTCATTCTTTTACTCCTCTCACAAACTTCCATAGCAGCAACATCTCTTTGTATCTCAAGGAGTTCTACATTCACATGCCGCAGTGGATGCTGCCATCATTGCCTGACTAATAAGAAGCAGGGCATTGTTTTCCACTCTGTCCAGGGACTCTACATTATTATGTGTGCATATTGTCAGGAGTGCATTGCTGTATTCTAAGGCAGAGCTTACATATCCAAGATACAAGCCTCTCAGAGTGCCCTTGTCTGATCTATACTAACAAGCCTCTTCAATAACTGTAGCCACCTGAATGCTTTATTTTTATCATTTTGAACATGTTTCTTAAGACTGAGCTGTCGGTCTAGAGTGACTCCAAGATATGTATGCTCTTCCTCTCTGGGATATTTCTGTTTGTAGAATCTCAGACTGATATTTTTGTTGGCTACTTTTGTGGCTATTAGTAAAGATAGTGCTAACAGTCTTTCTGCAGTTTATCTTCGGTTTCCACATTTGACAATATTCATGCAGTCTTAATAGGTCTCCATTTAATTGTCGTGTTATACTTTCTACATCTTCCCCTTTTATCCCTCACCGAGGCAGATCCATCTGTGTATACGTGTGTCTAAGAGTTGCTAGAGTACGGTCTCTTGAGCTCCTGTAGAACGTAGATTATTTGCTCTGTTGCGGACTGCTCACTTTTCTTCGTTAACTCTTGAACCTCCAAGATTATTATAGACATGTCCTGGCTCCGTGTCCAGGGTTCTAGAATGAGTGCTTCGCATTTTTTGGTTTCAGCTTCAATGATGCTTGCGTATTTTCTGTGGATTTCTCTGGCCAGATGGTTGGGGCTTTTCCTTAGGAGTCTGTTTGTTGTTCTCTCTTGGAATATAATAAAATAACATAGTACTCGAACAGGCACAAACACACAGACAACTCACTGCAAAGATCAGAACAAGGCAGTCTACCTTGTTCAGGTGTGTTATGAGAAGAGTTTGTTCGGAGCACACAGTGGCAACGGGGAATATAGCAATAAAGAGAGACATTGGAAGGCAGGGACAGCAGATGATGCTTGAGCAAATGACACAGGTGACAATCAACAACAGAGTTGGTACACACGTGATCTAATCGGATGGAGGTCGATGATTGCTAACCCTAAGAGGGAAGGCAGCTGATTATTATGATCGTTAGCAATGTTAGTATTTCCCTCTAGGTGACTTTTGGAAAATGATGGTTTTTAGTTCAAGATGGCTGTAGAGGAAGAGATTTAACCCGATATCGCAGGATGTTGAACTATACGCTCACATACTGTTGAAGAACGCAATAGTAATGAGGTTGGCACTTTCTATAAATACGACTGCAACGAAACCTGCTAATTTGATTGTAGCTTGATTTGTCATACAATGAATAAATAACAATGTATTTTGTTCTAAACATATGTGTTCACTATAACATCCGGGATCATATACTTGGATCAAAGACATAGAACCTGATTCCTAGATTCATGGATGTTATTTGTATATTATGACTACTGTGTATGCTATGGTAATAAACCATCACCATCACCAAGCTAATCAGTCCGTAAACTGGAGTAGAAATGGTCAGATCATTACTTGCAACTGTCTTTTGTTTTCGGAAGATTTGTTCAGTTTACACATCGATGTTACATTATGCCTGTGTGATGTACTTGGTTCTTAGACACCATCTTCTTTTCTCATGACTTTCTGCATTCCAATATTTTAAATTGTGGTCCTCGATGTCTCATATTGTGACCAAGACGAGACAATATATATATTTGTATTTAGTGTCCATTAGTTAAATATGTGTCCCTAAATCATTAAACATTTGCTTATTGGACCTTGTCTCTGCCCATCTGACATGTTGCATCCTTCGACAGCCCTAATCGCTACAGTCTTTCTGTTTTGAATACATGTTTCAGTGCTGTACACTGGTACTCATCAAATGGGTGGTGTGGCTTTTCTTCAGCATAGCTCAAGATTGATGCTACTTGATGTTAACACGTTTTGTTTCTTAAATAATTTTTTTACTTTTTCAACAGCGATCTTCGTTCTAATTTCAACTATCGATTGTTTGAACATGTTTGACTTTAGCATATGTTGTGTATTGCTGGATTTAATCTTTGCATCAAATTTATTGGCTGTATTATTTTATTTTAAAAAAATGTAGTTTAAGTGTTTGCCTCCCTAGTTTCTACTGGCGGAGGCGCGCCTATTCCACCCTAGACCGTATTCAATAAATTTTTAAAATTAAATACTAATTAAATATTAAAACTCATACACATTTGATTGGATGTATGTGTGCGTCTGTATGTACCTATGCTGGGTGTGTGCGCTCTCAGAAGCAAGCCCAACCAAATTGCAATGGAAGGGTCTCACCCTGAGGTTGCGTGTGAAAGTTGTGCAAGAGTGTGACTGTAGGACAGGGTCAAATAAAACAAGAGTGTGACTGTAGAACAGAGTCAAATGAAACAAGATTGTGACTAGGATAGAGTCACATGAAACAAGAGTGTGACTGTAGGACAGAGTCAAATGAAACAATAGTGTGAATGTAGGACAGTCAAATGAAACAAGAGTGAGGTAAGAAGAGAGGAGAAGATTATTGATGATAGTGAGCAGCTGATGTAAAGGCTTCGCTGTTTCTTTTATTATGGTTTGTTGATCAACAATTGTGTTGACTATTTTTTTTTAAATGTGTATGTCTCTTTGGACACTTTTGCATTTTCTAATACCTTTTTCCAGCATCGCCTCAGAATAAAAATTAGAGAGGCTTGGTCATAATAAATATCCCTGATCCAAATCTTGTCTGATTGGGACAGCTCTTGGTATTCCCTTCCTGGGATATATCCTCAGTTTGGTTTGTGTATATAATATGTATTACGTTGAATTATTGCTTTATCCACCACATGCTTTTCAACAACAACAAAATAAAAAGGAATGTTTATCTCACCTTGCCAACGGCATTTAGGTAGCCAGTAAAGCATACGAAGATACATCTACCTTGTTCATTGATTCTGCAAAAGACATTCATGTGTCAACTGTTCTCTTGTGCCTGTATTATTTTGGAACCTACATTTATTTTATGTAAATGATATTATAATTTTCTATAAATTTTTTTTTTTAAATTTCAGTAGAATTTTCGAAGCGAATGATATAATGTTTATCGTACTTTATTTTCTGAAATCGTTTTCATTCGACTTTTTGGGCAGTGAAATCATCGACGATAATGTGAAATCTGGGGGACTCTTTCAGGGGAAACAATCTTCACATGATGGACACGTAAATCATCGAGTGTATTTCTTGTTGCTTTGATGGGGTCAATGGGTAAATAATCTACCCTGGTGCTTTGTTATATACTGCATTGTTAAATTATTATAAACTTTCAAATGTATTATACGCTCTCACCGACTCGATTTTCTTCGTATGTGGCTGTCACACTGTTTCACGTCATTTGTTTTAGTTACTTCCCTTGAACTAACATTTAGCTGGCAAACAACATAGTTCATGCATGTTATAGTGTTATATTTTTATTTATATACACTGTAGTAACATTGTTTGAGCAATAACAATTGTCTGTGCTCGTATTACAAGACAGTTCTAAGGACGTGTTAATTTGCACAATCAAAAAACAATGATATGTGTAAACGTGCACATATTTGAATTATTTTCAAACGTCATGGTGCGTTATTATTAAGTAAATAGATGACCCGTACAGAACATATGCCCGTTATAAATATAACTGACATCATTTATGCCACTTGTATTATTGCTTCAACTTTTTAGTGTTTAAGTCTGCCATTACTTCTCTTGTCCTGACTATTCCAGAGCAGAGAATGTTTTTGATGCTATCAGGGGGTTTCCGTAATGTTGTCTTTTTTATCGCCAATGTCTTATTTTCACGTCTAGCACCATTGGCATTTGCCCTATTCTTTCCCCACAGTTTTTTTTATTAGTGACTGTATCACACCATTGTATTCCCTCAGTTTGGTGGAATCGCCCATTAATGAAAGCGTTTAACTTTTTAGTTGTGCATTTCTTTTTTCTCGACGCGTCAGAGCCATACAAAAGAGGGAACATGACATTATATTTGAAGATCTGTAATTTTGTGGTAGAATTATTTATTTCGACTTTCATACATTCACATACCTCAATCACAGCTTCTTTGCTTTTTGTAATATTCTTAATTTGAAATCTATCAGTACCTTCGAATGTGCCTATATTGTTACGAATATATATGAATGAATCTACCTCTAGCAGCATCGTGTTCTCCCACAAAATTATCAGTGTCATGTGAAGCTTTTATTCACAAATACTATTTATGCTTTTAGTGAACACTCGACTTAATTTGAGGAACAAGTCAGCAAACATAGTGATTTATTCTTATTGAATAAATATTTTATAATTTAGAAATATATAAATAAATTTAATATTATGTATTTATGTGTTGTTGTGTGTGCTTACTTTCTGCCACTGAATATGACACATACACTTTTTCTAAAGTCATATCGGCCTTTAATTATCGATCATATACGCTAACGAGCATTAATTATTGTCACGTGTTTGTTGGAGATTTTTCACAATGTCATAAATGTCATTTCTTTTCTTTAGATAAAAAGTGTGATAACACCAAAGCGAACGACTCTTATCACAGTGTGTATATTCGCCATCTTCTTCTTTAGTGGATCAGCAGTGTACGCTGTCCACAAATTTGGACTGAAGTTTTCTCCACTAAGAAACATGACCCTATTTGGTATTATTTCTACAGACAATCATGAATATGTTGAGATGATTTCTTTCGGCATAAACAGCTTCGTCATTCCAATGTGTGCATTTGTTATCGTAGTTGTTTGCACAACAATATTATCAATTAAACTGCGGATGAATTCGCATTGGAGAAGGGCGACTATATCAATTACACAAGATCACAGAGTATCAACTCGTAACCAGAAGGCTTCAACAATGGTTTTGATGATTTCCACCTTGTTTATTGTTTGTTTCATTCCCGTTTGCATATTTATGCTGGCAATGTCTTTTTTACCCGAGCTGGCATTTCGCGGGAAGTACGTGAATTTATCAATTATCATATGTGGCCTTGGCTATACAATGGAGAGCATAAACGCATCGATGAATATATTTATTTACCATCACATGAGCAGTAAATACAGAGACAACTTTGATAAACTGTTCTTCAAGAAGTGTAAAATATAACGAGATTTTGTAAAATAGGCCTGCCTATGACGTCATTTCTGCTCTAATTCTTCGCGATATTATCAACAAATGTACATGACCAGATGTATCTACACATCTAGGTTTTATCTGTTTTGAGTGGATGGCGTTGGATAATTGTTAAGTGACACATCTCACAAGCCGACGGTGCTGGGTTCGATCCACATCACAGCAATGACCGTTAGCCCGGGGAAGCAAACCCTTAGAACATGCAGGAGGAAGCAGCCCTTACATAAAATGCATGCTAAAGTCGAATGCATTGGGTCGACAGGCGCAAAATAAAAGCCGCAGTGAAACGCTTACCGCCTTAGGGATTAGAGAAATATGGCCAACGCAAAACAAAACAAAAAAATCTCCGTTGTTTTGACCTATTTTGATTTCCGTAATATATGTTACGTTGTATTTTAATTTAAAATGTACTTATTTAACAATATAATCTCTTACATTTATCATGTGAAGCTTTATATCCGGTTTCTTTCAGAACTTGTTACGTGCAAGGGGAGGTCAGAAAGCAATTCACCGAATTGTTCATTGAAGCTAATAATAAGTATAAAAACATTTCGTTTTGCAGACCTGACATTGTGACTGTTCTTATTGTGCCTGCACAATTTCATTGCATTCGGACAAATGAACCAGCCGCACCAAGCCGTTAAAATTACTCTGAACACCGTACGTTACACATAACGAATTGTTACATATTTCCTTCTCCATAGAAAGAAAATATTGTTAATATTCACACATGCTTGTTGAGTGTGTATGAATGTTTTGAAGTCGATATGATCACAGTCAGTTGATGGACTCAGAAAATTAAAACGTCAGTTAGTTACGAATTACATCAACCAAAAATGTCCACCAACAGCCTGGACGTAAACCTCAACGAATGGCTCAGCCAAAGATGTAATTGAAAACGGGGGAGGAGGCATCACTATAAAACTAAAAAGCAAAGTATACTCAGCACCATTTGCCACTTGGAGATGCTGCATAAACTATAGTGCCGAAGCTAGGGCCACGAGACAAGCAGTGAAACCCGTATAGACCATAAGGAGCTGGCAGAAACACAAGTGGTCATTTGCACAGACGCCCTCGCAGTGTTAATGGCGCTCAAGAACCAGCACAAGAATGAACTCGGTGCTCTGGCAGACTCATTCGAACGCCTGTCCCAGTGCTTACAAAAAAAGCACATACCAGCTCACCGTAGAATTCTATGCAACGAGGAAGTAGATATACTCGGAAGATAAGGAGGAATGCTGCAGCATAGTGATACAGAAACCATATACAATGAGACAAAAGCATTCATCAGGGCAACGTACAGTGCAAAATGGAAAAAAAGTCCACCCTGACCACATAGAAAACGATGCCTACCATCAACTTTCCAGGCGATACCAGCTGATAACGCTCTAGCTACGCACATGTCAAAACACTTTGATGCCATCTGTACAACAAGTTAGTTCAAGATTTGCACTACATACCTTTGTGCCTGCGGCACAACCTCCATGAAAGCAGAGCATATTTTGAAGTCCTGTCCACTGTACACCGACAAAAGAAGTAGCATTTGGCAACAGCCAGTGTCCTTCCACGAGAAGCCGTACGGAAGCATACAGAACCTTGAGACGACTGCTGCCTTCGATAGAGTCATTGAAGTTTAGGTCTGAAGATGAACGAGGAAGAAGAAGAAGAATCGGCAGCAAAAAGAGAGACGTAGCAGCATGTTCAGCAGCGCTCTTGACGTCATGCCAATCAACCAGGTCAGACAAGAAAAACTCTACTAATAGCATTACCCATAATGATAGACGGATCACCATTTAACAATTGACCTTGCAGCTTTCAGTCAGTAAGGAAAGTCCAGTTCAAATTTTCTAAACTGGGATTTTCAAATATGAGCTTAGGATGGTGTTCTCTAATTCTCACAAATCAACAAAAAATACAAAGACAACAATTTATTTTGAAGTGTCCGAGCGTTTTGATGCAAATGGTGAAAACATTTGTCCTGGATCGTTACACGTGACGAAACATTCACGCATTATTTTTAGCCTGGGACAAAAATATAGTCAATGGAGTGGCATCATCCTCAATCGACGCGAAGAAGAAATTCAAGACAACTATGTTCGCCAGAAAGATCATGATCGTTGTCTTTTTGGGACAATGAAAGTGTAATTATTGTAGAAGTGATAACAAAGACAGAGACAATCAATTCACAAGCTCACATCAAGACATTGACCAAACTCAATCGACGGATCCGCAGCGTTCGATCTCCCATGAATCGAACAGATCTGCCTATACTTTAAGACAATGAGCGACCTCACATAAGCCTTACAATACGTGAGGCAATAATCAATATGGGCTAATCTATACTCCCTATCTACAAAAGAGTCCTGACCAGGCTCCCTCTGATTGTCATCTTTATGGTCCACTAAAAAACTCACTCTATAGGACAAATTACAATGATGATCATGGTGTAATTTTAGCAGGGAAGAAATAACTACGTGATCAATACAAATACTTGTACGGGCATTTGTTTCGCTTTGGCGTAAAGCAGTACACGGTGATAGGGATTATATTGAGTAATAAATATGTGTACATGACAAATCCATGTACATTGTTTAAAAATGAGTTGCATTTTGAATAAAGGGGGTGAGGTACTACATTATTCCCTCGTATTTGCATCAGGTTATTGTAGATTGGAACAAGGATATTGCACATATTTTGTTTATTGTTTATGCAGTGCAGTCAACAACACTTTTAAATTGGTTGTAGTTAACTTGTCAAATATATACGGATACGAGTTCAGTCACGTATACTGTTATCTGTACATATACACTTGCTCCTCAAAACAACATGTACACAACATTTACCTAGGATATACATCCATGCGCAGAGACACACATATCTTCTAGAATTCAATGTATTAATTGTTATGCTCATCCTGCCAGTTGTAAATTACCTATCTGAAACAATTTCCTTTCCGCATCATATAGTCACCATTCGTTAGTATATACATATTTTTATATTCAACTTCGTTCCTATCTTCAGTAGGTTGTCTTACAGAGAACTTAGCAGTATCCACCAAACTGCATTTCTGTATCTTTACTTACTTTGGAAGAGCCAGTGTTTTCCACCGTGCTCTGTCAGCAACCTCTGCCCTGTCACGATGCTCTTCTACCTTTCAGCATGAGCCATTGCCATGTATTTCTATTCTTTTCCTACACATCTTAGTTATTGTGTTCTTCGGTTATAAATTTTCTTAAGTATGGTTTTTAGATTTGAAGTATACAGTTCAACAAGTCAAGAATAATGTTGAATATTGGAATGTTTTCTCCTGACGACCTTCTTTTGGAGACGGGTTACAGTGACTCTCCCAGTGTGCCGAGGGGTACATTAGAAGGTAGACCGTGGTGTTCTTTGTTTTAGTGCAATGTGAGACCTCAATATATCTAATTCTAAGGTGATCTCAATGCCGATGCTCACCTTCTTAGACATGAGTTAAAGAAATATCATGTTTCCACGTAGAACTGCTTGGAAGTGCGGTAGGCTCTTCATTTTGTTTCTCATGACCGTGACTAAATTAGTCTAATTAGTATAGTTTGTCTGACTGGACGTTAGAATCCTCTTTCCAACGCCACAAAGTGAAATGATGAAACACGTGACAGAGTTAAGGGTCCAAGAAGGTTCTTTCATTTCACTGCAATCTCTAGTTACCAGAATGGATATTTGTTGTGTACAAAGTTCGACGGACACGCCAACACATCTCCTGCTGCGCAGATATCATCAGGAGTATCGAGACTAGTTGAGGCATGTATAAGGCACATCAACATACATGTTTGCAAGTTGGCAGACACGAAGGCTAACACACGATCTCATGGTAGCAGAGGAAATATATCGAGCACAATACAAAGGTTACTCTAAATTAGATAGCTGGCACATGTAAAATCGGATCAGTATATTAGGCGATGTCGCAGAAAAATTGATTCTTAACACAGTGAGGGAACAGCTCATTTCTACCGTCAAATAGAAAGCACAACATGCACACAATGTGACCACTGAAGGAGAAAACGGCCTTTATCTCTAACCGCTCTATAGATACCCATGACGAGGTCCAGTAGTCAGCACTAGTGCCATACTGCTATTTTGCAAATGCCTTTTATTTCGAACGAATGGCACCTCAGCCACTGATTGTTTCGTCTTGTCTTATCCACGTGTGCCGTTATGTGTTGTTGGGAGCCGTAGTTTTATGTCCAGGCCAGACGCGTCGCTGAAGTGGTCGTCATCCCATGACGGCCTGCGACGGTTGCGAAAACCAGAATGTCACGCGTTATAGCCGCACAAGGGAAGTTGACCAAGTTGCACTTTCATTAGGTGACCGAACCACTTGATTCTCTCTTCGTCAATATATTTAGAGCAAGGTCTAGCCTCAACTAATCTTCTCACATCTTTATTGCGCATTCTGTTTCTCCTAGTCACGTTGCTTGTGCTCCGGAGGCATCTCATCTCACATGTCGTGATCTTTATCTCTAGAGTTTTTGTAAAGTCCATGTTTGGCACTGATAAAAGAGGATTGGCACGAATGTACTGTTGATCAGCATTCTGTTTGGGGACATGTTTATATCAGCGTGTTTAAATAATGTTGACAGCGGGTTTGCAATTGTATTTGCATTGTGGTACCTGATCACAATCTCTCTATCTAAACCACCATCATGTGTTAAAACACTGCCCAAATCTTGAAATCCTGCACGTGTTTGATAATGGTCCCGTTTATCATAATGTTTATGTTTTCGGACTATTTGCTTATATGCGTAGTTTATGTTTTGAATGTGTTAAGTATCATACTGTATCTTTCAGAAACAGAGATGAGCGCAGTCAGATATTTCTGTAGATCATCTTCACTTTCGTAGCATAGACATTCAATATCTGCAAAGAGAAGTTAATTTAACTGAGCAGCCTCTGTCTGCTTTGCATTTCTGGGCAAACGCTCCAATTTGGCCTTCAGTGTTATGTCCATATATGTGTTGAAGAGTAGTGGCGACAACACACACCCTTGTTTCACCACGGTTGTTATATTCATTGTTTCGGTGAGGCCATATGGTGTTCTTACTATACGTTGACACCATTGGTACAGTGCTCTAATATTCTATAATAGCTGCCCCTGTACTCCGTAGTCGTCTAGGATGCCCATAGTTTATTTATATTTCCTCTATCGAAGAGCTTTTTTTTTTTTATCTGTGAAAACCACGTTGTTTCCGGTCGTTTTCGATGTTTGCTCTGCTTAGTTGTATCAGAAGAAATACAGCGTTTGTGCATCTCGTACCTCGTCGAAAACCAAAATTAAGCACCACTCAGCTATGATTCTAGGATTGGCCGAATTCTCTAATCCAGGATTTTTGCGTACAGTTTTCCTGTGTGGCTTAGCAGCGATATCCCTGGGTAAATATCGCACTCTTTTTTTGTTGCCTTTGTTTTTCCAGATTGGTACCATTATGATAGGTTTCTGCCAGTCTTCAGAAACACTTCTTTGCTCCCAAGCTGCTGAATATATTCTATGTAACCATTTTACTTCTAGGTATCGATAAGGTTTAATTGTCTCGCAGGTTATTCTGTCCGCACCTGCAGCTTTACGATTTGGGCTTTTTTTTTTTAAGAACTTCCTCAAACTCCTGGATTTATTATTTTGGTTCTGTTTTTCCTGTGTTTGAACTCGGATGAGTGGAGTGCCTCCATGTACCATTTAGTTTAGAAATTCAAGGAAATACTCCCCCCATCGAGCCTTCCTTTTTTGTGGTTCGAAAATCGGCGTCCCCTATTTGTCGTTTATACTTGTGGAGGAGTTTGAGCTGTCGATTCTAACTCTCATTGTCCTTACCTTTTTAAAGAACTCCCTCGGTTTCTTGCCAAACATGAGCGGTAATTGTTCGCCGTATTTATTCCATTCCCCTGCTTTGGAGTTCTTGATTACGGTTTTCGAATGCGTTCTGAGTATGTAGATTGTATAATCTTCGATTTCAACCACTTCTTGCATACATTTTTTTTTTAACCTTGTATTGTTTGCCGTACTTATTTATTCCACCACACTATCCGTTTTTCTGAGGAATTGTCGAAGTTTCTTTCCACCGCATTTTGCGATCACAGTGTTTATCCATGCTGATTTGAACCACTGCCCCTCATTCGTCACACTGCCAGTTGTTAATGGCAGGGACTCGTATATATCCTTCATTACACGTTGTATATCTTTTCGGATGTCTTCTCCCTGATGTTTTGCCATATTTGTGACGTATATGTCTTCATGACTTCTTTTTTTTCTTTGGAATGTGGGTATTTGAGTTAGTACTACAGGCCCATGATCGGTGGCCATAATGATGTTGCGAAACACTATTGAGTCTGTAATTGTTGGTCCAGCTCTTTGGTCAATTCATCTGACAATTGCATAGAATTATTACCCCGTGAAAGTGTATAGGCATATGACCACATAAACATTTGTTTACATGTCCATCTACTGTAAGGCATGTGAATCACATGTTCAGCCAAACAATGCATGCGTGATATCGCAGCCTCCACAACGTCCCGAAACGCAAATAGATGTTCTAATTCGACATCAAACGCGATTCTATATATCTAAATATCTTCAGTCCGCATGTGTCGCTACACGTCGTGTGGAAGTGACCTCCTAATTTTTTTAATATGTTTTTGGCAAGCGAAAATCCGCTGGAGAATTACCATGTCAATCCCAGTGTATGTTAGCAACTGTTAGGTAGGTAGCCCCTGGAAGAAGATCTGATGAAACAACATATATTACATAAACTTCCAAAATAATCAAGAAACAAGGAATCTTCATCATTGTTAGTCGAGGTATCGTATGATTAATATTTTTTTTTTAAAAAAGATGAATACACCACCATGACGGATTGATAGGAAATAACAATTAAAGTGTAAGATATATTACACCAATTTCTTTGCGTGAAAGAATGAGGTTAAAGAAAATACACCCAAAACGAAATGTGTGCGAATGCGGTAGTTCATGGTACATGTAGAATAATGTAAACCAGAAAAGCCAGATATGCTTTATATTAGCCAAACAAAGTCAATCCTCGAAACATAGTAACATTATTTCAGAAAAGCTACTAAATATTGGAGAAATTAAGGAAACAAAAAATACCACAATACTGATGACAACAGAGCTAGAACCGGATATAACTAAATCAGAGATAGAAAACGATATACAAACGAATCATCAAGCCAGTCACCAGGGACGGGTTACATCCGTTACGATAACATCCCTCAAGATAACAACACATATGGGAATAGCCTAGCTGCACAGACTGTATTACCTAGTGTGGGCTTAACAAGATACACCAGCAGACTGGAAAAGTGCAACAATGCTCCAAATATTGAAAAATAGCAGAAAAAAAATGTACAACATATAGAAGGATGTCATTACTTATTTATGATATAATAATATTTTGTAAAATACTAGAAACAAGATCACGCCAAATCATTGAACCGCAGCTTAGCAAAGCACAGATGGTATTTCGGATAACCAGAAGCTATCTGCTGCAATCTTAAAACTTAGGAAACTATGGAAGAAAACAATCGAATACAATCAGTCACTATACGTTGCTTTCGAAGATCAAGATAAGCGATTCGATCGTGTGAAAATATATCAACTGTAAAAAACATTTCCACGTTATGGAGTAAATGAATATTTGACCTACCAATGTAAAATTATGTATGTCAATAGTCAACGTACAGTAAGAACGCACGCAGGATATTCAGAACAATGTTATATTATGACAGGTGTATGACAGAGATGTGTACTCTCCCCTTTACTGTTTATCCGACATGGATGCAATATGTTTTTAAAAATCCAACTTTAAAGGTAAACACCCGTAATTATCCCTTAATCCACGTCTCTTCGCTGATCATCAATAAATCAAAAACCTGTCAGCTCCATGTAAAGCCTTGGTCCTCAACAAATCTTCCTATCACGAGCCATTTGAGCCAATTCTGTACACATCGTGTTTGCTGCCATTACATGAGTCTCTAGTTCCCTCTTTCATGAGTGTTTCCGCCTTCCTCCACTTCTCTTCCTCTATGGATTCCAGAACAGAGCTTGTCTGGTAATGTTATCCACTGGGTTCTTCGTTCGCAATCACCTCCTCAGAATGTCATGCTCCAATGATATTTGTCTAGTTTTTCTCATCAGTTCCACGTTGGTGATCTTGTCGTGCCATTTCCACCCTCGTATTTTGCGCAGGCAGCCATTTACGAAACCATGTACCTTTTTTTCAAATGTACTTGTGTTGTCCTCCATGTTTCAGAGCCCTATAATAGAACATATTTTACGTTGGAGTTGAAGATTTCTCTTTTTGTGGTGGGTCTAATTTCTTTCGACATTCATAAACTCCTAGATGTAATGATAGCTGTTCTCACCTTTTGTATTCTTAAGTGAACATCGTCTTCTGTACGTTCTGCATTTTTAAATTTGCGGCCAAAGTATGTGAAGTCGTCATATTCGGAAGGAAAGTGGCTTATTGCCCAAATCTTTCATTGTTAATTGCCCTTAAACTCAAAACATGCGTTTTGTCTCTGTGTATTTTAGCCCCACTTGTAGTGACCTATCTTTGAGTGTACGCATCTTATTTTGCATCTGGCTGTGGGTATAAAACAGAAGAGCCAAATCATCGGCAAAGTCGAGATCTTAAAGTTGTCTATTCAATGTCCATTTAATGCCATTTTCGATTGGCGATAATGTCAACTTTAGAATCCAGTCAATGGCCAGTAGGAAGATTAATGGTGATAGTTGACAGCTCTGTCGACTGTCAATTGGTGACTGTTGACAGCCCGCTTTTACTTCAAAATGTTAAGAAAGCTGACCTTTGTTTAGCACTCGACTTCTCGCTGCTTCACATGCTTTATGGATTATATTAGATAACTGTAGGGGCACTCCATAGTGTCTAAGCAACTTACAAAGTGAAACCTGGTCCAAGCTGTCAAAATATTGCTCCACACACCATATTGTAAGCGGTGATTTCCATGTCGACATTGTTCAATTATTATGCTCAGTGCTCCTGTATGGTCTGTACATGACCTATTTTGTCGAAATATGACCTGCTCATCCCTCAACTGGTCAAATATGGCCTTTTTAAAAATATATCTCTATAATGATCCTGTTCAATACGTTTTCATGTAACAATAATAAATCGTTCCTCTATAATGGGCACCCTGCTGTAAATGTCCCATCCTTAGCAACTTTATTACATAGCCTTCTTTTCAGTCTTCTAGTATTTATTCGCTCTTCCAGACTTTAACGAGTAGCTTGTAACATCATTGTTGAAGTTTTAATGTCCGCTTTGATCTCATTCCCAATGGATAGCATCTGGACCGGTAGCTGTGTCGATGCTGATGACCAAGCAAAAATAGTTAACTTACAAAACAACTGCAGGGACACCAACAATGTTAGTGCTCAGTACCGATTATAGTATGGACACCAACATAGAGAACATCGAAATTATGACAACTGCAAGAAAAGAAACAACAACAAATATATGTATACAAAATCAATAACTGCCACAGGTAAAACGTTGCATGCATCTGGGAAACTTTATCTCAGCAGATCATAAAAAGACACTGAAAGCCAACACGGATGTAATAAAGCAAGTCAAATATTGAGCAGATGTTCCCGATATTACAATCAAGGCACGTAACAATAGATACAAAAAGAACGCTATACAACACGACAGTGTTACCCACAGTGTGTTATCAGTGCCAACACTGCACATTAATAAGCAAAGATAAAAGAAGCAATGTAACAACACAGTTTAAATGTCCACGTAGAATGCTAGAATGCTAGAAGTAACAATAATGGATATAATCAAAATCGAAGATATTAGAAAACAAAAAGGTGCAATACCAATGCTTGACATCAACAAGAGACAGCAAACCAAATGCTTCGGCCACATGACTAGCAAAACAGTATATATAATACACGCCAGAAAGCTCTCGTGTACGGATACAATGGATATTAATCCAAGGGTCGCTAACGAAAAAGATAGATTAGAGAAATAACAGGATGAGGGAAACTCCCTACGTACGAAACTCATAATAGAGCTCGGTCAAGAAACATCGAAATAACCACGTAGAAAGGCACAAACAGGACAAGAAAAACAACAAAATTAAAGCAAGTTTAAAATGATGAAATAGTGCAGGCGATTCAACACTTCAAATGAGAAAGAGCACTACCAGTGGGTGGGATCACCATACACGTAGTTAAGGCAGGAATGGGAACGATAGCACCACAACTATTGCACTATTTAACAAATGCTGAAGTGAAGGTCAACACCCTGACAAATCGACAATAACAAATAGCATTTTGATGCACAACAAATGAAACAGAATACATATTGACTAGCTGTCGTCCGGTCTGTTTGCTTTCATCTATTTACAAACTGTTCACAAGAATTATTCTGAATAGACTAGAGAAGTAACTTCATGGAAATCAACCAGAAGAGCAGGTGTGATTCAAGAGGGACTACTCAACCATCGATCACTTCTACAAAATTGACCAGTTAGTGGAGGGAGCATATCATGTACATGCACATGTGTGTCTTTTGGTTGTAGACGGTGAAACAAACCTTCGTATGGCATTGACATAACTGCAAAAGTAAGTGCCCTGAGAAATCTTTGTATTAAAGTAAAGTGTGTTCAGTTTATAAAATGGAAAATGAGAGCTTCTCAACATGATTATCGTATTAAACCAGTTAATCAGCATACCAATACAACACGGTGTTCGTCAGGGTCATACGACTCCCCAACATTTCCGCCATGCATTCTTTAGATAACTACTCTGGAAAGACGCAAAAATCAACATATATTGTCAAATCCTAAACCACCTACAGTTTCTTGATAACATTGTTATCGTCAGTCACAGTGTCTGGTAGGCTAAGCAATGCCTATATTAGCTCAACTAAGGAAACGCATATGTCGACCTAAATATATATGGAAAACAAACTGAATACATACTAAATACGTATCGCCCCCAAGTGGGGAACTGCGGCTAGAGTGATCCTGTTGACAATGCAAATTCGTTCCTGAGAAAATAAATTGCGAACTCCCAAAATTGAAACCTCGAGAGTCTACGTAGGAAAGCAGCTATGGTGTTCAGCTTCATATATATATATATATATATATATATATATATATATATATATATATATATATATATATATATATATATATATATGTATCAACAAATGAGAAACGACTTGGCAAAACTACATACCTCATACAGCATAAGTATTCCGACCATAATATCAGGATGCCAGGTATGGAAGCTAAGAAAATCAGATGCAGAGATCCGAGTTTCTAAAAGACAATGGAGCGAAGAGCATCGAGACTGTCTAGGGAACTGACTTGGCTACACAGACATTAGACGTAAACTACAATCAATGGCGTCGCAGATGATGCACTATTGTTGTTGAAGCTTATAGATGGGACATGTGGTCAAGGAATGACCACGAACGGTCATGTCTTGGTGGCAACACATATGTAAGCGCCGGCGTGAACGTCCACCAAAGATATGGAGAGATGGCTTGAGTAAAACTCTTGACCAAACATGGTTCTCAAGATTGCAATCAGTTTAAACATCATTTGACTACCTAGCTTCAGGTACTGTCTTGGCCTGATTTGATATCAGTACTGTATTTGTATTCATACACTATCGCTGCAGTGACTTTTTGTTGATCCAAATATGTCGTAAGTAACGCTGAAACAGTTAGATATATATGTTTATCGTGTCCAGGTTTGGATTATAACATTCGAAACGTCTCACTATACTATTCATATGTTATTGTATTGCACACTGTCTATAGCATTCAATGTAAAACTTTAAATACAGGAGAAAAACAGAGGAGGGATAACGCTTTAGAGCATCGCATTTAAAATACAATCAGTAAGAATACCATTTCTACAGGAAATAATTAAACACCAAAATGAATAGCCCATGTCCCATTACTACTTGGGGCTAAGAATAACTAAATTCTGTAAACTAAATTATTCCATTCAACATTGTTTTTTTAAAATATCTCTAGTTTTTTAAATAAATAATGCATAAAATACATTAATAAAAACGGAACAGTACTTTCTCAAGATTCAGAAACTATTTATACACAAACTAATATTATCATAAGAACCCCCACTTAACGATAGAATTAAACGCGGCTACCGCTATTTTATAACACATTTCACACACATTTTCACTAGCCTACACAAACTTAAAGTATCAAACCACATTAAAGAAGTTACCTACATATTAATTTGCGGAATCACACCAATACGTTGACAGATAACAACGGTCTCAGGGCTTAGAGCACCAACATGCCAACTACACAAAACAAACTCACAAGAGACAGAAAACCATTTATTTTTTCTTTGTAAAGTAATTAGCCCAACACTTTGTAAAATTAGACGAATTATAAATAAATACACAGAAATAAGTGTAGACATGTTTAGATCAATAATGCTAAAGACACTTCCACGGACAGACACGGACATTCAAAACAAACTATTAATAATTTTAGTAGAATTTAGATAACTAGTATGGACATGCCGAAATGAGGCTCCATACAATGGGCACAACTTCAACCCACGCAATTTTCTCGTGGTGTTTGAAATAAAAAGTGAATTGTTTGCCCAAACGCTTCACGATCTGTGAGGCGTCTGGATAAAGAACACATTTCTGCCTGGGAGATAAGCCCCGTAGATTGGTAAAGCGTGTACATGGACGTGTACATGTGTGTAGTAGTAGGAATGACTGTATGTGTGAATATGCATATACATATGCTTGCCTGCATATATAGGTGAATAAGTATGAACGAATGAGTGTAAGTACACGTGCTAAGAACAAATGTATACTTATGTGATGTATTTTAAACAGGAGTGAAAGAAAGTCGACAGGTGAATGAAAGTATACACTGATACACACACGTACGTAATGTCATGTCTCAAAAAAGATTATGTAAAAACGTTCTGATTGAATAAAAAATGTAAATTCATGTTATGGATTGCACATTTCAAAACGTGTATGTAAGAAACTAGTTGTAGTTGCAGACACTAACAATTAGAAAATTAGAGACTGATATATGTGATTCAGTCTGCTAACCGACTATGGCATTATGCTTTGTTTATAATCATCGATTGAGAGCTGCTCAGATACACATAAATATACTGGCCCTTAAAATGCAAATACTGATGTGTGTTATTGAGTTTCGCCTTAACGTTCAGAAAATAGAACTATATTTTACTTGTATCATGTGATCAGTGTTAATTGATTCGTAATCAATTTTTTGTGAAATTTAAACTAAAATTCACATTTCATGTACACTGACACGAAATAAAGGCAATTACAAAGCTTTTTGAATATTTGAATGTCTCGGTAATTATGGTACACATCATTGTTTGATAATGACACACACCAACACATGCCAACCGTTAGATGTTTATATTTTTCTTTACCAGCTCGAATTGTCAACAGCCATTTCAAATACATCTAGCGTTTATCGATAATAAGCAACAGTTAGACCATCCCAACTAGCTACCTCCAAATTATCTTTACTCACTAGAAGGTAATTATAACATTTACGAGTTAGATTAATACTGCTTATTCGGGTCAACCGTGCATTGTTCTTATTGGTAAACAGAATATCTTGAGTCTGACACGTTTTACTCTGTTGTGGAAAATGTATAAAATTAGTTCAATAGCAAGGACTAAATCATCACATAACAGTAAACGCTTTACGAATCGTTGATAACACTTAAAACATCGGCATATGAGGAGCGACTAAGGAGGAGATGAATGATCAATATGATACTGACTCACGAGTTTAGAACGGAATTGGTGGTGTATGTGCTTCCATGCTGAAAGACGTAACATATTCTTTATTTTATATAGGGACAAGTTAAATAAAATAAGTCGTTTCATTAAAACACCGCGTTAAAACAACCTAATTCCATCCGAAGTATACGAGTGATAACAGATCGATTGATGCGATGGTGATGTCTGAAGACGCTACCGGCATAAGTGACCAGGCAATATACGTTTTCGTGTGGATTGTCTTTAGTATTTTGTGTCAGATAATGAACATCTTCGGTATTGTCACAAACATTATCAATATTATCTGCTTCATGAAGCAAGGTTTCCAGGATTCCGTGAATATCAGTTTTTTAGGTATATAATTAGAACCGTAAACAAATGATAATCATCCTTATGGTTTGTGTTTAATTTAGGCTGTGTGAATGCTGTTTTTTGACGGAGAGTTTAATATTTGTTCTAGTTGCTCTCTCTATCGCTCTGTCAGTCTGTCTCTATCTCTCTCTCTCTCTCTCTCTCTCTCTCTCTCTCTCTCATCTTGCTCTCTTTTTCTTTGTTCATTTCTTTAAATTTCTACTTCATTGTGTCACTTGTAAATGTATGCAAATTAGAAATAAGTACAATTCAATTTATAGTTTGTTTAGTGCTTTAAAAAAAATAGGCATGTGATATGACATAAAAAACAATATACCTAAGCTATATACTGAACACATAACATATGTATGTAAACGGTATTGAATAGTTAGACGGGTTAATATGTATGTGGGCGTTCGTCACTGCACACGTTTAGGTATACACAATTAAAAAACTCAAACAAAATAAGAGTTTACCAGTTGAAGAGAATTATCTGACTTGTCGCAAAACTAGTTGCCTGTTGTTGCTTTTGGTTTGCTAGTACCAGATCGTGACATGTGTACGTTTGTTCCCCACAGGTTTTGTGTTTTAATATGGGGCGTTCGTATTGGTGAAGGTTGCTGACGGAGTGGGTTGGTGGTAGTACTTTTTTCAGTAATTCTGACAATGGTTGTTGATCCAGAAGATATGATTTTTTGTCATACTCTTGCGTGTCACTGTGTTCTCATCGTAGTGTATTATGTGAAAACGCTGTAGGTGTTCGTTCTTGAGGAAATGGCTTGTTTACAACTTTCAAAATTTCACACGGGTTTCGTTTGCTTAAAGATGGCGTCTTTGAATTTAGCCCTACTAGATTCGTCTAGTTACACCTGTAGCCCATGTTCCCATTATTACTGTCTGCAGTTGCATAGTATGTGTGATTCTCGATTGTTGCTTGCTTGCTCATACTTGTATTTCTTCAATGTAATTACCGTTAAGTATTTCAGAATATGTATTAGCGTGTTCAGTAATCTGGCATGGCGAGGGACTAACTTGTGTTGTATTCTCTGATGTTCTTGCCATTTTCAACTAGAATTTCCTCCTTTCACTGCTCCTCTAATAAGCGTCGGTAGCAGTACATCTAGCAGCATCTCAAGGGGTTCCACATTCACGTGAATTCTGCATGCAGCATTGGGTGTTGACATCATTGCTCCACTTAAATGACTTAATACATTTTTCTGCCCCTCTCTGAAGGAATTCTGCATCATTGTGTGGACACATTGTCTAGAACGCAGTGTTGTTTTCTAAAGCAGCGTCCATTGCCAAGGTACCATAATATAACAATGTCCTTGTCGCATCCCAATGCTGTGATAACGATACTCCGATAAGTGTACCCGCCTCATCGCTTTATATTTAACATTCTATAAATATTTATTGATGCTTAGCTGTCGATCGATAATGACTCCTAGATACGTTTCTAAGCTGTTCCTCTCTAGGCAATTCATGTTTGTGGAAGCTTAAACTGATGTATTGCTTGTGGCTCTTTGTAAAAATAGTGTAAACAGTGTAATCTTAAACTTCCGTGTTTGACAATACTCCTGTAATCTTTTCAGGTCTCGTTTTAGTCGCTGTACTGCAGTTTATAAATCTTCATGTGTGTGCTATTACGTCAGATCATCAGTATTCTTGGCTTGTTCACATTTGATGTACTTGGCCTTACCATTGATGTAGATGAAACACAAAGATCCATGTGGTAAGCCTTCCTCTAAACCTTCTTTAGAAAAGACAGCCTTTTTGTTACCATTGTCTGGATCGTTTTTGTAATAACGAACTCCATCCAATTGAACAGCTTTTCGTTCCCATATCAATCATATTTATCAGGATTTCTTTTCTTTATATCGGAACATAGGCCTGTTGTAAGTCGAATAAGATAACTATTGCATGTTTATAATGTTGGAACTCACCAAGAATGTTTTACGTTAGCCTCAAAGGCTGGTTGTATGTGCAACTGCCTTTTCTTAAGCGTGCCTGTTCACAATGACAATGATTGTAGAGCTCTCAATGAGCCAGACAATGTGTGCATTTACCATGGTTTCTGTTAATTAACCAATGCATGTTGTTAATGAGTTGGAAATGTATTTGTTGGGCTCAAATAGAGGTTTGTTTCCTTTCAGAATGTTAATGAGTTGGAAATGTATTTGTTGGGCTCAAATAGAGGTGTGTTTCCTTTCATAATGTTAATGAGTTGGAAATGTATTTGTTGGGCTCAAATAGAGGTTTGTTTCCTTTCAGAATGTTAATGAGTTGGAAATGTATTTGTTGGGCTCAAATAGAGGTTTGTTTCCTTTCAGAATGTTAATGAGTTGGAAATGTATTTGTTGGGCTCAAATAGAGGTTTGTTTCCTTTCAGAATGTTAATGTTGGAAATGTATTTGTTGGGCTCAAATAGAGGTTTGTTTCCTTTCAGAATGTTAATGTTGGAAATGTATTTGTTGGGCTCAAATAGAGGTTTGTTTCCTTTCAGAATGGCGATCATATTCTCATTCTTCCTGTCTTTGGGTAGTTGTCCATTTCTCCAAATCGCGTTGTTCAACTTAAAGACTGTTTCCTTCCCCAATGGCCCCTTGTGATTTAGAGAATTATTTGGTAAATTGTATTTACTATCTAGACTCTCAAATAAGTTGGACTGTCTTTGCGGTCAAGCGGTCGAGTGCATCGATGGTAATGCTTAAATGCAGTTCTCTCATTGCTAACTAGGTATGCTTACTTTGCTATTTGGCATATCTGTGGATTTGGTTATGACAAATGCTGTCCCAGCTGAACACTAGGCATACAGTAAATACATGGCACGTTAAAGAGGACTTTGATTTCCAAGATGACAGGACCCACTCGAGTTGCACTCCCGAAGATGCGCACAACAACTGTGATCTATTATGGCACCGATTAGAACATATATGACCTCAACTTAATGCTTCCACGTCAAAGGTCGTGTTTTCACCAACTGACCTGCTTTTTTCAGTTGCATTGAAACATATTACAAACAGCTAACGTGTATCTTTGTTCTACAAACAACATTATTCAATTGACTTTGCATTTCTGTCTGAATTCGCTTGAACCTAATGTATGGTCTACATTAAGTGTAGTTTAAGTGATGTTGCTGCATTGTGTTAACTTGTCACTGTCTGCGTTCTGTCTGATATGGGTGATGCCTTCATATGTGAAATCTGTGAATTGAGTGTACACATTTGTCTTGTTGTGTAGTTCCATCGAGCTAAATGTTGGGTTGCTAGTTTTCTATGTGGGGCAAATGGAGTAGTATGGAATATTGGTTGCTGCAATGGAATCAATGTCTAACGATGCACATCCGTTCTGGATATATGGAGATCCTATAGTTACATAATATCTGCATATATATCCGATGGATCGACGAAGGCGTGTTGGTACAGATAACGGTTCTTGCACCATTATTATATTGCTGTTGATACGTATCGTGTCTGCACTATTGCTCATACTTTTATTGTCATTGTATCTTAGTGCATGAGAAAGTTGACCAATATGTCAGTACTCAAGTCATGTGTGTTGAGGACGTTGATTTAAATGGTGTATCCTGGCTGACAACACACACCAAACAGAATATACCGGAATTTAATTTGTCTTAGATGTATTTCTTTGAAAATTGAGTCTTACGGCCTGCACTTCCTCGTGTACATTAATTATAAGAAATGCAATTGTCACTTGGCTGTTATGACATGTACATTTGTACATTGTTTATCCGTATGTGAAGTGTTCTCTATCGGCAAGCATAGAGCCCTATGTCCATGCAAAGTGGACACTGCGCTTTGCGGGCACATGTGTGCTTAACACATCACATTATCGTCCGTATTACAATCTGCTGTCACTACGTGTGTAATGCAACATGAAGTGTTTTTCATTGGTGTAAAGGCATGCAGTTTTGTCTCGACTTGCACCGGGTTGTAGAACCCTGGTTGCACCACGTATGCAGTGGACTAACACAATCAGTTCTAACTCATCGCTCTATATCAGTCTAAAAAATGAACGCATGCCAAGATCGTACGATAGGTTCAATTAATGCATGTACCAGGCTGGGACATATCGGTCTATAAGTTCAATCAGTAATCGAACCAGCTTTAGACAGATCGGTCTATATACTCAGTTTTTATATTCTCAATAACATTAATATGAACGTATTGTTTTCTGTATATTCAGGTCTGGCAGTTTCCGATTTAGGCAGTGTGACGTTGAATGTATGGTCATGCTTTTGCATAACTCCTGAAGTTTTAGCAGCTGACTTGTCATTTGATCCTATTGAAGTCAGTTACTTGGTAACAGGAATGGCTCGCATATCATTTACCAGAGTCAGCAGTTGTATTACAGCCATGATTACACTAGAGAGATGCCTGTGTATAACTGCTCCATTACAGGTTAGTGTGTTCTGCGAAAGTATCTATGTTAGGTCAAGATTGAAATATATATAAACACAATCAAAATGTCATCTTTTCTCACGACTATTTTGTAATTCAAATATATATAAATATATATATTATTTGAACAGATATGACTAAGTAGATTTAATATTATGTGCAATCAATGTTTTAAATTATTTTAGAACATGGTATATGTTGGGAAATAGTTTATTACTTTCATTATTGGTTTAAATTGTGTTTAATACAGTGTCCATGCATGTGTCAAAAAGGTATTTATGTGTTGAACGATATGTGAATAACAAAACGTTGCAATCAAATGTCCCACGCCGTGATAGCGAGATGTATATTCTGCATTTCGGCATGTTATCTAACATCATAGCCAAGTGCCGTCTCTGCACCGGAGGTTGACGGTGATGTATCTCCAGTTGTCTCTGTTCCGTGCCAGGCTCGTACCCGCATTGAAACTGGGTCAAACTAACGCCCTCTAACTTCCCCTATATGTTTCCCTCCAATGGAACATTTGGCAAACTATTATGGTGAACTATTAACACGAACAACATATTTTATTTTTCAGCTTTTTGTTTCATTAAGAAGTTTATGACCACCTGGTATTTAACCAAAACGTCATTATTGTTTTGTGATTTTAATATCTTGCCCAAGTTTGCTGAATACCCACATTTTAAAGCCATCAATACGTTTCTCTATTGTCTTTGTCAAGGTCTAGACTTCTACCCCACGTAATGAAACGTAATCCATATATCAATAATTGTTTCTCGTTTTTAAAATCCCACACACACACACACCCACACATATATACATATATATATATATATATATATATATATATATATATATATATATATATATATATATATATATATATATATGTATCTTTTGACAGAAACGTATTTCCCGTGCTGTGAAATGTATTCTTGGCTATTTATTTTCTTTTAATGATCTTCCTTTCACGTTTACCAAAGCCAAAAGAAGTTGGCAATGTATACATAGCTTGACACTTGTTCCAGAATTATCTAAATTTATGTGAATGTCATTTTTTGAACTTTCTTTCTTTTTTGTGAACTTTTGAAATTGTTATGTTCATTTCGATTCCACATTGCTGACTTTTGCTGGTTATCTTATCCATTACGTTCTGCAGATGTACCTAATCCTCTGCTATTAACATTATATCATCAGCATATATGTGACTATTTATACCTGGTCCTCTTATTTTCAGTACTACACTTTTGAAGGTCGGCAGCCATAGCGGATAGTGTCGAAAGTTATAACAATGTAACTTATCAATCGTGTAACAAGGGAACAGTTATGATCGATTCGTGGACTATCTGTGATATATTCGTGATGCTGCGATTAAACCAACTGCAAGTACACACATAGAAGAGTGACATTGTTGTGACCATCTACCCACTGTCAATGTAATGTATATTTCTAGAGACCCCCCTGCGTTGTGGGATACGTGTTCATGGGAAAGGCTCCAGGTGTAAATCCTCAGGAAAAATCAATTGGTATTTCAACCAATATTCTGACCACATCTGCGGCGATGCTGATTCCAGGCAGAGTCCCCTAATGTCTTTCTGTGGATTACTTAGCTTTGTGGAGAGAGGGAACCTGCTGCTCGAGCAATAGCTTATTCTCCTAAGAAATGTTCTCAGGCTTGCACGTTGGAGAGGTCCTCGAACCTTACTCTTCAACATTGACACATCACGTGCCATATACAACTTCTACCTGGGCTATTGAAACGTCCTTACTGTGTTGACTAGACTGTATGATGACCTTCAGGAAATGATGTCAGGAAAACAGGCATTTACAACGATGAACCAATAAGACTCGATATGGACATTGCAGTGCATCAAGAAACTCGCTTCGCAGGATCAGGATCAACAAATGAGAAGGACTACATATTCTACTGGCAACGGATAGACCCCAACGAATCATAGTTATAGATACCTGGAAACATATTCGATCCCTCTTCTTCTTTATTCCTCGTCGTCGTACGTTGTCAGACGTCAATTTGTATTTGTTCGAAGAAAGCAGCTGTCATCCGGAGGCTGTCGACACTACCATAGAGCGTGTCTACTGTTGGCACTTGTGATGGTAACATGTGGTTTCTCTAGTACTCGTATGTCGGGCAATTTTGCAGCAGATGTTCAGCGGTCATTTTCCCTGTACCACAGGTGCATTCGTCAGTGCCACCTATCCTCAGTTTATTGAATAGATGGTATATTAGTCTCTTATGGTTTGTGCGGAGTCTGAAGACCATGACCTGCTCTTTTCTGTTCAACTGTTAGTAGGCATAATTTTTTGTGAAGCCAGTATGTTCTGTTTCCCATTTGGCCATGTTTCTGGCCCTAATGAACCTGTTGAACTCTTCGTATGTCACACTAGAATCTGGTTGTGGTAGTCTTGCATCTTCTTTTGCCAGTCTGTATGCCTCCTCGTTGCTTTGGATGTTATAATGGGATGGAACTCACTGTACCACTACTCTTTTTGGTGCGGACTGCTGGCATAGTTAACAGAGTACTGCTCTTAAATCATTAAGTTCAGTATTTTTCTGGCTTTTTAGTGCTGTATCCACGGCCAGGGCATCTGTAAACAGGACTATATGGCTTTCATTGCTTTCGCCTGTCAGCATTACTTTTACTGCAGCCTTCAGTGGCTCTGCCTCCGCTCTGAAATTGCTTGAGAATTTTCCAGTTACCACTGACAGGGTTATTTTTCTACCATTTGTTAGGATCAGAAATACCACTCCCCCTCCATTCTTTATTGTGTTTGTTACAGATACGTCGGTGTATGCATGGGTCCAGTCCATGCTTCGATAGTTTTCCGCTATATACCTCACGGTAATGTCTCTTCTTTCGTTTTCAGTCTGGCTGTTATTTGTTTTCAATACCTAGTATATTTTCTACCACCTCCGGAATGATATGCTGCTTCCATGTGGGTTTGGTTACAGTAGAGATTGACTTTGTTGTTACGGTGTTCATAGGATATTCGCTCATTTTTTCTTTGGCTATTTCTGCAAAGTTTCTCCGCTTTAGATTCCCTTTTTCCAAATCTATTTAGTCTCCTATGCGCTGGGTGTCTGTCAGTCTTCTGAGTTTCTTTGCTTGCTGCTGAGCTCTGCAGTCTCTTCTGTCGATCATGGATTGCAGATTTGTAATCTTTTCAAGTTCTACAATTGGCGTTGACTTCATACCTCCTGTTATAACTCTCATGGCTTGGTTTTGAAGTTTGCTAATTTTATCAAAGTTCTCCTCTGGTGCTTTTGTCCATGGCGCAATGCCATACTCGAGAACTGGTCTCACTCTTCCAGTGTTCAGTTTCTTTAGTATTCTTTCGTCTGCTTCGCAGCTTGTGCCAGCAAGTTTTCTCATGATTGCCATTCTTTCTCTGGCTCTAATTCGGTTTCTCTCGATCTGACTTTTCTATGTCATGCGCCGATCAAATGTGACTCCCAAGTAGTATGGGTTGTCGTTCGGCAGCAGATATTTGCCGTTAAGACTTATTTTGGTGTTCTGAAGTTTATTTGAAAGCGAGAATATGGTACATGTTTTTTTTTGCCTCATTTATTTTGACCAGCCAAGAGTTCACCCACTCCACCAACGATGTTAGAGCCTGCTGCATCCGATTGCTTACTACGGTGAGATTTTTTTCAGAGGTCCACATAGCCAGATCTTCTGCAAACATGGAGCTGTGGTCTCTTCTTGATATATTTTCTATTATGTTGTTTAAAAACACAAGGAAAAGTGTGAGTGACAGTACTCCACCTTTGGGTACTCCTTGCTTCAAGGTCACCTGTTTGCTCATCTGCCATTGTACTTTAAATTTGGCTGTTTTGTTTTCGAGGTAGTGGCTGATCCATCTGTACATTTTTCAAGATACTTCACTTCTTCGTAGCTTGACTTTAAGTCCCTCTTTCCACACCTTTTAGAATGCCTTCTCTAGATCCACACAGACCGCTTCTGCGTGCTTTTTCTCTTGGTAAGCATCATCTATTTCCGGTGCTATGAGAGTGATGTGGTCCTCAGTGGATCTGTGTTGTCTAAATCCTGCTTGCTGTGGAATTAATTTGTGTTTTTCTTCCAGGTGCTATATCAGTCTGGTGTTTATCATACGCTCCATCAGTTTACCTACATAGCTCAGTAGACTGATAGGCCTGTATCAATTTGGGTCGGTATTATCTTTTTCTTTCTTTGGTACTGGTATAAGTACATATTTCCATGCCTGCTGTACAATTCCCCTTTTCCAGCTTTAGTTCAGGACTTATAGTAACTTCCTCTTTGCTGTTTGGCCCAGCCCCATCATCATTTCGTTTGTTACCCCATCTTTTCCGGGCGATTTCTTTTTCTTTAGAGTTGTCATGGCCTCATTCATTTCATTCATTGTTAGTTTTGAAATCATGTGCTCCTCTTCTGCAATATTGATGTTGTCGTAGCTCTTTTGTTCTTCGCTAATGTCTGTATGCCTGTCTGTAGGGACATCAATGCGGTTTCCTCTGGCATAATGTTCTATGGAGGCGTATGCTGCTATTTTTCAGGTAAGCATGTTGTCGCCCTGCTTTATGGTAATTAGTTTATTTGATGGTGTTTCGTCATTCATGTCTCTGACTAAAATTCCATAGTTTGTTCCCTTCTGTATCCATATTGAGGCTTTGTGTCTTCTGTTTCCAGCTGTCTCTTGTTTATTGGGGCAGTGTTCTTTTATATTTCGCAGTGATGGCCTTGAGAGCGACATTTGCTTCCATAGATTGATCTCTCTCTCTCTCTGCCCTGTTCCTAGCATTTGAGACTTCGTCCTATGCTTTCTGCAGTTAATAGTTCCAATATGGCTTGTAGTTTTTCCTTGCCCCTCTTCGGATGGTTTCGGTGGCTGCTTGCAGTATTGCTTTGCTTAGGATTTCCACCATATGTTTCATATTGTTATTTTGTGTGTTGATGGTTTCACATAGTCCATCTATCAGCATTGCAAATCTGTCCCAGTAGGCTCGTATATAGTTCCAACGTGGCAGCGGTTTTATTTCCTGTGGGCCTACTTTTATATCAATTTCTAGCGTAACTGGCCTGTGGTCGATACCTGCCAATTGGTCGAGCACCTGGCGATCTATTTTGTGGTGAATATCCCCTGTGTGGAAGGTCAAGTCTGGAGTGGAGGTGGTGTGCCATGTTCTAGAGTAGAAGCTAGGGCTGTCGTCTGGTCTATTGATAAGATATAGAGTTGTGTCTATCTCCCAGTCTTCCACTTCATCCCCTCTGCTGTCTCTATCTGAATATCCCCATCTCTCCGAGTGACTGTTGAAGTCTCCAACCACTAGGCAGCTGGAGTCCTTGATTTCCATACTCGAGAGCGAAATGTCTCTGTTTGGGTGGGCCATACAGGTTGAATATACGGGTTTTCGTTTCCTGTGTCACTATGTCGACTCCTACAATTTATGCGTGTCCGGTGTGATTTACAGATGCTGCGCTACTTGGTATACAGTTACGTGTCAGTATCAGAACCTCTCCTTTGTGACCTTCTCTATCAAGACGGAAAGTCTGGTATCCTCGATCCAACATCTAAAGCATTGTGCTTACTATTTGTGGATATGGCACTGCACAATCCAATGATTAGTTCGAAGCTTAAAAATGATATGACACCCAAAATGGAAGCAACGCGCTCTGCTCTGCTTAGCTACAAGTGCCTTCTAAATTCAGTTACTCTGGAATCTCTAAAATCCGTAATGAGTCACGTTCAGCAAACATATCGCCGATGTGCAAATAGGGTTGGTTTCACGTCAGTGAAAAATGCAGATTGCGGCAGAGACAAACATTATCAGAGAAATATATGATGGCATTAATAAAGCTATTATCAGGAAAATAATGTCGCTCACATCAATAAGTGGCGAGAAAATAACTTACAAATTAAGGTAGATGGAGCGAATGGTAGAGCGTAACTCTAAGCTCTACTCATGCAACAGTACGGTCACTCCCACAGCTCTTGATGCTGTTCAAGGATATCCTAGAATGGAGGAACTAGACGTCGAACCATCTTTAGCAAATCGCAATTCATCCATTGACAACTTGGCGATGTGCAAAGCAGCGGGCAGCGACGGGATCTCACTTTGGGATTAAATTGGGAGTCCACTGTGGATTCCGTCTGGAAGATCTACGACAGCTACAAGAAAATTCAAGCTAGCAGAGCAAGCCTTTTTAGTCCATTTCATCGACCTGACAAAAACATTCGATTTCGTTAGCATGGCTGGACTCTTCAAAATCCTTTCACAAATAGGGTGTCCTAACAAACCACTGCAGCGTATAGTATCATTTCATGATGATATAAAAGAAACAGTCCAGTTTGACGGTAATACATCACTTTCATTGAATATTCAGTGTGGTGTTAAACTAGGCTGTGTCTTGGCCCCAACACTATTTGGAATCTGCTTTGCGCTGCTACTGAAGCACGCATTTAGTAATGCAACATACGGGATTTGCCTTCACACTAGATCAGATAGCCGTCTGTTTAATTTTGCGAGACGCAAAGCTGAATACAAGATAAGGAAAGTTACTGTCAGGGAATTGTTATTTGCTGATTTCGCTGCAATTGCCACTCACAGTGTGCATGAACTCCAGAGATATATCGATCGCTTCTCCAAGTCGTGCAACGATTTCGGCCTCACAATAAGCCTGAGCAAACACAAATGAACTGGGGCAAGACGTAGATACCACCCAAAGCATGACTATCGAAAAGTATGAACTGGCAACTGTAAACCAGTTTACATACGTGGGATCAGTTATCAATCATGATCTCTCCTTAGAACCCGAATTGGGGAATCGCATTGGCAGAGCTGCTACCATATTTTCTCGTCTTACAAAAAGATTCTGGAAAAACTCCAAACTTACAGCAAAGACAAACGGCCACGGTCTACAAAGCATGTGTCGTCAGTACGCTTCTATATGGCAGCGAACCTTGGACAACATATGCCAATCAAGAACAGATGCTCAACACCTTTTGCCAACGGCGCATGAGATACATCCTTGGCATCTCATGGAGAGACAAGATGACAAATGTGGACAAGCATTATAATACGGGTCTTCAAAGTATGAACACACTTCTTCGCCCAAGAATACTGCGATAGCTATGTCATGTTCGTCGTATGGAAGACGGTGGCATCCCCAAAGATATTCTCTTTGGACAGCTGGGGTGGGTGCGGTAAAAGAACAGCTGGCCGACCACCTATATGGTTCACATACGCATGTAATCGGGGCATGACGCCTTTGTGCATGTATCTGGCATCTTGGAAAGACATATCTACAAACCGATTCAAATGGAGATTTAACGTGGTGCTACATTAGACTGGGCGAAAATAAGCTCATGCAACGAAGGGAAGAATCGAGACAATGCCGAAAGAAAAAAGAAAACCAAAAACTCAGCTGAGAGTTGTTACTTCAAGGTCGTATCAACCTATAGTCAGACATGACTGAAAGGGGCTACTATACACTTTATTCGGTCAAGGCATGCATTCCATGTTCTTAAAAATATGTTCCGTCTATACATGAAAACACATGTGGAAAGCACACGCTACTGCCTATCCGCTTTGTTCAATAATTATAATAGTTATCTGTTCATCTCTATTTCTCAAACATGCTGATTGATCCCTATACAAGTTTGTGATAAGTTTGATATTATTAACGTCTATTTTTATCTTCCAGACATCGTATTAACTGGTAATGTTTCACGATAACAAACGCTTTAGTGTAATCAATGAAGTATACATATGCTTTATTTTGCATTTTCGTGTCTTATATAGATATATATATATATATATATATATATATATATATATATATATATATATATATATATATATATATATAATATATACATATATGTATATATATATATATATATATATGTATATATATATATATATATATATACATATATATATTTATATAATATATATACATATATTCAAAATAAACAGCGAGTTTTAAAAAATACTCGAGACCGTAGTAATAGTAGTGTGTCAACACCGCAAGGGGAAACTGGACGGCCTCTCCAGGTAATAAGCTTGGGTTTTTTTCCATGAAAAATAAGCAGGTACCCGTGAAGCAGGTCCCCCCCCCCTCCCTTCCCGTCTCTCCACGTAAGTAATTGATACAGGGCAGCAGCATTAACCGATACAGCCAGGACGCAGCTACAACGCAGAATTTGTCAGAATAGCAATAGAGGCACCATTTGACTACCTTAGGGTAACGAGCTCCGGATTTTTTCTTAGGATTTACTGGCGAAGCCTTTCTCGTGAACAGGTATCCAATAAGGCAGTGGCTAAACAGTTTTCACAATAGCAGTTTTTAGGCCTGTCCAGCTTTCATATCAAAATGGGCAATGTACAGTTCGTGTGACCAGTTATTGATTATATTATGACACTATAAGATAAACAATGATGTTTATAACATTTTGGTGGTAATAGAAGTGTTCGCAATATATATAAGGTGAACTAGGAAGTGGATCTAACAGCGGAATTGTTTCTGACAACTTTTAATTGTGTGACTTGTAAACGTGTAAACGTATCATACCCAATTAATGATGCAGTTGTGCAAACCTATCGTCCTAATGCTGAACTATGAACACGACCTGTTGCGCGCAGATTATTGGCTTACATTGTTTGATCTTTTAGAATATGACGTTACTCACCCGTTATATGGTGATAATATGTAATATTCTTGAACCATTTCATGTCCATTATTGACAGTATTGTATATTTTTACTTGATATATTGTCATATAAATAGTCGTCTATTTGCATATTAGTTTACTTCACTGTCTGTTGTAGCTGGAATTATATGACTTAGCAGTGAGTTGTGTTTGTGAATAATGTAACTCGACAGTTAACCAATACATAGTTTATATATGAATGCGTTGCTGAATCCAGGACAGCCGATGTAATAATATATAACTGTCGTTTATTTTCTTTCAGATAAAAAGTATTTTTACACAGAAACGAATAGCCGTCGCTACTGTCAGCGTATTTGTCATCTTCTTCTTTAGTGGCTCACCAGTGTACGCTGTAAACAACTTGGGATGGAAGTTTTCTCCAATGAGAAATAAGACGCTTGTAGGTCTTGTTTCCACTAAAGATCGTCAACAAGTTGAGATGATTTCTTTCGCCATGAACAATTTTGCAATTCCTTTTGGGGCGTTCGCGATCATCGTTGTCTGCACAACAATACTGTCCTTTCAACTAAATCGCACAGTTCACTTTAGGAAGACTACCATTAACTGTTCACAAGCTGAAAAAGTATCAAGTCGTAACCAAAAGGTAGCAAAAATGGTTGTGATTATTTCCACATTGTTTATTGTTTGTTTTGTTCCCGTAAGCATCAATTTGTTAGCAATGGCCTTTCTACCTGCGTTATCAGTTAACGGAAAATACGTTAAAATATCAATAATTTGTTGTGGCCTTGGCTATGTAATGGAAAGTGTGAACGCATCAGTTAATATTTTTATTTATTATCATATGAGTACTAAATACAGGGATACCATTTGTAAGATGTTCTGGCCAGACGTGATAAAACCATGAACAAACTATGCCACTATTCCTGTTCTTCTCTATCCAATGTCTGAATGTTATTTGTCGTAAACGTGCTTAATTATTCCCTACCCCCGTTTGGATGGAAGTGGCAAGATCACTCCAGATCAATGCAGTTTTTGAACTTTGGCTACTAACCAGCTAATGGTGCGTACTGGGTCGCCAAGTGTACGTCGCACAAACAAGGTACCATGCAAACAGTGCGGAAATAATGAATAACTCACATTGAGAGGACAACCAGCGTTTGACAAAACCCATTACACAGGTAGAAGATTACACATTTACAACAAACCTGCCATGAGTAAACCTCGACGTGAAATATTAACTAGATTGATTTAGCTAGACCGTTTTAACATGTCATCAGCATAGGCGACTCAGTCTCTATAGACCATGCGCGTGTCACCATGTGAGTTTTGTCCAGCTTTGTCTCCTGTATTTCGACACTGTCTGCAATGGCTGTAACGACCGATCCGCAATTACTACAGATCGTGCAACCCTGTTGAGAACGCTGGCTTGCCTGTCTGTTCATTGAGCTTTTCAGTCGTTCTATTTTTGCTACAGCCACTATGTCCCGTCCAACTGACTGTCTTCAGAGAGGTCCATACTGATCAATTTATTCCCAGCCCTCGGATGGGACGTATATCCCTCTTCTATACGTCTTTGAATCGCAGTGGGACCGCCGATTCTTCTAACTACAATGCATATATGTCCATAGAGAATATCCTTTGAAACCTCTCATTTTCTATGCGGTAAACATACCCCAACCATCGAAAACGTCGTTGGCTCAATAACTAGTACATGGTGTGAGTATTTGCTCATTTAAGCCATATTATGTGACACTCTCTCTTGCCACATAATTCCCAATATACGCCGTAAAAACCTCACCTGAAAGGTGTTGAGCCACCGTTGATGTTTAGTGCAAGTGCTCCAAGTATATCTTATATACATGAGAGTGCCAAGAGCGCAGGTCTGAAACACTCGGACCTTGATGTAGTGAGACAGGGCAGTGTTCTCCCAGACTGCCGGTAGTCGCCCTGCCAAGAAACATTCTCAAGATGGAGAATGCTGCTAATGGCATACCTCAGATAAATAAAACTGTTGACGGCATCCAGAGTGACTCACATCAAATATTATGGAGGTCGCAGACCTTTCTCTACGCTCATGATGAGCTCCAACTGGGCTTGCACCCTTCTTCGAAAATGTCTGCCAGTTTATGTAGGGCCTCTTCACTATTGGTCATTAGAACCGCATAAAATTAAAATATTAACTCTCGATAGTGAGCACTATTCACTCCTTGGCTTACGCACGCAGCACGGGCAGATTAAACCGCCGCCCATCTGACTTGGTGTGCGGATATACACGGCCCTCAGACGTGCCATACATGATATGAGCATCGGAGAGAAGATTCCAAAGAGGGTCGGCGGGAGCACACATCCCTGCCTCGAGGTGACTTAACACATATCTATAAGATGATCCAAAAGAAAGTAACCTACACCACAACCAATCGAACTTTTTCTGTTTACACTGCAGTCGTTTCTGTCAATCGAGAATCGGCGAAATCAGCTACGAAAGTCGATGTCACTCCAGGACAGATGCTGCCATCGCCATACCTACAACAGTCTAGTTTACTGACCGTCTGTCAGGACGAAAAAGGTCGTAACCTAAGATGATCAGAGGAACGGATAAATTAGACTATTACACGTTTTTTTTTAAAAAGATGGAACCACCCAAAAGAACCAGAGGGCATAGCTACAAATTAACTAAAGAGAGGTCCATATTATATATTAGAAACTATTTGTTTTAGTCAGAGAGTGGTGAAAGCTTCGAATGCATTGCCACATGAGGTAGGGGTGCAGGAAGAGTTAATGCATTTACGAATGCATTAGATGCGCGTAGCTTTTAGAGCAAGGCAATGTAAATTAAATTGGTTATAAACAGACTGAAAAGTTTGAAGATGATTCGTCGTATAGAATTGAGCCCTTCATTTCAGTGTAAAAATAGATTATCATGCTGTCTGTTTCACTTGGCCATCAGTGCTGAAATGCTGTCATTCCAGGAGTTCTCGTAGGGGTTTAAATAGTTGGAAATCGCTTGTAGAGAGGTTTGGGCTGAAATTGGATATGGCAATACAACGTCCTAGCTGAGTTGCTGAAGATGGCACAGAGTGCCGTGAACCGTATGGGGTCGATCGTTATCTTACAGGCGCAGGACGCACTTTGTGAACAAACCAGACCGTTTTGTTTCTCATACGGTTAGAAAATCACTCAAAATTCGTATTTACTGTTCACTGTTTTTAGTGGCACCACGGGGTAGAAAAAACAACATAATGTCAAATTTGTTCCAGAAAACATGTGTCATCAATTTGCCTGCATATTTAATTGTCCGAAATGGCGTGGGTGGTTTGGATTGCGTATGTTTTCACTGCTTTCATGCTCGTTTCTTCTTCTTCTCCTTCTTCTTCGTTCGTTCTCAATCTCACACTACTAAACCCTGAAAGGATAAGTAGCAGAACGCAGTCCAGAGAACGGAATGCATTGTGTCATAGTTTACAGCTTGACTGCGATATTTGCACCTTTCGGTCCAACACATCCGACTTCAGCAACCATTTTTTGAGTACCGGGTTAGCATTCCCTCTTCGATCCCTTCTCCTTAGCCAGTCTGCCCTGCTACAGCCTGCTATCCAGGATCACCACGTGGAGGTGTAGAAGGGTCTTGGCAGCTCTGGTTCGCTGGCCCTGACGCTAGCAGTCAGTTATCGGCCGCTGACCACTGCAGCTCTTGCGCTGCTCAGCATCTTGATCCCGATGATCGTTTCAATTCAGGAGCATTTTTGTTTTTCTCTATACCACAAGGCGAGTGTGCGTTGCACTGTGATTATTATTATTTTGCGCCTGTCAGCCCAGTAACTCCGACTTCAGCATGTATTGTATGTAGGGTCTGCTTCCTCCTGCATTTTCTAATGGTTTGCTTCCCCGGGGTAACGGCCGGTGCTGTGATAGGGATCGAACCCATCACCTTCTGATTTTGAGCTATGTCACTTAACCACTAACCAACTTCGTCCCCAATTCAGGATGTAATGATGCGCCTAGGTTTCGTCACATGTAATCAAGCGATCCGAAGAGGCATCCCTTCCTTGTCAAAATGGCCCTTTAATTCAGTGCAGGCTTGAACTTCTCGATGCCGATAAAAAGCGTAAAGCTGTGTGCACCTAACGTGTACACACCTTCCGAAAAAGCAAATGCTCATAATAGTGTGTATTGCACCCAGAGAAAGAAGTTGAGTTTCTAGGATAAAACCTTCTACATTCTGTATATTCGCATCCTGTCATATATTGGGAGATCAGCCAGTCGTTTGAACTGCTCCCCCTTCTGGAGTGTTTTTTTGGTCTCTACGCGTCTCCATACCTTCAATTCGTGTGATGTTGTCCATTGCATTTATTGGTGTTGTTCTCATAGCTCCAGTGATGATACGTATACCTTGTTTTAGGTTGTATTTATTTTGTGAAAGTTATTCTTTGTTGCTGTGGACCGTGCTGATATCCCGTATTCTAGCACTGGTCTCACATAACCTGTGTACAGTGTCTTTAGACTTTAGACTGAAGCCGCGTCAGTAATAGCAGCGCTAAACAGCACAAAAATGTAGATCTCGAGCAATGTATGTTCTCTCTGACACAGCTCTCAGCAGAACACCCAAGGTTGGTCATACAGTTGATCCCATCCCACTGCAATATTGAAGGCAATGACACTGCAGACAAACTAGCAAAGAGTGGAGGAGCATCCCCACAAACAGACCTGAGTATCACATATAATGAGGCCAAGACCATAATTAAAGCCAACTTCAGGGTAAAATGGGCTGATCAACACATATGACTTCCGAAAAGAAGACAGCTAATATGACTTAATTAGAAAAAAAGCAAGTCATCATCTTCAGACTGAGAACTGGGCATAACAGACACAATAGTCATCTTTACAACAAAATTAGGCTTGGGACATATGGCAGGTGCCCATGTGGGGAGCATATCATGACCGTGGAACATATCCTATAAAGCTGCATGCTTACGCAGGAAAAGAGAGAACAATGCTGGCCTCGCGAAACAGGTATGCGACAGAAGCTGTATGGAGATGAACCAGCTTACACACAACGGTGTCCTTTGTAAGAGAAACCGGGACCTTTATCTGAGGATGAACGAAGAAGAAGAAGTATATTCGCATAAATGGCTGTGGTACCTTGAGAGCCACCACGGCTGGGATCATCACTCACTGATGTTCGTCATTCTCTTAAACGTGTACACCATTCACATGTCTTACTGCAGCAGATTGTCTCATTACCGAATTGTATGATGTAAATTTTGGCAAGTTCCACGCTTTCTTTTACAAGAAACTGCATCACAACACGCTGTCTCGAGCAATCTCGAACAGCGATTTTTACATTTGTATGTATATCTTATGTGACTGACCCATGGCAATTGGGCCACCTAGCAGTAAAATGACACATGCCATTATCTACCGATAGAAGTTCCAGCACACTATAACACATTCAGTTAGAACCAGAACAATAAGTCCCGGTTTGATTTGAACGCTTTTAGTATATCTATAATTCAGACCTGTCCCTCATGTCAGGAAGAAGAACACTTGGTTGACCATCCGTTCCTGTCGTATTCGCTATATATCCTGATACCAACCCGGTCAAACAAAATGTATTCCATTGGGGCATAACGATGGGAGGCGAACATACATTATTCCTGAGTTTCTGAACTTTGATTGCGTAGGCAAAAACCGACTATCAGTAACAGTAACACGTTTGTTATTCTGTGGACAAATATGCGACTCGCGGTATACGCTGTGCAGTGAAACAACAATATGTTTTCTCTAGGAAAGTTGTCACTCTGTGATGCTTCAGTTAACTCTGTCGTCTGAAGTTTTAAATCATGTTTAGTTTCATTTAAGTTCATTGTTGATGATTATGTTCACACATTTTGCAAAGAGTCTCTGCAACGGACATGTTTACGTTGGGAACGGTGTGTTTGCGGACATTCGTTACAACTTTGCAAAAACTCGTTACAACTTTGCAAAAACTCGTTAACATCATTGATATTGTCATCGATGGATGTGGATGTTCCGTCTCTGCATTCTCGACGTTCAACAACGCATGTCCATTATTTGCTTGGAATCTTTGTAAGCTGTTTTATTTAAAAATTACTGCCGAATTTCTTCATACGTGAACGCTTTGCATCAAACAGTTGTATGCATCCATATGGAATTATGTAACTTTCGTGTCTCAACTAGCTAAGTTTCAAAACCGGCATTTGGCGGATATTGTTATCGCATTTATCCCCCCCCCATGTTAAAATATGTTTTTTTTCCAGTCAAGGGTTACATTGAGGATTTTAATGTCATGATTATATTTGTTCTGTTCTAATTATATTGTTTTGTTTATCGTGTGCCACTACCGGGGTGTTCTCTCCAGGGAGAACAGATTCTCGTTGAATGATATGACTTTATTGACAGTGACATTCTAGGCTTCCTTTAAAAGTGTTAAAGTGAGAGGCCTAACGTGGCTTCAAATCTGTGAGTCAATTACTGAATCGAAAGAGACTATTTAAATGAATCAGTACACATATTATTAGGACAAACGCCGTGTTAGGCAAGTGTTTAACATTGGTGATGGTGATATAAACAAGGGGAGTATGATACTTGATAATACAGGCAACCGGTTGTGACTATCTAGATTTTGTTCGATATGTGTTTATCTAACCAACGTATTAGCACAAATAAAGATACTATATAGCGGCATATACATATTACACAGATCCATCGATTTAAACAAAACAAATCGTCAGATGCCAACACATTTTCCATTTAAATAATCCATCAACTGTGTTCCATTCATTTAGCTCATTTGTCGATGTTTTTATTAATCTTCAGTTTATTTTGTTTGAAATACCGTTATCTTGTCTCTAACATTGTTCAGAACCACAATTGTATTACTTATAAAAAATCACATACGTCATATATAGATTAGGCATAGCAATTTAATAAACCCCATGTACCGTCCATATTCTCAAGTTATACATCAAGAATAGCAGCTTTCTCATGGAACTTCACGAGTCCAGTAATTGTGGAGTATGTTCATATTTGCAATCCCATAAATAGATGTATGCCAAAGCACGGAGTAATGTGTTAATTAATTATGGGATTCGATTGAAAATTATATTCATCTTGATCTTGATGACACGATCCCCAGCGTAACTGCCTGTCTCAACTTCGTTTCCAGCGGACCCTGTCTTAGGCTACTAAAGTCCAATGCGTGGTATATGCGTGCAGTAAGGGAGTCTGACCAACGCATTAGAGGTTTCTCAGTAATCGCTTCATAACTCTGGGGTACCAGACTGATGTCGCTGAGCTCCATCGACCACGTCTTCGTCGCAACATGTGACCTGCCACTCTATGTTTTGCTTTGTCTTTATGGAATTCCGCTTCATTCACCGGGGATAATCGTCTCATGTCAGAATTGTGGAGACTTTGCATGCGTTGGTTCCTGTATTGATACTTTTAGGAAGTTTTTTTCCAAGTCGCTTTTTTTTGCTGCTCAATTCACTTTCTGAGCTTTGCGTTGATTGATAAAATATTTTAAATATGTTTTTGTCAATTTATTTCCATATATATATATATATATATATATATATGTGTGTGCCCATGCTTTATTTTTAGCTATTCTACATTTAACTTCAAATCTAGTAGTCCACTTTTGTATGCTTGGTGTTTACCTCCCTACATGGAACACATTCTACTCGTTGTCTTTCTAAAACTGTTTTGAAACTCTCCCACTCGTGTTCAACATATGTACATCTGACAATATTTTTCAGATTATGTGGCTTGCTGTCTCTTTCATTTTCTGAACATCTCTCTTAGATTAGTCGTATGCTCGCATTTTTATGTTTACTTCTCTTCTTGATATAAGATCCCTACGGATAATCTGATGGTCGCTTGGGCCAAACGGTTCCACAATGATAACATTTTCAATCATAGTTTTCTGTGTATTAAATATTAGGTGAAGTATATTTTTCCTTTGATAGTGTTCTCTACTTGCTGAATCAAAATATGGTCAGTCAAGCACTACGCAAAAGGATTTGACTCTATGAATGCCTCTGTCATATCTCATTTTATTTCAGGAAAATTGAAATCCTCCATTAATAATAATTTACCTGCACTAACCTTTTGTATGTTACTAATTATCTCCGCATCGTCCTCTTTTGGACATGAAAAATATATGTAGCATACTCCAACAGTTTTTTTCATCACAATTATCTATTACTGCCCAAACACTTTCATTTTTGTCTCGAGATGATAGATCATCTTGTATAGTTATATTTACTGAACTCGCACAGTATAATAAAACGCCACCTCCCTTAGCCTTGTCTTAAACTACCCTATATTTCCTTAACATTGTATATCCCACTATTTCAAGTTCATTATCTGTAATATTCTCATATATCCATGATTCTGTTAATCATATTACATATGGTTTTTCCTATTCTACATACAGTTCCAATTCTTCTCTTTTATTTACCATGCTTCTTATATATATATATATATATATATATATATATATATATATATATATATATATATATATATATATATGTATATACATATATATACATATATATATATATATATATATATATATATATAAATATATTTATATATATATATATATATATATATATGTACATATATATGTATACATTTATATATATGTATAAATAAATATATGTATATATGTATATAAACATTTCACTTTTGTTATTTTGTGGATTGTCCAATATTTGATGTTGATTTATCTGTTTCATATTTACTGTTCCACAACTGATTTCACACTTCCCTGACTCGAACTCTCTCCTTTGACTGCGCCACTATAGCACCTTGTTTTAGGCATATCTTTAGTGTCATACTTCACAGGCGTAACTAATTAAATTGTTTAATACAATGATTAAATATATACATTGCTGCAACATGCTGTGCTATCTCATTTAGATGGAAACATTTCCTGGCCAACATTTTACATTTGTCTATTTTGACATAAATAAAATCGATAACCATATATGTACACATGTTCCGCAACCTGTGGTTGATACCTATTTTCTTACTGTCTATGTAGTCTGACCCATTTGCACTGTCTAACGCTGATACATATGTTCTTACTGTATAGGTAGTCTGACCCATCTGCTCTGTTTAAGGTTGATACCTATTTTCTTACTGTCTATGTAGTCTGACACATCTGTTCTGTCTAAAATACCCATCATGGTGACCTTCCAATACTTTTGTCATCAAGTGTCTTTACAGACTATTCTATCTTTCCATTATTAATTATATACCATCTCTCTTGAGATTGTCTGTACCTACCACTACCACATCATGCCTGTTCGCTCTGTCACCTATCCTCTTTATCTTCACCTCTATATCCTCAATTGTAGCACCATCAATATTAATTGTTGCAAACATGTCTAGTTGTTTTGATAGACGTTTGCCAACCTCAAGAACCATTGAATCTCCTACGTTCAAAACTGAACCCTCCTTTTCTATTTGTTTACTTGTCTGCAAAACTATCTACACAAATGCAGCTGCATTAATGTATCTTCAATTGTCTTTGTTTCTCTTTTAGTTTCTTCTACTTCTTGTCTAACTCACCCCATCTCTTCACATTTTTCCTAATCTCGCATTCCTATCGAGCCTGCCTTTTCTATTCTGCAAGACCTACATACAATTTCCCCATGCATCTGTTGGCTATGTTCGTTACGTCCTCCTGCAATTGTGCAACTGTCAATGAATACGTCCTCCCCGATGGACGTGTTCCAGGTTATTCACCATATTGAGAAGACGTCCAGGATACATGTACTCGTCGACATCCTCTTATCGTACCTCACCAAGGAAGACTGGTTCACAACTGGCGAAGCAATTGCGCAACACTTTGTTTATCGATATACCATCTCCAGACCCTCTTTCTTGCCCTCTGCATCGATGAGCTGCATCATTTAGTTGGCTTCTATTGCTGACTCTGTGATGAGCGCTATGTCATGGGCAAATCAAAAGTGATTGAGGGGTCTGCCGTTAATAGGAATGATACTGGTGTCTCAATTGCTTTGGCTAATGACTGATTCCAAATATGCAAAGAAGAGGTTCGGTGAGATATTATTGCCCTGGCGGACGCACGTTTGAATTGGTACCACAACTGGATGCTGGAAAGGACAAAATGTGGTAGTGAATTTTCGGGGTATAACTGTGGGTGAGAACTTTGTTGTAGCCATAATCTACACGTTGTTCCAACAGTGAAGGCCATACAAATGCGGTTCTACCGAATCAAAAGCGTTTAATGGTCGATGCAAGTGAATATCAATGGTGTCTGGAAACCTGAAGTTGAAATATGGTTCATTGGGGTGTACGAACACCGAAAGCCTGCCTGTTCGACTGGCTGCCATTTTTAAAGAGTGGTGCGGACTCTGACAAGGATGCATCTGGTAAGTGACTTGGAGTTGAGTAATTTGACGTTAGTTCTCTAGATCCTCTTTGTCTGTCTATTTTTGCGAAAGAGTCTTGTCCTCGAGTTGTACGTGCTCTCCCAAATGAAGATAACGTGTAAGAAGTTGCGATAGGGGCAGACCGCAAGCAAGTATGACCTCAATTGTGATGCCATCTTCACCTGGTGATTTTCCAGATGGCATTGACTAGACATAATGGCGAATATCTGAGGACATGAAACCTGGAAGAGGAGGTAAAGTGGATAGGACGGCAATTGGAAGAGGTTCTGACGTTCTGAACATATTTATATAATATGCTTTTAATACATAGTCAATGCTCAGCTGCGTTGATGGCGTGCGTGGCCCATCTGAAGCTTCCAGACAAAGAATGATTTGGTGGTGTTCAGCAAGGCCTTGAGCAGCTAATTTGATTCTACGCATCCGATATTCAGCAGCTTTCAGTAAACGTTCGCGGGCAAACTTTTCATGATATTCTTTGATATTTTTGGCGGCAGATCTTGCTTAAGGTGGTGAAGGCTCCATCGTATGTCGCTCCTCTAGCAAAGTTCAAGTGGTAGGTGGAATGCGATTTATAGTATGAGTGGGTGCTGGGAGGCTGGCTGTCTTTGAAATGGATGTGATTGTTGCAATCATATTTGCATCGATGAACTCATCGATGTCGGTGTCTATCGAGGCTCTGAGTTGCTTGCTAGCTGCGAGGGTGGTAGTAATCGAAAAGTGGATGAGCGTCTATGGACCCCGATGTGATCGCTGCTGCTGAAACTTTACAAGTTTGATATCGAACCCTTGTAAGCCGCAATCCCGCCCAAAATCTCAGCACCACTGCAATGGGAGGCTCCTACATGCTCGGGACCTGGGGCTTGCGCCCCAGCCCTATCCGGTAGAGCCACAGTAAGAGGTCCTTGCCGCCCGCAAATCAAAGCGGGCGGACAACTGCTTGATACTCACCCTATACGGCGATGGGGTGCGAAAAATACCAACCAAAGACTTAGAACCTGGTCGGGGTGTCGAAAACAGTAGAGCAGCCACCTCACTGTGAACTGTCAAGACTCAACCACTGACCATGAGAGTTGTCCGCACACCAGGCGATCAACATCTCTGTGACATTACCAGGTTTGTCCTCTGGCTAAATGCACTCCGGCTACGATATCTACCTCTGTACGTCATCAGCCATAACTATCATGCTGGAAGCAGAAGAGATGCAGACCAGCGGACATTGCACACCTGCCCCACTGTGTCAACACCCCAGGTGGCGGGGAATGCTAGGCGTACCATCCCTGCATAGAAGCCAAGAAAATAAAGGGAAAAAGAGATACCCCACTCACATGCAAATGCTACGTTTCTGGCAGGACGTGACGATCCTGGGATACAGACACACTGGACTGCCTCTCTTCCGGGTAAACCAGTCCATCTCATATATCACATATCATCATTGCACCCTATAGACACGAGTAGTGAAGACTCGATAGTCTGGTAAGACAACTTCCATAGGAGAGAAAACTCTGATCGTAAACAACTGCTGCCTTGCAGATAGGCTGGGGACAGCCAACGGCTAAGGAGGGCATCCCTACAGAAACGCCTGTTGAAATCGGATGCACGGGGCCGCAAGCCTAACAAAACAGTGCAACGTAAATCACAGTATGATGGCAGCACAACCTATTCGAAAAACGTATGGCGCTCATCCTGAGGAGACCCGCCAGGCAGCGATAGCGCCGGGCCTCACGCCTCGAAGGGGCCCACCCTTGACTACTGGTGGTCACCCACCCATGTGTGGTGGAGTCAAGGCACATGGCTATGGGGTAACGTCTATTGGCCAAAACCTCAAGACTCTCAAAATACTACAGTGGAATGCGGAGGGAGTCATTAACAAAAAACTTTCCCTAACACACCACCTGCATGAAGGTAAGATTGACGTGGCATGTATCCAGGAAACGCACCTCAACAATAACCATAAATTCTCAATCAGAGGATACCAGACCTTCCGTCTAGATAGAGAAGGCCACAAAGGAGGGGTCCTGATACTGACCAGAAACAGCATACCGAGTAGCGCGGTACCTGTCAATCACACCGGACAAGCAGAAATTGTAGGAGTTGACATAATGGCTCAAGAGACGAAGCTCCGCATTTTCAATCTGTACGGACCACCAAACAGAGACCTATCGCTCTCGAGTATGGAGGTCAGAGACTCCAACTGCATAGTAGTTGGAGATTTCAACAGCCACTCGGAGAGATGGGGATACTCTGACACAGACAGCAGAGGTGACGAAGTGGAAGATTGGGAGATAGATGCAAATCTCTCCCTAATCAATAGGCCGGAGGATAGCCCTAGCTTCTATTCAAGAACATGGCATACCACCTCGACTCCAGATTTGGCCTTCTCCACACAGGACATACACTATAAAATAGACCGCCAGGTGCTAAACCAACTGGCAGGTAGCGACCACAGGCCGATCAGGCTAACCATTGACATGGAAGTAGGCCCACAGGAAACAAAACCGCTCCCACGTTGGAATTACAAACGAGCCGACTGGGACAGATTTGCAATCCTGACAGATGGGCTGTGTGAAACCATCAACACACGAAACACCAAAATGAAGCCCATGGTAGAGAGCCTAAGCAAGGCAATAATGCAAGCCGCCACTGAAACCATCCCAAGAGGAGCTAGGAAAAACTATAAGCCCTACTGGAATGATGAGTTACAGAAAGTGGAAGATGCAGTAACAAATGCTAGGAACATGGCAGAACGAGAAAAATCCATGGAGGCAAACATCGCCCTCAAAGCCGCCGCGGCGAAGTACAAACACACTCTCAAGCAAACAGCAAGAGAAAGTTGGAAAAATAAAACGGAAAGTTTAAACCTGGACAAAGAAGGGAACAAGCTATGGAAGCTAGTCAGAGCCATGAACGACGAAACCCCGTCAAATAAACAAATTACTATCAAGCAGGGCGAGAACTTGATCACAGGTAAGAAAGCCGCAAACGCCTTTGTCGATCACTATGCCAGAGCAAACCACATCGAGGTCCCTGCAGATAAGCATACAGACATTAGCGAAGAGCTAAAGGGACACGAAAACATAAATACGGCTCCTGAAGAGCACATGATGGCCAAACTAACAATGCGCGAAATGGAAGAGGCTATGAGAACACTAAAGAAAAGGAAATCTCCCGGAAAAGACGGGATAACAAACGAAATGCTGATGGGGCTGGGCCAAACAGCGAAGAAAAAACTACTATCAGTCCTGAACCAAAGCTGGAAAAGGGGTATTGTACCCCAGGCATGGAAAGATGCAATACTGGTACCAGTACCAAAAACAGGAAAGGACAAAACAGATCCTAAAGATGATAGTTGGATTCCAGAATTACAGTTATGAGGAACGACTCAGAAAAACAGGCCTACAGTGTCTCGAAGAGAGAAGAATTCGTGGTGACTTAATACAGGTTTATAAGATGATCAGAGGAATCGATAAATTAGACTATAACAAGTTTTTTAAAATACAGCCACCTACAATAACACGAGGGCATAGCTACAAGCTGATTAAAGAGAGGTCCAGGTTAGATATTAGGAAATATTTTTTTAGTCAGAGAGTGGTGTCTGCTTGGAATGCATTGCCAGGGGAGGTGGTGGAGGCAGGGACAGTTAATGCGTTTAAGAATAAACTGGATGCGCATAGATTTTAGAGCAAGGTGATGTAAATGTAACTGGTTGTATACAGACTCTGCAGGGTCTTCTAAACCAGTATAAAGACGTTAAGTTAAGTTAAGGCTTATACTTAAGTTAAGTATAAGCCTACTGAGCTGTGTCGGCAAGCTGATGGAACGGATGATAAACACCAGACTGATGTGGCATCTGGAAGAAAAACGAATACTAATTCCACAGCAAGCCGGCTTTAGACAGCACAGATCCACTGAGGACCAGGTCATCCTCATAGCCCAGGAGATAGAAGATGCCTACCAGGCACAGAAACACACAGTAGCTGTTTGGGTGGATCTGGAAAAGGCATTTGACAAAGTCTAGAAGGATGGACTTAGAGTCAAGCTAAGAAGAAGTGATGTCTGTGGGAAGATGTACAAGTGGATCAACCACTACCTCAAACAAAGAACGGCCAGAGTCCAAGTACAAGGGCAGATGAGCAAAAAGGTGACACTCGAGCAGGGAGTACCCCAAGGGGGAGTATTGTCACCCACACTCTTCCTGGTATATATAAACGATATTACAGAGAATATACCAAGAAGAGTCCATAGCTCAATGTTTGCAGACGATCTGGCTATGTGGACCTCTGAAAAGAATGTCACCATAGCAAGAAATCGGATGCAGACGGCCCTAACATCGCTGGAAGAATGGGCGAACTCATGGCTGGTCAAAATAAACGAGGAGAAAACCACGTGCACAATATTCTCGCTCTCATTAAAACCCCAAAGTACCAAATTAAGGCTAAATGGCAAAATCCTGCAGCCAAACGACAACCCAACCTATCTGGGAGTCACATTTGATCGGCGCATGACATGGAAAAGTCAGATTGAGAGAAACCGAATGAAAGCCAGAGAAAGAATGGCGATCATGAGGAAACTTGCTGGCACAAGCTGGGGAGCAGACGAAGGCATACTAAAGAAACTGTACACTGGAAGAGTGAGACCAGTTCTCGAGTATGGCATTGCGGCATGGACAACCGCAGCGAAGGCGAACTTCGATAAAGTTAACAAACTTCAAAACCAAGCCATGAGAATTATAACAGGTGGCATGAAGTCAACGCCAATTGTAGAACTTGAAAAGATTACAAAACTGCAATCCATGACAGATAGAAGAGACTGCAGAGCCCAGCTGCAGTCAGAGAAACTCCGAAGACTGACGGACCATCCAATGTACCAGAGACTAAACAATTTGGGAAATGGGAAACTAAAGCGGAGAAACTTTGCAGAAATAGCCAAAGCAAAGATGCACGAAGATCCCATAAACGCACTAACAACACCAAAACCCATCACTACTGTACGAAAACCTACTTGGAGGCAGGATATATTTCCAGAGGTGGTAGAAAATATACCAGGTTTTGCAAACAAAAACTGCCAGAGTGAAAAAGAAAGGAGAGACACTACCCTAAGCTTCATAACGAAAAGCTACCCAAGCATGGACTGGACCCATGCATACACCGACGGTTCTGTAACAAACACTACACAGAACGGAGGGGCAGGAGCATTCCTGAACCTACCAAATGGCAGAAAAATAACACTGTCATTCGCTACTGGTAAGTACACAAGCAATTTCAGAGCAGAGGCAGAGGCACTGAGGGCGGCAGTGGAAGAAATGGTAACACACAGTGAAAATGAGAGCCATATAGTCCTGCTGACAGATGCTCTCGAAGTAGTCACAGCGCTAAAAAGCCAGAAAAACACTGAGCTTAATGACTTAAGAGCAGCACTCTGCAAACTGTGCCAGCAGTCCGCACCAAAAAGGGTAGTGGTACAGTGGGTTCCGTCACACTGCAACATCCAAGGCAACGAGGAGGCAGACAGACTGGCAAAAGAAGGTGCAAGGCTACCACAAACAGATACCAGTATGACGTACGAAGAGTCAAAACGGCTTATCAAAGCCAGATGCATGACCAAATGGGAAACCGAACATACTGGTTACACCAAAAACGATGCCTATTACCAGTTGAACCGAAGAGAGCAGGTCGTTGTCTTCAGACTTCGCACTGGCCACAACAGACTGAGGTACCACCTATTCAACAAATTGAAGATAGGGTGTACCGACGAATGCCCGTGCGGTACTGGTAAAATGACCACTGAACATCTGCTGCAGAACTGCCCGACATACGAGGATCAGAGAGAGCAGATGTGGCCATTGCCAGTGGAACTGCAAGACAAGCTCTATGGTAGTGGCGAGAGTCTCAGGATGACCGCCGCTTTTTTCGAGAAAATAATGGTTACTGTCTGACTGTGTACGCAGAAGAAGAAGAAGAAGATATCGAAACGAGCACGGAAGAGGCGATGGTCGCTTCGAGTGCAGAAGAAAACAACAACTGAGACATCAGTTGCCGATCTACGATTGGACATAACATGGTCAATTTCATGACGAACAAGTCTACTACATCCTGTATGTGTGTAGCTCTTGTGTATGGGCCTATGGAAAAAGATGTTGCAGTGAAACAGTGGATTGAATTCACAGAAAGTGGCCAGTCTGTCACCTTTTCTTTTTGTTTCCACATAGGTTTTACCATGTTAGCGATGTCTTATTCTGACATTAAAGTCTCCAATAATGATCGTGTAATAGTTGTGATATCGCCGGAGAACTTCATGGAGATTGTCATAGAAATCGGCATGTTGTTGTTCGTCTTTCTCTACTGTTGGTGAATACACGTGAATTAACAGTATGGAGTTTGGAGATGGCGATGTCTAAGAACATGATACAATGGTCTACAAATGTCACCTGTTGAACGAGATGGTGTTGTCCAGGTAAGCTAGACTGTGGTCTACAAATGTCACCTGTTGAGCGTGATGGTGATGTCCATGTAAGCTAGACTGTGGTTTACAAATGTCACCTGTTGAACGAGATGGTGATGTCCAAGGAAGCCAGACGGTCTTCTACACATGTCCCCTGTTCAACGAGATGGTGATGTCCATGTAAGCTAGACGGTGGTCTAACAATGTCACCGTTTGAACGAGATGGAAGATGCATGGGGCGACGACGAAATTAACTCCTCCTGCTGTAGAGTTGGCCTTGCGGACGTCGATGTAAACTCCCGTGCGTCATTCAAAATCGCTGACGGTTCTGTTTTCTCATTTGGAATCTGAGATGCTAATAATGTCGTAACTGAATCTGTTACTCTCGTCAATAAGATTGCTCAGACGTGGATGCAGATCATATGGAGCGGCAGTTGAAAATGATACATTCGGTAAATGTACACGAGACGTAAACGAAAGATAACATTTCGCAGCATCCAGGCGATCATCTGACTTATGATTGATTCGTAACTGTTTCAACTGGCTCGACAAAGTGCTTGGGACAGATCTCGTGTGAAACATCAGAATGATCCTAGTAGATGGAGATTATAACCAAGTCATCTTGGAGAAGGTAATTCTGCGTTATGTCGTAATAGGCCTTGCAGGAAGATTAGAGACAACCGAAGTATACGAATAAAGACATGTTTTACTGAAACTGTGAATTATGGGCCAATAATTATATATACCGCAGTTTAAATACTAAACGTGGCATACAGACACTGACGCCCATAACATAGACGTGTCGCGAGCTTTGTTCATTATAAGCATGTTACAATTACTTGAATATGACGTCTCTTTGGTTATGTTCGTCATATAAATATATATTGTTTTTTAAGTACCAGCGTGTTTTATATTAACATCTACCCCCACTTGATTTCTTTCAGGACCTGACTTGATTTCTGATAGTTCATGTATTATGTTAAATAATAACAAGGTATTACACTACACTGAACATGTTCTTTCATTTGCCACTAATACAGTCGTGTAATAGGTTCATATGTAAGTAACAAGTAAAGTAAAGATCGCGTCACGCCCTGCGGCACATTTGGTGTTAGGTTGATATTATTTTGTAACCCACGGCACTTAGCAGATGATGTGGTCAGCATCACGCCGGCTGCATTTACTTCTCGGACTGAACCAGTACCCATTTAAGGCTGATTTGACACAGGAACCGTTGCTGTCTGAGAAAAATATTCCGCCTTAACTGTAGAATGTACCCAGAACCACTCATATGCGAAAGCCACCCCGCTAAACCACCACGCTACGCGGCTCCCGAGTTACACATGTGCTTCAAATAATTTATGGCTGTATGTATTGTTTCTTATATCTTACTAAGCTGTTTATCAGAGATTGGATCAAACAATGTTCCAACCTTTCAACTTGGCATGTAATAATTACATGCTTAAATTATTTATGATTCTGTTATATTGTACACATATTACACATATCAATTAGAAATTTGAAATGACATAATAAAATGCATCACTGTAGTTAAGAAGTGCAAGTTTAGTTTTATTTCATGTTCAGCACAACGAGCTTAAAACTACAAATGTCAAAATGACTGCTAACCTATGCATTTATTAATTTGTTAACGTTAACATTATGTAATTTTTTTTTCTGTGAATACGTTTGGTTAGTTCAAATTCGGAGGTAGTACCATATCAGTCAGATAACGGTTTTATATAATGCGATAAGTGCCAACATAATAAATATAGCCATTAGTGCTCGATAGACTTTGAGTTACGTACTAATACAATAACCACTAACGTTTCATCAACTCTACAATTGTGTCTTCATGAAATTATTAAGAAATGTTAACTAAACACAACTTGTCAATGCACCAAAACATTTTAATCATAGCTTTATGTTTTGGTACGTTTTACTTCAAACTTATCTCACAATAATATATGAACTCATGTTCAATATGTGTTTATGTATGCGTTTATGTAATGTGTAGGTATGAATATATATATATATATATATATATATATATATATATATATATATATATATAAATTATTGGTTACATAGTTGATGACACAATTAAAACGTAATCGCATATAATATTGTGTATGTGCAGAAATCAAGATGCAAATTGTACACATTAAATCAGAGTTATTGAACACAATACAAGCTTGGTTTGTCTATTTGACAATCGGTTTTTTTTCTTCAAAATATGCTAGGATACAGCTAGCACCATTTCCAACAGAAACGTAATAGTCGAGTAAAGATGTTCACGAATGCATTTGATTAATAAGAGAACATTATATTGAGTAAACCAACTCTTGTGGCATTGTCGTGATAGCTTTCTGTTTAATTAGCATGCATAACCATCATTGTGTAACACAGGTCAGGATTATAACGTGGTTTGTATAAACCGTTGAAAAGGAAAACATTATTCACTGAAGGGTGCAGACAACTTCAAGTCAACATAATGACGTCTTCTGTAGATGTCCTCGGCATTAGTAACGAAACAGTAATGATTTATTCATGGTTTATCTATTGTGTGATATGTCAGATAATTACCATCTTTGGAATCGTCACGAATATTATCAACATCATCTGCTTTGTCAGGCAAGGCTTTCAAGATTCGGTGAACATCAATCTATTAGGTATATAATTATGGGGAAAATTTAAAAAAATATTAATGTGTTATGGGTTTCAATTGTTTCTATTTAAAAGTGTAATGCATTATGGCTCATATAATATTTCTGCAAATAAGACATGCATGTTTCCCATTTGACAGTAACTAACAGTCCTTTAATCACGTGCATTCATTCATCTAATAACATGGAAGCCAACGATATTCTGTAATAAATAAACATTTTCTCAAGCAGCTTGTCTTAATCATTATGCTTGTATTGGTTTGTGCATATCTACTGAAAAGTGCGTGGCCTTTGACAGGTTTTTTATGTGGACGTAGTTAGAGCTGTATCCAGTCCTCGTGTACCTATCGTGGTAATCAACTTCTTTACCATATGACGATATCAACCTCACCGGCTGCTTGAATTGGTAAAACTGTGCTCTATCCGGAAGTCCATTGTCTTTCGAGAATGACAGGATGTAAATTTATGCTGGATTTATAGTGGTGTTCTTGCTTTAACTTCGACACATTCCACTTCGTTTCTTCTTCTTCTTCTTCTGCGTACACAGTCAGACAGTAACCATTATCTTTTCGAAAAAAGCGGCGGTCATCCTGAGACTCTCGCCACTACCATAGAGCTTGTCTTGCAGTTCCACTGGCAATGGCCACATCTGCTCTCTCTGATCCTCGTATGTCGGGCAGTTCTGCAGCAGATGTTCAGTGGTCATTTTACCAGTACCGCACGGGCATTCGTCGGTACACCCTATCTTCAATTTGTTGAATAGGTGGTACCTCAGTCTGTTGTGGCCAGTGCGAAGTCTGAAGACAACGGCCTGCTCTCTTCGGTTCAACTGGTAATAGGCATCGTTTTTGGTGTAACCAGTGTGTTCGGTTTCCCATTTGGTCATGTATCTGGCTTTGATAAGCCGTTTTGACTCTTCGTACGTCATACTGGTATCTGTTTGTGGTAGCCTTGCACCTTCTTTTGCCAGTCTGTCTGCCTCCCCGTTGCCTTGGATGTTGCAGTGTGACGGAACCCACTGTACCACTACCCTTTTTGGTGCGGACTGCTGGCACAGTTTGCAGAGTGCTGCTCTTAAGTCATTAAGCTCAGTGTTTTTCTGGCTTTTTAGCGCTGTGACTACAGCGAGAGCATCTGTCAGCAGGACTATATGGCTCTCATTTTCACTGTGTGTTACCATTTCTTCCACTGCCGCCCTCAGTGCCTCTGCCTCCGCTCTGAAATTGATTGTGTACTTACCAGTAGCGAATGACAGTGTTATTTTTTTGCCATTTGGTAGGTTCAGGAATGCTCCTGCCCCTCCGTTCTGTGTAGTGTTTGTTACAGAACCGTCGGTGTATGCATGGGTCCAGTCCATGCTTGGGTAGCTTTTCGTTATGAAGCTTAAGGTAGTGTCTCTTCTTTCTTTTTCACTCTGGCAGTTTTTGTTTGCAATACCTGGTATATTTTCTACCACTCTGGAAATATATCCTGCCTCCAAGTAGGTTTTCGTACAGTAGTGATGGGTTTTGGTGTTGTTAGTGCGTTTATGGGATCTTCGTGCATCTTTGCTTTGGCTATTTCTGCAAAGTTTCTCCGCTTTAGTTTCCCATTTCCCAAATTGTTTAGTCTCTGGTACATTGGATGGTCCGTCAGTCTTCGGAGTTTCTCTGACTGCAGCTGGGCTCTGCAGTCTCTTCTATCGGTCATGGATTGCAGTTTTGTAATCTTTTCAAGTTCTACAATTGGCGTTGACTTCATGCCACCTGTTATAATTCTCATGGCTTGGTTTTGAAGTTTGTTAACTTTATCGAAGTTCGCCTTCGCTGCTGTTGTCCATGCCGCAATGCCATACTCGAGAACTGGTCTCACTCTTCCAGTGTACAGTTTCTTTAGTATGTCTTCGTCTGCTCCCCAGCTTGTGCCAGCAAGTTTCCTCATGATCGCCATTCTTTCTCTGGCTTTCATTCGGTTTCTCTCAATCTGACTTTTCCATGTCATGCGCCGATCAAATGTGACTCCCAGATAGGTTGGGTTGTTGTTTGGCTGCAGGATTGTGCCATTCAGACTTAATTTGGTACTTTGGGGTTTTAATGAGAGCGAGAATATTGTGCACGTGGTTTTCTCCTCGTTTATTTTGACCAGCCATGAGTTCGCCCACTCTTCCAGCGATGTTAGGGCCGTCTGCATCCGATTTCTTGCTATGGTGAGATTCTTTTCAGAGGTCCACATAGCCAGATCGTCTGCAAACATTGAGCTATGGACTCTTCTTGGTATATTCTCTGTAATATCGTTTAAATATACCAGGAAGAGTGTGGGTGACAATACTCCCCCTTGGGGTACTCCCTGCTCGAGTGTCACCTTTTTGCTCATCTGCCCTTGTACTTGGACTCTGGCCGTTCTTTGTTTGAGGTAGTGGTTGATCCACTTGTACATCTTCCCACAGACATCACTTCTTCTTAGCTTGACTCTAAGTCCATCCTTCCAGACTTTGTCAAATGCCTTTTCCAGATCCACCCAAACAGCTACTGTGTGTTTCTGTGCCTGGTAGGCATCTTCTATCTCCTGGGCTATGAGGATGACCTGGTCCTCAGTGGATCTGTGCTGTCTAAAGCCGGCTTGCTGTGGAATTAGTATTCGTTTTTCTTGCAGATGCCACATCAGTCTGGTGTTTATAATCCGTTCCATCAGCTTGCCGACACAGCTCAGTAGGCTTATGGGCCTGTATCCTTTTGGATCTGTTTTTTCCTTTCCTGTTTTTGGTACTGGTACCAGTATTGCATCTTTCCATGCCTGTGGTACAATTCCCCTTTTCCAGCTTTGGTTTAGGACCGATAGCAGTTTCTTCTTCGCTGTTTGGCCCAGCCCCATCAGCATTTCGTTTGTTATCCCGTCTTTTCCGGGAGATTTCCTTTTCTTTAGTGTTCTCATAGCCCCTTCCATTTCGCGCATTGTTAGTTTGGCCATCATGTGCTCTTCAGGAGCCGTATTTATGTTTTCGTGTCCCTTTAGCTCTACGCTAATGTATGTATGCTTATCTGCAGGGACCTCGATGTGGTTTGCTCTGGCATAGTGATCGACAAAGGCGTTTGCGGCTTTCTTACCTGTGATCAAGTTCTCGCCCTGCTTGATAGTAATTTGTTTATTTGACGGGGTTTCGTCATTCATGGCTCTGACTAGCTTCCATAGCTTGTTCCCTTCTTTGTCCAGGTTTAGACTTTCCGTTTTATTTTTCCAGCTTTCTCTTGCTGTTTGCTTGAGAGTGTGTTTGTAGTTCGCCGCGGCGGCTTTGAGGGCGATGTTTGCCTCCATGGATTTTTCTCGTTCTGCCATGTTCCTAGCATTTGTTACTGCATCTTCCACTTTCTGTAACTCATCATTCCAGTAGGGCTTATAGTTTTTTCTAGCTCCTCTTGGGATGGTTTCAGTGGCGGCTTGCATTATTGCCTTGCTTAGGCTCTCTACCATGGGCTTCATTTTGGTGTTTCGTGTGTTGATGGTTTCACACAGCCCATCTGTCAGGATTGCAAATCTGTCCCAGTCGGCTCGTTTGTAATTCCAACGTGGGAGCGGTTTTGTTTCCTGTGGGCCTACGTCCATGTCAATGGTTAGCCTGATCGGCCTGTGGTCGCTACCTGCCAGTTGGTTTAGCACCTGGCGGTCTATTTTATAGTGTATGTCCTGTGTGGAGAAGGCCAAATCTGGAGTCGAGGTGGTATGCCATGTTCTTGAATAGAAGCTAGGGCTATCCTCCGGCCTATTGATTAGGGAGAGATTTGCATATATCTCCCAATCTTCCACTTCGTCACCTCTGCTGTCTGTGTCAGAGTATCCCCATCTCTCCGAGGGGCTGTTGAAATCTCCAACTACTATGCAGTTGGAGTCTCTGACCTCCATACTCGAGAGCGATAGGTCTCTGTTTGGTGGTCCGTACAGATTGAAAATGCGGAGCTTCGTCTCTTGAGCCATTATGTCAACTCCTACAATTTCTGCTTGTCCGGTGTGATTGACAGGTACCGCGCTACTCGGTATGCTGTTTCTGGTCAGTATCAGGACCCCTCCTTTGTGGCCTTCTCTATCTAGACGGAAGTCTGGTATCCTCTGATTGAGAATTTATGGTTATTGTTGAGGTGCGTTTCCTGGATACATGCCACGTCAATCTTACCTTCATGCAGGTGGTGTGTTAGGGAAAGTTTTTTGTTAATGACTCCCTCCGCATTCCACTGTAGTATTTTGAGGGTCTTCCACTTCGTTTGATAGGTCAGAATATATCCTCTGTGTGTATGACATAGTGTAGAATATACGCACACTGTTTCTGTCGGATATCTCTACCACAACCGCTTCACATGTGTGTCTGAAATACGTCCACATTAAGAAATGTACACCCCTTCGCTGTATATGTTCTGTTCTGTACTAGGATTAGACTTCACTGCACTCCGGGCATACCCATAGGTGCTCAGTCTCTCTCAGCAGATGGCGCAAAGTGTGGATGCTGATGGTGTCTGTAGCCTATTGGTTATACACCTTCCTGTTTCGTCCTCTCAGATTCTCTGATCCACTGAATCCTAATTTGATTCCAAAGTGCCGCATTATTTGCCTTGCAGACTTATCCAAAGTAATGTCGTTTTCAAGTAAGTGGTCCTTAAATAACCTTCACTATGTCACATGTATCCATGTCCGCTGTGCCTGTTATGGTAGCGTGTGACGCCAAAAAATCAGCTCGCTCGTTGCCCGGAGCCCCAGCATGGCCAGGACAGTAGATCCAGACCAGCCCTTGGAGTTTTGAAGTCTTCAGCGCTGCTATCAACTCATGTCGTAGCCACCCATTCTGCACCTTCCGAAGTAGTGTTGTGGAGTCTGACAAGACGATGTTTCTATCATAAGTTAAGTCTCTGTAGAATCAGGAATAGTTTGCAAATGCAGTATATTATTCTTTCCATTGATCAATCAATTGTTTCTATTGATCCATTGATTGCACATACCAGAACATCTGGGGTAATTATCATCTCCCACCGCTATCATAATATCCTACCAGCTTTTGTGTTGTGTTTAATCCCTGGCTAAGTACATGATACGATTAGTGGTTCCACATTTTTATTGGTCAAAATACATAGGCCGTGTTTATTTTTGTCTGTCATGTACCCTTTTGTTACCATATAATGTTCTTCACATGCCGATTTTACTGCTTACTTTCTTCAGGATAACTGAGCAAAATAGGATGCATGCTTATTCGCAATATCGTGATCGTGTAATAGCAAAACGGTTAGTTTACAGCAGCGTTATCATACAGCAATGAATATGAATTGATATAGTTATTATATGATGTCAGACCACCCCTATGACAAATAATTTAATCTTGAACAAACACTCAATACTATATTTGAATCACAACAAGCCACACATATTAACGTTTAACAAATTCATTTCAATTCAGTTCAGTTCATTCCAAGTACCATCTGTGCATCGAAGGTCGGCTGCAATGGGTTTCCAGTGTACTCTATCTCTTGATGTAATGGTGCAATCTGACATGCTTTTTCCAGTTCATTTCCTTTATCGCTATCTGCTTCTTGCACGACTGCCTTCCACCCTACCCTCTAGTATGTTCGTCAACAAGGTGGTTTGTTCTGTTATATGACCAAAATAACGTAACTGGTTAACCCTCATTGTGGTTATTAATTATATCTTCACCCCCACCTTTTTCAAATCCTCTATACTTGTTTTCTTCTCTTGCCATTAACTACGACCCAATCTTCTATATACCTACATTTCGAAGGCTTCAATACTTTGTCAAACCTGTTATTCCTTGCCCATTTTTTGCGCCATAAATTAGTGACGAGTATATATAACACAGGACAATTCTCAATTTTAAAATTATGCTTTATCTATTGGGATATCAGTATGTGTCGCATGTTGATAAATACTATAGTTGTCATAAATATTATCTTAATGATTTCCACAGCTACCTACATCCGTTATTATTTAACCTAGATATGAGAAACTCTGTACGTAGCTCTAGTTGTTGACATTTTATGTTATCTGCATACACGGTTTTTTGTCACTTTTATAATGTATCATAGTCTTTGCTTTCTGTATATTTTTTGTCTAATCCAAACTTTTGAATTATTTTGTATAATGCTTTCCAAGCTCCTGTAATTCTTGCTCACCAAAACGATATCATCTTCATATCTACGATTATTCACTGTCATTTCTTCAATGGCATGTCCTTAAGTCACCGCTGTCTGTTTGAATATTTGCTCTGTGTAGATATTAAAAGGACAATGAGATAATGCACATCCCTGTCTCACTAAGCTTTTGACATGTACAATTGGAGAGCATTACAATCCTGATTTTACAGTTTGTCCCCATTACAGATTACCGATCACTAAAGGCTTTATCATCTAGTTTTAGAAACATGTTATTAAATTCTCAAATTGGACTTTCAAAAGCAATCTGTTAGTTTATGCAGCGTATGTAAACCGCATTTTGCATTTCTGTCAAAATTCTCGAACAGACAATTACTTCCCTTGTTTCATTTAAACGTTCGAAACTCAAATTGATTGTCTGATACTTCTATCTCTACTTTACCTCGTTTTCTCTCTTGGTTAATCGTGAGTAGTATTTTAATTGTGTAACTTATTAGGCTTATTGTTCTAAATTCTGAATATTATGTTGCATGAAGTTGTTTCAGGATTTTTATAAATGGTGATGTTTTCAGGTCAGTTAATATGTATCCTGTATTGTATATGTCATTACACAGAGCAATATATATATATATATATATATATATATACCAAATCTTTCTAGAACCTTTATCATTTAAATGTGTATGGAGTCCGTGTCTTTTGCTGTCTCTTTCATTTTACTGTGTATCACATTTTCAACATCTTATCAGAGGTCGCTAGGTCCTTCAGTATCATATGTTGATAGTTTGACTCCGCAATTGTTCTCAAAAAGTGCCATTGCATACTCCTCTCATATGTTTGATATGTGATTCTCATTCATCAAAATGGGACTACTCCTATCTCGGTGTATCACAAACTCTGGGTCACCTAGGTCTGGTCTGTTATTTATTTTCATATGCATTTGTCTAGCATTGCGCATTAGTCCTCTGCACTCTGTTATCTTGAATGTTTCTTCCAAACGCTGTTCCTTGCCCATCCTGCGCATTGTACGTTTTGTCTATTGATGTAAATACATGAGTGTTTTTATCATTATTATATCTGCTGAATTAGTTAAGATGGCATATGTCATGCATTCTTTTATTTTCCCAAGTTCTTTTTCTGGAAACGATGTATTTGCTACTTGCACATTGGTTTTCAGTATATAAAGCGTCGACTACAAAGAAGATGAATACATATTTGAGCAACGAGGACCATTCGGAAGGCTATATTTTCATACATATATTACAATAAAGCAATAATGTATGTCTGGACACGTTGACACACAAAGAAGGTTTGGGCACACTACAGCAACGTGTAAAAATTGACGGGAAAAGGAATACATATCAAAAAATCAAAATAGTGACGCACAATTTAACATCATGGTTCGGAAGATGGGCAAAGCCATCACTGTTCACATTCATTTATATTACGGTCTGCTATCTTCATGAATCATAGATCATGTACATGGGTTGAGTGAGCCGATCCACTAACCACTAAGCTGCAAACCCCCCACCCCGTCCCTACTCCCTTTTTGAACCTCAACATTTCAATCAAATGATATTGAAACTGTCTTTTCAATTGCTCGTATACAGGCTGCATGCAAAAGGTCAGCTGTACCGCCGGCCCATTCTTTCACATGGAATAAGCAGGATAGTTATCATCATGATCAAATCTGAAAACAATCATTATCTGACCATGCCCAACTATTACAATGTGAATTGTAAATGTGTTAGCAAAAAATAAATCTACGAATGCAGAAGCCAGGGGACGGCGTGGGCTAGTGGATAAGTGACACGGCTAACCGCCAGACGGTGCTGGGTTTGATCCCCATCACAGCACCGGCCGTTACCCCGGGGAAGCAAACCCTTACAGAATGTAGGAGGAGGCAGACTCTTACATAAAATGCATGATAAAATCCGATACACTGGGTGGACAGCCGCAAAAAAAAAACCACAGGGCAACGCACACCGTCTTGGCAATTGGAGAAATAAGGCAAATGGAAAATGTATTATGTTTTAACAATCCAGTAGCTTATAAGAAAGAACAGCTAAAGTTATGAGCAACAAGTCATGAAGAAGAGCTGCCAATTTAAATATGAAGTGTAACAATTAGTCTGGAATCAAACCTGCCAATTTAAATATGAAGTGTAACAATTATTATGGAATTATAGCTGCCAATTTTACTATGAAGTGTAACAATTAGTCTGTAATCAGACCTGCCCATTCAAATATGAAGCGCCAGAAACTTCAGAAATGTTCTAGATGAAAACAAATAGATGCATCTTTATTTATCTTTGAAGAATGTCAACATATTATGAGAATATTGTATTTTTTAGACAGTAGATCACGTTAAAAATGCTCACGCTTATATTCAACACTGATACTGTTATCTGTCTATTCAGGTGTGTCAGTTTCTGACCTAGGCAGCCTTGTGACCTTAGTGTGGACATGCATGACTGTAAATCTTTCAGTATCGAATGCTGATTTACCTTTCACACCTATGGATGTCAGCTACTTAACATCAGGAATGCTAAATTTTTACTTTACCCGAGTCAGCAGTTGTATCTCAGCCATGATTACATTGGAAAGGTGTTTGTGTATAAGTGCTCCTTTGAAGGTTGGAATCATATGATATTTTAACGATTATTTGTCACGTTTGTACCTCTGTTGGAAATACTTAATATGTCTTTAATATGTATATGTAAGCTTGGCTAGGCTTGGCTTAGCTCCATTCGTTCTCACTCTCCCGTTACCAAATCATGAACGAAGTTCAAAAAGCACAATGTAGTCCAGAGAACGGAAGGCAATGTGTCATAGTTTATGGTTGTCTGCGATATTTGCGCCTCTAAGTCCGACACTCCCAACTTCAGTAAGCTTAAACTGAACAATGAATACCGGAAGTTCTTACTTCCAACGACATACATGTAAGACACATTTGACGTCCTTTTTTTAAAAACAAATGTTAAGCTTATATTCGGCAATTCATTTATTGAATTAAATTCCAAATATATTTGAATACTTTGACATAGTGAATTAATACAAGTTTCTTCGTACGCAGTCAGACATCAACCTGTATTTTTTCGACAAAAGCAGCGGTCATCCTGAGGTTGTCGACACTGCCATAGAGCTTGTCTAGTGTTGCCACTGGTGATGGCCACGTCTGCTTTCTCTGATCCTCGTATGTCGGGCAGTTTTGCAGCAAATGTTCAGCGGTCATTTTCCAAGTACCGCACGTGCATTCATCAGTGCCACCTATCTTCAGTTTATTGATTAGGTGGTACCTCAGTCTATTGTGGCCTGGGCGAAGTCTAAAGACCACGACCTGCTCTCTTCTGTTCAACTGATACTAGGCATCGTTTTTTGTGTAGCCAGTATGTTCTGTTTCCCATTTGGTCATGTATCTAGCTCTAATAAGCCGTTTTGACTCTTCGTATGTCACACTAGGTTTTGGTTGTGGTAGTCTTGCACCTTCTTTTGCCACAAGATACATCCGATATTATATGTGAACATGACACCTGCACTAAACTGAACTAAACTATGGGATGTGCTCATCCTTTAAATGTCCCATTACTTTTCTGGCAACTGTTTTTAAAAGTAATGTGATACTTACATTGTGTAAGGTACTCATTTTTTAGCTGTAGATTAGATTTCTTCCTTCACTGATTTCGCAAGTGACCCGTGAATTCGGTCCTCATACACTGGTGCATTTATTCTACTCGTATGTTATCATTCCTTTCTACAGTTTGGAAGTACTGCCGTTAAAACGTTGGAACAATACATTGATAGATGTACGTGTTATTCATCCTTCTCGAATACCAAACAATTATGCTTAGGTCCGCTCTTTCGGCTTTCCATAACTTGTTTGTACTACCATCACACTCTTCATATCGTCTCTGTTGTTTGATTCTGTCAGGGTGGCTGGCTAAATCTGTATCTAGTGTAAATGTATTTGAACGGCTAACTGACATTCTGCAAGTAATTGTTATTGACATGCACGTCGAAGGGTAATCACAAATATGTTTGGATTTATTATGGGTTATTGGGCTTGCTTTTATAGCAGATCCCACTGTTTGTCCTAGGGTTATCCTAACTTAGAACAGTATCACACTCATCCACATCAATCATGACCACACTGCAAATAATATAGCACGCAGCAGATGGCATATTTATTAAATAATATTCATACCAGAAAAATGAGTAGTGAAATTACAAACACGATACAATACATATCATCTTAACTAAATATTCCTATATTATATATATGTTAATATAAATATTAACTAAATCGGAAATTTTAAGCATTAGCTATGAATGGAATTCCCAACTATTAAAAACCCAGTTCTATTGCCGTACTCACATCACCAACACATCTATTTAACTGCGTCCTCAACACACCTTATCAAAAACTCTTTCTCACTCAAGTCCCCTTAGGCGGGCGATCTCGACATACCTCGTTCACAATGTGTCCTGCTTACAACAAACGTTCAGGTTATCTATTAATACAAAACTCACACACCCATATGAGCGATCATGTTCTATCATTAACATTCCTACAACAGTCTATCAATCGCTCCTCTATTAAATCGGTGAGCTAAACGGACTCCTATCCACCGTCTCTCTATCGCTCTCATCCTCTCTTCATCTAGCCTGTTGACTTAAACTTTGTCTCGTGTTATATACACTCAAGCAGTAGCAGAGCTGACCAATGGATCTCAGGGGGATGGCTCTATTCAGTCGTTACTGGAACGAATTACTCTGAACCCCTGTCACTCATCTATCTACTCCGCTGCCGTAGCGTCTGTCACTCACCCTCCATTAACCAAATCGGATCGCCAGTGGACAGTTCCTACCGTTCCACATTCTTCGCCCCCAACTCCGTTTTCGTTTGTTGAGACGGTGAGTGACCTTGGCACGCATTCAGGTGCCTTTGTTCTGAGTCGTCAACCACATCACCTCTGCCCTAAACTCTCTTGCTCCGGCTGGAACTGTTACACTTTCATAAAGTCTCTATTAAGCAAATTCTGAGATAATGATGACCAATGTTATGCGGATTTATAATAGGGAGTGTCAAAGTGAATGGCATGACAGTTAATGCACATCACATTTGCCGATCCCCAAACGATAGGGGGAGGGTCAATATCAACTTTCGAAATGCTGCTTGAAATATAAATAATAGCACGTCCAAAAGGTTTGGCATGGAAATAAACATATTTAAGGCAACGTCTTTGGTAATATCCAAGCAACATAAGCAAATAAATGTATCCACAAATGGAGAACAATCGAACAATTACATAAGTCAACATATTTGAGCTTTTCCTTAATTCAGCTGTCATCTTTGTCCAAAAGCGATACTCATTGTGTGAATACCGTAGCGCGGACGTTACTCGTAACACACGATGTATTAAGATATTTGCTGGTGTATTTTACTTGAGCATTACCATTTCAAAAGTCACTCGCGTGAAAGAGTGTTTACTTTAATTCCAAAGCAATGCATGTATGCCGTAGGAAATGCCAAAACATACCATGTGTTAGAAACTGTGAGATTTCATAAACACAAATTATTACCTTTTTTTTTATCCAGATAAAAAGTATCATTACACCAAAAAGAACGACTGTGATCACTGTGGGTCTTTTCGTCATATTCTTCTGTAGTGGCACGCCGGTGTACGCAGTCAACAGACTGGAAACAACATTTTCTCCAATAAGAAACAAGACACTTTTAAGTCTTGTTTCTACTGATGATCGAAAACAAGTTGAAATGATTTGTTTTACCATTAACAATTTTTGCTTTTTTTTATCCTGTTCATTATTATTGTTATATGTACTACAATTCTGACCTATACACTACATAGCGGTAACGAATGGAGAAAGAAGGTTTGCAGCAGCAGACAGAACGACAGAATGTCTAACCGTAACCAGAAGGTTGCAATAATGGTTGTTATGATCTCTAGTTTGTTTATTTTTTGTTTTATACCAGTTTCCATCATTATGCTAGCAATAGCCTTTGTACCTGAGCTAACAATTAGTGGGAAATATTTCAGCAGAACAATAATTATGGGTGGATTTGCATACGCAATGGAAAGTATCAACTCGTCTATGAATATCGTTATTTATTACAACATGAGCAGTAAATATAAATACATCTTTTGGATGATTTTCTTCAAGAAATAAACATATAGGCGGTGTTGTACATCATATAACACAAATGTTGATTATGTAAGTGAACTGCAGATGTATAAAAATTACCGCATATAGTACAAGGATCAGTTTTGTAGTTTGTAATTACACATTTAGACATGATGCCTTTTTAGTATATGTATTATATATATATATATATATATATATATATATATATATATATATATATATATATATATATATATATATATATATCAGTTTGCATGTGTATTAATAGACGTTACATTTTATTCAATATGTAAAGAGCAAATTCAATAGTTGATTTCTAACATAAATTCACTTTTTCTGCCAGACAGCTTAAGATGATGTCCTTAATTACATTTCAGAATGACAAAGTAAAAATGTGCAGAAAATGATTACTTTGAACAAGGAACTCTTAAAATAATTAACGAGGGATTTGGTAAAGTTAGACCAATAGCATTGTGACCTCACATTTACAATACCTACATTAGTGAATGTAATTATTGACAGCATTTCTTTGTATTTCTAGTATCGATTTGTAGTCTCTTTCGCCACATTAACTGTTTCATAAATTATTTTGTTGTACGCAAATAAATGTGTATACAAAGAATCCCCGAGGGAATGATGACTACTAGTCTATGTGTTGTTTTTGTCATAAGTTGATACTTCAGTCTTGGCTGATTTTCTTTCGCAGGAGGTTATAATACGGTAATATCGTGAAGGATCAAATGTGCAATCCAATGTTGTACATACATGAATATACAAATGACTCTTTTCGTCTTCACAGACAAAATTAAGAAGTGCAAAAGTAAAATTTGACATTTCTTTTCATGACTGATCGGGTCGATTTCAGACTGACACACTGTCCTATACGCAGTCCGTGTCTTGGTTATATGATTTCATTTACTTTTGCACATTTGTCGCTTCATCTAAAACTTGCCTATTAGCGTTGGCACTAAAATCTACACCTATAAATAATGTTGTATTCAACTCAACGCTGTCTTCAGGCATGTCTTTCCATGTTTGAAAATGTATGGAGAAGTCTTCAATTGAAGTCCTATATATGCATTTGTATCTTATCATTGACCTCCGATACTTCACTGAGCAAGCATCTGGTTGTGTATGCTGTTATTTCAATTTGTCTCACATGCCCCAACCACATCAGTCTTCAACTACTGAGTGTCAACATGATAGAATGCAGCTTGGCTCGGTGAAAGGCCTCCATATTAGTAATTGTTTCCTGCCACTTGATTTTCATTATTTTATGATAACAACGAAGATGAAATATGTTGAGTCGCCTGTTATGTCCACGTTTTGGATCCAAACAATAAGATGCTAAACAAGTTGACCGATTTAAGACTTTTCGTTTGCATCATTCATTTATTTATCTACACTCGTTTGAATATTATTTCAAATGTAGTAGCCAAATTTACCCACATATCTAAATTGTTGTGTTTACGCAATTAGGTTATCGTTTAAAGTAATACGTATTAGGGTAGTAGTTATTTCAAATAGAACTACAGTCTTTGTAACTGATATAGTCAGAGAGAGCAGATCACAAGCATGAGCCATATGATCAATTATGAACTGCATGATAACCTTACTGTGTATCACACGGGCAGGGTCTTCGGTGAAGACAAGATATATGAGAAGCTCTATTGTTGTTGTCTTAGCTCTCAAACGAGATTCGTGGAATTGTAACCAATAAATATAGTGCAAATGAAGACGCATAGTAATAAACGGTGTTTCTTCTTCTTCTTCTTCATCGTACGCTGTTTACAGCGATATTTACGTTGCACTGTTTCGATTTGTTAGCCAGTGGCACAGTGCATCCGATTTCAACAGGCGTTTCTGTAGGGTTGCCCTCCTTAGCCTTTGGCTGTCCCCAGCCTAACTGCAAGGCAGCAGTTGTTTTTGGTCAGAGTTGTCTCTCTTAGGAAGTTGTCTTGCAGGATTAACGAGTCTTCCCTACTCGTGTCTATATGGTTTGGCAATGGTATGATGGACTATGTAACAGTTTGTACTATCCCGGAAGAGAGGCAGTCCAGTGTGACTTTTTCCCAGGATCGTCACGTCCTGTCAGAAACGTAGCATATGCATATGAGTGAGGTATCTTTTTGCTCGCTTTATTTTCTCGGCTCATCTGCAGTGATGGTACGCCTAGCGTTCCCCGCCACCCGGGAGCTTGTCACCATAGGGCAGGAGGTGCAATGTCCGCTGGACTGCATCTCTTCTGCGTCCATTGGAATGACTGATAGTAGACAGAGGCAAAGAGCGAAGAAGGAGTGCATTTTACCAGGTGCATTCCTGCGGCTCGACCGGGCCGGGCTGGGACGCAAATCCCAGCCATGTCGTAGCCTCCCATTACAGCGGTGCTGAGATTAAGGGCGGGATTCTGGCTTAGAGGCGTTCGGCCGTAGTCCCTCAGATGGTAGCTTATCAGCAAAGCACGTGGACCAAATCTCAGCGACCTGTGATTCCTCTCGAAAAAGTGCATTTGCCCAGGGGACAAGCCTGGTCATTGCACGGAGATGTTGTTCGCCTGGGGAGCGGACATATCTCATGGTCAAGGGTTGAGTCTCAGCAGTTCGCAGTGAGGTAGCTGATCTACTGCTTAGGGTACCTCAACCGAGAACTAAGTCTTATACAAATGGTTTCATACCTCATCGCCGTATGAGGTGAATATCGAGCAGCTTCCCGCCCGCTTTGATCGGCGGACGGCAGAGTCCTTATTCTGCGGCTCAACCGGGCGGGGATGGGGCTCCAGGTCCCCACCATGTCGGGGCCTCCCCTTGCAATCGTGCTGAGCTTTTGCGCGGGATTTTGGCTTAGAGGCGTTCGGCTGTTATCCCTCACATGGTAGCCTCTCTTAGTCTCGCTTATCAGCCTGGTACGTGCACCAAATGTCTGCGGATCCTCTCGAGTTGAGCAGGATTTCCGTAGCAACGCCTTGTCATTTGTAGGGTAAGACTGACCTGTCTTCCGATGATCTATTTCCAGCACCCGTTCATTTTTTGGCCAGGACGAATTAATCGAGGGCTTCTGTTTGTCCGTGACAAGGTATCTGGAGCCTGCGGTTTCCGCGGTGTTAAGGCACGTTTTCCGTAGCGATCCTTCATTAGAAGGTTAGAGAGCTGACCTGTCTTTCGTGGGTCTAATGCCAGCACATGTTCACTATTAGACCCAACGAAAGTGCTCTCGATTTGTCAGTCGTTCTACAGTGTTTGCGTCTTGAGTCAAATTTAGTCGCAGGCTCCACTCCTGATAGTGCTCTTCCGTCAATTCATTTTTCAAACACTGGATGCAGACCAACCGAGCCACAGAGGGCATAATCCAAGATTTATGAGGGTCTAAATCCAGCACCAGTTCCATATTAGACTCAAGAAAAGTGCTCTCGGCATGTCAGTCATTTCAGTGCTGGCCGTGTTGAGTCAAATTAAGCCGCAGGCTCCACTCCTGGTGGTGCCCTTCCGTCAATTCCTTTAAGTTTCAGCTTTGCAACCATACTTCCCCCGGAACCCAAACACTTTGGTTTCCCGGAAGCTGCCCGCAGCGTCATCGAAGCAATTCCTGCGGATCGCTAGTCGGCATCGTTTATGGTCAGAACTACGACGGTATCTGATCGTCTTTGCGCCTCTGACTTTTATTTTTGATTAATGAAAACATTCTTGACAAATGCTTTCGCAGTAGCTCGTCTTGCGGCGATCCAATAATTTCACCTCTAACGCCGCAATACGAATGCCCCCGTTTGTCCCTGTTAATCATTACCTCCAGTTCCGAAAATCAACAAAATAGAACCGAGGTCCTATTCCTTTATTCCATGCACCATTATTCAGGCAGCCGATGCCTGCTTTGAACACTCTAATTTTTTCAAAGTAAACGCGCCGGCCACCCAGTACGCTCAGCGAAGAGCACCCGTGGGAGAGAGCCGGCAGACAGTAGGGCATGAGACAACGGGCAGTGAACCGGCGCAAGCCGGACCGCCCGCCTGCGCCTGAGATCCAACTACGAGCTTTTTAACTGCAACAACTTTAATATACGCTATTGGAGCTGGAATTACCGCGGCTGCTGGCACCAGACTTGCCCTCCAATAGATCCTCGTTAAAGGGTTTAAAGTGTACTCATTCCAATTACGGGGCCTCGAAAGAGTCCCGTATTGTTATTTTTCGTCACTACCTCCCCGTGCCGGGAGTGGGTAAGTTGCGCGCCTGCTGCCTTCCTTGGATGTGGTAGCCGTTTCTCATGCTCCCTCTCCGGAATCGAACCATGATTCAACGTTACCCGTTACAAACATGGTAGGCATGTCACGTACCATCGACATTTGATAGGGCAGATATTTGAAAGATGCGTCGCCGGCACATGATGCCATGCGATCAGCACAAAGTTATCCAGAGTCACCAGTGGGGACGCCGTAACCCCGCGAGGGGAAACGACGGTTGGTTTTGAACTAATAAAAGCGCTCTTTCCGCGAGGGTCGGAGCTTGGTAAGCATGTATTAGCTCTAGAATTGCCACAGTTTTCCAAGTAGGATCGTGTCATCTAAGCAACCTCGTCTGATTTAATGAGCCATTCGCGGTTTGACCGTGAGACAGTGTGAAGTTAGACATGCATGGCTTAATCTTTGAGACAAGCATATGACTACTGGCAGGATCAACCAGATATCTGTCGGAGACGTACTTACAGCACACACCGGTCGGCGGAGGAAAGGTGTGTAAAAAGCCTAACTGGGACGGCCGCAGGGACCGACTGACGGGACGGACGGACGGTTGTTCCACCCGTCCTTCCCTCCGTCGACCTAGGACCGCCCGACAGGGGCCTCCCACACGCACCAGACGACCGATCGACCGGGCTCGTATGAGGAGGGATGGCAGCGCTCTGTGCAGAACGAATCCCAACGACCTCGGCGATGAATTTCACTGGGACTAGAGTCAATTTGGCCTGCCGGCCTGCCCTTCTCCCGAAGAGAACGCAGGGCCTTGAGGCACGATTCCATCTTTCCATTTGCCGATCACAAGCTCTTTGCGATAGTATGACCACCATTGAGACGAACTGTCGAGCTCTGCTATAAGCCTAAGATAAATCACCACGAACGGACCACGTTTCCTGATACGGACCATGACAAGCGCACCTCGGTGGAGGAGACGCCACAACAAACCGCACCCCAATAGCTCTACGGGGAAAGGCAGGCGATCGTTTTCCACAAGCCCGCGCTATCGCTCCGCCTGGCGGAACTGAGATCGCTTTACGAACACTGGTTGAAATTGAATCGCGGCGGCGAGACAACTACCCCAGATAATTGGTGAAGACAAGATATATGAGAAGCTCTATTGTTGTTGTCTTAGCTCTCAAACGAGATTCGTGGAATTGTAACCAATAAATATAGTGCAAATGAAGACGAATAGTAATAAACGGTGTTTCGTTTATGTTCAGTTAGTTAGTCGTTGCACCATCTTCATTACACTCGGAACAAGTCCATACCTGAAAATGTCTCATCATCAGTATCTCTGCCAGCAGGTGATGACTGGCAGTTACCGTCTGGGGTATAATAGCTAGACGCCTTTGGATCCGTGAGTGGGATTCCTTCCTCGCCGCCCCTTGTTTTACACCAATTCAACTAGTCGTGCCAAGGACGTAGAGTCTGGATCTTCTTCTTCTTCTTCTTCTGCGTACACAGTCATACAGTAACCATTATTTTTTCGAAAAAAGCGGCGGTCATCCTGAGACTCTCGCCACTACCATAGAGCTTGTCTTGCAGTTACACTGGCAATGGCCACATCTGCTCTCTCTGATCCCCGTATGTCGGGCAGTTCTGCAGCAGATGTTCAGTGGTCATTTTACCAGTACCGCACGGGCATTCGTCGGTACACCCTATCTTCAATTTGTTGAATAGGTGGTACCTCAGTCTATTGTGGCCAGTGCGAAGTCTGAAGACAACGACCTGCTCTCTTCGGTTCAACTGGTAATAGGCATCGTTTTTGGTGTAACCAGTATGTTCGGTTTCCCATTTGGTCGTGTACCTGGCTTTGATAAGCCGTTTTGAATCTTCGTACGTCATACTGGTATCTGTTTGTGGTAGCCTTGCACCTTCTTTTGCCAGTCTGTCTGCCTCCTCGTTGCCTTGGATTTTGCAGTGTGGCGGAACCCACTGTACCACTATCCTTTTTGGTGCGGACAGCTGGCACAGTTTGCAGAGTGCTGCTCTTAAGTCATTAAGCTCAGTGTTTTTCTGGCTTTTTAGCGCTGTGACTACGGCGAGAGCATATGTTAGCAAGACTATGTGGCTCTCATTTTCACTGTGTGTTGCCATTTCTTCCAATGCCGCCCTCAGTGCCTCTGCCTCCGCTCTGAAATTGCTTGTGTACTTACCAGTAGCGAATGACAGTGTTATTTTTCTGCCATTTGGTAGGTTAAGGAATGCTCCTGCCCCTCCGTTCTGTGTAGTGTTTGTTACAGAACCGTCGGTGTATGCATGGGTCCAGTCCATGCTTGGGTAGCTTTTCGTTATGAAGCTTAGGGTAGTGTCTCTCCTTTCTTTTTCGGTCTGGCCGTTTTTGTTTGCAATACCTGGTATATTTTCTACCACCTCTGGAAATATATCCTGCCTCCAAGTAGGTTTTCGTACAGTAGTGATGGGTTTTGGTGTTGTTAGTGCGTTTATGGGATCTTCGTGCATCTTTGCTTTGGCTATTTCTGCAAAGTTTCTCCGCTTTAGTTTCCCAGTTCCCAAATTGTTTAGCCTCTGGTACATTGGATGGTCCGTCAGTCTTCGGAGTTTCTCTGACTGCAGCTGGGCTCTGCAGTCTCTTCTGTCGGTCATGGATTGCAGCTTTGTAATCTTTTCAAGTTCTACAATTGGCGTTGACTTCATGCCACCTGTTATAATTCTCATGGCTTGGTTTTGAAGTTTGTTAACTTTATCGAAGTTCGCATTCGCTGCTGTTGTCCATGCCGCAATGCCATACTCGAGAACTGTTCTCACTCTTCCAGTGTACAGTTTCTTTAGTATGCCTTCGTCTGCTCCCCAGCTTGTGCCAGCAAGTTTCCTCATGATCGCCATTCTTTCTCTGGCTTTCATTCGGTTTCTCTCAATCTGACTTTTCCATGTCATGCGCCGATCAAATGTGACTCCCAGATAGGTTGGGTTGTCGTTTGGCTGCAGGATTTTGCCATTTAGGCTTAATTTGGTACTTTGGGGTTTTAATGAGAGCGAGAATATTGTGCACGTGGTTTTCTCCTCGTTTATTTTGACCAGCCATGAGTTCGCCCACTCTTCCAGCGATGTCAGGGCCGTTTGCATCCGATTTCTTGCTATGGTGAGATTCTTTTCAGAGGTCCACATAGCCAGATCGTCTGCAAACATTGAGCTATGGACTCTTCTTGGTATATTCTCTGTAATATCGTTTATATATACCAGGAAGAGTGTGGGTGACAGTACTCCCCCTTGGGGTACTCCCTGCTCGAGTGTCACCTTTTTGCTCATCTGCCCTTGTACTTGGACTCTGGCCGTTCTTTGTTTGAGGTAGTGGTTGATCCACTTGTACATCTTCCCACAAACATCACTTCTCCTTAGCTTGACTCTAAGTCCATCCTTCCAGACTTTGTCAAATGCCTTTTCCAGATCCACCCAAACAGCTACTGTGTGTTTCTGTGCCTGGTAGGCATCTTCTATCTCCTGGGCTATGAGGATGACCTGGTCCTCAGTGGATCTGTGCTGTCTAAAGCCGGCTTGCTGTGGAATTAGTATTCGTTTTTCTTCCAGATGCCACATCAGTCTGGTGTTTATCATCCGTTCCATCAGCTTGCCGACACAGCTCAGTAGGCTTATGGGCCTGTATCCATTCGGATCTGTTTTGTCTTTTCCTGTTTTTGGTACTGGTACCAGTATTGCATCTTTCCATGCCTGGGGTACAATACCCCTTTTCCAGCTTTGGTTCAGGACTGATAGAAGTTTTTTCTTCGCTGTTTGGCCCAGCCCCATCAGCATTTCGTTTGTTATCCCGTCTTTTCCGGGAGATTTCCTTTACTTTAGTGTTCTCATAGCCTCTTCCATTTCGCGCATTGTTAGTTTGGCCATCATGTGCTCTTCAGGAGCCGTATTTATGTTTTCGTGCCCCTTTAGCTCTTCGCCAATGTCTGTATGCTTATCTGCAGGGACCTCGATGTGGTTTGCTCTGGCATAGTGATCGACAAAGGCGTTTGCGGCTTTCTTACCTGTGATCAAGTTCTCGCCTTGCTTGATAGTAATTTGTTTATTTGACGGGGTTTCGTCGTTCATGGCTCTGACTAGCTTCCATAGCTTGTTCCCTTCTTTGTCCAGGTTTAAACTTTCCGTTTTATTTTTCCAACTTTCTCTTGCTGTTTGCTTGAGAGTGTGTTTGTACTTCGCCGCGGCGGCTTTGAGGGCGATGTTTGCCTCCACGGATTTTTCTCGTTCTGCCATGTTCCTAGCATTTGTTACTGCATCTTCCACTTTCTGTAACTCATCATTCCAGTAGGGCTTATAGTTTTTTCTAGCTCCTCTTGGGATGGTTTCAGTGGCGGCTTGCATTATTGCCTTGCTTAGGCTCTCTACCATGGGCTTCATTTTGGTGTTTCGTGTGTTGATGGTTTCACACAGCCCATCTGTCAGGATTGCAAATCTGTCCCAGTCGGCTCGTTTGTAATTCCAACGTGGGAGCGGTTTTGTTTCCTGTGGGCCTACTTCCATGTCAATGGTTAGCCTGATCGGCCTGTGGTCGCTACCTGCCAGTTGGTTTAGCACCTGGCGGTCTATTTTATAGTGTATGTCCTGTGTGGAGAAGGCCAAATCTGGAGTCGAGGTGGTATGCCATGTTCTTGAATAGAAGCTAGGGCTATCCTCCGGCCTATTGATTAGGGAGAGATTTGCATATATCTCCCAATCTTCCACTTCGTCACCTCTGCTGTCTGTGTCAGAGTATCCCCATCTCTCCGAGGGGCTGTTGAAATCTCCAACTACTATGCAGTTGGAGTCTCTGACCTCCATACTCGAGAGCGATAGGTCTCTGTTTGGTGGTCCGTACAGATTGAAAATGCGGAGCTTCGTCTCTTGAGCCATTATGTCAACTCCTACAATTTCTGCTTGTCCGGTGTGATTGACAGGTACCACGCTACTCGGTATGCTGTTTCTGGTCAGTATCAGGACCCCTCCTTTGTGGCCTTCTCTATCTAGACGGAAAGTCTGGTATCCTCTGATTGAGAATTTATGGTTATTGTTGAGGTGCGTTTCCTGGATACATGCCACGTCAATCTTACCTTCATGCAGGTGGTGTGTTAGGGAAAGTTTTTTGTTAATGACTCCCTCTGCATTCCACTGTAATATTTTGAGGTTCTTGAGGTTTTGGCCAATAGTCGTTTCCCCATAGCCATGTGCCTTGACTCCACGACACATGGGTGGGTGACCACCAGTAGTCAAAGGTGGGCCCCTTCGAGGCGTGGGGCCCGGCGCTATCGCTGCCTGTCGGGTCTCCTCAGGATGAGCGCCATACGTTTTTCGAATAGGTTGTGCTGCCATCATACTGTGATTTACGTTGCACTGTTTTGTTATGCTTGCGGCCCCGTGCATCCGATTTCAACAGGCGTTTCTGTAGGGATGCCCTCCTTAGCCTTTGGCTGTCCCCAGCCTATCTGCAAGGCAGCAGTTGTTTACGATCAGAGTTTTCTCTCCTATGGAAGTTGTCTTACCAGACTATCGAGTCTTCACTACTCGTGTCTATAGGGTGCAATGATGATATGTGATATATGAGATGGACTGGTTTACCCGGAAGAGAGGCAGTCCAGTGTGTCTGTATCCCAGGATCGTCACGTCCTGCCAGAAACGTAGCATTTGCATGTGAGTGGGGTATCTCTTTTTCCCTTTTTTTCTTGGCTTCTATGGAGGGATGGTACGCCTAGCATTCCCCGCCACCTGGGGTGTTGACACAGTGGGGCAGGTGTGCAATGTCCGCTGGTCTGCATCTCTTCTGCGTCCAGCATGATAGTTATGGCTGATAACGTACAGAGGTAGATATCGTAAGCGGAGTGCATTTAGCCAGAGGACAAGCCTGGTAATGTCACAGAGATGTTGATCGCCTGGTGTGCGGACAACTCTCATGGTCAGTGGTTGAGTCTTGACAGTTCACAGTGTGGTGGCTGCTCTACTGTTTTCGACACCCCGACCAGGTTCTAAGTCTTTGGTTGGTGTTTTTCGCACCCCATCGCCGTATAGGGTGAGTATCAAGCAGTTGTACGCCCGCTTTGATTTGCGGGCGGCAAGGACCTCTTACTGTGGCTCTACCTGATAGGGCTGGGGCGCAAGCCCCAGGTCCCGAGCATGAAGGAGCCTCCCATTGCAGTGGTGCTGAGATTTTGGGCGGGATGCGGCTTACAAGGGTTCGGCCGTAATCCCCCACATGGTAGCCTCGCGCCCTTGGCTTATCAGCCTGGTACGTGAACCAAAGTGTCTGCGGCTCCTCTCGATTTGAGCTGGTTTTCCGTAGCAACGCCCTGTCATTTGTAGGGTAAAACTGACCTGTCTTCAGATCTATTTCCAGCACCCGTTCACTATTTGGTCAGACGAATTTATTGAGGGCTTTTGTTTGTCAATGACCAGGTATTTGAAATCTGCGGTTTCTGCGGAGTTAAACACGATTTCCGTAGCGTTCTTTCATTTGAGTGTTTGAGAGCTGCCTTGTCGTCCGTGAGTCTAATACCAGCGTACGTTCATTATTAGACCCAAACGGCAGTGCTCTCGATTTGTCAGTTCTACAGTATTGGCGTGTTCAGTCAATATAAGCAGCAGGTTCCACACCTGGTGGTGCCCTTCCGTCAATTCCCTTAGCGAGACAATCAAGTTTCTTAAAGGGTAGCCCCAAAAATTTTCGAGGGTCTAATTCCAGCACATGTTCTCTATTAGACCCCACTAAGGTGTACTTTTTGATAGTCATTCTGCAGTATTGGCGTGGTAAGTTAACTTAGGTCTCAGGCTCCACTCCTGATAGTGCTCTTCCGTCAATTCCTTTATCAAACACTGGATGCAGACAAAACCGAGCCACAGGGGACATAACCCCAGATTTCTGGGGGTCTAAGTCCAGCACCAGTTCCATATTAGACTCCAGAAGAGTGGTCTCGGCATGTCAATCATTTCAGTGTTGGCCGTGTTGAGTCAAATTAAGCCGCAGGCTCCACTCCTGGTGGTGCCCTTCCGTCAATTCCTTTAAGTTTCAGCTTTGCAACCATACTTCCCCCGGAACCCAAACACTTTGGTTTCCCGGAAGCTGCCCGCAGAGTCATCGAAGCAACTCCTGCGGATCGCTAGTCGGCATCGTTTATGGTCAGAACTACGACGGTATCTGATCGTCTTCGCGCCTCTGACTTTCGTTCTTGATTAATGAAAACATTCTTGACAAATGCTTTCGCAGTAGCTCGTCTTGCGGCGATCCAAGAATTTCACCTCTAACGCCGCAATACGAATGCCCCCGTTTGTCCCTGTTAATCATTACCTCCAGTTCCGAAAACCAACAAAATAGAACCGAGGTCCTATTCCATTATTCAATGCACCATTATTCAGGCAGCCGAGGCCTGCTTTGAACACTCTAATTTTTTCAAAGTAAACGCGCCGGCAACCCAGGACGCTCAGCGAAGAGCACCCGTGGGAGAGAGCCGGCAGACGGTAGGGCAGGAGACAACGGGCAGTGAACCGGCGCGAGCCGGACCGCCCGCCTGCGCCTGAGATCCAACTACGAGCTTTTTAACTGCAACAACTTTAATATACGCTATTGGAGCTGGAATTACCGCGGCTGCTGGCACCAGACTTGCCCTCCAATAGATCCTCGTTAAAGGGTTTAAAGTGTACTCATTCCAATTACGGGGCCTCGAAAGAGTCCCGTATTGTTATTTTTCGTCACTACCTCCCCGTGCCGGGAGTGGGTAAGTTGCGCGCCTGCTGCCTTCCTTGGATGTGGTAGCCGTTTCTCATGCTCCCTCTCCGGAATCGAACCCTGATTCCCCGTTACCCGTTACAAACATGGTAGGCATGTCACGTACCATCGACATTTGATAGGGCAGACATTTGAAAGATGCGTCGCCGGCACATGAGGCCATGCGATCAGCACAAAGTTATCCAGAGTCACCAGTGGGGACGCCGCAACCCCGCGAGGGGAAACGACGATTGGTTTTGAACTAATAAAAGCGCTCTTTCCGCGAGGGTCGGAGCTTGGTAAGCATGTATTAGCTCTAGAATTGCCACAGTTATCCAAGTAGGATCGTGTCTTCTAAGGAACCTCGACTGATTTAATGAGCCATTCGCGGTTTCACCGTGAGACAGTGTGAACTTAGACATGCATGGCTTAATCTTTGAGACAAGCATATGACTACTGGCAGGATCAACCAGATATCTGTCGGAGACGTACGTACTGCGCACACCGGTCGGCGGAGGAAGGGTGTGTAAAAAGCCTCACTGGGACGGCCGCAAGGACTGACTGACGGGACGGACGGACGGTTGTTCCCCCCGTCCCTCACTCCGTCGACCTAGGACCGCCTGCTGACAGGGGCCTCCCACACGCACCAGACGACCGACCGACCGGGCTCGCTCGAGGAGGAATGGCAGCGCTCTGTGCAGAACGGATCCCAACGACCTCGGCGATGAATTTCACTGGGACTAGAGACACAATTTGGCCTGCCCTTCTCCGTAGGGAGAGAACGCAGGGCCTCGAGGCAACGATTCCTGCTTTCCATTTGCCGGTCACAAGCTCTTTGCGAGAGTCGGACCACCAGCGAGACGTACTGTCGAGCTCTGCTATAAGCCTTAGATAAATCACCACGGACGGACCACGTTTTCTGATACGGACCAGACTAGCGCACCTCGGTGGAGGAGCCACTACCACAAACCGCACCCAATTCGCACTACGGGGAAAGGCAGGCGAGCGTTTTCCGCAAGCCCGCGCTATCGCTCCGCCTGGCGGGACTGAGATCGCTTTACGAACACTGGTTGAAATTGAGTCGCTGCGGCGAGACAACTACCCCATCTGGATCAACTCTCATTTCTTCCTTCCAACTGATTTCCTTAACAGCGTTAAAGAAATGGGCTCGGTCCATTGGTCTATCGCCGCCACTAAAACTGCAAGCGACAACCTATCAGTTCTTTCGTTACCTTCGACACATGCATGTGGCATAGGGGCATGCATGTGTCATAGGGACATGCACGTGTCAAAGGGACATCCAGGTGGCATAGGGACATGCTGGTGTCATATGAACAGGCATGTGTCATAGAGACATGCAGGTGGCATAGGGACACGCATGTGTCAAAGGGACATGCAGGTGGCATAGGGACATGCTGGTGTCATATGAACAGGCATGTGCCATAGGGACATGCAGTTGTCACAGTGAAATGCATCTGCCATAGGGAAATGCAGGTGCAACAAGAACAGGCATGTGTCATAGGGACATGCAGTGTTATAAGGACATGCAGATGTCATGTAGACGTACAGGTGTCATATAGATCTGCAGGTGTCGATCGTATTTGTTGTATTGTGTGTAATTCACTGGTGTGGTGTAGTCTTTATAATTCCTTTACGGTGTGATGATGACGTATTTTGGATGCTTAAACCTGAACATACATTCCCCACAATGTAATCGTCAGGCAATTTATAAATGCTAAATATTAACTAGGACAGAAGTGTGTAAGAGATAGTACTTCACGGTGAGAGGCAGCAAAATCTTAGATTGCCAGGATCATATTTGGTTTCCCCACTTATGTCCAACTCATGTATGGCTCCTAGAGTACCCCCCCCCCCCCCCCCCCAACCACCATTCAGAGACCTCCTCACTATTTCGAAAAAGCGGAAACAAATGCAATATTTATAAAAGTAAGTGAAATTAGGACACCTGAATAAATTGTCAAAGAACCGCAGTGTGACAGTATTAAGTAATTATAAAGCTTAACGTTGGTGGTATTATACAAATGTTTCTTTAGTTCGGAACACGAGACAAAAGGTATCATATATTAAAACAATGCTATCATAAACAAATACATTATCAACAAGCATAACGGTATTCAAGCAATCATCTGTTTGGTGACTTATCGACATATAAATGGTATTGTTGTTACGTAATCAGTCCGCAGGCAGGACTGTCAGTAATATATGGAAACAATATATTTGATTTGAAATACATATAACAAATATTACCATACATGCCATTGGAGACTATTAGCAGCGAAACTGATTGACACGCATGGTTAAAGTAAGTGAAGTTTACTGATTGCAAACGAGAGCCAGAAGTGCCCTTGATGCAAAGCGCATTTGCCAGGAGCTATCCCGAAAAACATCCTATGTCGCCAAAGTCCAGTAATATAGGGCGATCAAGTGGAATGATATTTCCATATAATTGATGTTGATTGTTAAAAGAGGGTTTTCATGTTTTCAAACACTTTAATGATATTGTTTCATTTTTGATCATTGTCAGTTTCTTATGTATGCCTATTTGTGTAATTACCTTACTATACTATTAAAATACAAATTTGAATTTGATTTAATCAAAACTCGTGAATGTTAGACAACGTCTAAATACGTTTTTGTCTATGTAATTATGTTGCTCATAATTTAGACACGTGTGTCTATGACACACAGCAACATAGGCCTACCTTTAGGCTTTGACACTTAAATTATGCAGTGTTTGCTATTAACAGCAATCACAAATATTTATAGTATGGCCTGATAATATGCCTCGAGTCCTTTTCAAATTGTACACAGTGTATTAGGTCTCCAACGTGTATGCAGTTAAAAAAGACAGTTTATTCGTATATCGCTCGATTGATAACCTTAGCATCCTCTAGAATTTGCAACTGTTTGCTCATAATTATAACATTTATGAAACGAAATGGCTACTAGATCTCAAAGTACTAATTTATATGGACATTAAAGTAAATGTTTTAAGTATTGTAGAGGCCTTTGCATCCATGGGCAAAGGTGAGGTGACTCAGAAAAAGATGCATCGGTATTATGGTGTGGACAACATTATTTTTGCGTATATGCACGATTTTCTGTTGATATGTGTTTCGATACTGAAAAATATAACCACTATTTTTCATTTAGCAAAGATATCAAGTTAAACAAATATATCGCTAGAAAAACGCAGCGTACTGAAGTAGTGCTAAAATACCATATGGAGTCTAGGAGTTATACCACGTCCCCTAACACGGTATCATTGTCGGAAGACGCTAGCGGCATAAGTGACCAAGCAATATACATTTTTGTATGGATTGTCTATAGTATTTTGTGTCAGATAATGAACATCTTCGGCGTCGTTACAAACATTATCAACATTTGCTGCTTCGTCAAGCAAGGTTTCCAGGATCCAGTGAATATCAGTTTCTTAGGTATATGCTAAAACCAACGATTATTGATCAATTGCAGAATGCATTATCTTTCAATATCTTTACTTTCGATATGTCGTTCTAGCGTCATATTAATATGTGTGTAAATTTGAAATGCTCATTCTTCAAATGATATTGTAATTGGTTAAACTTTTTTTTACATTCGTGTGGTCTGTCATTTGCAAAGTCTGAACATCACGGTAAGTAATAAATATAGCGCATGTATTTGTATGGGGTATTGGTCTGAGGATTGTGTTGTTAACATAATTTCCAAATGGCGTCAGTTCAAACTAATATTAAGTAAACAATCTAAATTGTTTTTTTTAAACAACCTGATTAGGGTTTTTATGCTTCTAGTCCATTGATGTTCACGATGAACTGATGATATGCTTCTAGTCCGGTGAGGTTCACGATAAACTGATGGTATGCTTCTAGTCCGGTGAGGTTCACGATAAACTGATGGTATGCTTCTAGTCCGGTGAGGTTCCCGATAAACTGAATTTATGCTTCTAGTCCGGTGAGGTTCACAATACACTGATGTTATGCTTCTAGTCCGATAAGAGTTACAAAGGAGACAATCCAGAATCGCACGTGACGGTGTCTCTAAAACCCATTCGGTGAAGGTGGGCCTTGGGTCTACGTTGTCCCGTTCTGAGTCTGAAGATCTTTGTCGGCAAAGTTTGTTTATGTTATACATTTGCTGACTTGTATTATTTGTCCTGATCTTTCCATTTTGTTATCATGGATATTCTGATACGTGTCTTTACTTCTTTATAGTTATGTGTTTGGGGAGGATGCATGCTATCACTTACGACTTTTGCGAGCTCATCTGCTTTCTCGTTTCCATGGATCTCATAGTGAGACTAAATATGGTTTTGAGACACCAATCATATGTAGTATTTTATTTCATGTTAGGGTCTATCTTGTTTGGGATTTGAGATGGCTTAGAGTACACTCCTGCAGTATGTTGTTGTTGTTACGGATCCAGCAACATCCGGGCTCACGCCCTTCAGCCCAATGTCATGTAATGGTATTGGCATGTGTTCATCAACTGTTTTTACTACCATACCATGTGTTCCATGTATCTCTCAGCGCAAGATGAAGCAATTTCCTGAAAGCGTTGAATGCTGAGCACTCACAAAGATGATGATCAACGGTTTCACATGGGTGTGGTGTGCTTGAAACCCATTCATGTGCTTGTTAAGTTGGATGTGTTGGGTTCTCAGTGGAAAAAAATGTTCTTCTGTATCCTTAGGAGTTGATTTACAATGTCATTTGGACTGGGGCTTGCCATATGTCGGTGGACCTTTCTCCCCGTACTTCCTATGGCGAATCTGTTCAGTCAAGTTTGTTTGTTTGCTTATCTTATGAGCTGTTTGTAAAGGTGACGCTGTGTATGGATATTCTCGTCTTGCTCTCCCCTGTGTTAGTCTGTCTGCCATGGTATTTCCAGGTGTGTTTGAGTGCCCAGGTATCCACTGCAAAACTGTTTTGACTGCACCGGAAGTGAAAATGTGATCAATGTCTAGAGATATGTAAATAAGGTCAGAACTACAATCACCAGCAATTTCTAAATCTTGGAAAACTGACAACGAATCTGTGAAAAAAAATGTTTTGAGCCTGTGAAGGAGATGCATCAAAATCTGTTTTCAGGCGATACAGACCGGTTGTAAGTGCTGTGATTTCAGCTTAGTAGTTGGGGCTGACCTCTCTGCAAGCAACAGACATTACATCAGAGGATCCGTCCGGATAGTTTTTATAAACACCATAACCTGCGATACATGCAGATCCATTAGTATATACATGAATCAATTCATCTGGATAGTCATCAATAGTTGTTTGAGGTGCTCGCATGAGAGTACCTGGATCTGAACTTTTACCTGTATCATCTATTCATTTTGCTTGTATTTCTGGTGTTTGAAGAAATACTTGTTGAGGTATGTCTTTTATTACTCTCTGTAACTCTTGTCTTATGTCTGGCAGATGGTCTCTGTCTTTGATTTCACTAGCATGGTGAAGTACAGGCTTTTGTTTAATTCTACTTTTTGGCTGCCAGTTTTCTACAAGGAGTCTGTAGGGATTATCCAGTTTCAGTCTGCTACTTCGCTCACAAACTTCGATAAAACTTCGTCCATCCTTATCTCAAGAAGTTCCACCTGTGTATGGATTTTGCAAGCTGCCGTTGGTGTTATCCACATTACTAATGAAGCACAGAGCACTATGTTGCACTCTGTCAGGGATTCCAGATTAAATTATGAAAAAGTTTTAAGGAGCGCACTATTATATGCTGTTGCTTAGCTCACTAGTATATGCCGTTGCTTAGCTCACTATTATATGCTATTGCATAGCGCAAATAACCAAGGTTTAAGCTTGTCAAAGTATCCTTGTCTGATCATGATGTACTTGCAAGCCTCTTTAAAATATGTAGACGTCTCACGACTTTAATCTTCACATTCTGGATGTGATGCTTAAAGTTGAGTTGTCGGTCAAGCGTGACTCCAAGATATATGGGGTGTTCTTATCGGATCAATTGATGCCCTTCTAATCTCAACATTATGTTTTGTTTGGAAACTGTGTGGCTTTTGGTTAAGATGGTATACACTGTCTTTTCATAGTTTATTTTTAGTTTCTATGTTTGGCGGTAGTTATGCAGTCTCCTCAGGTCTCCATTTAGCCTTCGTGCCTCACTTTCAATGTCATCATTGCTCAGTCATATTGCCAGGTCATCGGCATAAAATGTTGTTTCAACTTTGATCTGGTCAGCATAGTCATAGATATAGAGTCTGTTAGAATGAAAGTAATTATGTGAAGTTATGTTTCGGCTGATAATAATCTGAGTGCACGCATGAGCATCTCTTTCTTCCACTATGAAATTGGTAGAGGTCCCTCCTGCTGGTATTGAGTATTTTTTCCTTATCACCATTGGAGTGTGCAATGTAGATTCCACTTCCTCCCCTTGTATCGTTCACCGGGGCAAATCCAGCTGTGTACACGGCTCTCCAAAAAATGCTATAATACTGTTTCTTGAGCTCCTGTAGAAACGTGAATCTGTTTTGTTGTGTTGCTAATTTCTAACTTTTCTTCGTTTACCCTGGAACCTCCAAAACTATTTTTGACCTGCCCTAGCGCGTTGTGTCCAAGTTTCTGAAAATAGCTGTTCGTACTATTTGGTTTTAGCTTTCAGGATGTCTGTGTGTTTTCTTAACCCAGATTGAACACCACACGGGGATGCAACAAGTGTGGTTAACTAGCACCGGACTTTAGCGGTAGGCCATCACGTACTGGCAGAGATACAGAGTATGACATATTCCCACGTATGAGCTTGCTCCGCAAACTAAGAAGATGGTCCACCTACTAACTAAACATAAACCCAAAAACTCGTTTTAACTATTTGTCTTCATTTGCAATAGATTTGATGGTTCCCTTTTACACTCATCTCGTTTGAAAGCGACAATAAAAACAAGAAAATCCTCTCTTTATAGAAGTGAGTCTACCATGCAGTCCATAAATGACAACATGGCCAATGCTTGCGATCTGTTTTCTCTGACTATATCTTTTATGATGACTGTTGATTAATTAAGGCAACCGTACATGTGAACAATAAGCGATTCCAAATCCACAAATCAGTTATACTGGCAAATTAACATATTGCATTAGACGATTACATTAGCAATGTCCAGGTTATCCCACGTGTCATCTCAATTATCTGTTGGCAAAATTGAATAAACGCGTCACTGCAGCGAAATTAACTACCGCAAGAAAATGTAAGCGTATCCGTGATGCAACCTTAGCAACAAAAAGACGTGTCAAATTAAATAGTCTGATACAAAATACATCTATTAGAGAAAACAAAAGTGGATCAGACTCAACATTAACGAGCATAATGTTCTACCTAGGTAACAATCATTGATCAATACATACAAGACAACACAAAAATAATAGGCCTAACATAGCAAAGATTATGATCATTCAAACATGCGTATGAAGGCTCTAAAAAAAGAACATATATTAACCATATTGGATTTATATATGAAATATAAGAAAAAGCAACTTTACTGACACATTTGTTTTAGATGGTGTGAGAAGAGGAAAATGACCAAACTCAAGATATGTACCGTTAACATCGATCTTACCGGAAGAGGCGATAACACACGGGACAGGAAAGGCGATAGGCAAGTCGCTATGTAGATGTTTTTTTCACACAGGAGGGAAAACAAATGGCCAACAATTTTACGAAACCGCTCAACAATGGCCTCCATATAGGATGAATCTATAACAATGGATCCCCAGCCCTCCCCCAGTAGTTCTGGTTAATCAAAAATAGGACACACAAGACCTTGCGAAAAGCCGTCAGATCTGCAGGCTCTCACCGGTATACAAGCTTTGCACGACAGTGACTATGAACAGACTAAAGAGTCAAATTGACGAAAATCATACACGCTAGTTGTCAGGTTTCAAAAAGTATGTTCAACCACTGACTTATTTTTCTTTCTTCGTTTATCCTACTGCTCTTGCCATCCGGCGTCGCAGAGTGTCGGGATACGTAGATCTCTTGTTTGCGTTAGACGAAAAACGTGTGTGGTCGTCAAATGAAACCTCCTGAGTGTTTCAGACACATCTGCTATCCAACTGCGACGAGGACCTGATACTTGCATGTGATAGGCGCTTGCTGCTGGCTGGTCATAACGCATTTGAACCAAGTGACAAAACCACTTGATTTGTTTAGCTTCAATGTAGGCATTTACTGTGTTCGTTCCTAACATCTGCCTCAACGTGATGTTTTGGATACGGTCTCGGATTGACTTGCTTACTGCACTTCGCACATATCGCAGCTCACAGCTCTTAATCGTACTTGTGTGACGTTCAAAACAAGGACCAGGATTGACACTGGTAACACAACGTAGACACGAGACGCGTCTTGATCAACCTCCTCTTTGTTAAAAGTTGTACTCTGAGAAGTTTTAGAATCGGTACAAGCTGGTAGTGGACATTGCTTTGTTTCTGAATACGGCGTGCTATCTTTCTGTCCACTTTACAATCATCGGTAAATTAATTATCTCTTTTAACACTTGTTCTAGATCTTTTACCACTTGTTCTAGATCTTTTACCACTTGTTCTAGATCTTTTACCACTTGTTCTAGATCTTTTACCACTTGTTCTAGATCTTTTAACACTTGTTCTAGATCTTTTACCACTTGTTCTAGATCTTTTAACACTTGTTCTAGATCTTTTAACACTTGTTCTAGATCTTTTAACACTTGTTCTAGATCTTTTAACACTTGTTCTAGATCTTTTACCACTTGTTCTAGATCTTTTACCACTTGTTCTAGATCTTTTACCACTTGTTCTAGATCTTTTACCACTTGTTCTAGATCTTTTACCACTTGTTCTAGATCTTTTACCACTTGTTCTAGATCTTTTACCACTTGTTCTAGATCTTTTACCACTTGTTCTAGATCTTTTACCACTTGTTCTAGATCTTTTACCACTTGTTCTAGATCTTTTACCACTTGTTCTAGATCTTTTACCACTTGTTCTAGATCTTTTACCACTTGTTCTAGATCTTTTACCACTTGTTCTAGATCTTTTACCACTTGTTCTAGATCTTTTACCACTTGTTCTAGATCTTTTACCACTTGTTCTAGATCTTTTACCACTTGTTCTAGATCTTTTAACACTTGTTCTAGATCTTTTAACACTTGTTCTAGATCTTTTACCACTTGTTCTAGATCTTTTAACACTTGTTCTAGATCTTTTAACACTTGTTCTAGATCTTTTAACACTTGTTCTAGATCTTTTACCACTTGTTCTAGATCTTTTACCACTTGTTCTAGATCTTTTAACACTTGTTCTAGATCTTTTAACACTTGTTCTAGATCTTTTAACACTTGTTCTAGATCTTTTAACACTTGTTCTAGATCTTTTAACACTTGTTCTAGATCTTTTAACACTTGTTCTAGATCTTTTAACACTTGTTCTAGATCTTTTAACACTTGTTCTAGATCTTTTAACACTTGTTCTAGATCTTTTAACACTTGTTCTAGATCTTTTAACACTTGTTCTAGATCTTTTAACACTTGTTCTAGATCTTTTAACACTTGTTCTAGATCTTTTAACACTTGTTCTAGATCTTTTAACACTTGTTCTAGATCTTTTAACACTTGTTCTAGATCTTTTAACACTTGTTCTAGATCTTTTAACACTTGTTCTAGATCTTTTAACACTTGTTCTAGATCTTTTACCACTTGTTCTAGATCTTTTACCACTTGTTCTAGATCTTTTAACACTTGTTCTAGATCTTTTAACACTTGTTCTAGATCTTTTAACACTTGTTCTAGATCTTTTAACACTTGTTCTAGATCTTTTAACACTTGTTCTAGATCTTTTACCACTTGTTCTAGATTTATTCTTGCATTTTAAGCAGTTTGGCCCGGGTCGTGTACTATGGTTTGATTTTGAAGTTATCTGAATAAAAGTCTCCCATCTTGTCTTTATCTGGTCCGGATAAAAAATTGGCAGACTCTCGCTGTCATTAACAACTGTGGATGGATTGTAGGTGTCACCTCACATACGGAGAACACGTATCTTTCGATAAAAACGTGTGGGTGATGTGGAACATAGCTCATCAAGTAGTTCCCCTTATTTCTGCTAAGTACTCTGGTGTGCCGCCTTAGTGATCGACTTGGATTATCGCTTTTATTTCTTATAAGCGACGTAGTTTTCAGCCGGTTGTGTCTTCTTCTACAGAACCTACCAGTTCAAAGTGAAAACAAGGGAATTACATGCCTTAAAACTATTGAATAATCATTCGATAGCATTGACATGACTTCAGTTCTAAATGCCCTAAGAAATAAGGCACCCAATAATAATATAAACATCTGACAAAAACATATGACGATTTGATCAACAAAAATTACCATTTTTGCCCATAAAATACCAATTCGTTGAGTCGTTTAGTAGCGGAATGCTATTACTTCCAAACTTTTCATGGCAGCCTTTTAATTCCAAAATGCGAGCATAAGTAAATCAACATAGACAGAGAAATGGTCCAAGATCTACAATTTCCTTATGACACGGGCGTGCTCAGACAAAGGTTCAAGTAAACTGAGCAGTGCCTACATGATCTTAACGAAGACAGCGTTGCTATTGGCTAAAACATAAGTAGACTTAAGGCCCAATACATTTTGAACATTTGTTCACAAACGAAATGCTGATGGGGCTGGGCCAAACAGCGAAAAGGAAGTTGCTATCGGTCCTGAACCAAAGCTGGAAAAGGGGAATTGTACCCCAGGCATGGAACCAGTACCAAAAAAAGGAAAGGACAAAACAGATCCAAATGGATACAGGCCTATCAGCCTACTGAGCTGTGTCGGCAAACTGATGGAACGTATGATAAACACCAGACTGATGTGGCATCTGGAAGAAAAACGAATACTAATTCCACAGCAAGCCGGCTTTAGACAGCACAGATCCACTGAGGACCAGGTCATCCTCATAGCCCAGGAAAAAGAAGATGCCTACCAGGCACAGAAACACACAGTAGCGGTTTGGGTAAACCTAGAAAAGGTATTTGACAAAGTCTGGAAAGACGGACTTAGAGTCAAGCTAAGGAGAAGTGAAGTTTGTGGGAGAATGTACAAGTGGATCAACCACTACCTCAAACAAAGAACGGCCAGAGTCCAAGTACAAGGGCAGAAGAGCAGAAAGAAGAAAAAGAAAGGAGAGAAACTACCCTAAGCTTTACATCGAAAAACTACCCAAGCATGGACTGGACCCATGCATACACCGACGGTTCTGTAACAAACACTACACAGAACGGAGGGGCAGTAGCGATCCTGAACCTACCAAATGGCAGAAAAATAACACTGCCATTCGCTACTTGTAAGTATACAAGCAATTTCAGAGCGAAGGCAGAGACACTGAGGGCGGCAGTGGAAGAAATGGTGACGCATAAAGAAAATGAAAGCCATATAGTCCTGCTTACAGATGCTCTCGCCGTAGTCACAGCGCTAAAAAGCCAGAAAAACACTGAGCTTAATGACTTAAGAGCAGCACACTGCAAACTCTGCCAGCAGTCCGCACCAAAAAGGGTAGTGGTACAGTGGGTCCCATCACACTGCAGCATCGAAGGCAACGAGGAGGCAGACAGACTGGCACAAGAAGGTGCGAGACTACCACAAACAGATACTAGTATGACGTACGAAGAGTCAAAACGGCTTATCAAAGCCAGATTCATGACCAAATGGGAAACCGAACATACTGGTTACACCAAAAACGATGCCTATTACCAGCTGAACAGAAGAGAGCAGGTCGTTGTCTTCAGACTTCGCACTGGCTACAATAGACTGAGGTACCACCTATTCAACAAATTGAAGATAGGTGGTACCGACGAATGCCCGTGCGGTACCGGTAAAATGACCGCTTAACATCTGCTGCAGAACTGCCCGACATACAAGGATCAGAGAGAGCAGATGTGGCCATCACCAGTGGAACTGCAAGACAAGCTATATGGCAGTGTCGACAGCCTCAGGATGACGGCCGCTTTTTTCGAAAAAATAATGGTTACTGTCCGACTGCGTACGATGAAGAAGAAGAAGAAGATGAAGAACATTTGTTCCCCACAAGAGGAATTGCAATTATGAAATGGTCTCTTTAATAGTGTGAATTCATTCATTTTCCTGGACCAATAAATTGCAATCTCTCTCACACATAATAAAATTTGCGAGATCACAGATTATAACAGCTGGATAGTTCATCCTCAGGTCACATCAAGCTCAAACCTTAAAAAAGAATGTTGTCTTAGTCATGATGAGCCGCGAAGTGATATGGAACCTACGATAGACAGATTGTTAGGGTACCTTGTAATAACTCAAAGGGTGATGGAGAATAGATCTTTGTCAGTCTCACAAGCCAGTCATATTTGCAACTTGCAATCCGGGGTAAAACCTACTTCAACGATGTCGTAAATGAAATGCTCCTGCCCCTCCGTTCTGTGTTGTGTTTGTTACAGAGCCGTCGGTGTGTGCATGGGTCCAGTCCATGCTTGGGTAGTTTTTCGTTATGTAGCTCAGGGTAGTAGCTCTTCTTTCTTTTTCAGTCTGGCATTTTTTGTTTCCAATACCTGGTATATTTGCTACCACCTCTGGGAATATATGCTGCCTCCAGGTAGGCTTTTGTACATTCGGGATGGGCTTTGGTGTTGTCAGTGCGTTAATGGGGTCTTTGTGCATCTTTGCTGTGGCTATTTCTGCAAAGTTTCTCCGCTTTAGTTTCCCATTTCCGAAATTGTTTAGTATCTCGTTCATTGGATGGTCAGTCAGTCTTCTGAGTTTCTATGCTTGCTGCTGGGCTCTGCAGTCTCTTCTGTCGGTCATGGATTGCAATTTTGTAATCTTTTCAAGTTCTACAATTGGCGTTGACTTCATGCCTCCTGTTATAACTCTCACGGCTTGGTTTTGGAGTTTGCTAAGTTTATCGAAGTTCGCCTTTACTGCTGTTGTCCATGCCGCAATGCCATACTCGATAACTGGTCTCAGTCTTCCAGTGTACAGTTTCTTTAATTTTCATTTCGTCTGATCCCCAGCTTGTGTCAGCAAGTTTCCTCATGATAGTCATTCTTTCCATGTCGTGCGCCGATCAAATGTGACTCCCAGGTAGTTTGGGTTGTCGTTTGGCTGCAGGTATTTGCCGTTAAGACTTAATTTGGTGTTTTGGGGTTTGTTTGAAAGCGATAATATTGTACATGTATTTTTTTCCTCGTTTATTTTGACCAGCCATTAGTTCCCCCACTCTTCCAGCGATGTTAGGGCCTGCTGCATCCGATTACTTGCTATAGTGAGATTATTTTCAGAGGTCCACATAGCCAGATCGTCTGCAAACCAGGAGTTATGGACTCTTCTTGGTATATTCTCGGTTATGTTATTTAGATACACCAGGAAGAGTGTGAGTGACAGTACTCCCCCTTGTGGTACTCTTTCCTGAAGTTTAACCTTTTTGCTCATCTGCCCTTGTACTTGAACTCTGGATGTTCTGTTTTTGAGGTAGTGACTGATCCATTTGTACATTTTCCCACAAAATTCACTTATTCTTAGCTTTACTCTAAGTCCGTCTTTCCAGACTTTGTCAAATGCCTTTTCTAGGTCCACCCAAACCGCTACTGTGTGTTTTTGCTCCTGGTAGGCATATTATATTTCCTAGGTGAATTTCCACCGTTGAAAAGGCCAAATCTGGAGTAGAGGTGTATGCCATGTTCTAGAATAGAAGCTCGGGCTATCCTCTGGCCTAATGATTAGATATAGATTTGAGTCTATCTCCCAATCTTCCACTTCGTCTTCTCTGCTGTCTGTGTCCGAGTATCCCCATCTCTCCGAGTGGCTGTTGAAGTCTCCAGCTCCTATGCAGTTGGAGTCTTTGACTTCCATACTCGAGAGCGACAGGTCCTTATTTGGTGGTCCGTAAAGGTTGAAGATGCGGATCTTCGTCTCTTCAGCCATTATGTCAACTCCTACAATCTCTGCTTGTCCGGTGTGATTGACAGCTACCGCGCTACTCGGTATGCAGTTACGTGTCCGTATCAGAACCCCTCCTTTGTGACCTTCTCCATCCAGACGGAAGGTCTGGTATTCTCTGATTGAGAATTTATGGTTGCTATTGAGGTGCGTTACTTGGATACATGCCACGTCAATATTACCTTCATGCAAGTGATGTGTTAGGGAAAGCTTTTTGTTAATGACTCCCTCCGCATTCCACTGAAGTATTCTGAGGTTCTTGTGTTTTTGGCCAATAGTTATTGCCCCATTGCCATGTGCCTCGACTCCACAGCACATGGGTGGATGACCACCAGTAGTTATGGTTGGGCCTCTTCGAGGCGTGGGCCCGGCACTCTCGCTGCCAGGCGGGACTCCAAAGGATGAGCGCCACGCTTTTTTCTATTAGGTCGTGCTATAATCACACATTGATATACATTGCACTGTGTTACTTGTTAAGCCGGTGGCCCAGTGCTTCCGCTTTCAACAGGCGTTTCTGTAGGGATGCCCTCCTTAGCCTTTGGCTGTCCCCAGCCTATCTGCAAGGCAGCAGTTGTTTGTGATCAGAGTTGTCTCTCTTATGAAAGTTGTCTTACAGGACTAACAAGTCTTCACTACTCGTGTCTATAGGGTGCGGTGATGATATATGAGATTTGATATATGATATGAACTATGTACTGGTTTGTACTATCCCGAAAGAGATGCAGTCCAGTGTATCTGTATCCCAGGATCGTGACGTCCTGCCAGAAACGTAGCATATGCATGTGAGTGGGGCACCCTTTTTCTGCCTTCATTTTCTCGGCTTCTCTGCACCTAGCATTCCCCGCCACCTTGGAGGTTTACACAATAGGGCAGATATGCAATCTCCGCTAGCCTGCATCTCTTCTGCGTCCATTGGTATGGATGATATCATACCGAGGTAGATAACAGGAGTGCATCTAACCACGGGACAAGCCTGATAATGTCACCGAGATGTTGTTCGCCTTATGTGCGGACATATCTCATGGTCAGGGGCTGAGTCTTGACAGTTCACAGTGAGGTGGCTGCTGTACTGTTTACGACACCCCGACCAAGAACTAAGTCTTCTGTTTGTGGTTTCGCACCTCATCGCTGCATGGGGTGAATATAGAACAGTTACCCGCCCGCTTTGATCGGCGGACGGCAGAGACCTCTTTATGTGGCTCGAACGGGTGGGGCTGAGGCGCGAGCCCCAGGACCCGACCATATCGTAGCCTCCTATTGCAGTGATGCTGAGATTTTGGGCGGGATTCCGGCTTAGAGGCGTTCGGCTGAATCCCTCACACTGCAGCCTGGCGCCATTGGCTTATCAGCCTAGTACGTGAACCAAATGCCTGCGGCTCCTCTCGAATTGAGCAGGATTACCGTAGCAACGCACTGTCATTAGTAGGGTAAAACTGACCTATCTTCCGAGGGTTTAATACCAGCACCCGTTCACTATTAGACCCAACGAATCAAAAGAGGGCTTTTTAGTTTGTCAATGATCAGGTGTCTGGAACCTGCGATTTATGCAGGGTTAAAACAATATTACCGTAGCATACGCTCTTTCACTAAGAGGTTAAAAAACTGACATGTATTCCGCTGGTCTAATACCTGCACATTTTCCCTATTAGACCCCACAAAAGTGCTCTCAATCAGTCAGTCTGTTTACAGTGTTGGCGTGTTGAGTTAAATTAAGCCGCAGGCTCAACTCATGGCTTTGCCCTTCCGTCGATTCCTTTAAGTTTCAGCTTTGCAACCATACTTCCCCCGGAACCCAAACACTTTGGTTTCCCGGAAGCTGCCCGCAGAGTCATCGAAGCAACTCCTGCGGATCGCTAGTCAGCATTGTTTATGGTCAGAACTACGACGGTATCTGATCGTCTTCACGGCTCTGACTTTCGTTCTTGATTAATTAAAACATTCTGGACAAATCCTATCGGATTAGCTCGTCTTGCGGCGATCCAATAATTTCACCTCTAACGCCGCGATACGAATGCCCCCGTTTGTCCCTGTTAATCATTACCTCCAGTTCCGAAAACCAACAAAATAGAACCGAGGTCCTATTCCATGCACCATTATTCAGGCAGCCGAAGCCTGCTTTAAACACTCGAATTTTATCGAAATAAACACGCAGTCCACCTGGAATGCTCAGCGAAGAGAACCCGCGGGAGAGAGCCGGCATACAGTAGGGCACGAGACAACAGGCACTGAACCGCCCGCCTGCTGCTGAGATCCAACTACGAGCTTTTTAACTGCAACAACTTTAATATACGCTATTGGAGCTGGAATTACCGCGGCTGCTGGCACCAGACTTGCCCTCCAATAGATCCTCGTTAAAGGGTTTAAAGTGTACTCATTCCAATCGAAAGAGTCCCGTATTGTTATTTTTCGTCGCTACATCCCCGTGCCGGGAGTGAGTAAGTTGCGCGCCTGTTGCCTTCCTTGTGTGAGGAAGCCGTTTCTCAGGCTCCCTCTCCGGAATCGAACCCTGATAATCCGTTACCCGTTACAAACATGGTAGGCATGTCACATACCATCGACATTTGATAGGGCAGACATTTGAAAGATGCGTCGCCGGCACATGAGACCATGCGATCAGTACAAAGTTATCCAGAGTCACCAGTGGGGACGCCGCAACACCGAGAAGGGAAACGACGACTGGTTTTGAACTAATAAAAGCGCTCTTTCCACGAGGGTCGGAGCTTGGTAAGCATGTATTATCTCTAGAATTGCCACAGTTATCCAAGTAAGATCGTGTCATCTAAGGAACCTCGACTGATTTAATGAGCCATTCTCGGTTTCACCGTGAGAAAGTGTGAGTTAGACATTCATGGCTTAATCTATGAGACAAGCATATGACTACTGTCAGGATCAACCAGATATATGTCGGAGACGTACGAACCACACTCACCTGTCGGCGGAGGACGGATGTGTAAAAAGCATCACTAGGACGGCCGCAGGGACCCACTGACCGACGGACGGTTTTTCCAGTTCTCCCTCCGTCGACCTAGGACCGCCTGACAAGGGCCTATACACACACCAGACGACCAACCGACCGGGCTTGCTCGGGGAGGGATTGCAGCGCTCTGTGCAAAACGGATCCCAACGGTCCCGGCGATGAATTTCACAGGAACTGGAGACGATTTTGTCTGCCGGCCTGCCCTTCTCCCGAGAGTTGGTCGGGCGAGGACAGGGCCTGTAGGCACGATTCCTGCTGTCCATTTGCTGGTCACAAGCTCTTTGAGAGAGTCTGAACATCAGCGAGACGAACTGTCGAAGTCTGCTATAAGCCTTCGAAAAATCACCACTGATTGTCCAAGTTTCTCGATACGGGCCACAGTAACACACCGTTGCCAGCGGTACGACACCACACATTTCGTCCTGCTATTTGGCTGGGGAGAAGCGGGCGAGCGTTTTCGGCAAGCCCGCGCTATCGCACCGTCTGGCGGGACTGAGATCGCTGTACGAATACTGGATGAGAGTCAATCGCGCGGCGAGAGACCAACCCCAGATCAATCAGTAATCATAACATGACGTTTAATGATACAATATATGCACATTTATTCAAAGCAGAGGTTGATAATGTCTTTCGAGCACTATATTGTGAAAATACAGGTGGACTGAAACGAACAAATCTTTCAGGGATATTTCCTAATGACATAACCATACTCAGTCAAAGCAGCAGACAAGATGTGCAGTGTCTAATTGAGGTCAACATATCAAGAGAGATAGTTGGGTTTAGCATTAATAGAAAGTAAATCAAATCTAAACTGTATATTGATTTTCACAAAAAGGGAACTAATACTTAGAAATTGTTCAGTCGAACATATGAATTTTGTACACTGAGCTTGGTCAAGAAAGTTAAACCTCCCACACAATAAATGGTGATATTCCATGACACAAATTCCAATCACAAATACGTAATCCTACGAGAAACGATAAATCAAGAGACGGCACATTAAACAACATGGTTATACAAATCATCGTTCATGGATGAGAATTATGAAGCTTGATCGTACAATTATATTCGACATGCTTAATGTCAGTATTACATTTAAGTCACTATCTTTGGTCTGTTAACAAACTATGGTTTGTAAATATGCTTTTTAAAAACTAAAGTCCTGAGCATCATTTCAAGTGTCCATCAGCAAAAGAGAGTTTTAGAATGGTCAATACATATACTCAATCTTTACAACAAAAACATCGTTTATATGAAAAATGTGTTTCCAATATTTTCAGGTCTGGCATTTTCCGATCTAGGAAGTGTAACGACGATGGCCTGGTCATGCATCTGCCTAACTCCTGAAGTATTAACAGCTCCTTTGCCTTTTGAACCTATTGATGTAGGTTACCTGGTAGCAGGAATAACACACATGTCATTTACCAGAGTCAGCAGTTTTATTACAGCCATGATTACGCTGGAGAGGTGTTTGTGTATAACTGCTCCACTACAAGTTAGTGTGTGCTGTGGTTATATGTCAGGTGAAACGTACCATTGCATTTCTAAATTTCAAGTGTAATATTTGCTTGACATGACATTACTGCAATGCTGATAATTTAGATAAAACACTGTTAAACTCTTCTTTTAATATGTTTCTTTATGCGAAACTTGCATGTTATAATTTTAGAGCATCGCGTTTCTTTACGTGGGTAGTTACAATGTGCATTTATTAATGTCTTAAATTGTGAAAGTAGTGTATCAATGCATATGCTAAGGAGGTACTGATTCACATACAGAAGATCCCATCTTTCAATCAAAAATCTCAAACATTAAATATATTATTAATGCTCTTCATGATGTCAGTATTGAAACGTAACTAATAAAATAAAAACCGAATTGGAGTACGCCTAAAAGCCTTACCAATGAACTCTAGAAACACCTTAAAGTAGATTTGACATCTAATCTGATGTAACATATGTTAATTGTGCGACATATTGTTTATGCTCCACATTTATTTAGTCATACCGTTTATGGAATACATTCTTTCAATGTTGAAATGTTGCATTTAGTTTGTTTCGTGCTTTAAATTGTTTTTATTTTGGTTTAGAAAATGTCATTAATTTTTTGCTATGCTATGAGGTTCCAAATGTTGTTAAAGCAGAGTTTTCGATTGAGGATGAACTCTCAACACCAACTAAATGCTCACATGGCAAGCGTTTCAAATAGCCTCTGACAACAAAGTGCATCTCCTGTCCTTTGCACGAAAGAACTGTTTTGACTAAAGTGAGAAGAGGCGGAAAGCGTCCTCTGAAGCCTAAAATCCAGTAGTTTCAAAATAAAATACATTATCCTAGAGCGAGGAAAGGCAACCTCAGCTGAGTGTTGTGGAAAGGCAGAGCAGGCCCTTAGCCTTGGTTGCTGGCTCGTCTAGGAGTGAAACCCCAACAGTCAAAGATATAGAGCATTTTATTGCTGATCCTGCAGCTTGCCTTGTTCCAAATGTATTTCTCGTGGAGCACACAAAGCAGGCCGAGAAAGGGACGATACTGCATGGACAACACACGGTCTTTGCATTTCTTCCCGGGCGTTGTGCAAAAAGCACATTTACTATCATCTGACAAGACGAAAAGAGCCAATGGTGATGCTATAATACATTGTCGTGTTGGTGATCAGTTCCACTTCAATTGTCAATTATTTTAAACTGTTTGAGTTAATACGTTTTGCGATATGCAAAGTCTTCTACTTGTACAGTGGTTCACCACAGAGAATGTTATTGTAGGAATAATGTCATATAGCAGGACATTTAATTTGCCAAAAAAATAACAAGGGAGGTAGCCAAGACGTTACTTAGACTTGCTATAAAAGAGTCAATGATAGACTATGAAATGCCATAAACATGTCGTATCTTTACTTTCAGATAAAAAGTATGGTCACACCCAAACGAACGGCTGTGGTCACTGGATGTATATTCATCATCTTCTTTTTTAGTGGAACATCAGTGTACCTTGTCAATACATTGGGATTGAAGTTTTCTCCAATGAGAAATAGGACTCTTATAGGTATTGTTTCCAATGACAAGCGACAACATGTTCTCGTGATTTCTTACGCCATAAATAACTTCGCATTTCCTTTTGTTGCATTTGCGATTATCGTTGTCTGCACAACAATAATTACATTTCAACTAAAACGTACAATTAGCTTTAGCAAGACTGCTATTACTTGTACATATGTTGCAAATGTATCCAATCGTAACCAAAAAGTATCAAAAATGGTTGTAATGATTTCCACATTGTTCATTTTTTGTTTTGTTCCCGTAAGTATAAATATGTTAGCAATGGCCTTTCTACCTGCGTTATCAGTTAACGGAAAATACGTTAAAATATCATTTATATGTTTTGGCGCTGGCTGTGTAATGGAAAGTCTGAATGCATCAATGAACATTTTCATGTATTATCATATGAGCAGTAGATATAGGGACACCATTTGTAAGATGTTCCGGAAGCCAAACAAGGTTAATTAAAAATGTAATCTCACGCTATCATTTTTTTAATATGTCTGTTTGATGTTCCTAATGGGCATTAATGGCATCTGGTTGGGAGCAGTGGGGTAATTCAATTACATGTAGGCATTGCGACGTCCAGTTTTGCAAAAATTGATAGTCCGTGTTTATGTGTCACATGTATCCCTCACAAAAATGTACAAGTAACAACATGCAGAACAAATTTATGACAGCAATTTCAGAGTCCCATCATCATTTGACAATAACGGTTTCACATATTCAATTAAAAGTAAACCGATACACATGAGATGAGATGTATTAACATTTGTTTCTCTAATTTTGATACATATAGTGTATTCCAAATTCGGAAAACATTTGATATGTCCTGTTGTTAATTTAGCAGAACGAATATTTCTAGTGTTATCACTTACTAGCTATTTAATGGTTTTCATTTTTCAATTCAATGCATTGAAAGATTGTAGACCGTTATATAATCTTTTATGTGAATCAATCTGTCCCAATAAAACAAAAATCGTATTTCATTTCACTGTTCAATCAATCAATTCATCTTCTTGTCGTTATTTATCTCAGTTTGGAGGTAATGTTCCTACTCAACTTATGTATCTTTACTACAGTTGCTAGCGATTATAATTTGATTGACTTTCAACCACACGAATTACATATTTGCTACTGAAACACTCATAGTGCAATCAACAAACATTCGAATTATATTTTCTTCAGAATTTTACACTGGCAGACAAAATATGTGAAATATAATGGGAAGCGTTTGCTAATATTAGAATGTTAATTCAACATAGTGTGGAGAGGCACTCGCCCACTATTACAAATTTTATTGACTACGAGAACAGTTTTGACTATGGTTGTTGCTCAGACACAGTGGAGTGTCCCGAAAGTTCTTCTTCTTCTTCTTCTTCTTCTTCTTCTTCTTCTTCTTCTTCTTCTTCTTCTTCGTACGCAGTCAGACAGTAACAATTATTTTTTTCGAAAAAAGCGGCGGTCATCCTGAGGCTGTCGACACTGCCATAGAGCTTCTCTTGTGGTTCCACTGGTGATGGCCACATCTGCTCTCTCTGATCCTCGTATGTCGGGCAGTTCTGCAGCAGATGTTCAGCGGTCATTTTACCGGTACCGCACGGGCATTCGTCGGTACCACCTATCTTCAATTTGTTGAATAGGTGGTATCACAGTCTATTGTGGCTAGTGCGAAGTCTAAAGACAACGACCTGCTCTCTTCTGTTCGACTGGTAATAGGCATCGTTTTTGGTGTAGCCTGTATGTTCAGTTTCCCATTTGGTCATGTATCTGACTTTAATAAGCCGTTTTGACTCTTCGTACGTCATACTAGCATCTGTTTGTGGTAGTCTTGCACCTTCTTTTGCCAGTCTGTCTGCTTTCTCATGGCCTTGGATATTGCAGTGTGATGGGACCCACTGTACCACTATCCTTTTTGGTGCGGAATGCTGGCATAGTTGACAGAGTGCTTCTCTTAAGTCATTAAGCTCAGTGTTTTTCTGGCATTTTAGCGCTGTGACTACGGCCAGAGCATCTGTAAGTAGGACTATATGGCTTTCATTTTCTTTATGTATCACCATTTCTTCCACTGCCGCCCTCAGTGCCTCTGCCTCCGCTCTAAAATTGCTTGTGTACTTACCAGTAGCGAATGACAGTGTTATTTTTCTGTTATTTGGTAGGTTCAGAAATGCTCCTGTCCCTCCGTTCTGTGTAGTGTCTGTTACAGAACCGTCGGTGTATGCATGGGTTCAGTCCATGCTTGGGTAGTTTTTCGATATACAGCTTAGGGTAGTATCTCTCCTTTCTTTTTCAGTCTGGCAGTTGTTGTTTCCAGTACCTGATATATTTTCTACCACCTCTGGAAATATATCCTGCCTCCAGGTAGGTTTTCGTACAGTAGTGATGGGCTTTGGTGTTGTTAGTGCGTTTAGGGGATCTTCGTGCATCTATGCTTTGACTATTTCTGCAAAGTTTCTCCGATTTAGTTTCCTAGTTCCCAAATTGTTTAGTCTCTGGTGCATTGGGTCGTCAGTCAGTCTTCGGAGTTTCTCTGACTGCAGCTGGACTCTGCAGTCTCTTCTATTGGTCATGGGTTGCAGCTTTGTAATCTTTTCAAGTTTTACAATTGGCGTTGACTTCATACCTCCTGTTATAACTCTCATGGCTTGGTTTTGAAGTTTATTAACTTTATCGAAGTTCGCTTTTGCTGCTGTTGTCCATGCCGAAATGCCATACTCGAGTACTGGTCTCACTCTTCCAGTATACAGTTTCTTTAGTATACTTTCGTCTGCTCCCTAGCTTGTGCCAGCTAGTTTCCTCTCGATTGCCATTCTTTCTCTGGCTCTCATTCGGTTTCTTTCGATCTGACTTTCCCATGTCATGTGCCGATCAAATGTGACTCCCAGATAGTTTAGGTTGTCGTTTGGCTGCAGCAATTTGCCATTTAGACTTAATTTGGTGTTTTGGGGTTTGATTGAAAGCGAGAATATTGTGCATGTGGTTTTCTCCTCGTTTATTTTGACCAGCCATGAGTTCGCCCACTCTTCCAGCGATGTTAGGGCCGTCTGCATCCGATTTCTTGCTATGGTGAGATTCTTTTCAGAGGTCCACATAGCCAGATCGTCTGCAAACATTGAGCTATGGCCTCTTCTTGGTATATTCTCTGTAATGTCGATTATATACACCAGGAAGAGTGTGGGTGACAGTACTCCCCCTTGGGCTACTCCCTGCTCGAGTGTCACCTTTTTTGCTCATCTGTCCTTGTACTTGGACTCTGGCCGTTCTTTGTTTGAGGTAGTGGTTGATCCACTTGTACATTCTTGCACAAACTTCACTTCTCCTTAGCTTTACTCTAAGTTCATCTTTCCAGACTTTGTCAAATACCTTTTCCAGGTCCACCCAAACCGCTACTGTGTGTTTCTGTGCCTGGTAGGCATCTTCTATTTCCTGGGCTATGAGGATGACCTGGTCCTCAGTGGATCTGTGCTGTCTAAAGCCGGCTTGCTGTGGAATTAGTATTCGTTTTTCTTCAAGATGCCACATCAGTCTGGTGTTTATCATACGTTCCTTCAGTTTTCCGAAACAGCTCAGTAGGCTGATAGGCCTGTATCCATTCGGATCTGTTTTGTCATTTCTTTTCTTCGGTACTGGTACAAGTACTGCGTCTTTCCATGCCTGGGGTACAATTCCCCTTTTCCAGCTTTGGTTCAGGACCGATAGTAGTTTCCTCTTCGCTGTTTGGCCCAGCCCCATCAGCATTTCGTTTATTATCCCGTCTTTTCCGGGAGATTTCCTTTTCTTTAATGTTCTCTTGGCCTCTTTCATTTCCTTCATTGTTAATTTGGCTATCATGTGCTCTTCTGGTGCCGTATTGATGTTGTGGTGCCCCTTTTGCTCTTCACTAATGTCGGCATGCCTATCTGCAGGGACCTCGATGTGATTTGCTTTGGCATAGTGTTCTACAAAAGCGTTTGTGGCTTTTTTCCCTGTGAGCAGGTTTTCGCCCTACTTGATGGTAAATTGTTTGTTTGAAGAGGTTTCGTCGTTCATGGCTCTGACTAGCTTCTATTGCCTTTTCCCTTCTTTGTCTAGTTTGAGACTATCGGTTTAGTTTTTCCAGCTCTCTCTTGCTGTTTGGTTGAGAGTGTATATGTATTTCGCCGTGGCGGCTTTGAGGGCGATATTAGCCTCCATAGATTGTTCTCGCTCTGCCATGTTCCTAGCATTTGTGATTGCATCTTTCGCTTTCTGCAACTCATCATCCCAATAGGGCTTATAGTTTTTCCTAGCCCCTCTTCGGATGGTTTTAGTGGCGGCTTGCATTATTGCCTTGCTTAGGTTTTCCACCATGGGCTTCATTTTGTTGTTTCGTGTGTTGATGGTTTCACACAGCCCGTCTGTCAGGATTGCAAATCTGTCCCAGTCGGCTCGTTTGAAATTCCAACGTGGGAGCGGTTTTGTTTCTTCTGGGCTTACTTTCATATCAATGTCTAGCCTGATCAGCCTGTGGTCGCTACCTGCCAGTTGGTTTAGCACCTGGCAGTCTATTTTATGGTGTATATCATGTGTGGAGAAGGCCAAATCTGGAGTCGAAGTGGTATGCCATGTTCTAGAATAGAAACTAAGGCTATCCTCCGGACTATTGATTAGGGAGAGATTTGTATATATCTCCCAATCTTCCACTTCGTCACCTCTGCTGTCTGTGTCCGAGTATCCCCATCTCTCCGATTGGCTGTTGAAGTCTCCAACTACTATGCAGTTGGAGTCTTTAACGTCCATACTCGAGAGCGAAAGGGATTTATTTGGTGGTCAGTACATATTGAAAATGCGGAGCGTCGTCTCTTGAGCCATTATGTCAACTCCTACAATTTCTGCTTGACCGGTGTGATTGACAGATACCGCGCTACTCGGTATGCAGTTTCGGGTCAGTATCAGGACCCCTTCCTTTGTGACCTTCTCTATCGAGACGGAAGGTTTGGTATCCTCTGATTGAGAATTTTTAATTTTGTTGAGGTACGTTTCCTGGATACATGCAACGTCAATCTTACATTCATGCAGGTGATGTGTTAGGGAAAGCTTTTTGTTAACAACACCCTCCGAATTCCACTGCAATATTTTGAGGGTCTTGAGTTTTTGGTCAATAGGAGTTGCCCCATAGCCATGTGCCTTGACTCCATGACAGATGGGTGGGTGACCACCAGTAGTAAAGGGTAGGCCCCTTCGAGGCGTGAAGCCCGGCACTATCGCTGCCTGGCGGGATTCCGCATGATGAGCGCCATACGTTTTTCTGATCGGTTGTACTGTCATCATACTGCGATTTACGTTGCACTGTTTTGTTAGGCTTGTGGCCCCGTGCATCCGATTTCAACAGGCGTTTCTGTAGGGATGCCTTCCTAAGCCTTTGGCTGTCCCCAGCCTATCTGCAAGGCAGCAGTTGTTTATGATCAGAGCTGTCTCTCTTATGGAAGTTGTCTTACCAGACTAACGAGTCTTCATTACTCGTGTCTATAGGGTGCGGTGATGATATATGACATGATATATGATATGGACTGGTTTACCCGGAAGAGAGACATTCCAGTGTGCCTGTACCCCAGGATCGTGACGTCCTGCCAGAAACGTAACATTTGTGTGTGAGGTGTTGAATCAAATTAAGCCGCAGGATCCACTCCTGGTGGTGCCATTCCGTCAATTCCTTTAAGTTTTAGCTTTGCAACCATACTTCCCCCGGAACCAAAACACTTTGGTTTCCCGAAAGCTGCCCGCGGAGTCATCGAAGCAACTCCTGCGGATCGCTAGTCGGCGTCGTTTATGGTCAGAACTACGACGGTATCTGATCGTCTTCGCGCCTCTGACTTTCGTTCTTTATTAAGGAAAACATTCTTGACAAATGCTTTCGCAGTAGCTCGTCTTGCGGCGATCCAAGAATATCACCTCTAACGCCGCAATACGAATGCCCCCGTTTGTCCCTGTTAATCATTACCTCCAGTTCCGAAAACCAACAAAATAGAACCGAGGTCCTATTTGATTATTCTATGCACCATTATTCAGGCAGCCGAGGCCTGCTTTAAACACTCTAATTTTTCAAAGTAAACTTGCCGGCCACACAGGACGCTCAGCGAAGAGCACCCCTGGGAGAGAGCCGGCAGACGGTAGGGCAGGAGACAACGGTCAGTGAACCGGCGCGAGCCGGACCGCCCGCCTGCCCCTGAGTTCCAACTACAAGCTTTTTAACTGCAATAACTTTAATATACGCTATTGGAGCTGGAATTATCGCGGCTGCTGGCACCAGACTTGCCCTCCAATAGATCCTCGTTAAAGTGTTTAAAGTGTACTCATTCCAATTACGGGGCCTCGAAAGAGTCCCGTATTGTTATTTTTCGTCACTACCTCCCCGTGCCGGGAGTGGGTAAGTTGCGCGCCTTTTGCCTTCCTTGGATGTGGTAGCCGTTTCTCATGCTCCCTGTCCCTAATCGAACCCTGATTCCCCGTTACCCGTTACAAACATGGTATGCATGCCATGTGCCATCGACATTTGATAGAGTAAACATTTGAAAGATGAGTCGCCGGCACATGATGCCATGCCATCAGCACAAAGTTATCCAGAGTCAACAGTGGGGACGCCGCAACCCCGCGAGGGCAAACGGCAAACACTGAAATGACTGACATGCCGAGACCACTTTTCTTATGTCTAATATGGAACGGGTGCTGGATTCAGACCCTCAGAAATCTGGGGTTATGCCCTCTGTGGCTCGGTTGGTCTGCATTCAGTGATAAAGGAATTGACAGAAGAGCACTACCAGGAGTGCAGCCTACGGCTTAAATTGACTTAACACGCCAATACTGTAGAATGACTGTCAAATCGAGAGCACCTTCGTGGGGTCTAATAATGAACATGTGCTGGTATTAGACCCACGGAAGACAGGAGAGTCTCTTAAACCCTTAATGAAAGAGCGTCTGATATGGTAATCTGGTCTTAACCCTGCACAAATCACAGGTTAGAGAAACTTGGCCATTGACACACTAAAAAGCCCTCTATTGATACTTCTGGTCTAATATTGAACGGGTGCTGGAAATAGACCCTCGGAAGAGTTTTACCCTACTAATGAAAGGGCGTTGCTACGGTAATCCTGCTCAACTCGAGAGGAGCCGCATACATTTGGTTCACGTACTAGGTTGATAAGCCAAAGGCGCGAGGCTACAAGGTGAGGGATTACGGCCGAACGCCTCTAAGCCCAAATTCCGCCCAAAAGCTCAGCACGATTGCAAAGGGAGGCTTCGACATGGTGGGGACCTGGGGCTCCCTCTCCAGCCCAGCCCGATCGAGACGCAGAATGAGGTCTCTGCCGTCCGCCGATCAAAACGGGCGGGAAGCTGCTCAATATTCACCCCATTCGGCGATGAGGTATGAAACCATTTGTAGAAGACTTAGTTCTCGGTCGGGGTGCCCTAAGCAGTAGATCAGCTACCTCACTGCGAACTGCTGAGATTCAACCCTTGACCATGAGATATGTCCGCACCAGGCGAACAACATATCCGTGCAATAACCAGGCTTGTCCCCTGGTCAATTGCACTATTTCGAGAGGAATCACAGGTCTCTGACATTTGGTCCACGTGCTTTGCTGATAAGCTATCATCTGAGAGACTACGACCGAACGCATCTAAGCCAGAATCCCGCCCTAAATCTCAGTACCGATGTGATGGGAGGCTACGACATGGCTGGGGCTTGCGTCTCAGCCCGGCCCGGTCGAGCCGCAGGAATGCACCTGGTAAAATGCACTCCTTCCTCGCTCTGTGCCTCTGTCTGCTATCAGTCATTCCAATGAACGGAGAAGAGATGCAGTCCAGCGGACATTGCACCTCCTGCCCTATTGTGACAACCTCCCGAATGGCCGGGAATGCTAGGCGTACCATCACTGCAGATGAGCCGAGAAAATAAAGGGAGCAAAAAGATACCTCACTCACATGCATATGCTACGTTTCTGGCAGGACGTGACGATCCTGGGACAAAGTCACACTGGACTGCCTCTCTTCCGGGATAGTACAAACTAGTACATAGTCCATCATATCATTGCCAAACCCTATAGACACGAGTAGGGACGACTCGATAGTCCTGCAAGACAATTTCCTGTGAGAGACAACTCTGACCAAAAACAACTGCTGCCTTGCAATTAGGCTGGGGACAGCCAAAGGCTAAGGAGGGCAACCCTACAGAAACGCCTGTTGAAATCGGATGCACTGAGCCACAGGCTTAACAAATTAAAACAGTGCAACGTAAATATCGCTGTAAACAGCGTACGATGAAGAAGAAGAAGAAGAAGAATATTGGCTCAGATGGCAAATGATGGAAAGACTTGGCGAGGATTTATTGAAGACATATGCTCCACAGGGATCTACCATGTCCATACTTGATTAGCTTAAAAATGTACGATTTGCAACTACAATTGCTTTGTTATGACGCTAAAAGCAGCCAAATAATATTAAAAGAAGTACAGCAGCTATGTTTCATACATTAAAAAAAACGGCTTTCTACAAACACTAATATCAATAGAAATGTGTTATCATAATATGGCAATCGCACAAACTAATGAAAAAAAAGACACAATAATGAAAAGCTTAAACATATACTTAAAAAGTATATTAACGAAAATATATTGGCAGCATGATAAATACATATATTGAAACTGCGCCCTATACTGAAAGTAAAATGTTAATGCTAAAACGTATATAGGTCAGATACCACAGCGGGACAGACACAAAAGGTAAAAAACTTTCCGGTCACAAGGACAACGTCATGAACCAAGAATAAGCACAAAACAACAAAAACCAAAACATGATGTATGACAACGTCATATTACGGTTTGAGTTGACATCCTTTCAAAAGTAGTGTCCTGGAAAAAGTTATATTACGTCGGTTATGGTAAAAAGTAGACAAAACTGGAAAACCGCAATACCTTTCCACGTACGAGGAAAAGATGTCAATGAAGAAGTATGTGAAAGCATATGTAAACATGGCTTAGTGATAACATCATTGGAACAAAAATATGTAAATGCCAAATAGACTCACTTCAGAGAAATAAATCAAAAACGCATACACAAAACTAATCACAACACAAACTGAATATCATGAGATTAAAAATGTATTCCTATACATTTGTAAAATATAAAAATATATTAACACTATAAACATACTTGTAAATACATAAAGAAGCATATTCATGAAACGAATACATCAATAGATATAAACAATATTATGCGAGAGATATTACGAAACATATGTGGAAGAGAAATGAGAACATTGGCTTAGAGAGGAATCTACATAGGAATTCCATTAAATCGTATCCAATGTATTCAAACATTGAGGATCAGGGCATCATATAAGACATATTAAACAATTTTCAAACTTAAGTACGTGTCGATCATCGAATGAGGAATGAATAAGATACGATGTATGTAATTGATATGAACCTTGACCTAATGTCCTGGATTGTAGAAACGGTAAGCGACAGGAACACCGCAGCAATTGGAAACGTCATTCATATGTTGGTCTAAGCGATTACGGAATTCAAGGTCACTTGTATAGCGTGCTTCATGGTTGCATATAATAGTGTAGAATAATACTTCAGAGTGGGATACTAGTTATAACTGTATCGAACATAACTAGCAATATTAAATATATGGATTGCATAGAGTGATGTATGTCTCTAAAGTAGCAATTGCATAACGAAATACATATACAATCATACTAACATAAAACAAAGTAGATACACATTTAAAAGTTGTTGCAGCTATTGATTGTAGATATGATCTTCACAAAGTGTGTGTCATGTGTAACACATTTACTAACAACACTATGTTAGGGGATCTGCAGATGTACATGGAACACGACATGACGAATTAGTTATGAAGACGTGTAAATCTGCCTATATCGTGGCGATAACTAACCAAAATCATCGCATAAATCAGCGTAAAAATCAGCGTAAAAAGAAAGACACCATGACATATTGCTTGACATGTTGTTGTTGGTGTGGATGCCTACATGGAGTAAGTTGATCCTTGTGTGTGCCCTAACAACGGAGTTAAGAGACGGCTTGATATTGCTATCCTAACAGCACGAGCGCGCTGATGAAAATGTAACGGGGTCCTCAAGGCGACTGTACTATAAATTTATCGGCTGAGTGCTGTTCACTTATATCATGTCGATCCCTATCTCGTTAGCCAAGCTTCCAAAAATAACAGTGCGTTTCAGGGAGAACTGCGAGAAAGTATAGGTGCTGGTCTTGGTCAGTACATTTTGAGTGACCCTGACTAACATGTCTGATTAGTATGTTCTGTCTGACCAGACGTTAGTCCCCACTCCTCTGCTAGACAAGTTAAAATTGTCATCTTTGGTTGTTTTCATTACGCTTATAATTCATTTTAATATGATATTCACCAACACTGACTCAACTTACAAGGCTTACCACATATCTCAGAAATGCAGGCGTCTCTGATGGTGGCTCTACATCACGCCAGGCCGTTCTGTGCCATGTAGTCCCATGAGCCTGCATCACAACCCTGAAAACTATGATTGGGCATGGTAACAAACATCATGATGAAAAGTGACGGTACCAGAACAGGCATGAATGGGACCATTTGATACAGGAAAGGCGTCTGATGGTTCCCTATACCCCACATAATCAGCCACATTTTTAGTGGGTTTGTTTGACGATCGCAGCGAATCTTGTTTGGCAATCGAATTTGTCCATGATGCTCTTTGGGCCACCTCTATTGACCGTTAAAAAGCTTACGACAGCTCTATGATAATCATATATAGACTACGCGGTTGTTCTTGACATTTCTCCTGGAAATACTCAGTGGCAAATATCAGATCCACTCATTGATGACCCCGTTATGAAGGCACATAGATTATCTGGAAGAAGAAAATTATGTAAGTGTTCAGTGAACCAGTTTATTAAAAACCGTGCCAAAATCATTCCAGCTGTAGATAGACAGGAGATCCATTTGTGCGTATTGCAAGACGACGGTTTTTCTTTTCCTTAAATCAATTATAATGATATCATCATTCAGTTTAGTTAGGGCGGTCTAAGTGCTCCATATTGAATATTATAAATCAGTTAGTCAATGTGTAGTGCACAGATGACTACCAATGTGTAGTGCACAGATGAATACCAATGTGTAGGGCAAATATGACTACGTTCTAAACTGCAGTCGGCATCAGAATCTTGAGAACAACAACGCTCTTGTTAAGAGGATCTACATGTTTGGAATGTTGACTAACATCCAGGCACACCACGGACCAACTCAAAACCAAAATGCAAGAGATAGCAAAATCGAGGTATCTGCTGCACGCGGAAAATTGAACCAGCCATTGGAACGTTGATATGAAAGGACGTGAAGAAGATTTTTTTAATGAAAAAAACGTATAAATATACAGGATTTAATTCAGTAAGTAGGTCATGTATTGATATTTAGGAAAGCTTTACAATGTAGTTGGCAATTTCTAGAGTTGTCATTAGTTGGCAGCAACATCCAGCTTTCCAACTCGTTTATGTAGTATACGCTAGGTGTTGTATGCACGTGCGTAGTACATATACAATTGAGTTAGTGCTGACAAAATCTTCAATCTAATAACGGCTTGTTGTGCCTTCGCATGGAAAGGGAGAGATACAGGGTTAAAGAACAATGGATAATCATGATGAAATGTTTACTGTGACATATGTTTACCGTGTAAAGTGGTGCATAGCTGTATCGCTAAATACCATTAGGGACACTTATCATTTATAATGAATCCGACCTGGTGTGTTGTTGAAATTGCAACATAAGTATGTGTGCCGCTGATGGAGGATATTGTTCGAGGTAAGGATAGACAGTGTCAGGTCTTGTCGGTCATCCCGTAACCGGTAACGTCGTTGGGGCACACATGAAGACACCCCACGCCACCCTTTTCTATCAGCGGACGTTACTTGTGTCTTTTCTTGTCGGAGATTGCTCCATTATATAATGTTGTTCACCCTAACCCTTTTTGGGATGCCCTCATCGTCGTCTGCCTTGCACATTTCCGTGCATAATCGTATTTGCAAGACTATTTGATCTCGATATGTGACCGTACCAAGCGAGTTTCCTTCTTTTGACATATGCCAAGCGCTCTTCAAAAGGCCATATTTATGTTGTAATTCTTTTCCGTATTTCCTCATGTGTAACTCGATCTTTGTACATGATGTTTAAAAGTTATCGTAAACAATTGATCTACAATGCCTGTATCCTTCACTGAAGGTCAGCTGTAACTGGCAATGTCTCACAAGCATAGATGAATATTGACAAGACCAAATGCAGCGAGACAGTGTAGCAAGTGCAAATTGCTGTTCGCGCGGTTTAGCATAAAGCATGACCCCCACATTGGTACGAAACTGTTGAACGTGAAGTGCAAATGTTACTGCCACAACACACCAATGTCTTCTACGCTGCAAGTTCTGGTGCACTGATCAAGCGATTGCATAAGTGTATCAAAATATGTTGAGAAACAAGGACCAATGTGAGTGCAATAAAAAATGGTGTTTTAAATTTGTATATTACATAGTTCTTTTTGTCGCTCTTTGTAATCTCTTCACTGACCTCTTCACTGAAATGTTCACTGACCTATCGCCGTATAATGTGATATGACAAATCAGCACTGTTATTTTCTGATAGAGTTAGTTTCTATGTTATCTATGAGCATAGCGATGATTAGATAAAAGTGTTCTAAAGTATGAAGGTTAAAGTGGGTCATTTGCTGCAGTTGTTAGGCTATACGTCGAAAGCCATATTACTCTAGGCGGTAGGTGGTAGGGGGTAGGTGGTAGGTGGTAGGGGGTAGGCGGTAGGCGGTAGGCGGTAGGTGGTAGGTGGTAGGCGGTAGGTGGTAGGCGGTAGGCGGTAGGTGGTAGGCGGTAGTGATGCTAAACACTCAATCAATGCTTTGGAAACGTTGGTAGATGATATCCGCGTAGGAAAATATCGCATCTCGCACCAAACATGCATGAGCAAAATTATGACAGAGTCCCTGGCTGAAATACAATGGTGTATCTCCGATTTGACCTAACCAAGAGGTGCGTTGACACCTGCGGGGCTGGAGCATGAATAACAGTGTCGCCTTTCATCGTTGATGTCCACGGTTTGCGTAAAAACTAGTGGGCGAGGGCGTTCACACCAATGAGGTCCACATACTAAAATTAGGCTAATCGTCGACGGTTTAGTATGGTGAATGTTCTGGAAGCATTCCCGTCGAGTAACTCATAGTTCGCTACCCTGCCATTCCTGTCGATCCAAAGAATACATCTCTGACTGTGCAGTGGAAGTCTTCAATGCGATTTACGATTTGGTAAGCTGGAAGAAATGACTACATCATCAGTGCGTATCGAAAATTAAAGCTTCAAGTCTTAAGGAATATGTGTGGACCTATAGATAATCAATAACTAAAATAACGTTGTGCTCGTGCGGTTCAAAAAGTAAACGAATGAAACAGACTCCTTGGACTCATTCTAAAAAAACACTGGAGGACAAACCTACACATTATGCAAGAATATGTAAATACAATGGATACTTCGGACGTCGCACTGGCAATGGATAACTTACAACGGTTAGCGGCAAGAACAGTAAACAATCAACTTGATGGGAACAGCCATGTCTCGATAACTTTATATATTTGTCAAATGGGGCAAATAAAAATAACAGATATGCACCCAAGCTAAATTTTGGACGAGCAAACTGGACCCTCTTTAGGTAAAAAGTCAATCAATTGTGTTAAAAAATATTCCAAGTCAAAAATGTAAACAATAACGTTACCAACATGACGCTGAAGCTATCATCCATGTTGCTCAGAAATCAATCCCCCGTCGAAAATTGAGGACAAAAAAAACAGCAACCTATAAAACCTACTGGAGCGACACAAGAGCAAAGTAAGGCAAGAGACACAATGGACAAAAAATCATTAACCAGTAAACATAGCGAAACACAAAATAATTTAAAAAACACGTTCACAGAGCACAATAATGAATGAGATCCAAAGAAGCCGATATGAAAAGGCTGAAGGTCTAAACATGGAGATGAATATATGTAAACACTAGAACCTCAAAAACGTTATAAATAAAGAAGCAAGAGAGAGCTATGAGTAATTTAGGAAAACAAGAAATATCACACATGGAAAATGGTAGCTAACTTCTGGGCTCAATATTTGGAAAGGAGAGCAATGACACGAGAACGCAAACTAGAAGCTAACAAGAGTGGACACGAGAATGCAAACTAGAAGCTAACAAGAGTGGACACGAGAACGCAAACTAGAAGCTAACAAGAGTGGACACGAGAATGCAAACTAGAAGCTAACAAGAGTGGACACGAGAACGCAAACTAGAAGCTAACAAGAGTGGACACGAGAATGCAAACTAGAAGCTAACAAAAGTGGACACGATAATGCAAACTAGAAGCTAACAAGAGTGGACACGAGAACGCAAACTAGAAGCTAACAAGAGTGGACACGAGAATGCAAACTAGAAGCTAACAAGAGTGGACACGAGAACGCAAACTAGAAGCTAACAAGAGTGGACACGAGAATGCAAACTAGAAGCTAACAAGAGTGGACACGAGAATGCAGAATGCAGATCCCTGTATGAAGTCATCATTCAGCATGCGATAGATACATGCCGCTATACATAAACTCAACAGCAAGAAAGGTAAAAAAAAATTGATATCACAAAAGAAATGATTTTAAAATTACACCAAGCAGCAAGGAGAAATCTATGCTCAATATTAAACCAAACATGAGGCACGGGTAAGATCCCAGACCACAAAAAATGAAAAACCTCAGTAATATGATCTTTTAAAAAATGTTGGTAATCTCAAAAATGAAGAAGAATGTAAACATAAAGACATGACAGTTTTACAAACAGGAGAAAGAAAATACTTAGCAAAAATATGTGGAGGTACTGAGTGGGATATGTTGAACATCGCCCAGAGATGTTTACAGAACAATTCACGCTTTGCGGTTGAGAGATGAGCAATATAGTCCGTGTACAGTGGTTAATGACAAAGAGGGACACTCACTCTATGAACCTGAGAGGATAAGAGATAGATGGGACGAGCATTTCACAGACTTAATTATACCAAGAGCACAAGCAGGTATATAATCTGTGAAATATCCTTCATTGGAACAAATCCTGAAACATATTGAGCAGAGCGACAGATTGATACTCGATCAAGAAGTCAGAGCCGCAATTAGAAGAAGTCCTAACTACAGGGCCCCAGGTGTAGACAACATATTAGCAGATGCCATAAATGCTTAGACATCTTGCCAACCCTCATGAATATTCTCTCAATGAAATGTTGTTTGCTGATGATCAGTTCATTTTTCATCAAAATGGGGAAGACCTTCAACACCACCTCGACTATCTCCAATTCTCTTATGACGAATATGACATGAATATCAGCACAGGCAAAACATATGGTATGTTGATTTAACGTAAACAATTGCAGATATGTTTCCGCATCAGTATGTATTATGTTAAGTGATGACGACAGAAAGATTGCACGTATAATTCAAAAATCGAACAGGGTCCTCTGTCAAATTGCACCCATTTTGAAACACCCTAGAGAGCTTCTTTCAACTACGAGGTGGCTGATAAATATGATATTTAATCCTACATTGTGTTACCAATGCCAGTCTTGGTCCTTACTAGAAACCCAGAAGAGTAATATTCAGAGCTGTGCGTTGCGATGTGTGAGAAGTGCAGCTGGAAAGACAATCCGTGGCCTAATCCGCAACACCACCGAGTTGGAACAACCCCAGTTAATGCCGACATTGACTCTGAACAAATCAAGTGATATGGTCATTTAGTCAGAATGCAGTTTGACCAGCCTGCAAGAGCATATCATATGTAGATCACTGGTTCATGGTCAAGAGGCAGACCTCGACGTCGATGAATCGAGGGTGTTTCTGACATTCTCAGAACGTTATATCTAACAGACAGCAGAATTCTTCAACTTGGTGATAACATTACACCTCATTACACCTCTTTGCGACGCCGTAGGGCAAGAGCATTAGAACAACAGAATAAGTAAATACAGACAATACTTCGACATAAATCAACTACCAACAAGAACAGTTATTTTCACTGAATGCAAATAAATAATAGAGGCAATACAGAGAACTAACATTGAACTGCTGCTATCAGACATCAGAGAAGAACTACGCACATTTCAGTGATCCGGAACAATAGCGCCCCAATGACTGCCATCTCTCTGTAAAATAACAGGAACCGAGAGAGGTGACGCCCTGGCAACATTTGACAACAAAATGACACAATTCAAACATCGAGTTCCATACAGCGAGTTCAAGCAAGACCATCATCATAAACCAGTATATACACCCAAGGGGAGACGATATCAATACTTGCAGTTCTTAGTTCTTAGTCGACCTGTACTTCTACAGGGGAAGATGCCACTGTGCAGATCATAGCTTTGGTAAGAGCTGCATGTAGCCGTGAGAAGGATTTCCTGCTCGGCGGGCTAGGCTTGAACAGCTTAATACTTCGCTGCGTTGGTACAAACACTTACATAGGGTGGTTAACCGATGTGCGAGTTCATCTTAATAGACTCAAACACTAGAGCAAAGCAGACCGCAGTCTGTTAGGTGCCATATATGCTGCTCTAAACAAACCACCTAACCATAACCGGTGGTATGTCATGTCACACAGTTAGACGCCTCTTACGACATGTGAGTCAGTGGAGATATTCTTGTCCATGTCATTGACAAAGACCCCGGCAGACCGCTCGGTCCAGTATTAGCAGTAGAGCAGACTCGATTCACCAACTCAAATAAATCAACAAAGTGCATATTTCCCCTAAGAACTGGTCATTGCAGACTACTATACCATATATACTGACTAATGATCCGTTAGACAAACGCGTGCCCATGTAGAACAGAGGGCCAGTATCCTGAACACATTCTGCAAGAATGCCCACTAATGTAGTGAAATAAGATGTCAGACCTGGCAGGAGTGCGTCAAGCTGAAACCAAAGGCTAGGGGGCAGCCGCACCGATTTGGTGAAGACTACAAACTGCTTCATGGAGACTGTCATGCGGATATATCATGACCAACGAATAAGAAGAAAACAGATTAGTAGCTAGACAGACTGATGTATAAAGTGAAACTATGTATACAGGGGAAGCACTTATACATGAATGTAAAATGCGAACTATAGAAACCATGAACTTGCCTAAGATGTTGCAATCTGTGAAAGAGACTTGCAATTTGCGTCTGAATTTAGTTTAACATTCAATCCCGGCGAAACGAAAGACAGATTTGCTTGTAAAGTGTTTACTTTATATTATGTTGGGATATTATTGGTCAATGTTAGGTTATTGTCAGAGTTTAGATAATGTTTTATTTAACTAGAGAATATACATAATAAACTCATAAGATTATTGTAAAGCTGGAAATTACAGTGGTAAATAATGATTTCTTCTGAATGTTTAGAAACTGTATATGCACGTGGCACTTTCACTAGGCAATCTTAGCTAAATGCAGTGTGTCAGTGGACATCGTTTATTATGACTGTCGTTGTAATAACAATTAGAAAATGTTCCTATTCTAAATGGCATGTTTACCAATAATTTCGGATTACTAAAGCATTGTCATTGTTTGTAATACATTGTTCAGAATAACCAACTCCCTATATTGCAACATTATCATCTGAATGGTAAAATCAATTAGATATGCAGCCCCTGAGTAATGGATGATATTAACCAAAATAGTCAGGTAAATTAAAGAAAATAGGTGACGTTAAAATGTACAATAATTATTACAAAAAAATGTGGGTCAGGTTGACGCAGTTAACAGAGGCAGACCTCGACGTCGATGAATCGAGGGTGTTTCTGACATTCTCAGAACGTTATATCTAACGACAGCACAATTCTTCAACTTGGTGATAACATTACACCTCATTACACCTCTTTGCGACGCCGTAGGGCAAGAGCATTAGAACAACAGAATAAGTAAATACATCAAACGAATAGTTCATGTGTATAATTCCACCAGACTGAACAACAATGTACGTTTATTAAAGAAGAAAGAGACACTCACTGAATTATTAATATTCTAAAACATATCAGTTCTATACAATGTCATCATCCGATGAAGCCATCGGTATAAGTGACCAGACCAGACTTATATATTCATGGGTTATATATGGTGTTGTGAGCCAGATAATCAATTTGTTTGGTATCGTCACTAACATTATTAACATCATATGTTTCGTGAAGCAAGGTTTCGATGATTCGGTGAACATCAGTTTGTTAGGTATGTCATTATTATAACTATACGTGGATACCCTGTTTGAGGTATATGTTCCAGTATTTATTTATTGGGCATTGTTCACTCACATGTGAAAAGAAAATTATCATCATTGTATTACCATCCACGAAGGAGGAATGCTGCTTTAGCATGCACCATAATTCAGCATGCCGACTATTTTTTAAACTCTCCTCCCCCTACTCTTGTGTTGTTAAATGGTGATAACAAAGCGTATATCTTACAGTTAATGAAGAATGCAAAACAAGAACGTGTAACACGTTACGAAATAAAGACCACTTGATCTTGCAGTTCCATGCAGTGTGCAGGCTATATTTTTTTAGTCTTCACTTACCCTCATCCTATTTGTTTGTTTTGAAGAAGAAAAATAAACAATCGTTTACGATGCAGTGGGTGATGAACGCATACCGCTAGGGTTAGGAGTCCGGTACCAAACCACTCGGCTAACGACTCCGAATTAGTAACAACCACAGAATAGAATAAAGTGGGAACGATCACTTTTGATCCATATCATACCAGACGTAGGGAATGATGTACTGGATGCTGTATATTAATAGTTACAGGCTTTTTTGTTTAAACAAGCAGGAGAGACTAGTCGTCACCCGTATCGCATTATATCCAATACATGTTAGCAAGAATACACGATAGAATACACGTCGATTAATTATATCTATAATTCATGTTCTTGTTTCTAAAATGCCAGATACAAGTTAGCACAAAGACATCCAGGCTATCAAATCATGCTTCTAGCTCTGTTCGTATCATGCATCTTGGAGTAGAAGACTTGTATTCATCATTTTCAACTATCTGATATTGTGGTCTTTGGCTGATGGGGTGGGTGGGGGGAATTTTGATATTTCAAAGAGTACATATAACGTCTCTTCAATGTGCAGAACAGCCTGGCCCTTGAACTGACAAGACGTCGCCTCGCTGGCTGGGCACTCTTCTCGTACAGTAACACGATCCTAAACGGTGGCAAGATCAGAACAAGCGATCCTTTCTCGTAAACCTCACTGTGTTCCCCGCTATGTGCCAGGTTGCTGAGACAGAAGCATAAACAAAATCATTGTAGGACACATGGGAAGTTACCCAGACCTCATTAGAGAAACTATTGAGCGAAATCATTCTTAGGAACCAGCGTGTGCACAATCTCCACAATTCTTACTTACGCAAGTGTCCTTCGTGAGTGATCTGGTAATCTATCAAAATACGACCAAACGTTGATGAGCAGGTCGCATATTGCGACCCAACAGGGGTTTATGGAACACGACGACAGCAATCTGGAACTCACCACACCATCCTCCTCCGCCACTCACCCCCCCCCCCCCCCAACCCCTACCCCCCCCAAAATATAGTAAGAAAGGTCTGCATGAAAGACCTACAATGTGTTGTTCAGAATCACTTGCTGTACGGAACAGCATCCAATGCGTCTCATGAGTGATGTTTACCACCCACTTGGCTTCTGCGCTCCAATAGAGGGTTCACAAAAGTCATAGTTGGGACCCGCAGCTACGCTGAGGAACGGATCTTCAAGATCGAGATCTTACATTTGAGATGACGTAATTATGTGTATGATACAATATTTACGGTTTTCACAAGCAATGAATCTGCATATACGCTAGTGAATAGCATTATTGCCAAATTTAAATGTTTCTTCCAACAAGTATTTATATAGGTAAAGACACTTTGTGTATAGCTACTTACTTGGCTTCTCATGGGTAATAGTGGTATCAAAGTAAATGTAATGAAAATAAATGGCTCAACATCTACGATGGTCAAATCGTATTTGGATGAAAGCATGTCGTTGTTGTTGTTGTTGTTGTTGTTGTTCTTGAATGTCCACGACTAATAAGTTTGCTGGTGTGTGCATCCTGAAAAAGACGTTGTTGTCGTCTATTGGAGTTTTCCTCACATCCAGAACGTACTAATGAAAGTGAGCCAGTCATCCAGGCTGTTGTGTTGCTGTGAATCACTTTATTTGCGTGTCGCTAACTACTACTGGGATCACGTCAATCAACACATTTATAGCCATATGGCATGATACAGAATGCTTTCAGGGAAAACATTTTACTAAATGAAACGAATTGCAGAAAACAAAATCAAATGAAAAAAAACACAATATGTTCACATAATTTTACAACCTTGCTTAACACTAAATAGCCGTTGTAGGTATACTCTATGAGTATATGCACATAACTGGCTGCGAGTGGTCTGCCGGGGTCTTTGTGTATGACAAGAACAATAATGACACCACTGCCTTACATAAATATTGACGTAAAACGCGACTAACTGCGTGACATAACATAACACCGGACATAATTAAAGGGTTTGTTTAGAACAGCAGCGATGGCGTCAAACAGGTTGCATGACTTCTTCGCTCTAGTGTTTGAATCTATTAGAATGGACTCGCACATCGATTAACCACCATACATAAGATCTTGTTCCAACACAGCTGAGTATTCCGTTGATCGAGAATAGCCCAATACATTCATCTTATACCAGAGCTGAGGCCTGTACAGGGTCATTTGTTCTTGCAGATGTACACGTCGACTAAAAACTAAGAACTAAAATGTCCCTTGACACATAGCTCAGAAAATCGTATTTTAAATAGTAATCGATGAACTGCTACCACATTGTTCTAGATTCCTTTTAAATGAGACATCTGGAAAAAGGGTGAGAGGTAGACCGATGAAAAGGTAGACAACGTACATGTGAAATGCTGCAAATTGGGGGTAAATGTTACTCTAGCCACAAGAGAGGCGAAAGACAAATACATGCCACAACACTGGGCTACAACCCGTTAGAAAGTGAGACGACAAAAGAAAGAATAAAAAGAATGAACGATTATATACAGTGTATGAGACTTCATGTATATTTTTGACACTATGTATTGCTATCTTCTGATCCAGGTCTGTCATTGTCTGACCTAGGCAGTCTTATTTCCATGGTTTGGTCGTGCATTTGTGTAACTCCGCCAGTTTTGGCAGCTGACTTGCCGTTCGACCCCATAGAGGTTGTTTACCTGACATCATCAATGGTGCATCTGTCTTTCACTCGAGTCAGCAGTTGTATAACGGCTATGATTACGTTGGAGAGATGTGTGTGCATAACTGCTCCCTTTAAGGTTTGAATGCATTGCTTGCTTTAACACGTATTTTTTGTTGTCGTAAAATGTGGTTGATTCACTTGCACTTGCATATTCACTCTTACGTTTCACTATGACGGTGTATTCAGTCCTGACAAGCACCATTTCGTACTGTCATTAGCATCCATGGCAACAATTAAAAGGTTCTACATTTCTAACATTTCTTATTTCGGGAATTATGTAATTGATTTCAAATATGCATGTGATTCTTCATGAACATCAGATATCCGGAATGCCAAATGAGCTGTATTTCAAACCAAAGAGTGTACACTAATGTGAGCATAATGGTGGTATTTTTATGGAGTATGTGCAGGATCCAGTGGTACAGTAGATACATATAAAGCGTAAGAAAACATGCATACATATGATTCCGATACCGATATTGAACAAACGCAAGAACGGAATAAACATTATGCCAAGCTATGCTTATCATAGAAGAAATAAATTAATGAAAGAATATCACTGGTTTCATGACATGTTAACTCTTGCAATGGCTGATCATACGTCTTTACGCTGCTCATGGGTGAGTAACAATAGACAGTGTATTAATGTTCTCTCCTCTGACTTATTCATTTAGTTAAAGCAATATACCCACACTTTTAAAGTTCTTCAAACTGTATGTGGATCTGTAATTTGTGTTGTTATTTATTTCAGCAGGGAGTTTTTTTCTGTTATGGTGATCTGTGCAACATTTTCTACTGAACAGATATGGTGCTTCAGCAAAATTGATAATATAGAGGCCATACCTGATGTTGAAAATAAGAACATTTACATAAATACGGAAGGAAATGAAAAAAAATGTTTTATGATTCGTGCACTTCAAATATGTCGATTAAACACTGATATAACAGTTCAATTCAGTCTTTTAAGCCACGAGTACCTTGCAGTCTTACCTCAGCGTGCACATGTTGGATCTAATAGAACCGAATTTGTGACAATCTGTGAGAAAGATAGTGTAATAAAACATTAAACAAGCGGTATCAAGATGCTGAGCAGTGCATGAGCTGCAGTGGTCAGCGACCAAAAGCTGACTGCTAGCGTCAGGGCCAGCGAAGCGGAGCGTCAAGACCCTTCTCCACCTCCACGCGGTGATCCTGGATAATAGGCTGCAGCAGGGCTGACTGGCTAAGAAGAAGGGATCGAATAGAGAATGCTAACCCGGGATTTTAAAAAATACATGCTGAAGTCGGATGTGTTGGACCGAAAGGTGCAAATATCACATTCAAGATGTAAACTGCGACGCAACGAATTCCGTTCTCCGGACTACATTCTTCTACTTAAGCCCTTTCAAGATTTGGTAGCGGGAAATTGAGAACGAAGCCAAGCATATGACAAACAACAGTTGGTAGAATGTTGCACAACAAAGTGGACTTGAGAACAATGTGTGCCTGCTTGGTTACACGTCTCCCCAGTATCTGCTAATCTGAGAACAAATCAATCTGCAGGAAAAGTGATGGTGGTCCTCTAATTTTTTACGCCAAATGTGTCCTTTTAAAATATTAGATTTATCCTGGCAATGCGATTAATACACAGCTATATTCATATTTCCTCAACTAAAAGAAATAATGTAACCAGAAAACGAAGGATAACACGCACTCAATATATTTCCCTCAAGACAGCGCGACCATCAACAGAGCCTGTATTGAGTATCAAGCAGCTACATATTTGAATATTCATTTTGCTCTACAGTCAGAAAATGCTCGAGATTTTGGACCATCAAAATAGTTTTCCTTTCCTAAATTAGAAATAAATATTTCAAATGACAATGTTTTAATAGGGATGAAAGAGTAAAACAAACTGCTACCTGATAACTGTTTAATTTATGTTTAACATTATGTTTTGTTTCCCAAAGTATTTTCAAGGTAGCGTGCAGAAGTGTGTCTCTGCAATTGAGCAATCTAGCAAGTTGTGCCTCTATGACAATATGTTCATGGTAGGGTAACGATTTACGGCCAGCTTTTTGCATGTGTAGTGTCGGTTGTCCTTGAAGAAAGTCATTCGGCGTAACATGTGTTTTGTTTCAGCTGGGTACAAGAGTCACACTGTTACGTCTGATTAAATGTAGTGTTATAGAACTTGCTATTCACGATAAAGGTAAGGGGTTCATCATTTACGGCGGTCATGCCCTGTTGACCCAGCTGTAAATGAGTACCTTGCAAACGACCGTGGAAGTAAAAGGCAGCGAGGACATGAGCTGGCCACTCTAGTTCATACACGTTGTGACTTTGTAAACTGACTAACAACTTCAATTATCATTAAATTAGTTTTGTTTACAATGTGCTGGAATGATATGATTATATAATAATTTAAAATAGATGACGTATTCAAGGTAAACCTATTTATTTTTATTCAGGTAAAAGACATCATTACTCCAAAACGAACGACTGTGGTCACCCTCATCGTATTCATCCTCTTCTTCTGTAGTGGTACCCCAATTTACTCTGTGTTTAGTTTGGACATGAAATATTCTCCATTAAGAAACAAGACTCTTGTAGGACTTATTTCTACCTCGAATCCTCAGCAAATTCAGATGATTTCTTATGTAATTAACAGCTTTGCCATTCCTTGCGGTGCATTTGTGATCATCGTTGTCTGCACGACAATCATTTCATTTAATCTGTGGAGCAAATCAAAATGGAGAAAGAAATCAATTTCCACTGCGCAAGAAGACAGAGTTTCCATCCGCAACCAGAAAGCAGCGAAGATGGTAGTCATGATTTCTTTCTTGTTCATTGCATGTTTTGTTCCAGTGTGTATCCTTATCTTAGCAATGACTGTCCTACCTGAGCTGTCACTAAACGGGAAGTACATGAACATATCAATAATTATATGCGGGTGCGGCTATACAATGGAGAGTATAAATTCGTCAATGAATATCTTTATTTATTATCACATGAGCAGTAAATACAGACGTACATTTTTCACTCATGTATTCAGAGGGAGATCGGCATTGAATTACCAGACAAGTTATGACGGCGATGTTAAGAGGACATAATTAAACAATACATTTGGCAATGTCAGGATGACATATGTTGATCAATATTGTTTGTACGTTCATTTTAAAAACTGTTAACCATGCACATTAAACACACTGCTTACACATTCCTGGGGAAGTTAACGAAACCGTATATGCCAGATGAAATGAGTTCTTCCCTTTCGCCGATTTTTCTTTGTTAGTGCGTTTGTGTGAATTTTTTGAAATTCTAAAAGACGCCGACGAAGGTGGATCTCTGCAATGTTTGCTCTGTAGTGCAGTTGTGGCGGGCGGTCTTTAGCAGACACACACATATGAGAATATCATTGTAAATCGTTGTATACATGACAAAACATATATAACACAACCTGTTTCAAGGAGCAGAGCGTGAAGATAACATGGAATTCAAAGCCAGTATGTTCCACCTCATATATATATATATATTTATTTATATATATATATATTATATATATATATATATATATATATATATATATATATATATATATATATATATATATATATATATATATATATATATATCAGAAGAAGACTAGCCATGGCAATGCAGAGACTGAACAGCCTGAAGAAATTATGGCTGAATGCCAACAACATGATAACAGTAAAAGTCTTGAGAGCCTGTGTTTTTCCTGTGGCAGCTTATGGCTGCAAGTCATGGAGTACCAAAACTTCCAGACAAGGAATCGCATCTTTCCAGTTAAAACGTTACCGAAAGATTATCAGAATACCCTGGACAGAGAAAATGACGAATGTAGACATTTAAAAAGAGTTGAGAATTGAGGAGTACTGGTTTATTAGTTCCATAGTGGCTAGAAAATATAAATACTTTAGTCACATCAAGAGACACAACGGTCTCGAAAGAACAATGATGAAAGGTATGGTGCCAGGCTAAAAGAGGAAGAGGTAGACCAACAAGACCATGGCACCACGATATCCATGAATGCCTGGATATGACTGGCGGAGGCTGGAATTTTGGCAGGGGAACGAGATTCTTTCGGACAGACAGTGATGGGAGCGATGAATTAGGGACATCCTTCATCATGATGAAGATATATATATATATATATATATATATATATATATATATATATATATATATATATATATGTATATATATATTTATATTTATGTATATATATATATATATATAAATATATATATTAATATATATTAATATCTGATAAGGCATATCATATAAGGTTCAGATTGTAGACAGATGGGCAGACCACTTCTGCAAAATACTAAACCATTCATCGTCCATAAACGGGCGAACCGGCGAATGCCGCATGTGGAACTGAACCTGGCGTTGGATGAAGTAATCACTGAGGAGAACGTCGACAGGGCAATCAGTTCGCTATCTATTGAAAAAGCTCCAGGAGCGGATGCATAACCAGCAGAGGTATAAAAGACAGCTGACCCATCCCTCACCAGAAGGATCACTGAACTCTTCTGTCACATGTGGGCTGAAGGAAAAATTCTGCAGGGGCTGAAGGAGGCCTAAATCGTTCACCTGTACAAAAGAAAAGGCAACCGTCATGAATGCGACAATCATAGTGGAATATCGCTACTCTCCGTAGCAGGCAAGATCCTACCGCGTTATCTGCTAAACAGGCTCAACAAATACTTTGAACAAAGCTACCACCTCCCAGAAAGCCAATTTTGATTCAGAGCCGGGATAGGAACGGTGGACATGATTTTTGACGCTCGCTAAGTACAAGAGAAGTGCTGGGAACAAAATCAGGCCTTGTACACCACATTTATTCGTTTGACAAAGGCATTTTATACTGTAAACAGAAAAGAGCTGTGGATGATAATGTCCAAGTTTGGCTGCCCTAACAAGATCATTACTATGGTGAAACAGCTACACGAAGGCATGTGTGCTCGTGTACTGGACAGCAGTGCCATCTCTAAAACGTTTCTAGTATAAAACGGAGTAAAACAAAGATGTGTACTCACCCGGACCTTGTTCAGCATGATGTTCGCGGCCACAATGACAGACGCCTTCAGATCACTGGAAATACCCATAAAGTACCGCACAGATGGCACGTTACTCAATCCCAGAAGAATGAAGACCAAAACCAAAGTGGCTGGCGACGTAATCAGGGAACTTGTATTTGCTGACGACTGCACTCTAATGAGAAACTCAGAACTGAACATGCAGGTTTGGGTGAACCGGTTCTCTGCCGCATGCGAAAATTTTGGCCTGACCATAAATGCTAAAAAAACATAGGTCATGTACCAACCAGCACCAGGCAAGCCGTACCAAAAACCAGAGACTACAGTCAGCCGGCAGACGCTGAGTGTCGTAGACAAATTCACATATCTGGGCAGCACGCTGTGGAGATATGTCAGCCTAGACGATGAGGTGCCAAGCAGAATAGCAAAGGTCATCACAGCTTTTGGTAGAATTCGCTCAGGGGTCTGGGCAGGTCGTAGCATCAGCGTCAAGACCAAATTCAAAGTGTACCGTGCAACCATCATTCCAACCCTACTATACGCTTGCGAAAGCTGGACTGTATACTCTAGACATGCAAGGAGGTTAACCCCTTCCACACAGGTTGCCTGAAGCGAATATTCCACATCCGATGGCAAGATTGTGTCACTGACATCGAGGTTCTCTGGAGGGCTAACATGCCCAGCATCCATGCACTGCTAGAAAAAGCAACGACTAGGATGGGGCGGACACCTCGTCCGTATGTCAGACGAGCGGCACCCAAAGAAGCTTCTCTACGGCGAGCTGAGAGAGGGATGGTGCGAGAGAGGGCGCCAAAGGAAACGATTTAAAGACGGTCTGAAGGACTCACTAACACGTTTCCAAATAGACATTGACATCTTCGACTGTCTTACGTAAAACAGATCGGACTGGAAAAGCGCAGTCAAATCGGGTGTAGCTACCGGCGAAGACGACCATGTTGTGAAAGCCGGGAGCAGACGCGATACCCAGAAATCCCGAACAGCGGGAACACCAACCTTCACCTTCTACAATTCTTGTGTGCCCAAAATGTAGCATATGTTTTCGTGCCCGCATTGGCCTGTTCAGCCACAGGCGAACCAACACCCAACAGGGAAATCTGTGACAAGAATGATATCGGCGGTCCTCATCGACAACGACGGACAGTTATTAATTAATTAATATAAATATATATATATATATATATATATATATATATATATATATATATATAAAAATATATATATGTGTATGTATGTGTGTGTGTGTGTGTACATGCAATAAGGTATGTCTATTTCATACTTGTCTTGAACACAGCGTGCTTAGGGTGAAACGTCCGTTTCACACTCCCAACTTGCTTGCTTCAAATCATGCCCGAGACTATTCTGCCAGAAAATGGTTCTTTTTAACGGTGGTAGAGTTCCTCCACGTACAGAGAGATTATACAGAAATGACGATAAAGGAGCATCCACTAGGGACAAAGAGCTGGTAACACGAAGACAAGGCATGAACTATTTTATCCAGGATAAAAGCGGCAAGTGCGTTATTGAGGGCAATGACGTGCTGGTATGATAGACAGAATACTGTTCCGAGTTAGACAACTATGAGGGACCGAACGAACCGGAGAAAACAATCCCTTCAACAACACCAACAACAATAGAGCATAACCAACTGAAAAAATAGGAAGAGGTAGCATCATCGGTTAGGACATTGAGAAGAGGGAATGCGGCTGGCGTGGACAATATACCAGCAGAGCTCTTACAGACAGGCGGAGAGGTAGTGGTGAATGGTCTGACACACATCAGCAACAAAATATGGGCAACAGGAAACTGGCCGGACTAATGGACAAAATCAATGATGGTTATACCGTTATCTTAGTCTGGAAACCATATGTTGTACCAACAATACATAACAATAAGCCTCATCAGCGACCCTAGCAAGGCCATTCTTAGATTAATCCTCAACCAATTGAAACCCCAATCAAAGAACATCATTACTGAGAAGCAAGCAGATTTCAGACGGAAGAAGCACTACAGAACATATGCAAACACATACAAAACAGAAAGAACAACCTGGTCTACATTCTGGCGTGACAGTCGACATGAGATAGAAGACAATCCATTATCCATGCGAAAGTAGTGACGGTTAAGACAGGATCAACTGCCCGACGCCATTTTGATCGGAAGTCCAACAGTTTACCACATCTGAAGCATGTTCATCATACAGTACGAACATAAAATCTGCCTAGTTTACATAGATTGTCTGGAAAGAAAGTCGAATCCTTTACTTCTTCTACTATACTGTTCAAATTTCTCCAATCTGTTGTAACTAGGTCTTTGTCTCGACTGGTTTGGGGAATAGCTATTAGTCGATGACCGGTCGAGTCGGTGTACGTGTTGAGGATTTAAGGCTGACAATGTTAACGTGATGAGGAAGCCAGTCTGACGCTCATCTTGCATGGCATCACCCTTAACTACATGCCAAGCACATCTACCTTCATGGACCTGTTTCTACTTTCTGATCCCTGACCACACTATGACAAAACATATGCAAATATCAGTTTAACAGAATTAACACATAAACAACAAACATCAAACAAACTAAACAGTTAAACATCATCCACATGTCATGAACAGCGTATCCCCCAGCGATTTGAATACATTATACTTTGGAAAGTTAGTCAACCCTAAATCCAAGGAAGCAGGTTCGGTATCATATATTCGTATTCCAACGGTACTGCAAGACGCAGAGACTCCGAGAAATGTGGGGGATCGATGGCAGTAAATTAAATCGGCATGCCATTATTCTTGAAGGGAGGTTATGGAGGAAAACGTTTCGCTAACACAGTGCATGGATGTCAGTGGAAACTTTTATAAAAATTCAAATACAAGTTTTTGCATAAAGCTGAGTTAAACATTTGCAATATACAAGACAATATTACGTTGGCCCTTTGATTTTGCAGCGCTGCGTCATACTGAAGTTAACACGAACATCAAAACTGACAAAAGGCGGTACACGAGCTTCTATAATGACCGTCTTCGACGGACCTGTTGGGTAGGCATTGAATAAACGGAAATAATTCTAGCTATCAATTGTAATGGACATGTTGGCAGAGAGAATAATATAGTCACACTCCGACTAAAAGATGGAAAGGCGACCTGCCATGTTTGTTTCTCAGTGGATATGATTAACGCAGACGAAGCTATCTCTGAGAAGGTATTTTAAAATATGATTGATCACTTTTGGGAAACATAAGAAATACCAGCAGATTGTAGAGGTTATGCGGTAAAATTGCTAAAGAATGTCAATTTACAACTGAGTACAAAATACAAATGAAAAATGTTAGTGCCGGTTTCCGGTAAGATCTTGACAAGAATTATACTGGACATATTAAATGCATCCATTGCCACTGGTCTTAGGGACGAGCTTTCAGGTCTTCGAGTGAATAAATCATGACTGATAGCCAATGGTGAAGAATAGATGTGCACTAGTGATAGAATGACACTTTGCCAGGGTGCCATCATAACCTTAGTCAAGGAATGCAGATAATAGGGCGACGGGAGAGCATAGTTCTAGGCGAATCAACTGACAACTGAGAACATGCAGGACAGTAATGCCATCATATACATCTACGAATCGATTTTGCGCAGCAAGACATCAGGCTGGGGATTTTCTGCTAAAGTAAATAGACAGCAGGTTGCTGAGCAGAGTGGGTCATACATAATAACAACCTCCAGTTTGAGAATGGAGACGGAAAAAGTGACGTCAGCTTTAAGATAGCAATCGTGACTGACACACTCGCTGTACGTCAGAAGATTCATAAGGGATGGCTGTAGTACAAGTTGATAGCAGCTGTTGAGGCCTAAAACCTCCAAAGGTTGACATAGGTCTACTGTCCTGGTCAAGACGGTATTCAGGTCAGCGACAGAGCTGACATCTTGGCCGACATGCTAACATTATGTGCACATAATTGATGGATATGAGTGACATTTTGAAATACATTAACGACCGTCTCTTCGATGAGTACATCGAAATAGATGAACCAGCAGCCTACCGAATGCAAAGTGTCGACATTAAATTATGTGTAAGTGGAGTAGGATGCATTAGAGGACGGAGCAGGAGAGTGTACAACCTGAAAGCTATTGAGATTCTCAGCAGAAAAACATGTCATAGTGTCGCAACGAATGGAATGACATGCATCTATTTTTTTTTTACTTTCTTGACTACGAGCAGGCTTTCGACAGTTTTTATGGGAAGCCCATATGAAAAGAATTGCTAGGCTACTATGATATACCTCGAACATTGTCTACAATATGATTCAGCAGACTCGCGACAGTATGCAATGTAGGAAAATGCGAAGGTCAAATGTCTCTCCCATTCGCGATAAAGACTATGGACTGGATCATTAAGAACAAATTAATTTTGCTCTACAGTTCGGAGATGTCACGGACTGCAAAAAAAGTTAACATTTAGAGTGCATGAATTTGTAAGGGGCTGGCTGCCTGCGCGAAATGTAAGTTTAAAGTTCTATGACAAGGTCACAAATGTGGCGTATGTCCAACCAAATGTCCAGTAACGATTTACAGTCAGCACTTTGAACAGAAGCTAAGAATATGTGGAGGATCATTAGAAGACCAACACATTCATTATGAAGAAAACTGTAACATACATGTGACACAAGTAAGCTAAAATAATAACACGTCTCTAAAGCACCGATGTGAATGCTGTCGTCCGTGAGAAAAACGATGAAATATTCGAAATAGTGGTAATGTGATTTTGGTTTTTTCTCAAATACAGAGCAGCACGAGCGTAGGAATAACTTCTCATGACATATGTTGTGACCTCGATACTTATCGTAGATGCCATTTAATAGACCCAGTTGTAAATGTGTAACTGGTTTTCTCCTAAATAGAAGCACGGAAACATGGAAGAAGCAACACTACGTCATACAAAGCAGATGATTGGTACAGTGAGTCTCTAGCACGTCAGCCACGACATCATTGTATTCTTTGGGGTTACATTTGTATTTATATTTGCCAAGTGACGTTTAAACAAATAAAAACTTTATATACAACACTACTGACACAGTGTGTTTGCCGACTTCCCATTCAGGATTGTCAGTTTCTGATTTAGGCAGTCTTGAGACGATGGTGTGGTCATGTATTTGCGTCACTCCTGCAGTATTAGCGGCCGATTTGCCATTCGACTCATTATATGTTGGATACTTTACATCAGGGATGCTGCATTTGTCTTTCACACGAGTCTGCAGTTGTTTAACGGCCATGATAACTGTTGAGAGATGTGTGTGTATAACTGCTCCCTTTAAGGTAGGAATGTACTACCTTTGTATGTATACGTATCGGCTTGTTTGAAAACAATCATATGATTCCATTTCTATTCATTCTTGCATTTTGCTAGCAAAACGGAAGCGAGGATGATTAGGTATTGCATGTCTGCATGAACAGTGTGCATTTCTTAGAAATACAGATGGACGATACTCTTAATGATGTTAACATCTCTATTAGATGAACAACTGATCGGCTAATATCTGGCCACCGTACAAGGCCATGGGTTACACTTTCTCTCTTTCTTCATGTAAATCCTTTTAAAGATAGTTTTCTCTCCTCTCATACACTCATATCCATGTATTTATAAGTTTGTTAATTTGTTTCTACCCTTGAGCATTCCTGAACCTACCAAATGGCAGAAAAATAACACTGTCATTCGCTATTGGTAAGTACACAAGCAATTTCAGAGTGGAGGCAGATGCACTGAGGGCGGCAGTGGAAGAAATGGGGACACATAAAGAAAATGAAAGCCATACAGTCCTGCTTACAGATGCTCTGGCCGTAGTCACACCGCTAAAAAGCCAGAAAAACACTAAGCTTAATGACTTAAGAGCAGCACTCTGCCAACTGTGCCAGCAGTCCGCACCACAAAAGGTAGTGGTACAGTGGGTCCCATCACACTGCAACATCCAAGGCAACGAGGAGGCATACAGACTGGCAAAAGAAGGTGCAAGACTACCACACACAGATACTAGTATGACGAACGAAGAGTCAAAACGGCTTATTAAAGCTAGATACATGACCAAATGGGAAACCGAACATACTGGTTACACGAAAAACGATGTCTATTACCAGTTGAACAGATGAGAGCAGGTCGTTGTCTTTAGACTTCGCACTGGCCACAATAGACTGAGGTACCACCTATTCAACAAATTGAAGATAGGTGGTACCGACGAATGCCCGTGCGGTACCGGTAAAATGACCGCTGAACATCTGCTGCAGAACTGCCCGACACACGAGGATCAGAGAGAGCAGATGTGGCCATCACCAGTGGAACTGCAAGACAAGCTCTATGGCAGTGTCGACAGCCTCAGGATGACCGCCGCTTTTCTCGAAAAAAATAATGGTTACTGTCTGACTGCGTACGAAGAAGAAGAAGAAGAAGAAGAAGTTTCTACCCTTGATGATAGCATGCGAGAACCCATTTGCTATAGTATGTATGTGTGCTACGCAGGATCATTTTCTTCTCTTAATGCGTTGTTCCAGTGGCTGTATTTGGCTCCTTTTCTAAACGTCTTCATTAAGCACATTATCGTGTCACGTTATGCCTATTATCTTCCGTATCTGTTTGTTAATGAGTTATGGGCGTCTTTGTTTTATCGCCGTGTTGGTTCTTCGTGTTTTAACTGCATACGATAGCACCAACTTGACATCGACGTATAGTGCTGTGTCTATGATGTGAATCTTCATTTATCTCAATATCCACATGTTGTTTAGTGTTAGGTATGTCGTTTTTATCTATTCAATTCTGGTCTTTGCATCTGAAAATTTGGTTTTATAATGGAATAACATGTAATATGCACACATTCAGAACAGATAAACGATAGAGCTATCATATCACACTACAACGGTACCGAGTTCAACCACCATTCTCAAGAGGATCCAGTCTACCTTGATGTTTAAGACCACATGTTCCGCTTTTAGTGAAGGAACAGCTACATCGTTGAAGTGTACTGATCATCGCATTCCATAACACGGTGATACTCAGTACAAAAACGTATAAATCACTTCATTCAGACTCCAGCCTTTTCTATGAGATTAGCTTGGTTTGTATTATTTTTATGTATTTCATCTTTAAATCAAAGTGTTTTGTTCACTTAAATACAGTACTTGTAATTAAAAACCATCCTGAAGATAAGACGTGTCCATTTGTAGTCCTAAAGATAAGTACTTTGCATGAGAATAGTTGTGTCCTCTATTGTAGTTTAGGATATTGTATGCACATTGTATTATACTATATTATGATCTGCTTATTCCTACTTATTGTTTTTCCATACCACAACAAATATAGCAAACACTAAGCTTAAGTTGACATATTTTAACCAACCGTTGCCCAGATGACCGAATTTTATCATTATCGTCCTTAAAGCAGTTACGTGCATTCGGCGCTTTTACGTCAGGTAACGAATTACATACCACATATTAACATTCTTTCTATCAAACAAACAGGGACACGTATTGCAGATGTACAAGTTTTGCTATTTTCAAAACCTCAACTTTGTGGGCTTATTAATTTGGACTGTCGTTGTTATTGTAGAATGTAACAGATGTCCCATAACTGAACATATTTTTCTCATTATAATCGAATCTAACCTATTCTTCACATTATAATCGAATCTAACCTATTTTTCTCATTATAATCGTATCTAACCTATTTTTTCTCATTATAATCGTATCTAACCTATTTTTCTCATTATAATCGTATCTAACCTATTTTTCTCATTATAATCGTATCTAACCTAATTTTCTCATTATAATCGAATCTAACCTATTTTTCTCATTATAATCGAATCTAACCTATTTTTCTCATTATAATCGTATCTAACCTATTTTTCTCATTATAATCGTATCTAACCTATTTTTCTCATTATAATCGTATCTAACCTATTTTTCTCATTATAATCGTATCTAACCTATTTTTCTCATTATAATCGAATCTAACCTATTCTTCTCATTATAATCGTATCTAACCTATTTTTCTCATTATAATCGTATCTAACCTATTTTTCTCATTATAATCGAATCTAACCTATTTTTCTCATTATAATCGAATCTAACCTATTTTTCTCATTATAATCGTATCTAACCTATTTTTCTCATTATAATCGTATCTAACCTATTTTTCTCATTATAATCGAATCTAACCTATTTTTCTCATTATAATCGTATCTAACCTATTTTTCTCATTATAATCGAATCTAACCTATTTTTCTCATTAAAGTCGTATCTAACCTATTTTTCTCATTATAATCGTATCTAACCTATTTTTCTCATTTTAATCGAATCTAACCTTTTTTTTCTCATTATAATCGTATCTAACCTATTTTTCTCATTATAATCGTATCTAACCTATTTTTCTCATTATAATCGTATATAACCTATTTTTCTCATTATAATCGTATCTAACCTATTTTTCTCATTATAATCGTATCTAACCTATTTTTACAGTTCCTAGCTGCTGAGTTTTCGCTTTTTCTTTACCTACTTGACTATTGCTGGTGATTCTGACTATCGAAGTATTTTCTCTTTTGTGTAAAATATGATCTGTCCAATTCGTCTAGATCCACTTAGTGGTAGTTTCAGTACGGGGTAGATAACCAATTGATCATAATAAGCGTCCATGTTTTTGGTTTATTTGTGAGTTGAACAGTCTATGTAAAATAGTTAGTTTAATTGTATTTTGTATTTAGAAAGTTAAGATAGTCTCGATGCATATTTGTTTTCAGGGGAGTATCTAGAGCATTGTAAAAAACAGTAATTATTGTATGTACATGTCGAACACACAGATACGTAATACAGTTGGCACCCCATCATGGAACATGTGTAGACATTTGAAAATATATTTTTAAAAATGTGCCGTCAGTACATCCAATGATTGTTATTGTAAATGCATAATTGGTATTCATGATTTCATTTACATATAGTTTTATTCGCATATATCTCAATACAGCATGAGAATGATCTATTTTAAGCGAATGCCACATGTAGATACATTATATACTTACTCTTTAAACACGTTTGGATATTCATACATTCCTCCATAATACAACTTGTGTACTAGACTATCCCCGATAAGCGTAGACGGCATTAAACAGAACTAGACTGATATTGGACCATAAACCTATAAATTAAGTACATGATATTATTAAGCATATAGAATATAATACAATAAAACAAAAAACAAAATAAATGTTGTTTCCAAATGGAATAAGGCTCAACATAGGTTCGACCTTTGTTTATGATGATGTACATTCGACAGGATCCGCGTAGCGCTCTGGCTTCGCATCTGAGTGGTCCTGCGTTCATTCCCCAGTTGAGGTGGTAATGTTTTTTTCAGACTGCAATGGCTCCCGGGTCGACCGAGCCTCAAATGGGTACCGGTTCAGTCCAGGGGGTAAAAGCGGTGAGGGAGAGGATATGGCTACCACCCTCATATAGCCGAGACTTTGAAATGTGAGATCGCTAACACCTCACACCCCTACGGCAGTAATGCTATGGGATACTTTACTTTACTTTTACATTCGACAATGATTTATTTAAGGAAAACAAATGATAAGCAGAAAAGGAACGTCATTGTACAACAATGCCTGCTTTCGTAATGCAATGTTCATTTCCCAGTATCGATACTCATTCATGGTCCATGCATCTTGCAGGATATATTTAAAGAAGCACATCTTTTGTCTACAGATACAAGTTAAGAACGAAACGACAAACTGATGCACTCGAGTATACGCATGTATTATAGCTTCCTTTATTTCTACGACAAACGTTGCACTTAGCAATGCACACATTATATAATACTTGAGGATAGATACCAGATTGATCCATTACGGAAAGTGGCACACAGCGTTGGAGAACCATTGCATTGACACTTCGAAGTAGATATAGTACTTGACAATTTTCAAACTAATATGTTTAAAATGTGTATATTTCTTTTTATTCAGGTAAAAGACATCATTACACAAACACGGACGAATGTGGTCACTATATGTGTATTCAGCAGTTTCTTCTGTAGTGTCGCCCCAATGTATTATGTGCATAGCTTGGACATCATCGTTTTTTCAAAACGGAACAAGATTCTTTTAGGTCTAACTTCTAGAGAAGATCCTCAACAGATTCAGATGATTTCTTATGTCATTAACAACTTTGCCATTCCTTGTGGTGCCTTTGCGATCATCGCAGTCTGCACGACAATAATTTCATTTAAACTGTGGAACAAATCAAAATGGAGAAAAAAATCAATTTCCACTACACAGGAAGACAAGGTTTCTAACCGAAACCAGAAGGCGGCAAAGATGGTTGTCATGACTTCGTTTTGGTTTATTGGTTGTTTTGTTCCGGTTTGTATCGTTACCTTAGCAATGGCTGTCTTACCTGAGCTGTCAATAAACGGAAAGTACGTGAACATTTCAATAATTATGTATGGACTTGGCTACACCTTGGAGAGTTTACATTCATCAATGAATATCTTCATTTATTATCACATGAGCAGTAAATACAGACGTACCTTCTTCATACATTTATGTAAAAGTACATTACAATGAGAACTCAGTACACGTTCTAACGACCAACAAATCTATAACAAACGCCTTTTTTAAGTAGTATATTATAATCATGAAACGGTGTCTTGGCCGGTATGTTTCACCTTGACACTGGGATCTGATGCTTCAAAGATATTGTGATGGGTTGTTTATAAATACGTACAGAGACAATAATGTATTCAGATTGGTTTTGTATCTATCTTTGACAATGGCTTTTCATAAAAGGACGAAATGTTGCTATGTGCACCAGTAAAGGTGATCGATTATGTCTCATTAATAGTATTTCTATTTCCATTAGTGTCACTACATGTTGCTAATTTTTAATTTATCACTTTGTGTTCTAATCGTAAAATTGTTACAGTGTAATTTATCATATTTTGAGCTATTGATTTTTCACAGATCTGCAAACAATAAAAAGGCATTTATCTACAAATAATTAATATGTCAACAACAACAAAAAACATATATTGAAGCAAATATTAAATTTTAAAAATAAGCACTCGTCTTCACATTCGATTTGAACAAAGCCAGCTCTTTACATTATCTACGTTTGTATAAAGAAGAGGTAAAAATGATCTTATCAGAATGCTAGAAAGTTCATCATCTGATCAGAATGCTAGAAAGTTCATGATCTGATCAGCATGATAGGAAGCTGATGATCTGATCAGAATGCTAGGAAGTTTATGATCTGATCAGAATGCTAGGAAGCTCATGATCTTATCAGATTACTAGAAAGTTCATATCTTAACAGAATGCTAGGAAGCTCGTGATCTGATCAGAATGCTAGAAAGTTCATGATCGTATCAGAAAGCTAGGAAGTTCATTCTGAATAACATAGCATGACTTACTGTGGGCATTACATGACTGTGTAGTGCATGCGTTCTGAGGTAACCAATCCGCTCATCACAGACTACAGGGTGAAGCGATCGTATGTTATTTGTCTTGTGACAAATATTTTGTTAAATAAGGCGTGCTACAATGAAACCCACATACTGGATTTATTACAAACATATGAAAGCAACATCAGCGGGAATTGCATGATTAAATAAAGCAATTTCTTATAAAGCAAGCCTGGTTTTGATAGAAATAGTCATCACTGACATTCAGACACACATCCGACTGCTTGTTCAATCGTCTAACGTACAATCTGTTAGTGGCAAACGTGTCATATAAAATGTGCTAACATTCTACGTGGGTCATTATTCATGTGACGAAAAACATTTCTGTCATAGACGATCTGTATAGTGACTATTCCACAGATACTGATCAGCGTGCAATCCATGTCAAGTGTAAGAAAAGCGTACAACCAGAAAGTGTATATACCCACGCTAGCGCGCGCGTGCGATCGCGCGTGAGTGTGTGTATTTGTGTATGTGTTTGTGTGTGTGCATGTCTGGCCTTATCGTGTTTTGTTACACAACATGACTCATTACAGTCGTTCTATAGTGTATGCTCCATTTCTCAAGTTCGCTTCCATTGAGATATCGTCTATATACCAACTGACTATCGTCTAACGTAAATGGTAACTTTCCAGTTGTGAAGGCGTCAACGCACGGCCCAAACACTTATCTTGCTCATCGGTTGGTGACATATACGTACACATTATTCCAAGAGTTGGTTACTTCCATATGTCAATTACACATATTTATCAGGAGCAACATATCAAATTGGTTGATCTTGTGGTACTGGGGCAAAGCATCAGTGTTGCCACCAAGATAAGTATGTATCGTTGTGTTGTGCTAGACACCCTTTGTGTACGCATTGGCAACATAGACAGTATGTGGCAAGCATGTCAGGAAACGTAATAATTTCATGTAAACTGTCTACACAGACTACTTAGGATCGATTGGCAGGATAGATTACCCAATTCATAGTCTTCAGGAGTGAAAGCCTCCCTGGCATCCATACGCTGCTGCATAGATCCTGGATCAGATTCTCTGGTTATGCTGTCAGATGATCGCTACAATTGTTGTACGGTTAGCTCACGACATGCCATCGCTAGGTAGGAGACAGAAGAAATGATACAAAGACACGCTGAAATGTTCTTTGAATAGTTTCTCGCGCATCGACATCGCTGACTGAATGAGCTTGCTTAGAACCGTTCAATGTAGTGCACTGCCATAAAACATGTTCCTCGCACCACTTCGTAGGGAACATGTGCAAATGCGCAGGAAAAGCGAGCTGCAGGAAAGGACACACTGAAAGTCGGCCCAATTACAATGCTGTTCAAGTGTACTCTACCGTCTGCTCACGCACGCTTGTCATACTCAGATTGGGCTGTCACATTACGTAACATCTGAATAAACAATTCTGACGATGTCGCCATCTTAGCTTGCGATGTGCAACTATTTCTGTTTCTGTTTCTAATAATCAACGTCACTGCACTTCGGGCATACCCATAGGTTCTCAGTCTCTCTTATCAAATTGCGTAAGGTATGGATGCTGATGGTCCCTGTAGCTCGTTGGTTGTACACGCTTCTGCGCAGCCCTATCACGCGTCCCACTCCGCTCGGACCTCGTTTAATATCGAAACTTTGCAGTCTGTGGATTGCTGCTTCATCTATTGCGGTGTCCTCATCCAGCAGGCGGTCATTGATTGATTTCAAAATTTCACTTCTGTCAATCACCAATGTGCCCATGATGGGAGCCCGTGAAGCAAAGATGTCAGCTCTGTCATTGCCCTGATCCCCAGCATGAGCAGGACAGTAGATCCAGGTCAGCGCCTGGAGGTTCGAGGCCTCAACAGCAGCTATCCACTCGTACCTAAGCCATCCTTTTTGTACTTTCTGAAGTACGGCTTTCGCGTCTCTCACGATGACTGCCTTTGTTATAGAAGTCTCAGATATTCATTTCAGTGCCGAGGTCACTGCTTCCATCTCCATTCTCATACTGGAGGTTGTTGACATGTATGTCCTACTGCGCTCAGCCACGACCTCTCCTCTCACTCTAGCCGAGAAACCCCAGCCTGATGTCCCACTGCGCACGACTGATCCGTCGGTGTATCTGACGGCGTCACTCTCCTGGGTGTTCTCAGTTATCAACTGATTTACCTCCTGCCCTGCTCTCTCATTGCTCTGTTCTCTGCATTCCTTGTCTAAGTTTATGATGACTCTCTGGTACTCTTATCATTATGTCACCAGTGTGGACCCATTCTTCCCCTTTGGCTATCGTCTCAGCTGGAGTGACATGTCCGATTGTTGTCTCAGACTGTGCCATCCATGACGACCCTCTCTTGATTCTTGATCCCTTATCTGCGATACTGCTGTGCAGAGGGTGTCGAGTATATGTGGTGACACGCATATAGGCTTTGAAGTGTCCCAATGTATGTCTGGATGTCACCGATAACAATCCCAACATGTACCGCATCATCACAATCGGGGTACAATCTGGATGCACCCCAGAACCAGACGCATACCTTCATTCTGGATGCGATCCAACCTTACACACTGTGTTTTTAATAGTGTGAGAATGCCTTTTCCGTAATCGTTGACAGACAACACGACCTGACGTTGTTCCAAGTTGGCAGCAGCCATGGTCTTCAGTGTTTCTAACCCTGTCTTGCATCTTTGTACGATGTGGTCAACATGGCAGTTATATGAAAGACTGCGATCAAATGTCACTCCGAGGTATTTCAACCTGTCACACCAGTCGATGGTGCAACCATCAAAAGTGATGCCTGGGAGTTCAGCCTTTACTATGGAATTATTCAAAGAGCACCATATAATACAGGCCTTGTTCGGATTAATCTTGGAACTTGAGTCGATGCACCACTGTGAGATTCCTTGCAAGGTTTCCTGGATGTCTTTGACCAACTCTTGCCTGTATGAGCCAGTCCTGTACGTTAGGATGTCATCGACAAATGTCAACGTTCGCCCTGTCCCTGTGGGTTGAATATTGACAATTTTTACTATGTAAAGGTTGAACAGCACCGGTGAGAGCGGAGTCCCTTGAGGCAGTACTGGACATATTCGCCTCGGTTTTGATGTCCACGATCCCACGCGTAGCGCAACTGTTCTTTCTATCGAGGCAGCTGATATCCAACTAACCAGCCACGGGTTGAAACCACACTGCTGCAGACAGGTAATTACAGTCACAAAATCGACACGGGTGTTTCTGACACTCTCAGAAAGTTTTATCCTACGACAGCACAATTCTCCAACTTGGTGATAATAAGAAATCTATGCATTACACCTCTTTGTGACGCCGTAGAGCAAGAGCAGTAGAACAACAGAAGAAGTAAAGTCAGATAATACTTCGACAGAAATCAACTACCAACAAGAACAGTTATTTTCACAGAATGCACATACATAATAGAGCCAATACAAAGAACTAACATCGAACTGCTGGTATCAGACATCAGAAAAGAACTACGCACATTTCAGTGCTCCGGAACAATAGCGCCCCAGTGACTGCCCTTTCTCTCTCTCTGTAAAATAACAGGAACCCAGAGAGCTGACGCCCTGGCAACATTTGACAACAAAATGACACAATTCAAACATCGAGTTCCATACAGCGAGTTCAAGCAAGACCATCATCATAAACCAGTATATACACGCAAGGGGAGACGATATCAATACTAGCAGTTCTTAGTTCTTAGTCGACCTGTACTTCTACAGGGGAAGATGCCACTGTGCAGATCCTAGCTATGGTAAGAGCTGGATGTAGCCGGGAGAAGGATTTCCTGCTCGGCGGGCTAGGCTCGAACAGCTTAATACTCCGCTGCGTTGGTACAAACATTTACAGAGGGTGGTTAACCGATGTGCGAGTTCATCTTAATAGACTAAAACACTAGAGCAAAGCAGACCGCAGTCTGTTAGGTGCCATATATGCTGCTCGAAATAAACAACCTTTCCATAACCGGTGGTATGCCATGTCACACAGTTAGTCGCCTCTCACGACATGCTTTATGTTAGGCAGTGGTTATACTCTTGTCCATGTCATAGACAAAGACCCCGGCAGACCATTTGGTCCAGTATTAGCAGTAGACCAGACTCGATTCACCAACTCAAATAAATCAACAAAGGACATATTTCGCCTAAGAACTGGTCATTGCTGACTACTATACCATATATACTGACTAATGATCCGTTAGACAAACGCGTGCCCATGTAGAACAGAGGGCCAGTGTCCTGAACACATTTTGCAAGATAGCCCACTTATGTAGTGAAATAAGATGTCAGACCTGGCAAGAGTGCGTCAAGCTGAGACAAAAAGCTATGGGGCAGCCGCACCGACCTAGTGAAGACTACAAACTGCTTCATAGAGACTGTCATGCAGATATATCATAACCAACGAATTCTGAAAGCAGAGAATAAGAAGAAAACAGATTAGTAGCTAGACAGACTGATGTATAAAGTGAAACTATGTATACAGGGGAAGCACTTATACATTAATGTAAAATGCGAACTATAGAAACCATGAACTTGCCTAAGATGTTGCAATCTGTGAAAGAGACTTGCAATTTGCGTCAGAGTTGCTTGTAAAGTGTTTACTTTAAATTATGTTGGGATATTATTGGTGAATGTTGGGTTATTGTCAGAGTTTAGATAATGTTTTGTCTAACTAGAGACTATACATTAGAAACTCAAGATTATTGTAAAGCTGGAAATTACAGTGTTAAATAATGATTTCTTCTGAATGTTTACAAAATATATATGCGCGTGGCACTTTTACTAGGCAATCTGATATAAATACAGTGTGTCAGTGGACATAATTTGTTTTGACTGTCGTTGTAATAAAAAATTGAAAATGTTCCTATTTTAAATGGTATTATTACCAATAATTTCGGATTACTAAAGCATTGTCATTGTTTGTAATACATTGGTCAGAATAACCAACTCCCTATATTGTAACATCATCTGAATGGCAAAATCAAATAGATATGCATTCCCCGAGTAATGGATGATATTAACCAAAATAGTCAGGTAAATTAAAGAAAATAGGTGACGTTAAAATGTACAATAATTATTTGAACAATATGGATCAGGTTGACGCAGTCAGTATTGACCTTACCAAACGAATAGTTCATTTGTATATATCCACCTGACTGAACAACAATGCACGTTTATTAAAGAAGAAAGAGACACTCACTGAATAATTAATATTCTAAAACATATCAGTTCTATACAATGTCATCATCCGAGGACGCTATCGGTATAAGTGACCAGACCAGACTTATATATTCATGGGTTATATATGGTGTTGTGAGCCAGATAATTAATTTGTTTGGTATCGTCACTAACATTATTAACATCATATGTTTCGTGAAGCAAGGTTTCGATGATTCGGTGAACATCAGTTTGTTAGGTATGTCATACTTATAACCACACGTGAACATCCTGTTTGAGGTATATGTTGCAGTATGTACTTATTGAACAAGAACCTTGTTCACTCACATGTGAAAAGAAAATACTCATCATTTATTGTATTACCATCCATGAAGGAGGAATGCTGCTTAAGCATGCACCATCATTCAGCATGCTGATTATTTGTTAAACTCCCCCCCCCCTCCTCTAATGTTGTTCAATGGTGATAACAAAGCGTATATCTTACAGTTGGTGAAGAATACAAAACAAGAACGTGGATCACGTTACAAAATAAAGACCACTTGATCTTGCAGTTCCATGCAGTGTGCAGGCTATATTGTTTTTCAGTCTTCACTTACCCTCATCCCATTTGTTTGTTTAAAAAAAAAAAAACACAAAATCGTTTACGATGCAGTGGGTGATGAACGCATACCCCTAGGGTTAGGAGACCGGTACCAAACCACTCCGCTACCGACTCCGAATTATTTTACAACCACAGAATAGAATAAAGTGGAAACGATAACTTTTGATCCATATCATACCAGACGTAGGGAATGAAGTGCTGGATACTGTATATTAATAGTTACAGGCTTTTTTGTTTAAGCCAGCAGGAGTGACTAGTCAGCACCCGTATCGCGTTATATCCAATAAATGTTAGTAAGAATACACGATAGAATACACGTCGATCAATTATATATATAATTCATGTTCTTGTTTCTAAAATGCCAGATATCAAATCATGCTGTCTAATTCTGTTCGTATCATGCATCTTGGAGTAGAAGACTTATATTCATCATTATTAACTTTCTGATACTGTAGTCCTTTGCTGATGGAGTGGGTGGGGGGGGGGGTCGGGAGTTATAATAGTTCTATGAGTACATATAACTTGTGCGGCTCTTCAATGTGCAGATCAGCTTGGCCCTTGAATTGACAAGACGTTGCCTCGCTGGCTGGGCACTCTTCTCGTCCAGTAACACGATCATGGACGCTGGAAAGATCAGAACCAGCGATCCTTTCTTGTAAACCTCACTGTGTTTCCCGCTATGTGCCAGGGTGCTGAGACAGAGGTACACACTCAATCATTGTAGTATACATTGGAAGTTACCCATGCCTCATTAGAGAAACGCTTGAGCGTAATCATTCTTAGGAACCAGCGTGTGCACAGTCTTCACAATTCTTCCTTACGCAAGTGTCCTTTCGTGAGTGATCTGGTAATCTATCAAAATAAGGCCAAATGTTGATGAGCAGGTCACATATTGCGACGCACAGTGGTTTATGGAACACGGCGACAGCAATCTGGAACTCACCACACCACCCTCATCCCCTCACCCCTCCCCATACCTCCCCCTAAAAAAATTAACGTACGAAAGGTCTGCATGGAAGACCTACAATGTGTTGTTCAGAATCGCTTGCTGTACGCAACAGCATCCAAGGCGTCTCTTGAGGAATGTTTACCACCCACTTGGCTTCTGCGCTTCAATAGATGTTTCACTGAAGTCATAGTTGGGACCCGCAGGTACGATGAGGAACGGGTCTTCAAGATCGAGATCTTACATTTGAGATCACGTAATTATTTGTATGATACAATATTTACGGTTTTCACAAGTAATGAATCTGCATATACGCTAGTGCATAGCATAATTGCCAAATGTAAATGTTTCCTTCAACAATTATTTATATAGGTACATAGACTTTGTGTATAGCTCTTTACTTGGCTTCTCATGGGTGTTAGGGGTCTCAAAGTAAATGTAATGAAGATAGGATTGGTTTGGCTTCGTTCATTCTCAATCTCCCACTACCAAACACTGAAAGGGCTTACGTAGCAGAATGTAGTCATGAGAACGTAATGCGGTGTGTCATAGTTTACAGCTTGACTGCGATATTTGCACCTTTCGGTCAAACATCATCAAGCATTTTTTGAGTAGCATTCCCTCTTCCATACCTACTCCTTAGCCAGTATGCCCTGTTGCAGCCTGTTTTCCAGGATCACCGAGTGGAAGTGTAGACGGGTCTTGGCACCTTTGGTTCGTTGGTCCTGACGCTAGCAGTCAGCCATGAGTCGCTGACCACTGCAGCTCATGCGGCGCTCAGCATCTTCATCCCACTTTTTAAATGTTTTATTACACTAGCTTTCTCACACATTGTCACCAATTCGGTTCTACTATTTTCTTCCCTCTTGCTGCATATCCAACATGTGCGGCTCAGCACTTTTATCCGTAATGAAGATAAATGGCTCAACATCGACGATGATCAAATCATAGTTGGAAGAATACATGTTGTTGTTGTTGTTGTTGTTGTTGTTGTTGTTGTTGTTGTTGTTGTTGTTGAATGTCCACGACGACTAAGTTTGCTGGTGTGTGCATCCTGAAAAAGACGTTGTGGGCGTCTATTGTAGCTTTCCTCACATCCAGAGCGTACTAATGAAAGTGAGCCAGTCATCCAGGCTGTTGTGTTGCTGTGATTCACTTTATTTTCGTGTCGCTAACTACTACTGGGATCACGTCAATCAACACATTGATAGCCATATGGCATGAAACAGAATGCTTCCAGGGAGAACTGCATGGGAGTGAGGTGAGGTCTTAGTTAGTATGTTCCTTTTATCACGACCAATATTTTCTGAACATTATCGTTTGCCTAACCGGTAGAATAAACTGGAGCATTGCAAAGGCTTCTTGAAAATATTGACATGAAAATAAACATATCTGAACATACGTTGACTATAGTAAATGCCAAGCAACATAGACAAATAAATGTATGCATTACTGAAGAAATAATCGAAATAAAATATTTAAATTTACATGTTTGATAGAAGCTATCAAAGAAGAGAACCGCAATGAAACTCGCTTTAACATCTTAGACACGCAAAGACATGAATCTACGAACATTTTATGAAATGAAACGAATTGAAGAAAACAAAATCAAATGGAAAAAAAACAATATGTTCACATAACTTTACAACCAGGCTTAACACTAAATAGGTAGGTATACTCTACGAGTGTATGTACATAACTGGCTGCGTGTCTACATTGCTCTGCTATGTTGGCTCATTTTGGATGTCGCAAGACCACGGATTTGCCGGTATATCACACTGGTCGACAACTTTCACTTCTGTTCACAGAGATTTGTAGTTTTTTTCCATCTGGACTGCTTAAATCGTTCGTTTGTGTATGATTTCTTCCTTTCGATTAACCTGGAATGGACATAGGAAATATGAAAAAAATACTACGCTTAAATTCTTGTCAAATTTCACGATTTAGTCCATGCTCAAGATGGCGCGGCGCCATGGGAGCAATCGATTTTGTTGTCGAAGAAACGGTGTTTTGTTTTAGTTTTCTTTGACAACTCTCGGACTACTAACTTTATTGCTGGATATTAATGTGCCGAAAAGGTAAACATACTAATGTGAAGAAAGTGATGCACCGAAGCATATAACACTGAATTCTTAGCGTGACCCAGATAGCGAAGCACAAACAATGAAACAGGGGTCATCCTGACCCGGGTATCTCGACATTACTCTAGAGCAGAGATCATCACGCTTTGATCAGCAGACTACACTCTTCGAAACTCAGATATACACCGTTAAGAGTATATGAGCATACATTTAATCAAGGCGGCATCGCGACTAACGAGTAAACAGTCAATTCGCAAGAACAGGGACAAGAAAAGTGGAAGAAGAAAACAGAAACGAATGCACACGGAAACAAATACCTCAACGCCCAGCACCAGAGATAACATTAAAGGGAAAGACAACCGAGAAAATGAGACAAACGCTGACATTTTACTGTCTGCATCCGAACCCATAAATAGAAGTCTTGACGATGTCTTACCTCTAAAACACGTTGGGTCCAGACTAAGGCGTGAGGAAGATTCTTCCTCTCCTCCTCCCACCCCCCCCTGACTGTAAACCAATTGCGCAACTCAAAACATCACACTACAGATCACACAATGACCACCTAATCGAGACTGGCATGGATCCCAAACTATGGCGATGACACTGGTAGGGGTCCCAAATTACAGCGGCGGAACGGGCAGAAAATTATCACGACAACTGCTCATCCAGCAGATGTTTTCGTACCCTCTTTGACCTCTTCAGCAACTTGCGCACCCATACCCAAAAGAAAAATATGTTACAAGGATGATGTCGGCTGTCCTCATCGACAACGATTGACAGCTATTATATATATATATATATATATATATATATATATATATATATATATATATATATATATATATATATATATATATATATATATATATATATATATATATATATATATATATATATATATATATATACATATATACATGTATATGAATATAAACGGCTTGAAAGATTTCGGAGATGTCCTTTGACAAATACATCAACGCCCCGACCCAACGATAACATAGAAGGGAAAGACAACCGAGACAATGAGGCGCACTGTCACCTTACAGTCTGCATCCGAATCCTTCACTTGAAGTCTTGACCGAGTGGTCTGTCGAGATCTTTGTGTATGACAAGGACAATAATGGCACCATTGCCTTAAATAGAGCATATCGTAAGAGGCGACTAACTGCGTGACATAACATAACACCGGACATGGTTTACTGGTTTGTTTTAGAACAGCAGAGATGGCGCTAAACAGGTTGCAGGTCTTCTTCGCTCTAGTGTTTGAATCTATTAGAATGGACTCGCACATCGGTTAATTACCATCCGTAAGCGGGTGTTCCAACGCAGCGGAGTATTCAACTGCTCGAGCCTTGCCAGCTAAGAAGGAAACCTTTCTCCCTGCTACATTCATCTCATACCAGAGCTAAGACCTATACATGGTCATCTGTTATTGTAGAAGTACACGTCGAATACAAACTAAGAACTAAGATGTCCCTTGACACATAGCTCAGAAAATCGTATTTTAAATAGTAATCAATGAACAGCTACCACATTGTTCTAGCAGCCTTTTAAATGAAACATATGGAAAATGGGTGAGAGGTAGACCGAGGAAAAGGTAGACAACGTACATGTGAAATGCTGCAAACTGGGTGAAAATGTTACTCTAGCCACAAGAGAAAGACAAATACATGTCACAACACTGGGCTACAACCCGTTAGAAAGTGAGACGACAAAAGAAAGAATAAAAAGAATAAACGAGTGTATATCAGTGTATGAGACTTCATGTATATTTTTGACACACTATGTATTGCTATCTTTCCATCCAGGTCTCTCATTGTCTGACCTAGGCAGTCTTATTTCCATGGTTTGGTCGTGCATTTGTGTAACTCCGCCAGTTTTGGTAGCTGACTTGCCTTTCGACCCCATAGAGGTTGTTTACCTGACATCAGCAATGGTGCATCTGTCTTTCACTCGAGTCAGCAGTTGTATAACGGCTATGATTACGTTGGAGAGATGTGTGTGTATAACTGCTCCCTTTAAGGTTTGAATGCACTGCTTGTTTTAACACGTATTTTTGTTGTCGTAAAATCTGGTTCATTCACTTGCACTTGCATATTCACTCTTACGTTTCACTATGACGGTGTATGCAGTCCTGACAAGCATCATTTCGTACTGTCATTAGCATCCATGGCAACAATTAAAAGGTTCTACATTTCTAACATTTCCTATTTCGGGAATTATGTAATTGATTTAAAAAATGTATGCCCTTCTTCTTGAACACCAGAGACCCATGATATCAAGTGAGCTGTATCTCAAACCAAAGAGTGTACACTTATGTGAGCATAATGGTGGTATGTGTATGGAGTATGTGCAGGATCCAGTGGTACAGTAGATACATATAAATCGTAAGAAAACATGCGTACATATGATTCTGATACCGATATGGTAAAAACGCAAGAAGGTTATCTACATTATGCCAAGCTATCCTTATCATTAAAAAAAAAATTAATGAAACCATATCACTGGTTTCATCACATGTTAGTCCATGCAATGGCTGATCATACGTCTTTTCGCGGCTCATGGGTGAGTAACAATAGACAGTGTATTAATTTTCTTTCCTCTGACTTATTCATTTAGTTAAAGCAATATAGCAACACTTTTAAAGTTCCTCAAACTGTGTGTGGATCTGTAATTTGTGTTGTTTTTTCAGCAGGGAGTGTTTCTGTTATGGGGATCTGTGTAGCCTGTCCTACTGAACAGATATGGTGCTTCAGCAAAATTGATATTTCAAAGACCACACCTGCTGTTGAAAATAAGAACATGTACATAAATACGCAAGGAAATGAAAAAAAGTGTTTCATGATTCGTGCACTTCAAATATGTCGATAAAACAGTTCAAATGCGATCTTTCAATCCCCGGAGACGGCGTGGGCTAGCGGTTAACACGGCTCACAACTAAAAGGTGATGGGTTCGATTCCCATCACAGCACCGACTGTGACCCCGGGGAAGCAAGCCCTTAGAAAATGCAGGAGGAAGCAGACCCTTTCATAAAATGCATTCTCAAGTCGGAAGCACTGGGTCGACAGGCGCAAAAATAAAAACCACAGTGCAACGCACAGTGCCTTGGGAATTAAAGAAATAAGGAGCACGCAAAAAAAAAAAAAAAAAATCCCCGAGTACCTTGCAGTCTAACCTCAGGGTGCAAGTTGTTTGACATTCAGCAAGAGTGAATAAAATAGTAGAACCGAATTTCTGACAATGTGTGAGAAAGCTAGTGTAATCAAACTTTAAAACAGTGGGATCAAGATTCTGAGCAGCGCACGAGCTGCTAGCGTCAGGGCCAGCGAAGCAGAGCTGCCAAGACCCTTCTACACCTCCACGCGGTGATCCTGGATAACATGCTACAGCAAAACAGAATGGCGAAGGAGAAGGGATTGAAGAGGGAATGCTAACCCAGTACTCAAAAAATGCTTTCTGAAGTCGGATGTGTTGGACCGAAAGGTACAAATATCGCATTCACGCTGTAAACTACGACTCAATGCATTCCACTCTCTGAACTACATTTTTCTACTTAAGCCCTTTCAGGGTTTGGTAGCGGGAGATTGAGAACGAAGCCAAGCAAAGCATACAAAACAACAGTTGGTAGAATGTTTCACAACAAACTGGACTTGAGAACAATGTGTGCCTGTTTGGTTCCACGTCTGCTCACATATGAGCAGACGCAAATGACATGGAATTGATGTCGACAGTTGCTCAAAAAGCATCAGTCATATCACAGTTGTTAAACTATTGTGACAGCAGATCAGACGTCGGTTCACCAGTATGGCCCTGAATTCAAAGTTCCCCGCACGCAATTGAAAACTTTCGCTCCCCAGTACCTGCTAATCTGAGAAAATCTGCAGGAAAAGTGATGGTGGTCCTCTTATTTTGAACGCCAGATGTATCCTTTTAACATATTAGATTTACCCTGGCAATGCGATTAATGCACAGCTATATTCATATTTTCTCAACTAAACTTAGAAATAATGTAACCAGAAAACGAATGACAACACACACTCAATATATTTCCATCAAGACAGCGCGACCATCAACAGAGCCTGTCTTGAGTATCAAGCAGCCACATATTTGAATATTCATTTTGCTCTACAGTCAGCATATTCTCTGGATTTTGGTCCATCAAAACATTTTTCCTTTCCTAAATTAAAAATAAATATTTGAAAGGAAATTGTTTTTTTATGGCTGAAAAAGTAAAACAAACTCCCATCTGATAACTGTTTAATTTATGTTTAATATGATGTTTTTTTACGAAGTATTTTTAAGGTAGCGTGCAGAATTGCAGAAGTGTGTCATTGCAATTGGATAATGAAAAAAGTTGTGCCTCTTTGGCAATGTGTTCATGGTAGGGTAACGATTTACGGCCAGCTTCTTGCATGTCTAGTATATGTTGTCCTTGAAGAAAGTCGTTGGGCCGTAACATGTTTCGCTTCAGCGCGGAATAAGAGTCACACTTTTACGTCTGATTAAATGTAGTGTTATAGCAATTGCTATTCACGATAAAGGTCAGGGGTTCATATTTCACGACGGTCATGCCCAGCTGATCCAGCTGTAAATGGGTACCTTGCAAACGACTGTGGAAGTGAAAGGCAGCGAGGACATGAGCTGGCCACTCTAGTTCATACACGTTGTGACTTTGTAAACTGACTAACAACTTCAATTATCATTAAATTAGTTTTGTTTACAATGTGCTGGAATGATATGATTATATAATAATTGAATTTAGATGACGTATTCAAGGTAAACCTATTTATTTTCATTCAGGTAAAAGACATCATTACTCCAAAACGAACGACTGTGGTCACCCTCATCGTATTCATCGTCTTCTTCTGTAGTGGTACCCCAATTTACTCTGTGTTTAGTTTGGACATGAAATATTCTCCATTAAGAAACAAGACTCTTGTAGGACTTATTTCTACCTCGAATCCTCAGCAAATTCATATGATTTCTTATGTCATAAATAGCTTTGCCATTCCTTGCGGTGCATTTGTGATCATCGTTGTCTGCACGACAATCATTTCATTTAATCTGTGGAGCAAATCAAAATGGAGAAAGAAATCAATTTCCACTGCGCAAGAAGACAGAATTTCCACCCGCAACCAGAAAGCAGCGAAGATGGTAGTCATGATTTCTTTCTTGTTTATTGCATGTTTTGTTCCAGTGTGTATCTTTATCTTAGCAATGACTGTCCTACCTGAGCTGTCACTAAACGGGAAGTACATGAACATATCAATAATTATATTAGGGTGTGGCTATACAATGGAGAGTATAAATTCGTCAATGAATATCTTCATTTATTATCACATGAGCAGTAAATACAGACGTACCTTTTTTCACTCATGTATTCAGAGGGAGATCGGCATTGAAACGCCAGACAAGTTTTGACGGCAATGTTAAGGGGACATAATTCAACAATACATTTGTAAATGTCAGGATATTTATCATGATTGTTTTTACGTTTGTTTTGAAACATAGTTACCTAGTACATTAAACACATTGCTCACACATTCCTGGGGAAGTTAACGAAATGAGTTCTTCCCTTTTGCCGGTATTTCTTTCTGAGTGGGTTTGTGCGACTTTTCTGGAATTCTAAAAGATGCCGAAGAAGGTGGATTTCTGCCATGCAGTAGTGCAGTTATGGCGTTCTTCAGTAGGTACACAAATGGGTGTATCTCATTGTACAATCGTTGTATGCATGGCGAGACGTATATAACTCAACCTGTTTCAAGGAGCAGAGCGCAAAGATAACATGGAGTTCAAGGCCAGTATGTTCCACCTCATTAATATAAATAAATACATATATCAGAAGAAGTCTAGCCATGGCAATGCAGAGATTGAACAGCCTAAAAATCTTATGGCACAATACCATCAAAATGATAAAAGTAAAAGTCTTGACAGCGTGTGTTTTTCCTCTGGCAGCTTATGGCTGCAAATCATGGATTACCAAAAATTCCAGACAAAGAATCGCATCCTTCGAGTCAAAACGTTACAGAAAGATCATCCGATTACTATGGACAGAGAAAAAGATAAATGTAGACATTCGACAAGAGTTGAGAATTGAGGAGTACTGGAATAGTAATTCCATGTTGGCTAGAAAATGCAAATACTTTTGCCGCAACAAGATACACAACTGTCTCGATAGAACAGTGCTGGAAAGTAGGGTGCCAGGTAAAAGAGGAAGGGGTAGACCAAGAAGACGATGGCACAAAGATATCCATGAATGCCTGGATATCACTGTTGCAGAGGCTGGAGTTTTCGCAAGAGAACGAGATTCTTTCAGACCGACTGTTATGGGAGTGAAGGATAAAGGAGATCCTTTATGGTGATGTCGATATGTATATATATATATATATATATATATATATATATATATATATATATATATATATATATATATATATGTGTGTTTGTATGTGTGTGTGAACATGTGTGTATGTGTGTGTGTGTGTGTACATTTAATAAGGTATGTCTATTTCATACCTGTCTTTAATACACAGCGTGGCTTAGGGCGAAACGTCTGTTTCACACTCCCAACGTGCTTCCTTCACATAACGCCGGTGACCACTCTGACAGAAAGTGGTTATTTGTTTAGGTGGTAGAGTTCCTTCACCTGCAGAGAGATTAGACAGAAATGACGATAAAGGAGCATCCACTGGCGACAAAGAGCTGGTAACACCAATACAAGGCATGAACTATATTATCCAGGATAAAAGCGGCAAGTGCGTTATTGAGGGCAATGACGTGCTGGTATGATGGACAGAATACTGTTCCGAGTTATACAACTATGATTAGCGGAACGAACAGTAGAAAACAATCAAGACGGGTTAAGACGGAAGAAGCATTACAGAACATATGCAAACAAATACAAAACAAATAGAACCACCTTGTCTACACTCTGGCGTGACAGTCGATATGCGATAGAAGACAATAATCCATTCTCCATGCGAAAGTAGCGGCGGTCACAACAGGATCAACTGCGCGCCGAAATTTTGACCGAAAGTCCAATATTTTACCATATGTGAAGCATGGTTATCATACAGTATGAACATTAAATCCGCTTAGTTTAGATAGATGGACTGGAAAGAAAGGCGAAGCCATTACTTCTTCTACCATAATGTTCAACTTTCTCCACTCTGTTGTAACCAGGTCTATATCCCAACTGGTTTGGGGAATATCTATTAGTCGATGACTGGTCGAACCGATGTACGTATTTAAGATTTAAGGCTGAAAATTTTCACGGGATGAGGAAGCCAGTCTCACGCTCATCTTGCATGGCATCGCCCTTCACTACATATCAATCAATTCTACTTTGACAGACCTTTTTCCACTTTCTGATCTCTGTCCACACTATGTCAAAACAGATGAAAATGTTAATTTAACAGAATTTACAAACACACAATCAAGCGTCAAACAAACTAAACATTATCCACATGTCATGAACAGGGTACCCCCCTCCTCCCTCCCCCCTCCCCATCAGCAATGTTAATACATTATAATATGGAAAGCGTGTCCGATGTTGGCAGATGGTTGTTCAACCCTAAAGTCCAAGGAATCAGGTTCGATACCATATATCCGTATTCCAACGGTACTGCAACATGCAGTCTCCGAGAAATGTGGAGGATCGATGGCAGCAAATTAAATCGGTATGTCATTATTCTTGAGGAGAGGTTATGGGGGAAACGTATCGCTAACACAGTGCATGGATGTCAGTGGAAACATTTATTAACATTCAAATAAAAGTTTGTTGCAGAAAGCTCAGTTGAACATTTACAATATGCAAGTCAATAGAACGTGGGCCCTTTGATTTTGAAGCGCTGCGTCATACTGAAGTTAAAACGAGTATCAAAACTGACAAAAGGCAGTACACGAGCTTCTAAAAAGACCATCTTCGACAGACCTGCAGGGTAAGCATTGATCAAACGGAAATGATTCTAGCTGTCAGTTGTAATGGGCATGTTGGCAGAGAAAATAATACAGTCACACTCCGACTAAAAGATGGAAAGGCCACCGGCCATTTTTGTTTCTCAGTGGATATGATTAAGGCGAACGAAGATCTCTCTGGTTAGGTATTTTATAGTTTTGATGGATCACTTCTTGGAAACATAATAAATACCAGCAGATTGTAGAGGTTATGCGGTAAAATTACAACATAATTGCAATTCACAACTGAGTTGAAAATACAGAGGAATAATGTTAGTGTCGGTTTCAGGTAAGGTCTTGACAAGAATAGAATTGGACAGATTAAAGGAATATATTGAACTGGCCTTAGGTAAAGACATTCAGGTCTTTGATTGAATAGATCATGGCTGAAAGCCAATGGGGAAGAATAGCTCCACACAGGTGATAGAACGACACATTGCCATGGTGTCATCATAACTGTATTCATAGAATGCAGATAATATGGCACCGGAAGAGCACAACTCTAGGGGAATCAGCTGATAATATAAAGCATGCAGGGTAGTGATGCCATCATATGCACCGACGCATCGATGCTACGCATCAGGACATTAGGCTGGGGATGTTCTGCTATAGTAAATAGCCAGTTGGCTGCTGAGCGGAATGGGCCATACATGTTAACAACCTCCAGTTTGAGAATCGAGATGGAATAAGTGACCTCATCGTAAAGATAGTAATCGTGACTGACACGTAACCCATGGTCCGAAGATTCTTCTTCTTCTTCTTCGTACGCAGTCAGACAGTAACCATTATTTTTTTCGAAAAAAGCGGCGGTCATCCTGAGGCTGTCGCCACTGACATAGAGCTTGTCTTGCAGGTCCACTGGTGATGGCCACATCTGCTCTCTCTGATCCTCGTATGTCGGGCAGTTCTGCAGCAGATGTTCAGCGGTCATTTTATCGGTACCGCACGGGCATTCGTCGGTACCACCTATCTTCAATTTGTTGAATAGGTGGTACCTCAGTCTATTGTGGCCAGTGCGAAGTCTGAAGACAACGACCTGCTCTCTTCGGTGCAACTGTTAATAGGCATCGTTTTTGGTGTAACCAGTATGTTCGGTTTCCCATGTGGTCATGTATCTGGCTTTGATAAGCCGTTTTGACTCTTCGTACGTCATACTAGTATCTGTTTGTGGTAGTTTTGCACCTTCTTTTGCCAGTCTGTCTGCCTCCTCCTTACCTTACATGTTGCAGTGTGATGGGACCCACTGTACCACTACCCTTTTTGGTGCGGACTGCTGGCACAGTTTGCAGAGTGCTGCTCTTAAGTCATTAAGCTCAGTGTTTTTATGGCTTTTTAGCGCTGTGACTACGGCAAGAGCATCTGTAAGCAGGACTATATGGCTTTCATTTTCTTTGTGTGACACCATTTCTTCCACTGCCGCTCTCAGTGCCTCTGCCTCCGCTCTGACATTGCTTGTGTACTTACAAGTAGCGAATGACAGTGTTATTTGTCTGCCATTTGGTAGGTTCAGGAATGCTCCTGCCCCTCCGTTCTGTGTAGTGTTAGTTACAGAACCGTCGGTGTATGCATGAGTCCAGTCCATGCTTGGGAAGAGTCCCGTATTGTTATTTTTCGTCACTATCTCTCCGTGCCGGAAGTTGGTAAGTTGCGCGCCTGCTGCCTTCCTTGGATGTGGTAGCCGTTTCTCATGCTCCCTCTCCGGAATCGAACCCTGATTCCCCGTTACCCGTTACAAACATGGTAGGCATGTCACGTACCATCGACATTTGATAGGGCAGACATTTGAAAGATGCGTCGCCGGCACATGATGCCATGCGATCAGCACAAAGTTATCCAGAGTCACCAGTGGGGACGCCGCAACCCCGCGAGGGGAAACGACGATTGGTTTTGAACTAATAAAAGCGCTCTTTCCGCGAGGGTCGGAGCTTGGTAAGCATGTATTAGCTCTAGAATTGCCACAGTTATCCAAGTAGGATCGTATCATTTAAGGAACCTCGACTGATTTAATGAGCCATTCGCGGTTTCACCGTGAGACAGTGTGAACTTAGACATGCATGGCTTCATCTTTGAGACAAGCATATGACTACTGGCAGGATCAACCAGATATCTGTCGGAGACGTTCGTATCGCACACACCGGTTTGTGGAGGACGGGTGTGTAAAAAGCCTCACTGGGACGGCCGCAGGGACCGACTGACGGAACGGACGGACGGTTGTTCCACCCGTCCCTCACTCCGTCGACCTAGGACTGCCTGACAGGGGCCCCTACACGCACCAGACGACCGGGCTCTCTCGAGGAGGGATGGCATCGCTCTGTGCAGAACGGATCCCAACGACCTCGGCGATGAATTTCACTGGGACTAGAGTTAATTTGGCCTGCCGTCCTGCCCTTCTCCCGAGGGTTGGTCCCCGGGAGAAAACAGGGCCTTGAGGCGCGATTCCTGCTTTCCATTTGCCGGTCACAAGCTCTTTGCGAGAGTCGGACCATCAGCGAAACGAACTGTCGAGCTCTGCTATAAGCCTTAGATAAATCACAACGGACTGACAACGTTTCCTGAAACGGACCAGAGAAGCGCACCTCGATGGAGGATACGCCAAAACAAACCGCACCGCAATAGCTCTACGGGGAAAGGCAGGCGAGCGTTTTCCGTAAGCCCGCGCTATTGCTCCGCCTGGCGGGACTGAGATCGCTTTACGAACACTGGTTGAAATTGAATCGCGGCGGCGAGACAACTACCCCAGATAGTTATGGATCCAATTTGCCGACTTCCCTTACCTACATTGTTCTATCGACTAGAGGCTGTGCACCTCGGAGACCTTCTGCGGATATGGGTACGGCCTGGCACGAAATTCACACCGTCTCCGTGGGGTTTTCAGGGCCGACGGGAGCGCACCGGACACCACAAGAGCCGCGGTGCTTTACGGGGCCGCGGTCCCTATCTCCGGGTAAGCCGATTCCAGGGATGTGGCTACTTACAAAGAAAAGAGAACTCTTCCCGGGGCTTCCGCCGACGTCCCCCACTTCGTTTGCGTTGCCGCACGTGGCCCCCAGAGGACCAATCTCCGTGTCCAGGTTCGGGAATATTAACCCGATTCCCTTTCGATAGGTTGCTGGCGTGCTCATAGATCAAATCAGAAAAAGAGTGCCCCAGGCTCAGAACGGAGTTTTCCTATCCCTTAGGACCGACTGACCCATGTGCAACTGCTGTTCACATGGAACCCTTCTCCACTTCAGTCTTCAAAGTTCTCGTTTGAATATTTGCTACTACCACCAAGATATGCACCCGGAGCGGCTCCACCCAGGATCGCTCCCCAGGCTTCCACGCTCACCCCGACGGCCCTCCTACTCGTCTCGGCCTCGTTTCATCGTTGCCGAGACGGCCCGGTATGGGTCCAAATCTCTAGCGCCATCCATTTTCAGGGCTGGTTGATTCGGCAGGTGAGTTGTTACACATTCCTTAGCGGGTTCCGATTTCCATGGCCACCGTCCTGCTGTCTATATCAACCAACACCTTTTATGGTGTCTGGTGAGCGTCAGCGTTTGGCCCCTTAACCGGGCGTTTGGCCCCTTAACCGGGCGTTTGGTTCATCCCACAGCGCCAGCTCCGCTTAACAAAAGTGGCCCACTTGGCACACGCATTCGACACGCGCCCGGCTCCAGTCGAGCGAGCCGGACTTCTTACCCATTTAAAGTTTGAGAATAGGTTGAGGTCGTTTCGTCCCCAAGACCTCTAATCATTCGCTTTACCGGCTAAAGCTGCGATCGAGCGCCAGCTATCCTGAGGGAAACTTCGGAGGGAACCAGCTCCTAGATGGTTCGATTAGTCTTTCGCCCCTATACCCAAGTTTGACGATCGATTTTGCACGTCAGAATCGCTACGAACCTCCACCAGAGTTTCCTCTGGCTTCGTTCTACTCAGGCATAGTTCACCATCTTTTGGGTCCCAGCGGGTCCGAAGATTCAAAAGGGATGGCTGGAGTGCAAGTGGTTAGCACCTGTTGAGGCCTAAAACCTCCAAAGGGTGACATGGATCGACTGTCCTGGTCATGATGGGGTTCTGGTCAGCGACAGAGCTGACATTTTTGCTTCACATGCTCATATTATGAGCACGTTAGTGATGCATATGAGTGCCGTTTTGAAATCAATAAACGACCGTCTGTTGAATGAGTATGCCGAAATAGATGGACGAGCAATATACAGAAAGCAAATTTTCCACATTAATGGAGGTTTTAGTAGAGCAGGGCGATTAAAAGACGGAGCAGAGCGTTTACAACCTGCCAGCTATCGGGACCATCAGCATCTAGACCTTGCGCCATTTTATAGTGGCACACCGACAAATGCATCCAGTTTTTTTACTATCTTGACTACGAACAGGATTTCGATAGTTTTGATAGTCAGCCCATATGCAAAGAAATGCTACGCTACTATGATGTACCTCGAAAATTATCTACAATATGATTCAGTAGACTAGCGACAGCATGCAATATAAGGTAATGCGACGGTCAAATGTCTCGCCCGTCCGCGATAACGACTATGGACTTGATCATTAAGAAAAAATCAGTTTTACTCTACAGTTCGGAGATATGATGGACTCCAAAGAAGTTACGAAATAGATTGCATATGTTTGTAGAGGGCTGGCTGCCTGCGCGAAATGTAAGTTTGAAGTTGCATGACAAGGTCACTTATGTGGACGTGTGGCTCATGTTGAACCAAATGTCGTTGGCTCTACGAGGTACATAACGACGTTAGAGATGGATATAACACACTAGGAGAAGGGATAATCGATAGTATTTGCACTGGAACAGTGTGTGACGACACAAAAGGAGATGTAGACGTGTGCACACCTGGAGTCGGAAAGTTGAGACAAATAGAGACAGCATTGGCAAAACGCGGATAGAGATGGAGTAACTAGTCCCTGATCGAAGCTCAAAGCGAATATTGGTTGAGAACCTCTGCTCCGCACGGGATTAAAGGGTTTTGATTGATTGAATACCAGTAGTTTGTAGGACTAATAAATAATCATTTGACTACTAGCAATAATGCGCTATTAATTAATTGTTAAGTACATTTTTCTACTTCTATGTGTTGAAACGCGTGATTCATCTTTAATACTTTCTTACTTCCCATGTCCCGTGCACTACGTCAGACATAATGTTTTCACTGTTCAGCCCCTTGAACTGCATTGTTATCAATCATCAACATGCCCTCCCAATTGCATGAATCCAGAAGATTTGAATAGAAGGTTTCATCAGGTTGTCTTGGAATGATCCATTATGTTTCAGTAGTGCTGCGGTAATTAAAGGTTTGGCGGAAGGCAAACATGTCGCTTTGACTAATACAGGAAATATCAGCTAGCTTCAGCAATGGTTAGAAAAATAGTGTTTTGTTATATTCAAAATTAGAAGCTGCCCCGAATCAATCATCTATTTCAGGGCTAAATTAGTTTTCCGCCTGCACCATGTATTGATTGTGTCAGTTGCAAGTTTCGAAAAGCGACACTCTTAAACAGTCTTAGTAAAACGTTGGACACGGTAAACATAATCAAAATTAGGATGTAATACTGAAGATGAAATTGTTAAAATATTGTAATTGTATGTAATATTATTTATAACTTCCCAATTATCGCGAATCTACTCAGAGACAATACATTTATGCATTCATTCACCTCATATTCACTGTAAATAAAAATTGCATCCGTCTGATACGCAAAGACCTAAAGTGACGCGATAAACAACACATCGAGGACAGACAATTTAACGTAAAATCATAAGAAAGAAGTTAATAGAAAATGAGCATTTCATACGTTCTAGAAAAGTATACTGCTACGGAAGATTATGTTATATATCGGTGTCATTTGTGCTTTTATTTAAGAATTCGAATTGGGGATAATCACACATTAGTGACAAAACCAATACGGAGCAGACTAAATCTTTCATACTAGCATCTTGATGGGAAAGAATAACGAACTGTCAAACTGACATATAAATGTTATAGATATAATGTAATACCCTGAGTAACTTGTGAGGTTGCTTTGTTGGAAAAAGAGAAGTGTGTAAATTAAAAAATCGATCGCTTTCAAATTAAGTCAATGCATACGCTTAATTAGGTATTGTTAGATGACTGATACAGATAATAATTAAACGTATGCGTATGGAGGTGGTCGTATAAGAGGACCTGAAGTATATGAGAGCTGCTTACATTCCGAGCATACATACACTTTGTTCTATGGGAAGGAGAATGAGTAATTATGAGTCTACCCGACGTGTTTGTGTGTCGCCTGTGCTTAATATCACACATCAGATCGACTGAATGAGCATGTAGCTGATTGTATAATATTGATTGAACACTATATAGACATGTCTTTTTGTTTAACTAGAGTTTATATCAAAGTTTATGTAATTGTATACTGCACCTTGTTATTAATGATACACTGTACATAAAAACTCAAGATTTCGGTACAACACATACATACATACACATTAATGGTTTCTCTCATTGGGAATTAAATGTATGCCTTAGTGGAACGTTTATTACATAATATTATCTATAAACTGCTCGTCTTTGGTGCACGATCGATTACATGTTTTCGTTTAAATTGCATACATTGGAAACGCCACTTATGTAGTGAACATATGACATATTACTGGTGTAAAAGGTATTCTTATAAATAACTACTGGTAATTAACGTAATACTTCTACTTATCATACACTGCTAATCAGAATGGCGTATTGCTTATATTGTATAACCATTGATGAAGAAAGCAAATATATAAGAACTATCTATTAGTGGGTGAAAATACAATACAAATGTATATATGTTTAAACACCCGTCAAGTTTAAATTGTTCAATAAACCAAACGAAATGTAGAAAAAAAGATATTTAAAAATGGTCTTGTCCTAAGTAAGCTTCCTTGTTTATAAATATACCAGGCTGAGCAAAATTGAAGGTTTAATAAAGAGTAAAATAATGCATTCACAAAATTATAACCTATCTAAAACAGATCACTTTCGTGCTATGGCAACGTCCGGTGAAACCATCTGTATAAGTAACCAGGCCATACTGATGTTCTCATGGGTTATCTATGGTGTTGTGTGCCAGATGATCAACATTTTTGGGATCGTCACTAACATTGTCAACATTATCTGTTTCGTGAAGCAAGATTTCGATGATTCGGTGAACATCAGTTTGCTAGGTGTGCCTTATCGATAGCATGTTCTCAGTCAATAGACAAATTGCTGATTCCCACATAAAATTAGCATTACTGAGTGTTTTGCTATTGATACGGTCGCAGATGCTGGAAACGTTTGTAGATAAAGTATTGATCCTGCAGTCGTCACGAAATATGTTTCTTATCCTGTGTACACCCTTCTTCCCCTTTCAACACTTATTGAATATCCAAACGGTTTTCTATCAAAACCCCATAGATTCGAAGACGGGTTCCAAATAATGATCACTGCATCAATATATTGTATATAGCGATTTAATAATGTTACAAAGATGAAGTGTGTCCCAAAACTTAACGACAAGATGGGAAGGAAGTGTTGTATATTTCATATTAAACGATAACAATACAAAAAGGTAAAGTGTCGGTGCCTTGTTAAAAAAAAAACACACCTTCATTTGAACCAGTATGCGTTTATCAGGGACAAAGCAGAAATATAAATAACAATCCAAATAAAGAAACAACTACCATGCGACATACACATGGATACAGGAATACACGTGTGAAGAATAATAACAATTGAAAGATACACACACATTTTGTTGTTCCTATATATCTTTATTGCTTATTGTGTACTTCTTTCAAACAGATGATTGGGGTTTACGGTATGACCGTAAAAGGTGCTGGCATGTTTAGTAAAGCACTAACACAAGAAGAAAAGCACGACAATGAGACTCCTATTAAAACACTATGTGAACTTGAATGTCTCTAATTCCGTTACCTTGCTATGAAATACAAAGCGAAAATGCAGAGCTCAGAACGAAACTAACATTGTTGTCGTGTAAATCAAGTTGCTAAGAAATAGCGACACTGCTAGAACACATACAAGTATATGATATAGAACGCATTTAAATGTGGTAATTCTTTGTTTTGGCTAAGTACTCATATTTAATTGAAAATATGAAGCAAGTATAATACTAGATACCTGTTAAAATTATGTTTCTGTTTCTAAGAATCGACGTCACTGCACTCCAGGCACACCCATACATGCTAAGGCTCTCTCTGAGAATGGTGCAGGTTATGGATGCTGATGGTCTCTGTAGCTCGCTGGCTGTACACTATTCTTCTCCCTCCCAACATGTGCCCCACTCTGTTCGAACCTCCTGTTATGTCGAAACGGTGCAGTCTATGGATTGTTGATTCATCTATTCGGCATTATCACCAACTGAAGGTCGTTGACAGCTTTCAAATTCAGACTTGTGTCCATGAATTAACTTGCCCACGATTGTAGCTTGTGAAGACAATATGCCAGTTATTTCGCTGTTTTGAACCTCATAATGACCAGTACATGAGATCGATGTCAACCCCTGGAGGTTTGAGACCTCAACAGCTGCTATCGTAAGTAATCTCTTCTTTGCCTTCTCAAGTACGACTTGCGCGTCAGTCACGATGACTGCCCATGTTAAATGGGTCTCAAATTACCATCTTAACTCGGAGGACATTGATTCCATCACCATTCTCAAACTGGAGGTTATTGACGTGTATGCCCCACTCCGCTCAGCAACGACCTGCCCTCTAACTCTAGCTGTTAAGCCCCAGACTGATCCCCTTCTGCGCAGAGCCGATCCGAATATGACGTCATCACTATCCTACGTTTTCTTGTAAAGGCTTTTTGGTATTTACTGAAACAGGCTATGTGCATAAATATATTTACCGGGAAAACTGCGTAAACATCCAGTCACGATTTACAGTCAGCACTTTGAACAGAAGTTAAGAAATTGAGGAGCAGCATTAGAAGACCAAACAATTAATTATGATGAAAACTGTAACATACATGTGACACACGTAAGCTAAAATCATAACACTTCTCTAAAGCAACGATGTGAATGTTGTCCTCTATGAGAAAAACGAAGGAATATTCGAAATGTGGGTAATGCGATTTTCGATTTTATTCAAAAATAGAGCAGCTCGAGCGTACGAATATCATTTCATGAAATACGTTGGGACCTTGAGACTTATCGTAGTAGCCATTTAATAGAGACCCAGCTGTAAATGAGTAACTGGTTTTGTCCTAAATAGAGGCACGGAAACATGGACAAAGGAACACTACGTCATACAAAGCAGATGATTGGTACAGTGAGTCTCTATCACGTCAGCCCCGACATCATTGTATTCTATGGGGTTACATTTGTATTTATATTTACCAAGTGACGTTTAAATAAATATAAAATTAATTTACAACACTACTGACACAATGTGTTTGCCGTCTTCCAATTCAGGATTGTCAGTTTCTGATTTAGGCAGTCTTGTGACGATGGTGTGGTCATGTATTTGCGTCACTCCCGCAGTATTAGCGGCCGATTTGCCATTCGATCCAATAGATGTTGGATACTTTACATCAGGGATGCTGCATTTGTCTTTCACACGAGTCAGCAGTTGTTTAACGGCCATGATAACTCTTGAGAGATGTGTGTGTATAACTGCTCCCTTTAAGGTAGGAATGTACTACCGTTGTATGTATACATAATCGTATGATTCCATTTCTATTAATTCTTGCATTTCGCTAGCATAACGGAAGCGATGATGATTAAGTATTGCATCCCAAGAGAGGCAAGGAAACATTTTAAGCCCTATTGGAATGATGAGTTGCAGAAAGCGTAAGACGCAGTCACAAATACTAGGAACGTGGCAGAGCGAGAACAATCTATGGAGGCAAATATCGCTCTCAAAGACGCCACTGCGAAATACACTCTAAACCACACAGCAAGAGAAAGCTGGAAAAACAAAACAGAAAGCCTCAACTTAGACAAAGAAGGGAACAAACTATGGAAGTAAGTTAGTCAGAGCCATGAATGACGAAACTCCAGCAAACAAACAAATTACCATCAAGCAGGGCGAAAACTTGCTCACTGGAAAAGAAGCCTCAAACGGCTTTGTTGAACACTATGCCAAAGCGAACCACATTGATGTCCCTACAGATAGGAATAATGACATTATTGAAGAGCAAAAGGGGCACGACAACATCAATATGGCAACAGAAGAGTATATGATGGCCAAACTAACAATGAACGGAATGGAAGAGGCCATGAGAACATTAAAGAAAAGGAAATCTCCCGGAAAAGACGGGATAACTAACGAAATGCTGATGGAGCTGGGCCAAACAGCAAAGAGGAAACTGCTATCAGTCCTGAACCAAAGCTGGAAAAGGGGTATTGTACCCCAGGCATGGAAAGACGCAGTACTTGTACCAGTACCAAAGAAAGGAAAAGACAAAACAGATCCAAATGGATACAGGCCTATCAGCCTACTGAGCAGTGTCGGCAAACTGATGGAACGTATGATAAATACCAGACTGATGTGGCATCTGGAAGAAAAACGCATACTAATTCCACAGCAAGCAGGCTTTAGACAGCACAGATCCACCGAGGATCAGGTCATCATCATAGCCCAGGAACTAGAAGATGCCTACCAAGAACAGAAACACACAGTAGCGGTTTGGGTGGACCTGGAAAAGGCATTTTACAAAGTCTGGAAAGATGGACTTAGAGTAAAGCTAAGAAGAAGTGAAGTTTGTGGGAAAATGTACAAGTGGATCAACCACTACCTGAAAAACCGAATGGCCAGAGTCCAAGTACAAGGGCAGGTGAGCAAAAAGGTGACACTTGAGCAGGGAGTACCCCAAGGGGGAGTACTGTCATCCACACTCTTCCTGGTGTATATACATGATATTACAGAGAATATACCAAAAAGAGTTCATAGCTCAATGTTTGCAGACGATCTGGCTATGTGGACCTCTGAAAAGAATCTCACCATAGTAAGAATTCGGATGCAGCAGGCCCTAACATTGCTGGAAGAGTGGGCGAACTCATGGCTGGTCAAAATAAACGAGGAGAAAACCACATGTACAATATTATCGCTATCAATTAAACCCGAAAATACCAAATTAAGTCTAAACGGCAAATACCTGCAGCCAAACGACAACCCAAACTACCTGGGAGTCACATTTGATCAGCGCATGACATGGAAAAGTCAGATCGAGAGAAACCAAATGTGAGCCTGAGAAAGAATGGCAATCATGAGGAAACTTGCTGGCACAAGCTGGGGAGCAGACGAAAGCATACTAATGAAACTGTACACTGGAAGAGTGAGACCAGTTCTCGAGCATGGCATTGCGGCATGGACAACAGCAGCAAAGGCGAACTTCGATAAAGTTAACAAACTTCAAAACCAAGCCATGAGAATTATTACAGGTGGCATGAAGTCAACGCCAATTGTAGAACTTGAAAATATTACAAAACTGCAATTCATGACAGACAGAAGAGACTGCAGAGCCCAGCTGCAATCAGAGAAACTCAAAAGACTCAATGCACCAGAGACTAAACAATTTCGGAAATGGGAAACTAAAGCGAAGAAACTTTGCAGAAATAGCCAAAGCAAAGATGCACGAAAACCCCATGAACGCACTAACAACACCAAAGCCCATCCCTACTGTACGAAAACCTATTTGGAGGCAGCATATATTTCCAGAGGCGGTAGAAAATATACCAGGTATTAGAAACAAAAACTGCCAGTCCGAAAAAGAAAGAAGAGATACTACCCTGAGTTATATATCGGAAAACTACCCAAGCATGGACTGGTAGAAAATATACCAGGTATTAGAAACAAAAACTGCCAGTCCGAAAAAGAAAGAAGAGATACTACCCTGAGTTATATATCGGAAAACTACCCAAGCATGGACTGGAGCATGCATTCACCAACGATTCCGTTACAAATACAACACAGTACGGAGGGTCAGGAGCAATCCTGAGCCTACCAAATGGCAGAAAAATAACACTGTCATTCGCTACTGGTAAGTACACAAGCAATTTAAGAGCGGAGGCAGGGGCACTGAGGGCGGCAGTAGAAGAAATAGTGACAGGTAAAAGGAATGAAAGCCACATAGTCCTGCTTACAGATGCACTGGCAGTAGTCACAGCACTGAAAAGCCAGACAAATACTGAACTTAAATTATTTAAGAGCAGTACTCTGTCAACTATGCCAGCAGGCCGCACCATAAAGGGTAGTGGTGCAGTGGGTTCCATCTCACTGAAACATCCAAGGCAACGAGGAGGCAGACAGACTGGCAAAAGAAGGTGCAAAACTACCACAGCCTGATACTAGTATGACATACGAAGAGTCAAAACAGCTCATTAGAGCTAGATACTTGACCAAATGGGAAACCGAACATACTGGCTACACCAAAAACGATGCCTATTACCAGTTGAACAGAAGAGAGCAGGTCGTGGTCTTCAGACTTCGCCCTGGCCACAATAGACTAAGGTACCACCTATTCAACAAATTGAAGATAGGTGGCACCGACGAATGCCCCGGTGGTACCGGGAAAATGACCGCAGAGCATTTGCTGCAAAACTGCCCGACATACGAGGATCAGAGAGAGCAGAGAGAGCAAAAATGTGCCATATTTACATCCAATGATTGTTATTGAAAATGCATAATTGGAATGAACATGTGTAGCCATTTGAAAATATGTTGATAAAAATGTGCCATCAGTACATCAAATGATTGTTATTGTAAATGCATAATTGGTATTCATGATTCCATTTACACATAATTGTGTTCGCATATAGCTCAATACAATATGAGAATGATCTATTTTAAGCGAATGCCACATGTAGATACATTATATACTTACTCATTAAACACGTTTGAATATCCATACATTCCTCCATAATACAACTAATGTACTAGACTATCCCCGATAAGCGTAGACGGCATTAAACAAAACTACACTGATATTGGAACATAAACTTATTAATTAAGTACACTCTATTATTAAGCATATCAAAACAATATAATACAATAACACAATTAGAAAAATGTTGTTTCCAAATGGAATAAAGCTCAACATAGGTTCGACCTTTGTTTATGCTGACTAACGAATGTACATTCGACAATGATTTATTTAAGGAAACCTAATTATAAGCAGAAAAGGAACGTCATTGCAAAACAATGCCTGCTTTCATAATGCAATGTTCATTTCCCAGTATCGATACTCATTCATGGTCCATACAACTTGCAGGATATATTCTAAAGAAGCACATCTTTTGTCCACAGATACAAGTTAGAAACAATACGACAAACTGATGCACTTGAGTATACGCATGTATTATAGCTTCCTTTATTTCTACGACAAACGTTGCACATGACTTTGCACAAATTATATAATACTTGAGGATATATAAATGATTGATCCATTAAGGCAAGTGACATACAGATCTAGAGAACCATTGCATTGACACTTCGAAGTAGATATAGTACTTGACAATTTTCAAACTAATATGTTTAAAATGTGTATATTTCTTTTTATTCAGGTAAAAGACATCATTACACCAACACGGACGACTGTGGTCACTGTATGTGTATTCATCAGTTTCTTCTGTAGTGTCGCCCCAATGTATTATGTGCATAGCTTGGACTTCATATTTTCTTCAAACCGGAACAAGACTCTTTTAGGTCTAACTTCTAGAGAAGATCCTCAACAGATTCAGATGATTTCTTATGTCATTAACAACTTTGCCATTCCTTGTGGTGCCTTTGTGATCATCGTATTTTGCACGACAATAATTTCATTTAATCTATGGAACAAATCAAAATGGAGAAAAAAATCAATTTCCACTACACAGGAAGACAAGGTTTCTAACCGAAACCAGAAGGCGGCAAAGATGGTTGTCATGATTTCGTTTTTGTTTATTGGTTGTTTTGTTCCGGTTTGTATCGTTACCTTAGCAATGGCTGTCTTACCTGAGCTGTCAATAAACGGAAAGTACGTGAACATTTCAATAATTATGTATGGACTTGGCTACACCTTGGAGAGTATAAATTCATCAATGAATATCTTCATTTATTATCACATGAGCAGCAAATACAGGCGTACATTCTTCATACATTTATGTAAAAGAACATTACAATGACAACTCAATACACGTTCTAACGACCAACACATCTATGACAAACGCCTTTTTAAGAAGTATATTCGAGTCATCAAATGGTGCCTTGGTCGGTATATTTCTCCTGTTCTGGACATTGGGATCTGATGCATTAAAGAGTTGGACATGTTGGGTTGTTTATAAATACGTACAGAGACAATAATGTATTCAGATTAGTTTTGTATCTATCTTTAACAATACCTTTTCATAAAAGGACGAAATGTTGCTATGTGTAGCAGTAAAAGTGATCGATTATGTCTCATTAATAGTATTTATATTTCCATTATTGTCACTACATGTTGCTAATTTTTAATGTATCACTTTGTGTTCTAACCGTGAAATTGTTTCAATGTAATTTATGGTATTGAGCTGTTGTATATTTTTCAACGATCTGCATAAAATAAAAAGGCACTTATCTAGAAACAATTAATCTGTCAACAACAACAAAAAAACATTCATTGAAGCAAATATTAAATTAAAAAATAAGCACTCGTCTTCACATTCGATTTGAACAAAGCCAGCTCTATACATTATCTACGTTTGCATAAAGACTAGCTAAAAATGATCTTATCAGAATGCTATGAAGTTCATGATCTGATCAGAATGCTAGGAAGTTCATGATCTGATTAGAATGCTAGAAAGTTCATGATCTGATTAGAATGCTAGAGAGCTCATGATCTTATCAGAATGCTAGGAAGATAATTCTGAATAACATAGCATGGCTTACTGTGGGCATTACATACATGTGTATTGGATGCGTCGTGACGTAACCAATCCGCTCATCACAGACCACAGCGTGAAGCGAGTGTATGTTGTTTGTCTCGTGAAACATGTTTATTAAAAGAGGCGTAATACAATAAACCCCGCATACTGGATTTATTACAAACTTATGAAATCAATATCAGCTGGAATGGCATTATTAAATAAAGCAATGTCTTATAAAGCAATCAGGCACATGGGCTTAATAGAAATAGTCATCATTGACATTCAGACACACATCCTAATTCTTGTTCAATCGTCTAACGTACAATCTGTAAGTGGCAAACGTGTCATGTAGAATGTGCTCACATTCGACGTGGGTCATTATTTCTGTGACAAAAAACATTTCTGTCCTAGATGATCTGTATAGTGGCTATTCTAAAAATACTGATCAGCATGGAATCCTTGTCACGTGTTAGAAAAGCGCACAACGAGCTATGGTGTACACACGCTAGCGCGCGCGTGCGCTCGCGCGTGAGTGTGTGTGTGTACGTGTGTGTTTGAGTGTGTGCATGAATGGCCTTATGGTGTTTTGTGACACAATGTGACTCATTATATTCGTTTTATAGTGTATGCTCCATTTCTCAGGCATGCTTCCATTGAGATATCGTCTATTCACCAAATGACTAGCGCCTAACGTAAATGGTAACTTTCCAGTTGTGAAGGCTTCAACGCACGACTCAAACACTGATCTTGCTCATGATTTGATAACACATACGTATACATTATTTCAAGAGTTAATTACTTCCACATGTCAATTACACATTTTTATCAAGAGCAGTATATCAAATTGGTTGACTGTGTGGTACTGGGGCAAAGCATCAGTGTTGCCACCAAGATAAGTATGTATCATTGTGTTGTGCTAGACACCCGTGTGTGTACGCATTGGGAACATAGACAGTATGTGGCAAGCATGTCAGGAAACGTAATCATTTTATGTAAACTGTCTACACAGACTACTTAGGATCGGTTGGCAAGATAGATTACCCAATTCATAGTCCTCAGGAGTGAAAGACTCCCTGGCATCCATACGCTGCTGCATAGATCCTGGATCAGATTCTATGGTCATTCTGTCAGATGAGCGGTACACGTGCTGTACGTTTAGCTCAGGACAGGCAATTGCTAGGTAGGAGACAGAAGAAATGATACAAAGACACGCTGAACTATTCTTTGAATAGTTTCTCCTCCGTCGATATCGCTGCCTGAAAGAGCTTGCTCCGAACCGTTCAATGTAGCGCACCCCTGAACAGAGAACCTTTGCCAATGTGCAGGAAAAGCTAGCGGCAAGAAAAGATGCTGTTCACGTGCACTGTACGTCCGGTCACGCACGCTTGCCATACTCAGATCGGGCTGTAATATTCGGTAACATCTGAATAAACATCTCTGACGACGTCGCCATCTTAGCTTGCGATGTGCAACTAATTAGCTGGGACCTAAGGACGGAGCACATAACACGAATGCTGTAGAATAACGGGCATATATCAGGAAGCAAAAATTTAACGCTGCTTGGGAACCAGCTACCACATCATCCTAAGACAGCAAGCGATGGCATGCAGTCGTTCACGCACACACTATTAGAATAGAGGCAACTAAGGTAATAATGCACATTACTAGCCTGTAAAGTCAAATATGGCAGAATAAAAAATATGTTACTGCTAGTGTTAGGTTCAGGTGTAACAAACTGAACATGTATCTGAACTCACGCTAACTTCGTGTGTCTAGTAACAGACTGACATATCAGGCGGTCTACGCGATTGATATTGAATGAATGATTCACGTAATGTTCAAAATGATCTGGAAAAATTACATTACGTGAAGGACAACCTTAGGTCACCTTCTTCAGTATAGTTCGAGAGGAATCGCAAAACCACTATAACAAACATTAGTCCAGAATGATAAAAACAGTACTACTAGCCCAAATAACAATCACCATCACAGAATGAATTGAATCCCTGAAACAGGAGGTCAGTGGTTCCCATTTTCTAAGTGTCTGTTTTACGTAGGTTCGATTCCAAATGGAAGAACTTTCATTTCCATTGTAGTTTTGGTACAATAAAAAAAAATCGTCAACAAAAGTAGCCGAGGTTGTGGCGGTATTGGGGATTAATATTAAGTGTAAAATAATGATAAGAATATGTCGATAAATCGTTAGGACATAAAAAATATAACTAAGAAGGCGTGTCGAGTTAAAGGTCTTCATCATGGACAACAAAGCGATACAATTATTTTTAAAAAAAATTGTTTAGCTTTAGCAGTACTTCTTCTTCTTCTTCTTTTTCTTCTTCATCTTCTTCTTCTTCTTCTTCTTCTTCTTCTTCTTCTTCTTCTTCTTCTTCTTCGTACGCTGTCCTTCTTCTCCTTCTTCTTCAGACGCTGTCAAACGTCAACCTGTATTTTTTTCGAAAAAAGCAGCGGTCATCCTGAGGCTGACGAAACTGCGATAGAGCGTGTCTAGTGATGGCAACATGGGCTTTCTCTGCTCCTCGTATGTTGGGCAGTTTTGCAGCAGATGTTCAGCTGTCATTTTCCCTATACCACAATTGCATTCGTCATTCCACCTATCTTCAGTTTATTGAATAGTTGGTACATCAGTCTGTTGTAGCCTGTGGGGAGTATGAAGACCTCGACCTGCTCTCTTCTGTTCAACTGGTAATAGGCATCATTTTTTTGTGTAGCTAGTATGGTCTGTTTCCCATTTGGAAATGTATATTGCCCTAATAAACATTTTCGACTCTTCGTAGGTTACACTTGAATCTGCTTGTGGTAGTCTTGCACCTTCTTTTGCCAGTCTGTCTGTCTCCTCGTTGCCTTGAACAGTGGGATGGAACCCGCTGTACCACTACTCTTTTTGGTGCAGACTGCTAGCATAGTTGACAGAGTACTGCTCTTAAAACATTAAATTCAGTAATTTTATGGCGTGTTAGTTCTGTAACTACGGTCAGGGCATCTGTAAACAGGACTATCTGGCTTTCATTGCTTTCGCATATCAGCATTGCTTTTACTGCAGCCTTCAGTGCCTCTGTCTCCGCTCTGAGATTGCTTGAATATTTTCCAGTTGCCACTGACAGTGTTATTTTTCTTCCATTTGTTAGGCTCAGGAATACTCCTGCCCCTCGGTTCTGTGTTGTGTTTGCTACAAAACCGTCAGTGTATGCATGGGTCCAGTGCATGCTTGGATAGTTTTCCGCTATGTACTTCAGTGTTATGTCTCTTCTTTCTTTTTCAGTCTAGCTGCTCCTGTTTCCAGTACCTGATATATTTTCTACCACCTCCGGAATGATATGCTGCTTCCATGTGGGTTTGCGTGCAGTAGGGGTAGGCTTTGGTCTTGTTACGGTGTTCGTAGGGTCGTCGCTCATCTTTGCTTTGGCTATTTCTGCAATGTTTCTCCGCTTTAGTTTCCTATTTCCAAATCTCTTTAGTCTCTGATGCATTGGATGGTATATGGGTCTTTTGAGTTTCTCTGATTGCTGCTGGTCTCTGCAGTCTCTTCTGTCGGTCATGGATTGCAGATTTGTAATCTTTCCACGTTCTACAATTGGCGTTGACTTCATGCCTCCTGTTATAAGTCTCATGGCTTGGTTTTGAAGTTTGCTAATTTTATCAAAGTTCGCTTTTGCTGCTGTTGTCGATGCCGCAATGTCAAAGTCGAGAACTGGTCTCACTCTTCCAGTGTACAGTTTCTTTAGTATTCTTTCGTCTGATCCCCAGCTTGTGCCAGCAAGTTTCCTCATGATTGCCATTCTGTATCTGGCTCTCATTCGGTGTCTCTCGATTTGACTTTTCCATGTCATGCGCCGATCAAATGTGACTCCAAAGTAGTTTGGGTTGTCGTTTGGCCGCAGATATTTGCCTTTAAGACTTATTTTGGTGTTCTGTAGTTTATTTGAAAGCGAGAATATCGTACATGTTGTATTTCCAGCCATGATTTCGCCCACTCCTCCAACGATGTTAGGGCCTTCTGCATCCGATTATTTGCTATGGGGATATTTTTTCCAGAGATCTACATAGCCAGATCGTTTGCATACATGGAGCTGTGGACTCTTCTCGGTATATTCTCTGTGATGTTGATTATATACAACATGAACAGTGTGTTTGACAGTACCCCCCTATCCCCCTCGGGGTACTCATTGCTCCAGTGTAACCTTTTTGCTCATCTGCCCTTGTACTTGAACTCTGGCTGTTCTGTTTTCGATGTATTGGCTGATCCATCTGTACATTTTCCCACAAAATGTACTTCTTCGTAGCTTGACTTTAAGTCCCTTTTTCCACACCTTCTCAAATGCTTTCTCTAAATCCACCAAAACCGCTACTGTGTGCATTTTCTCCTGGTAAGCATCCTCTATGTCCTGGGCTATGAGAGTGATCTAGTCCTCAGTGGATATGTGCTGTCGTCTAAAACCTGCTTACTGTGGAATTAGTATGTGTTTTGCTTCCAGGTGCCACATCAGTCTGGCATTTAGCATACGCTCCATCAGTTTTCCTACACAGATCAGTAGACTGATAGGCCTGTATCCATTTGGATCTGTTCTATCATTTTCTTTCTTTGGTACTGGTATAAGTACATCATCTTTCCATGCCTGAGGTACAATTCCCTTTTTCCAGCTTTGGTTCAGGACTGATAGTAACTTCCTCTTTGCTGTTTGGCCTAAGCCCAATTGCATATCATTTGTTATTCCATCTTTTCCGGGCGATTTCTTTTTCTTTAGAGTTATCATGGCCTCAACCATTTCGTTCATTGTTAGTTTATCCCTCATGGGCTCCTCTGGTGCCAACTTGATGTTGTCGTGGCTATTTTGTTCTTTACTTATATCTGTATCCCTGTCTGTTGGGACATCGATGTGGTTTGCTCTGGCATAATGTTCTATAACGGCGTTTGCTTTATTGTAATTTGTTAATTGTATGGTGTTTCGTCGTTCATGGCTCTGACTAAATTCCATAGTTTGTTCACTTCTTTATCTACATTGCGGCCTTCGGTTTTGTTTTTCCAACTGTCTCTTGTTATTTGGTTCAGACTTATTTTGTATTTCGCAGTGATTGTCTTAAGGACGATATTTGCTTCCATATATTGCTCTCTCTCTCTCTCTCTGCGATGTTTCTAGCATTTGAGACTTCATCCTCTGCTTTATGCAGTTCATGATTCCAATATGGCTTGTAGTTTTTCCTAGTCCCGCTTGGGGTGGTTTTGGTGGCTGCTTGCAGCATTGCTTTGCTTAGGCTTTCCACCATCGGTATCATATTGTTATTTCGTATGTTGATAGTTTCACACAGTCCATATGTCAGCATTGCAAATCTATCCCAGTCGGCTCCACTATAGTTCCAACGTGGCAGCGGTTTTATTTCCCGGGGGCCTACTTCCATATCAATTTCTATCGTAATTGGCCTGTGGTCGCTACGTGCCAATTGCTCGAGCACCTGACGATCAATTTTGTGGTGAATATCTACCGTGGAGAAAGCCAGGTCTGGAGTGGAGATGGTATGCCATGTTCTAGAATAGAAGCTAGGGCTGTCGTCCGGCCTATTGATAAGATGGAGATTTGTGTCTATCTCCCAATCTTCCACTTTATCCCCTCTGCTGTATGTATCTGAATATCCCCATCTCTCCGAGTGACTGTTGAAGTCTCCAACCACTAGGCAACTGGAGTCCTTGATTTCCATACTCGAGAGCGACAAGTCTTTTTTGGGTGGGGGTCTCTCCTTGGTCCCCTCTGCAGTGATGTACGCCTAGCATTCCCCGCCACATGGGAGGTTGTCACACAGGGGCATATGTTCAATGCCCGCTGGCCTGCATCTCTTCTGCGTTTATTGGGATGACTGATAGGAGACAAAAGTAAAGAACGAAGCAAGAGTGCATTTTGCCAGGAAACAAGGCTGGTCATGGCACGGAGATGGTGTTCGCTTGGTGTGCGAACATATCTCATGATCGAGGGCTGAGTCTCAACAGGTCGCAGCGAGGGGGCTGCTCTAATGCTTACGACACTCCGACCTAGAACTAAGTCGTCTACAAGTGATTTCACACATCCACGCCGCATGGGTTGAATACCGGACAACGCCCCGCCCGCTTTGATCCGCGGGACGGCAGGGTCCTCTTTCTGCGGCTCGACCAGATCGGGCTGAGACGCGAGCCCCAGATCCCCATCATATCGTTGCCTCCCGCCACAGTAGTGCTAAGAATATCGTCGCAAGTCCGGGCGGGATTCTGGCTTAGAGGCGTTCAGCCATAATCCCTCAGATGGTAGCCTCGCACCATTGGCTTATCAGCCAAACACGTGAACCAAATGTCTGAACCTGCGGTTTCTCTCGTACTGAGCTGGATTACCGTAGCAACGACCTGTCATCAGTTGGGTAAAACCGATCTGTCATCTGAGAGTCTAATTCCAGCACACGTTTACTATTAAAACCAACGAAAGAGCTATCGGTTTGTCAAGTTTTACAGTGTTGGCGTGTTGAGTCAAATTAAGCCGCAGGCTCCACTTATGGTGTTGCCCTTCCGTCAGTTCCTTTAAGCTTATGACTCGCGCTTACTGGTAATTCCTCGTTCATAAGGAAGAATTACAATCCCCAATCCCTAGCACGAAGGAGATTCAACAGGTGTCCCAACCATTGCGGGCCAGGGAAGCATCCACGCTGATTTCTTCAGTGTAGCGCGCGTGCGGCCCCGGACATCTAAGGGCATCACAGACCTGTTATTGCTCAATCACGTGTGGCTAAGCGCCACTCGTCCCTCTAAGAAGTTGCGCCGGCGCATCGAGGGCCAGGCGAACTATTTATTAGGCTTTAGCAGTACCACATCAGCACTGTCTATACCTTACCTTGGCTTATTTAATCTCGCATTTGCTCGTTCTGCAATTATCTTGTACATAAGGCATGTAGGGAAATAAATAGAGAGTCCTCAGCTAGCCGAAGTATAAAGCTACGGAAACAAATTCTGACCAGATATGTCTGATCTGGACAAAAGAAACGTATATGAGAAAGCATTTGATGCTGTTAAGATGGGGTGTTACTGAACATTGAATAAAATAAGCGGGAGAGAGGAAATTAAACGAAATGATGCTGGATGAAATCGGAGAGGAAAAAAAGCTGCTTCACAAAATACTAGACAAAGAAGGCATGGTAGGGCCACAACCTACGTCCATTGGTCCGGTGAAGAAAGTAATCGGAAGACAAAACACAAGAAAAGTAGGAACTTCAGGCTAAGGAATACCCGTGTGACATAAGCGATGTGGTGAAGATATGCTGAAGTCAGCCGCAGATCACACGCAAAAGTGGAAAGACACAATCCTGAGCTTGCTTACCAGTCCAGGAAATGAAAGCATGATGATAAGGAGGAAATGCATTTCGGGTCAGCGAATAGATTAAAACATGTCGGTACTCAGAAAGTTGTCTTTAAAATCATCACGATATTGTTTTGATAGATGCAGCTTTGCATTTTCGAGTGATATAATTCAAATTTAACGAAATAAGTAATTATGCATGAACAATCGATTAATAAGCATTTCTCTGAACGATTATTAAATATGTGTCAAATCAGTTAATTATACATGTGAATAGTGCACAGCAACGTGTGTATCTTTTTCTAGTGACACTTGCGATGAGAAACTCAGTGATCGTGTACTAATCGTATGCTTTCATCCAAATTAACGAGCATTAACAACCGGTTGACGTTCTAATTGTTTTGTTTATCCACAGTTCTAAGGTAGGTACCTCCAGCCGTAAGCGTTATATTTATGATATATGTATAATTGGTTTAATTATAGAACTGAAATTGGGTATGTTCCGTGTCAGTTACCGCGACATATTATGTATCATTCTTAGGTCTATTAAAAGGAAAACCGGGTGGAAGAGGTGGGTTTTCTAGAAAAAAAATCCTAACGTGAATGACAATAAAGGTATGTTGATAAAGAGGAGGAAAGACAACAAAGATGTGGATATAGAGGAGTAAGGACAATAAAGTTATGTGAATATAAAGGAGTAAATACAATAAAGTTATATTGATATAGAGGAGTAAAGACAATAAAGATGTGGATATAGATGAGTAAGGACAATACATTTATGTGGATATAGAGGAGTAAAGACAATAACGTTATGTGGATATAGAGGAGTAAGGACAATAACGTTATGTGGATATAGAGGAGTAAGGACAATACATTTATGTGGATATAGAGGAGTAAAGACAATAACGTTATGTGGATATAGAGGAGTAAGGACAATAACGTTATGTGGATATAGAGGAGTAAAGACAATAAAGATGTGGATATAGATGAGTAAGGACAATACATTTATGTGGATATAGAGGAGTAAAGACAATAACGTTATGTGGATATAGAGGAGTAAAGACAATAAAATGATGTGGATAAAGAGCAGTAAAGACAATGAAGTTATGTGGATATAGATGAGTAAAGGCAATAAAGGTATGGGGATATAGAGGGGTAAAGACAACAACGTTATGTGTGTATATAGAGGAGTAAAGACAGTAAAGAAAACGTGACTCATCTAAGTTTACACAAGGACATTGAAATACTAAAGAAACGTGTCAATATTCAAGAATAACAAGAACAATTTATAAATTTATCGCTGTTGAAAATGATGTAAGAATGCTAGTGTTTTGACTACGTATTTTATTACGAAAAGATACTCACACATATCCGCTACGCGTAATGGGCCTACCTAAGGACACATTGGGTATAAGTGAAGAAATAATATTCTTTTATATGTGGATTGTATATGGTGTTTTATGTCAGATAATCAACATAATCGGTATCGTCACAAACTGTATTAACATCATCTGCTTCGTGAAGCAAGGCTTCAATGATTCTGTGAATATCAGTCTATTAGGTTTGTTCTTTTTTCATTAGTATTTTACACATTTTTAGACTTGTAGTTTTTCTTTAATTTATGCACGATTAGACAGTGCTTTTTGACTTGGTGTTTTTGACACACATTTGGATCTATGAATGATTATATTAGTAACGTTAGTGTTTCATAAAATGCATTATACATAATGACCTGACTGACTGATGGCGTATACAAGAAAAGAATGGCAATTAATAACATATAAGGACTGTCAGCGACAATCCAAGTTGGACATGATGCATCGTAATTATTGATGTACGCGATTACATCTATCTTACGCTTTATTACGAGTTTTTTTATCATCAATTGATGATTATTATTTATCTCTACATCCTCAATGTACTTGTATCGCTAGACGTAGCTGGGAGGTGTGACCTCTTAGGTTTCATATTTTGTTGGCAGGCGAAAATGCGCTGATAATTTGTCAAGTTAGGTCAGGTGTCAGGTGTCATCTATGCCTCTCCCTAATCACATAACCGCATTTTTGCGACATATTCTCGGTGAAGCGAGAATTCCTAGAATAATGTGAGTAGATTATTAATTTTATATTTTCCCAAACAGAGACAGTAAGGCCCACTCTTTTCAATGTCCAACCGCTAAGGGATTTTTAAAGTACACACCACTTCGCATGGGTGTATGATTTCACTACTCTGAGATCAGGGTATATTTTTACCGGATATCCATGCGACCTCTAGCACCCGAGTGAAACCTTTACCTTTGAAACCAATGGGACAGCGAGACTGAATACTGAAAATATGATTGACAGGTGTTGTGTATTTGAGACTGATATGATAATATAGTAGGATACGATTATTTGACTGCATGTACCAGTAGTGACAGTGCATCGGGCAGGCTAGTTGTGTCATGTCCAATTCAATGTAAATATTATAAACCAATGCCAATGTCTGAAAGCCTGTACATCTGTTTTCTTACTAGCAGCCAGGTATGCTAGCCTTTTGGCTAACAATTGCTCCTCAGGTCAATTTAGCTTTAAAACAAAAGCAATGTAATATTGGGAATAATGTATTGAACCACATCCTGGTTGTTAATAAAAAAAAGACTTATTACAAACACATTGCTCGGTTATTGTATATCGTATCGTTATTAAAGTTTGAAGGACATATTGTCGCGAAATAGAAACAAGCAATACCACTAGTAAGTGAAAATGTAGGTAGACGTAACAGATATTTCTTTAAATTATAGGCAGCCTAATATATGATTTGTTCAGTCCACAGATACGAGTATATAAAAATGGAGGTAAACGAGGAATGTTACAATTACACAGAAATATAATGTTGTACATATATACATCAGCATAATATCACATGTTCATGCATGTACTAATACCGTGTATCACATTTTGAAATAATAATCTTCTTCTTCTCCATGGTTTTTGTTTACGAGTTCCAGACGAACTTGAGTCTCCATAATATTTCGTCAATCTTAATTATATTAAGAGCTAACGTTAACAGAACGATTGTTATATTTGAATTCAAATGCTCTAAGATTGAATAAGGAAACCAAGTTTGATAGAGGAAAGTTGTGCTACATGTTTACTTCAATAATGAAAATAATAATATGATGGGACATTGCACATTAAACTATACGTGTGTTAAATATGGTTGAACCATGCTTTTAGCATACCATATGCTAATTCGTTGTTGGACTTCAAATGTACATCTATATATTATGGACCTTCTTTATCACCGTTTAAAAAAAAAAATAGGTATTATCCAGCGCAAGCGATGATGCCCACACCAATAAACGCTTTTCTCTTCATATTGTGATGTGCGCTGTTTTTTTATTTTAGTGAGAAAGTTAATGTTCTTGTTATCAGTCTCACTCCCTTGTCCCGAGTTACCTTGGATTAGTGGCAAGATTATTGGTCAAATTGACTTATGGTAACTTAGTATGCAAGCACTCTGGTCTTACCTTACGTGAGACCAGCGGTCGCATGATACTTGCGGTATTCGATCGTCCACCGTTTCCGTTCATCACTGTGAGATGCGAGTGCCTTAACTACTTGACTATAACAAACCCCTGTAAATCATCGTTTAAATAGTGCATAGCATTCGCAGTGATCCCCATTGAACGTATATATCAGAAGAATTACATTTAAGTTGTATATGTTATTAGTAGCCTAACTTTTCAGATAAACAAGCCTCCATCCAAAATCTTGCGAAAGAAGCAATTGAATAAGTTAAGATGTAGTGCATCTGTGTCTTACCGATGTAAAATATAAAATAATACAAACTTAAAATGTTATAGCCTCTTCTTCTTCTTTTTCTTCTTCTTTTTTTCTTCTTCATTGTCATTTTCTACTTCCTTTTTAAACTGTTCTTGTTTATATTATTATTAGTAGTATTATTATTTTCAGTCTGCGTCTTATTCCTCTTGTTAGCAGCTTCTTCTTCTTCTTCTTCTTCTTCTTCTTCTTCTTCTTCTTCTTCTTCTTCTTCTTCTTCTGTTTTTTATTATTCGTCTTTTTCTTCTTTTCCATCATCTTATTATTGTATCCTTGTATTTCTGTTCTGCACGTAAAGCCCAGTTCTCTGGATAATTGCTGATAAGTGGAGATTTATTCAAAGATTACAAATACGTAAATGGCTGTCGTCGTATGCCAATAGTCAGTACGCAATTGTCTAAGCAGTTACGGGATCGCACAGCTCACAGTGGATGAGTGTGCCCTGTGCCCTTTAATTAAGCGTAACAGACAATGCAGAGCTTTGATTAGCGTATTTAGAAATAATCGCACTGATGCGAACAGTGAATGTTTAGAAAAGGCTCACCTTTGATTACGATAGACAAAGAACGCGCCCTATTATGTATGTCTTGTAAAAGATTGTCGGTTGTATGTGCTGCTTGTCCACACGTGCACATACAAATTACCAATATTTGTGATGGTATGTTTAAACGAATATATAGTAAATCTCTTGACACCAGATGATGCACCTGCAAAAAAATATATAAGAATGATTCAATACACAAGAAAAGTCTACAAAGAAGATTGTTTAGGTCCATTACAATTTTTGCACAGCTTAAATGAAAGTCTGTAGAGAGGGATAATTAGCTATATGCAACATCCGTTCCCAAGGACGTAGCCTGAGTGTTTAAATAAAACATTGAGAATGCATAAAATAAATTACAAAGAACACTGGAAAATCACCTGGATAACATAGATTTCGCAGTTACTATATGAATGTTGTAAGGTATACAGTCGGCCACACAAGTATTGAAATTAACATTTGAACCAGCAAAAGCAGGATTGTTATCTGTGTAAACGGAACCAAACAAAATTTAAGAAATAACAAAGACAGTGAGCCCAGAAAAAGCAATGATCCAACAATTGAAGAAGTGAACGATGTTACCTTTCTGGAAGTGGAGGAAAATTAATGTCTGGTCAGACAAAATATACTAATCATACATGTTAGTCAGGGTCAGGCCATCTCCCCATTGGAGGATAACGGGTATGGATATCTAGCTGTCGTTGTCCCGTGTCAGGCTGGTACACTCGTCAGATTGTTTTCCGAGGACATATTGATGTTGTCTGTCCTTCTGTACCTCGGCCACACTCTGGCTTTCTTGTCCCCCACTCTGTCCTTCAATATAACTTTCTGCAGATGGGCAAGTCTGTTGACAGAAACAACATTTTGGTTATTGTTTGCTTTGTTTCTCTATGAAAAGAGTTATTTCTACCTTGAATTGTTTCAAGACCTCACTATTTGGCTTCCAATCTTTCCAAGAAACTCGTTCACGTTTTCTGAGGACCCACATTTCAAATAAAGCAATACTCATCTCCGTTGTCTTTACCGCAGAACATGTTTCTGTTTTGTATAATACAACTGCTTACATATAGCATTTCATGGTTCCAATTTATTTAAGTTTCTGAGATATCTTCTTTGACAGAAGTGTATGTCTAATGATGTTACATGTATTCTTCGCTAATACTTTTTTTTCTTCTTCGTACGCAGTCAGACATCAACCTTTATGTTTTCGAAAAAAGCAGCGGTCATCCTGAGGCTGTCGACACTGCCATAGAGCTTGTCTAGTGTTGCCACTGGTGATGGCCACATCTGCTCTCGCTGGTCCTCGTATGTCGGGCAGTTTTGCAGCAGATGCTCAGCGGTCATTTTATCGGTACCACACGGGCATTCGTCGGTGCCACCTATCTTCAATTTCTTGAATAGATGGTACCTTAGTCTATTGTGGCCAGTGCGAAGTCTGAAGACCACGACCTGCTCTCTTCTGTTCAACTGGTAATATGCATCGTTTTTGGTGTAGCCAGTATGTTCGGTTTCCCATTTGGTCATGTATCTAGCTCTAATAAACCGTTTTGACTCTTCTTATGTCATACTAGTATCTGGTTGTGGTAGTCTTGCACCTTCTTTTGCCAGTCTTCGCCAACACATTTCTCTTAGTGATTTTCTTACGTGAGTATCATCTGTTGTTATTTGATCAAGGAATAACTAGGTTGACATTTGTTCCAGTCTTTCTCCATTTATGTGAATGTCAACATGTGGACTTTCTTACTTTGTTATTGACCACTTTAGCTTTAGTATGTTTTATGTTGATTCCCAGTCCACATTGTTGGCTCATGCTGTTTATTGTATCCATTTGGGTCTTTAGATGTAGTGTATTCTCTGTCATTAACACTGCATCGTCCACATATTTGATAGCACTAATAATTCGTCCTCCTATATTGAATCCAGACTTTTCTAATATTTCAATTTACTTTTTTTATGTGTAAATATTAAATAGAAGAGAGAACATCACACACCCTCTCCCCAACCATTTACTTTTTATTTATATGATAACAATAGAGTTGATAGAAACTAAACTTTTGATATTAAAATAGCATAAATAATGGTAAACAAAACATTTGAGCGCAACATTAGTCAAATCAGAACATGCTGTACACTATTGATTGACGATGTGGTTCATGTCTGGACCGATTTGTCATGAAATACCAATGATCGCGATATGATTTGAGCTGTGATTCCCGTATTTCATAATAATTAGCCCAGTGCTTCTCTTTATGATTGCTGACTCAATGTATTATTATTCGAGTTAATCTTGCTAAATACATTATTTCAGACGATGTGCTATGCAAAGTATTCAGTTATGTTATGTATTGTGATTCTCAGAGATGTATTGATAAGCCTAAACAAAGATTATTCTTCGGTAGTGCAATGCGGAGGTTCTGTGTAGAATCCCCATTATCGGGATATCGGTGTCGATCCCCATCTCAATGACCAAACTAATGTAAGCCAGCATGTTTCCAGAGGTGCGACATGAACGTGGGGATGTTTTGGTTTGCATGTTTTACCTGACTTTGACCAAGCGACTTTGCACGCTGATTCATTCAGAGATTAGCAAATGTTAGAACAGACGCTACCTCTACACAACACAACTAACACATTTGCATATCACTTTCTTCGTTTAGGGTTGTCAGTCTCTGATCTAGGAAGTCTTGTTACTATGGTTTGGGGATGTATTTCTGTAACGCCTGCATTCTTGACATCTGATTTGCCTTTTGAGCCCATGGGCATTTGTTACCTGACATCAGCAATGACACGTTTTTCTTTCACACGACTCAGCAGCTGTATTACGGCATCAGTAACATTGGAGAGATGTGTGTGTATAACTGCTCCTCTAAAGGTATATCTGTATTGTCATCCTAAAGTAGTAGCAACCATATTGCATTTCTTGTATTCACTTTGTAATGAAACAATCACTGACGATTTATTTTTCGTAATTGTATAGTGAAATTATTAATGCATATACTGTTCTTTAAAATCCCGATGTTCAGTTTTAACAATTTATGTAATAATACATGCATGTACATATAAAACGAATGTTTATGATTCTTTTTCGTATATCTGAAACATACTGTTTTCTGTTTGCATAATCTTTTTTATACTGTTCGAATTTAGTTAATATAACTGTTAGCGATGATCTATCATCTGGCAGCAACAATGAAAGTGTATGAGAAAAAATATAAAGTGGGGTTGAAGAAACAGTGGTTGGAATATGCTATAAAATGTCCATTATTTTAAAAAAGGAATATAAGGAATTGATAAATCGCATTAAAAGGCAATTGCATGGAGATTATTATTAATGAGAGATTTCAACGTTCCAGAAATTAAACGGTAAATGACAGAAGCACATTTCGATAAAAAACCTTTTGTTATGTACATTTCTGACATTTGATTTGTATTCAGCGTGTAGAAGAAGCTACCAATGCCAAAAAAAACAAAAACATAAGTACATGAGCATCGTACATCTCTAAGACATACGTTAGGAAGTTTAAAGAAGCAGTGAGCCACAACATTTGAAAATATATTTAGGAGGAACATATGTTGAACAAACGCTGGAGAGTTTCAAAAATGTTCTAGTAAAGATAAAAGAGGAATGCGTTTCATGTAGGGAGGTAAACTCAAAACGCGAAAAGGTAGATACCTAGATATATAGTTAAATGTAGAAAAGATACAAATAAAGCAAGGAAAAAATATTTAAAGTCAGGTGAATTTTTAAAAAAAACAACATTATATATATATATATGTGTGTGTGTGATTTGGAAAATGATATCGGATTCATGATTGCAAAATTCGCGGATGACACAAAACTATGCAGTATTATTCATCTAAAGCAGAAATGAATAGATTGAAGTCGGATTTAGACATTATTCGAGAATTTTCTGCAAGCTGGCAAATGGAGTTTAATGTATATTCAGTATAATGGCAAGTTATTAACAAATCAGAAATACAAACAAAAGACCAGAAGGAGGAACCATCAAATTACAGCCAAGAATGTTAGATCGTTAAAGAAGTTTGGAAAGTTTGACAGTGGCAGAGACACGTCTAACAAATGTAGGATACACGAGAAAAGACCAGAGTACATGTTCATATTTAGAAGTGATAATCTTGAATGAGGAGTAACAATACTGATGGAATACAATTCGAAACATATGTGTCCCGTAATGGGCCAATGGAAAAAAAAATATAGTAGATTTTTCTTGTCTTTTAAAAATATCAGACTCCATTAAATTATACGGCATAACCTTCCTATCAGAGCTCAACTGCATACACCACGACAAGTGGATAATTGTGACGACAATAATAAAAGACACGCTACCAAGATAAAGATACAAAACAGTCACAATCTTTAGCTGTAGCATAATAGCAAACACATACATAATTCCCAAATTAATATACACAGCCACAGTGTTTCAACCTCCACATCAGACAATCACAGATATCAACAAACTACTTAAGGGTTTTATTTTAGCAAACACCACACACAACATTAGCAAACACACACTGACCCACGACAAGAAAGGCAGAAGTGTCGCACGCCAAAACATACAGACAAAAATACAATCTCTCTAAAAAGGCCTTGTCGGACTGATTTTAAACATCCAAAAAACCACAAACTAGCATTACATTAGCCTAAGTAAATTCAAGTTGGTCAGAGTAAGCAATGCAATATCACACTACTCTGGGACGTTACTGTCCTTCTACACGTCATTCATTAAAGTTATTGTAGGACAAACTTAACTAAAACAACAGCATACAAATTAAATTTACAAACATCTAGTCAAGCTACATGCGTCTCTACTACACCTTAGAATAAACAGAGGTTACATAAATTTTACAACAGACTACATGAACACGTTCACAACTATATAGAACTTGCAAAATGCCCCAAAAGCTAGAGGTCAGATACAGACTAATATATACCATGACTTCCATAAACACAGAAAAACTCAGAAAACCCATATGTCAACTATGCCAGACATGAGCACATAAAAGAGAAAACTACATATTCTACTCATGCAATACAGTCACATCCACAACATAAAGTATAAACGACACAATCGAGACGCAAACACGGTATATGGTAGACATGTACAAAGCAGTAACACTAAATACTAAATACTATACCTGACACGACACTAACATTCCAAATACAAAATGCTAATGCTGCAATCATAATACAGATACATCATATGGAGGTGGAGAATTAAAGATTTAGAACATACACCCCGGACATTTTACTTACTACACATGATCTTAAGTAAGACGATGTTGCAGTAAAAAAAGTAAAGTGTAAATGCACGAGAGTTATCCTTTGGTTGGAAATGAAGTTTTTGAAAACTTCCAATTCTTCAAATATTTGTTTCATTTCTCTTGACCTTCGATTATCGATTGACTAGTAATTAATCCAGTCATTCTTGTGTAATGACAACACATAATGTTCCATGAAATAGCATTTCCTTTCTCTTTCAGATAAAAAGTATTATTACGCCGAAAAGAACAAGTATCATCATGGTGTGCCTATTCATCGTCATATTAGGCAGCTGCGCTCCAGTGTATACTGTTAACAAATTGGGCATTATATTTTCTCCATTAAGAAACAAAACCATTGTAGGTCTTATTTCCACGGAGGATAGGGAACGTGTTGAGAAAGTTGCATTTGTCATCAACAACTTTTCTATTCCTTTTGGTGCTTTTGTGATCATTTTAGTTTGCACAGCAATTATGTCTATTAAACTTGGAAGTCAAGCAAAATGGAGAAAGAATGCCATCACGTCTACACAGATTGACATCGTGTCCAGTCGTAATCGGAAGGTAGCAACAATGGTTATAATGATTTCCACATTATTTATTGTTTGCTTTGTTCCTTGTTCCGCCATTTTGCTAGCAGTTTCATTTCTTCCTGAGTTGTCGATTACTGGGAAAAACATGTATTTAACATTAATTATTGGTGGGCTTGGAGGCCTATTGGAGAGTCTCAACTCATCAATGAATATTTTTATTTATTATAACAGGAGCAGTAAATTCAGACATGCATTTACAAGTATTTGTGGGAACAAAAAAAGAATAGAATGTCCGAAATCAAATCCTTGTTATGCTGATATTTAAACTTGGCATTATGATGATATCGGAGACCAGAATGTGTTCATGTTAACTTGAGACGAGATTTAGATTTGAAACAGACGACTGAAAATAAATCGCGTAGCTTATATAATGGATAACGTAACACCGAGATGGTAGATTATAATCTATACACATGTATAGGAGAATCTAATTAGACAAATACATACTTATTATGAATGTTGGACAAGTGAACAATATAATTCACAGAATAGATAGGTATGGTAGAAAGTAATTACCAGGTTTGACATTATTCTGGTCATGTTACCTGCAATCTCGTGGTAGACCATGAGATGTGTTCAATCAGTATCTCCAAATCATTAACCTACCTGTAACCTACCAACCATGTCATAAAATGCAAAATATGAATTGTGTGCATGTGTCTAGAAACTGTAGAATGTGAAATCAATTATATTATAATTCAAATTGTAGGATACAGGCTTGAGGTGAAGCTGCTAACTGAAGTGGTGGCCTTATTCTTCACTTGGAAAACGTGCGAGAATCATCTTCATCAGTATCAAGAAAACGTCCTTAAGAAACAAGTATTTGGCACTTCCAATTTTCATTTGAAGTGATCCATTCACTTATTTCTAAATATCTTTAACTGAAATACGTACGCCTCCATTGACACATATAATGACTTCTAAAGTACGCAATTCAACATGTTTGCAACAATATGTCTGGTAATAAAGTTCAGAAATAGATTATTACATACCGAAGTAAATGTGTCACATAGTCGAACAAATATACCATTGACTAAGCCCATTAATCCTTGAACGACCCGATGAGATCAGCGGAACTGTTCGTCATAATTTTTTCATAGAAAAACATATTCACCATTAATTGCTTTCTTTCCCAACACGCTGTAATTCTTGTTATATCCCACCTACATCAACCCCGTCCTTTAGTCTCATGTATGTTTTTATTGCCATAATACTATCATCATTCAACTTGTGATTTCATTTGAAGCTAAGACCACCTTGCAAATGGTTTCTTTTGAAGGAAGACTGGTTTCGAGTATTTGAAGTCAGTTTGTTTATTCTTTCAATGCAGCAAGTATGTTAACCGGAAACCTGTCCTCACGTTTAATACAATAGTAAGGAAGGAAAGATGTGAACAATTCAATTCAGCGAGTTATAAACAAAGCAATTGTTTGTTCGTAACTTCGACTAACAAGACTAATATTGGAAGCAGCGTAGCCAATTGGTTAGCGAGCTGGCTTTGTATCTGTTCATTCCCTAGCTGAGGCAAGAATGTTTTTTTCAGACCGCAACGACTCCCTCGTCGACCCAGCCTTACTTTTTAACATCGACCATAAAGACAAATATGTATTTGCCCTGAATCTGACCTATTGCGACAATTGTGTGGATCGTCCCGCTGGTCTTTAACCGCCACCCACCCTCTCTCTCTATCTCTCTCACACTCTCTCGCTATCTCTCTCTTTCTCTCTCTCTCTCTCTCATGAACAGAACATATGTTTTGAGAAGAAAGTATGTACTTTCCATTTTTCTATCCGCTTTATATTATTTAATTCGTGGATGTTCTTTTATTTGTTTTGTTGTAGTGTGAAGATAAACCATGAGGTCAGACCTATTCCTAAATCCATGAACATAACTGCGTTGCTATCTTGAACATTTCTGGCTTTTGGGGCGTAGTGAGACTGTTTCAGTTTTAAATGTTGTATCAGTTCGTAGTGTACTTTAGTTTAGGTTTGTATACGACGGTTTTTTTTTCCATTTTTTTGGTAATCATTTTTTTTTTCTCATTTTAACAGCGAAATTTGAACATAGTATACAAACATTGACGTCTTCAGTGGACTTTATGTAATATGGATTAAATATTTCTGCTAAAATTGAATATTATTAACAATATGTGTTTTGTTGTTCATATGATCGTTTAAGTGTGTCTTGTAACGTTACCTGGAACAATACATACCATTTTTTGTGCACTTGTGGCACCGATTCTGTGGTATCCGAACTCATGTTTCGGTCAAATTTAGCGTTGACTAGTAAAACATGTGTGACTACATTTTCCCTTTTTACTTGCATAATAGTATGTGCATACAATGTCGTGAGCCTTATACTGACACGTTCTTGTGTTAGAGTCCCTGGTTGTGTCTGAAACCGCACAGGTTAATAGTGGAAGAATTGTTGTATACGAGTCATAAAACTGATTATATTAGCTCTGAGAAATACTTTGTTATTAGTTAATTTGGTGTGCTCCAATTTGGTTTATAGCAAGTTATTCCTTATTCTTGCATATGACAAACATTCATTTACAAGATAGTGTTTTTGTTTTTCATGGTGTTAAACACCCTTAGGAACGCATAATTGTAATGGCTGGAATTCAGACATCAAGTTTGAGAAGAAACGGATTTGTAAAAGAAAACGTCAAAATCACAACAGCCTGGCATTTACAAAAACTGAAAATTGATTATGTTTTAGATATACTGAAAAGATTATAATTGTCAACAACAACATAATGTGTGATGAGCGAAGCTTTAACTAGATGAAAAAGGGAGGAGAATATGTTTAAAGAAATCATCTTTAATTTGAGGTTTTCCCAAATATGATCTTCATATTGTAGTACTGCTATTGTTTACCTCAAACATGAAAGCTACAAAATCTGCCTCAAGCTGCCAAATGTGTTTGATGAGATATATACTATACTGTCGTGCATTCTTCGTGTATTGCCGCTGCCAAGGCAGCAGATCAGACTGGTTAAGGAGAAACGATTAAAGAGGGAAGGTTAACTCGCTTTTCAAAAACGCCAGCTGAAACCGGATGTGTTAAAAAGAATATAAATATTTTTCTTAGCTTAACTTAACGTCCTTATACTGGTATAGAAGACTCTGCAGATTATGTATACAACCAGTTGCATTTGCATTACCTTTCTCAAAAAGCTATGTGAATCCAATCTATTCTTACATACAATAATTATCCCTGCCTCCACTAATTCATGAGACAATGCATTTTAAGCATTCACTACTCTCTTACTAAAAAAAATATTTCCAAATATCTAATCTGGTCTTTTTTTTAGTTAACTTGTAGATATGCCCTCTTGTTCTAGTAGGTGTTTGTAGTTTAAAAAACGTGTTGTAGTCTAATTTAACCGTTCCTTTGATTATCTGAAAACCTATTGTTACCTCGAATTCTTCTCTTTTCTAGACACTGCTGGCCGCTTTTTCGAAGTCTTCGCTCATAACTGTAATTCTGGAATCCCACTATCCGCTTTGGCACTATTTTGTGTATCTTAGCCATCATGTTTATATCCCCTCTATGCTAAGGACTCCACAGTTGTAAACAGTACTCCAATCTAGGTCAAATTAATGCTTTTTACTGTTTGACTATCACTTCATTGCTTCTAAGTTTAATATTTTGGTTTTTAAAATACCTAAATTAGCTTGTCTTTTTCTGACAAGAATGGTGAGCAACATGTGGGAAAGTGTTATCAAGTGAATACATCGATTTTTACCTATTGACCCGATCATTTTTATTTTGTTTTATGTTTAAATGACTCTCTCGCGCTCTGTTTCGCTCTATCTCTCGCTCTCTCTCTCTCTCTTTCTCTCTCTCTCTCTCTCTCTTTCTATTTCGCTCTCTCTCTCTCACACAAACGTGCATAAATAATAAAATAAAAACCATACATACACAAACACTCTAACAAAAAATTCATACACACATCCATATAAATTAATAAATACACGCATACAAAACAACACATGGGCATATGCATATAAATACATATTTACATGCGTACAATTAAATACACAAAAACACACGCAGGCACACACTTACACATAAATTATCACACAAATATACGTGAATACGCACACACGCATACATATAAATACACACACATACACATAAAAACAAACACATACACACACACATACACACACACAGGCACACATGTGTATGCATATCCTGGGCTATGTGGATGCTCTGTATTTGAAATGAGTATATTGAGCAGTCGTTCAGACTTGATGACCAAGCATGGGCAATCAACATAACCGTGTTAATTTGCACTACGTCTATCATCACCTGAGAACTCGCTTGAGTCCATGTTGGTTCAACGATTAAATATAATAAAACCGGCATTTCCTTTCCAGAATGTTTCACAAGAGGTTTCTGTATCTGAACTGTAAACAAATGAGTTCTTGATTTCCCAGACGCTGGTTAAGGTAAATAAATGTGTTCTTGATTTCCCAGACGCTGGTTAAGGTAAACAAATGTGTTCTTGATTTCCCAGACGCTGGTTAAGGTAAACAAATGTGTTCTTGATTTCCCAGACGCTGGTTAAGGTAAACAAATGGAAGAATTGTATATATATAACTTGACAAATGGAGTGACAGGTCAATGATGGTGACAAATGTGAACGTTTCACTTCCAATGTATGCCCTCACACCCCATGTCACAATTCATTACATAGTTTTGGACTTCATATTGTTAAAGTTTTTGTTTTGTTTGCAGTTGCTCTCACTAAATTACAAATATTTACTTTTTGTGGTCCTTGTGGTAAAGACGTAATACACTCGCCTCTCAAAGCGAAGAACGGAAATAGTAGATGATCGAATCCGCAAATGTAATTGTCTCACTGGAGGTGAGACCAGAGAACCTGCATTCTGAGTTGCCTCCAGTCGTCTTATCTTATATCTTGCCAATGAATAAAGTTAGCTCGGGACCAGAGAGTGAGGTTCATGACCAGCGCACTCCATTCCTCACTATAATCCAAATACAGTTCAAGCTACACTTTCAAGACAGATATGTCTGATGAAGTCGCAATTATCTGTTGCGATGAAAAATAACAACCTGTAATAGCTATCGGTACTAATGTCACGTACAGCATAATAATGCATGGTTGCTACATGTCATTCTGTCGGGACTAACTCACATCCATGGTTGACACAGTTGTTAACTGGAAAAAGCATTTTTACTTCTCTGTCATGGAGTACTTGGGTCATCATGACATCATGCAACTGGCAGATAACTGCAATAAAAATGCGAGGCCAGTCAAATAGTGCCATGATTTGTCTCAAATATTCTTTGTTGACAGTGAAAGAAAACATTTCCACCACACAAAAAAACTGCATCCAGCGTAGAAGCAAACATGTAAGAGCATGTCACAAATAAAACAAGGCAATGGAGGAGAAATTCAAATTTAAATGGCGCATATGCTTCTTCTTCTACGTTGCTCGTTTTCAAATTTCCGCTACAAAACCCCCAAAAACGGCTTTTGCAAAAAGCAGAATGTTATCCGGAGAGGGGATTGCGTTGTGTTGAAGTCAACACCTCGAATGCGATAGTTGCACCATTAGGTCAGGCACATCCGACGCCAGCATGGAATTTGTGTATCCCTTCTCCATAACCAGATTGCCTTGTTGATGTATGCTATCGAGGATCACCACGGGAAAGTGTAGAAGTCATACACTGAGTGATGCAGCAAGAAGAAGAGCACAGAAAAAAAAGAAAATACAAATGGCACTGGATAAGTAAGTATCTGAACAACATCGAATTGGCAGATAGTGTATGAATGGTGTCTTATATTGAGCAGGGCGTATAAGGAAAGAGACTATCATTTGAACCAAGAAAGGCAATATTGCCTATCAGTATGAACAGTTCAAAAGAACAGAGAACAAATAATAAACAAAAAAGAACCCATAAAAAGTAATGCTCCAACAATTAAAAAAGGGAACAAATGTACGTAATTGAAAGAAAATTTGACCAAGAAGGATAAGCAAACCAAAATGTGTAGTACTAGTAGTTACTTTTGTCAGTAATGTCTGACTATAGGTCGATGCGACTTTGGAGTAGAAACTCTCTACTGCGTTTTTTGTTTTCCTTTTACTTTCGGCGTTTTCTCTTCACTTCCCTATGTTGCATGAGCGTGTTTTCGTCTAGTTTGATGTGGCTCTCCATTTTGGAGGATCGGTCTGCAGCTATATCTTCCAAAAATGTCAGATCCATATGCAAAACCTTCATGCTCCGCTTTTACGCGTCCTTGAATGGAAAAAAATGGTCGATCAGCTGTTATTTTACCACACGCCAGCTGCCGATAGAGAATATCTAGGGGATGCGACCATCGTCCATGCAACGAACATGGCCAAGCCATTGCAGACTTTGTTGACGAAGGAGTGTGTACACACTTGAAATACCGGTGAGAAAATACACCTCCGCATGTTTCAGCTTGTCTCTCTATGAGACATCAAGGAAGGATATCATGCACAGTAAGTGACAGGTGTTGCGTCTATGCTCTTGTTTGGCATATGCTGTCCATGTTTTGACGCCATATAGCAGCGTAGTGACGACACATGTATTGTAGACCACAGACTTAGTTTGACTGTAAAATTGAGGTTTTCCCAGACACGTGTGAAACCAGAAAATATGGCAGCAGCTCTGCTAATGCGATTGCCTAATCCGAGATCTAGGAGAGCTTATCATTCATGAGGGACCCCAGGTAAGTGAACTGGTCCAAAGTTGTCAGATCAAAGTTATCGATACTGATGGTTGGGGTGGTATATATGTCTTGTCCCAGCACATTTGTTTAAATTCAGGCTTATTGTGAGGCCGAAATCTATGCATACCTGGGAGAAGCGATCTATCAATCTCTAGAGTTCATGCAGACTGGCAATGGCAGTTGTAACGTCATCGGCAAATAATACGTCCCTGACATGATCTTCCCGGATCTTTATAAACCAAAATGATTAAGCCATGATATTTGATTGAAGCTTTTCTCACCAAATATGAAAAACGACAGCATTCTCAATGAACAAAAAAAAATATTTGACAGAGATATAAAGACGGTTAGACTATATCTTTGAAACTTATAATGGTTCTCCGTGTATCAAATTCAGACAGTAACTTTTTATCCACTCATGTGTTCGTCGTGTACTTTGTGACAAAAAATTCAGATGCAATGGTAAACACAGAACTTTGGGACAGAACATGGCGATAAACAATGCAAAAGGACATTGATAACAGAAAGAAATCAGACAGTATAATTAGACACGGGCTGGATTCTAGCCAACAAGGAACAAGACGAGAATGGAGGATAAGAAACATCTGGTAGAGAATGGTTGAAGATGCAGCCAGTTTAGTCTTAGTGTCGTCAGCGAAACACACATTACTATCGCAGAATTTGAACACATGGAAAGCATATGTGGCTGTCACATGCTCCAAGGTCAACCAGATGGATACAAGAAAAACATGACTACGTTAGTGTAATATTCATAATTTAAAACGCGATATGCCTGTCTTATTCTATTGGTGTTCATGGGGCTCCGCTTCGTAGAAAGACTCACTAATATACAGGTTTTAAACGAGTTGAATTAACAAGTGGCACTTCTGATACACACACATAACATAACTCGGCGCATAATTACATTTGCTGGATTTTCAAATATTATCCATCTTTGACTGACTCTTGACATGATCGGAAGTTGTGGTAGTATTTGTGCGTGTGTATGTGTGTGTGTGCGTGTGTATGTATGTATGTGTCTGTTATCTTTTCTCTTTTATGTTCCTAAAAATGGACCTAACGGTACTTCCAGTGTTCCAAGACGTGATCAGTCTCACTCAGGAAATATAAAAAAAAGGTGTGGATCATTGCTCATTGGTGGCTCATTGGAAGGGCAATTGTCGATGTAGAAAAAAGTGTGGATACTGATGGTTTCTGCAGTCCGTTGGTTGTGCACACTTCTCTTGCACCGCAGTAGACTCGAACCTCCTTTCCTAATTCTCGTGCAGCATGTGGTTATGTATAAAAAGCTCTACTAAGCCACTATCAGCTCACTCAGTCTGGCTGAGAAATTCTGATTAGATATCTCACTGTGTAGTATCGATCCATCGGTATATTTGATGACATCACTAGCATGCATTCTATCATGTATGTATTATTTGTACATTATGAATTTATCATCGATGCTCACCTTTTGCACCACTCACTTCACTTCTTGTGAGAGGTTATGACTGAGCAGTTATCTGTCATGCTATCATTATTGTCAACCTTTTTTTTCTCAATTGATCATCGTATCAACTGTGGTCAACTGTTCTATTATTTTCTCTGCCACAACCATCCACGAACCTCATTTCTTGATTCTTGATCCCTTGATATATGATATGTCATTGAGCAGCGGGTGTCGCCTGTTTGAGGTAGCATGCATTTAGGCTTTGACCTGCGCCAATTTACACATGGATGTCACATAAATAAATCCCAGTTTGTAACGCATTTTTGTGATCGAGGTGCATTCCAGTACCAATAACGTTTAAGCATTATGGATGCGGGCTAGCCATTCACAATATAGTCTTGACAGTGTGAGGATGCACAGTATGCACAACTAAAAGTACCAAATGCCATTATAGCATGAACAACAGTTGTTGCTGGAAGTATGCACCAGTTATTGTCTTGGATGCCCCTAGGCTTCGCTTGCATCTATGCATGTTTTGGTCAACGTGATATTTATATGTAAGTCTACTATCAAAGGTTGCCCCTTGATATTTTCATATGTCGCACATTTCAATGGTATTTCAATCAAAGATACTATTAAGAAGGCCAGCCTTTAGTAAAGAGATGTTGAAGAAATACCACATAATACATGGCTTGTTAGAATTGATTTGTTAGCTAGAATTCCAAAACCATTTTGAAATGGTCTGTTCGTTAGTTGCATGTTACCATTTAATGCATATCGGAATCAGTCCTATACTTTAAGATGGTATCTGCACTTGTTAGTGTTTTGCCAGGCCATGTGCGCTGAATTTTGACCATGTTTGTTTTCCAGATGTTGTGTAGATAGGGGTCGCTGTAGTCGAGACGTAAGACATTTGCCTCACAAAGTGATGCATGAAATCGTCGGGGAATCGATTCACGCAGTTTCAAAGCTAATCGTAGTCTTAATGGTTAAGGGATAAGAGTGCCAGCATTATGAATGTATTCCTTTCGCTTCGACTTATCGCTTAGCCACTGGTCCAAGGTAGATCGGGAACAGAGCGTGAGGTTGATGACCAGCATAGTTTCATCCTCACTATGTTCAAATGTAGCGCACATTACATTATCCAGACAAAACAGTCTTATGATGTCATCTTCATCTCTGACGAAGCGCAACTAACTAGCTGACTGTAGATGTTGAACAGCGAGGGTTGAGAGCATTGCCAGCCATAGGGATGACTGCCTCGGCTCTAATTACCAAGATATAAAGAAGAGTGCAAGTGATGTCTTACCAGCCATGAATGTATTTCACACTGCTGCAAAGAGTGCGTCAGGGTCTCAAAGTGGGCACGAGTAAATAATTTATCGAGGTCCAGCATACAACTTTGATCTATTCGTGCTGGGACTGCAGACACTCATAAACATTATATGCAAATGGCATGGCATAATTCCAGTTTTCCGTCGTTGATCTGTACGTGTCAATGGTATCATGTAGAATGTATTCACGTTCTACGTGGGTGATTATTTATCTAACAAAATCGTGTTTGTGTGTGTTTATGTATGTATGTGTGTGTGTACGTATCTGACCTTACTGTGTTTTGTTACACAAATTGATTCATTATAATCGGTTTTTTTTGTCATGACCCTTCATCAGGCATGCTTCCATTTAGTTATTCTCTATAGACTAGCATATAACGTAAACGGTAACTTTCCAGTTCGGAGGCTTCAACTTACGGTTCAATTTCGGTCCATCAAACACCTATCTTGTATAATATTTGATGACACAAATACATCATTCCAAGAGTGAATTATGTCCATATATCAATGGTAGATATGTATTAGTTACCCTTGTGGTACTGGGGCAATGAATCAATGGTGCCACCAAGATAAGTATCAATAGGTCCGTTGTGCGAGCCATCCTTATGTACGCTTCCCTTGTCAAGCAGTGAGACATGGTCTACCTACATACACCAGGAGAGGTGGATAAACAGCTATCACATGAGGTGCGTGTGCAGAATTCTGGGCGTTGAGTGGCAAAACAAGATCACCAACGCAGAGGAGTTGGAGAGAACAGGCACTGTCACAATTGTGTCCATGTTTAGTCATCGAAGGCTCCGCTGGCTGGGACACATTCGGAGGATGGCAGAATACCAAAATATCTTCTCTATGGGGAATTACATTTGTGGAAAAAGGTATCGGGTCCGACCACTAATTCGATACAAGGATGTATGCAAGCGGGATATGAATGACGCAGGCATCGATTTGGAATCATGGGAATAGGACGCCATGGATCGTGTTACATGGAGGGACAAGATTAAGCATGAAATACAGTCAAAGGAGATACTGATTGCTGATAGACTAAGGACTCCGAGTTTGAGAAGACACGCCAGACCATGCGATGACGCAAACGGTCCTAAATTTTCTTGCACACACTGTGGAAGATGCTTCTCTGCCCGGATTGGTCTTACGAGTCACATTCGTTAACGGTATGGACTGTAGTTACATACCTTTTTAAAGCACAATTACTATCGTCTGACAAGACGGGAAGAGATAATGATTGTCAAGCAAGCACGACAGGACAATAGTTTACACATATACAAGATGATCCAAGAGCATGGACATATGAGTTTGAAACATCTACCTTACCATTCACACTTAAACCCAATAGAACTCATTTGAGCGAAAGTTTAAGAATAATTAGCAGCTGAGAATAAAACTTGTAAGCTATGCGATATGAAAGAACTAACATATGACACCCTCTCAATTATAGACAAAGACTATTTGGCTAAATGTGAGGACCGCGTCTTAACAGAGGAGGAAAGCTATTAAACAAACAAAAAAAACATGGACCGTAGCTCGTTTAGTCGAGAGCAGTTGGTGAAAACGTCTGACTGTTTACGTGAGAAATTAACGTAGATGTTTGTTTTCCGAGAGAAAGACATTTTCATCATCTTGGCGCAACTGTCCTTTTGAGGGATACCCAATAATCTAGAAAATGGATCTTAGAACTGAATGATAACCATTTATTGTTTGCTCCAACATCTATTTATGAAGCTAGAACAATTCATTTCTTGTTCCTCTGAAATTTGTATTATATATGTAATAGATATCCTGTGCTTTTATATCTACACATATTCTTTCTACGAAATGCGCTGCTACTTCTTACAATACCTACAAGACAGGAACTACAGTAGACAGGACATTATGTTGTACCTAATCTAGAAAATCTCATTCAAACTGGAAAGACGCCTATGCCTTAAGACATAATTTTTAAAAAAAATTACAGTATAAATGTGTTCCTGTCCTGCATTTATATTGTAAAGAAGGAACGCAGCGAGGCACACGGGGAGTCCTCAAGTAGCCGTAGCATGACGCGACGGAAAATAATTATGACCATATATGTCTGGTCTATGGCCATAAACGGTTCTAAAACGCAGAGGAGAAATCATTGGATGCTGCTGAGATGCTGTGTTACTAAAAAATGAGTAAAGAAAGCGGAATATTAAACGAAATTATGTTGGAGGACGTTAGATGGAAACGAAAGCTCCTTCACAAGATAAAATCCACAACCTACGTCAAGATGTCCAGTTAAGAGTGTAATCGAATAACACAACACAAGGAAAGGGAGGAAGAGACAGAATAAAAATAACCTTTGTAACACTAGCACTACGGTGAGGACACGCTGAGCTGAAGACCGTCGTAGATCACAGGCAAACATGAACAGACATAATCCTGAGCTTGGCTAACCTGTACCATGACTGAAGGCATGATGATAAGGACGAAAAACAATTAGGGTCAGAGAATAAATTATAACATGTCGGTATTCAGAACGCTTTCTTGGACATCTCAATGACTGCATTTTCATTGGCTCAGCTTTCACCTTTAGAGTAATAGCGTATTAAAAATGTACAATATTAGTAACTATGCATGAACAATCGATATGTCAGTATTTCTCTGAACGAGTATTAAATATATGTCACAACAGTTAATTCTGCGTGTCAATAGTGAACAGCAATGCGGCGTGTGTCTTTTTCTGGTGACACTTGCGATGAGGAACTGAGTGATCGTGTACTAATCGAATGTTTTCATCCAAATTAACGAACATTAACAAACGGTTGACGCTCTAATTGTTTTGTTTATACACAGTTTGAAGGTAGGTACCTCCAGCCGTAAGTGTTATATTTATGATATATGTATAACTGGTTTAATTGTAGAACTGAAAAGTGTGTATCTTCGACGGCGGTAAACCTAAAACAGGTCATATCATTCTTCGGTCTTTTAAAATGTAAGTAAATCCGGGTGGAAGAGGTGACTTTTCTAGAAAACAAATTTACATGAATGACAATAAAGTTATGTGAGTATAGAGGAGTAAAGACAATAAAATTATGTGGATATAGAGGAGTAAAGACAATAAATAAAACGTAACCCATATAGGTTTATCCAAACACATCACAATACTAGAGAAACGTGCCAATATTCAAGGATAATATCGATCAATTTATAAATTTATCGCTGTTGAAAATTATGTAAGAATGCTACTGTTTTGACATACGTATTCTATTAAAGACAGATATACACACATATTTGCTGATCGCAATGGGCTTATCTGAGGACAACTTGGGTATAAGTGAAGAAATAATATTCTTTTATATGTGGATTGTATATGGTGTTTTTTGTCAGACAATCAACATAATCGGTATCGTCACCAACTGTATTAACATCATCTGCTTCGTGAAGCAAGGCTTCAATGATTCTGTGAATATCAGTCTATTAGGTTTGTTATTTTTTCATTAATATTTTACACATTGTTAGACTTGTAGTTTCTCTTTAATTTATGCACGATTAGTCAGTGCTTTTTGACTGCCTGTTTTTCTTTATCTTAGTGGACGTATTGTAGAAATATAAATTACAACACAAATTTGGATATACGAGTGATTATGTTAGCATAGTTAGTATTTCATATAACGTAATATATTTATTTACCTGACTGACGGATGACGTATACAAGAACAGAATGACAATGAACAACCAGCAAGGATTGTCGGCCACAAAACATCTAGGTCATTATGACTCGTGATTATCGGTGTGCAAGTTTCCATTAATTTTTCGCATTTTACGAGTTTATTATCATCATCAGTCTCGTAAGCTAGAAGGTCGTTGATGCAGCGCCATTTCAGTTCGTCAAACCAGTACCCGTCACACGTCTCGATTTTTCGACCAGGGTATTAGTTTCTTCTGGTCCACTCTTTAATATTGAGTATCATGTTTTTCTTTTTCTCCCTCTCCCACGCTTCACAGGCACACTGTCTTGCAGGACTGTCTTTATCAGCTTCACCGATGGTGATATATGTCCATATCATGTCAATGTTAGTGTTTTTACTATAGTCGATAGGTTTTTATACTGACCTAACTCCTTCCCAACAATTTCAAGAACACTCTCATGTGTATCGCGATCAAAATATCAAATGCCTAGAACTATTCAAAAGCATCTCATTTCCATTGCACAAATCTTACGTTCTAAGGCTGCCGTCAGAGCCCAAGTCTCATACGCGGAGAGGTATACTGAGATAACCATTGTAAACATTAAAGTTACTTTTGCTTTAGGGATACTGTTCTTGTTTTTCCAGATTATTAGCAGTCTGGATAGAGCAACTATGATCAACGCTGTTATTGACTGAGTCTATATGTATGTCTGTCTACCTGACTGCCTCCCTGTCTGTCTGTCTCTGGATTTTTACATATATATATATATATATATATATATATATATATATATATATATATATATATAGATAAGCATTTTTACATATATATATATATATATATATATATATATACATACATATTTGTATATATATATATATATATATATACACGCACATATATATAAATATGTATATGTATATATACATTTATATATATATATATATATATATATATATATATATGTAAAAATGTCTATCTATATATGTATCTATATATCTATATATGTATCTATATCTATACATCTTCAATCTACTTGTCTCGTTAGACGTCGTGGAGAAATGTCACCTAACCTGTTTCATATTTGTTGGCAGGCGAAAATCCACTGATGATTTGACAGGTTAGTTTGGTTGACCCTAGAATATACGATCGTATATTTTTGTTACTGGTGGTGGTGGAAGCGTAAATTAGGGCAAGGTAGACACGTAGCCTGTCAATCGTCATCTATGCCTCTCCACTAACCACATAAGCAAGACCTGATTTTACAGTCAAACAATCCCATTGTTGTCACATGTTATCTCTGAAGCGAGAATGCCTAGGTTATCTGTCTAGTGCTCGGCCATGCCCTGTTGGCCCCCGCAATTGTGTAGATGTTGTGTAGACGCTGGTGAATGTGTTTGAGAGGTACGTCACTCGCCTTTGAAAGAGATGAACGGAAACGGTGGTGGATCTATTCTCACAGATATCAAGCGACTCCAAGGCATCCAGGACCAGAGCACCTGCATCATGCAGTATGTCCGTTGTTCTTAACGTATCCCTTTATCACTCGTCCAAAGTAGCACGGGACCAGAGAGAGGCTGATGACCAGCTCAGCTTTTTCCGCACTATAATCCACATGCAGCTTAATATGTAACATCAAGACAAAACAGTCTGGTGATACCATCATTGTTTGGAATTGACAACTTACTGAATGTAGAGCACAACTTGATTCAAATTAGAACTTTATGTTCACGATTGATTGACGATGCGGTTCATGTCTGGAACGGTTTGTCATCAAATAACACTGTTCACAATATGACATGAGCTGTGATTCACGTATTTCATTATAACTAGCACAGTGTTTCTCTATACGCATGCAAACTCATGTAATTTTTATTCAGAGTTACTCGTGCTAAATACTTCAATCCTGATAATGTGCTGAACCTAGTATTCGGTTATGTTAGGTATTCTGATTCTCAGAGGTGAGGTGTACTGATAAAGAGGAAGAAGGGTTATTCTACGGTAGTGCAATATGCGGGTTTTTTTTTTGTAGAATCAATATTATGGGGAAATCGGTTACGATCCCCACCTCACGGACCAGATTAACGTAAGGCATCATTGTTGTAGGGGTGTGATATCAACGTGCGGATGTTTTGGATAGTATGTTTTACCATGACTTTGACCAAGCGATTTTGCATGCTGATTCATTCGAGAATACCAAATGATAAGACACAAGCTACCTCTACTCAACACGACTAACATATTTAATTATCACTTTGTCTGTTCAGGTTTATCAGTCTCTGACCTAGGCAGCCTTGTGACTATGGTTTGGTCGTGTATTTCCTTAACTCCTACATTCTTGGCCTCTGATTTGCCTTTCGAACCCGTGGGCGTTTGTTACCTGACATCGGCAATGACACATTTTTCTTTCACACGACTCAGCAGCTGTATTACGGCATCAATAACACTGGAGAGATGTTTGTGTATAACTGCTCCTCTAAAGGTATATCTGTTTTGTAATTCTAAAAAAATAGCAAATCATATTGCATTTCTCTTTTTCACTTTGTAGTAAAACATTCACTGAAGATGTATGTATCTTCATTATATTGTCAAATCATTGATACATATATTATTATATAAAATTACAAAGTCCAGATGTAACATATTATATACGAATACATACATGTACATACAAAACAAATATTTAGAATTCTGAACATTATATATCTAAACGTATATCTGAACATAACCTGTTTTCTGACTTCAGCATATTTTATTAGATTGTACGAACTCAGTTAATAGAACTATCAGAGAATATATATCGTCTTGCAGCAATAATGAAAGTGAAGGAGTAGAAATATAAAGTGGGGGTGAAACAACAAGAGTTGGAGTATGCTGCAGATGTTCATCGATTCAAAAAAGAAAGATTCGGATCTGATTAGCAGCATAGAAAAGGCAAGTGCATGGACATTATTGGTAATGGGAGATTTCAATTTTCCAGTAATTCAACGGGAAATGACAGAAGCACTTGTCTAACAAAACCGATTGTTATGTACATAACTGACATTGTGTTTTGATTCAACATGGTGAAGGTCCAGCAAATATAGATCGGTGATGTTAACGAGCATAGTCGGAAAATTGTTCAATAAGTCAATAATAAAAGAAAACATTGTAATGCATTTAGACAAGTTTAATCTAATCAGAAATAGTCAGTATGGTTTACTAGAGTGAGATCGTGTTTAACAAATCCATTTGAGTTCATAGATACAGTTACTAAAATTAAAAATAAAGGCGAGCCAGTGGATGTTATTTATCTAGATATTTCTAAGGCCTTTGATAGACTACCTCATCAAATATTATTTAGAAAGTTAAAATCCCATGGAATAGGTGGGGTAGTTGCCAAATAGATGGAAAATAGGTTAACCTCAAGAAGGCAGAATGTGGGCCTCAATAATGAGTAGCGTGAAGTGAAGAGTGGACTGCTACAGGGCTCGTAATATATATGCACACACTCATATATATATATATATATATATATATATATATATATATATATATATATATATATATACGATTTGGACATTGATTATGGTCCATGATAAAAAATGTCGATGATGACACAAAGCTATGCAGTAGTGTCTCATCTAAAGCAAAAGTGGATATATTGAGATCGGATTTAGATAAAATTCGAGAATGATATGTAAGCTGGCAAATGTAGTTTACTGTAGATAAATGTACAGTCATCCACGTGGTATTTCAAATATGGAAAATAATTACAGATGGGGGAGAATAATATTAGAATTACAGAAAAGAAATGGGACCTAGAGATTATAATATATCATACAAGTAAAGTGAATGAGCAAGCCCTAGTAGCAGTGAAAAAGACAAATGCAATGTTAAGTATGATAAAAAAAAAAATTAAACAAAGGAGCAAAAAAGTGATAGTCTAATTGTATAAAGCATTAATTAGACCTGGATTGGGGATATGTGTAACTTAACTTAACATCGTTATACTGGTTTAGAAGACCATGCATAGTCTGTGTATAACCAGTTTCATTTACATCACCTTGCTCTAAAAGCTATGTACATCTAATTTATTATTAAATGCATTAATTGTCTCTGCCTCCACTACCTCCCCTGGCAATGCATTCCAAGCAGTCATCACTCTCTGACTACAAAAATATTTCCTAACATCTAATCTGGACCTTTATTTAGTTAATGTGTAGCTATTCCCTCTTGTTATTGTGGGTGGCTGCATTTTAAAAAAACGTGTTATAGTCTAATTTATCCGTACCTCTGATCATCTTATAAACCTGTATTGTCACCACGAATTTTTCACTCTTCTAGACACTGTAGGCCGATTTTTCTGAGTCGTTCCTCATAACTGTAATTCTGGAATCCCAGCTTTGTCGGTCTTTATTGTATTCTTTCCAGCATGTTTATTACCCCTCTACGATAAGGACTCCACAACTGTACACAGTACTCCAATTTAGGTCTAACTATAGCTTTATACAGTTTGACTATCACTTCCTTGCTCCTATGTTTAACATTTCTTGTTATCATACCTAACATTGCATTTGCCTTTTTCTAGCTACTACCTTCACTTGTTCACTCACCTTACCTGTATGACCTATTATAACCCCTAGGTCGCTTTCCTTATCTATCTTTCTAATGTTGTTCTCTCCAATTTTGTAATTATGTTCCATATTGGGTCTACCCATGTGGATGACTGTACATTTAACTACATCAAACTCCATTTGCTAGCTTACAGACCATTCTCGAATGTTATCTAAATCCGACCTCAATATATTAACTTCTGCTTTAGATGAGACACTACTGCATAGTTTTGTGTCATCAGCAAATTTTGCAATCATAGATCCCATATCAATGTCCAAATCATGTATGTATAAAACCAAGAACAAAATTGGCACCAAAACCGAGCCCTGTCACACTCCACTTTTCACTTCACTCCACTCAGAGTACTCCTTATTTATGCCCACCCTCTGCCTTCTTCCCGTTAATCAATTCTCAACCCATTTGGCAACTTCCCCACCTATTCCATGTGCTTTAGAAATAATCATTTATGAGGTACTCTTTCAAAGGCCATAGCAAAATCTAGATAAATAACGTTTACTGGCTCCCCTTTATCTATCATTTTTGTAACCAACTCCATATACATGTATACAAGTATGTACACGAGTGGAATCCTTATCATAGAGGTGATATAAACATGCTAGAGAGGATACAAAAAAGAGCGACAATACTGCTAGTGGGATTTCAGAAATACAGTTTTGAGGACAGACTCAGAAAGACCGGCCTACTGTGTCTAGAAAAGAGAACATTTCGACAATACAGGTTTATAAGATACTCAAAGCAACGGATAAATTATACTTTAACAAGTTGTTATCAAAGTACAACTACCCACAAGAACAAGAGGGCATATCTACAAATGAACTAAAGAAAGGTCAGATTTCATATTAGGAAATCATGTTTTAGTCAGAGAGTGATGAATGCCTGGAATGCATTGCCACATGAAGTAGTCAGGGCAAATTAATGCATATAAAAATACTCTAAACAGTACTCCAATTTATGTCTAAATAATGCTATATACAGTTTGACTATCACTTCCTTATTCCCGTGTTCAATATTCATTGTTATCATACCTACCAGTGTTTGCCTTTTTCACTGCTATCTGGACATGCTCACTTACTTTACCCGTATGATATATTATAACCTTTAGGTCGCTTTTCTTTTCTATCATTCTAATATTTGTCTCGTCCATTCTGTAATTATTTTTCATATTTCATCTACCCATGTTGATGGCTGTACATTTATTTACATTAAACTCAATTTCCCAGCTCGCAGACCATTCTCGAACTGTATCTAAATCCGACTCAATATATCAACATCTGCTTTAGATGAAACGCTACTGCATAGTTGGTTGTGTGTCATCAGCAAATTTTGCAATCATGGATCCGATATCAATGTCCAAATCGTATATATATATATATATATTACGAACAAAATAGGTTTCAAAACCGAGCCCTGTGGCATTCCACTCTTTTCTTCACACCACTCAACGTGTTCATTATAAATGCGCACTCTCTGCTTTCTTAAGGTTAACTAATTTTCAATCTATTTGGCAACTATCCCACCTATTTCATGCGATATTAACTTTCTCAATAATCTTTGATGAGGTCGTTTATATCAAAGGCCTTAGGAAAATCTAGATAAATAAAATCCGCTGGCTTCCCTGTATCTATTATTTTAGTAATCTCCTCCATGAATTATAATATATTTGTTCAACACGATTTCTATCTAGTAAACACATGCTGACTATTTTTTTACTAGAATAAACTTGTCTAAATGCATTACAAAGTTTTATTTGATTATTTAACAATTTACAGAGTATGCTCGTTATCCTCACTGGTCGATAATTTACTAGGTCTGATTGTTTCCCCCTTTTTAAACAGGGAATCATTCCTACATTTGTCCAATCCCCTAGAACTATGTTTTTTTTCAAGTCATTGAGAACATAATATAGCGAATGGCTTTTTTCTAGTTCGTTTCTAATTTAAAACAGCAATTTTGGACAAATACCATTCTGGCCCGGACATTTATTAATTTTCAACCTGTCCAATTTTTTAACGAAGCATTTCCTCTGTAATACGACTTGTTCTTAATCCCTCTGTGTCCATGTCTCTTTGGGAAATATATACACTCTGAGATCTGAGCAGTCTTCTTTTGAGTAGACTTTGCCGAAGTACTGATTGAGTAGATTAGCTGCCATCGCTCTTATTATGTGTCATCTGCTATATGTGAGAGGGCTTACTCTGTCTTTCATTATGTGTCTAACATAAGAAAAGCAGCTTTCACAATCAGTCTTGATCTTTGTTTTCGTCGTTATTCACTTTCTGGGCATGTTTTGCGTTTCCACATATTTTGAATATGTTTCTTTTAATTGGGATTTATGCCACTATTTACCTCACAAAATGAAACGCCTGCCATCTCTCACGTTTCATCACATGCGATAGTCTCACCTCATATCATACAGAGATTTGTTTTGAAATTTTAGCAAAATATATAATTTTCTACAAACAATATTTATAAATATTTATCTTAAATATTTGCCAACATGAAAGGATGTGGCAATTTGTTAAGAAATAATGTCAGTATAAGTAATCACTTCAGGAGTAATGAAAAGCATAAATTGAGAACACTGTTGCCGTTAATAAATGTGTCTTTTGGAAATATTTGCGTTCGAATTCTTTTTTTTTTCATATCTCTTCATCTTCGATTATAGATTTAATAGTAAATATTCCAGTTTTTATGCGTCTAATGGAAACAGATAATGTTAGATAAAATACTATTCTCTTTCTGTTTCAGATAAAAAGTATTATTACGCCAAAAAGAACAAGTGCCATCATCGTCTGCCTATTCATCTTCGTATTAGGCAGTTGCGCTCCAGTGTATACTGTCAACAGATTGGGTATTATATTTTCTGCAATAGGAAACAAGACAATTATAGGTCTTATTTCCACGAAAGATCGGGAACGTGTTGAGATGATTTACTTTCTCATTAACAACTTTTCCATTCCTTTTGGTGCTTTTGTTATCATTGTAGTTTGCACAGCGACTCTGTCTGTTAAACTTGGAAGTCAAACAAAATGGAGACAGCAAGCCATCACGTCTACACAGATTGATAGCGTCTCCAGTCGTAATCAGAAGGTAGCAACAATGGTTATAATGATTTCCACGTTATTTATCGTTTGCTTTATTCCATGCACCGTCATTTTACTGGCAGTTTCATTTTTTCCCGAGTTGGCCGTTAATGGGAAAAACATGTATGTAACATTAATGATTGGTGGGATTGGCTACGTACTGGAGAGTATCAACTCGTCAATGAATATTTTTATTTATTATAACAGGAGCAGTAAATTCAGAAATGTGTATAGGAATCTTTTTCGCAACAAAAACAGAAGAGAATTCTAGAAATTAAATCATTGTTATCGTGCTATTTAAACACATTATGATGATTTCGGAGACGAGAAACAGTTCATATTCAACTGAAACGAGGTTTATATTTGAAACAGACGATTGAAGTTAGATCGTGCAGCATATAATTAAACTAATGAAATGGGATAACTAAACACTTAGAAACGGTGGGCTATAATCTAGAAAATTGTGTTGGAGAAACTAATCAGACAAATCGATATTTACTATGAGTGTTGGAATGATCAAAACTATAACTAACAAAATATATAGATATGGTAGAAAGTAGTTAGCACGTTTGACATTATTCTGGCCATGTGACCTCTTGAATCTCGTGCTCGGCCCAGGGCTGTGTTCAATCCGGTTCTCTGAATAATAGCGGGCATTGATATATAGGACACTGATATTTGAACATCCACCGGATAATCACGATTTATCCTAACTTTTCCAGGTGTAGAGATCTCCATTCGGTTTGCCGGGCAGGATTTTCCCTGACAATGACCTATCCTACATTATTTTGTCCCCAGCTGCACCTTCATGAGGAGCTCCCGGTTTTCTACAGATCCTGCTGCGGCATGTTACCGAGCACCCAGCGGTATAGCTGAGAGTTCAGATTGGGATCATTATCCTTGGTTGGCAGCCAGTCTAGAGAAGGTAAACTCTGGTTCTAAATCCGGGTAGACGAAGCTGTTAGTCTGTTCAGGCACTTCGCCTAGGAGAGGGGGAGCTCTGATTATTTTAAACCCGTAAGTACCAGGGAATACTGACTGTCATCATGGGACGATGAGAATATGATCAGATGTGTAGAGTAACTAGCATCTGCTGGTAACAACTCCACTGTCTTGTGGAAACCTCGTGAGAGGGCTGGGCTACTGGAGTAAGCGCAGACAGAAAATCTGAAATGGGAACACCTCAGACGGATTGCTTAAAAACAGAAAACTCATTCCGGCAGCTCCTGCAGCTGAACAGTGCTAAATTGTCATGCGTTGCATTCCTTTGGATTACACCAGTGAGATTGAGAAGATGACCCGGCAGTATGGGCAGCCACGGGTCTCCATATTCAGCGCCCATGTTTGAGCCCTGGGGAGGCTACTCACAGATGGCCACACGCTAGATCTACAAAAACTTAGACGCCTATGTATGATGATGATGATCTTCAGTGACATTTTCGTTTCCAGTGCATAATATGTTCTATTGCAGCTCAGTATCTAGTTCATCCTTGACATGGTTTGGTACTGGATTTAGATGTCGTGAATTGAATCCTCAAGAGGCAATTCACATCTTTTACACGTCTGCTTCTTGTAGGTTCTATCCCATATTGCATATATGTAATTATTGAAGATGAGATTGCGTCGGCATTGTGGATAAACATTACGTATAGACTATGTAAACGTGTTGTCCGATTCCGCTCTAGGATTGAAAAGAACAGTTAACTGAACCTATGTTACAAATTACAGGTCTTCATAACTGACCAAAAAAAATCAAAACGAAAATATGATATAGCAAATGTGTGGCTTCAGCCGCTGGTTGTCAACATGATCTAAGCCTTACCTTGGCAAACCTGTTCTCACATTAGCTCATGTTCTGCATGTCCCTTTGTTATTCTTGCTTTCCTAGGTACGTGCTTTATGTGTACACATATCACCATTTCGTAATTTTCACAGTGACCTCTATCGGCTTAATCTGGGTGTCTATTACTTTTTGCAGGTCGTAAGCGTCCCTGGCCAATCACTTCCCCGCTCTTGTGTTTTGTCACTTTGAGATTTAATCATCAGCAAATTCATTCACAAACCAACCATTGACGAGTCTCTATGCTTTACCCAGCTAGGTACCGTTTGATACTTCTTTATGTGTCTATATTAATGTTGCGGAAAAAATTCATCTAGACGTATCGCCATCAGTATTGGACTGCATCAAAAGACAGCATCTACAATGGTTCGGCAAAGTAACAAGCCTTCCACCATACATCACCAATTATGACATTCTGTATGATGTACATCGTAGAACTCGCTCTAAATATATCTTCATAACTTGACGTTGAAAGGCATAACATCATAAGCAAAAAGAAGAGAAAAAAGAAAAATGTTGCATGTATTTGTCTCTTTCCCTAAGATGTGCTAGCTCATATTAGTCCTTTCATGCGATTAATGAAGGCTGTAGATGGTGAAGTAGGTGTCGGCGAAGATTTGATCTTGGCCAGAAATTTGACAAAAAGTTAGACGTATTGTTTTTTTAACTCAGTGGTTCTTACAAAATGTCATATATCTTCATATATTAGTATACACTCTCTGCGTCTCAAGCAAAGCAACCCTAAGGTTTGATGAAAACAGTTGTATTTTCCGTCAGTTAAAATGCTTGAAATAGACGAAAAACGAAATCAGTACATGATGTTTTATTAATTGCGCACATCAGCAATAGTGGCTAGTCGGTTCCCAGCGCACGCTATCTATATGTTTACACCTTCGGAAGTAGCATTATAAAATAAGTAAACCTCTATGCGCATAACAGTGACTAAGAATAAAAACATGTAAGAAAATACAAATAAGGCAAAGGCCAAATTTACCAATGTATCACTTATTATGATTAGTGATTTCTTCCTCTTCTTCTTCGTTCGTTCTCAGTCTCCTACTACAAAGCCCTGAAAGGGCTTAAGTAGCAGAATGTAGTCCAGAGAACGAAAGGCGTTTTGTCGTAGTTTACAGCTTGGCTGCGATATTTGCACCTTTCGATTTCAGCAAGCTTTTAGAGTACCGGGTTAGCATTCCCTCTTCGATCCCTTCTTCTTAGCCAGTCTGCTCTGATGCAGCCTGTTATCCAGGATCACCGCGTGGAGGTGTAGAAGGGTCTTGGCAGCTATGGTTCGCTGGCCCTGATGCTAGCAGTCACTGACCACTGTAACTCTTGCGCTGCTCAGCATCTTGATCCCGATTAGTGATTTGAAACAATATGTTAATAAATGTCATTAGAAAACAATGTCGTATGTGTGCATGTATGTATGTAGGTGCTTGTATGCATATGTATATATATATATATATATATATATATATATATATATATATATATATATATATATATACATTAGACAAACCATTACAGTAGCAGATCCGGTCAATAAGGTGTGTTGCGCTAAGCAACATACCGGGAAAACACGTCAAGGAGGGACATTTCTACTTCTCAAGTCCAGTACAAATTGAATGAGCGACATATGTCCAAAATTTCAACTTTCTCCTCCTACCCTTCATAGTCAGAGTCAGGATTTATGACAAGCCCCTTGCAAATGTGTTTTATAGCCATTATACTATCATCTTTCAACGTTTGATTCAGTGGTAAGCTTAGTCCGCCTTGCAGATGATGCATGTCTTCGAGCATTTGCAGTGAATTTGTTTGTTTTTTTGCTTCATTGCAGCTAGTATATTTACCCTAAACATGTACTCACGTTTCTTACTATAGTAAGGAATGGACTATGTGAACAATTCAAAGCAAATAGTTATAAACAAAGCACGTGTTTGTTCGGGACAACGTTCACAAAGACAAATTTGTATTTGCCCTGGGTTTGGTCATTTGCGACACTTTTGTGGGTGTCCCACTTGTCTTATACTATAACTCTTCTCCATCTCTCTCTCTCTCTCTCTCTCTCTCTCTCTCTCTCTCTCTCTATGTATATATATATATATATATATATATATATATATATATATATATATATATATATATATATATATATATCTTGTGGCTCGGCGCTCCCGCGATTTGGAGATGTGGTGATATAATTTCGGACTTCCTTATACTTCACTACTTTTTCTGTCCTCCATTATACGTTTTCCGAGTGCAGATAGACACGGGTCTTTGTTTTCGTTCCCTTGAACAAATATTCTTTGTTTACTACAGTAAAATGTTTACATTTAATTCCTAGCACCACGCCCACATATTTTAGTCTCCTTGGAAGTTAACAATGACTTCATAAGGTATGCCCCGTATACGTTTATGTATATTATTTTATTCTTAGGTATATTGCGTTTGACCTGAATTTATTTGCCATTCTCATTTTGCACAAGAGCCAGGCTACGGGTGCACATTTACTTAGATACGATTGATTGCTGTGTTGTGTTAATGTCTGCTAGCATTGCTAATATTTCATGGAACCTGATCTCTTGAGAGACCTGTACAAAACACAGATTGCCATGGCACTAACCTTTTATGAGACCTGAAAATAACAGAGATTGTCATGGGACTAACCTCTTGTGAGACATGAACAGAATATAGATTTTCATGGCACTGATCTTTGTGATACATGAACAGAACATATGTTTTCATGGCACTGATCTTTGTGATATATTAACAGAACATCTATTTTCATGGCACTGATCTCGTGTGAGACATGAAAAAAACTTAGGTTTTCATGTCACTGATCTCGTATGAGACATGAACAAGACATAGGTTGTCTTGGCACTGATCTCGTATGAGACATGAACAGCACATATGTTTTCATGGCACTGATCTAGTGTGAGACATGAACAGAACAGAAGTTTTAAGAAGAAATTATAAAATGTTATTTTTTCTAGTTTTATATTTAACTGTGTGTGTTGATTTGTACGTATTGTTTGATCGTTTATAGATTAACCATGAAGTGAGAACTATTATAAAATTCATGAAAATAACTACATTGTTGTCTTGATCATCTATGGTTTTTGGTGGGTGGTGATACTGTTTAAGTGTTTAATATACTGTTTCATTTCGTAGTATACTTTAATTATATTAATGTGTATGCAATAATTTTAAAAAAATATGTTTATCATTTTAACAGCGAAATTTGAACTAATGATATTTGAACATTGACGTCATAAATGGACTGTAATGTAGTATGGATTACATATCACTGCTTACATTAAATATTATTAGCGATGTGCGTTGTATTGTTCAAATGATCGTTTATATTTGTTTTGTAACGTTATCTGGAAGTATACATAACATGTTGTATACACCTGTGGCACCGATTTGTTAACATCCGAAATAATGTTTCGGACATATTTAGCGTTGACTAGTAAATGCTAAGTGATTCTACTGTTAAGCTGCATAGCAATTTGTGTAAGCATTGTCCCAAACCTTGAACTGACACGTGCTTTTGTTAGAGTCCTTGGTAATGTCTGAAACCGCTGATGTTAATAGTGGATGAATTGTTGTACATGAGTCATGAAACGGATTATATTAGCTCGGTGAAGTGATTGTTGTATTAGTTAGTTTGCTGCGAGCCATTGTCAATTATGGATATAACTTATTCTTGCATTTATCAAAAATGCATATAGAATTTGAACAAGACTACTTTTCCTGATGTTGATAAACACCCCAGGGAAACCAGTATAATGACTGGAACGAAAACATTAAGTGTGAAAAGAAACAGATTTGTGAAAGTAAAGGTCAACATAAAAACAACATTTTATTTGAAATAAATCAAAGTAAATTATGTTTTAAATATACTCATAAGATAATACTTGTCAACGGCAATATAACTTGAGATAAACGAAGCGTTAATTACTTAACAAAAAAAAGTGAAACATATCTTTCATGTCAAGTTTTGCAAAATATGATCTACATAGTGTTTATACTGTTATTGTTTACCTCAGACACAACAGCCACAAATTCTGCCTGAAGCTGCCAAATGTATTTGAGTAAGTATATGTTACACTGCTTTGTATTATTCGTGTATTGATGCTGTCAAGGCACTTCTACACCTTAACGCAGTAATAATGGATAACAAGATGCAACAGAGCAGACTGGTAAAGGAAAAGAGATTGAAGAGGGAAGGCTAACACGGTACACAAAAATGCCTACTGAAGACATATGTGTCAGAATGAAAAAAAAGCAAAGATTGCAGACAAGTTGTAAATTACGGCACAGAGCATTCAGTTATCAGTACAACAACATGATAGTTGCAATGCTCTTTTCAGGGTTGATAGTGAAAGATTGAGAACAAACGAAGAAGAAGAACAAGACGAAGATGAAGAAGAAGAGATAACCCAGCAATTATGTAAAACAAACATGTTTCCGGGCAATTGCTCTGTACTTGCTTTCTATGTTTTTGTATTACAATGTGAGAGTAGAAGACAACGTTAACATTGAGCGTTGACGTATGATTAATAGAAAAAAGTTATAATTTAACATAATATAAAATAGCATTGGTTAAATACCAACTCTAAAATTCTAAAATTCCTGTGGCAGGTTATGGCTATGATTCATGGACGATTACCAAAACTTCTAGACAAAGATTCGAATCATTCGAGTCTAAATGTTACAGAAAAATCCTCAAAATACACTGGACAGAGAAAAAAACAAATGTAGACATTCGGCAAGAGTTGAGCATAGTGGAGAACTGGTCTATCAATTCCATTTTGGCTAGAAAATGTAAATTCGTTGGTCACATCAAGAGACACAACGGTCTTGAGAGAACGGTGATAGAAGGTATGGTGCCAGGCAAAAGAGGAAGGGGTAGACCAAATAGACGATGGCACAAAGATATCCAGGAATGCCTGTGAATGACTGTGCTGGAGGCTTGCGTTTTGTCAAGAAAACGAGTTTCTTTCAGACAGACTGTTATGGGAGCGACGTTCTACAAAGGACACGCTACATGATGATGATGATGATATATATAGCAGGCTACTATGTTAAGGGAGAACGTTGTCCAAGAAAACAAGCCAATGTAAGGAGTCGGAATTGATAGGATGTGAGATAGATGTATTCAGACTTCGTTGAAAAAAGCGGGAAAAATTGGAGAAGGTGGAGAAAGCATTCATTTCATTAGTTAAAGCATAAAATCACAGCGGTGCCGAGATGGCAGCATTTTTGGTTCCTTGTTTCACGCTTGCTGCCATTTTAGTTTACTCGTGACTTACATAGAAAAGTTCTCACACATGTACCATTTAAACACGATTTCGTCTCCGAAATCCGCACAAGGATTACCAGGGTCACCGTTGCATTTGAATCACCTGCTGAAGAGTCTTGAAATTCAAAGAAGTTTTAGTGAACAAATCAAGGGTCTAGTGTACCGTGCCCTCGTTTATGCCATTCTGCTCTTCACATGATATTTCTTCTTCTTCTTCTACTTCTTGTTCCTGTTCTTGTTCTTCTTCGTCATCTTCTTCTTCTTCTTCTTCTTCATCTTCTTCTTCTTCTATGTCGTTCGTTTTCATATTCCCGCTACCAAACCCACAAAATTGAGTTGCAAGTAGAAGAATGTAGTTCAGGAAACGGAATGCACTGTGTCGAATGCGATATTTGCACCATTTGGACTAACACATCCGACTTCAGCATGGCATTTGGTGGTACCAGTTTAGCCTTCCGTCTGTAATCCTTTCCCCTTAACCAGCCTGCCTTGTTGCAGCATGTTATCTAGGATCACCGTGTGGAGTGGAGACGATGCTTGACAATTTTGGGTCGATGTCCCTGATCCCAACAGTCAGCTTTGGGTCGCTGTCCCTGATCCCAACAGTCAGCTTTGGGTCACTGTCCCTGACCCTAGCAGTCAGCTTTGGGTCGCTGTCCCTGACCCTAACAGTCAGCTTTGGGTCGCTGTCCCTGATCCTAACAGTCAGCTTTGGGTCGCTGTCCCTGACCCTAGAAGTCAGCTTTGGGTCGCTGTCCCTGACCCTAACAGTCAGCTTTGGGTCACTGTCCCTGATCCTAACAGTCAGCTTTGGGTCGCTGTCCCTGATCCTAACAGTCAGCTTTGGGTCGCTGTCCCTGACCCTAACAGTAATCTTTGGGTCGCTGTCCCAGACCCTAACAGTCAGCTTTGGGTCGCTGTTCCTGATCCTAACAGTCAGCTTTGGGTCGCTGTCCCTGACCCTAACAGTCAGCTTTGGGCCGCTGTCCCTGACCCTAACAGTCAGCTTTGGGTCGCTGTCCCTGACCCTAACAGTCAGCTTTAGGTCGCTGTCCCTTACCCTAACAGTCAGCTTTGGGTCGCTGTCCCTGACCCTAACAGTCAGCTTTGGGTCGCTGTCCCTGACCCTAACAGTCAGCTTTGGGTCGCTGTCCCTGATCCTAGCAGTCAGCTTTGGGTCGCTGTCCCTGACCCTAACAGTCAGCTTTGGGTCGATGTCCCTGATCCTAGCAGTCAGCTTTGGGTCGCTGTCCCTGACCCTAACAGTCAGCTTTAGGTCGCTGTCCCTTACCCTAACAGTCAGCTTTGGGTCGCTGTCCCTGACCCTAACAGTCAGCTTTGGGTCGCTGTCCCTGACCCTAACAGTCAGCTTTGGGTCGCTGTCCCTGACCCTAACAGTCAGCTTTGGGTCGATGTCCCTGATCCTAGCAGTCAGCTTTGGGTCGCTGTCCCTGACCCTAACAGTCAGCTTTAGGTCGCTGTCCCTTACCCTAACAGTCAGCTTTGGGTCGCTGTCCCTGACCCTAACAGTCAGCTTTGGGTCGCTGTCCCTGACCCTAACAGTCAGCTTTGGGTCGCTGTCCCTGACCCTAACAGTCAGCTTTGGGTCGCTGTCCCTGACCCTAACAGTCAGCTTTGGGTCGCTGTCCCTGATCCTAGCAGTCAGCTTTGGGTCGCTGTCCCTGACCCTAACAGTCAGCTTCGGGTCGCTGTCCCTGACCCTAACAGTCAGCTTTAGGTCGCTGTCCCTTACCCTAACAGTCAGCTTTGGGTCGCTGTCCCTGATCCTAGCAGTCAGCTTTGGGTCGCTGTCCCTGATCCTAGCAGTCAGCTTTGGGTCGCTGTCCCTTACCCTAACAGTCAGCTTTGGGTCGATGTCCCTGATCCTAGCAGTCAGCTTTGGGTCGCTGTTCCTGATCCTAGCAGTCAGCTTTGGGTCGCTGTCCCTTACCCTAACAGTCAGCTTTGGGTAGCTGTCCCTGATCCTAGCAGTCAGCTTTGGGTCGCTGTCCCTTACCCTAACAGTCAGCTTTGGTTCGCTGTCCCTGATCCTAGCAGTCAGCTTTGGGTCGCTGTCCCTGATCCTAGCAGTCAGCTTTGGGTCGCTGTCCCTGATCCTAGCAGTCAGCTTTGGGTCGCTGTCCCTGATCCTAGCAGTCAGCTTTGGGTCGCTACCACACTGCTCATGCACTGCTCATCATCTTGATCCTCTGTTAACTTATTAACAAGTAGGAAGTAAAACATTCTGTAATATTATACTTGCAAATGAAGATTATTGTGCATATATCAGTGTTGTATGTGTGTAGACGTTATAACTTCCATTGGGGATACTCTGTCAGAGTTAATAAAAACGTCAACACAGAGCAGAGATAATCATACATAGACACATAATGAACAATAAGAATTTATTGGGACAGCTACCATAGCTTTTACACGGCTAATGAGACCACACTAAGGCAGTCATAATTGATCACTTCGGCATCAGGACATATCATAGCTATAAGTTGTAAACTGTCAATGATTTGTGAGGACCTACTGTTGAATAAGTAGAGCCTGTTCGTAAACTGACTGAATGACATCATGTTAAACTATGGCAATGCATACGCTTAAGCAGGTACTACTGGGAGACTGATGAATATAATAAATGCACATTTATAGAGAAAGGAAGACGTATACGAAGCCCTATCATTAGAGATGTAAAAATATGGAGCTTACATAACTTTGTCAGTCATGATTGAGAAAAAACAATATGTGGTCTGCCCAAAGTTCAGCAGTTTGTGTATGCCTAATATTACAAAGCAAAATAATGTACAAAAAAATTATCCGCTCCTTGTATAATATTTACTAACAATTATATATGAAGTACTATTTTATATGTATAGTCTTATGTCGAAGTTTATATAATTTCATACTGCACCCTGTTAATCGTGACATACTGCGCATTAAAAATACAAATGGAGTATAACACTGAAAGTAAATGATTTATCTCAATATTAATTAAACTTGTATTTCTGACACGTGTACTGCGCGACCTGATCTAAACACTGTTTGTCAGTGGGATACAATCGATTAAGTCTGTATTTTTGTTTTGACACGAGTCAGCTTCCGAAATGTCCCTAGTCTAAACGTTATTCTTACTAATAACTACATACAATTAAATGAGTTACTCTGCTATCATACACTGATCCCAATAACACATGTTATTTGTACAATTATAATGGCTATAGTAAAATCAAGTATATAGGATGTTTCCGAACAGTGGGTGAAATTAATATAAAAAACTTACTTTTTAAAGAATTCTCAATAATTATGCAAAAAGCACGTGCCATAATAAAACAACGAAAAGAAAGCAAACTCATGTGTATAATTCTTGCCATGTACTATGTTGAACAAAAATGAATGTTGATTAAAGAAAAATAAGGAAGTCACTAAAAGGCAAACGATCTCAAACATTTCGTTACATATAATGGCATCATCATCCGAAGAGGCCGTAGGTATAAGTGACCATGCCACCCTAATTTATTCATGGGTTGTATATGGTGTTGTGTGCCAGATGATCAACTTGTTTGGTATCGTCACTAACATTATTAACATCATCTGTTTTGGGAAGCAAGATTTCAATGACTCGGTGAACATCAGCCTATTAAGTATGTCATAATGATAATACTTTAACATCGTATATAAGTAATGTATGTATACCTACAATATAAAACGTGCTGCCTCATATATTAAAATGTAGATAGTATGCTGACGTGTACTCAGTTAATGGTGTCGACATTCATCATCATCATCACCAGTCCCATAACCGAAAGGTCGTTGAGGTTCTGGTATTGCAGTTTGTCGTACCATCTCTCTCCAAGTGTCGAAATTACAAATGAATGGTAAGACTTAAAGGCAAACTAAACTTGCATTCACCCCGTTTATAAATGCTTTATGTGCTCGCACAGAAATCATTATAAGAACGAACGAATAAGCATTTCAATGCGTATTGATTCCAAAACACGTTTGGTTAAGATGGCAGGTTCTAAGCAAATAATAATAGCTGCCAATCGCTAACGAAAACAACTATATCGTTATACCTGTGCTGTCTCAGGTACGATCTCATACAGCTGCCCAATCATGGCACTGTACAATATGCCGCGCCGGGACACATATTATCAGTCGGCTATGGAGTCATCGGTACAGTATGTCCTTTCTGGCTGCTCATTTTCTCTGAGTCATTTCGGTGAAGATTGTCTCTGCTATCAGATTCTAGAACGCCAAATGGAACAGTTATGTGAAAGCATCTCCCAGGGAATGGCATCAGTGTTGAAGATTTATTTTTACATACACCTTCAATGAGTCTCTGTATCGTTTCATAATCCGTTCCCCCTTATAAGCATCTGTCGGTTCTTAGTTTACCCATAAGAGCTACTAATGGGATTCGTTCATCGGACATGCGAGCAACATATCCCGTTCATTTTATCTGAGCTTTCTACTGAAGCGTATGGATACTCAACATGTAGACTCAACGTAGACACTCTGCCCTACCACCTGAACCTGAGAAGCCTACAAACGTTACCATGTCATCTGATCCTAACAAGCCTAGACACTTGCCATGCCACCCGACCCTGACAAGCCTAGATAGAAAGCTCACCTGCAAATGAATTTGCTGAATGGTATGCGTGGTATACAAGGCCTGATTTTGTTCCCGACACTTCTCTTGTACTTGGCAAGCGGCAAAAATCATGTATACTGTTCCTCTTCCGGCTTTGAATCCACATTGGATTTCTGGGATGTGGTGGCTTTGTTCAAGGTGTTTGCTGAGATAGCTGAGAGAGGGATGGCGCGAGAGAGACCACGACAAGAAACGTTTTAAAGACGGTCTGAAGGACTCACTGAAAAGTTGCCAGATATACATCGATACCTGGTAGTGTCTTGCGCAAAACAGATCTGACTGGAGAAGCGCAGTCAAATCGGGTGTAGCTACCGGCGAAGACGACCGTGTTGTGAAAGCCCAGAGCAGACGCGAGACCCGAAAATCCCGAACAGCGGGAACACCATCACCTTCTACAAACAACCTGTGCCCGATATGTAGCAGATAAGCAGATCCTGAAAACGTAGAGGCCCTTCTGGTTGGTAAATATCAACCATGATGGAATCCTTTTCTGATAACAACGCTGGGATCTAGATTAGTTCATCCTGTAACCGTTGAGGTCGTTAGGGAACACATAAAGACATCCTCACAATGCAACGCTACCCTTTACTGTCAGAGGCCGCTGCCTATGACTCTTCTGGTCGGAGATTGGTCCATTCTTTTATGTTGTCCTCCTATCTTTTTTTGAGACGGCCTCTTCGTCGTCTGCCATGCACCTTTCCGTGGAGGATTGTATTTGCAAGACCATTTGATCTCGATATGTGACAGTAACAAACGAGTTTCCTTCTTTTGACAGTTGCCAAGAGGTCTTCAAAATGCTCTATTGTTGTTGTAATTTTATCTCGTATTTCCTCATGTGTAACTCTATCTTTGTACGTGACGTTTGTGCGGGGTATAAGAACATATAACTTGTTCGCTGATGTTAGGGAGGGGGGGGGGGGCATTTGCGAATGGCTTCAATCTGCACTGTTAAGTGCTCCAATATCTTAATTTTGTCAAACGAAATGCCAGGAAATGAATGGTGAGATAGTCGATCGTAGACCGCTTTTGAAACAGTCATTAGTCATTTGTATCAGCATGCCATTGAATCTCAAAGTTTATGCCATGCAATAAGACCTTCTACATGGACCTGAACTTGATTGTCGTAGCCACATGTATGTTGTAAAAGGTAATTTTTCTGTGTTGGGAAGAGGTGTCCCTTTTGAAAAGTCCGAGCAAGTGCTCCGCCGTTTTAGTCAGACCGATTATTTTCCATTTGAGTAATATTTTCTAAACACTCTACTGTAGATATATTGATTTCATTCATTAGTAAGGACCAGCACCTTCCACAGTATTTAGCGGGACTTGATTTTGTTAGTAGCCGACTTATCAAGTCCCTGGCAAAGGTATCTGCATGTAACGCGCTTCGCAGCTTGGAGACGTTGAATATATACACAGGCCTCAGTGGTCGATGATTCACGGATGTTATAGTTGGAGACAAAGGTCATGTGGTCTGTCCAGCACTTATTTCCAACATGTCTTTCGTTACACGCACGTCCTGTCTATCGTCCATTAGAGAAACAGCATAGTCGATGGGTATTTTCACGATGTTTTATTTCAGGTGTGCTGACGGAACATGGTGTTAAAGATAGAAACGTCATGAAAGGCACAGCGGCGCATAAACGTCCATATCAGGATGATCACCATACAGAAGATGCAAATGAATGACGAACAGCTAGTTAAAATTCGAGAAATAAAAGGACAAGCATCTGACTCGCAACCGTAAAACGATCACTTCTAATTGAATAAGAGCTTTTAAAAAGTGCATGTATCACAAGATAGTTTAAATCAAGACACCTATTGTAGCTAGGGCTTTAATTCCTTTCTTACGCGGATACAAATAGTACTGTAGTATACATGTTGACAGCAGAAATTGAGAAACGAAATTAGAGTAGGACAGTTCAGATAGTATGTCACATCAAAAGAAGAAACACTTTGCTAAAAGCAATAATGGAAGAAAAGGTAGACGACAACGTGGCAGAGGTAACTTGACCTATAAGCTGAAGAATAGATTTTACTGATGGATATAGCAAATATTAGTAGAGTACAGCACCATGACAAGATCGAAAAATGACGTTGGAGAATCGTTGCTGCCGATCTTCAATCATAAGATGGCAACGTGTGCTGAACTGAGCAGAACGGCATGTGTTGGATTTCCTTTACAGAGTAACTTGAACTCCTTAGTAGTGGAGTGATACACCATTCACTTCTCCCGGTAGTAGTATTGGATTTGATCACTGCTAATAGCACGCTTCAATCTAAGCATCTGTAAGTAAAAGAGCATATTGGTTTATTGGAATGAACGACAACGAACAAGTAAATTAGCTAGCAGCAATCATTAACAACGGTTGCCTGGTATACCGCCGTATCTAGCACTTCATTCACGATGCAGGGGCTACTATATTCTCCATTCAATGGCAAAGTAGCTTACCAAACACAAATAAACGATCGGCATGACACCACATACATAATGCTCTTTTTATCTTCCCATCCAGGTTTGTCAGTTTCTGATCTAGGCAGTCTAACGACAATGGTGTGGTCATGTATTTGCGTCACTCCTGCAGTCTTAGCTGCCGATTTGCCTTTTGAACCAATTGAGGTTGCTTACTTGACATCAGGAATGCTTCATCTGTCTTTCACACGAGTCAGCAGTTGCATAACGGCTATGATTACTTTGGAGAGATGTGTGTGTATAACTACTCCATTTAAGGTTGGAATGTGCTGACTGTCTTTCTATGTTTCATAATGTTTACACACTTAAACGATTCATTAATTGTATTCATGTTTACGTATGTATAGCTCTTTCTTGCGAATATATATATATATATATATATATATATATATATATATATATATATATATAAATATATATATATATATATATATATATAAGAACACAGTGCAGAGCAGAACGGCATGTGGTGTATTTCCCTTACAAAGTAACTTGAACGCCTGAGTATAATATATATATATATATATATATATATATATATATAAATATATATATATATATATATATATATATTTGAGTTTCCAGTAGGGGGGGTGGGACCCTGGGGTGGGTGGGACCCTTCGAGACGAGGGACTCAGCATAGTTCCTACCTGACCACGTCCCATACGGACGACACCATACCGGTTTAGTGTGTCTTGCATTTCATCGGCTGTATTGCGTATATGTCTGTTGGTTACCCATGTGTCACCTGGACCTAACATCTTCCGACTTCAGAGGTTTGATGATTTTTCTCTAAATTCCTTTTTCCATATGCAGATTGCCTTGGTAGGCTCATGTGCTATGTCTGCCCACATGCTCTATACGGACCTTGTTGCCTTAGCCGTTGCTCTTTCTGGATCGTGCGCCAAAAGCAACAGTTGTTTGACTGTTGGTGTAACCTTCATATGGACAGATAGAAGACGAAAGCAAGGAATGAGACAAGAAAAGCAATTAAAGTGGAGATCGATTGTGGACAAGAACGTATACCACTAGCAGGTGGGTTCTACGTCCACACCAAAAGGGTTCCATCTAATCATCAGTCTCTTGGTGTGGTCACTCTCTCCTGACCTGTCCGGCTTGAGGGATGCTGCCAGGAATACAATTCTTACCAATATAGGTCCCGAACTCAATCAGGAACAGACGCTCTTTAGCAACGTCAAGGCATGCATTCGTTAGGATAGCTTAGTACAATCTTAGTACAATAACATAAATTACCCGTCATCTCCGACAACAGTGCATGTTATGGGTACGACTTACCCATTACTAGCTTGCTGTATTACATATTAATGATAACGTGTTTCACTTACTTAGATGTGGATTCAATAGTTCATCAATATCAAACCAATTTCCAAAAGATGATCTCTGCCTTTTGTGTTCGGTAAGTAGTTGAGAACTTTACATCGAAGTAAGTCGTCTGGATGTATGTCTTGTCACTGTTCCAAGGTAGCTCGGGACAACAGAGTGAGGTTGATGACCAGCCCAGTTTCTTCCTCACAATAATCCAAAAGTGTGCATTTTACATCACCAAAGCAAAACGTCCAATGGTGTCGGCAACATTGCTTGTGATAGGCAACTAACATCTAAATAAGTCTGGTTCTCACGTGTAGCTCAAGATGTCAATACATCGTTTCTTTCTAAATTATCAGCTCATTATTTCAATTTCTGGCTGCCCATTCAGCGATCGCAAAACAATGTTGACACCTTTTGGCATGTACATAGCTGACTGACTTCCCTACTTCCGGTCTTTGCTGAAGCGATGTGTATATGCCGTCTAGAGTCCCGAGCTTCTAATTCTGGACTGCATATTTCTCAACTTTTTTTAACAACGTGGACACGAATTACGTGGATGCGTGTCTTTGGATTGTTCTTGTTTTTTGTTATACGCTATACCGTTGCAGAGGTTTTCCATTTGGCCCTACTTGTTTGCTTATTTAGGTTATACTGTAAGAAAGTGTAATTATGTGTATTTTACAACATTTGTCTAAATACTGTTACAATCATTGAATATTTCATCTGATGTCTTATCCGTTTTTTTTCCAAATGTACCGCCTTCTTTAGTACTGGAGAATGTATCACATACATATAATGTTAAAGCATGTTAAAATGACTGTCGTTATTATGTAATTAGTTTGTATATAATGTGCTTACGTGGTATTCATGATTCCAAATGGAGGAAGTGATTACCTAGACCTATTGCAGGTAATTTATTAAACCCCTTATAATAACTCTTGATTCTTTACTAAGTCTATGTTCCAACATGCCTACACCCGCGCAATTATATAGCTCGAACGGCTTTGAACATTTGGCCTGCCAAAAAAAAAATCGATGTTATGCAAAGCTCGACATATTAAAACCTTAAAGAGTATTTAAAGTATGATTTAGTAAGTGACCATGTAGATCTACACCATTTAGAACTACGCAATATGAATAAACATTGCAATACTATCATTGGTTACCTTATAGTTTAACATATTGTTGCTGTTTGCTTATTGTGACTGGCGAATGAACATTGGATATACAATTTATTAAATGAAAGTTGTAATGCTGGCCGAAACGTTACATTATTTCAGAACTATTTATGATTTTCTGAAACACTGTAATGATCCCAGTAACGAAATAGTTTTATTGTTCCTACAGCACATGTTCTGAGGAGGCACCTATTTATGTCTAAATGGCAAATGTTATGAAACCATGCTGCTGACAGTTAAACATGGCACTACGTATTACTTGTTAATTGATGTGTTTGTGTGTGTGTTGTATAATGTCCGTTATTTCTTTGGTTAATGATCTACTGCAATGTGAACGTTTTTAAATACTTGAAATAAGATACCAAGTTTAACGTATGTTTATATCTTTTCATTCAGGTAAAAGACATCATTACTCCAAAACGAACAACATTGGCTACAGTCTGTATATTCATCGTATTCTTCTGTAGTGGAGCCCCAATTTACTCTGTGTTTAGTTTGGGCATGAAACATTCTTCAATAAGGAACAAGACTCTTTTAGGTTTTATTTCTACCGCAAATCCTCAACAGATTCAGATGATTTCTTATATCATTAACAGTTTTGCCATTCCTTGTGGTGCCTTTGTAATCATCGTTGTCTGCACGACAATCATTTCATTCAAACTGTGGAGCAAATCAAAATGGAGACAGAAATCAATTTCTAAGACACAAGACGACAGGGTTTCCACTGGCAATCAGAAGGCAGCCAAGATGGTTGTCATGATTTCTGTCTTATTTATTGCTTGTTTTATTCCCGTTTGTATTGTTATCTTAGCAATGGCTGTCTTACCTGAGCTGTCACTTAACGGGAAGTACATGAACATATCAATAACTTTGTATGGACTTGGCTACACTATGGAAAGTATAAACTCATCAATGAATATATTCATTTATTATTACATGAGCAGCAAATACAGGCGTACCTTCTTCATCCTTGTATGTGGAGGAATATCAAACTGACATCACAAAACATTTTCTGTCGACGTTGACAAGGGCACATATTCTGGCAATATATTTGAAAAGACTAAGATAGCACAGATTAGCATGCATGTTTAAAAGGTCGTTTCTGTACAGTTTAGATTGTCTCCACTCTGTATGATGTTTATGTGGAAGTGGTTACGACTACTGATTTAAATTCTGAGTCGTACCTGTGCTCTCTTGACTGCATTGCAATGCGAGAAGTCTCATCAGTATGTTCCTGATTATGGGGATCACATTTTCAATACCCACTTCGTTGCCAGCAATAAATAGTACATGGTGTTTCAATGAGCATGTTGTGCACGTGGGATGTGTTCTTGGTCAACGCTGTCACCTGCTCCTGGCATTATCTTCTCAGTCATGACGGGTTGTTATTATCGTATTAGTATTATTATCCTATATTCATTTTTTTATCATCATCTTATTTTATTGTTACTATTAGTAATGTTATTATTAAAGATCGAGCATATGTGATAAACTACATTGTGAATGACCCTGTCCAACTTCACGGAATCTTGAATCCACGTGCGTACGACGGGGTTTTACCGGTAATAGTTTTAATTGAGTGTGTCAGTCACATCACCACCTTCTCGAGAACCACTGATTTTTAGTATAAGCAACGCATGCGAACAAAGAAGACATCGATCGTCTCTTTTCCTAACAAATTGACCTTCAGACGATGAAACGTTTCTGTTGCCATCAGAAACTGCTAACTGATAGTGGTCACTTTGGCCATCACAATGCTCTGATTTAATTACAGGGTCGGATAGTTTGCTGTCTTAATAATGACTAAAACAATGGTTGCAGTGACTAACAAGATTAACATATTTAGAAACAGCATGTGTTGTAATATGTCTGTGTCAATGACATTTACTGAAAAATAGGTTGCCTTTTTCTATTGTAAAAGTAAGGGTAACTCCCACTTGTATTTGTTAGTTTTGTTATGTGGCATTCAGTTTTATTGCATATCTGTATTGTGTATTAGTGTAGTTACTGTTGTAAATGTACCATTGTTACTGTCCAATTCATAATAGTGTACGGTTGCATCTACGATCTCAACATATAAGTCTGTCTTAGCGAGAATGAAAATCGTATCCACTCCAATGATCCCGGAGCAATGTGGACGCGAGAATTAGTCCTGGAAGGGTTCTTCATGCCAGGCTGGTGCTTGGAGAGGGACCAGATTGAAGAGCTGAGCATCAGGTTGAGGTCTATATGTGTAGGTATTATGCCAACCGGTGACTGGTATAGGCTCGGGCCACACCAATCCACCCCCACTCCATCGGTTACAAGTATGTTTCTCTCGTCCTTCGTTGTTTGTCATCTGTAATTATTCCTATTGATGGCGAAGAGCTTCAGAACAGAAGACATCTTGCTCCTTTGTGATTATCTCCACGTTGGCAGAGTATGTCATATGTGCCGTCATAATAAATGAACTTGCATTTAGTAAAAATGATGAGATGGTCAACTTAGATGTGTGCTGCGTCATTGGTAGGACTTGACAATCCTAGGAAACCAACATAATGTAATACCACTATTCGGAAGAGCTCGAAAGATATGCCCATGCCCTCGCCTCCGAAATCTTTAGCAAAGCATACTTTATACGAACCCAAACTGAGGAAGACGTGTGCTTTTTGCCCAGGAAGCATTTCACTGACAACAATTACTAGCTCACATTCGAAGTGATTATCTAAGCATCATAATTGCTTCAAAGATGTACACACACTAAAAAGTTATCATCAATTATCAACAATCACCAATATCAATCACTCACTTCCCGGCATTGGACATTGCCATCCTGAACTTGCCTGTTCGGTCTTGAGCTTTCCTTTCTTAATTTCTCCAATTGAGGTACAGCGACTGAAGTTAAGTTCATTTTCTTCTTCAGGTGTCACTTGCTCTACCTTCTGTAAAACCACAAGTCAGTTGTCTACAATGATGTCTTTGTTAGTATGATGATTGTCAATGACTCAAGTCAGTTGGCTCCTATGATCTCTTTGTTTGCATTATGATTGTCAATGACTCAAGTCAGTTGTCTCCAATGATCTCTGTGTTTGCATGATGATTGTCAATGACTCAAGTCAGTTGCCTTAAATGATCTGTGTTAGCATGATGATTGTCAATGACTCAAGTCAGTTGTCTCCAAAGATCTGTGTTAGCATGCTGAGTGTCAATAACTCTCTGCCGCATGCCAGAATTGATTCTACGTAGCATCTAAGAATTTCCTTCATAAATGTTAGTGACACGATTTTATTACACGAGATTCCCACTGATACTTTGAAATACTGATTTTGAGTTGGCTTTCTGAATTGTGTTTGATAAGTATCTCTTACAACAGATCTTTTGTGGGTGTCCAGGTATTTAAATGTGTTTCAGTGTCTTAGTTATATATCGTTCACCTTCAATCAGGAAATTTGTGTTTCTGAGCTACCGCGACGTCATCTGATTCCATTTCATGTAAGCAGAGTCCTCAATTTTTACTTTGAGTAACTAGCATAACGCAATTGCCCTAATTTCCTCCCCGAATCGGAAGATAAATATGTATACGAAGAGAACATGTCATAGGACATCACACGCTATGACCTCACTCCTTTTTGTTATTTGTCTGAAGTTTACTAACGGGTTATCTTTTCCCATTGATGAGTCGGTCCTCGGTACATGTTTTGAATTATTCTCATGTCCTTACTACCGACATGCAGCTATTTTATCATCTGGATCATTATCATGTGTTTTACACTATCGAATGCCTTGGTATAGTCTTTGAAGCACATATATAAATATGTTTTCATTACTATAACTCTCTCGATTATTGTTCTCAATATATGCATGACGTCGTTTATGTCCTGTCTTCCATAAAACTGTATTGTTTATCGTCGATTTCTGGTTTTACATTATTCCTCACTCTTTCATTGGTGATTCACAGAAACCTCTTCGTCATTTGGCTCATAAAGTTAAAGGGCGTTGGTCTTTTCATTCAACAGCTCGTGATTTCTTTGGACAATCTATTAATAATGGCTTACCGGGATGTAATAACAAACATACATCGTGTATTTACCACATTTAATCAAAAATTACCGTGGTCAAAATCGTCCTAGTGCCTATCATTTATGTATGTGTTGTTTAACGTTTTCCAATATTGACGCTCCGCCGGAACTGACCTGTGCATTTACGTCTGATCTGTTGAGTCATACAACTCGCTGATGTATTCTGTCCATCTGTCGATTATTGTATTCTTCTCCATTAGTTTATCTCCATTTATTATTGTCAAACATGCAATTTTAGTGTTTAGTATTCTTCCTCTTAACTCCTTTATTCCTGTGTACACGACGTTTTCATTTCTAGACATTTATGGTCTAACAATACGTCTTTCACCTGCCTACACTTGTTTAAAATCTATTTATTCAGCCTGTCGTATTTTGTTTTATCCCGTTTCTTTTACTTTCTTTCTAACCTAAAGTGTAATCCTTCGCTAGCCATACACTATTTCTGTGCATGATGGTTTTCTAAGGTACGATATCTTTATCCGTTTGCTATATTGAATCCTTTATCATTGTATATTGCTCTTCAATACGGCATATTCTTTCTATTATGTGGATCTATTCTTCACCGCGATCCTAAACCACTCTTACATTTCTGTGTCTGATTTAAGCAGGTCTATGTTCAGTTTCATATTATTTGACGTCGTCCTTGTGTGTTTGAATGTTACTTTTATGCTGGCGGTTATTCCCACATGTCACTCTTACAGTCCACTCCTGACCTTGTCTTTGCCGTAGCACGCTCATTTCGACATTAGGGCACAACTATGTAGTCAATTTGATAGTACACAATGTATCCTGGACGTATCCCTGTCCAAAGGCGCAAATGGTAATTTTGAAATTGCATTTCATATTATCATTTCACATATTATGAATCATTATATCACATCTTTGATTATTTTCTCCCAGGTCGTATTCACATAGTTATGTCTTCCACCTTCCCATCACTTTTTTGTCGAAACTGTCAAAAGCGACTGTCATCTCGTGTTTTTTGGGTTGATTTATGGTCATTTCATGTTGACAATAAAGTTTGTCCGCATCATCTTCCTTTCCATCCGCCGTTGATGTGTATAGTTTCATAAAGTTGACATCTATAGATTTGCCACTCAGTGTGACCAGTAGTACTCTGTCAATATTGTCCAAAGGCTGCTCAATGAATTATTTCTTACTGCATTCATACTTATTTCGCCGGGTATGCGTGTTTCCCCCTTCAGCTAATTATTGTGTACGTCTCCGATTCCCTGTCTTCTGCTTCTGTACATTTAATTTCACTTTGTCTCAGTATGTTTATATTCTTTCTTGGTGTGTCGCTATTGATGTTCTACAATTTCCCAGCTTGCATCAGAGTACGGCCGTCCCAACTGCCAATGTTTAGTGTGCTTCACCATAAAAGAAATACGCAGATAAGAGCTGCAGCTCTGATGCACAGTATCATAGCAGTTCTTCATCGATATGGCGATCTGTCTGACAATTCTCTTGAAATCAAATACCTCACCCTGAAGTCGGATGTGTTGGACCGTAAGATGCAAGCGTAAAAGGATCAAAACATTCAATGTTCTCGTCTTGTCTTCTTCTTCTTCGTACGCAGTCAGACAGTAACCATTATTTTTTCGAAAAAAAGCAGCCGTCATCCTGAGGCTGTCGACACTGCCATAGAGATTGTCTAATGTTGCCACTGGTGTTGGCCACATCTGCTCTCTCTGAGCCTCGTATGTCGGGCAGTTTTGCAGCAAATGCTCAGCGGTCATTTTGCCGGTACCATACGGGCATTCGTCGGTGCCACCTATCTTCAATTTGTTGAATAGGTGGTACCTGAATCTATTGTGGCCAGTGCGAAGTCTGAAGACCACGAGCTACTCTTTTCTGTTCAACAGGTAATAGGCAACGTTTTTGGTGTAGCCAGTATGTTTGGTTTCCCATTTGGCCATGTATCTAGCTCTAATAAGCCGTTTTGACTCTTCGTATGTCATACTGGTATCAGGCTGTGGTAGTTTTGCAGCTTTTTTTGCCAGTCTGTCTGCCTCCTCGTTGCCTTGGATGTTGCAGTGAGATGGGACCCACTGCACCACTACTCTTTTTGGTGCAGCATGCTGGCATAGTTGACAGAGTACTGCTCTTAAATCATTAAGTTCAGTATTTGTATACCTTTTCAGTGCTGTGACTACGGCCAGGGCTTCTGTAAGCAGGACTATATGGCTTTCATTCCTTTCACCTGTTACCATTTCTTCCACTGCCGCCCTCAGTGCCTCTGCCTCCACTCTGAAATTGCATGTGTATTTTACAGTAGCGAATGACAGTGTTATTTTTCTGCCATTTGGTAGGCTCAGGAATGCTCCTGCCCCTCCGTTCTGTGTTGTATTTGTTACGGAACCGTCGGTGTATGCATGGGTCCAGTCCATGCTTGGGTAGTTTTCCGTAATGTAACTCAGGGTAGTATCTCTTCTTTCTTTTTCAGACTAGCAGTTTTTGTTTCTAATACCTGGTATATTTTCTACCACCTCTGGAAATATATGCTGCCTCCAGGTAGGTTTTCGTACAGTAGGGATGGGCTTTGATGTGGTTAGTGCGTTCATAGGGTCTTCGTGCATCTTTGCTTTGGCTATTTCTGCAAAGTTTCTTCGCTCAAGCTTCCCATTTCCGAAATTGTTTAGTCTCTGGTGCATTGGGTGGTCAGTCAGTCTTCTGAGTTTCTCTGATTGCAGCTGGGCTCTGCAGTCTCTTCTGTTGGCCATGGATTGCAGTTTTGTAATCTTTTTAAGTTCTATAATGGGCGTTGACTTCATGCCTCCTGGTATAACTCTCATGGCTTGGTTTTGGAGTTTGCTAACTTTATCGAAGTTCGCCTTTGCTGCCGTTGTCCATGCCGCAAATCCATACTCGAGAACTGGTCTCACTCTTCCAGTGTACAGTTTCTTTAGTATGCTTTCATCTGTTCCCCAGCTTGTGCCAGCACGTTTCTTCAAGATTGCCATTCTTTTTCTGGCTCTCATTCGGTTTCTCTTGATCTGACTTTTCCATGTCATGCGCTGATCACATGTCACTCCCAGAAAGTTTGGGTTGTCGTTTGGCTGAAGGTATTTGCCGTTTAGACTTAGTTTGGTGTTTTGGGGTTTGATTGATAGCGAGAATATTGTTCATGTGGTTTTGTCCTCGTTTATTTTGACCAGCCATGAGTTCGCCCACTCTTCCAGCGATGTTAGGGCCTGCTGCATCCGATTTCTTATTATGGTGAGATTCTTTTCAGAGGTCCACATAGCCAGATCGTCTGCAAACATTGAGCTATGAACTCTTCTTGGTACATTCTGTATAATATAATTTATAAACACCAGGAAGAGTGTGGGTAACAGTACTCCCCCTTGGGGTACTCCCTGCTTGCTCAAGTGTCACCTTTTTGCTCATCTGCCCTTGTACTTGGACTCTGGCCGTTCTGTTTTTGAGGTAGTGGTTGATACATTTTTCCACAAATATCACTTCTTCTTAGCTCTAAGTCCATCTTTCCAGACTTTGTCAAATGCCTTTTCCAGGTCCACCCAAACCGCTACTGTGTGTTTCTGTTCCTAGTAGGCATTCTCTACTTCCTGGACTATGAGGATGACTTGATCCTCAGTGGATCTGTGCTGTCTAAAGATTGATTGCTGTGGAATTAGTATCCGTTTTTTCTTCCAGATACCACATCAGTCTGGTGTTCATCATACGTTTCATCAGTTTGCCGACACAGCTCAGTAGGCTGATATGCCTGTATCCATTTTGATCTGTTTTGTATTTTCCTTTCTTTGGTACTGGTACAAGTACTGCGTCTTTCCATGCCTGGGGTACAATACCCCTTTTCCAGCTTTGGTGTAGGATTGATAGCAGTTTCCTCTTTGCTGTTTGGCCCAGCCCCATCAGCATTTCCTTTTCTTTAATGTTCTCATGGCCTCTTCCATTTCGCTCATTGTTAGTTTTGCCATCATATGCTCTTCTGTTGCCATATTGATGTTGTCGTGTCCCTTTTGCCCTTCATTAATGTCCGTATGCCTATCTGCAGGGGCATCTATGTGGTTTGCTTTGGCATATTTTCCACAAAAGCATTTGCGGCTTTTTTGCCAGTGAGCAAGTTTTCGCTCTGCTTGATGGTAATTTGTTTGTTTGACGGAGTTTCGTCCTTCATTGCTCTGACTAACTTCCACAGTTTGTTCCCTTCTTTGTCTAAGTTGAGACTTTCTCTTGCTGTTTGGTTTAAAGTGTATTTGTATTTCGCCGTGGCGGCTTTGAGTGGGATATTTGCCTCTATTGATTGTTCTCGCTCTGCCATGTTCCTAGCATTTGTGACTGCGTCTTCCACTTTCTGCAACTCATCATTCCAATAGGGCTTATAATTGTTATTTGCCCCTCTGGTTTCAGTGGCAGCTTGCATTATTGCTTTGCTTAGGCTTTCCACAATGGGCTTCATTTTGTTGTTCAGTGTGTTGATGGTTTCTTCGTCTATTGAGCCATTATGTCAACTCCTACAATTTCTGCTTGTCAGGTGTGATTGACAGCTACCGCGCTACTCGGTATGCAGTTACGGGTCAGTATCAGAACCCCTCCTTGGTGACCTTCTCAGTCCAGGCGGAAGGCCTGGTATCCTCTGATTGAGAATTTATGGTTGCTGTTGAGGTGCGTTTCTTGGATACATGCCACGTCAATCTTACCTTCATGCAAATGATGTGTTAGGGATATCTTTTTGTTAATGACTCCCTCCGCATTCCACTGTAGTATTTTGAGGGTCTTGGGTTTTTGGTCAATAGAAATTGCCCCATAGCCGTGTGCCTTGACTCCACGACACATGGGTGGGTGACCACCAGTAGTCAAGGGTGGGCTCCTTCGAGGCATGAGGCCCGGCACTCTCGCTGCCTGGCGGGACTCCGCAGGATGAGCGCAATACGTTTTTCTGATACGCTGTCCTGTCATCATACTGCGATTTTCGTTGCACTGTTTCGTTAAGCCTGTGGCCCAGTGCATCAGATTTTAACACGCGTTTCTGTAGGGATGCCCTCCTTAGCCTTTGGCTGTCCCCAGCCTATCTGCAAGGCAGCAGTTGTTTGTGATCAGAGTTGTCTCTCTTATGGAAGTTATCTTACAGGACTAACGAGTCTTCACTACTCGTGTCTATAGGGTGCGGTGATGCTATATGAGATATGATATGTGATATATGATATGGACTATGTACTGGTTTGTACTAACCCGAAAGAGAGGCAGTCCAGTGTGTCTGTATCCCAGGATCGTCATGTCCTGCCAAAGCGTAGCATTTGCATGTGAGTGGGGTATCTCTTTGCTACCTTTATTTTCTCGGCTTCTCTGCAGTGATGGTACGCCTAGCAATCCCCGCCACCTGGGAGGTTGAAACATCAGGGCAGATGTGCAATATCCGCTAGTCTGCATCTCTTCTGCGTCCATTGGTATGGCTGATAGAATGCAGAGGTACAGATCGAGGCAGAATTGCATTTAACCAGGAGACAAGCCTGGTAATGTCACGGATATGGTGTTCGCTTAGTGTGCGGACAAGTCTCATTGTCATTGGTTGAGTCTCGACAGTTCACAGTGAGGTGGCTGCTCTACTGTTTTCGACACTCCGATCAAGAACTAAGTCTTATGTTGGTGGTTTCGCACCCCATTGCCGTATAGGGTGAATATCAAGCAGCTATCCGTCCGCTTTGATCGGCGGACGGCAGACACCTCTTTCGGCGGCTCGACCGGAAAGGGCTGAGGCGCGAGCCCCAGGTCCCGACCATGTCGAAGCCTCCCATTGCAGTGGTGCTGAGAATGTGGGGGGGGGGGGGGATTCCGGCTTACAGGGGTTCGGCCGTAATCCCTCACATGGTAACCACGCGACATTGGCTTATCAGCCTGGTACGTAAACCAAAATGTCTGCGGCTCCTCTCGAATTGAGCAGGATTACCGTAGCAACGCCCTGTCATTAGTAGGGTAAAACTGACCTGTATTCCGATGATCTATTACCAGCACCCGTTCACTATTAGACCAGACGAATTAATAGAGGGCTTTTGTTTGTTAATGAGCAGGTATCTGAAATCTGCGGTTTCTGCGGGGTTAAACACGATTTCCGTAGCGTTCTTTCATTAGAAGGTTAAAGAGGTGACTTGTCTTCCGTGAGTCTAATACCAGCACACGTTCACTATTAGACCCAACGAAAGTGCTCTCGATTTGTCATTCGTTCTACAGTATTGGCGTGTTGAGTCAGATTAAGCCGCAGACTCCACTCCTGGTGGTGCCCTTCCGTCAATTCCTTTAGCGAACACTGGATGCGAGACAGTCAAGCTACCGAGAGGTTGGTCCCAGATTTTCGAGGGTCTAATTCCAGCACCCGTTCCATATTAGACCCAACGAAAGTGATCTCCGCATGTCAATCATTTCAATGTTTGGTCGTGTTGAGTCAAATTAAGCCGCAGGCTCCACTCCTGGTGGTGCCCTTCCGTCAATTCCTTTGCGTTTCAGCTTTGCAACCATACTTCCCCCGGAACCCAAACACTTTGGTTTCCCGGAAGTTGCCCGCAGAGTCATCGAAGCAACTCCTGCGGATCGCTAGTCGGCATCGTTTATATGACGGTATCTGATCGTCTTCGCGCCTCTGACTTTCGTTCTTGATTAATGAAAACATTCTTGACAAATGCTTTCGCAGTAGCTCGTCTTGCGGCGATCCAAGAATTTCACCTCTAACGCCGCAATACGAATGTCCCCGTTTGTCCCTGTTAATCATTACCTCCAGTTCCGAAAACCAACAAAATAGAACCGAGGTCCTATTCCATTATTCCATGCACCATTATTCAGTCAGCCGAGGCCTGCTTTGAACACTCTAATTTTTTCAAAGTAAACGCGCCGGCCACCCAGGACGCTTAGCGAAGAGCACCCGTGGGAGAGAGCCGGCAGACGGTAGGGCAGGAAACAACGGGCATTGAACCGGCGCGAGCCGGACCGCCCGCGTGCGCCTGAGATCCAACTACGAGTTTTTTAACTGCAACAGCTTTAGTATACGCTATTGGAGCTGGAATTACCGCGGCTGCTGGCACCAGACTTGCCCTCCAATAGATCCTCGTTTAAGGGTTTAAAGTGTACTCATTCCAATTACGGGGCCTCGAAAGAGTCCCGTACTGTTATTTTTCGTCTTGTCTCATTTCTCATTTCGCATTATACATTCCGCATATACGTTACATAATTAATGTGAGAGGACACATCCCTATCTTACTCCCTTTTGTATTGCTAAACAATCTTATGTTTGCCAAGATACGCGGACAGTGGCTCGTTGATTTTGATTATTGTTTCAATGAGATGGATAAATGTGTACAAGAAAACCCATTTCTTTCATGATTTTCCACAGATTCTGATATTCTACCATATCGAAGGCCTTGGTGTAATCAATAAAACAAGTGTGCATGTCTACGTTAAACTACCTTCACTTTTTCGTATTTATTCCAAAATTGAATGTGTGATATCTGGTCTACCTGTTTTTATATAAAGCCTGATTGGACTTTCGGAATGTCCTTCTCCATTTGATCAGAAAGAGTAGCTTGCTAGCATGGCTGATTAGCGCTAAAGTTCGGTAACTGGGAATTTTGTGTTGTCTACATATATGATTCTGCAGTATGCTCTCCATATATTCAGTATGTCGTTGGTTTATGTTAGTGTGGTGTCTTCTATGTCATTGATGAGATGTGGACGGAATTCCCTTGTCAGTGTGCGTATCGCCTTAAATGTATCTTTCTCCCTGCCGTGTCGCAATAGATGATCTATGTTCTAACAACTGTCCACTATGCATTTTCTTTTAACTTTTCTTATTTCTCTTCTAACCTTTCGTGCATAGTTTGTATTTGATGTGTCTCACGCCCTGTTTGTTTTAATTGTTTTCTTTGTGCAATGAGTTTCAGTGTTCTATCTAACATATAGCTCCATTAATTGTGGGACCTGGGGATCGTTTCGTTTGCTGTCGAGATTAAAGTGTCAAAAGTGTTAATTGCATGTGATTTCAACTCATCAGATGTCATCTCTTCATGTACCGTCAGCAAAGATTCAGATGTGTTTTCTACTTTGATGGTTGGAATGCAGTTACATCGACGCGTATTGGTTGGAAACATGTGTAAATTATCCGACGTCTTGTCTTTAACACTGCAAATAGTAATTCGAGGTCCGAATCGCAATCCGCTCCTGGCGACATTTTTGTTGCCAGCACATTGAACTCCATCTTGTTTGTACCAGGATGTAATATATATGATTTCTGTTACCATCAGATGAGGTCCATGTGTATAGTCTTCTATAATTTTGATTTTAAAAGGTGTTCACAATGTTAGCAATGGAAAGATTATTTTACTTGCAGAATTAAACCAGTTTTTCTTCTCGCTTATTTCTGTCATAAACCAAACGGTCGTCATACTCTTCTATCTTCTTCAGCTCTTTCTTCTCCGACTTTCGCATTAAAATCTCCAGTAATGATCAATGTTTTTTTTCTACGTTTTTCATTGTTTCTTGTAAGTTGTCGTATAAATCGTTCATTTCGCAATCATCAGTTGCTGTATTTGGTGCGTAAACTTAATTTATTGTTTAATTTATTGTCTTCCTCTTTAGTCTGATTACAATTATCCGGCTGTTAAATGGATTGTAGCCGAGTATTGAACGTGCTTTATTATTTGACATAATGAAGCCGGCTTCGCTTTGTCCACCAATGCCCATCATAACAAAGCATATGAATGGTTCCCCTGAATTGCTGATACAGTGCCCTTGACCGGCACCTCTGTGTTCAGAGGCTCCCAGAACAACTATCCTGGTTCTCTTAATCTCTTTTCCAATAATAAACACCTTGCCCTGGTATAGGCTTAGAGAGGTCTAGGTGCATATTCTTAGATTTGTTTTCAGTCCCATTTCAGAGTTTTCCACTGTAATGCAGTCGGGCTTTAGGCCGTCATTTCTATTATTTGTACTAGTTCTCAAATCGGCTTTTTCTCCAGCTGGTGTCGATGTTATTCCATGGCTTGATGGCCTCACCATCAGCTATTTGAGATTTGTTTCTATCGACTATCATATATTTATTGGCATTTTACGTCCAGTAGTTTGCTATTGCTTTCAGAACGTTGTTTTTTTCGCTTATCAGCTATGGTCTCTGGAGCGTCCTCAATCCCCATACCAGGCGTTTCCAGCTCCCACTTTCAGAGTCGCTGTCGACCAGGTCGATCTTCCAATAGGATTCAAACTCACATTATATGTAAATAAAGATATACAAGAACATGACAATTAATATCCAAGCCAAAGATTACATGGACGTAAAAGTAACTAAAGATGTGAAAAAAAATTGAGCAACTGCCCCAATTTCCGAACCTGAGTCAAATCAAGCACATTGCAATTGACAAACAAATAGAAATAATTGCGTTCGCAAATAAGGCATGCAGAGTTACTTCTAGGCAAATCATAAAGCATTAGTATGACGCTACGGAAAAGAATTACTACCACAGTGGCGTTGTCCGGTTAAAAAAAAAAGAGAAGATACATACTTGGAACTTTTGAGATATGTTGTTACAGACAAATGAAAAAGTAAGTTATACAGAGATGAAATTAAATGAAAGGATGTTGGCGGAACTCGAAGATGAATGAAAGCTGCTTTGAAAGACACAAAATAACCACTGACTTTTTAGTTTCAGAACCTACGTCAAGAGGTCTAGTGAACAAATTATTGAGAAAAACAACACGAGGAAAGAGAGGAAGAGACAGACTAAGAAATACCTTTGTAACAGAAGTAGATTTGTAAAGATAAGCTGAAATGGAGACGTTTGTAGATCACACGCACAAATAGAAAAACACAGTCATGAGCTAGCGAACCAGTCCTAGGACCGAATTGCATGATGTGATGACATTAATTGATGACACAAGTGAACAGTTTATAACATTTTGGTTTGCTGAACGCCTTTTTGGGGCATAATTATGTCTAGTTTCAAAGTCGTAGCCTGCCTATTTCAAATAAGATAATATTAAACATTAACGATTCTGCAGCGTAGTAATTAAACATTAACAATCGATAGGTCTGTATTTCTCTGAATGCTTATTGAATGTGTGATCTGTCGTCGCTACTTAGGTTAGATTAAACACTGCCTGTCAATAGTGCCCAACAACGTTTGCGTGTATTCGTCTAGTGACATTTGAAATGTACAACCCAGTGATCGTGTTCTAATCGTACACTTTCTCCCAAATTAACGCATATTAAGAAACAATTTTCGCTCTAATTGGTTTGTTTAACCACGGTAGATTCAGTCATAATTACTATTTTCTTGCTACATTTGAAATTGGTTTAATTGAGCAATTCAGAATTTAAAATTGTGTTTGTCCAATGACAGTTACCATCAACAATATATCATACTCTCTGATCTTTTGAAAGCTGAATAAATTTGGATTGAATGAGATATGTTTCCAGAACAATCTTAACGTAATGACAATAAAGTTAATTTATATATAGTAGTTAAGACAATAAAGACAACATAACTCATTTACTTTTATCCATATAGATTACGATTTTAGAGAAACCTGTCATTAGTCAAGGGTGAAATCGATCAATTAATATATATTCCGCAATTGAAAACAGTGTAGGACATTCGTATTGTGTTACGGAAAAGCGCACTCGCATATAAAATATATGATATGGCATCATATGTGGACAACATGGGTATAAGTGATCAAGTAATACTCTTCTATATGTGGGTTGTATATGCTGTTATATGTCAGATAATAAACATCTTCGGGATCATCACAAACTGCATTAACATCATCTGCTTTGTGAAACAAGGAGTTAATGATTCTGTGAATATCAGTCTGTTAGGTATGATATTTTGTAAATGATAAATTGACACATGTGATTTGCTTCGTTCAGTTAATGCGCGTTTAGCGCATGTATTTGTTGTTATCTCTGTATACGTCACGTGTATAATATAAACTCATAACACACATTTGAATATATGAATAACTCTCTTAATATAGTTAGTGTTTCATACGATGTATTATACTTATTGACCTGCCTGACAGATGACGTATACACGAAAATAAAGGGCAATGCAAATTAATAACCAGCCAGGACTGTCAGCCACAATACGTGTTGGCCGTGATGACTTTTGATTAACTATGTACACGTTTCCACCTATAATACACATTCAAACGAGTTTATTATCACCCGTTTTAAACATTACTGGGAGATTTTGGTCGCATGTTCCAGTAATCGCAGTACAATGTACAGGTTCGTTTTGGAAAGTATAATTCAATGTAATTATCCCAAGTCACTGTCATTGTTCGAGGGCAGGTCAAAGTGACACTAGCAGTCATGAATGCTTAACACATGAGTAACTTGTCCTCAGATCAATCTAGTTTTAAAACAAAAGCACGTTTGTATTTATGACAAATTTATTCAACCACAACTTAATTAAAAAGGATACTACAAACACATTGGACGTTTTTACTATTCTATAATTTCCATCGATATAATTAAATATTGTCACAACATATAAATCAGAAAACAAGGACAACCACCAAAGTCATACAACGAAGTATCCAGTGCTTCGTTAACAGAGACGTACGAAGGGTAACTGAGATAGAGTGGCAGAACACAGTGGGAATTGAAGATATATCGGAAAGAAGTCAACAACAGCCACTGGAACAACAAATTAATCGAATAGAATAGGGCAACGAAATATATCAGAACAACCTAACCAGATAAGCTCTTACATGGAATTATTAATGGAAGAGAGGGAGGTAAACCCAAATATATATAATGAAGAGAATGTGAGAAGAGTTAATGATTACACAACATGAAATGCAGAAAGAGCAGACATACACGGTAAATGCTAAGGGAGGTGGGGTGGGTACGGGTGTTGTTAATGCCCTATTTACCGAGAGAAGCCATGTGCTTTGATTGATTGTGATTGATTGATTGATTGGTAGAAACAAAAATACCCAAACTAAGATTCTGTTGCATTAATAGATAAAATAATGGACCAGCTAAACATGTTTTTGCAGCGCACAAATATAAGTATTTTGTTCTTTTTAGTTCTTCGTCGAATTTCTTGTTACGTCCACACTTCAAGACCAGTTAATAGGATAACAGGTTTACGTAGTAGAGATTTTTTTACGTCTTTCAGACAGTGTTTCATAGAAGTTCGTCTTCGTGGGTCAGAACTCAATACGCAACTGAATAAGCATGTAACGGTCTTGTATACTATGTTTAGCTATCTGTGCTGCGTGTACGTACACACACATGCAAATCACAAACGCTTGTTTTGATGTGTCTACACAAATATGTAATACAAATAGAAAGCATATGTAGTTGTCCCGAGTTCCATGGTCAGTCAAATGGATTCATGGTAAATATAAACAAGTTAGTGGTGTTGTGTATTGTTATTTTTAATGCCCACAATGAGTAAGTTTATTTTTGTTGTGCGCCCTGAAACAGACTATAAGTGACGGGTTGTAGTAGCTTTCTTCACATCCCGAGCATGCTGATGAAGGTGGACCACAGTCATCCAGGCGGTTGTGATATGCTTGGCGTCAACTGTGTGGCGCTCACTACTGCAGGGATCACATATATCGACATCTCGTCTTCCAGGCTGCCTTGAAAACAGCCTGTTTCCAGGGAACGCTACATGGGAGAGAGAGTGTGGTATTGATCAGTTTACTGACCACGAAGCAACGTCCTGGTCAGTATTTTGTGCCTGACTGGACTAGCATCTCAGTTCCCCAATACGTTAGTGTAATATTCAAAATTTACAACACGGTATTCTAGATAATTTAATGCTGATCATAGGGCCCCATTTTGTGTTCAGACTCACTAATGTACACGTTGTAAACGGGTTTCATTAAAACGTCGCGCGTCTGATTTACACAAATAACCTCATTCGGTACTTAGATTAGAATTTCTGGACATCCTAATGTAGGGCATCTTTGATTCACTCTTGCGATGATCGCACATTTCAAACTTGTTGTGGTCGCATATATGTGTACAAATGTGTGTATTTGTATGTGCGTGTATGTGTTTATGTTCGTGTATGTATGTTTGTGTATGTTATCTTTTCTGTTATGTTCCTACGAATAGATTTAACTGTTCTTCAGGTATACCAAAAAGTGATCAGTATCTCTCAGTAAACGTCATAGGCTGAAGATACTGATGGATCCTGCAACCCGTTGGTTGATCCGCATTGGGCTCGGCCCTCCTTTTACAATTATCATGTATCATGTAGTTCTGTAAAACCGCTCTCTGTCTCTGTCTCTGTCTCTCTCTCTCACTCTCTTCTCTCTCTCTCTCTCTCACTCACTCTCTAAATACATACACATATATATACATATATATATATATATATATATATATATATATATATATATATATATATATATATATATATTGCCGGAGCGGGTAAAAGCTAGCTGCACGACAGGACATAATGCAGTCTGCTAAATGACTGACATTGTTCACGTGTACAATAAGTGTGGTCACGCACATTTGACATGCTCAGGTCGGACTGGCATATACGATCACACCTGAATAAACATGTATGACGATGTCGCTATCTTAGCTTGCGATTTGCAACTAACTGGGGCCTAAAGAGGGAGCACAAAATACTAATAATGTAGAATAACGGGCATGTCGCAGGGGAAAAATACCGAAGGCTGATTTTGTGTGGATCAGCAATCACATCATGCTAAAACTACCGCTGCATGCGATGGAAGGCATATGTTCACACACACTGTTAGAACAGAAGAAACTTAAAAACAAATGCACATTACCAGCCTGTTAGTCAGACATGATAGCAAGAAAAAGGTGTTACGGTTTAGGTGTAACATACTAAACATGAATCTGAACTCACGCTGACGCAGTGTGTCTAGAAACAGACTGTGTTATTGCAGGCGGTCAACTAGATTGAGATTGGCATAATGATTCACGTATTGTTAAACAAGCTAAGAAACAAATACATTACGAGAAAGGTGACCTTCTTTAGTATAATCCGGAAGGAATTGGAAATCCACTATCAAAAACATCCGTCAAGAATGATAAACACACTTCTACTAGCCTGTATTGCAACAAGCATCTTCATCATCCAATGCCGTCTACGCGTCTTATGATGACGGTAATGGATCTACAGCTGTCACTGTCTGGTGCCAGCACGTTACAATCAGCCAGACATTGTCCACCTCACGACATCGTGATATTGTATGTCCATGTGTACATATGCCGATGGCTGGCTGTCTTGCTGTCTACTCTCCCCTCCAATTTAACCATCACCAGACTGCCATGTCTCTTGTCATGATCAAAATATTTTGCAATTCTGCATTGTGTTTCCTTCAGAAGCAGTTTCCTCCATCTTAATTTGTTCCAGGACTTTTCTATTTGTATTTATATATTTTTTCAAGACACTTTTCAATTTCTTCTCTATTATCTTTGTTTTGATCCTCGTTACTACCCCATGCAATAAACCTGAGGGCACATAGCATTTAACGATTCTCAATTTTAGTTAATGAGATATCTGCTTGAAGAAAAGTGTATGTCTCATTAAGTTAAATGAAGTCTTCAATATTGCAATTCCCTTATTGATGTCTCTTTCACGTGAGAATACATCTAATATCAGCTGGCCAAGGCATATATCAATTGACACTTGTTTCAGGTTGTCTTCATTTATGTGGATGCCAACCTGTGGACTTTCTTGCCTTTTGGTGAACACCATAACTTTGGTCTTTTCTATGTTGATTTCCAGCCAAAATGTTTGTCTCTTTTTGTTTATCGTATAAATTAGGTTTTGCAGATGTCCTTGATTATCTGCCATTAACACTGTACCACCCACACATCTGATAATATTAATAATGCGTCATTTTAAGGTGGTCATGTTGACGGGGTTGTTGGAAGTCCAGTTGCTCACCGATCCTGTTGACAAGGACTTTGGAGAATATTTTGTATATCATCGGCAGCAAGCAGATAAGGCGATAGTTATCCACTACTGACCACCTACACACAATCCACCAGCTGCTGGAGAGAGCACGTGAACTACGTCTGCCCATATGTCTAGTGTTTATAGACTATGAAAAGGCTTTAGACAGTAAAAAGATCGATGCCGTAATAAATGCCTTAAGAAACCAGGGTGTGGCCAAAAATTACACGAGAATGAACTAGGGAATAAACGTAGGCTGCAGTACTGACATTACTCTGTACCACCGCCCAGTAACTGTTCCACTAGTAAGAGGAGTGCCGCAGGCGGCACATTGTAACGAACGTTTTTCCTATCGGCGCTTGAGGACGTCTTCCAACAGATGAGTTAGGCCGATAGAGGCATAACTGTATATGGGGAAAGACTCATCCATCTACCCTTTGCCGATGACGTTATGCTCATCAGTCACACCACTGAGAAGGCCCAACACTCCCTAAACGAATTAGATGAGGTCGATAGAGGTATCGAACTAGGGATGAACAAAAATAAAACGCAATGTCTCTGAAACCCTTACTGAGGAAAACCCGAGATCCAGATGGGAAATGAGCATATCGTGGATGTCAGCTCCTGCATATACTTCGGTCAAGAAATAAATGCCACTCACACATTAGACAGAGAAATCTCAAGGTGAAGAGCTGCAGCCTGGTCTAGCTTCAATACCATCAAGCTTATACTCCTGCAGCTGAAAGACACTAATGCATGGACGCACCTTCTGAATTATGCTGTCATACTTGCCATGATCTACGAATGTGACGAATGGAATATACACAACACTGATGCAGAAAAACGACGAGTTACCCAGCGAACGATGGAAAGACGCGTCCTTGGGCTCTTACACAACACAAAAATAAGAGAACGCACTCTATTTCGAGAGGTTGTGGAGGCTGTGTTGTCTCGCAAATACCACTGTGCTGGCCACGTGCTGCGCATGCCAGCTAACAGATGGACACTCGGAACAGCGTTTTGGTGGACATATGATTATACACGATCACGCGGCTGCTCACCTAAACGATGGCGAGATGGTCTGCTAAGAGACCTAGGTCTGAAATAGTACGACACAACGAAAGATCGGACTGAATATAGGACACTGTTGGCTACCTAGCATACGGCACACTCACTGAGCTGAAGTCAAGGATATTGCATTGTTTTATATATCTTGTCCTTTTACATTCAATCCAGGCATTTCTGCTAATTCATTGAATATGTGTTTATGTTTATGTGTTAAAGAACCCATGCGATTCGCACACATTCTCTCCAAAGACACATTCTCAATCTTTTCGAATGATATGATATTTTGATATACATACCATGCAAAAATAATATGTGTCTTGAGCAACACTGGAAAAGAATATTGTATAATTTTAGAGAAAAAAAAGAAATTTCATCCAACCTGTTCAACGATAGTCGGATGGGCTTTAGAAAAAACAGAAACTGTATTGATGCAATTTTTACTCTCAGTGGAGAAAACGATTGAGTACCATCAGCAACTTTATGTTGCATTCGAAGATCAAGAAAATGCGTTTGACCAGGTACATAGACCTCATCTTTGTAATTGGCACACAATGGAGTAAACGATCACATAATTCCACAAATGTTGACATTGAAAGGCAGTGCTCTGATAGAACAATAACCGGACTCTCCACAAAATATAATATCAAATTCTGAATACGACAAGGATGTGTGCTAACTTCTTTGTTGTTCATTCGATGTGTAGACCACATTTGTAAAACAGCCAAACCAAATGAAGGTAGCAACATTGGTGAGCTCTTCAATGAACTTTTCGCGAACCATCACGCAATCATAGTAACTTCATCAATAACAAATTGATTAACTTAATACAACATGTAAATAATACAGCAAGAAAATCAGTTTATTAAAAAAACTGAGATCTTGACAATATCTAGAATAGACGGATATGTCAATATTTTTTTATAGGAAGAAACCTAATCAAACAAGTAAAATAGTGCACATACTTAGGGAGCGCATATCATCAGACTGACGAATTTCAGCGGAAATCCAACAACGAGGTAATAAGGCAAATCATATCATTGGACAATTAACTCCAATACTTAATTGCAAGCACGTGACAATAACTACCAAAAGAGCTTTATACAACAGGATTGTCGTACCGACACAATGCTATAAATGTCGAACTGGACACCAACATCAAATGAAAAATGGCACATCGGAACACCAGCAATGAAATACCTGCAAAAAATAATGTGTCAGAAACTAGAACATCAGAAGACTAGTAGGGAAAACATTAGCATTAGACTACATGAAAAGACAGCAACTAAAATGGTTTGGTCATCTGAGCTGTGATTCACGAATTTCAGAATAATAAGCACAGTACTTCACTTTAAAAAAAACGGACACATTGATATGGTTGTTTCTTGTGATGTGTTCTTGAGTTCTGGCGATATGCTGAACATGGTATTCGGTTATTTAGGTCCTGATTTTCGTAGGGTTCATCTTGAAGATGAACACAGACTATTCTACTTTAGAGAAACTAGATGATTCGTTTTTTAAATTTCCATTATTGAGATATCGATGTAAATCCCTACCTCAATGACCAGGCTAATCTGAGACTATAATAGAACAACATGTCCATTAGAGGTATCATTTTTGAGGAGCAGATTTTGAGGAGATGGACTCAAAGAGCAATTAATTATTGATTTTCAGTTGCTCCTCACCCTTTTTTAGTTGCTCCTCATACCTTGTTAATTAATCCCGAATTTGGATTTTTAGGGGTTTTATTTTGGCTTTTTAAATTTTTATTTCGGCTTTTTTTTATTGGTTTGGTTGTTATTGATTTGTTGTGGGTCATATCTTTTACAAAATTGTGTGTGTAGCATGACTCAGTTTGAGGTTTCATTGGTAAATATAGATGTGATGCAATATGTGTAACAAGATTGGTTTTGTTTACAATACCCCAGTCAAAGGAGTTTTTTGTAATGGTGGCATAACACAGACATCAACAAAAAAAACAACTGAACATATTCTTTTAGGTAATAAAATTGTTTATTAATAACAACATAAAATTAATTTCAAATGTCTTGTTGTTCGTTTCTTAATCAGTGGAGATAAGACATCGTTACAGGTCGGCTGTGTATCTAGGGAAGACTGGTTATCAATAACTGAAGTGACACACGTAGTCGACCAGGAACTTGAAGCCAGGGTCTGTGTCCGCTGGTGGATATATCTTGTAAATGTCTTGAATTGTAGCTGAAAGGTCTGGTAGAATGTCTTCGGATAAAACGAGTAATACCCGAGTTTGTTTGTGGTAGTCCGAAAGAATCGAAATACTCAAAAGTTCAACAACCGTTATAATATAAAGCGACCCAATGGGTGCCTGGTCGGTGTTGTGGATCAGTGTTAATAAAAAAGGCAGTGCTTTTACTCCGATCGATACACAGCGGTAGTTGATCGCGTCGTAAAACGTTAACCACACCAAACTAAAGTTTGAATTGGTTATCTCTAATAGTATCCAGTCTGCCACACTATATACCTATTTTAACACTTCTTATGTAAATATATGAGTCTTTCTAACTATTTCTAGAAACAGGTCCAAGCAGGTTATTATAGTGGAAATGGTTAAACTAAAGTCGATAGTTTTAAGAATCAAACGTTCTGTAGCCATAAGGTGTTTTGGGGTATGGGCACCATTCCCGATGTATAGGAGTTGTTGTAAAGTCAATTGATCGCTTTCCTCATATTTACTGGCGATCCACAAACAGATCAGACCTAGGTTTTCAAACTGGTTATCTTGGATTTGAGCTGTTGCAAAAATTATGTATTTATCGAAAACAACTACACTTAAGTGGAAGAATTTGAACATCTGTTAGCAGTACAAGCGGATTTGTTAGCTGACTTTGATCGTCTACAATTATCCGGTTTCTGCCCTATTACTTGTAACAATCCTAATAACACTTGTACAACTACAACATACCCAGCTATTGGCCCTCATACTGATGACCTTTGGCTCGACGTTGATCGGATACAGACCCTGGCTTCAAGTTCCTGGTCGACTTCGTGTATCACTCCAGCTATTGATAACCAGTCTTCCCGAGATACACGGCCGACATGTAACGAAATCTTACCTCCGTCGATTAAGAAACGAACAACAAGACATTTGAAATTAATTTTATGTTGTTATTAATAAACATTTTTATGACATGAAAGAAAATGTTCAGTTGTTTTTTTTGTTGATGTCTGTGTTATGTCCACCATTACAAAAAACTCCTTTGACTGGGGTATTGTAAACAAAACCAATCTTGTTACACATATATTTAACAATGAAACCTCAAACTGAGACGAGATACACACAATGTTTTTTTTTAAATATGTGACCCACAATAAATCAATAACAACCTAACCAATAAAAAAAAGCCAAAATAAAAATTTATAAAATAAAATTTTAAAAATTCTGGATTAATTAGCAAGGGATTGAGGAGCAACTCAAAATCCTGCTTCTCAAAAAATTATACCTCTAATGGACATATTATACTATTGACATTACGTGTCAATGGGCACGACATGAGCGTGAGACGAGGTCTTGGTTAGAATGTTTTACCTGACCTTGACCGAACGACTTTGCACTGATTCGTTGAGATTAATGCACGATAAGACACACAGTGCTTCTGACCAACCAGACTAATACATTTACATATCCCTTTGTCTATTCAGGTCTGTCTGTTTCTGACCTAGGCAGCTTTGTAACGATGGTCTGGTCATGTATTTCATTAACTCCTGCATTCGTAGCATCAGATTTACCTTTTGAACCCCTGGGCGTTTGTTACTTGACATCAGGAATGGCACATTTTTCTTTCACGCGACTCAGCAGCTGCATTACGGCATCAATAACAATGGAAAGATGTTTGTGTATAACTGCTCCTCTAAAGGTATGTCTGTTTTGTCCTTTTAAATCGAAATAACCATACTGCATTTAACGGTTACATATTTTAATGACGCAATCATTGAAGATTCATATTTCTTAATTATATTGTCAAATCATTTATACGATATACTGTGCTTTAAAATATGAAAGTGCGTATTGAACAAGTATATACGTATACTTGTTTGAGAATTGTTTGATCATTACTTCTATTTTCCGTCCGTGTAGGTAAATATTATATAAATTTCGATCATTGCATTATGTTTTATTTAATCACCACCAACAGTTAGCTCCCTGTAGAGAAGATGTTTTCCACAAACACATTACAAGATGTATGCATTGTGTCTACGTTCTGTCTATTGACAAGCCTCCTTTTTGTGTACTGCGGGATAGTTTATAGATTAGATCACTCATCCCTAGTTCACGAAGAATGAGAAGAAGAAGGAGGCAAAGAGATTAACAGCTTTTGACGTGACCAACAAAACGTGACACTGGAGAAATGATGGGACACGAAGATACTTACTCGCTACACGATCGTAGTTCTGCCATGTATACACCATAACGTATACAATGCTGAAAATATAAGAGAATAAATAAAGTTGTTCTGACACGAGTACTTCCTGGCTTCCAGATGAAGGAATATCCTGTTGTGAATATTAACATAGAAAAGACAACTTTTCAACTGAGGTCAGTAATCACAGATGTTTCCCAAATTATGTTGATATGAGGTATCATGAGAAAGACAACCAAAAGATTATAAGAAAAAAACCCTACACATTTGAACTTTGAATTTTAGAAAATTATATATGTTTGGAGAGCTGGACAATTGAATCCAATAGACATAGTGATATGAACCTTGATATATTAACTCTTGCTTCGCCAATAATAACAGATGTAGAGTACACAAGAAAAGAGCGGTGTACATGTTTACATTCAGAAGGGATAATCTAGAATGAGGAGTAGCAGTACAGTTGTTAATATCAACTCGAACAATTTTTAAAAACTATGTTGGCTGTTACTGAAAACACAATGGTTGAATTACATGTGTAATGAGGATGACTAAATAACTGTATAATGTCATTTTGCGAAAATAACTCAATAATATAAAGATGAAGTAACTGAAGAATAGCATGACAACTTACAACTAACTCTCAAACAAGATATATTTACTGATTTGTTGATTAACATGGACGATCTGAACTCAACAAGGGTAAAGGAACAGACACGAATACTATTTGGCAAATGTCATTGGGAGAAGGAAATGACAGAAGAGATAACATGATATATGTATATATATATATATATATATATATATATATATATATATATATATATGTATATATATATATATATATATAAATATATATATATATTTATATATATATATATATATATACATATATATATATATATATAGTTTGTTTTTTTTGTTTTTTTTTATATATATACACATAAACATAATTAGCCTGTACCTTTATGCATCAGGTTTGTCCAACAAGGTTCACGAAAACTAAACACGTGCAAAAAGCACGAGAGATGTAGTAAGAAATCGAACTGACTATCACAACGGACAGATTTAAGAAAGTATGTGATACGATAAACAATGATTCACGTGTAGACATAAATTACCATTACGATCATGTTTTGTTTAAGATAGTCATCAGACTTACACTGATGGAAAGTATATATAAAGTATATATAACTACATATGTGGTCATCATTGATGCAGTCATGCAATAAACAGGAATACTTTTTGGAAGTCACAAATACATATTTATATAACGGCCTTCTACAGATCAGAAGTAGAATAAGCAGTGAATCTACAAGAAATATTTTTTAAAGCACCAGGCATGGACGTATTATAAATATAGATGATGGATTATAGACTATTTTGGGTTTTACCAACAATCACTGATCTGTGTAATGACATTTACTATACATGACCTAACATGCAACACACTAGCAAGGCCGGTTGTACGCCTTGCTGAGTATGTGTCAGCTCGCTTTCTCTTAAAGAAAGCCATGAAAATCAATGATTTGAAGCGACCCTCATTATCTCGCCTTCGGAGCCATCCACGCACAGATTGGTCCTGTGAAATCGGAAAGACATCAACTTCCATTTCACCCAAGCGGACTACACACCTTTCTGAAATCTCAGAATAAAATGGAACTTGGACATTATAAAACAAGCAGACGATGAGCAAATTAAATTCTACTGGTAAAATATGTACAGGAAATCAAGTAAGGCTTACAGGCGATTGATTTATTAACCAATATCAACGAAGCATATTAGCAATAAACACTCATAAATAACGAATAGTTGTCAATGAGATACGTATCACGAGCCGATATCCAAAAACACATTATATATAATTAAAATACACGACAGTAGAAGCGATGGAAAGGACACACGACAGAAGAGCTGGGATGGTAGAGAAATAAAGAAACCGTTAAATACGCCAAAGCTCGATTTAGTATGATTATGCAGCAAGAACGCTGCTGTCTTGAGTAATGATCGAGATATGTCAAACAGATCTGAGGGATCAAGATGCTGAGCAGCACATGAGCTGCAGTGGTTAGCGACCCATAGCTGTCTGCTAGCGTCAGGGCCAGCGAACCATAGCTGCCAAGACCCTTCTACACCTCCACGCGGTGATCCTGGATAACAGGCTGCAGCAGGGCAGACTGGCTAAGGAGAAGGGAACGAAGAGGGAATGCTAACCCGGTTGCTGAAGTCGGATGTGTTGGACCGAAAGGTGCAAATATCGCAGCCAAGATGTAAACTACGAAACAACGCATTCCGTTCTCTGGACTACATTCTGCTACTTAAGCCCTTTCAGGGTTTGGTAGTGGGAGATTGAGAATGAACGAAGAAGAAGAAGAAGAAGAAACAGATCTGAGAAATATGTAAGTCCAATGAGAATTAATGTTATATAACCGTTTAATAATGTCAATCGATTTTGGAACAATCATCATGGTGAGCTACGAAATTTAAAAAGAAAGATACAATATTATGTAGGAGATGAGTATGTGTAGAACAGTCAAAGAGTTTCTGGCGAAAATATTGGTTTTCGGAAAAAAAGGAAGCAAGGAAATCGAGATTGTGTGTAAGGTACCATCATAAATATGTACATAAATATGTACATAAATATGATAAAGTATTTATGTATGTTTAAAAGACTACAACAATCTTATTTCAAATTGTTGACCTTGTGGAACTAATAACATGGATGGAAGACATAGGTGTGCATGGAAAACACACAACAAAATATTATATACGTGTAGCAAACTGCCAGTGTAACAAGTAGACGAATTTACTGACCATATGTTGTTGTTTTTGGAACTCACTTCATTCGTGTTGAGCAAATTTAACTTTTTACGACTTTCCTTTAGTGGCAGGTTACAGTGGTTAATAGTTTATACTTGAACTCCTTAGTCAGACAATAAATATATATTTGAACACATCAAAAGACCTTGCCCAAAACATTCCTTGAATGAATGACGACAGGTCAATGTGTTGCAATAGGTGGACGTAACCATATCTGTCAGTCGGTAGCATCAAGGCATGAAACAGAAGACGTTGGAGATCATGTTCATACAACCTTAGCTATGGGGGTGGTGCTTGAATTGAACTGAGCAGATTTTTAACTTTAACATGTATTCATGTGTTTCTGTTGGTCTTCCTCTATTACTCTTACTCTGGAAATTCAAGAACAGAAAGCACATTACATTATTTGTTTCGTGAAAAAAACTGCTTTATAATCGCAAGACATGTTTAACAATTCAATATGGTCTGTTTACATGCAGTGACAACTATCGTTTGGTCATTTGTTGTTTTTTTATTTTACTTATTATTTGTCACTTTTTAGTATATAAACATAAATCATTGCCAAAATCAAAGATGTTGCAATTCGTTAGACAATATTATATGTATAAATAACGACTCCATGAGTAATGTCGATGCGGTTAAAATCGAGAACACTGTTTCAGTGGATCAATTTGGGTTTTAGAAACATGCAAATTTTCTTATAATTCTTTTTTTTAATTCCTTCGAACCTACGACCAATGATTGAATAGGAAATAATCCAGTTTTCCAAGTGTAGTGAACACATATAATGTTCCATAAAATACTATTTCGTTTTTCTTTCAGATAAAAAGTATTATTACACCAAAAAGAACAAGTGCCATCATCGTCTGCCTATTCATCTTCGTATTAGGTAGTAGCGCTCCAGTGTATACTGTCAACAAATTGGGTATTATATTTTTTCCATTAAGAAACAAGACAATTGTAGGTCTTATTTCTACGGTAGATCAGGAAAGTATTGAGAAGGTTTCTTTTGTCATCAACAACTTCTCCATCCCTTTTGGTGCCTTTGTGATTATTGTAGTTTGCACAGCGATTCTGTCTGTTAAACTTGGAAGTCAAACAAAATGGAGAAAGAAGGCCATCAAGTCTTCACAGATTGATAACGTGTCCAGTCGTAATCAGAAGGTAGCAACAATGGTTATAATGATTTCCACATTATTTATTGTTTGCTTTGTTCCCTGTACCGCCATTTTGCTAGCAATTTCATTTCTTCCAGAGTTGTCGGTTAACGGAAAAAATGTGTTTATGTCAATAATTATTGGTGGACTTGGCTACGTGCTGGAGAATCTTAACTCATCAATGAATATTTTTATTTACTATCACAGGAGCAGTAAATTCAGAGATACATTTACGAATCTGTTCTGGAACAAAAAAAGAAGTTAATGTCTGAAACTTAATCCATTTAATGCTAGATGATTAGAATGAAAATAGTTAGTTGCTAATCGGAATCGATCATGGCGACATCAACAGACGGTGTTGACAGTTATGATGTAACTTGCGCTGTATTTGGATTATAGTTAGGAAGAAATGCTCTAGTCGTCAACCTTACTCTCTGGTACCGAGCTACCGGGGACCAGTGTCAAGATACAAGTCTAGACAACTGGAGGTATCTCTGACTGACACACTGATCTCATCTCTAGTGAGATCAGGGGTCATTTAAAGATGTGTGAGAGTCGATCACCAACCGTTTCTTTTCATCGCTTTGAGAAGGAATGTCTGACCTCTCAACTACAGCGACTCACAGAAGACTCTGCACAAACTGTAGACAACCAGTTACACATTCCAGTTGCGTAGTTTTGTCACAAATTGACTATCGGACGATCGGGATGTTCATGCACCCCAAAATCACAAACGCGCGGTCATGCCGGCGCTGGGGTGGTTTGGGATCTAGGGTTGTAATTAGCCATCACTTTCTTGATCAGAGCGTCAGTACTGGTCAGGGGCTATGGTTGAACTACTTCTGTATGACTGCATCATCACTCCGTGTGACTCTACCCTCTGTTGTTTACCAGAACATTGACTGCTCCTTGAGAAGTACACCAATAAGGATTCTGGAACATGATTTTCATAGATATCATTGATTTCTGCACCAAATCGGGCTGTGTAGAGATAATGTTAGCCGTGTAGCAGATCCTCTAATTCTTTGCCCTGGCCGTGATCTAACTTAGAACATTCTCACCCTCATCCACATCATCATGACCATACTCAGTAAATGACATATCACACAGCAGGTGGCATATTTATTATATCATACTCATATCATACAATGAGTAGAGAAATTACAAACACAATATAATACATATCTTAACTAAACATTATACTAAAACGGGAATTGTAAGCATTAGCTATTGATGGAATTCCCAACTAACTAAAAACCCAGTTCTATTGCCTCGCAATTACATCACACACACATCGCCTTAACTGCGTCTTCAACACACCTTATCAAATGCTCTTCCTCACTGAAATCCCCTCAGGCGGGCGATCTCGACATAACTCGTTCACAATGTGTCCTTGCTTACAAACACATGTTCAGATTATCTATTAATGCAAAACTCACACACCTATTTGAGCGATCCTGTTCTATCACTAAACATTCGTCCAACCGTCTATCAATCGCTCCTCTATCTAAGTCGGTGAGTTAAACATACTATCCACATTCAGTCTCTCTCTCTCTCTCTCAGTCTCCTCCATACAGCCTCTCTCTCTCCCTCACTCTCCATCTCTCATCCAGCCTCTCGAGCTAAACTTTGTCTCGAGTTATATATCCTCAAGCAAGGCCAGAGCTTGACCAATCGATCTCAGGTATGGTCATCTTCAATTCCAATTGGAACGAAACACTTTGCACACCTGTCACTCATTCTCTCGCAGCAAGCACCGTTGCCAATTTCGTCTGTCAATCAATCTCCCCCTACCAAAATCAGAAGGCCAGTGGTCAGTTTCTATCTGTCCACATTCCTTAACCCAACTCTGTTCTCCTTTGCTGAGACGGTGAGTGACCTTGACATGCATTCAGGTAGCTTTAAGCTTTAACATGTTCAGGCATCCTAAACTCCCCTTGCTCCGGCGGGAACTGTTACATTACCTCCCTAAACTACAGACCGAAACATGGATGGTCATTTTTTTCATCTGGCAAATGACCACCATTTTCGTCTCAATATCCAAAATGTAAACACTACTCCTGTTTACAACTTCACTCACATCGTACATGCATAAAAATACATGTCATTTGATACATATAAACTTTTTGTAATACATACACAATCAATACAAGCAGAAGAAAAACACTGGCTGGTCGTTTTTACAACACAAACCAACACTTTTACATCGTTTTACAGTCAAATTCACCTAAGTCTGTCCCTGCGGGACCTTTAACTCATCAAAACAGAAACACCTTAAGGAATTCTCCTTACTCATTGAGGTCAATATACCTCGACCTGTTCCCGTGCCTTCCTCTAAGGACACGAACCTTCATTGTTACACACGACCAGTTCAGGTCAATTTTCTCAGGCGGTCTCATTACACGCCTGGCCGACGATTCACTTCATACTAACTCCTGTGAGGCCACGAACTTACGTGGGTTATCCTCGGGCTAGTTATCACTGTCTTTCTTGACAGCTATCCCCTCTCAAAGAAAACAGCAAAATTCTTTATGTTTCCCACAAAAACGATATTTGACAACATATGTCATAGTCAATATTAAAACTTCTGATCAATGTAGTCTTCTCTGCAAAGACTCCACATACATGTGATTCTGGAACTCGTGGTGACTTGTGCTTGCGGAGGCCTACAGTCTGGATGAGATATACTGCTCTGTAGATCACCTATATAACCTGTATCAAATACCTGTAAACATGATGATTCAACAACAACAACAAAAAAACAACAACAAAACACAAGACAAATGCATTGCATACAATGTCGAAACCCAAACACTAAATACAAATGTCAAAATATTTGCACGCATACTCATGATATCAGTATTTCAGTCCGTATCACACCTTGATACTTATGTAAGGACACATAATCATGTTTAAACAAACCAACAACAATCAATTAAAGTGCAAGTAATACGCTTGTCAAAATCCAAATATCAAAATATTTACACACATAAACATGACCAAGTGCCATCAACCTTCACTCCTGCTCGTGCCCCACAGATGAGCACCTGTTAATGCCCCCCTTTATAAGATACTAAACTATGACTAAGTTCTACTAGACTATGTCACTAAACTATGACTAAGTTGTAACTTAATCAGATACTAAACTATGTCTGAGTCAAAAGTCAAAAACCGAATCGTCCACCTGTCGAATTACGTCATGCTGTAACCCTACTAGTCCGGGTGCAGTCTTTGTCCCGAGGAATCAAAACCGAGTGTTGTGATCTAACTAATTCACCTCTATTTCCCCAAATTCCCCGCATCAAAGCTACCTGGTCAGATATTAACCGAAACATCACGTCCACGTGTTACCCTGCGTCGCGTAATCATTACCTGGCGCATCCAGCTATCCTGCGTCTCTTGTTCGTTCTGTCCGTTTCTCTGGTCGGAAATGTCCCTTTGATCTCGGTCAGTCTTCGCTTCAGACTGACCGTCCGCTCATTGTCTGGCGTGTACTTCAGACAACGAATTCAAAGGAATTTTTAACATCTGGTCATTCCTCCTTCTCTATACCCTACCCCCTAATTATCCAAATCTCCGTTTCCCAAGGATAACGGTAGATGAAACAAATGTTATGCAAATGCATACATTAACTGGAGTTTCACATGATAGCCCATGTGTGTAAGTACTCCACACGACTTTACCTAATTCCATTTCTGATTTCCATGTTTTTGGCTAGCGTCAGTAAACATTGTATCAACCGTTCCTTATCACTACTGCTTATTTTAACCAGACTATGCGTTGCCCCATCAGCTGTCTCTGATTGCTGCGCGATTTCCTCCTGTAAAACGCCCATCGTCTGGTCTGTTTGTTTCACGGTTGTTTGGTTCGTACCTACCGGTTCTCTGGTAGTGTAACGTACACTTACATCGTCCGCTACTTCAGCCTTCCGTCCATCTGTATTCACTATTTGTGGGAAAGACCTTTCACACTGTTCGTTTGACTGTTGGCTTATCTCGAACTGAGATCTTTTCATCTTTGCTTCGATGACTGGTTCGCTGTCCTGGCTGTGGTTAACCTGTCTTTCCCTTTTCTTCGTTTTCCTTAGAAACTCTGTTCCTCCTTTGTTGGCTGCTGTTGGTGCGTCCCTTTCACATTCCAACTGTGCGTCATTCCCACTTCCTTCCTCAGTGGCCGAAAGGTTGTCCCTTCTTTCGGTCTGTTCAACAACTTCTCTCGCATGGCTAGAACCTGGCTTGGGTGGGCACGAAACCATAGCTGGTCCTGCCACCATTCCTCCTCCTCTCATTTCCTCTTTATCTGACGAATCTCCGACTATTTCCTTGTTCGATTCTTCGTCAACTTTAACTAATGTTCTACCAGGCTTCACCACAAGTTCCTGGTAAACTTGGCCCCTTTCAGCACGCCCGATCATGTTAATCGACGTAATACCCTCTTCCAGAATTCTCGGCCTACACTGTCCAATGCGGTAACATTTTATCTGGACCTCTGAGCGAACGTTTGTCTCGTTTGCATTGCGTAACCTGCCCTCCGTCCCTAACTTTTCTGGATACACAAAACCTGTATCTCTTTCTTTCCGTCCATCCGCCTCGTGCTCAAAGTCTCTTTGATAGCTCATGTCCTGCCTCTCCATCTGTAACCGTGCAAAAGGTCTCTTGTGGGCTAAAAATCTGCCCGATTCAAACATCTGCCCAGCCATTCCTCCTCCTCTCACTTGACTTGGCCTCTGCACCTGGGTCAAACTCCCCTTTTTGCCACCTCTGTCCAGCCGTCCACACACGTCCGTCCTGAGATTTCCACCTCTGTCCCTCCACGGATCGGAATGTGGAAGTTGGATGGGCTTCCTACTCACTTTCCTACCACTATGTCCCCTTCCAAAATACTGGGCCGTGTTTACTTCTGTGATTTCTTGATTTCTTCTCTCCTTCCTAGCTGGTTTGAAAGCTCCGTTTTCAAACTGTTGCAACAGCTGTCGCAGCTTCCATTTGAGGTCGTTTTCCTGTCTTTCCAGCCGAACAACTCTGCCTGTTAGTTCTCTTAGCTGGTTTTGTAGTTGACTTTTGTCCTCCCACTTATCGCTGACTGCAGCTAGTGCCACGAAAGGCTTGTTTTTGACAACCAGTCCTCTTCTCCAGACAACGTTCGTATTTCGAAATATATTTGGGCATCCTATAGACAAATGTCCAAAAGCTAGACAATGATAACATTGTTTAACATTGTCCAACCTCGACATACTGAATAAACCCGTCTGGCCCACCAAAAAAAAATTTACAAGACTGTCAAGTACGCACAAAGTCTTGTCAATAATACAATGGGTGAAAAAAAAATGTCACACTTACCAGTCAGATGATTGGAAAAGCTGTCTATGGTACTAACACTCTAACCACTAGCTACTCCTCTATTCCTAACTACACACACAAGTTATATATAACTGCGACACTTGTGTTAAACATGCAAATCAAGATCTACAGCTACACACGCACTATATTTATAAATCTACCACGACTATCCCTGGTCAACAGGCACCAAAATAATAATAACGTGTAGCAGATCCTCTAATTCTTTGCCCTGGCCGTGATCTAACTTAGAACATTCTCACCCTCATCCACATCATCATGACCATACTCAGTAAATGACATATCACACAGCAGGTGGCATATTTATTATATCATACTCATATCATACAATGAGTAGAGAAATTACAAACACAATATAATACATATCTTAACTAAACATTATACTAAAACGGGAATTGTAAGCATTAGCTATTGATGGAATTCCCAACTAACTAAAAACCCAGTTCTATTGCCTCGCAATTACATCACACACACATCGCCTTAACTGCGTCTTCAACACACCTTATCAAATGCTCTTCCTCACTGAAATCCCCTCAGGCGGGCGATCTCGACATAACTCGTTCACAATGTGTCCTTGCTTACAAACACATGTTCAGATTATCTATTAATGCAAAACTCACACACCTATTTGAGCGATCCTGTTCTATCACTAAACATTCGTCCAACCGTCTATCAATCGCTCCTCTATCTAAGTCGGTGAGTTAAACATACTATCCACATTCAGTCTCTCTCTCTCTCTCTCTCTCAGTCTCCTCCATACAGCCTCTCTCTCTCCCTCACTCTCCATCTCTCATCCAGCCTCTCGAGCTAAACTTTGTCTCGAGTTATATATCCTCAAGCAAGGCCAGAGCTTGACCAATCGATCTCAGGTATGGTCATCTTCAATTCCAATTGGAACGAAACACTTTGCACACCTGTCACTCATTCTCTCGCAGCAAGCCCCGTTGCCAATTTCGTCTGTCAATCAATCTCCCCCTACCAAAATCAGAAGGCCAGTGGTCAGTTTCTATCTGTCCACATTCCTTAACCCAACTCTGTTCTCCTTTGCTGAGACGGTGAGTGACCTTGACATGCATTCAGGTAGCTTTAAGCTTTAACATGTTCAGGCATCCTAAACTCCCCTTGCTCCGGCGGGAACTGTTACAGCCGACTTGTTCTCATCGGCCTCCATCAGTCAATGACGTAAACAGCAAATAAACGGCTTAAGTGCGTGACATAGTGTGCTAAACAGGAAGAAAAGTAACGTACGAACTGAATATCACACTCAATTATGAACACAATGGAGGATTATGATGCACGAATCCATTTCTGAAATTTATATTGATTAAGGTTATGGCATTACTTGTTCGTCTTCTTCTTCTTGTTCTTCTTCTTGTTCTTCTTCTTCTTATTCTTCTGTTTCTTCTTCTTCTTCTTCTTCTTCTTCTTATTATTATTATTCTTCTTCTTTTATTTCTTCTGCTGCTGCGTTCGTTCTCAATATACCGCTACCAAGCCATGAACAAGATGCAGTCCGGAGAACGGAATTCGTTTTGTCACTAGGTTAAAGCTTAACTGCGATGTTTGCATCTTTCGGTCTGAAACTTCCATCTTCGGCAGAATGACATTACAAATCGCGCGAACCAGCTCGAGAGTTGAAAATATAAAGATACGTACGATATTGATTTTAATGAGTGCACGGCAGTTACCAATAACAGGAGGGGAAATATGTATCTGATTGGATGTAAATGAAAATGACCTCCCAATGAAAGACGTGATTCACAAAACGTATCCAAATAGGAATCGCCATTATGCTTATGTCATAGATGTAGTAATATGAATCCACATTAGGCGATTGAGGCAGATAGAATAACACAAACAACCGGTTGATGCCTCTAAAGTATGATCATGTGGAAAACAATAAAGTGGTAATGTTTACGTGAGATTATATTTAGATTTGAAACATACGATTTGTGTTAGATCGTGCAGCTAATAATCCAGCACACGGATTGGGATAACTAAATACGCGGAGACGGTACGTTAGAAAATAGACACATGTGTGGATGAAACTAATAATAAAAAGCCAAATTCACAACTGTGAAATAAATGTTGGACATGTCAAAACTTTAACTAACAAGAAGGAAGATATAGAAGCAAGTAGTTAGTTTTTCAATTAAATTTTATTTACTTTTTTTCCACTAGAAAACATCAAATGTATTCATTGAACATTTACATTTTAGCTTACATCAGATAGGAGTATTCGAGTGTATGGAAGAAAGTGAAAATGGATAGGAGAGAGATTGAGAGAGAAGGAAAGGAGGTATATTTATTTAGATATGTAGATAAACGGATATATAATAGGGAAGGGAAATGAAAGGAGAGGAAGAGAGGGCAGAAATGAAAGAGAGGGCATGTGTTGAATGAATTTTGTAGGAAATAAAATATAATGTAACTTAATACATACTGTGTCGAATTAATTTTTTTTTTCAAATTGCTTTTTTTATTATTTTTTTTTAAATAAATAAATACAGCAACTTTGCTGTTCAATATAGAGAAACAAATTCAATACTAATTTGATAAAGTCCACACAACATTGTGTGTGTACATATGTTTAAACAGATCTGGAGTGTAAATTTGTTGTTCGTATGCTTCTTTGTTTCTGCAAATCCAAATTAAATGCTTGAATTATGTCAAGAATGTTGTTATGTGTTTTGGGAATACTATTTAGTATAGCTGCTCTGAACATGTTAACTTTGGTCTTTGTATGTTTGTTTATTATCTGTTTTAGTTTATCTAAAATGTGTGCTACAATTTTGCATTTAAAGAATATATATTCTTCATAAAATACGTTTAACATTAATATGGGCATCGTTTCTCAGTCACTTTCTCCTCGTAAATAACGGACTACCGAGCGGACATTGCTAATTAGACATCCACCTGATGATCACGATTTATTCTGGTCTATCTTCTGGGACAAGTCCGTTTCCAATGCAAATGGTGTTCTTGTGGAGATCAGTATCTAGTGCATACTTGGATAGGGTTTGACGTTGGATCTAGATGTTGTGAATTTGGCTTGGCTTCGTTCGTATTCAATCTCCCGTTACCAAACCAAGAACAGGGCTTAAGTAGAAGAAGGTAGTCTCAATAACGGAATGCGTTGTGTCGTAGTTTACAGATTGACTGCCATATTTTCACATTGTGAGTACCAGGTTAGCATTCGCTCTTCGATCCCTTCTCGTTACCCAGTCTGCTCTGTACGTAGGTTATATTCCATATGGCAGATATGTAATTACGATGGTATAAGTAAAATGTGAGAAGCGTATGGCTAAATGGTTTTCATGCCTGCCTGCCGACAAGGAAGGCAGCGGTTCGAATCCGGTATGGCATGTGTTGTTTTTCTGTTTGGGCTGAAATAAACAAACATAGCCAACACACGACGTGTCGACAGCAATGGCCAAGCGTCCGGTTATTCTCAGCCTAAGAAAAACTATTTACTACCCAAGGAATGGGAACAATTCGTATTAACAGTTATTTTTTTTTTATAAGTAAAATTTAAAGACAAACCGTTTAACAACATTAAGTGTAAACCCTGTATACGTATATTCCGATACACCGCGGGGACGTAAGCAATATCACTGGGACTACGTTATTGCCCAAAGCTCTTCAACAGGGACAACATATCACTACAAATAGTAGAAAACAAATGGTTTGGCTTTCAGCCGCACTAAATCAACATCGGCCACACCTTAACTTGGCTTATTTCATCTCACATTTGCTCTGGTCAGGCCTTCATTTTGTCAACAAGAAATGAAATGAGAAAAACTTAAAGTCCTAACGTAGCCGTAGTATGACTCAGAAGAAAGTTATTCGGATCAAGTATGTCTGGCCTGTGGCGTTGTACGGTCCTGAAACTTGGACAGTAGAAACTTAAATGGGAATTACTTGGAGGCTTTTGAGATGTGGTGTTACCGAAGGATGAATAAAGTAAGCGGGAGAGAAAGAAAATTTAACGAAATTATGTTGGAGGAAGTCGAAGAGGGACGGAAGTTGCTTCGCGAGATAAAAAATGAACGAATGGCAGGGAAACAACCTACGTCATGAAGGCCCAGAGAAGAAATGCTTGGAAGAATCGAATACAAGGAAAGAGGAAAGCACGGACTAAGAAAGACCTCTTTGACACAAGCAAAACAATGAAGACATGCTGAGCTGAAAAGGTCCGACGATCACACGCACAAATAGAACAACATTAACCAGTCCCAGGTCTGAATGACACGATGATGATAAAATACATTAATGTCAGCGAATAGATTAGAACATGTCATTGTTCAGAACGCCTTCTTGGACATCATTATGACTGCGCTTTCGTAGTCATATGCGTCAAATTCGAGTGATATATTAAACATTAACTATTAAAGTAACTATGTATTAACAATCGATATGTCGGCATTTCTATGAACGATTATTTAAAATGTTTTTAGCAGTTTGTTCTCTGCAAAAGTTTGATTAACCACTGCCTGTCAATTGTGCACAACAACGTGTATGTGTATGTGTCTTTTTCTGGTGACATGAGCTGTGCAACTCAGTGATCGTGTACTAATCGTAAACTATTGTCTTAATTTACACCCATTAACAAACAGTTTTTATTGTAATTGTTTTATTTATCCACGGCTTTAACGTAGGTAACTCCAGCAGTAATTGTTATGTTATTGCTATACTTATAACTGTTTTAAGTGTGCATCTTAGAACTGAAAATCGTGTATGTATAATTGGCAGTTACCATCAAATAATATTATATCAAATGGTTTATTTAAAGCTAAATAAATCCAAATGGAAGAGGTGACGTTTCTGGAACAATCTTAACGTAAACGACAATAGCGTATGTGCATGCATGAGAGTAAAGACAATAAAAAAAAACGTAATACAATATAAGTTGATACATGCAGATTAAGATACTTTAACGATACACACACACATATCTAATCTGTGTACTGGTCTAATCTGGAGGCAGCATGGGTATAAGTGATCAAGTAATATTCTTTTATATGTGTGTTGTATATGGTGTTATATGTCAGATAATCAACATCTTTGGAATCATCACAAACTGTATTAACATCATCTGCTTTGTGAAACAAGGCTTCAATGATTCTGTGAATATCAGTCTATTAGGTATGTGATTTTGTAAATAATTAACTGACGTATTGTACATTAGTTACTGCAATGTATGCACGTTCAGAGGGTATTTTGTTGTTTACCTTAGTAGACGTTCAGTTTACTTCAAGTTCCATTTCCGCATTCAAGGTCGGCTGAAATGGATCTTCAGTGTTCTCAATGTTTTGCCGTAATGCTTTGTCCAGTCCATCTCCTGATCTTATCCAACCACTTAAAATGATGTCTGACTCTTGAACAACTGTCATTCACCCTACCGCCTAGTATGGTTTTCAACAAGGAAGTATGTCATATCGTATGACTAACATAACTTAACTGTAAAACCCTGATTTCGGTCCTTAATTCTCTGTGCACCTACAACGTTGTCATTACCTCCACATGTGTTTTCTTGTATTTGCAAGAAATGTAACCCAATCTTCTACATACCCACATTTCGAAGGTTTCAATACTCTTTTTCCAACTTCTTATTCGGTGTTCATGTTTACCTAAACGTTACGTTTATAATAGAAATAAACAACACACATTTCGATTTATGAATCGTTCTCTTAGTACAGTTAGCGATTCATATGATACGTTATACTTATTGACGGGACTCACGGATGACGTATATACGAAAAGAATGATAATCTAGATCAACCAGCTGAATACATGATACTATTTACATGATAAGAATTTACAATTCGATATTCTTTATAATTTACTGGTGTTCATAGTCTCCATTTTCTAGACTTTTATTAACTCACTAATGTGCAAGTTATAAAAAGGTTTTATTAAAAAGTGGCGCTTCTGATACACACGCCCAATATAACTCGGTGTTTAGATAAGATTTTCCGGACTTAAAAAATCGAAGTCATCTTTGATTCACTCTTGGGATGATCGCACGTTAAGAACTTGTGTGTGTATATTTGTATGTGTGTGCGCCTGTGTTGATGTGCGTGTAAATGTGTTTGCGTGTGTTTTCTGTGTATGGTATATGTTCCTTAGATTCCACTTAACTATACTCCCGGTATACAAAAAAGGTGATCAGTCTCCGTCCATAAATGTCAAAGGGTGTAGATACTGATGTTTTTTGCAGCTCGTTGGTTGTGCCCACTTCTCTACATTCTCTTGAGCTAGACTAGAACATTCGTTTATAATTCTCATAAGGCATGTAGCTAGGTATAAACCGCTCTACTCAGCGACGATCATTCCTTTCACTCTAGTTGAGAAGCTCACAGTAGATATATCACTGTATAGCATCGTCCATCGGTATATTTGATGACATCTCTGTTTTACTTGTAATAATTTATCAGTGTGCTAATCTGGATCTCTGATCTCCCCTTGCAGCACTTATATAATTCCTTGTCTATACCTATTATGGGTATTATGACACTGTAGTTATATGTCCTTCTATCGTTAATGTGAAACCAATCTTCTCCCGTAACTATATGTGGTTACCTGTCCAATTGTTATATCTGCATGTGCAGTCATAATGATCATGTCTTGATTTGGTATCCTGTGATGTAGGACTCGCCATTGAGCAGTGGGTCTCGTTTGTCTGTGGTATCATGCATATAGGCTTATACTTGGGACACTTTATACCTGAATATCACATATAGAAATCCCAGCATGTACCGCATCTTTCAGATCCGGGTATCTCTATTGCATTTCAGAAACATTCGCCTCCAGTCATTATGGATAGGTGCTAACTATTCACACTGTGGTCTTGATAGTTTGATTGTGTGAAAATGCCCTTCCGCAAAACTGAAAGATCGAACAGGGATCAAGATGCTGAGCAGCGCATGAGCTGCAATGGTCAGCAACCCATAGCTGACTGCTAGCGTCATGGCCAGCGAACCATAGCTGCCAAGACCTGTCTACACCTCCACGCGGTGACCCTGGATAACAGGCTGCAGTAGGGCAGACTGGCTAAGGAGAAAGGATCGGAGAGGGAATGCTAACCCGGTACTCAAAAAATGATTGCTGAAGTCGGATGTGTTGGACCAAGAGGTGCAAATATCGCAGCCAAGCTGTAAACTACATTCTGCTACTTACCCTTTCAGGGTTTGATTGCGGGAGATTGAGAACGAACGAATAATAATAATAATAATAATAATAATAATAATAATAAGAAGAAGAAGAAGAAGAAGAAGAAGAACAGACGTTATAGCATGAAACACAGTCGCTGCAAGTATTCCCCGGCTATCTTCTTGAGTGCTCCGAGGCATCGCATGATTTCGTCAACGTGATATTTATATGATAGAGGTTGCCCCACGATATTTTAATCCTTCACACATATTTATGGCACATCAATGGAAGGTAGCCTCAAGAAGGTCATCCTTCAGTTTGAGGTGTTGAAAGATTCTTGTTAGAATTGACCTGCAATCACCATACCATTGTGTGATAGTGTACACTGTCTGACCTGGAATCACCCTACCATTGTGTGATAGTGTCCACTCTCTGACCTGGAATCACAATACCATTGTGTGATAGTGTCCACTCTCTGACATGGAATCACCATACCATTGTGTGATAGTGTCCATTCTATGGCCTGGAATCGCCATACCATTGTGTGATAGTGTCCACTCTCTGACCTGGAAGCTGGAATCACCATAACAATGTGTGATAGTGTCCACTCTCTGACCTGGAAGCTGGAATGACAATACCATTGTGTGATAGTGTCCACTCTCTGACCTGGAAGCTGGAATCACCATACCATTGTGTGATAGTGTCCACTCTCTGACCTGGAAGCTGGAATCACCATACCATTGTGTGATAGTGTCCACTCTCTGACCTGGAAGCTGGAATCACCATACCATTGTGTGATAGTGTCCACTCTCTGACCTGGAAGCTGGAATTACCATACCATTGTGTGATAGTGTCCACTCTCTGACCTGGAAGCTGGAATTACCCTACCATTGTGTGATAGTGTCCACTCTCTAATCTGGAAGCTGGAATTACCATACCATTGTGTGATAGTGGATGTTTTTTACCATTGCAAGCATATTTGACCAGTCAGATGTCATCAGCACGTGTTATTGTTCGGCCAGGCCCTGTGAGTTGAATGTTGATTATCTTTATTGTGGAGATGTTATGTAGATGCTGGTCCCTGTGGTCTACAGGGATGAATGAAAACGGCGGGTGATCGAGAACCGCAGATTCAAAGCGATCTTGTATCTTAACGGGGCAGGAATCAGAATGCTTGCATTATGAATTACTTACATGTGTCTCCACTTATCGGTTAGTCACTGGTGCAATGTATTAGGGATCAGAGTGTGAGGTTGATGGCTGACCAGCGCAGTTTCATTCTCATTATAAGTGAAATTGTGTTCACTCATCGTGATTGAGGCCGACCACTTTGTCAACCTTCACTGCTCAACATGTGTTAGAGGATGGCTAAATAAACCAAACGGGGCCTGGAATTGTCTGCCACATTTAGTACAAGGAAGTACGAAACCCCTATCACCAAGTTAAAGGGTTGTTGTGAGCCCACTTGTGAAGATATCGTCTCTGTATAGCTTCAGTTATTTTTGATGCCTCATATTTCTGCTCTCTTGTGATGTTGCATATTTATATTTTGTGATATATATATATATATATATATATATATATATATATATATATAAATATATATATATATGAATGGAAGAGAGTTATTAAGTTATTAGGGGCATCATATCACAATGGTTCACCGTGTGGTTCTGGCCCCTGAAGACGATGCAATTAATACTTATACTGTAAAATACTGAGCGTGTCGCAGGAGGCAGCTACAGGGGGCTGAGTTTGTTTAGGTCAGCTACAAATGACGCTAAAACTAAAGCTGCGAGCGATGAAAGGCAGACGTTGACACACGCGGTTAGAATAGAGGAAACTAAGGAAATAATGCTCATTAAAAGCCTAGAAAATCAGAGATGGCAGCACGAAGAAGGTGTTGCGGCTAGCGTGAGGTTCATGTTTAAAAAACTAAACATTATTCAAAACTCATCAATCCAGGGCCAGTTTGGTACACTCAATCAGACGGTATCTTGACGTCATATTGATGTTGTCTTTCCATCGGTACACTGAGTCAGATGGTATATTGACGTCATATTGATGGTGTCTCTCACTCGGTACACTTAGTCAGACAGTAAATTGACGTCATATTGATGTTGTCTCTCCATTGATACACTCAGTCAGACTGTATCTTGACGGCATTTTGGTGCTATCTCTCCATTGGTACATATGCTGCCCTTTGGTACTCTTGCCCTCGACTCTTTCCTCCCATTCAACCTTCACCAGACTGGCATATATCTTGACATAATAAAATAGGTTCTCCATCTTGAGTTGTTCCAGGACCCTTATACGAGGGGCCTTCAGAAAGTAATGCACCACATCGTTTTTCATAAAAGCTATTTATTCAAAAGGCATGATAATTCCACACAATAAACATGGATATGCTATGAAACCATCTGTATTATTCAACACAATCCACCTCGACAAGTACAGATTTATGCCAGCGCAAAACAAGAGCATGAATTCCTAGCCTGTGTCAGATTTTTTCTTGATCATGTAACCATTCCTTGACTGCATGAATCACTTCTTTATAATCTTCAAACCTTATTCGACGTAGTGCATCTTTGAGTAGACTAAACATATAAAAATCAGAGGGTGCAAAATCAAGATTATAGGGTGTATGGGGTAGTACAGTCCAACACAATATAATGATTACTTCTCGTGGTGCAAACTTGTGTAAGGGCGAGCATTGTCGTGAAAGTGATGCAGGTCTATTGGATTTGTGTGCAGCCGAACTCTGCGGAAAGGTCGGTTGAGTTTTTTTCAATGTCTTAGTTGTTAGCTTGCGAATTGCTTGTCTTTCCTCCTGGCATCAGATATACAAGAATCACACATTCAATGTTCCAACAGACAGGGGTTATGTTCCTTCCAGCTGAAGGAAATGTTTTGAATGTGTTTCTTTGTGCTAATTGCGCGTGATGCTTCTTCTTCTTCTTCATCGTACGCTGTTTACAGCGATATTTGCGTTGCACTGTTTTAATTTGTTAGCCAGTGGCTCAGTGCATCCGATTTCAACAGGCGTTTCTGTAGGGTTGCCCTCCTTAGCCTTTGGCTGTCCCCAGCCTAACTGCAAGGCAGCAGTTGTTTTTGGTCAGAGTTGTCTCTCTTAGGAAGTTGTCTTGCAGGACTATCGAGTCTTCCCTACTCGTGTCTATAGCGTTTGGTAATGATATGATGGACTATGTACTAGTTTGCACTATCCCGGAAGAGAGGCAGTCCAATGTGACTTTTTCCCAGGATCGTCACGTCCTGCCAGAAACGTAGCATATGCATATGAGTGAGGTATCTTTTGCTCGCTTTATTTTCTCGGCTCATCTGCAGTGATGGTACGCCTAGCATTCCCCGCCACCCGAGAGCTTGTCACCATAGGGCAGGAGGTGCAATGTCCGCTGGACTGCATCTCTTCTACGTCCATTGGAATGACTGATAGCATACAGATGCAAAGAGCGAGTAAGGAGTGCATTTTACCAGGTGCATTACTGCGGCTCGATCGGACCGGGACGCAAGCCCCAGCAATGTCGTAGCCTCCCATCTCAGCGGTGCTGAAATTTTGGGTGGGATTCTGGCTTAGAGGCGTTCGGCCGTAATCCCTCAGATGGTAGCTTATCAGCAAAGCCCGTGGACCAAATGTCAGCGACCTGTGATTCCTCTCGAAATATTGCATTTGACCAGGTGACAAGCCTAGTCTTGCACGGAGATGTTGTTCGCCTGGGGAGCGGACATATCTCATGATCAAGGGTTGAGTCTCAGCAGTTCGCAGTGAGGTAGCTGATCTAATGCTTAGGGCACCCCGACCGAGAGCTAAGTCTTCTACAAATGATTTCATACCTCATCGCCGTATGGGGTGAATTTCGAGCAGCTTCCCGCCCGCTTTGATCAGCGGACGGCAGAGACCTCATTCTGCGGCTTGACCGGGCGGGGCTGGAGCGTGGGCCCCAGGTCCCCACCATGTCGAAGCCTCCCTTTGCATTCGTGCTGAACTGCTTTTGGGCGGAATTTTTGGCTTAGAGGCGTTCGGCCGTAATCCCTCACCTCGCACCGTTGGCTTAACAGCCTAGTACGTAAACCAAATGTCTGCGGCTCCTCTCGAGTTTAGCAGGATTACTGTAGCAACGCTCTGTCATTAGTAGGGTAAAACTGACCTGAAAGTATCAATAGAGGGCTTTTAGTTTTTCAATGGCCAAATTTCTGGATCCTACGATTTCTGCAAGGTGAAGACCAGATTACGGTAGCGGCCGCTCTTTCTTTTGGGGTGTTAGGAGACTGACCTGTCTTCTGTGGGTCTGATACCAGCACATGTTCACTATTAGACCCTACGAAGGTGCTCTCTTTTGACAGTCATTCTACAGTATTGGCGTGTTAAGTCAATTTAAACCGTTCTTTATCGGAATTAACCAGACAAATCGCTCCACCAACTAAGAACGGTCATGCACCACCACCCACCGATTCAAGAAAAAGCTATCAATCTGTCAATCCTTACAGTGTCCGGACCGTGTGAGTTTTCCCGTGTTGAGTCAAATTAAGCCGCAGGCTCCACTCCTGGTGGTGCCCTTCCGTCAATTCCTTTAAGTTTCAGCTTTGCAACCATACTTCCCCCGGAACCCAAACACTTTGGTTTCCCGGAAGCTACCCGCAGAGTCATCGAAGCAACTCCTGCGGATCGCTAGTCGGCATCGTTTATGGTTAGAACTACGACAGTATCTGATCGTCTTCGCGCGTCTGACTTTCGTTTTTGATTAATGAAAACATTCTTGACAAATGCTTTCGCAGTAGCTCGTCTTGCGGCGATCCAAGAATTTCACCTCAAACGCCGCAATACGAATGCCCCCGTTTGTCCCTGTTAATCATTACCTCCAGTTCCGAAAACCAACAAAATAGAACCGAGGTCCTATTACATTATTCAATGCACCATTATTCAGGCAGCCAGGCCTGCTTTGAACACTCTAATTTTTTCAAAGTAAACGCGCCGGCCACCCAGGACACTCAGCGAAGAGCACCCGTGGGAGAGAGCCGGCAGACGGTAGGGCAGGAGACAACGGGCAGTGAACCGGCGCGAGCCGGACCACCCGCCTGCACGTGAGATCCAACTACGAGCTTTTTAACTGCAAACAACTTTATTATACGCTATTGGAGCTGGAATTACCGCGGCTGATGGCACCAGACTTGCCCTCCAATAGATCCTCGTTAAAGGGTTTAAAGTGTACTCATTCCAATTACGGGGCCTCGAAAGAGTCCCGTATTGTTATTTTTCGTCACTACCTCCCTGTGCCGGGAGTGGGTAAGTTGCGCGCCTGCTGCCTTCCTTGGATGTGGTAGCCGTTTCTCATGCTCCCTCTCCGGAATCGAACCCTGATTCCCCGTTACCCGTTACAAACATGGTAGGCATGTCACGTACCATAGACATTTGATAGGGCAGACATTTGAAAGATGCGTCGCCGGCACATGAGGCCATGCGATCAGCAAAAAGTTATCCAGAGTCACCAGTGGGGACGCCGCAACCCCGCGAGGGGAAACGACGATTGGTTTTGAACTAATAAAAGCGCTTTTTCCGTGAGGTCGGAGCTTGGTAAGCATGTATTAGCTCTAGAATTGCACAGTTATCCAAGTAGGATCGTGTCATCTAAGGAACCCCGACTGATTTAATGAGCCATTCGCGGTTTCACCATGAGACAGTGTGAACTTAGACATGCATGGCTTAATCTTTGAGACAAGCATATGACTACTGGCAGGATCAACCAGATATCTGTCGGAGACGTACGTAGCGCACACACCGGTCGGCGGAGGACGGGTGTGTAAAAAGCCTCACTGGGACGGCCGCAGAGACCGTCTGACGGAACGGACGGACGGTTGTTCCCCCCGTCCCTCACTCCGTCGACCTAGGACCGCCTGACAGGGCCTCCCACACGCACCAGACGACCGACCGACCGGGCTCGCTCGAGGAGGGATGGCAGCGCTCTGTGCAGAACGGATGCCAACGACCTTGGCGATGAATTTCACTGGGACTAGAGACAATTTGGCCTGCCGGCCTGCCCTTCTCCCGAGGGTTGGTCCCCCCCCCCCTGGAGAATACAGGGCCTTGAGGCACTATTCCTGCTTTCCATTTGCCGGTAACAAGCTCTTTGCGAGAGTCTGACAACCAGCGAGACGAACTGTCGAGCTCTGCGTGATGCGTCTACGTTGACTTATATTTTTGCTTCAAAATGATGTGCCCAGGTTTCGTCACCTGTAACGATATTACCCAAAAGGGAATCACGATCAGCCTAGAAGGGCTCCTACAATTTTGAAGTAATTGTTTTCCATTGCAATCGGTGATCATTTGTGTGACTTTGAGGAAGCCATCTTGCGCAAACTTGAGAAAATCCGAGTTTTTTTAACTTCATTTACACTACCAATATCTGACAGTTGCAAGGATATTTGTTGAGTAGTGATTCCACTTTCAGTAAGAATAATCGCATTTCAATATTTATGCGTTGGTTGATGTGACAGGACGTCCACTTCGCTGACGATCAAGCAGCTCGGTATCTTCACTTCCTAATACTTTGAATCTCTGAACCCAGGGACTTACGGTACTCCTGTCCGTCCACATCCCATAGACGCATATGAATTTTCACAAACGTTTCCTTCTCTGCAACAAGAAATTAATTCTATCACAATTCGCTGATTAAAACGCAAGTTGCTAACATGCTCAATTTCAACGGTTTAGTGCAGTCGTATTATTAGGCCGATGTCGGTACAATTTGATACACTCAATCGACACATGTCATATTTAAAGTGTAAAAAATGGCTTGTTCTTTTGTTTTCATTATTAGCTGAGAAACACGATATCTTCTTCTTCTTCTTTTTCGTACGCAGTCAGACAGTAACCATTATTTTTTCGAAAAAAGCGGCGGTCATCCTGAGGCTGTCGCCACTGCCATAGAGCTTGTCTTGCAGTTCCACTGGTGATGACCAAATCTGCTCTCTCTGTATGTCGGGCAGTTCTGCAGCAGATGTTCAGCGGTCATTTTACCGGTACCGCACGGGCATCCGACAGTACCACCTATCTTCAATTTGTTGAATAGGTGGTATCTCAGTCTATTGTGGCCAGTGCGAAGTCTTAAGACAACGACCTGCTCTCTTCGGTTCAACTGGTAATAGGCATCGATTTTGGTGTAACCAGTATTTTCGGTTTCCCATTTGGTCATGTATCTGGCTTTGATAAATTGTTTTGACTCTTCGTACGTCATACTAGTATCTGTTTGTGGTAGTCTAGCGCCTTCTTTTGCCAGTCTGTCTGCCACCTCGTTGCCTTGGATGTTGCAGTGTGATGGGCCCCACTGTACCACTACCCTTTTTGGTGCGGAATGCTGGCACAGTTTGCAGAGTGCTGCTCTTAAGTCATTAAGCTCAATGTTTTTCCTGCTTTTTAGCGCTGTGACTACGGCGAGAGCATCTGTAAGCAGGACTATATGGCTTTCATTTTCTTTATGCGTCACTATTTCTTCCACTGTCGATCTCAGTGCCTCTGCCTCCGCTCTGAAATTGCTTGTATACTTACCAGTAGCGTATGACAGTGTTATTTTTCTGCCATTTGGTAGGTTCAGGAATGCTCCTGCCCCTCCGTTCTGTGTAGTGTTTGTTACAGAACAGTCGGTGTATGCATGGGTCCAGTCCATGCTTGGGTAGTTTTTTGATGTAAAGCTTAGGGTAGTATCTCTCCTTTCTTTTTCAGTCTGGCAGTTTTTGTTTCCAAAACCTGGTATATTTTCTACCACCTCTGGAAATATATCCTGCCTCCAGGTAGGTTTTCGTACAGTAGTGATGGGTTTTGGTGTTGTTAGTGCGTTTATGGGATCTTCGTGCATCTTTGCTTTGGCTATTTCTGCAAAGTTTCTCCGCTTTAGTTTCCCATTTCCCAAATTGTTTAGTCTCTGGTGCATTGGATGGTCGGTCAGTCTCCGGAGTTTCTGTGACTGCAGCTGGGCTCTGCAGTCTCTTCTATTGGTCATGGATTGCAGTTTTGTAATCTTTTCAAGTTCTACAATTGGCGTTGACTTCATGCCACCTGTTATAACTCTCATGGCTTGGTTTTGAAGTTTGCTAACTTTATCGAAGTTCGCCTTTGCTGCTGTTGTCCATGCCGCAATGCCATACTCGAGAACTGGTCTCACTCTTCCAGTGTACAGTTTCTTTAGTATGCTTTCGTCTGCTCCCCAACTTTTGCCAGCAAGTTTCCTCATGATTGACATTCTTTTTCTGGCTCTCATTCGTTTTCTCTCGATCTGACTTTTCCATGTCATGCGCTGATCAAATGTGACTCCCAGATAGTTTGGGTTGTCGTTTGGCTCCAGGAATTTGCCATTTAAACTTAACTTGGTATTTTGGGGTTTGATGGAAATCGAGAATATTGTGCTTGTGGTTTTCTCCTCGTTTATTTTGACCAGCCATGAGTTCGCCCACTCGTCCAGCGATGTTAGGGCCTGCTGCATCCGATTTCTTGCTATGGTGAGATTCTTTTCAGAGGTCCACATAGCCAGATCGTCTGCAAACATTGAGCTATGGAATCTTCTTGGTATATTCTCTGTAATGTCGTTTATATATACCAGGAATAGTGTGGGTGACAGTACTCCCCCTTGGGGTACTCCATGCTCGAGTTTCACCTTTCTGCTCATCTGCCCTTATACTTGGACTCTGACCGTTCTGTTTTTGAGGTAGTGGTTGATCCACTTGTACATTTTCCCACAGACATCACTTCTTCTTAGCTTGACTCTAAGTCCATCTTTCCAGACTTTGTCAAATGCCTTTTCCAGGTCCACCCAAAACGCTACTGTGTGTTTCTGTGCCTGGTAGGCATCTTCTATTTCCTGGGCTATGAGGATGACCTGGTCCTCAGTGGATCTGTGCTGTCTAAAGCCGGCTTGCTGTGGAATTAGTAATAGTTTTTCTTCCAGATGCCACATCAGTCTGGTGTTAATCACACGTTCCATCAGTTTGCCGACACAGCTCAGTAGGCTGATAGGCCTGTATCCATTTGGATCTGTTTTGTCCTTTCCTTTTTTTGGTACTGGTACCAGTACTGCGTCTTTCCATGCCTGGGGTACAATTCCCCTTTTCCAGCTTTGGTTCAGGACCGTTAGCAGCTTCCTCTTCGCTGTTTGGCCCAGCCCCATCAGCATTTCATTTGTTATCCCATCTTTTCCGGGAGATTTCCTTTCCTTTAATGTTCTCATGGCCTCTTCCATTTCGCTCATTGTTAATTTGGCCATCATATGCTCTTCAGGAGCCAAACTGATGTTGTAGTGCCCCTTTTGCTCTTCACTGATGTATGTATGCCTATCTGCAGGGACCTCGATGTGGTTTGCTCTGGCATAGTGATCGCCAAAAGCGTTTGAAGCTTTTTTACCAGTGAGCAAGTTTTCGCCCTGCTTGATGGTAATTTGTTTGTTTGACGGGGTTTCGTCATTCATGGCTGACTAGCTTCCATAGCTTGTTCCCTTCTTTGTCCACGTTTAGGCTTTCGGTTTTGTTTTTCCAGCTATCTCTTGCTGTTTGCTTGAGAGTGTATTTGTATTTCCCCGTGGCGGCTTTGAGGGCGATGTTTGCCTCCATAGTCTGTTCTCGCTCTGCCATGTTCCTAGCATGTGTTACTGCATCTTCCGCTTTCTGCAACTCATCATTCCAATAGAGCTTATAGTTTTTCCTAGCCCCTCTTGGGATGGTTTCAGTGGCGGCTTGCATTATTGCCTTCTTAGGCTTTCCACCATGGGCTTCATTTTGTTGTTTCGTGTGTTGATGGTTTCACACAGCCCGTCTGTCAGGATTGAAAATCTGTCCCAGTCGGCTCGTTTGTAATTCCAACGTGGGAGCGGTTTTGTTTCATGTGGGCCTACTTCCATATCAATGTCTAGCCTGATCGGCCTGTGGTCGCTACCTGCCAGTTGCTTTAGCACCTGGCGGTCTATTTTATGGTGTATGTCCTGTGTGGAGAAGGCCAAATCTGGAGTCGAGGTGGTACGCCATGTTCTAGAATAGAAACTAGGGCTATCCTCCGGCCTATTGATTAGGGAGAGATTTGTATCTATCTCCCAATCTTCCACTTCGTCACCTCTGCTGTCTGTTTCAGAGTATCCCCATCTCTCCGAGTGGCTTTTGAAATCTCCAATTACTATGCAGTTGGAGTCTCTGACCTCCATACTCGAGAGCGATAGGTCTCTATTCGGTGGTCCGTACAGATTGAAAATACGGAGCTTCGTCTCTTGAGCCATTATGTCAACTCCTACAATTTCTGCTTGTCCGGTGTGACTGACTGGTACCGCGCTACTCGGTATGCAGTTTCTGGTTAGTATCAGGACCCCTCCTTTGTGGCCTTCTCTATCGAGACGGAAGGTCTGGTATCCTCTGATTGAGAATTTATGATTATTGTTGAGGTGCGTTTCCTGGATACATGGCACGTCAATCTTACCTTAATGCAGGTGATGTGTTGCAGGAAAGTTGTTTGTTAATGACTCCCTCTTCATTCCTCTGTATTATTTTGAGGGTCTTGAGTTTTTGGTCAATAAAGGTTGCCCCATAGCCATGTGCCTTGACTCCACGACACATGGGTGGGTGACCACCAGTAGTCAAGGGTGGGCCCCTTCGAGGCGTGAGGCCCGGCACTATCGCTGCCTGGCGGGACTCCGCAGGATGAGCGCCATACGTTTTTTCTGATCGGTTGTACTGTCATCATCCTGCGATTTACGTTGCACTGTTTTGTTAGGCTTGCGGCCCCGTGCATCCGATTTCAAAATGCTTTTCTGTAGGGATGCCCTCCTTAGCCTTTGGCTGTCCCCAGCCTATCTGCAAGGCAGCAGTTGTTTATGATCAGAGTTGTCTCTCTTATGGTAGTTATCTTACCAGACTAACGAGTCTTCACTACTCGTGTCTATAGGGTGCGGTGATGATATGTGAGATGATATTAGATGATATATGATATGGTTTACCCGGAAGAGAGGCAGTCCAGTGTCTGTACCCCAGGATCGTCACGTCCTGCCACAAACGTAGCATTTGCATGTGAGTGGGGTATCTCTTAGCTCTATTTATTTTCTAGGCTTCTATGCAGGGATGGTACGCCTAGCATTCCCCGCCACCTGGGATGTTGAAACAGTGGGGCAGGTGTGCAATGTCCGCTGGTCTGCATCTCTTCTGCGTCCATTGGTATGGCTGATAGCGTACAGAGGTAGATATCGAAGCAGAAGTACATTTAACCAGGGGACAAGCCTGGTAATGTCACGGAGATGTTGTTCGCCTGGTTTGCAGACACATCTCGTGGTCAACGATTGAGTCTCGACAGTTCACAGTGAGGTGGCAGTTCTACTGTTTTCGATATCCAGACCAGGAACTAAGTCTTATGTTGGTGGTTTCGCACCCTATCGCCGTATAGGGTGAATATCGAGCAGCTATCCGGCCGCTTTGATCAGCGGATGGCAGAGACCTCTTTCTGTGGCTCGACTTGGTAGGGTTGAGGCGCGATCCCCAGGTCCCGACCATATCGAAGCCTTTCTTTGCAGTGGTGCTGAGAATTTGGGCGGGATTCCGGCTAACAAGCGTCAGGCCGTTATCCCTCACATGGTAGCCTTTCGCCATTGGCTTATCAGCCTGGTAAGTGAACCAAATGTCTGCGGTTCCTCTCGAGTTGAGCAGGATTTCCGTAGCAACGCCCTGTCATTTGTAGTGTAAAACTGTCCTGTCTTCCGATGGTCTATTTCCAGCATCCGTTCATTTTTTGGCCAGGACGAATTAATCGAGAGCTTTTGTTTGTCCTTGACCAGGTATCTGGACCTGCGGTTTCCGCGGTTTTAAGACACGGTTTCCGTAGCGATCCTTCATAAGAAGGTTAGAGAGATGACCTGTCTTCCGTGGGTCTAATACCAGCACACGTTCACTATTAGATCCAGGGAAAGTGGTCTTGGCATGTCAGTCATTTCAGTGTTGGCCGTGTCTAGTCATATTAAGCCGCAGGCTCCACTCCTGGTTGTGCCCTTCCGTCAATACCTTTAAGTTTCAGCTTTGCAACCATACTTCCCCCGGAACCCAAACACTTTGGTTTCCCGGAAGCTGCCCGCAGAGTCATCGAAGCAACTCCTGCGGATCACTAGTAGGCATCGTTTATGGTTAGAACTACGACGGTATCTGATCGTCTTTACGCCTCTGACTTTCGTTCTTGATTAATGAAAACATTCTTGACAAATGCTTTCGCAGTAGCTCGTCTTGTTGCGATCCAAGAATTTCACCTCTAACGCCGCAATACGAATGCCCCCGTTTGTCCCTGTTAATCATTACCTCCAGTTCCGAAAACCAACACAATAGAACCGAGGTCCTATTACATTATTCCATGCACCAGTATTGAGGCAGCCGAGGCCTGCTTTGAACACTCTAAATTTTTCAAAGTAAACGCGCCGGCCACCCAGGACGATCAGCGAAGAGCACCCGTGGGAGAGAGCCGGCAGACGGTAGGGCAGGAGACAACGGGCAGTGAACCGGCGCGAGCCGGACCGCACGCCTGCGCCTGAGATCCAACTACGAGCTTTTTAACTGCAACAACTTTAATATACGCTGTTGGAGCTGGAATTACCGCAGCTGCTGGCACCAGACTTGCCCTCCAATAGATCCTCGTTAAAGGGTTTAAAGTGTACTCATTCCAATTACGGGGCCTCGAAAGAGTCCCGTATTGTTATTTTTCGTCACTACCTCCCTGTGCCGGGAGTGGGTAAGTTGCGCGCCTGTTGCCTTCCTTAGATGTGGTAGCCGTTTCTCATGTTCCCTCTCAGGAATCGAACCCTGAAACACGATATAATGCTATACTTTCTGAACGCCCTTCGTATATGTATTCATATATTTCCAAAAATTTCGTCAAATCTTCTGAATACCGAAATGTCAAACACATCAATACACTTCCCTATTTTCTTTGCCAGGGTTCAGGTTTCTGTTCCACACAATAAAACTGAATGCATATAGCATTTAATGATTATCAATTTAAGTTTCTTAGATACCTGCTTGAAGAGAAGTGTATGTTTCATTGAGTTAAATATATTTTTCTCCATTGAAATTATTTAAAGAATCTCATTTTAGCTTGATCCATATTCAATTATTAGCTGGCCAATGCATACATATCTTGACACTTGTTCCAGAATTCCTCATTTTATGTGAACTGTCTTACCTTTTACTTAATTCGATAACTTTGGTTTTGTATATATTTATTTCCAGCCCACATTGCCGGCTCATGCTGTTTATCGTATCCATTAGATTCTGCAGATGTACTGGTTCTTCTGGCATTAACTCTATGGCATCAGCATATATGATAGTATTTTAAATTCTTTCTTCCATATTAAAATCCTGGTATTTTTCTAATTTATTGAATAGTTGATAATGTGCAAGCCAGGGGATGGCACACATCCTCTCCCATCCCTAACTTTTAAATGTATACTCAAACATCAATTTATGTAAAAGAACTGTACCATGTTTGGTTTTTTTCAAAGCACAACCGGCTACATGAACAAGAGTGCACAGCTTCAAATTGTTTAAAGACGGGTCCATATTAGATATTAGTAAATATTTGTTTAATCGGAAAGTGGTGAATGTTTAGAATGCATTGTCACTTGATGTGGTGAAGGCAAAGTTAGTAAATGCTTTAAAAAATATATTACATGCTTACATTTATTGTTAGTAACGGTGGAGTGGAATAAACCGGTTGTATACAGATTGATGAGCCTTCTAAATCAATATAATGAGGTTGAGGCACGCGATTTTCAGTTAGGAAATGGTCCTTATGATACAAACAAAATGTACGTTCACAAAAAAGCAGATAACTATACGATTCAAATTAGATGTGAGTGAACCACAATGATTGCTATTGAGGTTCACGTGTGGAACAATTTGTCATGAAACAATAATTGTCACAAAATAACTCGTTATGTGATTCACTTCTTGAACGGGTTTTCATGAGATAGCAATGTTAACAGTATGACTTGAGCTGTAATTTACGTATTTCATTACAATAAACACATTACTTCTCTTTAAGACAATTGACACATCTTTGTTTCTCATGATGTGTTCTTCAGTCCTGACGAAATAGTATAGGGTTATTTTAGTCCTTCTGATTTCCCAAGGTGTACTCATGAAGGTAAACATGGGCCTAGCACGCTAGTGAAATGTATTGGTTCGTTGTAAAAATTATCTTCTTGGGGATTTTGATGAGGATCATCTCCTAAATGGCCAGGGTAAGCTAAGGCAGAATGTTTCATGGGGCACGACATAAACGTGAGAGGTGGTCTTGGTTGGTGTGTTTTACCTGATCTTGACTCAACAACTATGCACGCTGAATCATTCAGAGAGTAACACATCATAAGACATACAGTACTTCTACCCAACACGACTAACCTATTTGAATATCATTTGTCTATTCAGGTTTGTCAGTCTCTGACCTAGGCAGCCTTGTGACGATGGTTTGGTCATGTATTTCCGTAACTCTTGAAGTCGTAGCATCTGATTTGCCTTTTGAACCTATGAGCGTTTGTTACCTGACATCAGGAATTGCACATTTTTCTTTCACACGACTCAGTAGCTGCATTACGGCATCAATAACAATGGAGAGATGTCTGTGTATAACTGCTCCTCTAAAGGTTTGTCTGTAATGCCATCTAATTAATCATTAAGTATCCCTCTTTGTCGCATATTAATGATGCAATCACAAAAGATTCATATTTATTAAAAGCATTGTTAAATCCTTGATACATATAGAGTTTTTTGTGTGTAAATCCAATGCTCATGTTTACAATTTTTATACATATACGTACATGTATATATATATACATTTTTATAATTAAAGTAAAGTAAACGTGTTACATTATTGAGGATTATTTCCCGTTAATTGAACCATTATTTCTGTTTTCCGCCCATGTAGAGAAATAGTGTTAATAAATAATCAGTCGTAACATGATTTAGTTAATAACCACCAACGTCTTTCAGCGGTCTGTAGAAACATGTTTTTTTTCACACATACCGGTCTAATTGTATATATCGTTTCTACATTATGTCTATCGTCAAAAATCATATTTGTGTACTGTGGTATTGATATAAAGAACACCCATCCCTAGTGCACGAAAACTGAGAAGAAGAGAGAGGCGAGCAGATAAATGGCTTCCGACGAGAACAACAAAGTGGGACGTTCAGGAAAAGTGTTGGGACACTTATAAAGATAACGACTCGCTACCGATGAGATGATCCAGGATTGACCAGAAAAACACGGTAACCTTTAGCGTGCAGTGACTGTTCTTAAAAAAAGGACTAGGTTCGAGGAGACCTTTGATTTTTGGACTAAATAGGAATAATCCCCATCTAATGTACAATATGTAGCTTATCAATGGCACTTTTCCTGATCACGGATTGTGAAGTGTTTCTTTCTTCAACGGATGATTAACATTTAGAATTGTAACAAACAAACAAATGTATGAGATATATATATATATATATATATATATATATATATATATATATATATATATATATATATATATATATATATATGCCTCACAACAAACCTTCAAAGCAAAGAAATATACGGTTATTCTGATAATCACAAGCGATCTGAACTAAAAAGACGTAAATGAAAATACACAAAACATGTAGGGCAAATTTCATTGAGAGAAGAATTTAAATAATTAATTAGCTTATTAGCTATTTACATTATGTTTGTCCAACTAGGTTCACGAATGTTAACACGTGGAAAAGCACAGGAGATACAGTAGGAAATCGGACTTACTGTATTATGACAAAGGACATATACAGTATAATGTCATAGTGGGAATATTAATCCAAGTGTAGACTTACATTACGATTGCAGTCATCATACTGACAATTCTGGACATATCTATAGTTAGTATCTGATACTGTATATTTCGCCAGCGCCGAAGCAGCACATTTAACATGAATACCTTGTGGAAGTCACACACACACACACACACACACACATACATATATATATATATATATATATATATATATATATATATATATATATTTAATCTCGAAAATTGAATGACCTTACGAAAAACACTACTTGAAGCAAAGAAGGTGACGTATAATTTGCCACAACAGATGAACATAAAACAACATTATTAAAGGGTGCACTATTAAATCACGAAACAGAATACTTAGGAAATAATTTTCTTAGACGACCTTAGTATGGACGTGGTACATGAATTAAACTGAGTATGACTTGTCCCTGTATAGTTTGTCCGTGCGTTTCTGTTGGTGTTCCTCTATTTCACTTACTTGAATATGTGAATCATGAAATTTAAAAAATACCATGGTGCGTGATGCGAGGTAGTCGAAGCTGCTTGAGTATGTGTATGTCCTTCGCCATGAGCCAAGATAGTTCAAGGGCGTGGTGCAGATCATCTCTATATCTCGTTAGCGTCTGGCCACGAGATTTGTTGTAGTTGTATGACCACCAGAAAGATATATCGTCAGTCATGCAGACCACATGGCCGGCCCATCTATACTTTCGCATTGACGCAGAGTCGACGACATTTCGGAACTTGTGTCGTGGATGTTGGCATTTCGGAAATGGTCTATTATGGAGATATATATGACTTCGTTCTATTGCTATTTTGGTCATTATGAGCTTCTCTGCGTCTGATTCCGCTGACTCCAAACCTCACACCCATATACCATTGTTGGGATAACCATGCTATTGAAGGTGTGATACTATCATTGACGTTCGTCAACTTCTGGAATACTAGTTTATTGCGGTTCAAGCTGCTCTCCTGGGTGAGATCTTCCTATCAATGTTGTTGTTTTTCTGACTTAAATAGACGTAAGAATTGACATTCGCAGTTCCCCATTAGGGCAAACATAGCTCACGAGAAATTGAGTCTTCTTTCTACTTCTGTTCAGGTCATCTACCTTACCGTCGCCATTCAGCTTGTTTAGGCTTGTCCGACTTCTGGAGTGATGTTGCTGAAGATCACAATGCCGTTCTCAAAACTTAGGTTTAAGGAAAGGGACCTAGGGGTTATAATAGATCATACAGGAAAGGTGAGTGAGAAAGTTAAGGTAGCAGTGAAAAAGGCAAATGCAATGTTAGGTATGATAAAAAGAAATATTAAACACAGGAGCAAGGAAGTGATCGTCAAACTGTATAAAGCTTTAGTTAGACCTAGATTGGAGTACTGTGTACAGGTGTGGAGTCCTTATCATAGAGGGGACATAAACATGCTAGAAAGAATACAAAAAAGAGCGACAAAGATGATAGTTGGATTCCAGAATTACAGTTATGAGGAACGACTCAGAAAAACGGGCCTACAGTGTCTCGAAGAGAGAAGAATTCGTGGTGACTTAATACAGGTTTATAAGATGATCAGAGGAATCGATAAATTAGACTATAACAAGTTTTTTAAAATACAGCCACCTACAATAACACGAGGGCATAGCTACAAGCTGATTAAAGAGAGGTCCAGGTTAGATATTAGGAAATATTTTTTTAGTCGGAGAGTGGTGTCTGCTTGGAATGCATTGCCAGGGGAGGTAGTGGAGGCAGGGACAGTTAATGCGTTTAAGAATAAACTGGATGCGCATAGATTTTAGAGCAGGGTGATGTAAATGTAACTGGTTGTATACAGACTCTGCAGGGTCTTCTAAACCAGTATAAAGACGTTAAGTTAAGTTAAGTTAAGTTTAAGAGCATCACGGCAGTTTAGAGACCTACACACTTTTTCAAGAGCTGCAGTGTAGTTTTGAGGAAATGGTATTTCCATGTCGTACTTCTAGGTGTATATGTGTGAACAGTGGCTTGTGGAAAAGGGTATTCTTAGTTATGCAGACCTCGTTTATCTTCTCCAAAAAACTGGGCGTATTTTTCATCTCTACATTTGTTCCTCAAGTCATTTACCATTAAAATTATTTCCACACTATCAAAGTCATTTTTCATCTCTACAAACACAGCACATATGTTCTATTTCATTTGCTCTGGAAATTCTAGAGCAGAAAGCACATTACATTATTTGTATCGCAAAACAATGAATTGTAAGCGTCAGATATGTTTAATAGTTCATTTTGGTGTTTTTTTTTATGCAGTTATAATCGTTTGATTTTTTTGTTTCTCATTTGTCATTTTTAGTATACAATTAACAAACAATAATGCAAAAACCAAACATGTTAAAATATGTTAGACAATAATACATATATAAATAAATTATAAATAAATGTATATAAATGTAAAGATAATCACACCAGTACTAACGTTAATGCTAAAACCGAGACCATTAATGCGTTTCTTAGAAATATGCTTTTCTTCCTAATATTTGTTTCATTTATGTGCACCTACGGTTATTGATTGAAAAGTACATAATCTAGTCTTCTCGTGTGTCATCATCATTATGTCGCATGACTTTTGTAGAACGTCGCAGTCATTACATCTAGCCGATAGGATTATCGGTCTAGAGTGAATCTTCCCGCTTGCTCGATGTTCGTGTTTTGAGTGTCCTTGATATTTTGTATCCACCTTCGCCTTGGTCGACCTTTGCGTCGCCTCCCAGGTACCTTGCCCTGCATTACCGTTTTTTCCAGTCCGTCATGACGTTTGATATTGCCGAGAAAATTCACTTTCAGAAATATAACTTTGTGATTATGTGTTTTTCAACATGCAACTCTTCTATGATGGTGTTATTTTTCACTTTCTTTGTCCAAGGAATTTGTAGGATTCTTCTTTAACATTTTGTTTCGAACTCTGCAATGTTCTTCCTTTCTGATTATGTTATAGTCCATTTCTCGCCCCCGTATTGGGAATATGCATGTTCTCAGGATCGTTAGTTTTAGTTGGTTGCTAGTTTTATGACATTAATTGTTCAAGTTGTTTAGCCTCTGTATTGCCATGGTCAAACGTCTTCTAATTTCGTTTAAGCAGTCTCCGTCGTTTGATAACGTAGAGCCAATGTATTCAAACAGTGTGATATTTCCGATTTCTTTATTATTAATAGAAATCTGAGGTTGCAGTCCTGTTTTGTCAGTGGACATTATCTTAGTTTTCTTAATGTCCAGAAATAGCTTTTGAGCTTCACTGTGCTCCTGAACGGTCATGAGCAGTCGTTCCTGGTCATTGGCGCTGTTAGCATAACTGTGTCATCTGCATATCAGCGCTTAATACTCCTTCCCTCCTGTTGTGAATGAATCAAAAGTCCCGTATCTGTCATCTGTTTTTACCTTTTGCATGACATTTTCTGTATAAATGTTAAAAAAATAAAGTGAAAGTATGCAACCTTGATTAACCCACTTATGTAATGAACACACATAATGTTTCATAAAATAATATTCCCTTTCTCTTTCAGATAAAAAGTATTATAACACCAAAAAGAACAAGTATTATCATTGTCTGCCTTTTCATCTTCATATTAAGCAGTGGCGATGCAGTGTATACTGTCAACAAATTGGGTATTATATTTTCTCCATTAAGAAACAAGACAATTTTAGGTCTTATTTCCACTGCAGATAGGGAAGGCGTTGAGAAGGTTTCTTTTGTCATCAACAATTTTTCGATCCCTCTTGGTGCCTTTGTGATCATTATAGTGTGCACAGCGACTCTGTCTATTAAACTTGGAAATCAAACAAAATGGAGAAATAATGCCATCACGTCTACACAGATTGACAGCGTGTCAAGGCGTAATCAGAAGGTAGCAGCAATGGTTATAATGATTTCCACATTATTTATTGTTTGCTTTGTTCCTTGTAACGCCATTTTGCTGGCAGTTTCATTTCTTCCAGAGTTGTCGGTTAACGGAAAAAACATGTATTTAACATTAATTATGGGTGGGCTTGGCTACGTACTGGAGAGTCTTAACTCATCAATGAATATTTTTATTTATTATCACAGAAGCAGTAAATTCAGACACACGTATACGAATCTTTTTTAGAACAAAAGAGAAGAAAATGTCGGAAACTAAATTTGTTAATATTGGCATATAAAATCAAATTTAATTATTTATTTTCTCAACCCAAGCAATGATGACGACATCAGTAGACAATTGTGTCTGGATGATGTAAGTTGTGCTGAATTTGGATAAGAGTGAAGAAGAAACTGCACTGGTCATCGACCTCACTCCTAGGGTAGATCAGTGGCAAGACATAAGATACGTCAAGACGACTAGAAGTATTTCAGAATGCATGCTCTCTGGTACCACCTATCGTGAGACCAGGTGTCACTTCAAAAACTTGTGGTATTCAAGGGCGCACCTTTTATGTCCATCGCTTTGAGAAGCGAGTGCTTGACATCTCCAGAAGATATATATGAGAAGCATAAGCACAGTAATGTGCAGAAGTCGTGACGTAGACAAGAGACACGATTCTTGTCTGCGATCTTGCAATGCATATATGTGTTCTTACCTCGCCAGAACGTTTTCATAATTTAAACGTGTTTAGTATAATTTAGACTTGTCTATATGTAATCGAAGTCGTCGTTGACAATGCCTTATCATTGTACTGCTCCAGTATGTCGTGATAATTATACAAATGGGCCACATGTTTTGGTTTTCAAGTTCCCAGACGATGCACAACTTCGAAAAGATTGGATAAGATTATGACTATAAGAAGAGACAACTACACTCCAACTGGTAATGCCAGAGTGAGTCAAATGTTTAGACATATGTATTTGGTCAATTCATTTTATAGTAATTATAAAAAGTAAATCTACTTGAATGGAAAATCAAGTTATATAATTTGGTAACTTTTCTGTTGGTGACATAAATAGAATAAACAAATATAGGCAAATGTGGACAGGTCCAGTAAGGAAATAGGTAATAGATTAATCCAATTCTGTAAAAGATACAAGCTTTGTGTATCCAACATTTGTTTATTTTTTTAGGAAGAAGGTTTAAGGCACCCCAGAACATTTTAAGGTTGTGTAGATTACCAAATGACTAATGGATTTAGGAAAAAAATATTAGTAAGATAATGGTTTTGCACAAAAAGAAAGGTAGACATATCTTAATGAAGAAATGGGAAGTGTTTGGTTAGACTAAAAACAGAGATAGAAAATTATATTTAATGAGGAAGATATATTTCAAAAGGAGTAGACAGAATATGTCAGTGACATTTTCCATGAAAACAAAGTACACAAGCCACAGGAACAGAATAATGAAGGACCAGAAATACTCAAAATATGTTCAAATATCTGGGATCGTTGATCAGCGAAGAGGGATCGAAGCCAGAAGTAATTGCAAGAATAGCACAAACAACAGCGGCGCTTACTCGGCTGAAACCTATATGGCAAGACAAACGGCTCGCCATAGGCATAAAAGTTAGACTAATGCGCTCTTTGGTGCTATCAATATTTCTGTATGCCTGCGAGACTTGGACCATTACAGCAGATTTCCAGGGCAGGATACGTGCAATGGAAATGAGGTGCTATAGAAAACTCCTAAATGTTACATATAACGATCGTGTCACGAACGTAGTAATACGTCAGAGAGTTGAAGACGCTATTGGTCCTTTTGAAGATCTGTTCACAGCTATCAAAAGACGAAAGATGGCCTGGTGCGGGCACGTCGCGAGGTCCAACAGAATTACCAACTCGATACTCTTTGGTTACGTACCGGGACAGAGAGGACGAGGACTTCCAAAGAAGAGATGAGTGGACAACATTACTGAGTGGTCAGGCCTTCGTCCCTGGGAGATACGTCAGGCGGCGACAGACAGAGATGGATGGCGTGGGATTTTGGGATTGTCTTCGGGTGTGCCCCAACGACCTGATGGGTTACGGGATGAACTGAACTGAACTGAACTGCGAAATACTAAAATCAGAGGTGGTGAAAACGAACAATTTTCAGACATATGATGACACTGTGACTTAATGGATACTTTTTTTTGGATATTTCTTTTCGTTTGCCGTATTTCTCTAATCCCCAAGGCGGTGTGCGTTGAACTGTGGTTTTTATTTTGCGCTTGCCGGCCCAGTGCATCCGACTTCAGCATGCATTTTAATGTAAGGGTCTCCTTCCTCCTGCATTTTCTAGATGTTCGCTTCCCCGGGGTAACGGCCGGTGCTGTGGTGGGGATCGAACCCAGCACCTTCTGATTGTGATTCGTGTCACTTAACCACTAGCCCATGCCGTCCCCTGATTGGTATTGATATTAGACAACACCAGAAGTAAAGAATATGGATTAGAAATATAATTTTAATTCGCCCTCAAGGGATGAGGCTGCTGAAACATGGACAATGAATAAACAGTTGAAGAGGAGAATTGATGCCTTTGAAGACCAGAGACAGAGAACGTTGGAGCTCTATTGCAGCCTAACTTCTTAAATAATTGTTTTAACTGTCTGGACAAATGGAGGGCCAGCAAGTATACAATATTAGTTTTTACTAAGAAACATTCAATTCTTTCAGACACACAACACATGTAGTATTAGAGCTAACATCATATTGTGCAGAAAAGTTGGGATTTTTGTATATTTTTTACGGGAAAAATTCAAAAAGATGCCCTAGAACGTAGGTTTGAACAGTTTCGCTGACTCGCAGTACTTCATTTCTTTACAACAGGTCTTTGAGACGGAAAGCAAACTTCTGCAAAAGCAGAGTACAATATTAACCCTCTGAAAACAGATTCAGCAAACTATGGGGAATTTCATGTTGATATAGATCAAAATAAAGTTGGCGAATTTAGCAAAGATCTTAGAAGTGAATCACTTCCTTTCTACAAGGGAAAAATAATTGTTACTGATGAGGATTTTGCAGAATGCCATTGATGTAATCCCTATGTTAACATATGTCGCAGTATATTGTACATTTTCTACTATAAAGACATTGAAATGCACTTTCTGTAAGTTGTACTTGAAAGTTGATGATATCGACATGAATGTCACACCTAAGCCAATATGAACTAACACAAATGATGTTCTGTAAGTTGTACTTGATAGTTCATGAAATTGATATAGATGTCACACAAAGCCAATATGAGCTAACACAAAAATTGGACAGAGGAGCTCTTCTGTATCCTCGACCTGATGTACCTAATATTGAAATACATACATGTATTGTCATCCAAAAACTTGTTTCTGATGATTTCGAAAGACTATTTAAATTTAATCAATCAACGACATCTTGTAATTACCGTTGTAACGAAAATACAAAGCGAAAAAGAAATATGTATAGACGGAGATTGTGCAGAAGGTCATAGTATTGACTTGGTCACAAAATATATCATTATGACAGCCACAAATACATTTATTAAAAACTATTGCAAAGGAAAAATAGTAAAAAGGATTGCTCAGAATTACCGCATAATAGCTTTTCATTGTTTGACCTCGACTTCAATTTGTCATTGTGTTTTAAAACTATTACATTTAACGACCTGTGTTGTAAAATAAAACTAAATTACTTGCAATAATAAAACGTGGTCTTTTATGTTATTGTTGTTATTTGCATTCATCCAATGGTTTGAAACGCTGCAGTCTAAAGATCAGAATATATATTTAAGTATGGACAAGATTCATATTCAAGCTGCTCTTGATATCAAGATTATCAAAATTATTTTTTTGTTAAAAATCCAGTAAGTTTCCATGTCAATTTTGCCTGGGATCAACTTAATTCTTGCAAGTCATATACAAAAAATGATACATAACAGTATTAATAACATTAAACTAAAATATTCGTTTCTATATTCCGCTTTTAATTAAACAAGTCATAAGGCAACGACATGCATCGACATAAAATATACCTTTCCAATATTCCTCTTTCAATGAAACAATAATTGCTAATGGAACCATATCGTTCAATGCGCTTTGTGCAATCATTGTAACAAAGGTCTACTCTCCGTGATGTCATGACATGGTGCTTACATTTCATATGTAGGGGGTATTGCTCGAACCAAACAACCCCCAAAAGTCTGTAGACAACCAGTTTCACATTCCAGTCTCGTAGTTTCGTCATAAAGTGACCAGCGGACGATTGTGATGTTCATGACGCACGAAATCGCCCCCGAGCAATCATGCTGGTGCTAGAGGGGTCTGCGTTGATGGATCTGGAGTTGTGATTAGACATCTCTGTCCTGATCAGAAGGAGAGTACTGATCAGGTATGATGGTTTCACTACTTCTGTCAAGCTGCAGCACCACTCTACTGACTAAGCTATGTTGATTATCTGGGAATTGACTGCCCCTTTGAGAAGTTCGCAAATGAAGATTCTCGAACGTGATTTTCATAGATTTCATATATTGTCTTCGTGGCATCTTGACGAAAACGGGTTGTGTAGAGAAATGGCAAGTTATATTGACGTAAAGACAATTATTGACTAGGTCGCAGTGACCCACAACAGTCAATGACGAAGGCAGCAACATCCGGCTTGAGTGCATGACTTGGAGCGTTGGAGGAAAATTAAGAATACGACATATATACCACACATGGTAATGAACACATTGGAGGAATATGATGCACGAATCCATTTCTAAATACGATACTGATTTATGTTATGAAATTAGATATCCAATGAACCCGATCGAGAGTTGAAAACATGATAAAAGATCGAAATTGAATTCAATGGCTATACGGCAAAATATAGGCAAAATATGTTTTTTATTCGATGTAATTGAAAAACACAGTACAATGAATAATTTGGGGCACGAAACATATCCAAATATGATCCACCATTAGCGGAATGTCATTGATAAAGTAATACGAAATGACAGCAGACGATGGAAGCAGATGGAACAACACAAACAACGAAACGAAAGGTTGATACAGCAAAAAATTGTTCATGCTTTCGTAAGATCAGATGTAGATTTGAAACTTAGGATTTGTGTTAGATCGTGCAGAATATAATAGAGCATATTGATTGTGATAAATAAACACAAAAATTACTGATGATACAAAATATGCAGAACTGTCTCATCTAGATTGTATCAGCTTCGAATATTTGTTAGATGAAATGAATGTAATATTACTAGTTGTATACATACTCTGTAGAGTATTCTAAAACAGTTTAAACACGTTAAGTTACCTCTCCAATGCATCAGTTGTTCTTGTCCAGATAGGTTTCTAGTGCATCGTGGAATATGATTTGACTCTGGATTTTGATGTTGTGAATTGAATCACTTTGACAAGCGGCAATTTGGTCCTATCGTCTAAGCGTCTGCTTTGCGTAGGTTCTATCCCATATGGCAGAACTATAATTAACATGGTGTTATAAGCAAAATAAAATAAGGTTTAAAAAAATTAGTCAATGATGGGGTGGTATTGTAGTTTAAAATGAAGTCTAAAACATTCATAAGTATTTTCCGATTCAGCACTAGCACGAAACAAATATCACTAAACGTTCGTTAGATCTAAAGGCCTTAATCAGGTACAACAGATCAATATTAATATAAAAAAACAAATAATTTGACATTCCACCGCAAGACATCAACATTGTCCGCACCTTATCTAGGCTTATTTCATTTCGCTATTGCTCATGTCCTGCATCTGTGTTGCAAAGAATGCATGTTTATAGAAAACAGAGAGTCCTCAGGTAGCTGTGGTATGACGCTACGGCAAGGAATTCTGACTAGATATGTCTGGTCTTTGGCGTTGTATGGTCCTGAAACATGGACAATAGAAATGTATATGAGTACTACTTATAGGCTTTTGAGATGTGGTGTTAACGAAAGATGCATTAAGTGCAAGCGAGAGAGAAAGGAAATGAAATGAAAAAATGTTAGAGGAGGCCGGAGATGAACACGCAGACTAAGACCATACCTATGTGATACAACTATGGCTTTAAATACGTTCTTAGCTGAAGGCGACCGCACATCACACGCGGAAATAGAAAGACAGAATCATTAGCCTGCGAACCAGCCCCAGGACGTAATGACATGATGATAACGAAATACATTTAACGTCGACTAACAGATTATAACATGTCGATTTTTAGAACGCCTTCTTGGACATCATCGTGACAGCACTTTCATTGTCATATCCTTCAAATTGTGAGGGATAGCATATTAAATATTACCGAGATAAGCAACTATGCATTAACAATTGATATGTCTGCATTTCTCTGAATGCGTATTAAGATTGTGACCTAGCAGTTGATTCGCTGCAATAGTTTGAATAAACAATGTGTGACAATAGTGCATACCATTGTGTGTCGTCTTCTTGTGGCACGAGCTGTAGTCGTCCACTAATCGTATATTATCAAACTAATTAACGCACATTAATAAACAATTGCCGTTCTAGTTGTTTTGTTTTACAATGGTCTAAGGTCGTTAATTCCAGTCAAAATTGTTATGTTCTTGCTTTATTTATAATTGTTTAAATGTTGCATCGCAGAACTGTAAAGTGTATGTTTTCAGTGACAGTTGTCATCAATCAAGTACATCATATTATTTGGTCTATTTAAAGCTAAATGAATCCATATGGAAGAAGTGACGTATTAATAATAATCTTCACGTAAATAACAATAACGTTAGTGCATGCATGGGAGTAACGACAAAAAAACCAACAGTAACACATTTAAGTTGATACTTACTGATTAAGATACCTTGATGATACACACATACACATATCAATTTGTGTACTGGTCTCATCTGGGATAGCATGGGTATAAGTGATCAAGTAATGCTCTTGTATATGTGGGTTGTTTATGGTGTTATATGTCAGATAATCATCATCTTTGGAATCATCACAAACTGTATTAACATCATCTGCTTTGTGAAACAAGGCTTCGATGATTATGTGAATATTAGTCTATTGGGTATGTGATTTTGTAAATAATTAACTGACATATAGTTTATTATTTTGTTTAATGTATCCACGTTCAGTGAGTGGTTTTGTTTTTTACCTTAGTAGACGTTCAGTTCAGTTCAAGTGTCATCTCCTCGTCGAAGGTCGGCTGCAATTGTTCTCCAGTGTACTCTATGTTTGCCGTAATGGTTCAATCTGGCATGCTCTTTCCACTTCATCGCCTGATGTTATCCACGCACTAATAACGTTGTCTGTCTCTTGAACAACTGCCTTCCACCCTACCGTTTAGTACGGTCTTCAACAGGGAGGTATGTCTTGGTATATGAACAAAATAACTTGAATTCTTAACCACAATTTCAATCATAAATTCTCTTTCCACCCCAAACTTTTAAAATACTTTCACATTTGTTTGTTTTTTCTGTCTTTGCCAGAAATGTGATCCAGTCATAAATATATATATACTTTTCACAAATTGAAATACTCTTGTTCCAACTTGTTATGCAGTGCCCATTGTTACGTAGACTTGTATAATATAAATACACAACACACATTAAGATGTATGAATAATTATCTTAGTATAGTTAGTGTACACGCACAGAATGACAATCAATAACCAGCAAGGATTGTCAGCTACAATCTATGTCGATCATAATGACTTCTTGATTATTGATGTACACGTGTCCACGCATATTACACATTATTACGAGTTCATTATCATCAATTGAGTTAATCTGACTAATGGAGACATGAATGACACATTTTTTTGTAATCTTATTCTTCTCTTGTCCTACTGCACTTGCTATAATGCGTCGCAGATAGGCGGGATGCGTAGCTTTCTTGTTACTGCCAAGTGGGATGCTTGCACTGTCGTTAGGCATAACTGCCTGAGAGTGTTACATACACCCTTGATCCACCGACTTGGAGGTGTTCCCCTTTCCAGAAGTACCAGAGACCTCATATGATATATTATTGATGCAGGCTAGTCATAATATAGTATGATTAAATGACAAAACCACGATATTTGTCTGGAGTCAATGAAGACAATAACAGGATGTGCCCTCACTGTCTGCCTCATCGTGGTGTTGTGGATTCGCTCTCAGATTGTCTTTCCAGCTGCATTTCTCACAGGACATCTCACAGTACTGGACCTTACTGGTATGTGTTTCTAGTAAGGACCAAGAATGACATTAGTAACACAATGTAAGAATAAATAGTGAATTCAAAATCAATCTCTTCGTTGAAAGAAGCTCTCTAGAGTGATTTAAATATGTGCAGTTTAGTAGGGAATACTGTTCGCCTTCTGAATATGTAATCTCTCTATCCACTCTGACGTCATAAGTGGACATGGTACTTACGCATTTGAACTACCCTACTTGCTTGATACCAGTGTCACTAATGTGGAAGCGTATGTGGACTTGTTCACGGGATATTAACATAGTTTCTGTCTTGCCCTTGTCGATCTTTATGTCATATTCGTTACAGGTGAAATGGATTTAATTCACGTGGTGTTGAAGGTCTTATCTATGTTGGTTAAAGATGACCTGATTATTAGCAAACAACAGTTCATTGAGTTACATCAGTGTTAGCCAACTGTGTAATCTCAGCCATGTAAATTGTGAACACAAGTAGGGATAAAACACCCCTCTATCGTACATCACTCATCAATAGAAATCAATGTGTCATACCTGCATTCGTTCATACTGCACCTTCATTGTTTACGTGCAAAGCTCAATTGCCATTCAGTAGTTGACCCTCTACGCGATATCCATTCATTATCTCTTATAGCCTTAACCGGTTTAGCCAGTCAACTATTTTTTTATTGATCAATGAAGGTCACGATACGTTTCTTATTGATATATATGGTTATCTCACTTGGTTTAAGCGTTAATCATCATGATAGACGTCTTAGTCTCTATAGAACATGCGCGTGGCGCCTTGTAAGTTGTGTCCAACTCTGTCTCCTGTATTTCGACACTGTCTGCTATGGCTGTAAAGGCCGATCCGCGACAGTCCCAGTCACATGTCGTACAACCATACTGAAGAGGCTGGCCTGCCTGACTGTTCCTTAATATCTTCAGTCTCTCATTTCTTTGCAGCCAGAGGACGTCTACGAGCGTCAGCAGTCCCTATGTCCCCTCCAACTGACTGTCACTAGATAGCTCGATCCTGAGCACTATCTTCCGAGCACTCGATGTCACATGGCTTCGTGTCCCTCTTGCATACGTCATTGAATCGCATTGTGGGACGGCAGATTCTTCTAACTCCAATTGCTAGCTGTCCATAAAGGATATTCTTTGCCAGCCTCTCGCGTTGAATGCTATAAACATGTTCCAACCAGCTTATACGTAACTGCCTCAATAAAGAGTACAGGCTGTGAGTGATTACTCTCTGTAAGCCCGTATTATGTGGCACTCTCTCTTGTCACCTAATCTCTAATATACGCTATAGACACCTCAAGGGAAAAGTGTTTAGCCGCCGTTCCTGTTTAGTGGTCCAAGTCTCGATTCCATACATCGGAGTGCCAAGAACGCAGGTGAGATAGACATGGACCTTGTTGTAGTGAGACAGTGCAGTGGTCTCTCAGACTCTCTTCGTCAGGCGGGCCATGGATGTACTTGCCCTGCCAATCTCACTGTCTATCTCTTTCTCGAGCGAGAAGGTGTTGCTGATGGCAGACCCCAGATACGTGAAACTGTTGACGACCTTTAGAGAAACGCTATACATGTGTATGGAGGGCGTAGTGGTAATGCCCTGTGCGCAAACATGTGTCTTCTCCAAGTTTATGGTGAGCCAAAACTGCTTACACCCCTCGGTGAACCTGTATCTCAATATCTGCAGGGCCTCCTCACTATTGGGGACTAGAACTGCATCATCTGCAAATATCATCTCTCTAATGAGTACTGTCCTCAAAGTGGTCCTTGCACTCAGTCGGGACAGGTTAAACAGCCACTCATCTTACCTAGTGTTCATATAAACAGATGTGACATGTATGATAGGAGTATGAAGACGAATATCCCAAAGAGGATCGATGCGATCACACATCACTGCTTTACTCCACTCTTGATTGAATAATAGTTTGAAAATGATCTGTGGTATAAAACTAAGCCCTTCATATCAGTGTGAAATAACATCATCATGCTAGTTTCGGAGGGCAGCCAATCTTCTCGATGAGTTGGAAATAACCGTTTCTACTAACCAAGTCGAAGATATTGGTGAGGTCTAGAAAACATAAAGAGCGGAAGTCTTATTCTCTGCCCTTATCCTGGATTTGGCGAAGCGAGAATGTTATAACCGTTGTTGATCTACCTAATCTAAAGCCACAATAGGATTCTGACAACATCCTATCCGCGAACAGTCTCAACCTGTTTAGTAGCATCAAAGCGTAAACTGTGCCTACAACGCTCAGGAGTGAGATGCCTCTATAATTATTGCACTCCCCGCGGTCAACTTTGTTTTTGTATATAGTCATAATGATGGTGTCGCGCACATCTTGGGGACTGCACCTTCCTCCCAGCAGAGGCAAGGAAGATCAAACATCGGCTGAACTAGTGCTGATTTCCCGCATTTAATGGCTTCGAGATGGAAACGATCTCTCCATGGTGCTTTGCCATATGAGAGGTAGTTGAAAGCCTGATCAAGCAAATCCAGAGTAGGTGGTCTGTTAAGTTCCTCCATAATGGGCATGACCTGTAGCCTGCGCTAGACTTCCTCAGTGACCACCGTTTCCCGAAGGTCCAACTCAGAGTAGTGCTCCACCCATCTGGCCATCTGTTGGTCACAGTCCATGATACTGACATATATTAGAGATTTCAGGGGTTGGGGGTGTTAGCACCTCTCGCAGTAGGGTCTAGTGCCATGGCTATGCCAGTATAATTCCCGTCTCTGCATTTAGTTGAATTTCTTCAGACAGTCTCTGCCAGTACTCATTCGCGCATTGTCTAGCGATTCGTTGATTGGTGCTTCGGGTGATCCTGAGAGTAGCAAGCGTTTTCTCATTTTCCATAATTGATAAAAGCGTCTAGTTTTACCAAAATTAACGGTTCCATTCGTGCGAAATGGGCATTGATCCAGTCGTGAATGGTCCGTTCCCCTATTCCAAACGTAGCTAATCCTATATTATAGATGGCACCTTTCATAACGTTCCACTTAGCTGTGGTGTCACATTCAGATCCTCCCTGAAGAGCAAAATTCCGGTCAAAAAGAAACATCTCCACATTGAAAGGAATCACCATCTGTGCAGTGTTGATGCGAGGATGCCCCATCTGTTTGCAGCGGTATATTGTGCGAAGCTGCAAGCGTACCGTGATGCTTCCAAGAGCATAACCAGAGTCGCAGTCGGCACTGTGATAGCTTCTTGTGGAGAGAACCATGTTTAGAGCTGAACGTCTGGTGACAATAAAGTCGAGTGTATGTCATCGATGTGACCTTTGATGTTTCCAGCATACTTTATATTGCAACCTGCCCTTGAAGAAAGTATTTGTGATGTATAGGCATTATTGAGTGCACAGCTCCAGCAATATCTGACCATTGTCATTTTATCTGCCAATACCATGATGGTCAAGGCAGGTGGCCAATGATGATTGCCTCTTCTCTGGGGCTGTTCTTCACAATTTCCTCCAGCTGTCCATAGAATTAATCCTTCGCTTCCTCCAGAGATGAGAGGTCAGGGTTGGGGCATAGACGCTAAGGATATGAACAGGACCTGTAGCGGTGATGGGGTGAATGGTCAGTAAGCTCTCAGAGCTCTCCAAAGGAGGATCGACTGAGGCTAAACGTGTGTTTTTAACAGCAAAATCAAAACCATGCTGTCGAGATCCCTCAGCTTCACGACTCTTCCAGAAGAAAGTGTTGTTTGTCTCCCTTTTTGAGGCACTAGAAGCAAGTCTGATCTCCTGTAGGGCAGTTATGTCCACATTCAATCAAGAGAGCTCCATATCAATGGTGGCTGTTTTCCAACTTCTCGAAGATCATTGGAGATGCATGTATACATAGTTCGCACGTTCCAGCTTGCAAATCGAAGAGCTAGAGTCTTCTTTTTATTTTTGGTTGTGATTGGTGCAGGATTAACATCCGCTTGTCATGCGTGCACTAAGCTCCATGCACTCACTGGAGAAGGCAGATGTTTGCGAGTCGACACCCTAATGACCCGGGGCTAGCCCGGCTGATGTGGCAGGAGGTCGACTAATGGGATGCGATGATCCCTTCCACCGTCGAAGCTCACCTGTGGGGCCCCTTCCCCACGTCAATCGGGTAAGACTTAATCCGTAGACTGTCAGCTCCAATGTTTTGTCCTCACTCAAGAGCGAGGCTGGAGTAGCCTCTACAAAGCGCAAGACTGGGCGCTAAATGTGGAGACCATGGGCTGCCCAAACTGCAGGACCTCCCTCGCCTCACTGGTGTAATCCAAAAGAATGCAAAGCATGACAATTTGGCACCAGCTCTGCTGCAGGATCTGCCTGAATGATTTTGCAATTTTGATACCATCCGCGACTCCGCAGGAATTCCTGTTTTGGGTTTACTCCCGTATCCATACCCTCTCCCATGTTTTCCACAATGCAGTGGAGTCGTTGTCCGATAGTTACTGAAGACATCCGAAGATACTCTCATCATCACAGGACTAGCCAGCACTACCTAGCACTTGTGGGTTTAAAATCAGAATCTCCCTTCTCCTAGGCAAACCGGGAACAGGCTAACGAGCTTCGTCTACCCCGGTTTAGAATCAGAGTTTATCTTCTCTTAGATTGGCTGCCAAACTAGGCTAATGAGCCCAATCTGCCCACCCAGTTATACCGCCCGGTACTCGGTCGCGCCCCACAGCAGGCTCTGTAAGAAACAGGAGGCCCCTCATGAAGGTGCTGCTGGGGACACACTAATGCAGGAGAGGCCATTGCCAAGGAAACGTCTGCACGGCTAGCCAAACAGTGAATTCAGCGGCGATCTCTTCATCTAGATAGGAGAGGCTTTAACAGACGCGCATCTTTCCTTTAATGAGCAAAGTGCACTCAAATTTGCACACTGAAAAATTTTTTTTTTTAAAAAACGTGTTTAACGAATCCATTATTTAATCGATAAAAACTGTTCTATTGAGTATTATTTGTTCCAATCAATCAATCAGTCAAAGCCGGCTGCTCATATCGGTGTAAATGGTATTGACAATGTCACGCCAGTATACACGGTCGTGAGCTGCTCTTTATACCTCTCTCCTCGTGTTAGTGTTAGTTATGGTTAAAAAGGGTGATAATATATTAAACTGATAAACAGTGGCCACATTTCCCATTAGTCTCAGTGCAACGTACAGACAAGTTTTGTGAAATCTGATTCAATGTACATATCCTAGGTCAATGTCAATGTTCGAAAGCATTTCCATCTGACACTGGCAGCCAGATATGCTAACACCTTCTCTAACAGGCGCTCATCCGGTCAATTTAGTTTTAAAACAAAACCAAGTTTGTTTTTATGAATATTTAAACTGCGACCGAGTTGTTATTAGAAAGGACAAAATGCATACACATGACATGTTTTTGATATTGTATAATTTGTAAAGTTATAATGAAATATCGTCAATGCCTAGAAACATGGATATATGGACACCAACCAAGATCATACAACAAATAATTAAGTCCTTCGTTAACAGAGAACTTCAAATTATAATGGACGTAAAGTGACAGGACATGGATAGGAATTAAGACCTCTCGGAAAACAGTCAAAAACATCCAATGAAACAACAAAATAAGCCAGAAAATGGGGCCGAATAGGACATACACTACGAAAGGTACAAACCAACATTGGCAGACAGGCTCTTACATGGAACCCTCAATGGAAGTGAGAGGTAGACCCAAACATACAAGGAAAAGAGAATGTGAGAAGGAGCTAAGATTAAATAATGACACCAGGAGAGAAGCAGAAAGAGCAGCCCAAGACCGAGTATGCTGGCGTAATTTTGTCAACGGCATATACATCAAGAGGAGCAGTCGGCTTTGATTGATTGATTGACTGATTGATTGATTGAAACAAACAATACCCACTAGAACTAGATATACCTAACGGATATTTTTTATGGATTAAATAAAGGATTCGTTAAACAAGTTTTTAACTTTTTTTTCAGTGCACACATGTAAGTTTCCTCTGCTTTTCCTTCGCTGCACTGTCTTTTGTTACGTCTACATGTGAGTACCAGTTCTCATAATAAAGATTGATGCAGTGGACACTTCTTTAAGGCCTACAAAGAGCATTGCAAAGAAGTTCGTTTTCGTGGGTCAGAACTCACTATGCATTTGATTAAATATATAAAGGACCTGCAGGATATGTTCAGATTTATGTGCTGCTTGTCCGTACACAAAATTCAAATCACAAACGTTTGTTTTGATATGTCTTGACAACCATTTAGCAATTCTCTGGAAAACATATAGTGTAACTGTCATTAACATGTATAAAAATTAATTAAGATATTTAAAGAACATTTCACAAATAAATATTGTAAAACCCGTTAACATTTGTCACATTTTCAATTAAGGTATGTTGGATATGTTAGGTATCCAAGTTTCACCTTAATTTAAAATTTGAAAAAAAAGTAAACGGGTTTAACAACATTTCTTTGTAGAATATTCTTTAAATATCTTGTTTAATTGTATTAATGTATCTGACAGGTTCACCGTCTGTTTTCCAGAGATTTACTAAATATTTCATGCTGTCATAGACAACAAGAAGAGAGCACAGAAATGGGCAAATGCAAAGAACACTGAATAATTATCTGAACAACATCGACTCAAAAAGTGTTTGAATGGTGTAAATTATGCAGCGGGTCGTACAAGTATAGCGACTAATTTGTAAACCATCAAAGGCAGGATTGATTATCAGTGTAAACAGAAGAAAAGAAAATATAATAAATAACAAAAAAGGGAATATGTAACGGGTAATGCTCCAATAATTTCATAAGTGAACAATGTTACATATATGAAAAAGAATTTCTACAAAAAAAGGGATACGCAAATCAAAATGATTAAGTCATGATTAACAAGAAGGCATTTGAATTAACTTTCGTTACCCAATATGGAACACTGCATCATTGTCCAATTACACAAAGTGTAAGTTATTTGACAGAAATTTAAAAACAGTCTTACTGTATGACTCTGAAAAGTGGCATGTGATTAGTTGTATTAAATTCAGACCGTAATCTTTTATCAACACATGTCCAAGTCGTCGTCGCCTACGTCCTGTCAACTAGCCATTTATAACGGTAAACCCATAATTGTGTGACATAACACGCAACAAACAATGCAGCAGGACACTGAGGAGTGATGTTGGAGAAGAATAGGACACATTCTCAGAAAGAAGTCAGAGATTATAACTAGAGACGAGCTGGATTCTAGCCAACAAGGAACAAGATGCGTTCGTAAACAAAACATATTGCAGAGAATGGTTGAAGATGAAGCCAGTTCAGTCTTAGTCTCGTAAACAGAACACACGTGAACATGAAAGAAGTGCAATGAATGGAGAGCATTGGTTGTTGTCCCAGGTTCCGTAGTCAACCAGATTGATACATGATAAACATAAACACAGTACTTTAATGTTCAGTATTTGCAACACAATATTCAATATAATTTACTGTAATGTTCAGTATTTGCAACACAATATTCAAGATAATTTACTGTAATGTTCAGTATTTGCAACACGATATTCAAGATAATATACTGTAATGTTCAGTATTTGCAACACGATATTCTAGATAATTTACTGGTGTCATGGAACTCCGTTTTGAATAAAGACTCACTAATGTACAAGTTCTAAACAGGTTTCATTAAAAAGTGGCGATTGGGATTCACACACATCACATACCTCGATGTGTAGATACGATGTGCATGACTTATAAATCGTAGTCACCGTTGATTGACTCATTAGGTGATGGCACATTCAGAGCTTTTTGTGGTCGCATATACATGTTTATATGTGCATTTGTTTGTGTGCGTGTATGTGTGTATGTGTGTGTTTCCTTCTCTGTTACCTTCCTAAGAATCGACCTAACTGAACTCCAGGTATACTAAAATGTCATCAGTTTCTCTCAGTAAATTTATTCAAGTGGTGTTGATACTGATGGTTCCTACATCACGTTGGCTGAACACACTTTTCCCCTCTTTCCTGAGAAACACGTACTGCAGGTAGCTACATATAAACCGTTCTACTCAGCGATAATCATCCCTTTCAGACTAGATTAGATATATCATTGTGTAGCATCGCCATCGGTATATTTGATGACATCACTGTTGTACTTGTTATCATGTACCAGTTTGCTGATCTCGATCCCTGCTCTCCCCTTGCACCGATCACGACATTCCATGTCTGTAGGTCTTATGAATATATAGCGATCTGGCATTATATCATTAATGTGAACCCATTACTCTCCCTTCACACTAGTGTCAACTGTGGTTTACTGTCCTATTGTTCTCTCTGCATGTGCCATCCATGACGCCCATCTCTTGAATCCTTTTGTATAAGGTGTCGTTGTGCAGTGTGTGTTGACTGTCTGTGATATCCTGCATATAGCCGTATGATTGTGCCTTTTTATATCTGAATGCCACAGACATAAATCCAAGCATGTGACGCGTGATTAGGATCGTGGTATCTATATTGCATTACAGAACCAATCGCATCCGTTCAGTATGCATACATGACAACCGTTCACACTGTAGTCTTGATAGTGTGAGGATCTCCATCGGTACAGCTGAAAGTACGATCTGACGATATAGCAAAAAACGTAGTAGTTGCAAGTATGCCCGGCCATTATCTTGAGTGCTACGAGGCCTCGTATAGTAGTAGTCGACGTGATACGTATATGATAGAGGCTATCAATAAAGGTTACCCAATGATATTTTCATCTGTCACATATTTAAATAGCACATCAATCAAATGTAACATTTAGAAGTTCAACCTTCAGTTTGAGTTGTTGAAGAAACACCATATCATGCAGGTCTTGTCATAATTGATCTGGAAGCTGCAATCACAACACCATTGTGTGATAGTGTCTGCTCTCTTGGATGTGTCTTATCATTTTATGCGTATCTGAACATGTCCTGTACGTCAAGATGTAATATGCACTTAAAAAGTGTTCGGCCACCGTTATTGTGTAAATTTTGTAAGGGTGGGGGTCACTATGTTCGACAGGTAAGAAGTTTGCCTCTCAAAGTAATGAATGGAAACGGTGGGTGATCGAGTACCGCGGGTTTGAAATCGACCCGTGATTTTAAGGGTAGAGGGATATATGTGTCTGCATTATGAACCACTTCTGCCCGTCTCCACTAATTGCCTAGCCAATGGTACAAGGTATTCAAGACTAAAGCGCGAGGTTGATGACTAGTGCATTTTCTTCATCACTATATTCCAATTGCAGCACAAGCTCCATCATCAAGACAAGTCAGTCTCTTGTTGCGCCATCGTCGCTTGCGGAGGTCAATTAGCTAATTGACTACGGATGAACAGCACCGGTGCTGGTGGTGAGCCTTGAAGCAGTTATATGCATATATGCCTTTCTCTAATGTCCAAGGTCTAAAGATGAGTGCAACTGATTTCTCCACCATAGCAGATGATTTAAAACCACCAAGTTATAGATTGATTCCAGACTGTTGCAAACAGTGCATCAAGGTCCTAAAATCAAACGGTTAAATGCATCATCGAGGTCTAGAGCAACTGCAATCGCTTCCGGCTTGTACTGGAAACCCTCACACACATCATATCAAATGCCCCGGCAGATTGTCATGCCTCCGTCGTTGGTCTGTAACCGTCAAGGGTATCACACAGAATGTGTTCACTTTCTAGGTGGGAGATTTTGTTTCTGACCAAAATCTTCTCTTCCATCTGCCATAGACGTTCTGTAAAGTGATTATTTTACAGCTTCTAAGGAACGGGGAATCCTGCTGACGTGTACGTAGTGGACGCAGATAGCTATGTGTATGTGTTGTACGTGCCTGGTTCAATGGTATTGTGTTACACAACTTTATTCTTCATAATCGTTTATCTCTTAGTATCCTTAACTCGGGCATGTTTCCATCGAGTTTTTTCTATACTCACCAGCTGACTAGAGTCTAACATTATCAGTGCCTTCCCAATTTGAAGACGTTAACTAGTGGTTCAATTTTGCGGATCCAAACACTTAACGTAAATATGATGACATTATTCCAAGAGTTATTTATGTAGAATTCAATTGTACGATGTATCAAAGACAGCACATCAAAACAGTTGATCTTGTGTTACTGGCGCATCAATGCGGAGCAAGTACAACGTATACATTAGAATACCGGTCGTCACAGAGGAGGCAACTACAGAGGGCTTATTTTCTGTTGATCAGTTACAAATCATGATAAAACCAGAACTGCAAGTGATGAAAGACAGACGTCCACAAGCAGAGTTAAAAAAGTAGATATGAAGGGAATAATGAATATCACCAGCCTGTAAAGTCAGAGATGGCAGCAAGAGGAAAGTGTTACGGCTAGCGTCAGGTGCAGGTTTAACATAATACACATGATTCCTTAAGTGTTACGGCTAGCGTCAGGTGCAGGTTTAACATAATACACATGATTCCTTAAGTGTTACGGCTAGCGTCAGGTGCAGGTTCAACATAATACACATGATTCCTTAAGTGTTATGGCTAGTGTCAGGTGCAGGTTTAACATAATACACATGATTCCATAAGTGTTACGGCTAGCGTCAGGTGCAGGTTTAACATAATACACATGATTCCTTAAGTGTTACCGCTAGCGTCAGGTGCAGGTTTAACATAATTCAAATGATTCCTTAAGTGTTACGGCTAGCGTCAGGTGCAGGTTTAACATAATACACATGATTCCTTAAGTGTTACGGCTAGCGTCAGGTGCAGGTTTAACATAATACACATGATTCCTTAAGTGGTACGGCTTGCGTCAGGTGCAGGTTTAACATAATACACATGATTCTTTCAGCAGTTCCGAGCCAGGTCAGTACACTTCGTCAGACGATGATCAGACGGTATCTTGCTGTTATCTCTCCACCTGTACCTGTGCCGCTATCTCGCTCTCTTGTGCTCCACTCTCGCTTCCAATATAACCTTTACTATTAAATATTTTGCAATTCGGCATTTTGTCTCCTTCAGTAGCAGTTTCTCCACCTAAAGTTGTTCTAGGACCTACATATTTGTTTTCCTATCTTTGCAATATTATCATTGAATTTTTCTGACCACCCACATTTCAAAGACGTCAATACACTTTTCATTTTCTTTGTCAGGGTCCAGGTTTCTGTTCCACACAAAACAACATAATGAAAGTAGCTTTTAACCATTATTAATTTCAGTTCATGAAATAGCTGCTTAAAGAGAAGTGTATGTTTAATTATGTTAAATGTATTCTTCGTGATTGCAATTCTGTTAATGATTGTTCTTTCGCATGTGCCATTCTCCACTATTAATTGGCTAAGGTATACGTACCTTGACACCTGTTCCAAAATGTATCCATTTATGTGGATGTCAACTTGTGGACTTTCTTTCCTTTTGGTGAACAGAATAACTTTGGTCTTTTTTATGTTGATTTTAGGCCTTCTTTTTTTTTTTTGGCACTTACAGTATATCATATGCATTCGATTCTGCAGATGTACTGGATTATCTGTAATTAACACTATATCATGAGCATATTTGATAATATTGTTAATTCGTCCTTCTATTTTATTTTGTTCTATTTTCTCTAAATCTGACTTTAGCTGGGATTGACGTATTTCATTATAATAAGCGCAGTACTTCTCTTTAAGGCAACTGACACATTTTTGTTCCTCGTGCCGTGTTCGTCAGTTCTTACGATGAGCTGAAAATAGTATTGGGTTAAATTAATCCTTTTAATTTCCTGAGGTGTACTGGTGAAGGTGAACATGGGGACACTACGGTAGTGCAATGTGAGGATTATTTGTTAATTCCCATTATATCGATTTCGAAATCGATCCCCACTTAAAAGAACACTTTAATACAAGGCAGCATGTTTTATGGGTGATGGTATGAACGTGATAGTAGGTTTTGTTAAGAATGTTTACCTGTATTTGAATGAGCGTCTTTGCATGCTGATTCGTTCAGAGAGTAACGCACCATAAAACACATGTTACCTCTGCCCAACACGTCTACAATTAAAATATAATTTTGTCTTTTCAGGTTTGTCAGTCTCTGACCTAGGCAGTCTTGTGACTTTGGTGTGGACATGTATTGCCGTAACTCCAGCATTTGTAGCATCTGATTTGCCTATAGGGGTTTCTTACCTGACATCAGGAATGGCACATTTTGCTTTCACACGACTCAGCATCAATAACACTGGAGAGATGTTTGTGTATAACTGCGCCTCTAAAGGTTTGTCTGCATTATCATTTAAAAACATGATAACCATATTGCATTCCTCTTCTCCACATATCATTGAAGCAATCTCAGAAGATTCATATTTTATAACTATATTGTCAAATCATTGATAAATAAAACTGTTTCTTTTTTAAAAATCAAACGCATATCTTCAGAATGTAATGTTACATATATATATATATATATATATATATATATATATATATATATATATATATATATATATATATAAATATATATATATATGTATATATGTATATATATGTATATGTATATATATATATATATATATATATATATATATATGCATCTATATATACATAGAAATAGAAATATATATTGGCCATGTTGTCTGATGCTTGGTAACCAAGGCTGCTTAAATATATGTCTGTCCATGGCTATGGAGTACCACGATGGTCAACGGGCGTGAGGCAGGTCATCTTTCCCTCTGATTGGCATGCAGCAACGAGAGCGGTTGTAGTTGCAGATATATTTAGGACCGCTCGTTCCATTGCTCTTTCAGTAATTCAGAACGTATCTGCATCTGATTTGCGCCTGACTCCAAACCTTACACCCGTATACCATTAGTGGTATACCCATGCTATTGAAGATATGAGCCCTCTCTTTGACGTCCGTCATCTGATGCAGTATCGCTCTCATGTGCATTCTCAATGGGCTCATATTCAAATCGCAGACTCCCTCCCCCCCCCCCTCCCAACTACACGTTAGAAAGAAAGAATCAGTAGAAATTGAGTCTTCTTTCTATTTATGTTCAGGAATCAGGAAACACGCCTTGCTGTCCTCATTCAGCTCGTTTAGACTTTGTTCGACGTCTGCATTATGTGGTTGAAGATCAAATTGACGTAGTAGATGTGAGAGCATCTCGACATCTATGTTGAGTCATCGATCCTGTCAGATTATAGAACTATAATTTCTTCAAGAGCCGCTGTGAACAGTTTTGGGGAGATGGTATTTCCTTGTCGTACACCCCGGTGTATACGTGTGGACAGTGGCTTATAGAGAAGGATAATTTCAGTTTTTCTGATCTCACTTAACTTCTCTAAAAGCATGACGTAGTTTTCGTCGATACCATGATTCCTCAAATCATTTATCACTGCAATTATTTCCACGATATCCAATACTATTTCGTAGTCTACAAATACAATGTATATGATCTATTTTTCTTCCTCTGGGAATTCTAAAACAGAAAGCACATTACATTATTTTTATCGCAAAAGAATAACATGTAACCGCCAGACATGTTTAACAGTTCAAAATGGACTTTTAAAATGCAGTAAAAACAATCTTTTGGTTATTTATTTGTTTTAACTTCTTACTTGTCATTTGTCAATATACAATTAACATAAAATGATGCACAAGCAGAGATGCTACTATTTGTTAAGGCATATTACATGTATAAATAATCACGCCAGGGGTAACGTTAAGGCTACAATCGAGATTTGTGTTGCAGTACATCAATTCATGTCTTAGAAATATGATTGTCTTCCTATTATTGTTTGTATTCTTTGTACCTACAACCATTGATTGAAAAGTAAGTAATCCAGTTTTACGTGTGCAATGAACGCAAATAATGGTCCTTCTTCTTCTTCTTCTGCGTACACAGTCAGACAGTAACCATTATTTTCTCGAAAAAAGCGGCGGTCATCCTGAGACTCTCGCCACTACCATAGAGCTTGTCTTGCAGTTCCACTGGCAATGGCCACATCTGCTCTCTCTGATCCTCGTATGTCGGGCAGTTCTGCAGCAGATGTTCAGTGGTCATTTTACCAGTACCGCACGGGCATTCGTCGGTACACCCTATCTTCAATTTGTTGAATAGGTGGTACCTCAGTCTGTTGTGGCCAGTGCGAAGTCTGAAGACAACGACCTGCTCTCTTCGGTTCAACTGGTAATAGGCATCGTTTTTGGTGTAACCAGTGTGTTCGGTTTCCCATTTGGTCATGTATCTGGCTTTGATAAGCCGTTTTGACTCTTCGTACGTCATACTGGTATCTGTTTGTGGTAGCCTTGCACATATAATGGTCCGTAAAATACTATTCCCTTTCTCTTTCAGATAAAAAGTATTATTACGCCACAAAGAACAAGGATCACCACTGTCTGCCTATACATCTTCATGTTAGGCAGTGGCGCTCCAGTGTATACAGTCAACAAATTGGGTATTATATTTTCTCCATTAAGAAACAAGACAATTATAGGTCTTATTTCGACAGAAGTGCGGGAAGGCGTTGAGAAGGTTTCTTTTATCATCAATAACTTCACCATCCCTCTTGATGCATTTGTGATCGTTGTAGTCTGCACAGCGATTCTGTCTGTTAAACTTGGAAGTCAAACAAAATGGAGAAAGAAGGCTATCAAGTCTACACAGATTGACATAGTTTCGAGGGGTAATCAGAAGGTAGCAACAATGGTTATAATGATGTCCACGTTATTTATTGTTTGCTTTGTTCCTTGTACCGCCATTTTGCTGGCAGTTTCATTACTTCCCGAATTGTCGGTTAACGGAAAATTCATTTCTATATCATTAATTATTTTTGCACTTTGCTACGTACTGGAGAGTCTCAACTCATCAATGAATATTGTTATTTATTATAACAGGAGCAGTGAATTCAGAAATGCGTATACTAGTCTTTTTGGGAACAAAGAAAGAAGAGAATGTCCAAAATGAAATCCTTGTTATAATGCTATTTAAACTCACATTATGATGATATTGGAGACGAGAAACAGTTCATGTTCAACTGAAACACGTTTTTTATTTGTAACAGACGATTGGAGTTTATGCAGCTTATAGTACAACTTGTTGAATGGGATAACTAAACACATAGAAACATTAGGTTATAATTTAGATACATGTGTTGAAGAAACTATTAAGACAAATCGATATTGACTATGAATGTTGGACATGTCATAACTGAAACTAACAAAAAAAATATTTATGGTAGAAAGTAGTTAGCACGTTTGACATCATTATGGAATATCGTGTTGGACCAAGAGCTGTTTTCAATCAATATCTCAAAACCATTTGCGTGCGTACTGAGAGGACATTGGTAATTGAATGTCCACCAGATGATCACAATTTATCATCTCCTAGAGATACGTTAGTTTCCAGAGCATATACTGTTCTTTCGCAGCTCATTATCTAGTGCATCCTTGACATGTTTTGGCCTTAGATTTAGATGTCGTGAAATGAATCCCTTTATGAGGTGATTCACATATATTGTGTCTGTTTTATGTAAGTTCTAACCCATATGGCATGTATGTAATTACCATGGTGTTAAAAGAGACTATATAAACATAAACTTAAAAAACAAATCTGAGATTGCGTCTGTATTGCGGATTAAAATTAAGTGTAGACTATGAATACGTATTATCTGATACTGCGTTAGCACATATAAACTTAAAACTAAGCCGTCGTTACAACGTGCGGGTCTTCATCGCGGACAACAAATCAATACAAATATGAGATCACAAATGGGTGTCTTTCAGTCCAAAGCTATCAATATTTTCCAGGCCTTACCTTGGCATATGTTATCACACATGTGCTCCTGTCCTGCATTTTCCTTTCGTATTCTTGTTTTTCCTGGTATGTACTGTGTGTGTACCCATATCACCATTGTCTCGTTCCCTTTTTCCCGCTATTGGCATTTTCTGGTTAAAGCTTTCTGTACGCAGGTGGTACGCGTCCTTGGTAAGTCACTTCAGCTCCTCTTCGCATTAGTGTCCTTGAGATTTAGCCATCAGAAAATCCATTCGCAATTCAACTATGTACTGTATATAGCTAGATACCGTTTCCTACGTGTTTATGTGTTCATATGAATATTCCATCTAGTCATTTTTTCCTACTAGATTTGCTGGCTCATATTTGTGTTTTTGATTCGCCTGGTGAAAGTTTTAGATGGTAACGTTGGCTTTGGCATGGTTTTTCATCAAAGTCAGAAATCCGACAAACGTTTCACATATTTACTTTTAACACAATGGTGTTAATATTGTTATCATTTTTTCTCACGTTTGTATTCTGTTCTGTTATAAGTTTAACAATGCTTAAAAAAGGCAAATATACAATTTGACAAAAATTTGACTAAACCAGTATAAAAACGTTAAGTTATGTTAAGTTAAATAACAAACCTGTACATGATGATCTTCTAATTGCCCGTCATAGTAATTGTGGATGGTCTGTTCCCAGTACACTCTTTCTTCTTCTTCTTCTTCTTCTTCTTCTTCTTCTTCTTCGTACGCAGTCAGACAGTAACCATTATTTTTTTCGAAAAAAGCGGCGGTCATCCTGAGGCTGTCGACACTGCTATAGAGCTTCTCTTGTGGTTCCACTGGTGATGGCCATATCTGCTCTCTCTGATCCTCGTATGTCGGGCAGTTCTGCAGCAAATGCTCAGCGGTCATTTTCTCGGTACCACACGGGCATTCGTCGGTACCACCTATCTTCAGTTTGTTGAATAGGTGGTACCTCAGTCTATTGTGGCCAGTGCGAAGTCTTCTTCTTCTTCTTCTTCTTCTGCGTACACAGTCAGACAGTAACCATTATTTTTTCGAAAAAAGCGGCGGTCATCCTGAGGCTCTCGCCACTGCCATAGAGCTTGTCTTGCAGTTCCACTGGTAATGGCCACATCTGCTCTCTCTGATCCTCGTATGTCGGGCAGTTCTGCAGCAGATGTTCAGTGGTCATTTTAGCAGTACCGCACGGGCATTCGTCGGTACACCCTATCTTCAATTTGTTGAATAGGTGGTACCTCAGTCTGTTGTGGCCAGTTCAACTGGTAATAGGCATCGTTTTTGGTGTAACCAGTATGTTCGGTTTCCCATTTGGTCATGTATCTGGCTTTGATAAGCCGTTTTGACTCTTCGTACGTCATACTGGTATCTGTTTGTGGTAGTCTTGCACCTTCTTTTGCCAGTCTGTCTGCCTCCTCGTTGCCTTGGATGTTGCAGTGTGACGGAACCCACTGTACCACTACCCTTTTTGGTGCGGACTGCTGGCACAGTTTGCAGAGTGCTGCTCTTAAGTCATTAAGCTCAGTGTTTTTCTGGCTTTTTAGCGCTGTGACTACGGCGAGAGCATCTGTCAGCAGGACTATATGGCTCTCATTTTCACTGTGTGTCACCATTTCTTCCACTGCCGCCCTCAGTGCCTCTGCCTCCGCTCTGAAATTGCTTGTGTACTTACCAGTAGCGAATGACAGTGTTATTTTTCTGCCATTTGGTAGGTTCAGGAATGCTCCTGCCCCTCCGTTCTGTGTAGTGTTTGTTACAGAACCGTCGTTGTATGCATGGGTCCAGTCCATGCTTGGGTAGCTTTTCGTTATGAAGCTTAGGGTAGTGTCTCTCCTTTCTTTTTCAGTCTGGCAGTTTTTGTTTGCAATACCTGGTATTTTTTCTACCACCTCTGGAAATATATCCTGCCTCCAGGTAGGTTTTCGTACAGTAGTGATGGGTTTTGGTGTTGTTAGTGCGTTTATGGGATCTTCGTGCATCTTTGCTTTGGCTATTTCTGCAAAGTTTCTCCGCTTTAGTGTCCCATTTCCCAAATTGTTTAGTCTCTGGTACATTGGATGGTCCGTCAGTCTTCGGAGTTTCTCTGACTGCAGCTGGGCTCTGCAGTCTCTTCTATCGGTCATGGATTGCAGTTTTGTAATCTTTTCAAGTTCTACAATTGGCGTTGACTTCATGCCACCTGTTATATTTTTCATGGCTTGGTTTTGAAGTTTGTTAACTTTATCGAAGTTCGCCTTTGCTGCTGTTGTCCATGCCGCAATGCCATACTCGAGAACTGGTCTCACTCTTCCAGTGTACAGTTTCTTTAGTATGCCTTCGTCTGCTCCCCAGCTTGTGCCAGAAAGTTTCCTCATGATTGCCATTCTTTCTCTGGCTTTCATTCGGTTTCTCTCAATCTGACTTTTCCATGTCATGCGCCGATCAAATGTGACTCCCAGATAGGTTGGGTTGTCGTTTGGCTGCAGGATTTTGCCATTTAGACTTAATTTGGTACTTTGGGGTTTTAATGAGAGCGAGAATATTGTGCATGTTGTTTTCTCCTCGTTTATTTTGACCAGCCATGAGTTCGCCCACTCTTCCAGCGATGTTAGGGCCGTCTGCATCCGATTTCTTGCTATGGTGAGATTCTTTTCAGAGGTCCACATAGCCAGATCGTCTGCAAACATTGAGCTATGGACTCTTCTTGGTATATTCTCTGTAATATCGTTTATATATACCAGGAAGAGTGTGGGTGACAATACTCCCCCTTGGGGTACTCCCTGCTCGAGTGTCACCTTTTTGCTCATCTGCCCTTGTACTTGGACTCTGGCCGTTCTTTGTTTGAGGTAGTGGTTGATCCACTTGTACATCTTCCCACAGACATCACTTCTTCTTAGCTTGACTCTAAGTCCATCTTTCCAGACTTTGTCAAATGCCTTTTCCAGATCCACCCAAACAGCTACTGTGTGTTTCTGTAATTGTGGATGGTCTGTTCCCAGTACACTCTTTCTTCTTCTTCTTCTTCTTCTTCTTCTTCTTCTTCGTACGCAGTCAGACAGTAACCATTATTTTTTTCGAAAAAAGCGGCGGTCATCCTGAGGCTGTCGACACTGCTATAGAGCTTCTCTTGTGGTTCCACTGGTGATGGCCATATCTGCTCTCTCTGATCCTCGTATGTCGGGCAGTTCTGCAGCAAATGCTCAGCGGTCATTTTCTCGGTGCCACACGGGCATTCGTCGGTACCACCTATCTTCAGTTTGTTGAATAGGTGGTACCTCAGTCTATTGTGGCCAGTGCGAAGTCTGAAGACAACGACCTGCTCTCTTCTGTTCAACTGGTAATAGGCATCGTTTTTGGTGTAACCAGTATGTTCGGTTTCCCATTTGGTCATGTATCTGGCTTTGATAAGCCGTTTTGACTCTTCGTACGTCATACTAGTATCTGTTTGTGGTAGTCTAGCGCCTTCTTTTGCCAGTCTGTCTGCCTCCTCGTTGCCTTGGATGTTGCAGTGTGATGGGACCCACTGTACCACTACCCTTTTTGGTGCGGACTGCTGGCATAGTTGACAGAGTGCTGCTCTTAAGTCATTAAGCAAAGTGTTTTTCTGGCTTTTTAGTGCTGTGACTACGACCAGAGCATCTGTAAGCAGGACTATATGGCTTTCATTTTCTTTATGTGTCACCATTTCTTCCACTGCCGCCCTCAGTGCCTCTGCCTCCGCTCTGAAATTGCTTGGTACACTCTTTCGATTTCCATGATTACAGATTTTGAAGCAGTACTTTAACAAAAGTAAACCACGAATTGTGTTTACGTAGGAAAGAGAATAACGAATACTAGTACATCAGAAAATACTAATAAAAGCACGAATAATTTACCAGTTGATTACTTACTACGATATGTGATGGCGAAGCAGGTTGTCAGTAAATGTCACTAGAAGACAGTTGGCCATAATTGTGTGTGGGTGTGTGTGTGTGTGTGTGTGTGTGTACATGTATATGTAAATATGTATATATGTATATCAATTGCAGAACGATTACAAACATAGGTTTTGCAGAAGACATCGACAGGTTTGCGGGTTTAGAAGCAGAACTCCAGGAATGGGTCAGAAGGCTCGATGAATCAGCTATTGACTATGGTATGGATATTAGTTCTTGAAAGACAATATTAATGACCAACAACGTCGAGGGCTTTCTTTAACACCAGGATTAAAGCTAATGGTCAGGAACTCTAAGTGGTCGGCCGTTTTAAATATATGGGTTCTATTGTCAGTGATGAGGGATCAAAATATGAGGTGTACAGGTGCACAGACAATAGCGGTGCTTGCACGGCTTAACAAAAGCTGGTACGAGTTAGAAATATGCACGAAAATCAGATTAATGCGTACACTTGTCCTGTCAATATTTCACTATGCGTGTGAGACATGGACAATTAGAAATGACCTGATGCGGAGGATGTATGCCTAGGAAATGAGATATTTCCGAAGACTTCTAAGCGGCACGTACACAGATCGAGTTACAAATGAGGAAATACGAGATAGATTTACAACAGCAATTGGGCGTATTGGCAAATGTCAAAAATAGGAAACTCGCTTGGTACGGTCACATATCGAGATCAAATGGTCTTGCAAATACGCTCCAGCACGGGAAGGTGCAAGGCAGACGACGAAGAAGCCTTCCCAAAAAGAGGTGGGAGGACAACATAACAAATGGACCAATCTCCGAGCAAAAGAGGCACAGGGGTCAAGTGCTGACAGAGACGGATGACGTGGGGTTGTGAGGATGTCTTAAAGTGTGCCCCAACGATCTCACTAGATACTGGATGCCCTGACTAGACCTTGTATAAATATATATATATGTATATATATATATATGTGTGTTAATATATATATATTTATATATATATATATATATATATATATATATATATATATGTATATGTATAACCGAAGAGGAGAGAAGTGTTCGAGGACCTTTTGGTTTGGGAAACAGAAATGAGCGAGGAGAAAGACTGGTTGAATTCTGCACGGAAAACAACCTCTCCATTGCCAACACCTTCTTCAAACAACATCCACGAAGACTGTACACGTGGACCTCCCCGGATGGCAACAGCAGAAACCAAATAGACTACATCCTAGTGCAACAAAGATGGAGATCAAATGTGCTGGCGACAAAAACACTGCCAGGAGCAGACTGCGATACGGACCACGAATTACTGTTTGCAGTTTTCCAAACAAGACTACGCAGGATCTACGAAGGTTGCCAGCCAATACACTTCGATGTATCAGCAATACCTACTGAATACAATATCAAAGTAGAAAACAAATTTGAGGCGTTGCTTGCTATACAGGAAGAGATGACATCTGAGGAGTTGACATCGTACGCTAGGGAGATTTTGATCTCGACAGCAAAAGAAATTATTCCAAAGATATTGCACAAGACACAGAGCTATATAACAGACGAAACACAGAAACTCATTGCAGAAAGGCAACAATTAAAACAAATGGGAAGTAAGGGGACCAACACAGCATATAAAAACTGCGCAAGAAAAGTTAGAAGAGAAATAAGAAAAGATAAAAAAAGATACATAGTAGAAACATGTAAGGATATAGAAAACCTACAACAACAAGGCAAAGAAAGAGATGCATTCAAAGCAATAAGAACACTGACAAGGGAATTCCGTCCGGTTCCACATGTCATAAATGACGAAGAGGATAACACACTAACAGAAACCAAAGACATACTGAATAGATGGAGAGAGTACTGCAGAACCATGTATGGAGACAGCACAAAGCGCTCAGTTACAATCCTACCAAAGGATGAGAAAGAACCTGAACCAACATTGGAAGAAGTACGCTCTGCAATTAAAAGCCTGAAAAAGGGAAAGTCCCCAGGATGCGATGATATCCCAGCAGAGCTAATACAAGCAGGAGGAGAGGCATGTGCTCGAGTCTACCACAAGCTGTGTAAACAGATATGGCACAGTGCAGAGTGGCCAGAAGCATGGAAGAAATCAATTTATATTCCCCTCCCCAAAAAAGGCAACCTGAAGCTGTGCACGAACTACCGAACTATCGCACTGATCAGCCATGCTAGCAAGATACTCCTGCGAATCCTATTAAGAAGGATAGAGAAAAGGTTTGAATCTGAAATTCACGTAGTCCAGGCAGGTTTTAGGAAAGACAGAGGGACAAGGGACCACATATTCAATTTAAGGAATATCTATGAAAAATGTAGAGAGTTTAATGTAGACCTGTACATATGTTTCATTGATTACACTAAGGCCTTCGACACGGTAAAACATCAAAATCTGTGGAGAATCATGAAGGAAATGGGGTTTCCTTTGCATATAGTCCATCTCATTGACACATTATACCAAGATCAACAAGCCGCTTTCCGAGTATCTGGGCAAACATCAGATTGGTTTGCAGTACAAAAGGGAGTCCGACAGGGATATATACTCTCACCTTATCTGTACAACATATATGCGGAATGTATAATGAGAAATGTGCGAGAAGATGAGAACATTGAAAGTTTCGATCCATTTACGATTGGGGGGTACGAGATTCCAGAGTTACGATATGCAGATGACACAGTGATACTATCAAGAAGTGCGGAAGGGCTAGAACATCTACTTTCAGCCGTTAATGGACATAGTAAAGATCAAAATCTGTTCATAAACATACACAAAACAAAGATAATGACCACCGATAAAACACAATGTCAGCATACATTTACAGTGGGTGGTGAGGAAATAGATCAGGTTACACATTTTGAATATCTGGGCTCCAGAATCGACAAAAATGGTGACTGCTCGAAAGAAATCAGAAGAAGACTAGCTATGGCAATGCAGAGACTGAACAGCCTGAAGAAATTATGGCAGGCAACCAACAAAACAATAAAAGTAAAAGTCTTGAGAGCCTGTGTTTTTCCTGTGGCCGCTTATGGCTGTGAATCATGGACGATTACCAAAACTTCTAGACAAAGAATCGAATCCTTCGAGTCAAAATGTTACAGAAAGATTCTCAGAATACCCTGGACAGAGAAAATAACAAATGTAGACATTCGGCAAGAGTTGAGCATAGAGGAGAACTGGTTTATCAATTCCATTTTGGCTAGAAAATGCAAATACTTTGATCACATCAAGAGACACAACGGTCTTGAGAGGACGGTGATGGAAGGTATGGTGCCAGGCAAAAGAGGAAGGGGTAGATCAAGAAGACGATGGCACCAAGATATCCAGGAGTGCCTGAGTATGACAGTGGCGGAAGCTGGAGTTTTGGCAAGGGAACGAGTTTCTTTCAGACAGACTGTGATGGGAGCGACGTTCTACAAAGGACATGCTACATGATGATGATATATATATATATATATATATATATATATATATATATATATATATATATATATATATATATATATATAATATATATAGCAATACGATCAAGGCTTTTCATGTCAGTATTTCAATGACTACTATTCTACTACGAACTTTGCACTTGGCCTAATACAACAGTAGGCTATGATCGAGAGGTAAGGCATTCGCCTCCCATGGCGGTGATTCAAAACGGTGGGTTTTCGAGCCCTTACATGGTCCGGGGTCTCAAAAGCAGGTGGGACTTGAGCGCCAGCATACTGAGTTACCTCCAGTCGTCTCGACTTATCATCTTGCCACTGGCCCAAGGTAATTCTGGACGAGTGAGAGTGAGGTTAACGTTTAGCGCAGTTCTTGCTCAATATAATTCAAATGCAGTGCAAGCTAGAACATCAAGACAAAACCACCTGATGATATCGCAATGATCGTTAGCGATGGGGAACTCACTTGTTTTTGTAATGGTCTGTCAAGAGCATTTACAAATTGTTGATAAAAATGAGGTTGAAATTGTCGATATTATTACATCAATTGGTGTATATATTTGTGTCAAATGAAACTCAGTTTGAAGTAAGTTAATTGTGGTGTACTCTCCAGGCTTTCAACAAGTCGTCTAGGGAATAAACATTATATATTGAATGTTAAATGCATTTATGATTTAGCTGTTCTTTGTTTACTATATTTAGTATGAATTGTACTTGTGCTGCTAGATAAATAGATCAAATAATGTGCGTCATGGTTGGTTAATGTTAGCAGTTAGTTAATACTATATAATCTGCTCGTCATGAAACGTAATCCCAGTGGTACATGGATTTTAAAGAATGTAGACACTGTAACATACACACAATGTCTTAAAATGCAACTTATGAATTATGAACATGTGTCTAGCAACTCTAGCATATAACATCAATAATATTGTAATTCGAATTGTAGAATACCGGCTTGATGTGAAGCTGCTAACTATAGCGGTGGCTCTTTTCTTCCCATGAGACATACGCGAGAGTCATCTTCACCAACATTTAACAAACGGCTATTTCGTATTTTTAATTTCCATATATGACATGGCATAGCACCAGCCACGGTTAGCAGATTTGTTTAGAGCAACATAGATGGCGCCTACCACGCTGCGGGTCTACTTTGCTTTGGTGTTTAAGCCTATTAAGATGAACTCGCTCATCGGTTAACCACCTAACGCAGCAGAGTATTAAGCTGCCCTAGCCCACTAAGCAGGAAATCCTTCTCCCGGCTTTATCCAGCGTGTGCCAGAGCTTGGACCTCCACAGGGGCATCTGCACCTGTAGAAGTACAGGTCGACTAAGAACTAAGAATTTCCATGCGAAAGGGTATGTTTAGTTGATTTTTAATATCATTAACTCAAATATGTACTCCTTGAATGATACATATCAAGACTTCTCAACATACAAACTTCAACATGTTTGCAACAATATCCTGTAAATTAGCATAACGTCCATGAATGGATTATTACATATGTTATCCGATAGTTGAATAAACATAGTTAGCTGCCTATCACTAGCGAAGATAAATCGCAACAGTCAGACATGTTTATTCAGATATGACCGGACAAGACTGCACAATCCGATCTGAGCGTGACAAACTTTACCGCACGTAGTGCACACATCTACAACATTTGCAGTTGAGCGGCCTTCCATACCTTCATTTCGTGCAGCTCGCTTTTCCTGCGTCTCCTTAATGATCGCCTGCTTAGCGGCGCAAGCACCGTGTATGATGCAGTGCGCCAGACTTTGCGATATGGAGCAAGCAGATCCCCGTCAGAAAAATCAATGGAGAAACTATTTAAAGAAACTGTTAAAGTGTATATGTATAGTTTCCGTAATACCTCCACAATCCCCCCCTCCCCCACCACCACCTGTCCTGAGCTCGATGTATAACCGGAAATAATAACAGGGAGGCGCTCATCTGACATTCCAACAACATGGACTCTGGCCGTTCTTTGTTTGAGGTAGTGGTTGATCCACTTGTACATCTTCCCACAAACATCACTTCTTCTTAGCTTGACTCTAAGTCCATCTTTCCAGACTTTGTCAAATGCCTTTTCCAGATCCACCCAAACAGCTACTGTGTGTTTCTGTGCCTGGTAGGCATCTTCTATCTCCTGGGCTATGAGGATGACCTGGTCCTCAGTGGATCTGTGCTGTCTAAAGCCGGCTTGCTGTGGAATTAGTATTCGTTTTTCTTCCAGATGCCACATCAGTCTGGTGTTTATCATCCGTTCCATCAGCTTGCCGACACAGCTCAGTAGGCTTATGGGCCTGTATCCATTAGGATCTGTTTTGTCCTTTCCTGTTTTTGGTACTGGTACCAGTATTGAGACGCTATATACGAAGGGCGTTCAATTCACTCTGTAACTTGTTATTCGAGTTCTGCATGAATGGGTAAGGGAGTGGGGGTCGATGTACTAAAGAGTTGAAGGAATTCACCTTTCACAGTAAGTCCCACAAGTTTCAAGCGACCCCTTGTCTCACATGAGGTAAGACCAGAGTACTTGCATCCTGAGTTGCCTCCAGTGGTCTAGACCAAATCGTTTGCAACTGATCAAATGTAACTCGGGATAAGAGTGAGATTGATGACCAACGCATTTTCTTCCTCACTATAACCCAAATATAGCGCGCATCGCATTATTAGGACGAAACCGTCTGATATTGTGGCCATCATCGAATCGCGATGGGAAATAACGTTATGGCGTGCTGGAAAGTTAGTTAGGGGCACTTGTGTCCTATTACTGCTAGGTGTCCCACTTGCCATGTTCCAGTCAGGTGATAGATAAATAAAAATGGCGTACAACATTGTTAATGCTTGCATGCGACAGAGGTTATTGTGATGAAGTTCCATGTGAAAGAAGGAGTGAAATCTGCTAAATATTTACATAAGACTGACAATACGGTGATGAAACACCCAGCCACAGTAAGACATTTTAATTGTGTATACGTTTTGGAGGAAGCTGTACACCCATGAGTGATGATCCTGGCCGTGTTGGCTCCCAACCTACTATTAATTCCTGTGAATATCCAAATTGTGGAACGCCTTAACCTGGTCAATTGACGCATAATATGTCGCGGGAATGCACAAAAGGCAAGTCTTTCCATGGGTACGGTGAACAATATTATTCATGATCATGTGCATTTTCTGAAGGTTAGTACACTTTGAGTGTGAAGACAACTTTTCTGACACAGAAACTTAAGCGCTTGGATAAGTGCATACACATTGCAGGAGATAGTATTGAAAAATAGAAGGCATTGTGACTAATTGACATTTTTCTTTCCTTATCAAAGAATGCCCAGATTTGACTTTAACGCCCTTCATAGGATTTGGATTTTACATCAAATCACTGATCTGTGTAATGACATTTAGTATACGCCTATAATGCAACACACTGTTAAGGCAAGTTCTACGCCTTGTCAAGCATGTCCCCGCCCTTCATCTATTATAGCAATCTACGGACAACACGGATTGGATGCGACTCAATGCGTCACTATCTCTCTCTGGGGCATTCAACTCAGAGGTTGGTTAATTGCAATCGGAAAGACATCATCTTCAATGTTCTTTAAGCGGATGACACACGTACCATACTGTCAAAAGAGAAAACAAGCACAAAGTTGATCATCATAAAACAAGCAGACACGGAGCAAATAAAACTCCGTCGGTAAATGTCTACACAAATTGAGTTAGATTCACAGACGATATCTGTGCAAAATAATCGAAACAAGCGAGCAATAAGCACTAATCAATCATAAGTACTTGTCAATGAGATACGTACCACTAGCTGACGTCCAAAATGGAATCGGATATAATTAAAATACAAGACAGCAGAAGTGATGGGAAGAACAAACAACAGATTAGCTGTGAGTGTAGAAATAATAACAAAATAACTGTTAAACACGTCAAGGATGGATTTAGTAGGATGATGCATTAAAACAGTTACGTCTTGCTTAATGATCAAGATATGTCAAACACATGTGAGAAATAAGTAAGTCTAATGTTCAATGACAGCAGATACAATATAAACTTTTAATATTGATCATCGATTTTGGAACAGTCATCATGGTGAGAAGCACAATTTAGGAAGAGGTTAAAAGAATACAGGAGAGAATTGTGTGTAAAGTAGACAACGAGATTTCTAGTGAACAAATTGGATTTCGAAAAAAAGGGAAACAGCAAAATCGATATTCTGTTTTGATGGGACCCACAACAATATATTCATGAATACATGACAGCATTTATGCATGATCTGCAGACTACAAAAAAGTATTTCAAATTGTCGAACTTGTGAAACTAATTACATGAATGAGAAAAATTGGTGTGCTTAGAACACATAGATCAAAGTAAGCTATGATTGGAGCAAACTGCCAGTGTAACATGTAGACGAATTAACTCCCCATATGTTGTTGTTTTTGGAAGTCAGTGCATTCTTGTTGCGCAACTTTAACATAAAGTGTTTCGGGTTACAGTGGTTATTATTATATACTTGACAACAGGAGTAAGAGTACTCTTGGCAGTAGTGCACAGCGAAGCCGACAGTAACAGCATATTTTATCACATCGAGGGCCTTAATTAACACATTGCTTGAAGTAATGGCAAAGTGCCAACTTGCCAAAACAGATGAACATCCTATCAAGAAACAAAAGACTTTAAAGATATTTTTTCAGACGACCTTAGATATGAAGGTGTTACTACAATGCTCTTCCCTTATAGTTTGTCCCTGTGGCTTGATCTTCTTCTATTTCGCTTTCTTGAATACTTGAATATTTGAATATTGGTATTCAAACAGGCCATGTTGTTTGATGCTTGGTAGCCAAGGATGCTCGAATCTATGTCTGTCTTTTGCTATGGAGTACCATGATGGTCCAATGGCGTGATGCAGGTCACATCTCCCTCTCATTGGCATGCGGCCACGAGAGCGGTTGTAGTTGTTGATATATTTAGGACCGTTCGTTCCATTGCTCTTTTAGTAGTTCAGAACGTATCTGCATCTGATTTGCTCCTGACTCCAAACCTCATACAAGTATACCATTAGTAGGATACCCATGCTATTGAAGGTATGAACCCTCGCTTTGACGTTCGTCATCTGATGCAGCTTCGCTCTCATGCGTTATATCCCATTATCAATGATGATTGGTATTCATAGGCTCATATTCCACCACACCCCCCCCCGGCCCCCCCCCCCCCTGCGTGGCAGAAAGAATCAATAGAAATCGAGTCTTCTGTCTATTTATGTTAAGCTAACACGCCTTACTGTCCTCACTCAGCTCGTTTAGACTTTGTTCGACGTCTGCAATGACGTGGCTGAAGATCACATTGACGTCCGTAAAGCGTAGGAGATGTGAGAGTATCTCGACATCTATGTTGAGTATTCAATCCTGCCAGATTATAAAACTAAAGTTTCTTCAAGAGCCGCTATGAACAGTTTTGGGAAAATGGTATGTCCTTGTCGTAAACCTCCATGTATACGTATGGACAGTGGCGTAAATGAAAAGGTAATTTCAGTTTTTCAGACCTCACTTAACGTCTCTAAAAGAATGGCGTAGTTTTCGCCGATACCCTGATTCCTCAAATCATTCACCACTGCAATTATGTCCAGGCTATCCAACACTATTTCGTAGTCTACAAACACAATGTATATTTTCTATTTCATTTACTCTCGGAATTCTAAAATAGAAAGCACATTACATTATTTTAATCGCCCAAAAAATGTTAACCACCAGACATGTTTAACAGTTCAATCAAAGACAAAGGCAAAGGCTGTCGTCCGTCGCAAGCGAAGATGACATCATTTATTTTGATAGCGATATTTTTAGTAAGGATTAACTGCGGTACTTTTTATACTCACTCTCTTGGTTCATGCCACCCGACCCCACTGGCAAGTCAAGGTCAAGACGACTAGGAGATGGCTACGAGATGCAGGGGCATCCGCATCAAGTACACGTGAAAAAAACCGAGTCCGGAGTCGAACCCACACCACCTGATATCGAGATCCTCAGCTCAACCACTTTTTTTTTTTTTTTTGCTTAAATGTTTGCCTCACTAGTTTCTACTGGCGGAGGCGCGCCATTTTCCACCCCAGACCGTAGTCAATTGGGCGATATCAGGACGCATAAACCAGTGCTTGGATGCATGTGTGCATCTGTATGTACCTATGCTAGGTTTGTGCGCCCTCAGAAGCTAGCCCAACCAAAGTGCAATGGAAGGGCTTTACCACGAGGGCGCGTGTGAAAGTTGTGCAAGGGTGTGACTGTAGGACAGAGTCAAATGAAACAGAGTGAGGTGAGAAGAGAGAGCGATGCGTGGGCTCAACCACTCGCCATGAAACAGTTCAATATGGTCTCTTAAAATGCAGTGATAACAATCTGTTGGTTATTTTGTTTGTTTTAACTTCGTAATTATCATTTTTTCAGTAGAAACTTAAAAGTCAAACAAAATGGAGAAAGAAGGATTTCAAGTCTACACAGATTGACAGAATGTCGAGTTGTAATCAGGAGGTAGCAACAATGGTGATAATGATGACCACGTTATTTATTGTTTGTTTTGTCCCTTTTACCGCCATTTTGCTGGCAGTTTCATTACTTCCTGAGTTGTCGGTTAACAGAAAATACATTTCTATATCATTAATTATTTTTGCACTTGGCTACGTACTGGAGAGTCTCAACTCATCAATGAATATGTTTATTCATTATTACAAAAGCACTAAATTCAGACATACATTTATGAATCGTCTTTGGAAACAAAAGGAAGAAAATGTCTGAAACAACCGTTCTTGTGCTGGCATTTAAACTCAAATTATTTAGTTAGTTGCTCATTGCAAGCAATTATGGCGACGTTAGCAGACATACTTGTCTTGATAATATAACTTACGCTGTATTTGGATTATAGTGAGGAATAATCAACCTTCCTCTCTGGTCTACAGCTACATTGGACCACTGGCAAGTCGAAAGACAAGAAGATAGAAGGTAGCTCAGAATGCAGACTCTCTGATCCCATATACCGTGAGACCAGTGGATACTTGAAAAACGTGCGTGATTCATTCGCTCACTGTTTCTGTCTATCGCTTTGAGACGCGAGTGTAAACCGTTTATAACTATATTCCGATACATTACTTGGACGAATAAAATATGTTACTTCTACATTATGACCTGCGTGGCTTCATTAAGGACAACATATAAAAACAAATATGAAATAACACATTTGTTGGCCTTCTGCATCGCAATATCAACATTGTCAACACCTTACCTTGGCCTATTTCATCCCACATTTGCTCCTGTCCTGCATTTATCTTGTAAAGAGTCCTCAGGTAGTCGTAGTGTGACGCTATGGGAAAGAATGATGATGTCTAGTCTCTGGCATTGTTCGGTTCGGAAACTTGGACAGTAGAAAAGTATAGAAGTACCTGAAGGCTTTTTGAGATGTGGTGTTACCGGATTGGAGGAAATCGAAGAGGAACGGAAGCTGCTTCACGAGATAAACAACAATGAAAGACTGGCACAATACAACTTACGTCATGAGGACAAATGTGAAGAAATTCTTGGAAGACAAGACATAAGAATAGAGAAGAAAGCACAGAATAATAAATTTCTTTTTGACACAAATACTGCGGTGAAGACACGATGAGCTGTAGACGGCCGTAGACCGCACAACAAACAGAAAACCAGAATCAGGAGCTTGCGAAACAGTCCAAGGACTGAAAGGCATGATGATTGTGAAAAACATTTAGGGTCAGCGAACCTATTATAACATTATGGTTTTCAGAAAGTTGTTGTACATCAAAATGTCTAGTTGCATAGCCATATCATTTCACTTTCGTATGATGTCGTATTCAAAATAGCATATTAAAAATGAATGATATAAGTGATTGTACATTAACAATCTATTTTTCATGAATGTTTAAAATTAGTCCTGGCAGATGATTATCTGCAAAGGTTTGACTAAATACTGCGTGTCAATTATACACAACAACGTTTGTGTGTCTTTTTCTGGTGACACGAGCTGTGCGACGCAATAATCGTCACTAATCTATACCCTCAACCTAATTAACATAATATAACAAACAATTTTCGTTCAAGCTCTTTTGTTTTACAACGGTTTTAAGGTCTATAGCTCCAGACATAATTGCTTTTAATGTTTCCTATGTATGTAATTATTTTAATGATACATCTCGAACTGAAAATTGCGTATGTTCCATGGCAGTTACTACAAAAACATAATATAGCATGCGTTTATCTTTTACAAGCTAAATAATTCCGGATAGGAAAGGGACTTTTCTAGAACCATCGTAAGAACAATCAAGTTAAGGGTATATATAGGAGTAAAAACAATAAAGTAAACATAACACATTTAAGTTTATACATACAGATTAAGATACTATAGAAATGTGACAATATTTAAGTATTACATTGATCAATTACTTTATTTTCTTGCAATTGAAAACTCTTATAGCAATGCTATTGCTTTGGCATAGCTATAGTGTAAAGGAAAGATACATACACATATCTAATTTATTTAATGGCATCATCTGGAGACAACGAGGATATAGGTGACCAAGTAATTCACTTATATATGTGGGTTGTATATGGTGCTATATGTCAGATTGTCAACATAACCGGTATCGTCACAAACTGTATTAACATAATCTGCTTCGTGAAGCAAGGCTTTGGTGATTCTGTGAATATCAGTCTATTAGGTTTGTTATTTTTTCAAATATAAATTGACACATTGTGAGACTCTACATTTTTTCTTTCCTTTATGCACGATCAGTGTATGTTTTTTTGTTTGTTTTGTTGTTTACCTTAGTGGACGTTAACTGAAAAATCGAAAATAATACAACACCCATTTGGAGACTTGAATAATAATGTTAGTATAGTTAATGTTGTAGTTAGTATAGTTATTTTTCACTTCTGGTGGTGACGTGTGTATCGTGACAGTGTGAAACGCATTTCTGAATTTGTCCTTCGTCGTTCTGAAACATTATACTAATATGCGTATTTACGTTTGATGAGAACAACATTTTGTCTTCACAAACGGTTGTAGCTACGGAGTACTATGACATCACGATTTCTCCAGTATAATGTCCCGGTATCTAACTTAGCCGTCACAAGATATATACATGTCAATATTAACATCCTTGCAGCTGGGCATGGGGCAGTCAAATGCTACGGAAGCAGACCCATAATATGCCTGTAATAATTATGTTGTTACAGAATACGAAAAGGACTGGATAGTATCAGCTGCTTGGAGTGAAACTTCTATATGCTCCTCCTAAGTTGGTAGAAATATGGCAACGCCTAGGGTGCGGCTAACACGACCTTGTAGAAGGAGTAACCCCCAGTATAAGTGGTCAACTCTGCGGATTAGCAGAGGAGAGTATTCACTTGTTCTGTCGGCCAGAAATGGCTGACAAAATGCGGCGGTAAAAGGTGGATATGAAAGATAAGGAAAAACCATCACTTTAAATTTCCCAGAAAGGGTTGTGATACGTCATTTATAAATCACCTTAGTGGCCGAAACGAGACCTTTGATGATCCAGGTATCGTGCCCAGCAAGGGAGAGGGAAGGACTATCAAGTTGTCATCAAGCGAAATATGTGTTTCCGTACTGGTACCTTAGAACGTTCCTACAACGAACAAGACGAGACAGTTGAAGAACATCACAATGGAGATGTGAAGACTACAAAACATATAGTTGGATTGAGTGAGACATGTTGGAAAAAAGAACGGGAATATCAAAGTGAGGAATATAATACGAGAGACGTTCAAGTCAACCGGGACTTTTTGTTCTAGTTCTACCTGAATATGTTAGAACATGCTGGAACTAATATTATTTGTTGGGAGCACTTGTGATCTATTACTGCTAGATGGCCTACTTGTCGTGCGCCAGTCACGTGACAAACAAAAAATTGCTTAATGTTAGTGCTGGTATGGAACTGAGTGTTGTGATGAAACGTCTTAGGAAAAGACAGGTGAGACCTGCGGAAGGCAAGAGAAGACTTCAATCACAATGTCGTTATGATACGCTCAGCGACAAAAAGACATTTGAATGGTGAAAACGCTTAAGAGAAGTCCGTGCATCCGTGAGTGATGATCCTGGCCATGACGGCTTTCAACCCAAAGAAGTGATCGAAAATTTTTTCTGGGACAAACTTTTCATCATTCATGTTAATTTTCCACAAAAGAACAAACACATGTAATCAAGTCTAAAAAAACGAAAATTATTAAGGGACTTTCTTTAATCCGGAACAATGAAGCGCCAGGGACAGATGAGTTACCTATCGAGGTATTCAAATCTGACGGGAGAGACTTTACATCATTTACATTGTCCACATAGTAATGGCATTTACAACAATGGAATATGGCCAAAACAACTTCAATTTTAATTTCCTTGCCAAAAATTATCAAAAGCAATGGAATGTTGTAAATTCCTAGCGATGCATTTGATTACACATGCATCTACAATTATTTTGAAGATAATTAAGATGAGAATTGATGGAAATATATAAAAGATACTGAAAGATACTGAAAGATAACAGGTTTGGATTTTTAAAAATCAGTGTACACGGGATGCTATCAGAACATAACGGCTTCTTGTATGATTAATGTTCAATCAAGGTGGATAACTATGTACTTTATTGGCTACGAGAAAGCATTTGAACGAGTCACGTGGATCTAACTTTCTTTAATATGCTGCAGCAAATAGGTATAGGAAGACAACTCATTAAGATAATCCAAAATCTGTATGAAAATCAAGAGGCGATTATTTCAAAAACAGGTCTAATAGATCTAGTTAAGACAAGGTGTAAGACAGAGTTACTTGTTTCCATCGAGTCTCTATAACGCATATTCTGAGATGACGACGCTCAGTCTCACCCTGGGGGCCACTCTTCCCCTCCTATCCCCTCATCTCACTCTGTTTCACTTGACTCTGTCCTACAGTCACACCCTTGCACAACTTTAATACGCTCCCTCGTGGTAAAGCCCTTCCATTGCACTTTGGTTGGGCTAGCTTCTGAGGGCGCACAAACCTAGCATAGGTACATACAGATGCACACATGCATCCAAGCACTGGCTTATGCGTCCTGATATCGCCCAATTGACTACGGTCTGGGGTGGAAAATGGCGCGCCTCCGCCAGTAGAAACTAGTGAGGCAAACATCTAAGCGAAAAAAAAAAAAACCACGGAAAAATGTTATGCGGAGTTGTATTATGAGCATTCTCCATAGACATACACATTAAGCGACTTGATATAAATATAAAGAACGTCCTACAATGTGGATCTTAGACTTGACATGTGATTAAGTGTATACAATTCAGACCATAAACTTTCATCAACACATGTCTTCATCGCATGCTTCGTGCACATAGCCAGATGTAATGATCAACCCAGAACTGTGTGACAGAGCACGGTAACAAACAATGCATTCGAATATAGGAGAGCGATATTGGAGACTAATAGGACACAATGTCTGAAGAATCCAGACATTGTAACTAGATACGGGCTGAATTCTAGCCAACAAGGAAGAAGATGAGTGAAGGCGTAAAGCAACATCTGGTAGAGAACAATTGAAGATGAAGCCTGTTCAGTTTTAGTCTCGTGAACCGACCGCACTTGAAATGTACAGATTTGGAACATATGTGAGATAATTGAAACCATATGTTGCGATGTCATGTTCCAAGATCAATCAGTTAAAAGATAACATGTATGATAATAATGGAAATATGTTATTGTAATATTTAGAATGTACAATACAATATTTCAGATAAACTACTGGTCTTCATTGCCCTCCAATTTCTAAAATGACTCAATAATGTACTAGTTATTAAGGGATTTCATTAAAAATTTGCGTTTTTTATGCATACAAATAATATCACTTGGTGCTTAAATTAGATTTGCTGGACACCCAGATCGAAGCCATCTTTGATTGAATCTTGAGAAGATCGCACATTCAGAAATTGTTGTAATCGTACATGTTTGCGTTTGTGTGTGTATGTGTGTGTGTGTGTGTCTGTGTGCTTGTGCATATGTGTGTATGCATGTGTGAACATATGTGCGTGTTTTCGTGTTTGCATGTGTGTGTGAGAAAATAAAAAACACTACGTGAAGAATAACCCTTCCTTAGTATATCCAGAGGGGAATTGCAAAATGCACTTTCAAGAACAATAGTCAAGTATAAAAAGTACATTGCTAGTAGCTTCAATAGTAACTATTATCTCCATCAAGGATGCGATCGGATAGTAGCAGGGTGTCTAAAACCCACACCCATGGATAAAATATACCGCATAATTGGAATAGCATCCCCTGAAATTCGAAGAAGCGTCGAAGGAAATCGAACGAGAAAAACAGGAGCATTACCCAAGACACCCAATGTTTGCACACCACGTACAGAACACAACTCTACATAAATAGTTGCATGATTTCAAAAAAGCCTATACAGACAGGCCCTGAAAGCAGCCATTGCAATTTTCTTAATGACCTCTCTCTCGAATTAGCATTCCTCCGTTGAAAGTCGGCCAAGGTATATTGCTTGACACTTGCTCCAAGCTCTCTCCATTTATGTGGATGTCAAGATGTAGACGTGTTTCCTTTAGGTGAACAACATAGCTTTAGTTATGTTTTTATTATGTTGATTTCCAGTCCACATTGCTTACTCTTGCTGTTTACCGTATCCATTAGGTTCTTCAGATGTTCTGGTTTCTTTTTATTGTATAAGTTAGAGTGAATACATGGTAAACCCCCGATCTTCTTCACGGTAGTCAGTCGTTATCTTATATCCAATATTCAATCCAGGCATTACTTATAATTCATGTAACAGTTCCGTGAGTGTATTTTACACAGTCCAGGGGACAGTACACACCTTCTCCCGAACCCTTTGCTTCCTATGTATACTATAACGACAATTGAAAAGATAGAAATGGCTAATTTGATAAATATACACACGTATAATGTAAATGAGTGTAAACAAAATTGGAGAGGCAACGCGAGTCAAATAATAACTATACACCAACTATTGCTGCTATTCTTGATTAGAACGGTTTGCCATGAAATAACAATGTTCACAATAAGACTTCAGGTATCGTTCGCGTATTTCATTATAAAAAACACAGTACTTCATGTAAGTCAGCTGTTTCATGATTAGTTGTTATTCGGAGTTACTCGTACTGAATTCTAAAATCCTGACGATATGCTAAATTATAGTATTGGGTTATGTTAGTGCTGCTGATTCCCAGAAGTTTACTGATGAAGGTGAACATGATTTATTCAACGGTAATGCAATGCGATGGTTATTTTTTGAATCCCCAAAATGGGGATATCTAAGTCGATCCCCACCTCAATGACCAGGCTAATGTACGACAGCCTGTTTCAAAGTACACGACATGAACATGAGACGAGGTCTTTGTGGGAATGTTTTACCTTAACTTGACCGAGCGGCTTTGCACGCTGAATCGTTCTGAGAGTAGCGCACCATAAAACACATATTACCTTTACCAAACACGACTAACATACTAAAATATCACTTTATCTGTTTAGGTTTGTCAGTCTCTGACCTAGGCAGTCTTGTAACGATGGTTTGGTCGTGTATTTCCTTTACTCCTGGATTCTTGACATCTGATTTGCCTTTTGAACCCGTGGGCGTTTGTTACCTGACATCAGCAATGACACATTTGTGTTTCACACGACTCAGCAGTTGCATTACGGCATCAATAACACTGGAGAGATGTTTGTGTATAGCTGCTCCTCTAAAGGTATGTTTGTTTTGTCATTTTTTTTAAAAATAAACCGTATCCAATGTCTCTTGTTCACTTTTTAATGAAACAATTACAGAAGATTCATATTTCTTAATTATATTCTCAATACATAGATACTATTACTCTTCTTTACATTGTGATGTGCATCTTCAAAAATGTATATGCAGGTAGATACATTTACTTTTTTAACGATTTTTAAAAAATATTTGACCATTAATTTTGTTGTCCGTCCTTGTAGGGAAGTCTTATTTAAGTATCGATCATAACACGGCTCACTATCAGAAGACGCTGAGTTTGATCCCCATTACAGCACCGGCCGTTACCCTGGGGATGCAAACACTTGTAGAATGCAGGAGGAAGAAAAACCCTACATAAAATGCATGTTGAAGTCGAATGCACTGGGCCCACATGCGCAAAATAAAAACGACAGTGCAACGCACACCGTCTTGCGGATTAGAGAAAAAAGAACACATGAATGCACGTGACAGTATCAGTGATCGATATAATATCAGGATTAGTACAGCTCATACAAATCAATAAAAATCAGCATAATATAGAAAGAACTACATTTTCTGTTAAAATATAGAAAACACTAAATACCAAGATAAAATTAACTTTAACAGGTCAAATAATCTAAATATTTAGACAGCTTGTTCACACAAGAAGGAAGGCTGGATAGATAGGTATAATGTAGAACTCAAAAAGCAAATGCTGTTTTCTATCAGCTTTCACTGACATATTCCATTAAAGAAAAAGAGACAGCTCATAAATATTATGTTTAATCCAACTCTCTGCTACTAGTGTCTGACATGGACTCTCACAAAGGAACAACAAATAGAAATCACGGAATGCAATACATCGTGATCGTAAAGCAAGAAACGGACGAAGAATGAAATGGATAGTTCATGTCAAATAGAAGCTGAAAAAAACATAAAATAACAACACCATCGGCGACAAAGCAGGCACACATAACCGAAAACTACATTTTCTGCAGTCGTTTAACGTTACAAGTAGAGAGAAGATAACGATTATGACTTGTCATTCTTGTCTGTATATGGCTTAGCTTGGCTTCGTTCATTCTCAATCTCCCACTACCAAACACTGAAAGGACTTAAGTAGCAGAATGTAGTCCAGATAACGGAATGCGTTCTGTCGTAGCTTGACTGCGATATTTGCACCTTTCGGTCCAACACATCTGACTTCAGCAAGCATTTTTTTAGTACCAGGTTAGCATTCCCTCTTCGATCCCATCTCCTTAGCCAGTCTGCCCTGCTGCAGCCTGTTATCCAGGATCACCGCATGGAGTTGTAGAAGGGTCTTGTCAGCGTTGGCTCGCTGGCCCTGACACTAGCAGTCAGCTATGAGTCGCTGACAACTGCAGCACATGCGCTGCTCAGCATCTTGATCCCGTCTGTATATAATTAACAGAAATATTTGCCATACGAAATGATGTTCCTGTGTGTTAGGAAATTTTATAAATACCAAGCATCAATTCATGAGAAATGTAAATGTTAAATGGAGAACACTGTTACCGTTGTTCAAAGTGTGATTTGGAAGCATTCTTTTCTTTTAAGTTTTGTTCTAATTACTCTGAACCTTCGATTGTTGACATACTATTAAATAAGCCTATGTGTGGTGTATAATGAACATAAATAATGACCCATTAAATAATATTTTCATTATGTTTCAGATAAAAAGTATTATTACGCCAAAAAGAACAAGTACCATCATTGTCTTCCTATTCATCTTCATGTTAGGCAGCTGTGCTCCAGTGTATACTGTCAACAAATTGGGTATTATATTTTCTCCATTAACAAACAAGACAATTGTAGGTCTCATTTTCACGAAAGATCGAGAACGTGTTGAGAAGGTTTATTATATCATCAACAACTTTTCCATTCCATTTGGTGCCTTTATGATCATTGTAGTTTGCACAGTTATTATGTCTATTAAACTTGGAAGTCAAACAAAATGGAGAAAGAAGGCCATCACGTCTACACAGAATGACAACGTGTCCAGGCGTAATCAGAAGGTAGCAGCAATGGTTATAATGATTTCCACATTATTTATTGCTTGCTTTGTTCCTTGTACCATTATTTTGCTGGCAGTTTCATTTCTTCCCGAGTTGTCGGTTAACGGAAAATACATGTATTTAACATTAATTATTGGTGGGCTTGGATTCGTACTGGAGTGTCTTAACTCATCAATGAATATTTTTATTTATTATAACAGAAGCAGTAAATTCAGAAATGCGTATACTAGTCTTTTTGGGAACAAAAAAACAAGAGAATGTCAAAAATGAAATCCTTGTTATGCTGCTTTTTAAACTCACATTATGATGATATTGGAGACGAGAAACAGTTCATGTTCAACTGAAACACCTTTTTTTATTTTTAACAGACGATTGAAGTTTATGCAACTTATAATACAACTTGTTGAATGGGATAACTAAACATATATAAACGGTAGGTTATAATCTTGAAAAATGTGCTGGAGACACTATTCAAACAAATTGATATTTACTATGAATGTTGGAAATGTCATAACTGTAACTAACAAAATATATAGATTTGGAAGAAATTAGTTAGTATGTTTGACATCATTATGATCATGATACCTCGTGAATCTCGAGTTGGATCAAAAGCTGTTTTCAATCAATATCTCCCAATCATTTGCGGGCGTAATGAGAGGACATTGATAATTGAACGTCCACCAGATGATCCCAATTTATAATCGGTTAGAGATACGTTAGTTTCCAGAGCATATACTGTTTTTTCACAGCTCAGTATCTAGTACATCCTTGACATGTTCTTAGTCCCAGATGTCTTGAATTGAATACCTTTGACAGATGATTCATATCTGTTAAGTGTCTGCTTTATGTAAATTGTATCCAATATGGCTTGGCTTGGCTTCGTTCGTTCTCAATCTCTCGCTACCAAATCCTAAAAGGGCTTAGGTAGCAGAATGTAGTCCAGAGAACGGAATGCGTTGTGTCGTAGCTATCTCATATGACGTGTATGTAATTATCATGGTGTTAACAGAGAGGATAAAACAATTAATTAAAAAAACAAATCGAGATTACGTCGGTATTGCGGATTAAAAGTAAATGTAGACTAGACGTATATCTGATACCACGTTAGCACGAATAAACTTTAAAACTAAACCGTCGTTACAACTTACGGGTCTTCAGCACGGACACCAAATCAATACAAATATGACATAACAAATCAAATAAGGGGCTTTCAGTCCAACGCTATCAACATTTTCCAGGCTTTACCTTGGCATATTTTATTTCTCATGTGTTTCTGTCTTGCATTTTCCTTTCGTATTCTTGTTTTCTCCTTTATGTGAATACATATCACCATTTTCTCGTTCCCCTTTGACCGCTATCAGCATTTTATGGTTTAGACTTACTTTATACAGTTTGTACCTGTCTCTGTTCAGTCACTTCCACTTCTTTTCTGAAATTTAGCCATTACCAAATTCATGTCCAATCCAACTATGTAATGTATATAGCTAGGTACCGTTTCATGCTTCTTTCTGTGTTCATATCAAAATTGCATCTAGTAATTTTTTTTTCTCTAAGATTTGCTAGCCATTGTTTATGTTGTTGATGCCCGTGATGACGGTTTTAGATGATAACGTAGGTTTCGGTACAGGCTTTCATCTAAATCAGGAATCTGACAAAAGTTTCACATATTTACTTTTAACACAATGGTGTTAATAATGACATCTCTTTTCCTCGCGTTTGCATTCTGTTTTTTAAAGGCATTATGTGATTCAAACAAAGCAAACCAAAGGATTTAATAAAAGATTGTGCTTTTGAGTAACATCGCTATTGACGCTTAACAATGCTTGAAAATGACGAATATACAATTTGAGAGATAACAAAACATGAATATGATGATCTTCTAATTGCCGACCAGAGTAATTGTGACTAGTCTGCTCACAGTACGCCATTTCAATTTCTATGTTTACACATTTTAAAGCAGTACTAAAAAATATGTAAACCTCTAATCGTGTACGTACGCAAGAGAGTAACGAACATTAGTACATCAGAAAGTACAAAAAAACGCACGACTAAATTTACCAGTTGATCACTCACTATGATATGTGATGGCGAAGCAGGTAGTTAGTAAACACTAAAAAGCAGTGGGCCATGTTTGTTTGTTTGTGTGTGTGCATGTATATATGAATACATGATTGCATATTGCAGAACGATTACCAGCCTCCGATAATGACAGGGAATTTGCAAGGCAGATGAGAAAGAGATGCGAGGACAACATAAAATAATGGATTAATCTTCGACCAGAAGAGCCACAGGGGACGAGTGCTGACATAGAAGGATGGCGTGAAGCTGTGAGAATGTCTTCAATTGTGCCCTAACGACTTCACTTGATACGGGATGATCTAACCTGATCTGATATATTTTGGTATATAAATATATATATATATATATATATATATGTATAGTAATGCTATTAATACTTGTCACATCAGTTTTTCAATGACTATGTTTATTATACTACGAACTTTGCACTTGGCCGAACATAACAGTAAGCTGTAGTGGAGAGATAAGTCATTCGCCTCTCAACTTGGTTGTGTGAAACGCTGAGGGTTCGAGCCTCTACATGTTTCAAGCGTCCGTGGTCTCATAAGGAGGTTAAGACTAGAGCGCCAGCATCCTGAGTTACCTCCAATCGTCTCGACTTAACATCTTGCCACTGGTCCAAGGTAGGTAATTCTGGACAACAGAGTGAGGTTGATGACCAGAGGAGTTACTTTCTCACTATAATTAAAGTACAGTGCAAGTTGCATCATCAAAACGAAATCGCCCGATGATGTCGCCATGATTGCTAGCGATGGGGAACTAACTTGTTTTTGAAATGGTCTGTCAAGAACATTTACAAACTGTAGATGAAAATGAGGTTGAAATTGTCGAAATTAACAGTTCCTGTATGTATTTGTCTAAAATGGGACACCGTTTGCTATAAGATGATTGTTTTCCACTCTCGCGGTTATCAACATTAATAATAAACATTATATATTGGATGGGGATTGAATTTATGATTTAGTTGTTCTTTGTTTACTATATTTAGTATGAATTGTACTTGTGCTTCTAGATAAATAGTTCAAACAATGTGCGTCATGGTTGGTTAATACTAACAGTCAGTTAATACTATATCATCTGCGTGTTATGAAACGTAATCCCAGTGGTACTAGGATTTTAAAGAATGTAGACACTATAACTTACACACCATGACATAAATTGCAACTAATGAAATGTGTGCATGTGTCTAGCAACTCTAGCACGTAACATCATTTATATTGTAATTTCAATTGTACGATACAGGCTTGGTGTGAAGCTGTTATCTGAAGGGATGGCCCTTTTCTTCACTTGGAACACAAGCGAGAGTCATCTAAACGACCATTAGAAAAACGTTCTTAACAAACAGCTATTTCGTACTTCCAATTTCCATGTGAAAAGGTATGATCACTTGATTCTAAATATCGTTAACTCAAAAACGCACGCCTCCAATTATACATATCAAGACTTCTAACGTATAACGTTCAACATGTTTGCAACAGTGTGTTCAGTAAATTAGCATAACGTTAAAAATGGATTACTACATAACGATGTAAATGTATCACATAGTTGAACAAACATAGCTAGTTAGTTGCCCATCGCAAGTGAAGATAAGATGGAACCAGGGTCAGACATGTTTATTCAGATATGACTGGACATGACTGCACATTCCGATCTGAGTGTCACAAACTCTACCACACGTAGGGAACACATCTATAGCATTTGCAGTTGAGCAGTCTTTCATACCTTCCTTTCGTGCAGTTCGCTTTCCCTGCGTCTTCTTAATGGTCCATTGCTCAGCGGAGCAAGCACCGTGTGTGATAAAGTGCGCCAGACATTTCGATGCGGAGAAAGCAGATTCTCGCCTATTCTGTAATTTTGTTCCAATTTGGATCTAACAATGTGGATGACTGTACATTTATCTACATTACACTCTATTTTCCAGCTTACAGACCATTCTCGAATTTAATCTAAATCTGACATCGATAAATCCACGTCTGCTTTAGATGAGACACTGCTGCATAGTTTTGTGTCATCAGCGAATTGTGCAGTCATGGAGCCCACATCAATGTCCAAATCGTTTATATATATTAAGAACAAAATTGGTCCCAAAACTGATCCCTATGGCACTCCACGTTTTACTTCACACCACTCAGAGTACTCCTTATTTCTTTTCACTCTATGCCTTCTTCTCGTTAACCAATTCTCAATCCATTTGGCAACTTCCCCACCTATTCCATGTGATTTTAACGTTCTAAATAATCTTTGATGAGGTACTCTATCAAAGGCCTTTGCAAAATCTAGATAAATAACATCCACTGGCTCCCCTTTATCTATCACCTTAGTAACCTCCTCCGTGAATTATAATAGAATTGTTAATCACGATCTCCCTCAGTAAACACGTGCTGACTATTATTGATTACATTAATCTTGTCTAAACACATTGCACTATTTTCTTTGTTTTTTTGCTCTAACGATTTACAGACTATGCTCGATAAACTCACCGGTCTATAATTTGCTGGATCTGATTTTTTGTCCGACTGATTTATTGCCGAGTGGTCAGCCGGGTCTTTGTGTATGACAAAGACATGAATAGCACCCTTGCCTCACAAAGAGCATGTCGTAAGAGGTGACTGTGTGAAATGACATAACACCGGCTATAGTTAAGTGGTTTGTTAAGAGCAGCATAGATGGCGTCTAACAGACTGCGGGTCTCCTTAACTCTAGTGTTTTAGTCTATTGAGATTGACTCGCACATCGGTTAACCACGCTCCGTAAGCGCTTGTCCCAACACAGCGGAGTATTAGGAATATTGAGCTGTTCGAGCCTGGCCCGCTAAGCAGAAAACGCTTCTCTCGGTTACATCCATTAATATCACAGTTGGGACCTGCACATGGGTGTTCGCGCCTGTAGAATTTCAGGTCGACTAAGAACTAAGATTGTTTCCCCTTTTTTAATAAGGGAATCACTCCTGCAATTTTTCTAATCCTGTGCATGTGACTGAGAACATAATACAGCCAATGGCTTTGTTAGTTGGTGTCTAATTTCAAAAAAACAATTTTGGATGAATATCATGTTAACCTGGACATTTGTCCATTTTCAACCCATCCAATTTTTTAAAAGTAGTTATGGTTCGTCTTTCACGCTTACTAATCGTTTATGCATGGATTGACTGTTATGGTTATCACTCAAGTTCAATATAAACACAATTTCCATTCCGAAATGAACAATATTATTGCTAAAGTCAGCACTGCATTTGACCACCTGTCCGAAAGTGTTTGAAATCGATAAGGTTTCAATACAGAAACCAAGATTCACATTTTTCGTGCCATCGTTATTTCTACTCTCCTCACCGCATTGCGAGAACCGGCCGGTGCATAGCATTCATGTCTGACGACTGAATCACGTCCACGTGGGCTGTCAGCGTCAACTGCTCATGATCAACTGGCAGGAAAGTGTACTAAAATACGAAGTGATCCAAAAGTGAACACTTCCTATCATCTACGCTCTGTTGCAGATCGCAGAGGTCGGTTGGCTGGATTGGTTGTTCACATGCCCGACCACCGCCTGTCTATACTCCTTTATAGTGCACGCAAGACAGACGAGTGTTCTGGGACGGTGAAAAGTAAATATACAATGATTCGTTACAGACCTATTTGAAAGACTTCCATGTTGATTCTGCTTTCTGAGAGTCGCTTTCGTGGGTCCGAAAATATGTGAATCAGAAAGGACGAATCGAGCCATCTGAAAGGTCCTCACGCGGGATCCCTGACTACGAACGCCATCTACGTGTTTTTCATCCTGCGGCAAGATGTCCAAATTGATTAAATGACAGCACAGTCACATGCATACCCATCTGTCCACACACATATGATAATATCTCCATCTTTGCTCAAGATGGACTATTACCACTACTACTACTACCACTACTACTACTACTACTACTACTACTACTAATGCTACAATTACTCATAATGCTACTACTACGACTACTATTACTACTACTACGACTGCTACAGCTTTTGCTACTACTGCTTCTTCTACAAATACACTTTTAAAAACACATAACTTTAAAAAAATGATGCTTGGATCTACTCGTATTGAATTGATGTAGCTCTTGGTTGTAATGTAATGCAAGTCTCATCAGTAAGCTCACCAATATGGAGATCAGAGTGTCGATTTCGATCCGCTCGTCAGACTGATTTTACGCAGTCTATTTAGAAGCATGCGATGTGGACGACACATGAAGTCAGTATGCTCCAATTCAGGGCAGTTGTCTTTCTACTTGTACATGTGAGGGTCGTGGGAAGTTGTCGATCTTGAGCCAAATGTTTCTAGTTGGGACCTCGTGCTCTTGAAGGATTACGCTTACATATGCCATCTTACGTAATAAGGCGGCAGTCAGTGTCCTTCCGGTCGCATCCTGATGAGATGACCGAATCAAAGAATTGAATGTGTTGAAATGAATTGAATAACAAGGATCGTTCTACAATATCTATAATATCATCATATCTTATTAGGTGCTTTCTGGTCTTTATGCATTTCAATTCACACGTGATTATTGTCCTCCATTGGATTCTGAATAAATTCCAGATCTGACAATGGAACCGCATCATTGGTATCAGTGTAGTGTTCATAAATTGTGTTTTTGTTGTTCATCTGATGTTCGGGTGTTTGAAAAGTGACGATAATGTATATATGGCAGTGAAGACTTTCTGACATCAGAGTTATATTTCTTTTTGAAACCATATATTGTCTGGAGAAATATGGCCCAGATATTTGATCTCCTGAGCCACCGAAGTTTGAAATCGTTTGCGCTTAAAATCTGGTCAGGCAAAACATACTATTGGACATATTAGTCAGTCTAAATATACTGGCCAATACTATCGCCTCGACATCCTCGCAGTTCTCAATGGAAACTGGACGTTTTAATGGGAGATCAACGTGATTCCCGTAGTAGTGAGCGCCACGAAGATGAAATCAAGTATAGTGCAACCACCTGGACAATCCCGGTCCACCATCATCGTCACACTCGGGATGTGCGTAAAGATATTGCAACGTTTCAGGGTGCATTCAAAAGTAGACGTGCTCATTGTGTGCATTCAACGACCTACGGTAGGCAAGACACTCTCTCTTCTCACCTCACTCTGTTTCATTTGACTATCCCACAGTCACACCCTTGCAAAACTTTCACACGCGCCCTCGTGGTAAAGCCCTTCCATTGCACTTTGGTTGGGCTAGCTTCTGAGGGCGCACAAACCTAGCATAGGTACATACAGATGCACACATGCATCCAAGCACTGGTTTATGCGTCTTGATATCGCCCAATTGACTACGGTCTGGGGTGGAAAATGGCGCGCCTCCGCCAGTAGAAACTAGTGAGGCAAACATCTAAGCAAAAAACCAAAAAAAAAAAAAATGTGCATTCAACAACAACACACATTGAATAGTTATGGATCTAGTGCTCTGCCCATCCTAAAAGATATTGCCTGTTATGCTCTTATTGTCATTGCATGTCGTGTATATGATGCTGCACGACATCTCCATCGCTGCATTTACCACTGTTGTCATCGGTAAAAAAGTAGTTTATGTATTGATGTTCACTGGCCTTTCAAAATGAATGGTGTTTGTTATTGTATACATGTGGATGATGAATATCAGCATTTAGAACACACACGTACACCTACGGTTATTTCAAAACATGTGATTTCGTCAATTGCTCGTATCACATTTTCATGCATACTGTACCCGCATAACAAATATCCAGAAATCTACCTTTATATTCAGTAGTTATCTAGAATCGCTCAATGTGTGTCCTAATTTAAACGCTCAAAAACATTGTCTTGAAAAATTAATGTAATTGTACAATGTGTGTTGTATTACATCGTTATACCGTAGTTGTGCCTGGATGAATACAGAATCATTGCAGCCCATATTCGAAAAGAATCGAAATTTAGCATTGCTTAGCTTTTAAATATATATATATATATATATATATATATGTGTGTGTGTGTAATCAAAGGATATATTAATATTGATGTGTTATAGACTGTGTTATTTGTGATTTATTTGTGTCTCTGTACAAAGTAGAAACCATCACTCTGACCTTTAAAATTATGTAAAATTAAATGGACGAATCACAGTTTTAGTTGAAATAAAAGATAGTACGTTGAGTATTGAACATGCATATTTTAAACATCACATTGCTGTTCTTACTTAAATGCATGTGATTTGTTTCGAATACAGGCCGTCCAATAATACGTTTTCTATTTTAACTTCACAGATCTTGTTTAGTCACTTATTATTTGTTCAATTATTTTGCGTGTAATAATTATTGTTCATGTTACAAATTCTCTAAACAAACGCAGAAGTTCTAAAATATATTTATAAATACAGATATGTCTCAGACATGTAGCTGTCACAATTATTTGCTTTAGAATTGTTAACTTTGAGCTCGTAACATAACTCAGAAACAAATAGTTTCCTGAATGTTTCTCTGTATTTACTGCTCATGTGAAAATAAACAAAAATATTGGCAGACGAGTTTATAGACTCCAATACAAATCCAAGTCCACCTAATAGTATGGTGATGTTAAAGTATTTACCATCCAGAAAAAGGGCTGGTTCAAAAGTCACAGCCAACATCATTGCACACATAGGGACAAAACAAGCAATGAACAAGCTGGAAATCAGTACAACCATTGTTGCCACTTTTTTGTTGCGACTAGAAACTCTGTTAACTTGGACATTAGATAATGTAGCTTATCTAAACTTTGTTGCACGATCTAGTTTGAACACAAGCACTCTAGTGCAAACCACAATGATGGCGAAAGCTGCCAGTGGAATAGCAAAGTTGTTAACTGCGAAAGAAATGTTTTCTACCTGTTCACGACCTTCCTTAAACACAAGACCATACATTGTCTTGTTTTTCATTGGTAAAAATATCATTTCAAGTCTATTGACGACGTAAACAGGAGCCACACTAAACATGAGAAGGATGAAGGTACCAGTGATGACTGCTGTCATCCGTTCAGGTGTAGCAATACTTTTTATCTGGAAAGAAAAAAACCGTGAATTATGTCAACATTAGAAATATAATTTAGGTAATTATATTTTAACACAAAATTGTGGTAATTGTTCGCATTAATGTTAAATATTCGACTTGATGACAATTCAATCGTACATTCAACAGTCAATCCATACCAGTCAGCTCATATTGGAGCACAGGTCCTTAACACTTGCATATCATGTTATTTATTATATTATATCCACCGATTCCAAAGATGTCTATGTCTTCCCTGTTTTCTTCATGTGTGTCTAAGGCTCGTTTTTCCACGTGTGTTTTGGTTCACCTATACTTATCATGCTTTGTAATGCTGTTAACGTGTTCATTACTGTCATGTTACACTGATATGTCTTCCTATTTCTAACATTTTCACATCTGTGGTCCTTTTATGATATTTCAATCTTTTTATTTAGCGCAGAAACACATTTTTGAATATATGTAGCTTTTTCGTTGTTACTGTTATCTTTGTTTTTCATATATAATTAAAGCTGATATTAAAGTGGTCGCATTTGTAACTTATTCTCGGAGTGAACTATGCAAGTCTCATTACTATGGAACTCCAGATACCTTAATTCCTTAGTTATATGCCATCCGTTCCTCGATAAAGCAGTTAATCGTTTGCGTGTTCAATACCTCATTTATGCCGTGTAGTTTTGTCACAAAGTAACCTGTGGACGAATGCATTGTTCATGCCTCCTACAGTCGCCCCTGCGCGATCATGCTAGCACAGTAGGGGTCTGGGATGTTGGTTCTGGGGATCCCATTGCCTATCTCTTTCCGGATCAATGAGCCAGGCTTGAGCAGGGTGGTTAGTTTCACTACTTGTGTCTGGCTACTTCTTCCTCTGCCTCATTATCCTTTGTTTTTATTTGAACTGGCTTCCCATTCGGTAGTGCACTAGTGATGAAATCTTTAAAATCCATAATTGGATCTAAAGACGATTGTTCTGACTAAATTAACGACACTTATATCGTTTGTTCAGAAATACGTGGCTTTGGAATTTCTAAATTATCTTAATAATTCATGTATCGCTCAACGTGCATATTTTACCTGTGCCTCTATTTTCATTATGACAATAGAATAAAATATAAAGTAGACTACACGGATTTATCAAAACGGAGGTTTTCTTTGTTGTTTACATGTGGCCTACCGTTGTCTGTGAAACACACAATACACGTTACAGCACTTCTTCTATAGGATTTACGTATGGCAATCTTAAACTTATATGACCATACCCCTAACGTACTTTGTTAATGTTAAAAGTCTTTGTTTCTTTGTAATCTTTACAAGTGACACATTTGAAGTTCAATGTGCATTTTCGAAAAATGAATGTGCTCTTTTGTTAGGTAAAGTCTGATCTCGCCATAAGTACTTGCGGAACTTTCTTTCCAGTGCCACTGAACCATGGTATAAAGCATTGTTCTTTGCCACTGTAAAGTTATTCCAATCCATTCTCTAGATTAGTGAACATTTATCTATGAATGATAGTCTCAAGTGTGGATGGACTTGAAACACCATTCTTCAACAGTCCATTATGTATGCTAGCTGTAAGGACTATCATCAGCTGATGCCCTTTACTACTTGACACAGTTTTTGGAATAGTTACATCTAGAGAATGTTATTGTCTTTACTTTGGTGTGCAGCCATACACCATTTATGTACACAAAATCGACATTTCATTTAAGAAAAGTCTTTATTGTACGCGTATGTGTACTTTTGGAGGTCATTAGCTGAGGTTTATTTCACAAATAATATTTCTACATTTTGTATGATTGAGGGATGTGACGCCAGCAACCCGTATAGTTCCAATAATGTAATATTATGTAATATTGTTATTTCTCAATGAAATTGTATATTTTCTTGGGGAAATTCTTCTATAGAATCCAACATTATAAACAATTCTCATTTAATAACTTCTTTCTCATGTCTATCAAATGTATTTTTTTTCTCCCTCAGTTTCAAGTAATATTTACAGAAAGAATAGCATTTACTAGTGTCCATCGTAAGACTTACAGCTAATAACAAAGACCAATATTTATATCTTCTCTTTGCGTTTGAAATACGTTTATTCTTACACGATAAATATTTCTACAATTCTATTTATATTTGTATTTAGTTCAGCAAATTAAACTTTCAATGTTTTTCAAATAATAACGACACACTATGTATATATATATATATATATATATATATATATATATATATATATATATATATATATATATATATATATATATATATATTTGACTTCTTTACAAATTGAAAATAATTATGTAAAGTAAAGTAAAGTAATTTAAAGTAGGGGTGTGAGGTGTTAGCGATCTCACATTTCAAAGGCTCGGCTATATGAGGGCGGTAGCCATCTCCTCTCCCTCGCCGCTTTTACTTCCCAGACTGAACAGGTACCCATTTAAGGCTGGGTCGACCCGGGAGCCATTGCAGTCTCAAAAAAACATTACCGCCATGTCGTAGCCTCCCATCACAGCGGTGCTGAGATTTAGGGCGGGATTCTGGCTTAGAGGAGTTCGGCCGTAGTCCCTCAGATGGTAGCTTATCAGCCAAGCACGTGGACCAAATGTCAGCGACCAGTGATTCCTCTCGAAATAGTGCATTTGACCAGGGGACAAGCCTGGTCATTGCACGGAGATGTTGTTCGCCTGGTGTGCGAACATATCATATCTCATGGTCAAGGGTTGAGTCTCAGCAGTTCGCAGTGAGGTAGCTGATCTACTGCTTAGGGCACCCCGACCGAGAACTAAGTCTTCTACAAATGGTTTCATACCTCATCGCCGTATGGAGTGAATATCGAGCAGCTTCCCGCCCGCTTTGATCGGCGGACGGCAGAGACCTCATTCTGCTGCTCGACCGGGCTGGGCTGGAGCGGGAGCCCCAGGTCCCCACCATGTCGAAGCCTCCCTTTGCAATCGTGCTGAGCTTTTGGGCGGGATTTTGGCTTAGAGGCGTTCGGCCATAATCCCTCACCTTGTAGCCTCGAGCCGTTGGCTTATCAGCCTAGTACGTGAACCAAATGTCTCCGGCTCCTCTCGAGTTGAGCAGGATTACCGTAGCAACGCCCTGTCATTAGTAGGGTAAAACTGACCTGTCTTCCGAGGGTCTATTTCCAGCACCCGTTCAACATTAGACCGGACGTATCAATAGAGGCAAATAGTAATTTAACTGCACATTTCTCGACGTATGCAAATGATTTACATCTTTATTAGGAATTCTATTTTCCAAACTTGATCACATGCTTGCTGGAGATCAAGGAAGGCAGAAATCGACTTTTCTTTTGTTGGAAATTGTCCTTCGCATGTTGGTGGGAAATAAGAATTGATTCTTTGTTCGTGATACATTTTGTAAATGTGTTTGAAACCTGATAACTTGAAGATATTGTTTTGTGCCATTCTATGCTATTTCTCTGTTTCCCTAAATTGTCGAAAACAATGAACATCGACGACTAACTAATTAAGCGCAGAATTATTAAAAGAAAATATAAATTGTAGACGCTCTTTCTACACAATTTTTAAATTTCCAAAATGCAAATTTAACACGGTGACAGACAAGGTATGAGACATCCCATCAATCAATCAAATATTTCAGCTCCTGCGGAGTATAGGTCTGCAGCAGACCCACGCAAAGTCTTTATGTCCTGCACTATCCTTTTCAAATCTGGTCGCGTATTCCCTGCTGCCTTTATGTCTTGTCTGTGGTTGTTAAGACATGCAACTACGTCTCTGATCTTGGGGATTCCAGAATAGTGACTTGTAGAATGTTATCAGCTGTCATCCGTAACGTTTGTCCTACCCAATATCAGTGCCTTCTCCTAATGTACATCCCATTGACATCTGAGGTTATTTGCCACAGTTTCATATATCATACTTTTTTATTCCCTCTATTCAGATCAGTTATCCATTTAAGACCACTTGAACATTTTTTGGACGGCCTTTACAGTTCACTTGAAGATTTATTTTTTATAGCGGACTTATTTTCCTTTGGTCTCGGCACATTTTCTGAAGCAATGAAAACCTCTATGAACTTGTGTGTTCCTAATTTGGTAGTTATATATGTACCTATTACTGTGTTCATATTGATAAAAGAAAATTAATATTAAAAACACTTGTTAATATATAAATATAGATGGAACTTGATGTACTATTAAACCCCACTACAAACAAAATGATGATCACGCCAACCAAGTTAATAAATAGAAGAAAGAAACAACATAAAGAGCACACATAATAGAGATGTTACATAGAATCTCAAATAATGGGGCAACGAAAAGTTGACAATCGATATTTAACAGATGTAAAAATCAACTTGTCGGTGAGTAAATGGAAGCATCATGACAGACGCCCATTATTGATCAGATCAATAATGATGCTGACGAAGACAACTGCACGCACATTAAACAGTTACTACCATAAGAATCGCCAAGTAATACATTGAATAATGGACAGCTCTGTGCGTCAACCTATGTACATCTGTCTAATCCAACATTTGAATGGAAGAATATTAAACTCTCTTCTTCTGGACTTTCTTTTCTTTTTTTCACTCCAGCAGAAGTAATTGGCTTCAACTACAGATAACTTTTTAGAGGCGAACAGGTTAAATCAATATGTATGTTTTTGTAGAGATTTTTTTTTTGTCTTATATTTTTCGCCTTATATTTCTATTCCCCAAGACGTTGTGCGTTGCACTGTAGTTTTGTTGCGCCTGTCGGCACAGTGCATCCGACTTCAGCGTGCATTTTATGTAAGGGTCTGCTTCCTCTTGCATTTTCTAAAGGTTTGCTTCCTCCGGGTAACGGCCGGTGCTGTGATGGGGATCGAACCCAGCACCTTCTGGTTGTGAGCCCGGACTCTTGACCACAAGCCCACGCCGTCCCTTTCATTACTATTAAAATGTGTATTATGTTCAACAAATAAACATTCATTGTTTTGCAATAGTTAAAATAATTGTTAGTGGTTTAATTCAATTATGAGTTAAGGAGAGATAGTGGTAAGAAAGAAAGTTAGTAATAAATTGGTGTTAGAATAACGTTCACGCTGTCATATATAGATTAAATAGACTTCGGATAGCTATTTCGTTAGAACCTGTTATATATAATTAAATGATACCGTGACCTAGGATATCAATATAGAATATGGAGACCCTACCATAATGTTAGTCAGGATCAGGCAAAATATATTGATCAGACATGTTAGGGTCAGGCAAAATATATTGATCGAACATGTTAGTCAGGGTCAGGCAAAATATATTGATAAGATATGTTAGTCAGGATCAAACAAAATACACTGACCAAGACCCAAAAGTTGACCTCCTCTTAGTCCTCCCTGGAAACAGACTGTCCTTGGTAAAGTTAGGAATCGACGTGATCCATGTAGTAGTAAGCGTAACGCAAATGAAGCAAAGCATAACACAACAACTCGGAGGACAGCGAAGCACCTTCATCAGCACGCTTGGGATGTGAGGAAAGCTACTTCAGCATGCCTCATAACGTTTGTTCAGGTCATACAAAAAAGTAAAACTTACTCCATGTGGGCATTCATAACAACAACAACAACAAAAACAACCATCCTCTTCAAACCATTGTTAGAACCACTTCAGGAAGGTCTCCTTGGTGAATGGAGTACAGCTGGGTCGTCACATTACACATAGTCTTCTGGTGACTCGAACTGCGTCACTGTCCGCGGATATGTTAGCTTGGGGAACAGTCATTAATTGCAAGAAGCCATGTCGGGAGAATAGGGAGCCTGACGAACCAAAGGAATGTGTTTAGCCTAAAATGTCTGACTCAGATAAGATCAAATAAGCAGGTGTCATGATTCAGCTACCAAGTTCTCGTCGTCCACAGATCCGGTCGTTTGCGTCCAACAGGTTGACGAAGGCGACGAATAACCCCCAGGTAGTTCTTTTCTGGTAATGCTTTGACCTTGTAATGCGTGAGTTAAAGAAAACGGTCAACATGACTTTGACATTGCTTCGCACCTGCCTCGCTTTTTTCGGCCTCGGGGATGGTGAATGTCTTAACAGTGATGAACGATACTTAGTTTCCGGGTCATACCCATATACCCACGACTCATTACAAATGATCACAATGTTCAGAAAGTTATGGTAGCCGTTTGCACAGCTTAGCATTTTCCTGTGAGACTTCTAAACGGAGTTGCTTCTGTTCCATTGTTAGCAGCTTCAGCACGAATTTCGCGGACACTCTCCACATAGTCAAATCCTTGCTCAAAATGGAATGTACCGAACCAAAGCTTTACCTCACCTCGCTTCATCTGCAAGTTCTTGGATGGTGGAACGACGGTTATGTAAATCAAAGGTCTTTTTTTCCCTTTTTTTTTTTTTGCGTTCGCCTTATTTCTCCATTCCTTAAGGTGGTGTGCGTTGCACTGTGGTTTTTATTTTGCGACTGTTGGCCCAATGCATCCGACGTCAGCATGCACTTTATGTAAGGGTATGCTTCCTTCTGCATTTTCTAAGGGTTTGCTTCCCCGTGTTAACGGCCGGTGCTGTGATGAGGATCGAACCCAGCTCCTTTGGGTTGTGAGCCGTGTCACTTAACCACTAGGCCACGCCGTCACACAATCAAAGGTCTTTACTTGGTCAATGACTTCATCATTTCGGATTGTTGAGGTTCTACCGGAACGTTATCCGCTCTCTAGCGATGTGGGGTCATCTTTGAAAGGAATGTATCACTCCTTAATTTAGGTCCAAGACGCTGAGCATCGCATGAGCTGCAGCGGTCAGCGACCCATAGCTGACTGCTAGCGTCAGGGCCAGCGAAACAGAGCTGTCAAGACCCTTCTACACCTCCATGCGGTGATCCGGAATAACAGGCTGCAACAGAGCAGACTGGCTAAGGAGAATGAATTGAACAGGGAATGCTAAGCCGGTACTCAAAAAATGCTTGCTGAAGTCGGCTGTTCAATTATTTCGTCATTTCATGGAAACCCAACGGCTGCTCACTACACTCAATATGGAAAGGCTGACTGGCATCAACTAACGCAATTTGTGGGTAGAAAAATATATGCATGCGCATGACGGTCAGCTAAACCTAACTCACTGCCGAAGGACAAGAACAAAAAAAAAATGAAGTTCAGGTACTTTGTGAACACAAATCGTATATATATCTTCGGGATCTTGATGACCCGTTCCTTAAGTTAGCTGTGGGTCCCAACATCGTCTCCAGCGGACCATGTTGTGCACCACTAAAACCCAATATATGGTAAAACCTCCTCTAGAGGCGCCTCGGATATTATTGTGTACAGCAAGGGAGTCTAATCAACGCATTGCAGGACTATCCCGATGTCTCTTTTTATCTCGGGATAACAAGATTGCTGTCGCCGTGATACCGTCAACCATCGTTTCGCTGCAACATATGACTTTCTATGTCTTGCCTTGTCTGCATATATTATCTCATCATTCACCAAGAACAATCGTTGTATGTCAGAATTATTGAGATTTTTCATGTTTGTTCTGAAGAGTAATTCCGACCAATCGTCTCTCAACAGAGGTCTGGGTCATCGTGACTTTGTTTTGTATATACTTTAAAAGACTGTAATCGCATTGACCAGTGGGGGGGTGGGGGCGGATGAGGGTGAGGGGCAGTCTGGTTTAACTGCTGCCCGGAAACCTGGAACTGCTTAGCTCCTGAAATCATGGTACTGTACCTTCCCCAGGCCTAGTAATACACACGGAGGAAACCCACGCCGCCTCAACTCCCCCCCCCCTACATAATTACTGTATAAAAGTAACAATTTTTGAAAAAAATTACCAAATAGAGCGCTTGATATCATGCACTCTATGAATCGTCCGAACTGACTCGCAGATATAAACCCTCAATACACAAACCCGACACAGATTTTACGTAATCACCTATAATTTTAAGTGCGGATTTAAACTACCCGGACAACACCGATTGACACCAACTAAAAGACACATAAATATCTAAATTACGACTTTACTAATACTATCGCTCAAGCCAAATTTCATCTCAAACGACTTGCCATTGGGTCGTTGTTTCGGATGTCCACAATGCGTAGATTTACTCTTTTATGCCCTAAAAAAACGTAATGTGGCCGGTTGCAGCAGCTTTCCACAAATTCCGAGCGTGCTGATGAAAGTGAACCGGTGTCCTCTAGACGGTTTCTCTACGCTTGGATTCATCTGCGTGGCGCTAACTTCTACGTGGATTTCGTCGCTCTCACCCCGTTAGCCAGGCTATCATAAAAACCTCCCGTTTTCAGGCAGAGCTACTAGGAAGACAAAGTGAGGGTCTTGGCAAGTATATTTTGCCTTACACTGACTAACATATCTCATCAATATGTTGTGCCTAACCAAACGTTAGTCTTCCTCCCCGCTGAGTTGTGATATAAAAGTGGTTACTCAGACAGAGGTACTACATCAGCTAAATAAAGACATCTACCATAAGGAACAGAAGAACGCTACGGATCACATGGACTGCAAGAAAGACTAATGAAACAGTACTCGAAGAGGCACAATCACAAAGGCAACTCATTGCGAAAATCAGAAAAAGGACAGTCAACCGTTTTCGTGCATGTTATGAGAAGAGGCGGCTTGGATAAATGGTGACCAATAGTGAGGAGACCTTGCAGAGACTGGGAGACAGACTCGCCTACAAGTACAATCAGTTTCGGTTCACCATAAGCCTGGCAAAGACAAATGTCTGCGCACAAGGCATAAAGATTGATGGAGTCACTCTGGAGATCATCAAAAGTTTCACTTATGTCTGGTCTTCCATCAGTAACACTCTCTTGCTCGACAAGGAGATAGACAGTAGGCTTGGCAGGGCAAGTACCGTCCTAGCCCGCCTGATAAAGAGAGTTTTGGAGAACACTGTGCTGTCTCACTACACCAAGGTCTGGGTCTATAAGACTTGCGTTCTTGGCACTCGTATGTATAGAAGCGAGACTTGGAGCACCTACACTAAACAAGAACGGCGGCTCAATACCTTTCACACGACGTGTCTACGGCGTATATTGGAGATTTGGCGGTCAGAGAGAGTGTCACAAAATACGGTCTTACAGAGAGCAAACATTCGCATCATTTACTCGATGTTGAGCCAGCGACGTCTACGGTGTTTGGGAAATGTTTATCGCGTGGAAGATGAAAGGCTCCCAAAGGAGATCTTTTATGGACAGCTAGCCATTAGAGTTAAAAGAACCGGCCGCCCAATACTGTAATAAATGGACGTATTTAAGATGGACATAAAGTCATGCGATATCACATCCGAGAGCTGGGAACAAATGGTTCATTAACGAGCAGTCTGGAGACAATCAGTTGGAGGAGACATATTGGCTTCTGGGGCTCGTAGAGGTTTTCTGGCTGCAGAGAAATGAGAAAGATTGAAGAGATCAAAGAACAGCCAGGTAAGCCTGCCTCCTCAGTATGGTTGTACGATATGTGGCAGGGATTGTCACTCGGGGATCGGCCTTAACAGTCATAGCAGACAGTTTTGAAATACAGGAGACAGAACTGGACAAAACGTACAGGATGCCACGCGCATATTCTATAGAGACTGAGACGTCTATAACTATATCACCTTTATTTTTGTATAATGTGACAATTTTTAAAACTCCCATATCTTGGGGTATGATGGCCTCTTTCTACCTCTGGCAAAGATATACGTGTAGCGGTTTCAAGAGTGCGTTTTTACAATGCTTGATCTAATCAGGTTGGTTCCCGTCGCTGCCCGCTGCTTTTCCTAGCGCCAAGTTGACAATGGCTGTATTGAGATCTTCTGAAGATTGTTCTGTGTCCTGCTCCTCCATTCTAGTATAGCTTTGAACAGCATTAGGAGTGACCGTGTGACTGTACTATCGCATGAGTAGAGCTCAGAGTAATTCTCTACCCAACGATTCACTTGCCTTACGTTGTCACAGATTCTCTGGCCACTAATTGATGTGAGCGTCGTTGTCGTCCTGTGAACGGGATTAATAGATTGTTTAATCCCATCACATTGCTCTGATAGTGCCTGTTTCTACCACAGTCTGGATATTTTCATTGAGGTGGAAGCAGCACTCATTTGCACAGAGGCGAGCTGTTTGCTGAACTTAGCTCCTGACGGATGTTAGAGATTGCATAGTAACTGCATTTGGAAGACACTTGTAGTAAGAAGACCAGTGCGCTTTGCTTCGAATATGGGTGCCATATCATTTTTTTTAGCTTCGAAATAATCATTGGATGTTGCAGTACTTCTTCAGAAACTAGCAAGTGCAGTGCTGTGGATGTTGGATCGAAGTTGTGTCCAAGTGTATGTAACCATAGCACCACTTTGTGTAATACTATAGTTTCCTCGAAGGCGTCATTTAAGCGAATGATCAGTTTAGAATTTGACATTTTCCTCGTGTCGATGCGTGGTTTACTTTCGTTTCTGGTGTGATACAACTTTCTTAGTTGTAATTTTATTGTACATCGAGGCAGAGCATGGTCTGTGTCACAGTCTGCGCTATGATAGGAGCCCGTGAGGAGAACAGATTTGAGAAGAGACCTTCTACAAGAATCAGATCAAGCTGATGCCAGTGCTTGGATCGTGTGTGTATCCATGAGACTTTATGTTGGGTGCTTGGTCTGAAAATAGGAGTTGGTCACATAGAGTCCATGGTAGCAAAGAAAACTCTAAAAGCCGTTGCTCATTTTCATTAACCTTGCCGACTCTAAAGTTGCCAAGACATAAAGGCCACGAATCGTGATCTGCACCTTCTCTAGAATTGCAGTCGCCGAGTAGAACATGTTGTTCCTGACTTGGTACGTTTCTTTTGACTGCTGATATATTCTTATAAAAAGTATCTTTAGCTTCAGCTGTAGAGCACAAGGTAGGAGCATATGCACTGACAAGGGTGACGGGACCGACAGTAGTATGAAGAGGGGGTGTGATCAGGCGCTGTCAACCATTTTCGTCTGGCTCAACAATGCGTGATATGGACTTTTTCACTGCAAAGCCAACTTTATAATCTCTTTTTTCATTGGGGTCTTCCCCTTGCTAGTAGAATGTGTAGTCCTTCTCATTTATTGATCACTCGCTAAGGGAGTTTCTTGAAGCGCTACAATGTCAACATTGAGTCTGTTTAGTTCTTCTGTGATATTGCATTTTTTCCTGACATCATTAATTTTCTGGATGTGTATATATGTATATGAGAAGATATATGATTTAGAAGATTAGCTGCCTCCCTTTTGTCTCTGTATTTTGTTCCTATGCTATCAATGAGAAGGCTTACTTTGTCTTTCGTTCTTTGTTTATTTCTAACATAGCAAACGAAGCTTTTACTGTCAGTAACGCAATATGATATCTCTAAATTAGACTTTTCTTTAAGCTACTTACACAAGAAATAAATTACTTAGCACCAAATAAAAATGCACATTTCATTATGAAAATCGCTTAACCTCAATCGTTGGAATAAATTTTTTTTTAAAATAAAAACAGTGGTAGTAATAGTAGTAGTACGAAAACAGTATCCGATTTTATGAACGAAAAAGTGTATTAGTTATATAATTTTTGTATCGCATATGATTTTATGTTACATACATAATTTTAGCAATAATACCCCAGACACTGTTAATTAAACGTATATTTCAATGTATATTTAACTATTGTTTTTTGTAATTGCGGTCCTTTACAATTTGCACTAAACAGTGTTTGTCAAAAACGTAATACATGTCATGTATAAGCCTATGTTGGTACACTTCGGTTTTGTCTCAGATGTGTAATAGCTAGTCAAAACACATCTAGTCATTTTGTTATCACGAAATTCATAGTCATCAGTGCCTCAATTAATGTACAATATCCTCAACAAGATTCAGTCGAAAGACTTTTAAGTATACAGCAAACATTCAACGTGTTATTGTCACATTCTACATAATTCTGATTGTTATATGTAACGAACTTGAAATGTCAAAACGTTTACCTCCGTTATCGTAATTGTGGCAGAACAATATAATTGATTGCCTGTTTTCGACAAGTTGGTATTACAGGTGCAGAAAGAAAGTCACTAATATTTTGTTTATAAATAACATAGATAATTCCTCTGTATATGTTAAACCCATTACTTCTGTTAACATTATTTTTCAATGTGAAGAACGCTGGCCAGTTTTCATATGAAATAGGCCCCGATCTATTAAAGACACATTTAACTAAAGACTAAAGAAATTCATTACGTAGCAAAATATATAAAACATTTTGCTGATATACAATGACGACATCGAGAGACAGCGTTGGTATAAGTGATCAAGCAATAGAGATATTTTCATGGCTTGTCTATGGCGTCGTTTGTCAGATTCTCAACCTATTTGGCATTGTCACAAACATTATCAACATCATCTGCTTTGCGAAACAAGGTTTTAAGGATTCAGTAAACATTAGTTTATTAGGTAATTAACATGTATGCTCACGTACAATGTACTTGTATGTTATTTCTCAGCTCTTTTAAGTTTTTCAATAAACATATGTTTACAAAGAATAACTGCTGTTGGTCATTTTGCAGTTCAGGACAACGAAAGAGTTGATATCCTGGCTTCACAATGACCAATTACTGGTACACTAGATATGCATATGAGTGACTATTTGAAATCTATCAATGACCACCTGTTGGATAACAATAGATCAATCCGCAGTTCAAAGACTGCCGATCTTTGATATCGAACTAGGTTCCAGTGGACTGGGGCTCGTGGAAGAACTGGTTAGATGTCACTGAAGGAACCATCGGTATCAGGACCCTTTGCCATTTACTGGGGAAGACTGAGCACCTATGTGTATGCTCGCAGTGCAAGGAAATCGACTCCTAGGAACAGAACATATTGTGTTTTTTCTTCGCTTAGAAATTCTTTAGAATCAACAGAACGAAATAGACCACCCTGCATTGTGAGTAATTGTTTTTCTCTTCTCTGTTAGTATCTCCTGTTCTAGTCCTTGGAAATATATAGGTCCTTTTGTAAATACATGCAATCGAGTATGGAGACAAACGTGTGCCTGTTATGTCTTTTCGTCATAGAGGTGTGCCTCCTTTTTGCCTTTATGCAGGTCACTAATAAGTAGGGATTACGTTCTCCTAGAATATGCGTTGTTCTTTCCATTGTAACTATCAAAAGCTTTCTTTTTGCGTAAACACTGGACCTCTGAGTTTATCGATCGTCTTCGGGAGGATTAGGTGTCAGATTCCATATGCTTTGAAACCAGTAAACGATTAAAACTTGGGGGATTCGAACAAACACTGTTTCGAACTTAAGTGAGAGGTCTTGGAGACATGCAGGAGGTTTGGAACCACATAAGATAAGTATATACGACGCCTGATCTCCAGGTAAAGTTCCACTTTGACTAGACTCTGTTGAGCGAGTGCATGAACGAAGCCGTTAGGTCCATCTTGCAGGTGATGTAGCGACTACTGCGTGCGTTACAGGAATGCCTCCTTCCCAGGAAAACGAAGTCATCAGTGCCTGCAACACGGTCATCGTTCACGGAGATACTCAATGCAGAGGCGCCCTTGCCAAGGGTATAGATTTTGTCTTCGCCAAGTAGATGTGCGAGAGAAATATAGCCGACCCACCAGTGTCTCCAGGGGACCTAAAACAGCCTGATAATATCGTTGTACGCAATAAGGACATCAACAGTGTAGACGATATCGGTTACATTTGATTCGCCGACAAAGACCCTCTAGGTTGTGTGCATAAGAATGTTATAAGATCCAGTCTATGGTGCAGCAATATAGCGCAGGGGCGACGAAGCAGCTTTGCCAAACACAGAATGTGAGATCCAGTTCGAGCCAAAATGTGATGCTTGTATGGCTGTAGAGTTCGCCATTAAGGATCAGCAGGGCGTCTGGGGTACTCAAGCATTTTAGAGCTTTCTACAGAGCGTGTCTATAAAAAAAAATCGAAGGCAGTCTAAAGGTTAAAGTATGCGACGTGTAGAGGGCTGTTAAATTCGTGGTTCAGTTCCGTGAGAATAGTTGGTTGAGAGAGAGGTGATACATCCTGACAGTTCCGGGCGACGATGTCTCGTTAACAATTGCTGCAGTCTGGAAAGAAGCACATGTGCCAAGATCTTGTCGGGGACGAATAGTAGTGTTATATACCCGGTATAAAAAGGCGGTGAGATAAAACACATAGTACGTGTGCTTGAAATGTCACGACTTTCTGAAGCCGACCGCAAACAAGCCATTTACATTGCAGAGACCGGAATGTACTAGCGGACCAGTACCAGGACGTCATCTAAGCAATCGTCCGCAAGCCAAACAGCAAAAGCAATAGTGGGAAGACACAAATGGATCGGTATATGCAATGTTGTCTGCGAGCATTCCTTTGGCAACCAAGTTGTCATATAATAACTTCTAACCCCTGTAATTAATTGTGGATTGATTAGTTTTTTCGTCTATTGCGTCTTAGATTTTGTAATAAATAACTTTAAATAATGAATTGTTTTGTGACAATTTTAATGATTTCTAATGTAGTTCTTATCAAACATAGTACCACATAAAAACGAGTACACTGCAAGTTAACATTTGTAAATAGGTGTTTAAATAGTAAAGCAAGGTCGTGAAATAAGAATTTGTGCTAAAATAAACAGCCGTTGTTACTACAGATCTGTTCAAATATATACATTTCAATAAATTAATGATTCCTAATAAACAATGTGGTTGCAATCAACGTGCTGAGGAACGTTCCTCAGTTATATTGTATTCTTGTTTCAAAAACATTGCTTCTAAACTTTTAAAAAATAGTTACAATTCACATGTCAAATTTCCATACACATACAAACATGACTCATTAGTTTCATATACCTTCTACTACCTTTGTAGAAGTGAAATGTTATGATTTTAACAACGTATTTTTTCAATGTCCTAGCACCACGTTACACATTATGCATCCAGTATTTAACGACATGGATTGCCTTATCATATGCCTCCAACATGTCGCATCTGTTGCATGTTTCCTGGATGTTGGTTCAGGTCATCAGGTGGTATGGGTGTTGTATTGCGCCACAGTCACATGTGTCCTCATCTGTGCATCCCCATATTTTCATATTCCTTTTGCACCGTTATATACCAGTTCGGAGTCTGTTCAGCGACTTCCTTGTCGTGTATGGCAGATGGTGACCGAGGGCAGGATCTTCCCGAAGTACCATCTCTGGGGTCTGCATTAGTTATTTCGATGAAACGAATTTCATGGTGTGTCTGTATGGACTGTGTTGATTTTAGGAAGCTTTGTCTGGGAAGTAAGTGGACACGGAAAGTAAGTAACAACGTATTAAATCCTATTGAATCGCAAGAGGGTAAATAATGTAATAATTCAAGGCAATCTGTTTATACTGTTTCAATACTTGAATGATACAAATAGAAAACAACACACCATCTACAGATGGTGTATAACATATACATATGATACAGTAATGAGCACTGCCAAAAAACATAATTTACTTTTCACGGGTGATTTGTTTCACACATGATCTTAAATTTTGAATTCGACGTAAATGGTCACATTGTAGACATAATGAAGTTTCAGTTTACATGCTGGAAGAAAATAATTTCTGTAAAATATACGCTGAAAGAAAACAGTTGCATACTCGCTATACCATTGGGACAAAATAAAGTACACTTATTTCTAATGTGGTATACAAAATAATAATGCAGAAGTTCTCACAAATGCAGATTTAATTTGTTATAAACTGACAAATTATTGCATTAGCATTGATTACAGCAACTATTAAGAATATTAATCTAAGAGATAAAATTAGATAGTACAATATGTATAGAAGATAAAAAACGCATATGAAACAATGCGGAACCATTAAAATAGAAAAGAAGGATGTTAATATAATTGGATGTCAGTTTTCGTGCAAGATTTCAACAATATGGTCATCAGGTGAGTCTGAATTCGGTGTAGAAATTCCTCTTCGTCGTTCGTTCTATAAGTCCCACTACCAAGCTCTAAAAAGGGCTTCGCAATTAACAGGATGTTGTCCACAGAACGGAATGCTTTATGTCATAGTTTACAGCTGACTGCGATATTTGCACCTTTCAGTCCAACACATGAGACTTCATCAAGCATTTTTGGGTACCAGGTTTAGCCTTAGCTCTTCGATCTTTTCTCTTAAGTCAGTCTGCTCTGTTGCAGTCTGTTTTTTTTAGAGCATGGCGTCAGTGTTAGGCGTAATATACTAAGCAAAACCAAACCTCTTGTCCACACAATGTGTCATGGAAATAGGTTGTTTTAATAGCAGTTTGGCTAATGAGATGTGGATGTAATAATGATATTGAAGCTGTGAGCTCTTGTTTTGAATATTCTCATCTGCCAAAGTGTAAGTTTGATACTATTGAAGATGAGCCACTCTACTGTAATCCTGCGGAAAATCACATTATCTGTGGAAGATAGTCATTTCTGACTAAGGTAAATGTGTGAATTTACACTTTGAGCAAGACAACTTTCAAGCCGCAACAGCCCTTGTGGGAAATAAAGTGTTTAGTATGGGTTGTGTTCTAATGCTATTAATTTTAAAGCCAACTGTCGTGCATGGTCCTTTGCTCTTACTCATGAGAATTATTACATTATTATATCATAGGCAAACCTTAGCTGAGTGAGCACTTATCACTTTGTGTCTATGTCTTTACTTTCCCAATTTAGTTCTTTAAAGAATTCCTAAAGTGCAACTGGGAAATGTTTTAGGAAGATTGTATCACATTGATGAACAATAACTCGTGTAAAAAGTTTGTACCTGGATGAAAGCAATAACATAAATGCGTATTCTGTTAAATTCCGGGGGTTTTGTGTGTGACTCAAATGTGTTGTTTATGTTTTCCATTGGTCAGGGATTCTACTTTCACCAAAGTAGTTATTCGTTAGTCTCACTAACTGTCATACAGTTTTTGCATTTCAGAAAATATAGTTCAATGCTCCCCTTCTACATTTTGTACATTGTCAGTGAAAGAGGCCAGTTAGCACTCATGTAGCTGTTTTTGGTTTATGTCGTCAGTGAAAGCGCTCAGGTAGACCTACTTTAGTTGTTCCCGTCTATGTCGTCAGAGCCCAGGTAGACCTACTTTAGTTGTTCCCGTCTATGTCGTCAGTGAAAGCGCTCAGGTAGAGCTCCTTTAGCTGTTCCCGTCTATGTCGTCAGAGCCCAGATAGACCTACTTTAGTTGTTCCCGTCTATGTCGTCAGTGAAAGTGCTCAGGTAGACCTACTTTAGTTGTTCCCGTCTATGTCGTCAGAGAAAACGCTCAGGTAGACCTACTTTAGCTGTTCCCCTCTATGTCGTTAGAGCCCAGGTAGACCTACTTTAGCTGTTCCCGTCTATGTGGTCAACGAAAGCGCTCAGGTAGAGCTCCTTTAGCTGTTCCCGTCTAAGTCGTCAGGGAAAGCGCTCAGGTAGCGTTCATTTTACCGTTTCGGTCGACTCTTGCATTAATATGCATTTTGCTGTACACAGCAATAGTTCACATATGATCTTCATATCGTCATAAACATACCCACTACTGGGCACATATCACTGAATGACAAGGATTGGCTTAAATCAGCGGCTCTCAACATGTTGTCCGTGGACTCCTAGGGACCGTGACATCGTCTGATGGGGGAGGGGGGTGGGGGGGTGGGTGGTCCATGATGGCTTGAATAAATGTTAGGAACATTTACTGTTAAACAAAATGAAAATGTAGAGTCAGAACTGAGAATACAAGTTTCAGCTAGTAACCACGATACAAGGCCTGTAGTGAAATACAGCGTCCGCCTAAAGAAAGTTAACATTTCGATTGAATTTATTACCGATTTTTACACTGGAATAGGACCGTCTTTTAAACCAGAGGGTTTAAATAAACATAAGAGCGAAGGGATTGTCAAGCATCAGCTAAACTGATTAACAGGTATATACAAAGGATAAATATAATTTAATTGGAAGTGCATATGAGTGATATTCGCCTCGCCCTCACACTGTTAGAGCTATAAACAGTTATTTACATGTTATATTTTTCTTAGAAACTGATAATACTTTCCTAGATTGCGTAACTATGGATGAATAATGAAAATAAGTTAGTAATGTTAGTTGCAGATGTGAAGGATTAATTCAATGTGGATGGTCAAAGAAAATTATATTTCCATTTAATTATGTTTTCGTGTATAATAATAACGCATTCAGATTGACATTTTTAATTGCAAACATAATTTGCTATTGTTACTACACAGATAATTTATGTCCGCGGTAAAACAATATACTTAAAGGGGGTCCGCAGTAACGAAAAGGTTAAGAACCGCTGGCTTAGACTACGTTGATTCTAAGTTTGAGTGGTGGGTTCCTGAAACTGACAATTTAAACTGACTGAACATTCGGTGTTTGGTGAATGACTATAATGATGTTTTTGATTGTTTTGTTCTATATGTAGAGCTGATGTTTCCTGTCATCCCAAACTATGTGGGAAATATGGGGCGCAAGTTGTCTCCAAAAAATTGAAGAGCTTTCATTTACAGCACAACCAAAATACACTAGACGCTAAATTTAGAAAGGAAATGATCATATTTATAATAACTTAAAGATGAGTCAATTACTATTTAATCCACAATCTGCTGTAAACCAGATTTGGGTGTGAAACAATCGCTACAGTTTGATATTCTAAAGAAAAAGAACGAGACGAATGGTTGTACTGTTAATATGATGTTGTGGGAATTGTTATTGTTTTTGTTGTTTTAAAAAATTCCGGAAATGTAACGATGTTCTTGTGTAGTACTTTGCAGCGGTCTACTGTCATCTCTAAGGGCGTATCAAAGAAAAGAAAACACCTGTCTTCCTCGATGTAGTGCAGGTTTCTCAATAGAGCTCAACACATCGGTGGTTGAAATGACGACCAACACCGCGTTGATCAGGTTGTTGTAACAGTCGTCGTTCAGAAATACAACATGAATGGAAAGTGAGTTCTTAGTCAATATGTTGCACCTGAACTTGACGTTCACAGTCCCATCCTTTGTAAACGCTAATCCGACGTTGTTTTATGCATTTCTTAAAAAATTATTCATCACATCAACACGAACACTTACATTCTACTTCACTCATATTTTGTTGTCTTCCTCACCAGGTTTATCAGTTTCTGATCTTGGCAGTCTTACAACAATGATTTGGTCATGCATTTGCTTAACTCCTGCAATCCTAGAAGCTGATTTACCGTTTGATCCCATAGAAGTCACTTATTTGGCAACAGCAACGCCTCGCATGTCTTTTACCCGAGTCAGTAGTTGCATCACGGCCATGATTTCTGTGGAAAGATGTTTATGTATAACTGCTCCTTTGAAGGTTGTGCTGTAAAATAACTGTTTACTTTATATAAGCGTTCTTATAATGTTTATTATTTCCCACTTATTCTAAATGCTGTACAACTCAATACAGTTTTGAATACAATTTATTTTACTTTCAATTACATTAATCTGAGCATAGAATATGTCGTTGTTGAAGAACGCTAATTTGTTTATATTCCGTAAGCTTTTTTATTTTTATTTTTATTTTATTTTGTTGCGTTCGCCTTATTTATCTATTCACCAAGGCGTGTGTGCGTTACACTGTGGTTTTTATTTTGCGCCGGTCGGCCCAGTGCATCCGACTTCCGCATGCATTTTATGTAAGGGTCTGCTTCCTCCTGCATTTTCTAAGGGTTTGCTTCCCCGGGGTAACGGCCGGTGCTGTGATGGGGATCGAACCCAGCACCTTCTGGTTGTGAGCCGTGCCACTTAACCACTAGGCCACGCCGTCCCCCCCCCCCCGTCAGCTTTTAATGTTACTTATTTATGATAATAAAAAGTAGTAGCATGTCCTTTGCAGAGCGTGGTTTCTTACAACCGCCACCCTATTTGGCTGTTATATGTTTCTTGGCAAGTGTTCATTACGGTAGGTTGTCATTATTTTCCGTACTTGGAGGAGTGAAAAAAATACTATGTCCGCCAAACTGGACACGAACGTGATTCGAACCTGGTGCGTTGGGATTGTGAAACGGATGCTTCACCCCTAGGCCACGCAGCCTCAATTTATGATACTAATTAATTGTTTTATTATCGCACATTAATGATTTAATCGTTTGAATTGCTTTAAAAGTGTCGAATTTGCGTCGCTACTTCATCAATAATAATGCTCTTTACTAAAAGATGAAGATTGTTATTGGGGACTTGTTTTTATCAGCATCTGTTTCGAGTTGATCATATCATTCATTTTAAAATTATGTTTGCACGGAAAGTTTAGTTCTCTGGATAAAGGCTGATGTAGGGAAGTCTTCTTCATTTGCTCCCAAAAAGATGTGTGCGGATCTGAACCAGAGATCAGTGCGCAGCTGCTTAATAATAAGTCTTGTAAGATATGTTAGACTGTCTTTGCTGAATGTCCAGTTATGTCCAGGGCCAGTTATAGTATGTGTATGTGACTGTTCATTATGGTTTGTCCTGCTCTCATCACTAACATAATCATATGCTTCGTAATAATACTTAGTGACTATAATTCAGTCGAGTAGTTTGAAAATAATTTTCCAGGGAGCGAACAAGTTGTTTCGTTTTCTTGGTCTGAGTAGACAAAATAGAATCCCGTGACTTCATTGATTACTGGTCTAGTTGCTGATCCATCAGTATATACTTAGATGTATGCTTCTAATAGGAATAACGCTTCGATCACGTCGCATGCCGCTGTTTTCCTCCTCAGGGTATATTAATCTTCCATGGGACAGGTGGTAGTTATTCAATGAAATTTTTTTTTCTGATAAGATGTTGGTGTTGTTTCCATCGGATTAGAATGAGAATTGAATGTGTCTCCTTAATAGTGTCTGTATATTATGTTTGATTATTTAGACATGTATAAAGCTGCTTCTCTACAATTTTCTACTGGCAAGATCACTCAACCTTATCTGTTTTGGATAGGTTTCCATGTTCTTGTAATTTTTTTACTTCCACATTTGGCTTAGCGTCTAGTATATTAAATGGTATCTCGGTTATATTATATATATGAACAACATATACGCTTTAATAACACAATTTACGTAAGTCGTTGTTTTAATACGTCACCAAATGTTAGTAAACTATTCATGAGAGATCATGTTAATTATTTCTTCTTCTTCTTCTTCTTCGTTCGCTCTCAATCTCCCACTACCAAACCCTGAAAGGGTAAGTAGCAGAATGTAGTCCAGATAACGGAATGCGTTGTGTTGTAGTTTACAACTTGGCTGCGATATTTGCACCTTTCGGTCCAACACATCCGACTTCAGCAAGCATTTTTTTTAGTACCGGGTTAGTATTCCCTCTTCGATCCCTTCTCCTTAGCCAGTCTGCCCTTCTGCAGCCTGTTATCCAGGATCACCGCGTGGAGGTGTAGAAGGGTCTTGGCAGCTATGGTTCGCTGGCCTTGACGCTATCAGTCAGCTATGGGTCACTGACTACTGCAGCTCATCCGCTGCTCGGCATCTTGATCCCATGTTAATTATGTAACACTTTTAATTATTGTTAGTGTCCCTTGGCCATTTCGTGCCGTCTTTTCTTGAGCAGAAGAAAAAATGCCAAAAAAATAAAAGTGGAAGAGACAATATAATTTGAGCGAAAGGGAAACACTAGCAGGGGTAACAATGAACATAGAGAATCGACTAAAACATAAGTCAGGCACACTTGATACAGGCAACAAGTGAGAACGGAAAAAAATAGCCAGTATCAATTATTGAAACACATATACAAACAAGAGCCAAGCTCGATTGTTGTTAGATTTGTAATGCCCCAAATGCGTAAGTTCACCCTTTTGTGCGTTTTGAAAAGGACGTTAAGTGGCGGGTTATAGTAGCTTTCCTCACATTTCAGGCATGCTGATGAGGGTAGACCGCGGTCCTACAGGTGGTTGTGCTATACTTGGCATCATCTGCGTGACATTCCTACTATGGGACTCACATCGATCCTCATCTCGTCAGCCAGGCAGCATTGAAAAAGACATGTTTCCAGGGAAGGCTACATGGAATAAAGATTGTCGTCTTTGTCAGTGTATTGCGCCTAATCATGACGCAACGTCCTGATCAGTATATTGTGCCTGACTGGACTAGCGTCTCAGTCTCCCAGCCAAATTCAATAAAGAAATAATAACACTTGATAATCATGTAACAATAGGCAGAACGTACTAAGGAAGGAAGAAACAAATGAACAAAATAAATGACGAGTCAAACTCAAATAAATCAGAGATCATTTATTGAATACAGCAAACAATAATATTGATTTATAATAGACTTTGGAGAGCCTTTAAATATTAAATGAAAACTAATCACTGGAACTGTATCAAAATTAGTATCACAAAAGACCATAGAACAGAAAAATTTAGCATATATGAATATGCTAAAGAACAGCTAACAACTATTAGCTGTCCAGCGATAAAATTATTGGGAACAATACAACCTTAGAAGCAAGAAGTTTGATACACAAACAAGCCCTTAAACAGTTGTTCAGAAAACCGTTACCGTCAAGAAACAGAACATAAATATACTCATAACAATAACATAAAAAAACCAACACAAAGAAAGCAAATGTGCATCATCTCTGAATGAACTGATCGTGTTTCGTTACAAACGAGACTGCAAAGAGACTGGTACAAGTCGTGTTTCGCGTGTGTAAACTGTAACACGCAAATAAAGCTTGTCTTTGGTTATAAATGGGTAGATCACACTTTCTTTCCCATATTACACTGTCGTTTCTTATTTTACTATTAACTATTTCATTGTACTGTCTTACCTCTTTACGCTAGTGCACTGTGTTTTCTCCTGATACTCTGTACAATTTACTTACCACTACCCTGCTGCCAATGTTATTATTTGTAATACATGTTCGTTTCTATTCACGCAGATTAATGGAATCATAACGCCAACAAGAACAACTGTGATCACTATTTTTCTGTTTATCATCATCTTCTGTTGTGGCACCCCAGTGAATTTTGTCAATAGATTGGGCAAGAAGTTTTCTCCATTTAGAAACAAGACTCTTGTGGGTCTTATTTTTAGCGAAGGTCGACAGCAAGTGGAGATGATTTCTTTCGTCATCAACAACTTTACAATTCCTTGTGGTGCTTTTGTGGTCATTGTTGTCTGCACCACAATACTTTCGATTGAACTACGAAGAAAAGCGCATTGGAGAAAGAATACCATCAAATGTTCACAAGATGACAGAGTTTCTAGACGTAACCTGAAAACAGCGAAAATGGTTGTGATGATTTCAAATATGTTTATCGTGTGCTTTGTTCCCCTTTGCACATTTATGCTTGCTATGGCATTTTTACCACAACTGTCAATTAGCGGGCAATATGTGAAAATGTCAATAATTATTGTTGGGATTGGCTATGTCTTAGAAAACATCAACTCATCAATGAATGTCTTTATTTACTATTATATGGGCAGTAAATACAGAGACAACTTTGTCAAGCTTTTCTGTAAAGACAAAAGGCAATCCCAAAAACTCACCTGAATACATGTTTATTTGATTATAAACTTGCATTTCAAGGGTTTCAGTGAAGACTAGAAATGAGTCCCATCTGAGATGAAAACCTTCATATGCATTGTTCGAAATCGTTATAAATCTGATATTTGAAAATGGGCTAACTCATATAAAATATCGTTGGTGCATTCAATACATAAAGTTCCTGTAGTTCCATCCCTGTTCATTTTTGTAGTATGTATTTTGTTAGTCCTATTCTTATTTTGCTTTACTTTACTTTATTTTACATGTCCGTCCACTTTTGCCATCAAGAGCAGCATAGAGTTTGAGCTGCATTTATTGTGCTAAATGCACTGTTTCGGTTCTTGTAGGATTTTTGTATTGTCATCTTGCCATCTGCCCCATTCGCATTCTCGTGTCTGGTAACCAGATCTTCACGTGCTATAAGTTTACAGTGGTAGTTGATCATGTTTCATTATCATTAGATGCCTAAACTAACGTATGTTCTATCTTGAAATGCATTCTGTACGAAGAATATGTCTTCATGTTTCTTCTAATGTCATTTTTTTCTCATTGTGACTCTACTGGTGACATAACTATTTGTTTCTTAAACATTGTACACGCTGCAATTGTCCTCCCTGCGCCATATACGAGGATACCTTCAACCTTCATGTCACTCGTGAAATGTCTCCCACCAAGGTGGGTGTCATGTAATATACTGTATAACGCAACATGCGAACACCTTATTGCAATTGTTACTCGCATATCAGCTCGAATCATCTCGTCCACCTGTCGCACAGATGCTTCCGTGTAGTTCAATCTTAGAAAATATATCGACTCAGTTATGTACCGCTTAACGCGACAAACACTTCTTATTGTAAACAGGAAACATTTCATTTTGAATATTCTCAATAGAAAATCATTTTGCTCAATAAAACAAACCCATAACAGCACGCTGTTCTTGAAGCGTGCACGTTGTGAGCAGGTACGCCATTTTGATCTCAGCTGCGCACTTGTATGCGGTACCTAGAGTATGTTACCTCAAGTTATCACAAAGTTACATTTGTCAGTTTCAGTTATTTCCTATCCGTTCGTGACCTACTTAGTGACTCAATCTCGAAAAAGGACCACATCGTAGCACAAAGTTGGTAAACATCTACTATGTATCAGATGTTGCTTTGTTGCCAAGTTGATGTTTTGGTGTTTAAACAATGATGACAGTTGATACGTGACGAAAGACGTTTCTGGCATGTTGTTTCAAGTTCTGTATTAGACCTTCTTGATTCTGTAAACATAACTTTCCAAAAATGGTATCTCTTGGATATCCTTAAGTTAAGATATTCATAACATAAAAATTGTATTCATTTCCTGGTGTTATGCTAATCATCATAGATGTTGCCTCTGGTCTGCTCAGCTGCTAATGATATCTTTCATAAGCTCTAAAAAGTTTATTCATATGATTTTGCAGTTTTCATTTGTCGTTGCACATTAGGCGTTGTTTGATAACAGAAAGTAGTACATATCTTGATTTTCTCTTTCCGTTGTGCAATTTGCATGGCTTCAGCTTTTATTTGGTCAATGTAATTGTTTATCAGCATTAGTGAAAGCATGCATCCTTGTCGTACACCAGCTGATATTTTCCAACTACATACGACTTCATCAGTTGATTAGTCTAATGATTACAGTACAATTCTCTCACATTAGTTTAACGTTGTTTTTGTATTCCGTACTTTTCTAATATTTTGTCTAGTTGTATTCCTTTCAACTCTGTCAAGCGCTACCTGTTGATATGCAAATGACATTTTAACTGTACCATATTATATAACAATGTTAAGGTGATCACAACAGTGTATGTTTTCTCTCAATAAATTTTAATTTAGCTTGGCTCAGCTGAGATACATAACGTGTTCCTATTTTGTAATGAATTTTTACTGCGTAATGATTTAGTGTGGATGGGTCCATGTTTATATCACAGTTTCTGTTAATGTATTTTAAAAATATATTAGTATAATTTTAGCTTGTTAATCGTCAGTTATTCCTCTTTCTTTCCATGCCCGTGTAACGAATCTACCTATTCGCATTACGTTTCACATGTCTTTTCACATGATTGAATTGGTTCAGTTGTTATGCCGTCCATATCTGGATACTTGTTTCTAGAGCTGTTTTTGTATAACAGTTTTTCCATTTTTTTTCCTTTAATATATCTGGTTCCACATTATTATTTTGAATTGGAGTAAATATTAATTGTTGCTTAGTGCTCTTTAGGATGAACATCTCTTGAAACTACTCTATCCTTTGTTTGTGTTTTTCGATCTCGTTAGGTATTGGTGACCCATTTGTGTAATTATTGACTGAGGTAGGATTGAAGCTCTCGTTTCTGAACCTTGTTGCTTCGATACTTTCATATAAATTGTTGTGGCCAAAATTTGCATAATTCTTCATATTTCATTCAAGATTCTGTTTTTCTTTTTGCAATTTGGATTCCTCGTTTGGTATTTTGTTTTACCATTTTATAAGTAATTTAGTAGTTTCGTGTAGGAATTTTAGATGCTACTATGATGAACTGAATACAGCTGGGGAGTGATGCCAGACTCACTCACACGCTGAGTGTTGTCCATACGACCTCTTGTGGTTATCGCAAAGGCACGACAAACTGCGTTAGATGCCTTCCCACCTTTCTACCCTGCGGGTTACATGTTCACGGAAAGGCTTCGGTGGTAACCCTGAGGCAAAATCTGCATCCTATGCAATCTCCAGTCGTCTCGATAAATGTCTTGCCACTGGCAAAAGGTAGCTTAGGCTCTGTGAGTGAGGTTGACAAAAGGCGCAGTTTCTTCCTCACTTTAATCCAAATCTCCGCGCAAGTCACCCATTTCAGCGGACACAGCAAGCGATACGACTGTCCACACGGCTGAACAAAGAGAGTGGTCTTCATCACTTGTGATGGACAACTATCAGTAGTTTCTCTACATCCTGAAATGTTTTGTAGAATATCGCTCCTGTTGTCTAAACTGATTCTTTAACTTGCATCATCCTAACAAGCTGTTAATGTTCTTTATATTCTGTCTCTAATGTTTCTTGTTCCCCATTTTATGTCTAGTGTTTCATTCAGATTTGTTTTGAAGATTTGCTGCTTATGTCTTTAATTTTCTCTAAATTTTGTATCTGAAAACGATGTGTCTGATTGTGACAAATTGAATTTTCAATTCCTTCTTCCTTTAATTTGTTTATATATGTGATGTTTATTGATTTTATCTTTTCTTATTCTTTGAGTGAAACTGTTTGTGTCATAAACTTTGGTCGATGATCAGTATTTTTCTCAAACGTTTAGGGTTACTCTAGTCCGTTATAATTCGGAGGCTGAGGTGGAGATTTGGCATAATAGAGACTCTGGGCCCAACAATGTTACAAAGACAAAAGAAATGAGTTTACTCAATATTTGGCTACCTGGCACCATACACACGACACGTGCCTGTTTGAGTACCATAAATTTTAGATTTTGAGTTGCAGTTGTTCTGTGCCTACATTTATATATAATAAATTTATGATGTCATGTTAGGGTTATTCTGACTGTATGATGTTTAGAAACGACTTTTCCAGAAATGAAAGATGATGTGTGTTATTATTAAATGACGCTCAATTCATATTTTCATACGTTCTTTTCCTTTGATAGTCCCTTCTAATGAGGTGTCACTGAACCTTCCTAAATGATATTCATACGTCGGTTTGTTTTCTCTGTTCAGCCAACAAGATCACCCATTGTGATTGGAATATCGTTCCAGTTGACCATATGTATATTCTTCTTCTTCTTCTTCTTCTTCTTCGTACGCAGTCAGACAGTAACCATTATTTTTTCGAAAAAAGCGGTGGTCATCCTGAGGCTGTCGACACTGCCATAGAGCTTGTCTTGTGGTTCCACTGGTAATGGCCACATCTGCTCTCTCTGATCCTCGTATGTCGGGCAGTTCTGCAGCAGATGTTCAGCGGTCATTTTCCCGGTACCACACGGGCAGTCTTCTTCTTTTTTTCTTCATCGTACGCTGTTTACAGCGATATTTACGTTGCACTGTTTTATTTTGTTAAGCCAGTGGCTCAGTGCATCCGATTTCAACAGGCGTTTCTGTAGGGTTGCCCTCCTTATCCTTTGGCTGTCCCCAGCCTAACTGCAAGGCAGCAGTTGTTTTTGGTCAGAATTGTCTCTCTTGGGAAGTTGTCTTGCAGGACTATCTAGTCTTCCCTATTCGTGTCTCTAGGGTTTGGCAATGATATGATGAACTATGTACTAGTTTGTACTATCCCGGAAGAGAGGCAGTCCAGTGTGACTTTGTCCCAGGATCGTTAACTCCTGCCAGAAACGTAGCATGTGCATGTGAGTGAGGTATCTCTTTGCTCCCTCTATTTTCTCGGCTCATCTGCAGTGATGGTACGCCTAGCACTCCCCGCCACCCGGGGGGTTGTCACAATAGGGCAGGAGGTGCAATGTCCGCTAGACTGCATCTCTTCTGCGTCCATTGGGATGACTGATAGCAGACAGAGGCAAAGAGCGAGGCAGGAATGCATTTTACCAGGTGCATTTTTGTGGCTCGACCGGGCTGGGCTGAGACGCAAGCCCCAGTGATGTCGTAGCCTCCCATCACAGCGGTGCTGAGATTTAGGGCGGGATTCTGGCTTAGAGGCGTTCGGCCGTAGTCCCTCAGATGGTAGCTTATCAGCAAAGCACGTGGACCAAATGTCAGCTACCTGTGATTCCTCTCGAAATAGTGCATTTGACCAGGGGACAAGACTGGTCTTGGACGGAGATGTTGTTCGCCTGGGGAGCGGACATATCTCAAGGTCAAGGGTTGAGTCTCCGCAGTTCGCAGTGAGGTAGCTGATCTACTGCTTAGGGCACCCCGACCGAGAACTAAGTCTTCTACAAATGGTTTCATACCTCATCGCCGTATGGGGTGAATATCGAGAAGCTTCCCGCCCGCTTTGATCGGAGGACCACATTCTGCGGCTCGACCGGGCGGGGCTGGAGTGGGAGCCCCAGGTCCTAACCATGTCGAAGCCTCTCTTTGCAATAGTGCTGAGATTTTGGGCGGGATTTTGGCTTAGAGGCGTTCGGCCGTAATCCCTCACCTTGTAGCCTCGCGCCGTTTGCTTATCAGCCTAGTACGTGAACCAAATGTCTGCGGCTCCTCTCGAGTTGAGCAGGATTACCATAGCAACGCCCTGTCCTTAGTAGGGTAAAACTGACCTGTCTTCCGAGGGTCTATTTCCAGCACCCGTTCAATATTAGACCGGACGTATCAATAGAGGGCTTTTTAGTTTGTCAATGGCCAAGTTTCTGGAACCTGCGATTTCTGCAGGGTTAAGACCTGATTACCATAGCAGACGCTCTTTCATTACGGGGTTAAGAGACTGACCTGTCTTCCGTGGGTCTGATACCAGCACATGTTCACTATTATACCCAACGAAAGTGCTCTCGATTTGTCAGTCGTTCTACAGTATTTGCGTATTGAGTCAATTTAAGCCGCAGGCTCCACTCGTGGTAGTGCTCTTCCGTCAATTCCTTTATCAAACACTTAATGCAGACCAACCGAGCCACAGAGGGCATAACCCCAGATATATGAAGGTCTAAGTCCAGCACCCGTTCCATATTAGACCCAGGGGAAGTGGTCTCGGCATGTCAGTCATTTAAGTGTTGGCCGTGTTGAGTCAAATTAAGCTGCAGGCTCCACTCCTGGTGGTGCCCTTCCGTCAATTCCTTTAAGTTTCAGCTTTGCAACAATACTTCTCCCGTAAACCAAACACCTTGGTTCTCCGGAAGCTGTCCGCAGAGTCATCGAAGCAACTCCTGCGGATCGCTAGTCGCCATAGTTTATGGTCAGAACTACGACGGTATCTGATCGTCTTCGCGCCTCTGGCTTTCGTTCTTGATTAATGAAAACATTCTTGACAAATGCTTTCGCAGTAGCTCGTCTTGCGGCGATACAAGAATTTCACCTCTAACGCCGCAATACGAATGCCCCCGTGTGTCCCTGTTAATCATTACCTCCAGTTCCGAAAACCAACAAAATAGAACCGAGGTCCTATTCCATTATTCCATGCACCATTATTCAGGCAGCCGAGGCCTGCTTTGAACACTCTAATTTTTTTTAAGTAAACGCCCCGGCCACCCAGGACGCTCAGCGAAGAGCACCCGTGGGAGAGAGCCGGCAGACGGTAGGGCAGGAGACAACGGGCAGTGAACCGGCGCGAGCCGGACCGCCTGCCTGCGCCTGAGATCCAACTACAAGCTTTTTAACTGCAACAACTTTAATATACGCTATTGGAGCTGGAATTACCGCGGCTGCTGGCACCAGACTTGCCCTCCAATAGATCCTCGTTAAAGGGTTTAAAGTGTACTCATTCCAATTACGGGGCCTCGAAAGAGTTTTTTTTCATCCCTGTTTAGCCGCAAGAGGTTACCAAAACTGTATCTGTGCCCTTATCGAGGGTATGTGATAACAGTACAGGCTTCCTGGATGAGCACAAGAAAATACGTACTGCATATCCATATTAATTGGGCATTTGTGACCACACTCTACCTACACAGGGAGACGTCATATTTGTAATTTACCTTTCACATTGTTGAAGTTTAGATCGTGCCGCAAATCATACTCTCGTAGAACCTCTTACAGACCGGCAAAGTTCGGTAAAAACCCCTAAACATAAGACATTTTCGTGGTTGGTTTTCACCTTATTTAAAACACACAAACTGCCTACTATCTAAAGGAAGTCAACCCTGTGAAGGAGAAATGTCAATCACAACTTCTAAAACCTCATTAGTTCTTGGGCAATCATACCCACAAAGCCTTCCTCCACGTTAACATCCCTGTTTAGCCGCAAGAGTTTACCAAAACTGTATCTGTGCCCTTATCGAGGGTTTGTGATAACAGTACAGGCTTCCTGGGTGAGCACAAGAATATGCGTAATGCATATATAAATTCATTGGACATCTGTGACCACACTCTAGCTACACAGGGTGACATCATATTTGTCATTTACCTTTATGAATAGTTGTGGGAGCAATTTCACTCGTCTTCGACTTAATAATTGGCATACATTACAAACTTCCTCTCAGATCTTTAAAGGCCATATTTTTTTATGGAGCGACATGTTCAATCACACAGATAATGCATGTCATGAGCCTCTTTCCAGTTCATTAACAAATAAAAACAAATATAAAATTAATTAATAAACTAAATATTAAAATATAATAATAATAATAAAAATTATACGCTCATATTCGCCTATACATTTAATTACAAATTTTAGATTAGAAATGTCGACTATTGACGGGAGGAGTGACAGTCATCCATTCCGAAGACACTTTTCCGCTCCCTGTGCTCTACTACTCATGAGGTAACCATCAACATTTCCACCTAAATTGAGCTACAAGAGTTCTAAACTGCATCTTGACCCTTATCGAGGGTATATGATCACAGTTATGACGTCTGGAGGGATCACTGGAATTTTGTTCGTCTATACAACTATCCTATTTTGGGAATGTCTGAGCACACTCTATTCCCTCCCTACAAAGTAAGACAATCCTTTCACAACTCAGTATTAGCAATACCCTTTCAACATTTTTATAGAATGCCGTAGAACTTCAACATCTGTTTCATATCTACCCTCGGGCCTTATAACATACTAGTCAACATATTGCAACCACATAATACCAAGGCCTTCACGCATATAAACCCCTATTTGTGGGGCTAAGCCTTTAAGCGCGTAGATAAGAATATATAAAATACATAGCCTTGTCACAAAAAGACTCATAAAGATAAATGATAGGACACCGAGGTACAGTATCCGCATCTATGGATCCATGTTCGGGGTACAGCAATATCTTGTTAAGAACATTCTAATTTTTCTGCGTGTTTTCTTTTTATATTCCTCCATGAGATGACAGGAGCCGGCAGCAATCTCTGCTACAACCTCTTAAAGCAGCCATTCCACCCTCCTCCTCCGCTGTCCACTAAACCCACACACACCCTCCTCCAAATATCCAAGAAGACCATTCCACTCACAGTTATCTCCCGAGGGCACAATGTACAGTGCAACAAATTCAGGTTTTCCTTCAAGTGTCAAAGGATCTCTTCCACCTGGAGCGTTTATCAAAACAGAACTGCGCTGCCGTCACCAGAGAGGACAATGGACCCGAAGAAACACACCTAGCCGATCACAAGACGACAAATCGTTGAACCGCATGCCAAGCCAAGAATCATTTATTTTCATTATCCGATACTTCATTTTAATTACTTTCCTTTCTATATATTTTTGGCATCTTCATAATCATCCCATACCATAGATCACCTTTTATACATATCATCTCATTGCATCTTCACTATTTTTGCAAATATATGATTTGAAAATTAAAAAAAAAAAACGAAAAAAAGGTCCCTATCACTTTTATTGAAAAAAAAAAAAGAAAAAAAAAAAGGCACCGTGAGATGAGATACTTAAGATAATTCTACCCATTCCCCCTTTTTGGCACAACAGTCACTGGAAAACGAACGTAAGACAGAACCTCCGAATCTTCAACTCGGAAAAAAAAAAAAAATAAATAAATAAATAAATAAATAAAATACAAAGGAAATCTGATTTGCCAACCACCGATTACTCACAGGAAGGATCCAAGCGAACCGCCAAATGACATGAAAACACTCCTGCAACACGGAAAACACTAGGTTAGGTACATACAGATACACACACGCATCCAAGCACTGGTTTATGCGTCCTGATATCGCCCAATGGACTACGGTCTGGGGTGGAAAATGGCGCGCCTCCGCCAGTAGAAACTAGTGGGGCAAACATCTAAGCATAAAAAAAAAAAAAAGGCCCAACCAATTTTCTTCTGTCGACAAAACAACCGAAAATGCCGCCAAAAGTCTCGTCCAAAGGAGCCAAGAAAGCCGGCAAGGCCAAGGCCGTCCGCACCGGTGACAAGAAGAAGAAGCGCAGGCGAAAGGAAAGCTACAGCATCTACATCTACAAAGTGCTGAAGCAGGTGCACCCCGACACCGGCATCTCGTCCAAGGCCATGTCCATCATGAACTCGTTCGTCAACGACATCTTTGAGCGAATCTCTGCCGAAGCCAGTCGCCTGGCCCACTACAACAAGCGCAGCACCATCACCTCTAGGGAGATCCAGACCGCCGTCCGTCTGCTGCTGTCCGGTGAGCTGGCCAAGCCGTCAGCTATAAAAGCTATGCGCATCCAGTTTATTCTTAAATGCATTAAATGTCCCTGCCTCCACTACCTCCCCTGACAATGCATTCCAAGCATTCACCACTCTCTGACTAAAAAAATATTTTCTAATATCTAATCTGGGCTACTCTTTAGTCAACTTGTAGCTATGCTCTCTTGTTATTGTGGGTGGCTGTATTTTTAAAAAAATAGTTATAGTCTAATTTATCCATTTCTCTGATCATCTTATAAACCTGTATTAAGTCACCACGAATTCTTCTCTCTTCTAGACACTGTAGGCCGGTTTTTCTGTCTTTCCTCATGACTGTAATTCTGGAATCCCACTATCAGCTTTGTAGCTCTTTTTTGTATTCTCTCCAGCATGTTTATATCCCCTCTATGATAAGGACTCCACGCCTGTACACAGTACTCCAATCTAGGTCTAACTAATGCTTTATACAGTTTGACTATCACTTCCCTGCTCCTATGTTTAATATTTCTTTTTATCATACCTAACATTGCATTTGCCATTTTCACTGCTACCTAAACTTGCTCATTCACCTTACATGTTTGGCTTGGCTTGGCTTGGCTTGGCTTGGCTTGACTTTTCTTGGCTTGGCTTCGTTCATTCTCAATCTCCCACTACCAAACCCTGAAAGGGCATTAGTAGCAGAATGTAGTCCAGAGAACGGAGTAGAAGATGTCTGGAATGAGACGGATATTTGGACAATAAAAACTTGGTATAGTCTAATTTATCCTTTCCTTTTATTAATTTATACACTTGTATTAAGTTACCTCAAATTCTTCTTTGTTCTAGACACTGAAGACCAGTTTTTTTTAGTCTTTCCTCAAAACTATAATTCTGAAACCCCGCGATGTAGCTCTTCTTTGTACCTTTTCCATCATGTTTATATCCACTCTATTATATGGACTCCACATCTGATCACAATACTCTAATTTAGGTCTCACTAATGATTTATACAACTTGACAATTACCTCCTTTCTCTTATATGAAATTATGGATCACTTGACACTTAACGTGGGAAGAACACTAACTAATCAGCACTATATAGCAAGGGAAGTAACTCATTGTATTTATTTATTTTTTTAAACCAGCAGACTGGCTGAGTATTGTCTAATGTTCATACGTAAGTTTGGTATCAAGATGCTGAGCAGCGCATGAGCTGCAGTGGTCAGCGACCCATAGCTGACTGCTAGCGTCAGGGCCAGCGAAACAGAGCTGCCAAGACCCAGTGAGGTGATCCTGGATAACAGGCTCCATCAGGGCAGACTGGCTAAGGAGAAGGGATCGAAGAGGAAATGCTAACCCGGTACTCAAAAAATGCTTGCTGAAGTCGAATGTGTTGGGCCGAAAGGTGCAAATATCGCAGTCAAGCTGTAAACTACGACACAACGCATTCCGTTCTCTGGACTACATTCTGCTACTTAAGCCCTTTCAGGGTTTGGTTGTGGGAGATTGAGAACGAACTAAGCCAAGCCAAGCCAAGCCAAGCCAAGCCAAGCCAAACCAAACCAAACCAAGCCAAACCAAGCCAAGCTAAACCAAGCCAAGCCAAGCCAAGCCAAGCCAAACCAAGCCAAACCAAGCCAAGCCAAGCCAAACCAAACCAAGCCAAGCCAAGCCAAACCAAGCCAAGCCAAGCCAAGCCAAGCCAAGCCAAACCAAACCAAGCCAAACCAAGCCAAACCAAGCCAAACCAAACCAAGCCAAACCAAACCAAGCCAAACCAAACCAAGCCAAGCCAAGCCAAGCCAAGCCAAGCCATACGTAAGTTTAGTGGAATTGGTGTTTTTCTAATCCATACAGTCTCTGTCTTTGATGTGCTAATCTTTATATTATATATTTAACTGTCGCATTGAACCATTTCGTAGTATTTCTTCCTCCTCGCACGTGTGGTTATTGTTCTTCGTATCCGAAGAGGACCACATTGTCATCTGTCAATCGTGGGGTGGCTTCGGAGGTGTCTTAACCAAACCACGATTGTGAGCAGTTCATGTGCTGTTGGCGATCAGCGACCCAAAGCTGACTGTTAGCGTCAGGGCCAGCGACCCAAAGCTGACTGCTAGCGTCAGGGCCAGCGACCCAAAGCTGACTGCTAGCGTCAGGGCCAGCAACCCAAAGCTGACTGCTAGCGTCAGGGCCAGCGACCCAAAGCTGACTGCTAGCGTCAGGGCCAGCGACCCAAAGTTGACTTCTAGCGTCAGGGCCAGCCACCCAAAGCTGACTTCTAGCGTCAGGGCCAGCGACCCAAAGCTGACTGCTAGCGTCAGGGCCTGTGACCCAGTGCTACAAAAGACCCTTCTACACTTTTACGTGGTGATTCTGCATAACAGGCTGCAACAGAGCAGACTGGATAAGAAGAAGGGATCGAAGAGGGGAGGCTAGCCCGGTATTCTAAAAGGCCATGCTGAAGTCGGATGTGTCGGACCGGTGTATGCAGGCGAGGACGAGGTAGGCAGGCGAGGACGAGGTAGGCAGGCGAGGACGAGGTAGGCAGGCGAGGACGAGGTAGGCAGGCGAGGACGAGGTAGGCAGGCGAGGACGAGGTAGGCAGGCGAGGACGAGGTAGGCAGGCGAGGACGAGGTAGGCAGGCGAGGACAAGGTAGGCAGGCGAGGACGAGGTAGGCAGACGAGGACGAGGTAGGCAGGCGAGGACAAGGTAGGCAGGCGAGGACAAGGTAGGCAGGCGAGGACGAAGTAGGCAGGCGAGGACAAGGTAGGCAGCCCTTCAAGTGCGAGGATAACATGAAATGATGGATGAGCGGCAGTCAGTCTGGGTTTACCATAAGGGTGAGAGATAGAGAATGTTGTATATTCATTGTCCGGGTGTACCACAAGGGTGAGAGATAGAGAATGTTGGATATTCATTGTCCGGGTGTACCACAAGGGTGAGAGATAGAGAATCTTGGATATTCATTGTCCAGGTGTACCCCAAGGGTGAGAGATAGAGAATGTTGGATATTCATTGTCCGGGTGTACCACAAGGGTGAGAGATAGAGAATGTTGGATATTCATTGTCCGGGTGTACCACACGGGTGAGAAATAGAGAATCTTGGATATTCATTGTCCGGGTGTACCACAAGGGTGAGAGATAGAGAATGTTGGAAATTCATTGTCCGGGTGTACCACAAGGGTGAGAGATAGAGAATGTTGGATATTCATTGTCCGGGTGTACCACAAGGGTGAGAGATAGAGAATGTTGGATATTCATTGTCCCTGGTGTACCACAAGGGTGAGAGATAGAGAATGTTAGATATTCATTGTCCGGGTGTACCACAAGGGGGAGAGATAGAGAATGTTGGATATTCATTGTCCGGGTGTACCACAAGGGTGAGAGATAGAGAATCTTGGATATTCATTGTCCGGGTGTACCCCAAGGGTGAGAGATAGAGAATGTTGGATATTCATTGTCCGGGTGTACCACAAGGGTGAGAGATAGAGAATGTTGGATATTCATTGTCCGGGTGTACCACACGGGTGAGAAATAGAGAATCTTGGATATTCATTGTCCGGGTGTACCACAAGGGTGAGAGATAGAGAATGTTGGAAATTCATTGTCCGGGTGTACCACAAGGGTGAGAGATAGAGAATGTTGGATATTCATTGTCCGGGTGTACCACAAGGGTGAGAGATAGAGAATGTTGGATATTCATTGTCCGGGTGTACCACAAGGGTGAGAGATAGAGAATGTTGGATATTCATTGTCCGGGTGTACCACAAGGGTGAGAGATAGAGAATGTTGGATATTCATTGTCCGGGTGTACCACAAGGGTGAGAGATAGAGAATGTTGGATATCCATTGTCCGTGTGTACCACCAGGGTGGGAGATATCATATTTGATGGTTGGGGTCTAAAGATAAAGAGTTCGTAGTTTAGTTCACATGATATTCTTGATGTCTACGAGTTGGACACTAATGGGAACAATTGTGGTATTGGTTTCGTTGCCATCAATGCGAAGATATCAATGGCGTCACAAAAAAGGTCAGTTCACTTAGTATTGAAGCAATATCGCGTGCTGTTTTGACTCACTTGAGGATGTAACACCACACAGCTACATATCTTCACTTCATCTTCAAAACGCTCCCTTGCTTCTTGAACTCATAGAAAATCAAGAGTTTTTTGCTCGTGTGGTCTTTCGTGCAGCGGTAAAGGTATTAAGAGGCGAGGGCGGCCGGCGGGGACAATATACCAGCAGAGCTCTTACATGCAGGTGGAAAGGTAGTGGTGGAAGGCCTGACACACATCTGCAACAAAATATGGGCGACAGGAAACTGGCCGGACTTATGGACAAAATCAATGGTTATACCGTTAAATAAGTCTATTAACCTAAAGCTGTGCCAAAATGACAGAACAATAAGCCCCGTCAGCCACCCTAGCAAGGTCATGTTTAGATTAATCCTTGACCGATTGAAACCCCAAGCAGAGAACATTATTGCCGAGAAGCAAGCAGGGTTCAGACAGGGAAGAAACACTACAGAACAGATATTTAATTTAAGGCTGCTAAGCGATAAATATATAGAACAGCAGCAAAAACTGTATCATGTGTTTGTTGATTTCAAGAAGGCGTTTAAAAGGGTATGGCATAAAGTGCTATGGGCAACCATGAGGATGTATAAAATCAATGGACATATTATAACGGTCCTTGAACACCTGCATGACAAGGCGTCCATCGCAGTTAACAATAGCGCTCCAGTGGCTACCCTCCCACTGAGGAATCACGGGATACGAGAGAGCTGACGCTCTAGCAAAAGATGGCAGCAAGAAGGTACAATTTAATCCAGTACCAAACAGTTAGATCAAGAACATCATCAGAAATCAGCATTTACACCAATGGAGAAAAGACCCAATTCACCAATTCAAAAAAGCCCAACAAAGTACCTTATTTCGTCTCAGTACTGGACACTGCAGACTACTAGAACATCTATACCCGACTAAAGATCTCACACACTGATGAGTGCCCATGTGGAACAGGGGGCCAGAACCCAGAGCATATTCTACAGGAATGCCCAATCTATAGGGAAATGAGATGCCAGACCTGGCCAGAGGGTGCGGAGCTGAGAGAAAAGCTGTGGGGCAGCCGCTCCGACCTGGTGAAGACTACAGACTCCATCATGGCGACTGGCCTGCAGATATAGCATGACCAGAAGATCCTGAATGAAAGAGAACGTACGACCACTGACGCACCGAACAACCTGTGGTAAGAAGTGACTATCATTGCGGTGTAGCTCTTCATGTCAGAATCATTTAAGTTGCATCGATGACGAGAATCCCACACCTGGCACGACGTCTTTCAAGAATCGACATCTTTCTCCTCTGTCAGTGTTCGTTCTGAAAAGGTCGTTGTCTAGTTTACAGCGAGGATGCGATATCTGCGCCATCCTGCCTGATACATCCGGTTTCAGCTGATTTTCTATGGGTACCGTGTGGAGCGTGTGGCCGAATGGTTTCGAGGCCTGCCTGCCGAATAGGAGGGCAGCGGTTCAAATCCCCGGTATGGTATGTGCTGTTTTTCTGTTGGGGGTGAAATAAACAAATATAGCCAAGCACATGATGTGGCGACAGCAGTAGCGAAGCGGTCTGTAGTCCTCAGCCTTCAAAACCCCTCGACTACCCCAGCAATGGGAAAAATGTCGTGTGACCGGGTTTGCCTTCCTAAATGCACTATTTCAGCCTGTTTCTAGGGCCGCTGATTGGAGTCAGCTCTGGTTCTCTGACCCTGTCAGATCATTCACAATGCTGCATGTTCAGCCCCTAATGTATAGGGGAAACTACAGTGGTCCCTTTCCAAGGACGCATCTATCCGAGCACATCTGGTAGCGGTTTCTAGAAGCAGAAATTTTACAATAAGGTTGCTAGTCCCACGCGCATCCTTATTTAGTTGCCCTATACAACATGCATGAAATATTGTCTTGTCTTAAGGACGTCTTGTCTTGTCTTAAGGACGTCTTGTCTTGTCTTAAGGACGTCACGTCTTGTCTTGAGGACGTCACGTCACGTCTCAAGGACGTTACGTCACGTCTCGTCTTAAGGACGTCACGTCTTGTCTTGAGGACGTCACGTCACAAGGACGTCACGTCTCGTCTTAAGGACGTCACGTCTTAAGGACGTCACGTCCCGTCTCGTCTTGTCCACTTGTGCAACAAGGCGTCGTTGGGAGCTGTAGTTTTCTGTCTAGGGCCAGACGTGTCGCTGAAGTAGTCGTCATCCCATAATGACTTAGAATATCCGCAACATTTCCTATCCATCTAGTTCTCGGTCTACCACGGTTTAGAAAATCCGAACGGCATGCGTTATAGGTGCACAGGGGTAACTACCCCTGTTACATTCTTATTAGGTGACCAACCCAGTTGATTATCTCCTCATCAATATATTCAGATCAAGGTCCTGCTTCAACTCATCAATATATTCAGGTCAAGGTCCTGCTTCAACTCATCAATATATTCAGGTCAAGGTCCTGCTTCAACTCATCAATATATTCAGGTCGAGGTCCTGCTTCAACTCATCAATATATTCAGGTCAAGGTCCTGCTTCAACTCATCAATATATTCAGGTCAAGGTCATGCTTCAACTCATCAATATATTCAGGTCAAGGTCATGCTTCAACTATTCTTCTCACATCTTCATTGGGCGTTCTGTCTCTCCTAGCTACGGAGGCATCTCATCTCACATGTCGTGATCTTTCTCTCTAGAGTTTTTGTTAAAGTCCATGTTTGGCGCTGGCAGCAGAGGGTTGGCATGAATATACTGTTGATTAGCATTATTTTTGTGGACACGTTTATGTTAGGGTGTTTCAATAATGGTGACAGCTGGTATGACATGTTTATGTTAGGGTGTTTCAATAATGGTGACAGCTGGTATGACATGTTTATGTTAGGGTGTTTCAATAATGGTGACAGCTGGTATGACATGTTTATGTTAGGGTGTTTCAATAATGGACAGCTGATAGGACATGTTTATGTTAGGGTGTTTCAATAATGGTGACAGCTGGTATGACATGTTTATGTTAGGGTGTTTCAATAATGGAGACAGCTGGTATGCAATTGTATTTGCTTTTTGTCACCTGATCTCAATCTCTCTATACAAATGTCCATCATGTGTGACAACACTGGCCAAGTACTGGAACTCCTGCACTTGTTTGATCTTGGTCCCGTTTACCGTAATGTTTCTGTTTTCAGACTATCTGCTTATTTGCATAGTTCCTGTTTTGGATGTATTAACTCTCATTCTGCATCTTTCGCCCACAAAGTTGAGCGCAGTCAGATGTTGCTGCGGACCATCTTTACTCAAAGATGACATTAAACTTTGTTATTTCAGCACGTGTACCACCCCGCTGCTTATTACATAAACACAAGTAACACATATTTAAAAATATAAAAGTAAAACTGATTAAAACGTGTGATTGTCATTGATGTTCTGATACTTTTATTAAATAATGTTCCAAATATCAACAATTTCTATTTATTGCACCGCCATATTTCTAGGGTTGATCTTCACAATAATTGATGACGTTTTCTGCATTTATTTAGCTGATCGGCGAAAGCAATGGAAGCTAGATAGTCCTATTCACAGATGCCCTGGCCGTAGTTACAGCACTAAAAAGCCAGAAAAATACTGAACTTAATGATGTAAGAGCAGTACTCTGTCAACTATGCCAACAGTCCGCACCAAAAAGAGTAGTGGTACAGTGGGTTCCATCCCACTGTAACATCCAAGGCAACGAGGAGGCAGACAGACTGGCAAAAGAAGGTGCAAGATTACCACAACCAGATTCTAGTGTGACCTACGAAGAGTCCAAAAGGCTTATTAGAGCCAGATACATGGACAAATGGGAAACAGAACATACTGGCTACACAAAATATGATTCCTACTACCAGTTGAACAGAAGAGAGCAGGTCGTGGTCTTCAGACTCCGCACAGACCACAACATACTGAGGTACCATCTATTCATTAAACTGAAGATAGGTGGCACTGACGAATGCACCTGTGGTACAGGGAAAATGACCACTGAACATCTGCTGTAAAATTGCCCGACATACGAGGACCAGAGAAAGCACGTGGCCATCACCAGTGGCAACACTAGACAAGCTCTATAGCAGTGTTGACAGCCTCAGGATGACAGCTGCTTTCTTCGAACAAATTCAAAAAGTTGACGTCTGACATCGTACGAAGAAGATTAACACAACAGCAGAAGCATATTAACAATCTTAATGAAGTCTGTGCATATTACGGCATGAAAATCAACAAATAAAATCAACATAAATAAGTTACGACAATTGCAAGAAAAGAAATAGAAACAACAACAGTCATACAAAACCAATAAGTAAAACATGTGAACGATTTCACGTACCTGGGTAACATAATCTCAGCAGATAGAAAATATGACAGCCAAATCCAAAAGAAATATAATAATGCAAGTCAAATCATTGGGCACGTGTCCCCGATATTTCAATGTAAACAAGTGACAATGGATACAAAAAGAACGATATCAAAGACAATATTCCTTCCCACATTGTGCGACAGAATTGAATATTAACTAGCAAAGATAGAAAAAAACATTGTTAAAAACAGATGAAATGCCTGTGGAGAAGCCTTTAAGTAACTGGAAGAAGCAGCCCGATCACTTGGCTGAGAAGTCATTGGGCTAAAAACATGTTTTGATTAATAAATATATTAATGTTTTTGGAGTAGAAACATGGACCATGACCAAAGAAAATGGAGACAAGTATTGAGACCATTGAAATAAACAAATTCGTTTTAAAAGAAATTTTTAAAAAAGGGAATAAAAGGAGGAACATACAATATGTGGGAAATGTCAAGAGACACGACAGTAAAAAAAAAAAATATTGGAGGGAAGGCTGCAGACAACATAAAAGATGTGGTCGAGGAAAACAGAAACTGTCCCAAGCAATATGTCAAGGCACAGACTAAATCCATTACCATCAACCATCAATATGATGATGAATATTGTTGTATGAATCCATGTATATACTGCTTAACTTCTATAATGGTTATTACCAACTTAATTATTTCCCCCTTGATAAACACAGAAAAAGTATAATTTTTTAAAAACTACTTACTTCCCCTGTCAAGGAAAAACATAAATTGCCTCCCCTGAATTAAAAACATGAATTGCTTCCCCTGTCCTGGAAACCCCGACTTGCCTCCCCTGTACGCCCCCGTTCACCCGGTTTTCGGCTGCCAACGGGTACCCGACTCTACCCGAAAACGCCCCCGTTCACCCGGTTTTCGGCTGCCAACGGGTACCCGACTCTACCCGAAAACGCCCCCGTTCACCCGGTTTTCGGCTGCCAACGGGTACCCGACTATACCCGAAAACGCCCCCGTTCACCCGGTTTTCGGCTGCCAACGGGTACCCGACTCTAAAACGCCCCCGTTCACCCGGTTTTCGGCTGCCAACGGGTACTCGACTCTACCCGAAAACGCCCCCGTTCACCCGGTTTTCGGCTGCCAACGGGTACCCGACTCTACCCGAAAACGCCCCCGTTCACCCGGTTTTCGGCTGCCAACGGGTACCCGACTCTATCCGAAAACGCCCCCGTTCACCCGGTTTTCGGCTGCCAACGGGTACCCGACTCTATCCGAAAACGCCCCCGTTCACCCGGTTTTCGGCTGCCAACGGGTACCCGACTCTACCCGAAAACGCCCCCGTTCACCCGGTTTTCGGCTGCCAACGGGTACCCGACTCTACCCGAAAACGCCCCCGTTCACCCGGTTTTCGGCTGCCAACGGGTACCCGACTCTATCCGAAAACGTCCCCGTTCATCCGGTTTTCGGCTGCCAACGGGTACCCGACTCTATCCGAAAACGCCCATGTTCACCCGGTTTTCGGCTGCCAACGGGTACCCGACTCTACCCGAAAACACCCCCGTTCACCCGGTTTTTGGCTTCCAACGGGTACCCGACTCTACTCGAAAATGTTCCCGTTCACAGAAACCACCAACTGTAACCCGACTCTAATAGAAAACGTCTCTGTTCACTTAGTTTTCCAGCACCAATCTCTTCGGACGCTGTCAGACGTCAAACTTGAATTTTTTCAAAAAAAGCAGAGGTCATCCTGAGGCTGTCGACACTGCCATAGAGCTTGTCTAGTGTTGCCACTGGTGATGGACACATGTGCTTTCTCTGGTCCTCGTATATCGGGCAATCTTGCAGCAGATGTCCAGGGGGCATTTTCCCTGTACCACAGGTGCATTCGTCAGTAGCACCTATCTTCAGTTGTATTCAATAGATGGTACCTCAGTCTGTTGTGGTCTGTGCGGAGTCTGAAGACGACCACCTGCTCTCTTCTGTTCAACTCGTAATAAGCATTATTTCTTGTGTAGCCAGTATTCTGTGTTTCCCATTTGTCCATGTACCCAGGCTCTCATAAACCGTTTCAATCCTTTGTAGGTCACACTCGGGGCCCCTAGTGCAGTACCCGCCCACGAGTGGAACATGCTCAGGCTGTTACCAAACCAAACCCCACCCATGAGTTAAATAATGTTCTCATATGTCGTCTGCCTTTCTACACAACTTTTCTTTGTCCAACCTACGACACCTCTACCAAGGGCCATATAATGGTAAAGGCACAAACAGAGGATCCGGGTCTAGCCCAACACCCAATAATGGTAAAGGCACAAAGATAGGATCCTGGTCTAGCCTAACACCCAATAATGGTAAAGGCACAAAGAGAGGATCCGGGTCTAGCCCAACATCCAGTAATGGTAAAGGCACAAAGAGAGGATCCGGGTCTAGCCCAACATCCAATAATGGTAAAGGCACAAAGAGAGGATCCCATTTTGACAAAAGCCAAGATCAACATAACGCTACTAACAATTTCAGTATACTGCAAACTGTTGAAACTAAAGATAAAGTCACATATAACCATATACACCATCTTCTCCCGCAGTCATAAAGAAGCAAAGAGATCCATTAACATCAAAATGAATGGTGAATTACTAGTAAAAGAGGATGTTTTTCTGGGAGTAACACTGGACAGACAGTTGAAATTTGGTAGCCACATCTGCAACATCAGACGTAAAGCAACCAAGACTTGCTAGTACAAATTGGGGAGCTGATAAACTCTTCGGCAACTATTCCTTGGTTATGCACGACCGGTGATGGACTACAGCCTTTCCACACGGATCGCAGAGTACAAATAACATCTCATCTATTGACCTGGTGCAGAATCAAGCTCTCAAACTAATTTGTGGGGGGGATGAGATCAACACCTACATAGTATTTGACATAGTATTGATTTTAGGTAATTTAGTTCAGTATTTCTGTGGCTCTGTAGTCATGGACAGGGTATCTGTAAAAGATTATCTGGCTTTCATTGCTTTCGCCTGTCAGCATTGCTTCTACTGCAGCCTTCAATGCCTCTGCCTCGCTCTGAAATTGCTTGAAAATGGTGTGCTTGTATGGGTCTAGTCAGTGCTTGTAAGGGTCCAGTCAGTGCTTGTAAGGGTCCAGTCAGTGCTTGTAAGGGTCCAGTCAGTGCTTGTTTGGGTCCAATCAGTGTCAGTGCTTGTATGGGTCCAGTCAGTGCTTGTATGGGTCCAGTCAGTGTTTGTATGGGTCCAGTCAGTGGCAGTGCTTGTATGGGTCCAGTCAGTGGCAGTGCTTGTATGGGTCCAGTCAGTGTCAGTGTTTGTATGGGTCCAGTCTGTGTCAGTGTTTGTATGGGTCCAGTCAATGCTTGTATGGGTCCAGTCTGTGCTTGTATGGGTCCAGTCAGTGCGTGGGTAGTTTACCTCTATGTACCTCAGGGTTATGTCACTTCTTTCCTTTTCAGTCTGGTTGTTCTTGTATCCGATACCTGGTATATTTTCTATCACCAATGGAAAGATCTGCTACTTCCTGATGGGTTTACATACATTAGGAATGGGCCTTGGTGTTGATATGGCGTTCATAGGTTCGTCTCTCATCTTTGTTTTGGCTATTTCTACCAAATTTCTCAGATTTAGTCTCCCTTTTCCAAATCCATTTAGTCTGATGCATTGTCTGGTCTGTCAGTCTTCTTAGTTTCTCAGCTTGCTGCTGGGCTCTGGTGTCTATTCCATCGTTCATTGATTGCAGATTTGCAATCTTCTTTAGTTCTACAATTGGCATTGACTTCATGCCTCCTGTTATAATTCTCATGGCTTGGTTTTGAAGTTTGTTGATTTTATCAAAGTTCGCCTTTGCTGCTGTTGCCATGTCGGAATGCCATACTCGAGAACTGGTCTCACTCTTCCAGTGTACAGTTTCTTTATTATTTTCTCATCTGCTCCCCAGCTTGAGCCAGCAAGTTTCCTCATGATTGCCATTCTTTGTCCTGCTCTCATTCAGTTTCTCTGGATCTGAGTTGTCCATGTCATTCGCCGATCAAATGTGATGTCGTTCAGCCGCAGACATTTGCCATTGAGACTTATTTTGGTGTTCTGTGGTTTATTTGAAAGGGAAAATATCCTACGCCTTTTATCTTCATTTATCTTGACCAGCCACGATTTCGCCCACTCCACTATCAATATTAGGGCCTGTTGCATTCGATTGCTTGCTGTGGTGAGGTTTTCCAGTCGACCCAGTTGCAAAAGGGCACCTGACATACATGGCATGCTCCAGTAGCAAAAGGGCACCTGACTTACTTGGCATGATTTAGACAACTCAGCTGCAAATGGGCACCTGACTTATTTCAGTCAACCCAGTTGCAAATGAGCATCTGACTTACATGGGACATTCCAGTCGACCAAGCTGAAAAAGAGCACCTGACTTACATGGAACGCTCTAAGCAACCCATCCGCAAATGGGCACCTGACTTACATGGCACTCTCCAGTTGACCCAGCTGCAAATGAGCACCTGACTTACATTGCACGCTCCAGAAAACACAGCTGGAAATAGACACCACAACCTACATGGCATGCTCCTGGCAAACCAGCTACAAATGGGCACCTGACTTATACGGGACACTAGAAAAAAAAAGAAATGAGAAAATATAGAAAAAAAGAAAGAAGGTGAAGTACAAAAAAAGTAGAGAAATAGAAAGAAGGAGCAGAAGAAGGATAAGTAGTAGGAAACAAAAAGTAGGAGGAGAAGAAGATTTATACATTTTAGAACAGATTCTAACACAAATATCTAATTCATGATCACTCCAATTTTAAATTGGAATTATGAAGCCCATTTGTATAATTATGCAATTGTAAATCCACCAATTACTGATTAGCCTGACTGCATTAGCTGAGCAAATCGTGTTTAGATTGGATGTCAATCATGCCGACGGGGCGCGTGCTGTGGCAGTGACGGGATGGGTTGTGTGCAGGTTAAGTTGATCGCTGGGGGAGGGAGCAAGATGCTATCAGGACCAGTCCTGTTGCCTAATTAGCTAACTAATGTTTGTAAACTTAAGTTGATCGTAAAGTCATGTTGATCGCAAAGTTAAGTTGATCGTTAAGTTTATCGTAAAGTTAAGTTGATCGTTAAGTTGATTGTAAAGTTAAGTTGATCGTAAAGTTAAGTTGATTGCAAAGTTAAGTTGATTGTTAAGTTGATCGTACAGTAAAGTTGATCACAAAGTTAATTTGATCGCAAAGTCAAGTTAAAGGTAAAGTCAAGTTGAAGGTAAAGTCAAGTTGAAGGTAAAGTCAAGTTGATCGTAAAGTCAAGTTGATCGTAAAGTCTAATTGATCATAAAGTCTAGTTCATCATAAAGTCAAACTGATCATAAAGTCAAACTGATCGTAAAGTTATGCTGATCATAAAGTTCAGTTGATCGTAAAGTCAATTTGATCATAAAGTCAAGTTAAATTCATCGTAAAGTTAAGTTGATCGTAAAGTTAAAAGGTAACGATAGTTCTATAGCAGACACTGTCGTCGAGGATGAAGTGTTACATACTTCATTTTACGAGCTAGCAGATTGTTTGTGAGGTTGGGTTTCCAGATGCCTTCCTCTCTGTCTGTCTCCATCAGTAAGTTTTCTGTCCATTCACAACTGGGTTGAATGAAGGCTGTCAATTATAAGGTTTGAACCCGAGACATTAACTTAAGGTCTTTACACTGGTTAAGAAGACTCTGCAAAGTCTGTATACAACAAATGTCTTGGAGGGTGGTCAACTGATGTGTGAATCCATCTTAATAGACTCAAACACTAGAGCAAAGTAGACCCACAGCCTGTTAGGTATCATCTATAGCTGCTCAACAAATCACCTAACCATGGCCTGTGTTATACCATGTCAATTGACATTTGACATAGAAACCAACTCTCTACCACTTTCATCGTTATTTGTCCTAAAAACGGAAGTCTGGTGCCGTTGTGTCATAGTTTACAGCAAGGCTGCGATATCTGTGCCTTTTGGCCTAGCACCATTTTTGGGAACAGGTTTGCCTTCCCTCTTCTACCCATACTCTCTCCACCAGACTGCATGGATGGTTACAGTTGTGTTGAAGCACAACAAATCAAGAGGTTTGGTCATTTAGTCAGTGCATTTTAACCAGCCTGCAGTGAGAGCATATCATATGCAGGTCCTCGGTCCACGAGCAAGAGGCAGACCACGACGTTGAAGGATTGAGGATGTGTCTGACACCGACAGGAAGTTCCACCTAACAACAGCGCAAGCCTCCCACTTGGCGATAACAAGAAATCTGTGCATCCCACCTCTCTGCGACGCCATGAGGTAAAAGCAGTAGGACATCCCACCTCTCTGCAACGCCATGAGGTAAGAGCAGTAGGACATCCCACCTCTCTGCAATGCCATGAGGTAAGAGCAGTAGGACATCCCACCTCTCTGCGACGCCTTGAGGTAAGAGCAGTAGGACATCCCACCTCTCTGCGACGCCATGAGGTAAGAGCAGTAGAACATCCCACCTCTGTGCGACGCCATGAGGTAAGAGCAGTAGGACATCCCACCTCTCTGCGACGCCTTGAGGTAAGAGCAGTAGGACATCCCACCTCTCTGCAACGCCTTGAGGTAAGAGCAGTAGGACATCCCACCTCTCTGCGACGCCTTGAGGTAAGAGCAGTAGGACATCCCACCTCTCTGCGACGCCTTGAGGTAAGAGCAGTAGGACATCCCACCTCTCTGTGATGCCTTGAGGTAAGAGCAGTAGGACATCCCACCTCTCTGCGACGCCTTGAGGTAAGAGCAGTAGGACATCCCACCTCTCTGCGACGCCTTGAGGTAAGAGCAGTAGGACATCCCACCTCTCTGCGACGCCTTGAGGTAAGAGCAGTAGGACATCCCACCTCTCTGTGACGCCTTGAGGTAAGAGCAGTAGGACAAAAGAAGAAAGGATTGGGAATTGGATGAGAGTTAATGAAGGGAATAACAATTAGGGAAATAGAAATATTTTGGAGATAGAAAGAGACGTGACACACTGCTGGAGGGGGAAGTAGATGTAAGCGGCGACGTCAAGAGATGGATTGACAAGTGTCTGTCAAAGGGTACCATCCAGGCAGGAGAGAGGAAGTTGGAGATCCAGTGGAGTCATCATAAGATGTGGAGACGGCATGCCCTATGGAGCATAGATCCTCAACAAATAATTCAAAGTTTTCATAATCCCTCACCCAAAAAAGTATATCAAAGATGAAATTTTCTAGCCATGATGGAATTGATAAACCAGTTTTCTTCTATGTTCAACTCTTGCAGAATGTCTATAGCTGTCAGTCTCTCAGTCCAGGATATTCTTATAACAACAATGTTTGCTTAGGCGTCTGGGGCCTGTTGACCATCGGATGAACATCACCTTGTCCAGTTGTAACTGCGTGCTGCCAGGCCTCCTCTAAGGCATATGGGGAAGTCGCTACCTGTTCAAGCCAAGTGTTTCCTGGCAGAGCTACACCTTGCATTCGCTCACCCCCTCTGCGCTGCTTAAGTGGACTTAAAGGTCGAGTTTGACTCGGTAGACAGATCCGCTCTGTAGAAAGCAATGCAGGGCATTGGCACTCCTGTCCTGCTACCAAATTTGATATTCTTAGGATCTTCTATATATTTAATATCAATTTAAAAGGTACCAATTTTATGGATAAAATTCTCACTTCATCAGTTTCACGTCTACACAGCTGTGATTTGTTTGAGATTAAAGATAATTCAATTGATATTTAATTCGAAATGTACTTATTTTCTCTGCAAAGTCTGTTCAGGATACATCTTATCGTTTCTTCTTCTGTTTCTTGCTCAGCCTGATTTGACAAAAGATAAATAATTTCTGAGATTCAAATAATACACATGCTGTTTTCAAATTAGGAACATTAGTACAGTGTCAATGGTTATGAACAAGACGGCGATTGCTGAAAAATTTAAAGAAAATATCTACATTAACGCTTAAGATCCTATAGGCATTTGTAATTATGGTCCATACAATCCTGAATTAAAGCAACAAAACCAATTAGAAACTGGTGGTTGACTGACTTTACCTGTAACTTTTATATTTGTTATGATACTGGAATAAATTTTCAGTATGTTATGTATGAATGTCTAAAATGTTATGCTAGTGTGTAAAAAGTAGACGTTGAACGCGTGCACCTGCTACAATAAAAGCATTGGGAGCATGCACACGGAACGTGCAACCCTTTCGTTGTTCCCACTAGTGTAACTAGGCCTACGGTCACACTGCATACTGACCCAACCATCAACGATACGGTTGCTGTGGTATAGATCAATCTCATTGATATCACTCTATCTCAATATCTGATTGATTATCATCATAATCAAAGTCTAGCTTGTCAAATAAATCTGACAGATTTCGTCTTGACAGCCCTGCATGTTCACTATCAGATAAATCGCTAATTTTTGTGTGAAAATGCACTGGTTATAACTTCCAAGCTGTTTTTGATACTTTATCGACACGAGTTCAAACCCGAAGGGAAACCGAGAAATGAGTGCAATGAGAACAAGCAGTTTTCAGCGTTATAGAATCTTAAGGGTTAACCAATTACTGTCTTCTTCTTCGTACGCTGTCAGACGTCAACCTGAATTTGTTCGAAGAAAGCAGCGGTCATCCTGAGGCTGTCGACACTGCCATAGAGCTTGTCTAGTGTTGCCACTGGTAATGGCCACATCTGCTTTCTCTGGTCCTCGTACGTCACGCAATTTTGCAGCAGATGTTCAGCGATCATTTTCCCTGTGCCACACGAGCATTCGTCAGTGCCAAGTATCTTCAATTTATTGAATAGATGGTACCTGAGTCAGTTGTGGCCTGTGCGGAGTCTTCTTCTTCTTCTGCGTACACAGTCAGACAGTAACCATTATTTTCTCGAAAAAAGCGGCGGTCATCCTGAGACTCTCGCCACTACCATAGAGCTTGTCTTGCAGTTCCACTGGCAATGGCCACATCTGCTCTCTCTGATCCTCGTATGTCGGGCAGTTCTGCAGCAGATGTTCAGTGGTCATTTTACCAGTACCGCACGGGCATTCGTCGGTACACCCTATCTTCAATTTGTTGAAGAGGTGGTACCTCAGTCTGTTGTGGCCAGTGCGAAGTCTGAAGACAACGACCTGCTCTCTTCGGTTCAACTGGTAATAGGCATCGTTTTTGGTGTAACCAGTATGTTCGGTTTCCCATTTGGACATGTACCTGGCTTTGATAAGCCGTTTTGACTCTTCGTACGTCATACTGGTATCTATTTGTGGTAGCCTTGCACCTTCTTTTGCCAGTCTGTCTGCCTCCTCGTTGCCTTGGATGTTGCAGTGTGACGGAACCCACTGTACCACTACCCTTTTTGGTGCGGACTGTTGGCACAGTTTGCAGAGTGCTGCTCTTAAGTCATTAAGCTCAGTGTTTTTCTGGCTTTTTAGCGCTGTGACTACTTCGAGAGCATCTGTCAGCAGGACTATATGGCTCTCATTTTCACTGTGTGTTACCATTTCTTCCACTGCCGCCCTCAGTGCCTCTGCCTCTGCTCTGAAATTGCTCGTGTACTTACCAGTAGCGAATGACAGTGTTATTTTTCTGCCATTTGGTAGGTTCAGGAATGCTCCTGCCCCTCCGTTCTGTGTAGTGTTTGTTACAGAGCCGTCGGTGTATGCATGGGTCCAGTCCATGCTTGGGTAGCTTTTCGTTATGAAGCTTAGGGTAGTATCTCTCCTTTCTTTTTCGGTCTGGCAGTTTTTGTTTGCAATACCTGGTATATTTTCTACCACCTCTGGAAATATATCCTGCCTCCAAGTAGGTTTTCGTACAGTAGTGATGGGTTTTGGTGTTGTTAGTGCGTTTATGGGATCTTCGTGCATCTTTGCTTTGGCTATTTCTGCAAAGTTTCTCCGCTTTAGTTTTCCAGTTCCCAAATTGTTTAGCCTCTGGTACATTGGATGGTCCGTCAGTCTTCGGAGTTTCTCTGACTGCAGCTGGGCTCTGCAGTCTCTTCTGTCGGTCATGGATTGCAGTTTTGTAATCTTTTCAAGTTCTACAATTGGCGTTGACTTCATGCCACCAGTTATGATTCTCATAGCTTGGTTTTGAAGTTTGTTAACTTTATCGAAGTTCGCCTTCGCTGCTGTTGTCCAAGCCGCGATGCCATACTCGAGAACTGGTCTCACTCTTCCAGTGTACAGTTTCTTTAGTATGCCTTCGTCTGCTCCCCAGCTTGTGCCAGCAAGTTTCCTCATGATCGCCATTCTTTCTCTGGCTTTCATTCGGTTTCTCTCAATCTGACTTTTCCATGTCATGCGCCGATCAAATGTGACTCCCAGATAGGTTGGGTTGTCGTTTGGCTGCAGGATTTTGCCATTTAGGCTTAGTTTGGTACTTTGGGGTTTTAATGAGAGCGAGAATATTGTGCACGTGGTTTTCTCCTCGTTTATTTTGACCAGCCATGAGTTCGCCCACTCTTCCAGCGATGTTAGGGCCGTTTGCATCCGATTTCTTGCTATGGTGAGATTCTTTTCAGAGGTCCACATAGCCAGATCGTCTGCAAACATTGAGCTATGGACTCTTCTTGGTATATTCTCTGTAATATCGTTTATATATACCAGGAAGAGTGTGGGTGATAGTACTCCCCCTTGGGGTACTCCCTGCTCGAGTGTCACCTTTTTGCTCATCTGCCCTTGTACTTGGACTCTGGCCGTTCTTTGTTTGAGGTAGTGGTTGATCCACTTGTACATCTTCCCACAAACATCACTTCTTCTTAGCTTGACTCTAAGTCCATCCTTCCAGACTTTGTCAAATGCCTTTTCCAGATCCACCCAAACAGCTACTGTGTGTTTCTGTGCCTGGTAGGCATCTTCTATCTCCTGGGCTATGAGGATGACCTGGTCCTCAGTGGATCTGTGCTGTCTAAAGCCGGCTTGCTGTGGAATTAGTATTCGTTTTTCTTCCAGATGCCACATCAGTCTGGTGTTTATCATCCGTTCCATCAGCTTGCCGACACAGCTCAGTAGGCTTATGGGCCTGTATCTATTCGGATCTGTTTTGTCCTTTCCTGTTTTTGGTACTGGTACCAGTATTGCATCTTTCCATGCCTGGGGTACAATACCCCTTTTCCAGCTTTGGTTCAGGACTGACAGTAGTTTTTCCTTCGCTGTTTGGCCCAGCCCCATCAGCATTTCGTTTGTTATCCCGTCTTTTCCGGGAGATTTCCTTCTCTTTAGTGTTCTCATAGCCTCTTCCATTTCGCGCATTGTTAGTTTGGCCATCATGTGCTCTTCAGGAGCCGTATTTTTGTTTTCGTGCCCCTTTAGCTCTTCGCTAATGTCTGTATGCTTATCTGCAGGGACCTCGATGTGGTTTGCTCTGGCATAGTGATCGACAAAGGCGTTTGCGGCTTTCTTACCTGTGATCAAGTTCTCGCCTTGCTTGATAGTAATTTGTTTATTTGACGGGGTTTCGTCGTTCATGGCTCTGACTAGCTTCCATAGCTTGTTCCCTTCTTTGTCCAGGTTTAAACTTTCCGTTTTATTTTTCCAACTTTCTCTTGCTGTTTGCTTGAGAGTGTGTTTGTACTTCGCCGCGGCGGCTTTGAGGGCGATGTTTGCCTCCACGGATTTTTCTCGTTCTGCCATGTTTCTAGCATTTGTTACTGCATCTTCCACTTTCTGTAACTCATCATTCCAGTAGGGCTTATAGTTTTTCCTAGCTCCTCTTGGGATGGTTTCAGTGGCGGCTTGCATTATTGCCTTGCTTAGGCTCTCTACCATGGGCTTCATTTTGGTGTTTCGTGTGTTGATGGTTTCACACAGCCCATCTGTCAGGATTGCAAATCTGTCCCAGTCGGCTCGTTTGTAATTCCAACGTGGGAGCGGTTTTGTTTCCTGTGGGCCTGCTTCCATGTCAATGGTTAGCCTGATCGGCCTGTGGTCGCTACCTGCCAGTTGGTTTAGCACCTGGCGGTCTATTTTATAGTGTATGTCCTGTGTGGAGAAGGCCAAATCTGGAGTCGAGGTGGTATGCCATGTTCTTGAATAGAAGCTAGGGCTATCCTCCGGCCTATTGATTAGGGAGAGATTTGCATCTATCTCCCAATCTTCCACTTCGTCACCTCTGCTGTCTGTGTCAGAGTATCCCCATCTCTCCGAGTGGCTGTTGAAATCTCCAACCACTATGCAGTTGGAGTCTCTGACCTCCATACTCGAGAGCGATAGGTCTCTGTTTGGTGGTCCGTACAGATTGAAAATGCGGAGCTTCGTCTCTTGAGCCATTATGTCAACTCCTACAATTTCTGCTTGTCCGGTGTGATTGACAGGTACCGCGCTACTCGGTATGCTGTTTCTGGTCAGTATCAGGACCCCTCCTTTGTGGCCTTCTCTATCTAGACGGAAAGTCTGGTATCCTCTGATTGAGAATTTATGGTTATTGTTGAGGTGCGTTTCCTGGATACATGCCACGTCAATCTTACCTTCATGCAGGTGATGTGTTAGGGAAAGTTTTTTGTTAATGACTCCCTCCGCATTCCACTGTAATATTCTGAGGGTCTTGAAGTTTTGGCCAATAGTCGTTTCCCCATAGCCATGTGCCTTGACTCCACGACACATGGGTGGGTGACCACCAGTAGCCAAGGGTGGGCCCCTTCGAGGCGTGGGGCCCGGCGCTATCGCTGCCTGGCGGGTCTCCTCAGGATGAGCGCCATACGTTTTTCGAATAGGTTGTGCTGCCATCATACTGTGATTTACGTTGCACTGTTTTGTTAGGCTTGCGGCCCCGTGCATCCGATTTCAACAGGCGTTTCTGTAGGGATGCCCTCCTTAGCCTTTGGCTGTCCCCAGCCTATCTGCAAGGCAGCAGTTGTTTACGATCAGAGTTTTCTCTCCTATGGAAGTTGTCTTACCAGACTATCGAGTCTTCACTACTCGTGTCTATAGGGTGCAATGATGGTATGTGATATATGAGATGGACTGGTTTACCCGGAAGAGAGGCAGTCCAGTGTGTCTGTATCCCAGGATCGTCACGTCCTGCCAGAAACGTAGCATTTGCATGTGAGTGGGGTATCTCTTTTTCCCTTTATTTTCTTGGCTTCTATGCAGGGATGGTACGCCTAGCATTCCCCGCCACCTGGGGTGTTGACACAGTGGGGCAGGTGTGCAATGTCCGCTGGTCTGCATCTCTTCTGCGTCCAGCATGATAGTTATGGCTGATAACGTACAGAGGTAGATATCGTAACCGGAGTGCATTTAGCCAGAGGACAAGCCTGGTAATGTCACAGAGATGTTGATCGCCTGGTGTGCGGACAACTCTCATGGTCAGTGGTTGAGTCTTGACAGTTCACAGTGTGGTGGCTGCTCTACTGTTTTCGACACCCCGACCAGGTTCTAAGTCTTTGGTTGGTGTTTTTCGCACCCCATCGCCGTATAGGGTGAGTATCAAGCAGTTTTCCGCCCGCTTTGATTTGCGGGCGGCAAGAACCTCTTACTGTGGCTCTACCTGATAGGGCTGGGGCGCAAGCCCCAGGTCCCGAGCATGTAGGAGCCTCCCATTGCAGTGGTGCTGAGATTTTGGGCGGGATTGCGGCTTTCAAGGGTTCGGCCGTAATCCCCCACATGGTAGCCTCGCGCCCTTGGCTTATCAGCCTGGTACGTGAACCAAAGTGTCTGCGGCTCCTCTCGATTTGAGCTGGTTTTCCGTAGCAACGCCCTGTCATTTGTAGGGTAAAACTGACCTGTCTTCAGATCTATTTCCAGCACCCGTTCACTATTTTGTCAGACGAATTTATTGAGGGCTTTTGTTTGTCAATGACCAGGTATTTGAGATCTGCAGAGTTAAACACGATTTCCGTAGCGTTCTTTCATTTGAGCTGACTTGTCGTCCGTGAGTCTAATACCAGCGTACGTTCATTATTAGACCCAAACGGCAGTGCTCTCAATTTGTCAGTTGTTCTACAGTATTGGCGTGTTCAGTCAAATTAAGCCGCAGGTTCCACACCTGGTGGTGCCCTTCCGTCAATTCCCTTAGCGAGACAATCAAGTTTCTTAAAGGGTAGCCCCAAAGATTTTCGAGGGTCTAATTCCAGCACATGTTCTCTATTAGACCCCACTAAGGTGTACTTTTTGATAGTCATTCTGCAGTATTGGCGTGGTAAGTTAACTTAGGTCTCAGGCTCCACTCCTGATAGTGCTCTTCCGTCAATTCCTTTATCAAACACTGGATGCAGACAAAACCGAGCCACAGGGGACATAACCCCAGATTTCTGGGGGTCTAAGTCCAGCACCAGTTCCATATTAGACTCCAGAAGAGTGGTCTCGGCATGTCAATCATTTCAGTGTTGCCCGTGTTGAGTCAAATTGTGCGGAGTCTGAAGACTACGACCTGCTGTCTTCTGTTCAGCTGGTAGTAGGCATCATTTTTTGTGTAACCAGTGTGTTCTGTTTCCCATTTGGCCATGTATCTGGCCCTAATAAGCCTTTCAGACTCTTCGTAGGTCACACTAGAATATGGTTGTGGCAGTCTTGCACCTTCTTTTGCCAGTCGGTCTGCCTCCTCATTGCCTTGGATGTTGCAGTGGGATGGAACCCACTGTACCACTACTCTTTTTGGTGCGGACTGCTGGCATAGTTGACAGAGTACTGCTCTTAAATAATGAAGTTCAGTATTTTTCTGGCTTTTTAGTGCTGTGACTACGGCCAGGGCATCTGTAAACTATCTGGCTTTCATTGCTTTCGTCTGTCAGCATTGCTTCTACTGCAGCCCTCAGTGCCTCTGCTCTGAAATTGCTTAAGAATTTTCCAGTTGCCACTTACAGTGTTATTTTTCTACCATTTTGTAGGCTCAGGAATGCCCCTGCCGCTTCATTCTGTGTTGTGTTTGTTACAGAACCGTCGGTGTATGCATGGGTCCAGTCCATGCTTGGGTAGTTTTCCGCTATGTACCTAAGGGTTATGTTTCTTCTTTCTTTTTCAGTCTAGCTGTTCTTGTTTCCAATACCTGGTATATTTTCTACCACCTCCGGAATGATATGCTGCTTCCGGGTGGGTTTGCGTACAGTAAGGATGGGCTTTGGTATTGTTACAGTGTTCATAGGGTCAATTATTGTCTAAACCAAACTTTTTTATTTTAAATAAACACAAAAATGGAAATAGAAGATCAATGTAGAAGCAAAACATATTTTTTTTTTAGAAATTAATGTATTTTTTTGTCAATTCTTCCACTTTTACTTGAAAATATAAATCTACAATGTTGTCTCACGTAAAATGGGCATTATTTTTTGTAGTTCACAAATAGATCCCAAAAGTATCTATTTTAGCATTGTTTCTCTAGCCTAGTAAGGGGCAGTTCTGTAGTATGTGCTCTGCAGCAGTCGTGCTTGTCCGCTCGTACACATTGCTGAGTTGTCAATCTTCAATTGTGTATACATATGGAGGAGCAGTCGGTTGTGTTCTGAGCAACAGCTTGATCTTGTCTGTTTATATCTTACCCAGGTGAGGAAGACTGGTCAGGCAAAACATACTGATCAGACATGTTAGTCAGGGTCAGGCAAAATATACTGGCCAAGACCCTCACCTCAGCTTCCTAATAGCCCGCCCTGGAAACGGGTTGTTTTCATGGCATACTGGTTAATGGTGTCAGGGATCGCCGTAATCCCTCTAGCAGTGAGCAACTTGCAGATGAAACCAAAACATAGCACCATCTGAAGGACCCCTGTCCCCCTTCATCAGCACACTTGGGATGTGAGGAAAGCTACTGCAATCCGCCACTTAACGTCCTTTTCAGGGCACACAAAAGAGTAACCTACTCATTGTGGGCATTTGCAAACAACAACAAAGTATAGTATTTATAGTAATCACCTTGTCAATGTTGGTGGCTCTATAACAAAGTTGATCATCCTTTCCTTCGGTTGGTATGTTATTGGTACAACTGGTTGCTTGTCTGCAGCAAACTGCCTTGTCAGTTGATCTGCTATCTTGTTTATCAATACTCCACAATGAGAATGTGTTGGCAAAAGAAAAATAAATTTATGAGATTCAAATAATACACAAACTGCTTTCATATTATGAACAATGGTACAGTGTAAATGGTTCTGAACAGGACAGCAAATACTGAAAACATTTGAGATGAATATCGACAATAACCCATGATGGTCAAAACTGTTTTAGTTATAAAAAACAACTTTACACAAAAATTAAAATAGAAGATTATCAATGTTGAAGCTGAAGATTGACATAACATCTACTAGACAATATTTTTGTATAAATAAATGTATTTTATTGCAGATTCTTCTTCTCTTACTTGAAAATATAATATCTAAACCTTCAATGTTGTCTTACATAAAATTGTCATTAGCTTTCGAAGTTCACATATAGATTCAAAGAGTATCTATTCCAATGTTGTATCTCTAGCCTAGTGAGGTTGCCTCTTTATATCATATTCAGGGCAGTTGTGTAGTATGTGCACTGCAGTCTTGGGTGCATGTCCTCACGTACACATGGCTGAGTTGACAATCTTTAATTGCGTACACATATGGTCAAGTATTGTGTCCTGCTCTGATCACAAAACAAGTTTGTTTCTTCTGTTCACATTATAGTAATCACCTTGTTAATGTTGGTGGCTCTCTGTCTGATTTAATCATCCTTTTCTTCGGTTGGTATGTCACTATGTGAATGGTACAACTGGTTGCTCATATGCAGAAGACTGCCTTGTCAGTTGATCTGCTATCTTGTTTTCCAATACTTCACAATGAGACTGTATGCTAACTTCATTGTAATCATGCATTGGTTACTAAGTTCATACTGTGGAGTCTGTAGACCTGACAGTTTTCTGAACTTTAGTGGTTGGAGTTCTGATAATGAATACTCATCACTGTCTCAGTTGTCACCTAGATTACATGGATTTGTGGATCATAAGTATAACATATTTTTCTGGTTAGGCATCCCGAACTATATGTTATCAAGGCTTATTCCACAGCATGTTAGTTTTAGCATTAAATCTGTCTTCCATACAATTTTTGGTGAGGTCAAATTCCAACTGCGTCTATGTGTCCAATCTTTCGGAATCAAAACTGATTTTCGTTCAAATACAGATATCAATTCTTCTCTTAATTACTTTCAGTAGGTTTCAAATCCTGTACGATTTTATTATTATTATTCGTGATTCGATTCGAGTTTTGTTGGTACGGCGCTGATCACTGATGGGGTATCAGGTATGAACTGTGAACTGTAGTTACGCCAAACATCTTCAAGATAGCAGATAGAATATAATTTATATGTGTTATGTTGAAGGTGTTTGGCGTAGCTTAAGATCATAGTTCATATTTAAGTTAGCTATTATACAGACTCTGTAGACGTAGATCCTTCTAAATAAGTTTAACGAAGTTAAGTTAACATTTATAAGTTCAATTATAATTGAAAAGACACATACTTTGAAAGTGTACCCTGGAACAAACGTGTCCATAGAATGACGACGCTTTGGATTGTGAGAACAGAGTTCAACAATCTTTGTTTACATCTCACTTCTGTAGAAGCGACGATGCCAGATTCGTTTTGTAAGCCATGCTAAACGATTAATAAAAATGTCTGGAAAATGACAAATATTTGGCTTTTTTTCTTTCTTTTGTCCTATTGTCCTTGCCATTCGGGGACGCAGAGTGGTGGGATGTCCTTCTGCTCTTGTCATACGGTTTCACAGAAAGGTGGGATGCGTAGATTTATTGTATTATATATATATATATATATATATATATATATATATATACATACGAGGCGTGAATAAATGCAACCGGACCTAATTGCACCAAGTGAACATACGTACGATGGGCATGATGACGTCACTTCAGGTGTAAATAGCACATTCCAACTGTCAAGTTTGCAAAATGTATTTATCCTCCGACTCTTTGCTAAGCAGACCGTTAAAAACATCGTTGGTGTGATATTGAATCCGTTCAGAGTTGATCAGCGAGCGGTGATTCGGTTTGCAACAGCTGAAGGATGGATGTCGAGAAGTTGACATTCATTACAGAATGCAGGCAGATCATGGTGACAAAATTGTGTAGATGACAACAGTAAAGAACTGGACAACGATGTTTAAAAAATGACGTGAGTTAACAAAAGATCTTCTGATACCAGGTCAGGCGTATATTGTTGCGTTAACTTACGTCCTTCTTAAAATATCGTTGTCCATTTCTTCACTGTTTTCTTTATAATATATATATAAATATGAAACTCTCGTGGGTCAAGATGGCGCCGGACATGGTCGCAGTCGATTTCTCCCTTGATTAAACGGTGTTTTGTTTGTGTTTTCTATGATAACTCTCGGACTATTAACGTGATTCCTGGATATAAATGTGCCGACTTGTGAATTAAGCATACTAATGTGAAAGAAGTGATGCAACGAAGTATATAACAGTGTATTTTTAGTCGTGAATGGTAGACTAATGTGTACAGTTTCGATGGGACAAAGCGTGGCAGAAACTTGACCCGGTCAAAAGCTAGTGTCGCTCCGTGCTGTATCGTGACCCAGATAACGAAGCATTAACACTGAAACGAAGGAGGTCATCCTGACCCCGTCAAACATACGGTACGTCAGAAAGGAGCTCATCGCGCTTCGATCAGCACACTACGTCCCTTCAAACTCAGATCTACATCTGTTGCGTGTGCTGAAAATACACTTAACCGAGGAGGCATCGGAACTCACAAGTATACAATCAAGGCGGAAGACCAGAGGAACGAGAGGTGGAAGAAGAATACACAAACAAATGCACTCAGAAACAGAAAGAGAAGGGAAGGGCTACCGAGATAATGAGGCCCACGCTGACACCATACTGTCTGCATCCGAACCCTTCACTAGAAGTCTTGACAATGTCTTGCCTCTAGAACATGTTGAGTCCGGACGAGAGAGTGAGGAAGATCCTGCGCACATCTCCCTCACTATAAACACATTGCGCAACTCACGACATCACCCTACAGATCACACCCTGACTAACAGCTCGCAACTGGCAGGGCCCCCAAACTGCAGCGGCGGAACAGGCAGAAAACGATCACGAAAACTACCCATCATGCTTGCAACATGGAATGTCCACAAGCTACTGGACAACACCAAAGCAAACAGACCCGAACGACGGACAGCACTGATCGCCAGGGAACTGGCTAGATACAACATCTGCATAGCTGCCCTGAGCGAGACACGACTGGCAGAGGAAGGACAGATCACAGAAGAAGGCGCTGGTTATACTTTCTTCTGGAGCGGCCGCAGCAAAGAAGAACGCCGTGAAGCTGGAGTTGGCTTTGCCATCAAGACCAACATGGTCGACAAGCTCACAAGCATGCCCAGAGGAATTAATGACCGCCTGATTACACTGCGTCTCCCCCTAATAGGAGGGCGCCATGCAACACTCATCAGTGCATACGCACCCACAATGACAGATCCTCAGGAAACAAAAGATAAGTTTTATGAGGACCTTGAGGCGCTCATCGCTGCAGTCCTCAAATTTGACAAACTGGTCATCCTCGGTGATTTTAACGCTAGGGTTGGCACAGACCATACAGCCTGGGAGGGGGCCATTGGCAGACATGGTATCGGAAAATGCAATAGTAACGGACTGCTCCTTCTGAGGACATGTGCCGCAAATGAACTACTCATTACAAACACAGCTTTCCGACTACCTGTCCGAAATAGAACCACATGGATGCACCCAAGGTCCCGCCACTGGCACCTCATTGACTATATTATCATCAGACGTAGGGATCGAGCGGATGCTATGGTAACGAAGAGCATGTGTGGTGCAGAATGTTGGACCGACCATCGACTTGTCATTGCCAAGCTAAACTTCAAGATCCAGCCCAAAATGCGCCCCCAGGGAAAGAAACTACCGAGGAAGCTAAATGTCTCTCAGCTGAAATACGAACCCACGAGAGGAGGCTTCCATGAAGAGCTTGAGGGTAGACTGTCTGAGCTTCGTTTTGAAAAGAACGACATCGAAGAGAACTGGGCATCATTGAGAAACACACTCTACGATACAGCTGTTAAACACATTGGCCCACTCACGCGCAAGCATAAGGACTGGTTTGATGAGAACGATCTAGAAATACAGGGCCTTCTCGATGCAAAACATGAAGCGCACAGGGAATACCAGAGGGACACACCATCTCCGGCAGCAAAAGCTGCCTTCAATACTGCTCGCAAAGATGTCCAGACCAGGCTTAGAGAGATGCAAGACTCCTGGCTCAGCAAAAGAGCTGACGAAATTGAGATGTTCGCCGGGCGTCATGACACCAAACGGTTTTACGAGGCACTGAAAGCTCTCTACGGCCCGCAGCCCTCTAGTAATACTCCAGTTCGCAGTGCGGATGGGGTACTGCTAACAGGTAAGGTTCAGATTATAGACAGATGGGCAGACCACTTCTGCAAAATACTAAACCACCCATCGTCCATAAATGAAGAGGCCATTCGGCGAATGCCGCAGGTGGAACTGAACCTGGCGTTGGATGAAGTAATTACTGAGGAGGAAGTCGACAGGGCAATCAGTTCACTATCTATAGGAAAAGCTTCAGGAGCTGATGCAATACCAGCAGAGGTATATAAGACAGCTGGCCCATCCCTCACCAGAAGGATCACTGAACACTTCTGTCACATGTGGGCTGAAGGTAAAATTCCGCAGGAGCTAAAGGACGCCTCAATCGTTCACCTATACAAAAGAAAAGGCAACCGTCAGGAATGCGACAATCATCGTGGAATATCGCTACTCTCCGTAGCAGGCAAGATCCTAGCGCGCTTACTGCTAAACAGGCTCAACAAACACCTTGAACAAAGCCACCACCTCCCAGAAAGCCAATGTGGATTCAGAGCCGGAAGAGGAACAGTGGACATGATTTTTGCCGCTCGCCAAGTACAAGAGAAGTGTCGAGAGCAAAATCAGGCCTTGTACACCACATTTATTGATTTGACAAAGGCATTTGATACAGTAAACAGAGGAGGGCTGTGGATGATAATGTCTAAGTTTGGCTGCCCCAACAAGTTCATAACAATGGTGAAACAGCTACACGAAGGCATGTGTGCTCGTGTACTGGACAGCGGTGCAATCTCTAAAACGTTTCTAGTATCAAACGGAGTAAAACAAGGATGTGTACTCGCCCCGACTTTGTTCAGCATGATGTTCGCGGCCACGATGACAGACGCCTTCAGATCATTGGAGCTTGGAATACCCATAAAGTACCGCACAGATGGCAAGTTACTCAATTCCAGAAGAATGAAGGCCAAAACCAAAGTGGCTGGCGACATAATCAGGGAACTTGTATTTGCTGACGACTGCGCTCTAATGAGCAACTCAGAACTGAACATGCAGGTTAGAATGGACCAGTTCTCTGCCGCATGCGAAAATTTTGGCCTGGCCATAAATGCAAAAAAAACAGAGGTCATGTATCAACCAGCACCAGGCATGCCGTACACAAAACCAGAGACTACAGTCAGCGGGCAGACGTTGAATGCCGTAGACAAATTCACATATCTGGGCAGCACGCTGTCGAGATCTGTCAGCCTAGACGATGAGGTGGCAAGCAGAATAGCAAAGGCCAGCACAGCCTTTGGTAGAATGCGCTCGATGGTCTGGGCACGTCGTGGCATCAGCGTCAAGACCAAACTCAAAGTCTACCGTGCAACCATCACTCCAACCCTACTATACGCTTGCGAAAGCTGGACTGTATACTCTGGACATGCAAGGAGGTTAAACCACTTCCACACAGGTTGCCTGAGGCGAATATTCCACATCCGATGGCAAGATCGTGTCACTGACCTCGAGGTTCTCTCGAGGGCTAACATGCCCAGCATCCATGCACTGCTAGAAAAAGCACGACTAGGATTGGCCGGACACCTCGTCCGTATGTCAGACGAGCGGCTCCCAAAGAGCTTCTCTACGGCGAGCTGAGAGAGGGATGGCGGGAGAGAGGGCTCCCAAAGAAACGTTTTAAAGACGGTCTGAAGGACTCACTAAAAAGTTGCCAGATAGACATCGACACCTGGGAATGTCTTGCGCAAAACAGATCTGACTGGAGAAGCGCAGTCGAATCAGGTGTAGCTGCCGGTGAAGATGACCGTGTTATGAAAGCCCAGAATAGACGCGAGACGCGGAAATCCCGAGCAGCGGGAACACATTCCCCTTCTACAAACCTCGTGTGCCCGATATGTAGCAGATGTTTTCGTGCTCACATTGGCCTGTTCAGCCACATGCGCACCCACACCCAATAAGGAAATCTGTGACAAGGATGATGTCGGCGGTCCTCACCGACAACGATAATAGCTGTCCATCGTTGTCCATCGACAACGATGGACAGCTATTATTATATGAAACTCTAAACAAATATAGTTCTAACTACGTAACTACTATCTTGTTATCTTGTATTGAATCTCGTGTTGCCCTGTTGACAGTTGGTGCTGATGTTGATCTCTGGTTGTCGCCGGTTTTGCGCTGTACAATGATAGCTTTCTTGCTACGTTCGTGTGTGTGCTCCTTGAGGATTCTTAGGGGGCATCTCACTTTGACTCAGAACTCTATGGCCAATTCGTTTGACCTGACTCGTGCGTACCATCTCTTGGATCACGATCTCAGCAACAACTCAAGAACTGTCTTCTGGTGAACAGCCACTGAGTTTATCTCTCGTCCTCACAGATCAGAGCGATCACTGTGAAGACTGAAGATACGTTCACTTATCTTAAGTTGATCATAGAACGGCCACGATTTCAATTCAAAGGCACGGATGAAATGGCCCATGGAGCAAAGTGAGACAACCTTCTAGATCTGCTTTCGAATTGAATCCTGAATATACACTGTCATCTGTCTTTTAAAGACCCACTCTAGCACCGTCAAACCAAGTTGGCCGCCGAATGTTCCTTCCGAGCCGACAGGTCATCCGTCATATCTATTTGGGGCCAAGAGATCGCCAACTACCATTTAATAAATAGGAAGATCTCACAAGGGATAACAGCGGGCTGGATCAGCTTCAACTGTATTAAACCCATACCACAACACATGCGAAGCGACAACACGAGGGTTCACGTCTTCAACAGTGTGGTTATTCCAGCATGATATATGGCTGCAAGGTGTAGAACCCACGGAAAGCTGATGCAGATAGACTCTGCGTTGTCCAACGAGCGATGGAGCGAAGAACATCGAAGCTCTCCATTCGAGACCAAATCAGCAACACAGAGATCAGATATCGTACTTCCTTCACTGACCTCATAGATGTCGTGCTGTTACGAAAATACAGATGGGCCGGCCATGTGGTACGCATGTCGAATAACAGATGGACTCGTAGATTGACGTCGTGGTGACCATACAACTTTAGCCGCCCTCCCAGGCTACTGAGACTGGGGTGGAAAGATGGCATGAAGGATGCCCTGGGACCAACATGGTACACCAAGGCAAAAGAGCGAAATGAGTTTATTCAACATTTGGCTACCTGGCATGTCACACGTGCCTGATTGGATACCAAGATTTAGAGAATTACAGGAAAGAGAAGAACCAGTTTACATATTCCATCATAAACAGAAAATTAAAATACTTTGGTCACATCAAAAGACACATCGGTCTTGACAGAACGGTAATGGCAGCTATGGTGCCGAGTAAGATAGTCAGAGGCAGACCAAGAAGGCGATGGCATCAAGTTGTCAAGGAATGCTTCAGTGTGGTTCTGGAGCAGGCTAGAGATTTGATAAGAGATCGAGTTTCTTTCAGACGGGCTGTCATGCGATAGACGTTCTTCGAAGGACATGCTACATGATGATGACGAGTCGTCATAAACAAAGACATATAAAAATACTATGTTAGCGAGACAAGTACTCGGTTTAAATGCAGACAGGAATACAATGACAGCGGGACGATACAATAACGCGCCTATACCAAGCTGCGTTTCGACCCTAGGGACAGAGTGATCGAGTTTCCGGATTCTATCGACCACCGCGGCTACCGGATTCTGACGTAATGATGTCACCCGGCGCGACACCCAGGCGACAAAAACCTAGAGTAGAAAAAAAGTTGATTGATTGAGTGTTTTAATAATTGTCTTCTTCTTCACATTCGCTCCTTTTTTTTGAAAAAAAATGACGCTTGCACGTGCAGTTCTCTGGACGATGGTTGCTATGGTTGAGAGTTCTTCAAGGGTTCCCAACATATTTGCGTAAAGGCTTGTCTAGTGGGCCAGTACTCAGTACGAAATTGGCTAAGTATGTAACAGTCTTGTAGGACATGTTCGACTGTCTGTGCTGTTTGCCCACACACAGGTATGGGTGATTGCGCCAATTTTAGATTGTGTAAGTGGCCATTAAAATCTGGCATGTCCCGTTGTCATGCGGAAAATGATCACTTGCTCCGCTTGATTAAGGCAGTGATAGTTGTCTCTTGTCTGGTCGACTTTCCTTATGGTTTATCTTGGAAGGAGATCGTCTGTTCTTGTTCTCCTTGTGTTGCTCCTTACTTTGGTAACATGTCCTCTGTCTCATTTCCTGGTTTGTCACAGTGTGATTCTATCCACTGTGGCTCTAACCTTCTCTTGGCTTTAAGTTCCCTAAGGTCTGTTCAAAATCTGGCACATTATCATTCTGGAGGGTTCGCTAAACTACAATTATTTCTAAAAGAAATACATTCTTCTGGCATTGACTTGTTGTTTTGCTAGTCACAGTGACAAAACTTGTGGTTATTATAGACGAAAAAGGGTATTATCTAAGTTTTGGTTGTGCATATTCAGAAGTTATTGCCCAGTTATCGTAATATCCGAATGGAGAGAACTCTTTGCCTCACACTACAAAAGTACTTGGTTCACCTCTTCCTGAAAGCCACACGCTTGAGTTTACTTAGTTGTAAAAGGATACACAACACTCTGCTGTCTTAACACATGAACACACTGTTCAGTTGCTCAAAGGCCCTACGATTCCTAGAGCCCCATGAAGAATTTATCACAAATCAATTTGAAAATCGGTTGTGCACCCTTTCGCCCCGAGCAGTGTTTTGCTCAGGGCGTACAAATCTGTTACAACGAAAACAAGGGACGGTGTGGGTTTGTGGTTAAATGACAGGGCTCACAAGCCAAATATGCTGGGTTCGCTCTCTATCACAGCATCGGCCGTTACCCCAGGGAAGCAAACCCTTAGAAAATGCAGGAGGTAGCAGACCCTTACATAAAATGAATGTCGAAGTCGAATGCACTCTGCTGACAGGCGCAAAATAAAAACGACAGTACAACGCACACCGCCTTGGGGAATAGAGAAATAAGGCGAACGCAAAGGAAAAATAAACAACAAAAAAGACTTGTCTTTATTTCCAAATATAATAGACACATCTTTATGGAAAGGAATCAGTCATTGCACCTCAGGTAAATAAAAAACACAAGAACAGCGATAGGGAGGCTCACCCTGGGGGCCACTCTTCCCCTTCTCTTCCCTCACTCTGTTTCATTTGACTCTGTCCTACAGTCACACTCTTGCACAACTTTCACACGCGCATTCGTGGTGAGGCCCTTCCATTGCACTTTGGTTGGGCTAGCTTCTGAGGGCGCACAAACATAGCATAGGTACATACAGACGCACACATGCATCCAATCACTGGTTTATGCGTCCTGATATTGCCCAATTGACTACGGTCTGGGGTGGGAAATGGCGCGTATCCGCCAGTAGAAACTAGTGAGGCAAACATCTAAGCAAAAAAAAAAAAAAACACAACTTGGACATGTATAGCCAAGTTCAAGTATATCCAGCTGCAAATGGGTACCTGACTGATACAACTGGGAAAGATAAATTATCGAAACAGACAAGTGCTCAGCATCCTAACGAAACCTAGTATGTCTCCATTTCTCCTTCTTCTTTCGTTTTCAATCTCCCGCTACCGAGCTCTGCACATTGATTTGCAAGTCCGAAGATCAGAATGCGTTGCGTCGCTTAGTTTACAGCTTGACTGCAAGGCTTGAGTCCGAGTGGGCTGTCGGGGTTTGACGGAGCTAGAGTGGGTCTTTAAATACAGATGACAGTGTATATTCAAGATTCGATTCGAGAACAGATCTAAAAGGATGTCCCATTATCCTCCATGGGCCATCTCATTCGTGCCTTTTGTGATGAAAGCGTGGCCCTTCTATGATCAACTAAAGATAAGTGAACGTATCTGCAGTCTTCACAGTGATCGCTCTGATCTGTGAAGACGAGAGATAAACTCAGTGGCTGTTCAGCAGAAGTCATGTCTTGAGTTGTTGCTGAGATCGTGATCTAAGAGATGGTACGCACGAATCAGGTCAGACGAGTTGGCCAGAGCGTTCTGAGTCAAAGTGAGATGCCCCCTAAGACCTCCAAATGAGCACACGCACGAACGTAGCAAGAAAGCTATCATTGTACAGCGCAAAACCGGCGACAACCAGAGATCAACATCAGCACCAACTGTCAAAAGGGCAATACGAGATTCAATACAAGATAACAAGATAGTAGTTACGAAGTTAGAACTATATTTGGTTAGAGTTTGATATATATATATATATATATATATATATATATAATGAAGACAACAGTGAAGAGCTGGGCAAAGACGTTTAAAGAAGGACGTAAGTTAACGCAACAATATACGCCCGACCTGGTATAGGAAGATCTTTTGTTAACTCACGTTATTTTTTAAACATCGTTGTCCAGTTCTTCATTATTGTCTTCTACACTTTTGTCACCATGCTCTGTCTGCATTCTGCGATGAATGTCAACTGGTCGACATTATTTCTCCAGCTCTTGCAAACCTAATCACCGCTCGCTAATCAACTCTGCACGGATTCAGTATCACAACCACGCTGTTTTCAACGGTATACTGAGCAAACTATGAGTCGGAAGATAATGAAATTTTGCAAACGTGACGGCTGGTATGTACTGTTTACAAATGAAGTGACGTCATCATACCCATCGTACGTATGTTCACTTGGTGCAGTTAGATCCGGTTTCATTTGAACACACCTTGTGTGTGTGTATATATATATATAAAACAAGGAATCTACGCATCCCACCTTTCTTTTGACACCGTGTGGCAAGAGCCGTAGGACATGAAACATCTCTGCGACGCCGTATTGCAAGAGCAGTTACACATCCCACTTCTCTGTGATACAGTATGACAAGAGCAGTAGGACATCCCACCACTCTGCGACGCCGAATGGCAATAGCACTAGGACATCTCGCCTCTCTGCGACCCCGAATTGCAAGGACAGTAGGAGAAAAGAAAGAAAAAAAGCATTAAGAAAGCCAAATATTTGCCATTTTCCAGACATTTTCATTAATCGTTTAGCATGACTTACAAAAAGAATCTGGCATCGTCGCTTCTACAGAAGCGAGATGTAAACAAAGATTGTTCAACTATTCTCACAATCCAAAGCGTCGTCAGTCTATGGACAAGTTTGTTCTAGGGTACACTTTCAAAGTATGTGTCTTTTCAATTATAATTTAACCTATAAATGTTAACTTAACTTCATTAAACTTATTTAGAAGGATCTACGTCTACAGAGTCTGTATAATACCTAACTTAAATATGAACTATGATCTTAAGCTACGCCAAACACCTTCAACATAGCACATATAAATTATATTTATCTGATATCTTGAAGATGTTTGGCGTAACTACAGATCATAGTTCATACATGATACCCTATGTCAGTGATCATCGCCGTACCAACACAATTCGAATTGAATTACGAATAATAATAATAATAAAATCGTACAGGATTTGAAACCTGCTGAGAAGAATTGATATCTGTAGTGTATATATATATAATCTGAGTTGAACGAAAATCAGTTTTGATTCCGAAAGATTGGACACATAGACGCAGTTGGAATTTGACCTCACCAAAAATTGTATGGAAGACAGATTTAATGCTAAAACTAACATGCTGTGGAATAAGCCTTGATAACATATAGTTCGGGATGCCTAACCAGAAAAATATGTTATACTTATGATCCACAAATCCATGCAATCTACTCTAGGTGACAACTGAGACAGTGATGAACATTCATAATCAGAACTCCAAACTCTGCAGTCCAGAAAGCTGTCAGGTCTACAGACTCCACAGTATGAACTTAGTAACCAGTGCATAATCACTATGAAGTTAGCATACAGTCATACAGTCTTATTGTGAAGTATTGGAAAACAAGATAGCAGATCAACTGACAAGGCAGTCTTCTGCATATGAGCAACCAGTTGTACCAATAACATACCAACCGAAGGAAAGGATGATCAACTTTGTTATAGAGCCACCAACATTGACAAGGTGATTACTATAAATACTATACTTTGTTGTTGTTTGCAAATGCCCACTCACATAGTGACATATCAACTGAAGAAAAGGATGATTAAATCAGTCAGAGAGCCACCAACATTAACAAGGTGATTACTATAATGTGAACAGACAGGAACAAGCTGTTGTGATCAGAGCAGGACACAATACTATGGCCATGTGTATACACAATTGAAGATTGTCAACTCAGCCATGTGTATGTGCGGACAGGCACCCAAGATTGCAGTGCACATACTACACAACTGCCTCGAATATGATATAAAGAGGCAAACTCACTAGGCTAGAAAAACAACATTGGAATACATACTCTTTGAATCTATATGTGAACTTCGAAAGCTAATGACAATTTTATGTAAGACAACATTGAAGGTTTAGATATTATATTTTCAAGTAAGAGAAGAATAATCTGCAATAAAATACATTTATTTATACAAAAATATGTCTGTCTAGTAGATGTTATATGTCAATCTTCAACTTCAACATTGATAATCTTCTATTTTAATTTTTGTGTAAAGTTGTTTTTTATAACTAAAACAGTTTTGACCATCATTGGTTATTGTAGATATTTATCTCAAATGTTTTCAGTATTTGCTGTTCTGTTCAGAACCATTTACACTGTACCATTGTTCATAATATGAAAGCAGTTTGTGTATTATTTGAATCTCATTAATTTATTTTTCTTTTGCCAACACATTCTCATTGTGGAGTATTGGTAAACAAAATAGCAGATCAATTGACAAGGTAGTCCGCTGCAGACAAGCAACCAGTTGTACCAATAACATACCAACCGAAGGAAAGGATGATCAACTTTGTTATAGAGCCACCAACATTAACAAGGTGATTACTATAAATACTATACTTTGTTGTTGTTTGCAAATACCCACAATGAGTAGGTTACTCTTTTGTGTGCCCTGAAAAGGACGTTAAGTGACGGATTGCAGTAGCTTTCCTCACATCCCAAGTGTGCTGAGGAAGGGGGACAGGGGTCCTTCAGATGGTGCTACTACGTTTTGGTTTCATCTGCATGTTGCTCAGTGCTACAGGGATGACGGCGATCCCTGACACCATTAACCAGTATGCCATGAAAACAACCCGTTTCCAGGGCGGGCTATTAGAAAGCCGAGGTGAGGGTCTTGGCCAGTATGTTTTGCCTGACCCTGACTAACATGTCTGATCAGTATGTTTTGCCTGACCAGATATTAGCCTTCCTCAACTGGGGAAGATATAAACAGACAAGAGCAAGCTGTTGTTTTGGTGCTCATAACAGAACACAATCGACTGCTCCGCTATATGTATACTCAATTGAAGATTGACAACTCAGCAATGTGTATTAGCGGACAAGCATGACTGCTGCAGAGCACATATTACAGAACTGCCCCGAATATGATACATAGAGGCAAAATTACTAGTCTAGAGAAACAATGCTAAAATAGATACTTTTGGGATCTATTTGTGAACTAGAAAAGACAATGCCCATTTTGCGTGAGACAACATTGTAGATTTATTTTTTCAAGTAAAGGTGGAAGAGTTGACAAAAAAATACTTTAATTTATAAAAAATATGTTTAGCTTCTATATTGATGATCTGCTTGTTCTCATTGCGTTAATTTCTCGGTTTCTTCACCTATTGTTCCCTTCGGGTTTGAACTCGTGTCGATAAAGTATCGAAAACAGCTTGGAAGTTATAACCAGTGCATTTTCACACAAAAATTAGCTATTTATCTGATAGTGAACATGCAGGGCCGTTGAAACGAAGTCTGTCAGATTTATTTTTTTTTTTTTTGCGTTCGCCTTATTTCTCTATTCCCCAAGGCGTATGTGCATTACACTGTGGTTTTTATTTTGCGCCTGTCGGCCCAGTGCTTCTGACTTCAGCATGCATTTTATGTAAGGGTCTGCTTCCTCCTGCATTTTCTAAGGGTTTGCTTCCCCGGGGTAACGGCCGGTGCTGTGATGGGGATCGAACCCAGCACCTTCTGGTTGTGAGCCGTGCCACTTAACCACTAGGCCACGCCGTCCCCTGTCAGATTTATTTGACAAGCTAGACTTTGATTATGATGATAATCAATCAGATATTGAGTGATAACAATGAGCCTGATCTATACCACAGCAATCGTATCGTTGATGGTTGGGTCAGTATGCAGTGTGACCGTAGGCCTAGTTACACTAGTGGGAACAACGAAAGGGTTGCACGTTCCGTGTGCATGCTCCCAATGCTTTTATTGTAGCAGGTGCACGCGTTCAACGTCTACTTTTTACACACTAGCATAACATTTTAGACATTCATACATAACATACTCAAAATTTATTCCAATATCATAACAAATATAAAAGTTACAGGTAAAGTCAGTCAACCACCAGTTTCTAATTGGTTTTGTTGCTTTAATTCAGGATTGTATGGACCATAATTACAAATGCCTATAAGATCTTAAGCGTTAATGTAGATATTTTCTTTAATGTTTTCAGCAATCGCTTTCTTGTTCATAACCATTGACACTGTACTAATGTTCCTAATTTGAAAACAGCATGTGTATTATTTGAATCTCAGAAATTATTTATCTTTTGTCAAATCAGGCTGAGCAAGAAACAGAAGAAGAAACGATAAGATGTATCCTGAACAGACTTTGCAGAGAAAATAAGTACATTTCGAATTAAATATCAATTGAATTATCTTTAATCTCAAACAAATCACAGCTGTGTAGACGTGAAACTGATGAAGTGAGAATTTTATCCATAAAATTGGTACCTTTTAAATTGATATTAAATATATAGAAGATCCTAAGAATATCAAATTTGGTAGCAGGACAGGAGTGCCAATGCCCTGCATTGCTTTCTACAGAGCGGATCTGTCTACCGAGTCAAACTCGACCTTTAAGTCCACGTAAGCAGCGCAGAGGGGGTGAGCGAATGCAAGGTGTAGCTCTGCCAGGAAACACTTGGCTTGAACAGGTAGCGACTTCCCCATATGCCTTAGAGGAGGCCTGGCAGCACGCAGTTACAACTGGACAAGGTGATGTTCATCCGATGGTCAACAGGCCCCAGACGCCTAAGCAAACATTGTTGTTATAAGAATATCCTGGACTGAGAGACTGACAGCTATAGACATTCTGCAAGAGTTGAACATAGAAGAAAACTGGTTTATCAATTCCATCATGGCTAGAAAATTTCATCTTTGACATACTTTTTTGGGTGAGGGATTATGAAAACTTTGAATTATTTGTTGAGGACCTATGCTCCATAGGGCATGCCGTCTCCACATCTTATGATGACTCCACTGGATCTCCAACATCCTCTCTCCTGCCTTGATAGTACCCTTCGACAGACACTTGTCAATCCATCTCTTGACGTCGCCGCTTACATCTACTTCCCCCTCCAGCAGTGTGTCACGTCTCTTACTATCTCCAAAATATTTATATTTCCCTAATTGTTATTCCCTTCATCAACTCTCATCCAATTCCCAATCCTTCCTTCTTTTGTCCTACTGCTCTTACCTCAAGGCGTCACAGAGAGGTGGGATGTCCTACTGCTCTTACCTCAAGGCGTCGCAGAGAGGTGGGATGTCCTACTGCTCTTACCTCTTGACGTCGCAGAGAGGTGGGATGTCCTACTGCTCTTACCTCAAGGCGTCACAGAGAGGTGGGATGTCCTACTGCTCTTACCTCATGACGTCGCAGAGAGGTGGGATGTCCTACTGCTCTTACCTCATGACGTCGCAGAGAGGTGGGATGTCCTACTGCTCTTACCTCAAGGCGTCACAGAGAGGTGGGATGTCCTACTGCTCTTACCTCAAGGCGTCGCAGAGAGGTGGGATGTTCTTCTGCTCTTACCTCATGACGTCGCAGAGAGGTGGGATGTCCTACTGCTCTTACCTCAAGACGTCGCAGAGAGGTGGGATGTCCTACTGCTCTTACCTCATGGCGTCGCAGAGAGGTGGGATGTCCTACTGCTCTTACCTCATGGCGTCGCAGAGAGGTGGGATGTCCTACTGCTCTTACCTCAAGGCGTCGCAGAGAGGTGGGATGTCCTACTGCTCTTACCTCAAGGCGTTGCAGAGAGGTGGGATGTCCTACTGCTCCTACCTCATGGCATCGCAGAGAGGTGGGATGTCCTACTGCTCTTACCTCATGGCGTCGCAGACAGGTGGGATGTCCTACTGCTCTTACCTCATGGCGTCGCAGAGAGGTGGGATGCGCAGATTTCTTGTTATCGCCAAGTGGGAGGCTTGCGCTGTTGTTAGGTGTAACTTCCTGTCGGTGTCAGAGACACCCTCAATCCATCAACGTTGTGGTCTGCCTCTTGCTCATGAACCGAGGACCTGCATATGATATGCTCTCGCTGCAGGCTGGTTAAAATGTACTCTGATTAAATGACCAAACCTCTTCATTTGTTGTGCTTCAACACAACTGTAACCATCCATGCAGTCTGGTGGAGAGACCATGGGTATAAGAGGGTATGGGTAGAAGACGGAAGGCAAACCTGTTCCCAAAAATGGTGCTAGGCCAAAAGGCACAGATATCGCAACCTTGCTGTAAACTATGACACAACGGCACCAGACTTCTGTTTTTAGGACAAATAACGATGAAAGTGGTAGAGAGTTGGTTTCTATGTGAAATGTCAATTGACATGGCATAACACCGGCCATGGCTAGGTGATTTGTTGAGCAGCTATAGATGACACCTGACAGGCTGTGGGTCTACTTTGCTCTAGTGTTTGAGTCTATTAAGATGGATTCACACATCAGTTGACCACCCTCCAAGACATTTGTTGTATACAGACTTTGCACAGTCTTCTGAGCAGTATAAAAACCTTAAGTTAATATCCCGGGTTCAAACCTTATAATTGACAGCCTTCATTCAACCCAGTTGTGAATGGACAGAAAACTTACTGATGGAGACAGACAGAGAGGAAGGCATCTGGAAACCCAACCTCACAAACAAGCTGCTAGCTAGTAAAATGAAGTATGTAACACTTCATCCTCGACGACAGTGTCTGCTTTAGAACTATCGTTACCTTTTAACTTTACGATCAACTTAACTTTACGATGAATTTAACTTGACTTTATGATCAAATTGACTTTACGATCAACTTAACTTTACGATCAGCTTGACTTTACGATCAACTTGACTTTATGATCAACTAGACTCTATGATCAACTTGACTTTACGATCAACTTGACTTTATGATCAACTTGACTTAAAATTAACTTGACTTTGCGATCAACTTGACTTAAAATTAACTTGACTTTGCGATCAACTTAACTGTACGATCAACTTAACTTTGCGATCAACGTGACTTTACGATCAACTGAACTTTACAAACATTATTTAGCTAATTAGGCAACAGGACTGGTCCTGGTAGCATCTTGCTCCCTCCCCCAGCGATCCACTTAACCTGCACACAACCCATCCCGTCACTGCCACAGCACGCGCCCCGTCGGCATGATTGACATCCAATCTAAACACGATTTGCTCAGCTAATGCAGTCAGGCTAATCAGTAATTGGTGGATTTACAATTGCATAATTATACAAATGGGCTTCATAATTCCAATTTAAAATTGGAGTGATCATGAATTAGATATTTGTGTTAGAATCTGTTCTAAAATGTATAAATCTTCTTCTCCTCCTACTTTTTGTTTCCTACTACTTATCCTTCTTCTGCTCCTTCTTTCTATTTCTCTATTTTTTTTTTTATTTCACCTTCTTTCTTTTTTTCTACTTTTTCTCATTTCTTTTTTTTCTAGTGTTCCGTATAAGTCAGGTGCCCATTTGCAGCTGGTTTGCCAGGAGCATGCCATGTACATTGTGGTGTCCATTTCCAGCTGTGTTTTCTGGAGCGTGCGATGTAAGTCAGGTGCTCATTTGCAGCTGGGTCAACTGGAGAGCGCCATGTAAGTCAGGTGCCCATTTGCGGATGGGTTGCTTAGAGCGTTCCATGTAAGTCAGGAAGTCAGGTGCTCTTTTTCAGCTTGGTCGACTGGAGTGTCCCATGTAAGTCAGGTGCCCTTTTGCTGCTTGGTTGACTGGAGTGTTCCATGTAAGTCAGATGCTCATTTGCAACTGGGTCGACTGAAATAAGTCAGGTGCCCATTTGCAGCTGGGTTGTCTAAATCATGCCAAGTAAGTCAGGTGCCCTTTTGCTACTGGAGCATGCCATGTATGTCAGGTGCCCTTTTGCAACTGGGTCGACTGGAAAACCTCACCACAGCAAGCAATCGAATGCAACAGGCCCTAATATTGATAGTGGAGTGGGCGAAATCGTGGCTGGTCAAGATAAATGAAGATAAAAGGCGTACGATATTTTCCCTTTCAAATAAACCACAGAACACCAAAATAAGTCTCAATGGCAAATGTCTGCGGCTGAACGACATCACATTTGATCGGCGAATGACATGGACAACTCAGATCCAGAGAAACTGAATGAGAGCAGGACAAAGAATGGCAATCATGAGGAAACTTGCTGGCTCAAGCTGGGGAGCAGATGAGAAAATACTAAAGAAACTGTACACTGGAAGAGTGAGACCAGTTCTCGAGTATGGCATTCCGACATGGCAACAGCAGCAAAGATGAACTTTGATAAATATCAACAAACTTCAAAACCAAGCCATGAGAATTATAACAGGAGGCATGAAGTCAATGCCAATTGTAGAACTAAAGAAGATTGCAAATCTGCAATCAATAAACGATGGAATAGACACCAGAGCCCAGCAGCAAGCTGAGAAACTAAGAAGACTGACAGACCAGACAATGCATCAGACTAAATGGATTTGGAAAAGGGAGACTAAATCTGAGAAATAGCCAAAACAAAGATGAGAGACGAACCTATGAACGCCATATCAACACCAAGGCCCATTCCTAATGTACGCAAACCCATCTGGAAGCAGCAGATCTTTCCATTGGTGATAAAAAATATACCAGGTATCGGATACAAGAACAACCAGACTGAAAAGGAAAGAAGTGACATAACCCTGAGGTACATAGAGGTAAACTACCCACGCACTGACTGGACCCATACAAGCACTGACACAGAATGGAACCATACAAGCACAAAATTCTCAAGCAATTTCAGAGCGAGGCAGAGGCACTGAAGGCTGCAGTAGAAGCAATGCTGACAGGCGAAAGCAATGAAAGCCAGATAATCTTTTACAGATACCCTGTCCATGACTACAGAGCCACAGAAATACTGAACTAAATTACCTAAAATCAATACTATGTCAAATACTATATAAGTGTTGATCTCATCCCCCCCACAAATTAGTTTGAGAGCTTGATTCTGCACCAGGTCAATAGATGAGATGTTATTTGTACTCTGCGATCCGTGTGGAAAGGCTGTAGTCCATCACCGGTCGTGCATAACCAAGGAATAGTTGCCGAAGAGTTTATCAGCTCCCCAATTTGTACTAGCAAGTCTTGGTTGCTTTACATCTGATGTTGCAGATGTGGCTACCAAATTTCAACTGTCTGTCCAGTGTTACTCCCAGAAAAACATCCTCTTTTACTAGTAATTCCCCATTCATTTTGATGTTAATGGATCTCTTTGCTTCTTTATGACTGCGGGAGAAGATGGTGTATATGGTTATATGAGACTTTATCTTTAGTTTCAACAGTTTGCAGTATACTGAAATTGTTAGTAGCGTTATGTTGATCTTGGCTTTTGTCAAAATGGGATTCTCTCTTTGTGCCTTTACCATTATTGGATGTTGGGCTAGACCCGGATCCTCTCTTTGTGCCTTTACCATAATTGGATGTTGGGCTAGACCCGGATCCTCTCTTTGTGCCTTTACCATTATTGGATGTTGGGCTAGACCCGGATCCTCTCTTTGTGCCTTTACCATTATTGGATGTTGGGCTAGACCCGGATCCTCTCTTTGTGCCTTTACCATTATTGGATGTTGGGCTAGACCCGGATCCTCTCTTTGTGCCTTTACCATTATTGGGTGTTAGTCTAGACCCGGATCCTCTCTTTGTGCCTTTACCATTATTGGGTGTTAGACTAGACCAGGATCCTATCTTTGTGCCTTTACCATTATTGGGTGTTAGACTAGACCAGGATCCTATCTTTGTGCCTTTGCCATTATTGGGTGTTAGGCTAGACCTGGATCCTCTGTTTGTGCCTTTACCATTATTGGGTGTTAGGCTAGACCTGGATCCTCTGTTTGTGCCTTTACCATTATTGGGTGTTAGGCTAGACCTGGATCCTCTGTTTGTGCCTTTACCATTATTTGGTGTTAGGCTAGACCTGGATCCTCTGTTTGTGCCTTTACCATTATTGGGTGTTAGGCTAGACCTGGATCCTCTGTTTGTGCCTTTACCATAATTGGATGTTGGGCTAGACCCGGATCCTATCTTTGTGCCTTTACCATTATTGGGTGTTAGGCTAGACCCGGATCCTCTCTTTGTGCCTTTACCATTATTGGGTGTTAGGCTAGACCTGGATCCTCTGTTTGTGCCTTTACCATTATTGGGCCCTTGGTAGAGGTGTCGTAGGTTGGACAAAGAAAAGTTACGTAGAAAGGCAGACGACATATGAGAACATTATTTAACTCATGGGTGGGGTTTGGTTTGGTAACAGCCAGAGCATGTTCCACTCGTGGGCGGGTACTGCACTAGGGGCCCCGAGTGTGACCTACAAAGGATCGAAACTGTTTATGAGAGCCTGGGTACATGGACAAATGGGAAACACAGCATACTGGCTACACAAGAAATAATGCTTATTACGAGTTGAACAGAAGAGAGCAGGTGGTCGTCTTCAGACTCCGCACAGACCACAACAGACTGAGGTACCATCTATTGAATACAACTGAAGATAGGTGCTACTGACGAATGCACCTGTGGTACAGGGAAAATGCCCCCTGGACATCTGCTGCAAGATTGCCCGACATACGAGGACCAGAGAAAGCACATGTGTCCATCAGCAGTGGCAACACTAGACAAGCTCTATGGCAGCGTCGACAGCCTCAGAATGACCTCTGCTTTTTTTTGAAAAAATTCAAGTTTGACGTCTGACAGCGTCCGAAGAGATTGGTGCTGGAAAACTAAGTGAACAGAGACGTTTTCTATTAGAGTCGGGTTACAGTTGGTGGTTTCTGTGAACGGGAACATTTTCGAGTAGAGTCGAGTACCCATTGGCAGCCGAAAACCGGGTGAACGGGGGCATTTTTCGGGTAGAGTGGAAAACTTATGGGCAGCTGAAAACCAAATGAACGGGGGCGTTTTCGGGCAGAGTGGGGTACCCGTTGGCAGTCAAAAACCGGGTAAATTGGGGCGTTTTGGATAGAGTCGGGTAACCGTTGACAGCCGAAAACCGAGTGAACGGGGGCGTTTTTTTAAGGTAGAGTCGGGTAACTGTTGGCAGCCGAAAACCGAGTGAACGGGGGCGTTTTCGGGTAGAGTCGGGTACCGTTGGCAGCCGAAAGCCGGGTGAATGGGGGCGTTTAATGGTGTTCAGGGGAAGTAAGTCATTTTTTACCAGGACAGGGGAAGTAAGTCGTTTTTTTTTTCAAGACAGGGGAAGTAAATCGCTTTTGTATTTCAGAACAGGGGAAGTAATATTGGGTGGATGGGGGTGTGTGTTAATCTGTGGTTTCAAGGACAGGGGAAGTAAGTCTTGGTGTCCAGCAACGGGGAAGTAATTAAGTTGGTTTACAGAATAAGGGAAGTAGGTGATTATCCAAGTGAAGTAATATATGCATGCATTCATACAAAAATATTCATCATCATATCCGAGGTTGGATGTATTCTATACTTAGATAGGATGGTACAGTTTGACTGTGCCACGACCACATTTTGAAGTTGCTTGCTGCCCCTGACTATCCTTCCCTGCAATATTACTTTTAGCAGACTGTCGTATTTCTGGACATAACCCAAAATATTAGATTTTCTTCTTTTAATTCCCTTTTTTTTCTTCTAAAATTTATTGGTTTATTTCCTTCAGTATCTTTTCCACCTGCCATTTGAAACATGTATTATCATGACTGTATGCAGGAATGTGTATATGTACTGGGTGTGTACTTATATGCATGTGTGTGAAAGTAGTTATATGTACATGCATGTACGTTTTTTGTATCTGTGTGTATAAATAAATGTGTAGGTGCGTGGATAAAAAATCATCTATAAGTGTGTTCACATGAATATGCATAAATAGATATGTATGCGTACACATGTGTAAGCATATTGCCTTTCACATATCTCAAACAAACAAAAAAAGTACATTACTAATTTTTTTGGAAAATTTAAATCATATTAAATTAATGTCACCACTCACTTCACAAAATGTTACTCCCACCATCTCATGTTTCCTTTCATGGGAAATTATCACTTCACATCATGCACAAATTTATTTGAAATTTGTTGTGTTCAAATTTGAAAATTGTTATGATTTATTATGTGCGATAAAGAATTTTCAAAACAAAAAAAATCGTTTCCACCTTGAGTTGATTCATAACCTCACGATTTATCTTCTTATCTTTCCAAGTTAATGGCCTCAATACGTGTCTCCATTTTCTTGGTCATGGTCCATGTTTCTACTCCAAGGACACTAATATATTTAATAACCAACACATGGTTTTAGGGCATTAACTTCCCAGCCAAGTGATCGGGTTTCTTCTTTGCGTTCGGTTTTGTATGCTCGTTGTATGCCACTAGATTGGCTGCCTCCATGAAGTGACACGTTAGTCGCAGGTCCTCAATGATTCCCCACAGTTTGTCTTGTATGTTTCTTTCTTGGGGGAAGGTCTTCTCACGGGAGTCTTGGTGCAGTGGACATGTTTGCAGGATGTGTTCTGGAGCCCAGGGTCCTCTCTGACATGACCATTGTGCAGTCTGAGCTGCTTTCATTTTATGCATGTTTGCATCTAGTCGAGAACATTGAAAGTTTCAACCCATTTACGATTCCAGAGTTACCATACGCAGATAACACAGTGATGGCACCAACCAGAGTTACCATACGCAGATAACACAGTGATGGCACCAACCAGAGTTACCATACGCAGATAACACAGTGATGGCACCAATATATCCAAGTGTGACTAGCAGAGGCTGGAGTTTTGGCAAGGGAACGTGTTTCTTTCAGACAGACTGTGATGGGAGCGACGTTCTACAAAGGACATGCTATATGATGATGATGCATCTAGTCTGCAATGACCTGTTCTGAGGCGGATATTCAGGGTTCAAACCCCAGATGGTGCAGGATTTTTTTTATTCTCAATCGCAAACCGGTTCCTGTGGTCGACGCGATGCAGCAGCTGGGACAAAAAGACGGCCGGCGTGATACCCATTATGTCCTTGGGTCACCAAATAATATGGGCCTTACATCACATTTCCAAAAAGAGGAATAGCGTGAAACGAGAGCTTTATTTTGATGTGAGCGCAAAAAACAAAATGATATAATCACTCACAATCACGTTATTTTAAGTTCAGTTTTGCATTAACAGAGGCAATGTCCAGCCTTCTATTGAACCAAACGCCAGGAGAAATTAGCATCACGCTGGGGGGGGGGGGGTCTGAGGAAAACTAATATGGAAGTCCTGTTACAGAACGGGCGGGCAGTAGTGTAAACATTCTGGCGATTTATACATAGGCTCTTGACAGACAAAGGGTAGGATAATATAACAGCAATGCATCTTCAGAAGGTACAGAAGAATAGCAGCCTCAAACCTCCAGGGGTTGACATGGATATACTGAGCTGGTCATGTTGGTGTTCAAGGAAACGAAAGAGCTGACATCTTGGCTTCACAAGCTCCCATCATGGGCACATTGGTGATGAACAAAAGTGACATTTTGAAATCAATGAATGACCGCCTGATGGATGAGGACACCACAATAGATAAAGTAGCAATCCACAGGCTGCAAAGTTTCGACATCTACCGAGGTTTGAACGGAGTGGGGCGCATGAGAGGACGGAACAGGAGCGTGTACAACCAGCGAGCTACAGGGACCATCAAGATCCAGACACTGCACTATTTGCTGAGAGAAACTGAGCACCTATGGGTATGCCTGGAGTACAGGGACGTCGATTCTTAGAAAGAGGAATGCAAAGAACTGGTAAAAGTAGATGTGCTGGGCTGAAAGACGTAGACAACAAAGTTCAATCATAACTTGTGGCATAATTTACACCGTCTATCCATCTTTTTCTTAGTCTCTGTCTGAATCTGTAACCCTCATGTCTGCTGTTGTAGATGATACATCTAGTAGATTTGGTTGTGCCAGATATCCGAACCACTGCATTTCCATGGCATCTTCTTCTTCTTTGTCCTACTGCCCTAACCATTCGGCTTGGCAGAGAGATGGGATGTGTAGATTTCTTGTTATAGCCAAGTAGGAGGCTTGTGATGTCATTAGGTGTAACTTCCTGAGAGACTCCCTCAATCCATCGACGTCGTGGTCTGCCTCTTGCTCGTGGACCGAAGACCTTCTTATGATATTTTCTTCGTTCAGGCTGGTCATAATACATTCTGACTAGATGACAAAAGCACTTGTAGTGCTAAGTGACTGAAGGCACTAACTGGGTTTGTCCTGTCTGTCTCAACGTGGAGTTGCGGATTCGGTGAGGGATTTTCTTTCCTTTTGCACTCCTCACACAGCGCATCTCACAGCTCTGGATCAATTCAGCTCAGTTCATCCCGTAACCCATCAGGTCGTTGGGGCACACATGAAGACATGAAAATCCCACGCCAACCCTCTCTGTCTGTCCGGGCTGCGACCGATCCGATATAATAGATTTCGTTGTTGTCCTCATGTGTGATTCTTAGGCATGAAATCACCTGGCGGCGCCCATCTCCTCTCCAAGCTGCGGTGGGCCAACATCTGCAATTAACCTGAAGGAGCCCGCCCCCCCCCCCCCAGGCGAGCCATTGCCTCGTTAGCCTAGAGCCTCACGGTTCTAGTTGCCCAGTGTGTATCCCGAGGAGGTGAGGTTGGCTTGTGAGCTCACTTTAATCGGCAGGCTACTCTTTTCACTTTTCCAGGGAAGAGCTAGCCGACCTCACCGCCACTGGAATGCGGCGCCAAGCATGAGCACACCTTACACCTTCCGGTCATGGCACGCAATTTCCAAGCAGGTCGCGCACACCAACCACGGACGGTGCGCAATCCGTAGTGACGTCATATCCAACAACGCGTATTCTATTACACATGAAGACCAGGTCGTGTATCTCCGAATCCCGATGAAATCCACACACATAGGCTTCCTGTGAATAGAGTAGGACGTGTTAGAAAATGATCTTCACACAACACCGCACCCCAACACATGAAGTGGAACGAACAAACCACACGAATGTCACAGACCATGAGATCTGAATCATGCACGATATTTCACTCACTCTCTAATTGCAGCGTTTCGTACTCTCTCCACGAAAAACTGCACAGAGAAAGTTTTCAGTTGTGTCTGGATAATTTAAAGTAACTTCAGAGCAAACATACCCTGAAAACTGGATAATTTAAAGTAACTTCAGAGCAAACATACCCTGAAAACTGGATAATTTAAAGTAACTTCAGAGCAAACATACCCTGAAAACTGCAATATAAACTCTAATGAGATATGAAAATATAGAGAGACGAGGTGTGCTCTCCACAGACCCGTTAGCGGTTGTGGCACTGAGAAGCTAGATAAAAAACAGACCTACCCTTTGAGATCATATAGGAATTTGTCATTATGGTTTCTAGAATCCTGAATTAAAGAAATCAGTGAGAAATGGGTGTTAGTCTTATTGTATCTGTGACTGTTTTATTTTTTATGATATTGGAATCAATTTTGAGTATGTTATGTGTGAATATAATGATTATCAAAACCCTTCGACTACCCTTATTTGTTTTCCTTTTTTTCTTTTTTTTATGTATCAAAAGAGGAATGTCTAAAATGTGTGCTATGCTAGTGTGCAAAATGTCGAAATTGCTGTACGTGTGCACCTGCCACAATAAAAGCTGCACCTATCCGGAGCAGTGCGCACCGAACGTGCATCCCCGGTGTCACTAGGCCTACGATCACCGTCAGCTGCTTACCCGACCATTATCATCATAATCAAAGTCTAGCTTGTCAAATAGATCGGAACAGATTCGTCTTGACGGTCCTACTTGCTCATTCATCATCATCATGTAGCATGTCCTTTGTAGAACGTCGCTCCCATCACAGTCTGTCTGAAACATCATCATGTAGCATGTCCTTTGTAGAACGTCGCTCCCATCACAGTCTGTCTGAAAGAAACTCATTGTCTTACCATAACTCCAGCCTGAGCCACAGGCATTCCAGGATATCTTGGTGCCATCGTCTTCTTGGTCTACCCCTTCTTCTTTTGCCGGGCACCATACATTCCATCACCGTTCTCCCAAGACCGTTGTGTCTCTTGATGTGACCAAAGTATTTGCATTTTCTAGCCAAAATAAATTTATAAACCAGTTCTCCTCTATGCTCAACTCTTGCCGAATGTCTACATTTTTTTTTCTCTGTCCAGGGTATTCTGAGGATCTTTCTGTAACATTTTGACTCGAAGCAAAGCTATTTATTTAGATTTCGAAATCAAAACCTACCGTTGCAAATCTTTTCTCTCAAGACAAGACTCTTATCCGCATAACCAAGCAGTAAAAGTGTGTCGTCGTCGTTTGCCTGCCTGCCTGCCTGCCTGATGAAGAATGCCAACGAAGAAAAAAAAAACACACTGGATGACTGGCGCCTTCTGCTTAGCGCCTTCTGTAACGTTCGCCGGCTATCGTTGCAAATTACGTATGTGCTCACAAGTGGTGCGCTTTGGGTGCAGTGCAGTTTAGTGTGATGATATATATTTGATATACATACGGTATGCAAAATCGCTTTGTGCGAAATGTGAGTAATAGAACGAGACAAGACAACACAAACAACTCTTAGTGGCCCATCATAGAGGAAGGAATGCTAGCTGGGATATTATAGTGGGCCCTGAAAAAGGCCGTGATGTGAGAGAGATGCGAATGTGCTGTGTAAGTTTCTAGCCTCCGAATCCGTAGAGAATGCGTCCTTGTCTCTTCAGAGCGTAGACGACGTCCATGGCTGTGACGGTCTTCCTCTTGGCGTGCTCAGTGTAGGTGACGGCATCACGAATGACGTTCTCAAGGAATACCTTGAGGACACCTCTGGTCTCCTCGTAGATCAGTCCGGAGATACGCTTGACACCACCTCTGCGAGCTAGACGACGAATTGCAGGCTTTGTGATACCCTGGATGTTATCACGCAACACTTTACGGTGACGCTTGGCGCCTCCTTTTCCGAGTCCTTTACCACCTTTGCCGCGTCCAGACATGATATCGACAGTACGAATAGCAGTATCAACAATGAAAATTTTTTTTTTTTTTGTTGCTTAGATGTTTGCCCCACTAGTTTCTACTGGCGGAGGCGCGAATGGGTAGAATTATCTTAAGTATCTCATCTCACGGTGCCTTTTTTTTTTTCTTTTTTTTTTTCAATAAAAGTGATAGCCCCTATCACTTTTTTTTTTTTTTTTTTTTTTTTCAAATCATCATCATATATTTGCAAAAATAGTGAAGATGCAATGAGATGATATGTATAAAAGGTGATCTATGGTATGGGATGATTATGAAGATGCCAAAAATATATAGAAAGGAAAGTAATTAAAATGAAGTATCGGATAATGAAAATAAATGATTCTTGGCTTGGCATGCGGTTCAACGATTTGTCGTCTTGTGATCGGCTAGGTGTGTTTCTTCGGGTCCATTGTCCTCTCTGGTGACGGCAGCGCAGTTCTGTTTTGATAAACGCTCCAGGTGGAAGAGATCCTTTGACACTTGAAGGAAAGCCTGAATTTGTTGCACTGTACATTGTGCCCTCGGGAGATAACTGTGAGTGGAATGGTCTTCTTGGATATTTGGAGGAGGGTGTGTGTGGGTTTAGTGGACAGCGGAGGAGGAGGGTGGAATGGCTGCTTTAAGAGGTTGTAGCAGAGATTGCTGCCGGCTCCTGTCATCTCATGGAGGAATATAAAAAGAAAACACGCAGAAAAATTAGAATGTTCTTAACAAGATATTGCTGTACCCCGAACATGGATCCATAGATGCGGATACTGTACCTCGGTGTCCTATCATTTATCTTTATGAGTCTTTTTGTGACAAGGCTATGTATTTTATATATTCTTATCTACGCGCTTAAAGGCTTAGCCCCACAAATAGGGGTTTATATGCGTGAAGGCCTTGGTATTATGTGGTTGCAATATGTTGACTAGTATGTTATAAGGCCCGAGGGTAGATATGAAACAGATGTTGAAGTTCTAAGGCATTCTATAAAAATGTTGAAAGGGTATTGCTAATACTGAGTTGTGAAAGGATTGTCTTCCTTTGTAGGGAGGGAATAGAGTGTGCTCAGACATTCCCAAAATAGGATAGTTGTATAGACGAACAAAATTCCAGTGATCCCTCCAGACGTCATAACTGGGATCATATACCCTCGATAAGGGTCAAGATGCAGTTTAGAACTCTTGTAGCTCAATTTAGGTGGAAATGTTGATGGTTACCTCATGAGTAGTAGAGCACAGGGAGCGGAAAAGTGTCTTCGGAATGGATGACTGTCACTCCTCCCGTCAATAGTCGACATTTCTAATCTAAAATTTGTAATTAAATGTATAGGCGAATATGAGCGTATAATTTTTATTATTATTATTATATTTTAATATTTAGTTTATTAATTAATTTTATATTTGTTTTTATTTGTTAATGAACTGGAAAGAGGCTCATGACATGCATTATCTGTGTGATTGAACATGTCGCTCCATTAAAAAATATGGCCTTTAAAGATCTGAGAGGAAGTTTGTAATGTATTCCAATTATTAAGTCGAAGACGAGTGAAATTGCTCCCACAACTATTCATAAAGGTAAATGACAAATATGATGTCACCCTGTGTAGGTAGAGTGTGGTCACAGATGTCCAATGAATTTGTATATGCATTACGCATATTCTTGTGCTCACCCAGGAAGCCTGTACTGTTATCACAAACCCTCGATAAGGGCACAGATACAGTTTTGGTAAACTCTTGCGGCTAAACAGGGATGTTAACGTGGAGGAAGGCTTTGTGGGTATGATTGCCCAAGAACTAATGAGGTTTTAGAAGTTGTGATTGACATTTCTCCTTCACAGGGTTGACTTCCTTTAGATAGTAGGCAGTTTGTGTGTATTAAAGAAGGTGAAAACCAACCACGAAAATGTCTTATGTTTATGGGTTTTATACCAAGCTTTCCCGTGCTTGTAAAGAGGATTTACGAGAGTATGATTTTTGGCACGACCTAACCTTCAACAACGGAAAAGGCAAATTACAAATATGATGTCTCCCTGTGTAGGTAGAGTGTGGTCACAGATATCCAATGAATTTGTATATGAATGACGCATTATCTTGTGCTCATCCAGGAAGCCTGTACTGTTATCACATACCCTCGATAAGGGCACAGATACAGTTTTGGTAAACTCTTGCGGCTAAACAGGGATGTTAACGTGGAGGAAGGCTTCGTAGTATGATTGCCCAAGAACAAATGAGGTTTTAGAAGTTGTGATTGCCATTTCTCCTTCCCAGGGTTGACTGTCTTTAGATAGTAGGCAGTTTGTGTGTTTGAAATAAGTTGAAAACCAACCACGAAAATGGCTTATAATTAGGGGTTTTATACCTAACTTTTCGGGCTTGGAAGAGGTTCTACGAGAGTAATATTTTCGGCACGATCTAACCTGCAGTAACGGAAAAGGGAAATTACAAATATGATGTCTCCCTGTGTAGGTAGAGTGTGGTCACAAATGCCCAATTAATATTTTGCTGAATTACGCATTTTCTTGTGCTCACTCAGGAAGCCTGTACTGTTATCACATACCCTCGATAAGGGCTCAGATACAGTTTTGGTAAACTCTTGCGGCTAAACAGGGATGTTAACGTGGAGGAAGGCTTCGTGGGTATGATTGCCCAAGAACAAAAGAGGTTTTAGAAGTTGTGATTTCCATTTCTCCTTCACAGGGTTGACTTCCTTTAGATAGTAGGCAGTTTGTGTGTATTAAATAAGTTAAAAACCAAATACAAAAAATGTCTTATGTTTAGGGGTTTCATACCTAACTTTTCGGGCTTGGAAAAGGTTCTACGAGAGTAATATTTTCGGCACGATCGAACCTTCAATAACGAAAAAGGTAAATTACAAATATGATGTCTCCCTGTGTAGGTAGAGTGTGGCCACAGATGCCCAATTAATATGGATATGCAGTACGTATTTTCTTGTGCTCATCCAGGAAGCCTGTACTGTTATCACATACCCTCGATAAGGGCGCAGATACAGTTTTGGTAAACTCTTGCGGCTAAACAGGGATGTTAACGTGGAGGAAGGCTTCGTAGAATGATTGCCCAAGAACAAATGAGGTTTTAGAAGTTGTGATTGCCATTTCTCCTTCACAGGGTTGACTGTCTTTAGATAGTAGGCAGTTTGTGTGTATTAAATAAGTTGAAAACCAACCACAAAAATGCCTTATGTGTGTACCTAACTTTTTCGATCTGTAAGAGGTTCTACGAGAGTATGATTGTCGGCACGATCTAACCTTCAATAACGTGAAAGGTAAATTACAAATATGATGTCTCCCTGTGTAGGTAGAGTGTGGTCACATATATCCAATGAATTTGTATATGAATGACGCATTTTCTTGTGCTCACCCAGGAAGCCTGTACTGTTATCACAGTTATGTTTAGGGGTTTTATACCTAACTTTCCCGGGTTTGTAAGAGGTTCTACGAGTTTGATTTGCGGCACGATCTAACCTTCAATAATGAAAAGGTAAATTACAAATATGATGGCTTATAGATAGATAGTCCAATAGATACTTGTATGTATGTGTTTCGGGCTGTTGTGGACGGTTGATGAGCTGAGAGTTATTGCCGTTTAGTTCTTTATATCATTACTATTAAGATGATTGTTATTTGATAAGCTGTACTTAAAATTGTATGGATTTAGATATACTATGTGATTATTTTATTTAGGTGGGTAGGTGGTGCCGTTAAATAGACTTAAAATGTTGAATTTGTTGTATTGATAATCGTTTATTGATGTCGATATATTACGGTGCTTTGCTATATCAGAAGTTTCTCAATTTAGATGGGTGGTACGTTTTGTTAAGTGTGTTGAATGTATTCTTTGATTCTCTAATATATTCGAAAATGTATTTATTGTCTGCTGTGACTGATAGAACAAAACGTAATACTTATAACAGTCATCTACTATTTTATGGTTCCTCCGAAATACTAAATGTATTCAGTGCTGTCTATAGAGCAGCAGCTTATGAAACGATACGATATGTGCTTATAAATAATCATTTTTTATTTATGTGTTATGGTAGAACGATAACACGGCGGTGGTATTGGTAAAAACCACAGCGAACAAAATGAAAACCAGAACAATTTCAATACTAATACAAACGACAAAGAGGAAGAGAGAGAGAGAGATAGATAGTGAGAGAAAGGAGACGAATCCACTTAAATAGAACGAAGAACAGAAGCTGTTCAAAAAACAAACACCCGAAATGCAGTTAAAACTAGCTTCTTATGCTCAATAGTTTATGAACTATCGTTACCGTTACCCGTATTTGCGTAAATTAACTTCTAAAGTTATGATATTGTCACTGTCAATTGTATTATATGAAAACTAAAAGATAACAGATTCTTTAAACAGCATATGTGTGTCCGTTAAATACAACTGCCGGACTACCGGTCAAAAGAGAGCTTGATAATTGTTCAGATATCGTTTGGTATCGGTACTGCAGTCTTCTATCAACTTTCGCTGTCTATAATCTATTATCTATCGTATAATGTCTATTATGTTTTGAGTAACGGTCGAATCTGTTCTCAAATGCTTTGCCCTTACCTTGCCCCTATCTCGAGTATTTTTATTCTAAGCTAAAACACTTTATTACGATTAATAAGGCTATAGTATTGTATTGGTTGTATTACTACTAGTTTTCCAATACGTAATACAAAACACTAACGGTTTACTCACCCACTTGCTTCTGTCGAAACAAAATCTTACCACAACGAATTATATTTACTGTCCGTTACAAGCCAATGTCAACTTCAATGCTTCTACAAAGACTATGTGTATTTCGTCATCTAACAACCAGTGTATTGCAGTTAATTGTGATTGGCTAAAAGTTTGTAAACAAAGAAAAACATGGCGATTGCGTCATTAAAGTCGGTATAAAGCACAACAAATTATTTTCGTCCTATATATATATAAATATATATATATATACGTCTTGCCAGCTGGATGTCCTTTGGCATGATTGTGACACGCTTGGCGTGGATGGCGCACAGGTTGGTGTCCTCGAAGAGACCGACCAGGTATGACTCGCTAGCCTCCTGGAGGGCCATGACTGCTGAACTCTGGAAGCGCAGGTCGGTCTTGAAGTCCTGTGCGATTTCTCTGACCAGCCTCTGGAAGGGCAGTTTGCGGATGAGGAGCTCTGTGCTCTTCTGGTAACGACGGATCTCTCGCAGAGCGACTGTGCCGGGCCTGTAACGATGGGGCTTCTTGACACCTCCGGTGGCAGGGGCGGACTTCCTGGCTGCCTTGGTGGCCAGCTGCTTTCGTGGGGCCTTGCCTCCGGTAGATTTGCGAGCGGTTTGCTTGGTACGTGCCATGGTTGTTGTTGTTGCTGTTGAATGAATTCAGTTGCAATTGCGGCCGGCCAGACCGACACACCGGTATATACGGGCCAGCGCTGCTCGCCGATTGGAAGAAAGTCGGCCGCGGCGCTGCGATTGGCCGGCTGCAATTCAATAAAAACTTGGGAGCGCAGCGGTTCCCGTCGATAACGCAGAAGCAACGGAACGGAACGGACCAGGAACTAGGGGTCGCCATGATGCTTATGGGAGTTGGTTGAGCCCTTTTCAGGGCTGAGTTTCTACCTCTCCAGCATCGCCCCAATTGGCCTCCCACCTTCCCCTCGCCCTCCTGTCCCGCCTGCCTCGATCTTGAGGGGATCTTCAGTTAATGACGTTGTTGTTGGTGGTGGTGGTGGTGGTCTTGATTTACAAATATATATGTGTGTGTGTGTGTGTGCAGGGAAGGGAGGGGAAGGGAAGGGAAGAGAATAGTTTCTTATTAGATTAAAGATGCACTGAAACCGTAAGAAAAAGCAAAGCTTGGCTTCTCCCTTCTTCTTCTTCTTCTTCTCCTCACGGGACTAACGTCTGGTGTCGCAGAACATGTTAGTCGGTCGTCAGGTCAGGTCAGGTGAGGGCCAGGCTAAATATACTTACAAGAGAAGATCAGCCCTACCTTCGATTTCCTCGAATCAAGTCAGTAATCCTTGGAAACGGGCTGCTGTTCTCGCTGGCTAACGAGTTGGGGATCCACGCATTGCACAACAGCAGCCTGGAGAACCCCTGTGCACCTACATCGGCAGGCTTGGAATTAATGGACACCCTTTTCAGTCAGGTCGCACAAAAGAGTAGACTAACTCATTGTGGCCATTCATCGTAAACCAAACAACCAATCAACCCATCGATCCATCAATTAATCAATCAATCAATCAATCAATCAATCGGTCAATCCTCATCTTTGGCTTTCGCACCTGAACAGGAGATTGTGCTGTGTGGTGTCGTATCGACAGCCAACAATGCTGCGCCGGCCTATGTCCGTCTCTAGTTCCAGAAGCATGCATCAGTGTGTTTTGTTGCATCTGAAACCCTCGCATTAACAAGAAATGTATCACACACTCCTGCCGGTTAATAACAACAACAGCTGTCAAGATGTGCTGCGAAGACTATGGGTGTGTGTGTGGGTCTTCTTCTTATTTCACCTAAGTGTGTCAACAACAGCAATAACAAAACGAATGGAGTAAAGTTGAAACTCTGGCGGTTAACAGAATCATTTGTTAAGAGTGCTGATTGGGAATTTGTAGGTTGTCCTGAAAAGGACAGTGTGTTGTAAGAGGAGATGGATGGGGTGTAGAGTTTAGCTCTTGCCGGTGGCCTTCTGGGACTTCTTGGGCAGAAGCACAGCTTGGATGTTGGGCAGGACACCACCTTGGGCGATGGTCACACCGGACAGAAGTTTGTTCAACTCCTCGTCGTTACGAATGGCCAGCTGGAGGTGACGGGGGATGAATCTGGTCTTCTTGTTGTCTCTGGCGGCGTTGCCGGCCAACTCGAGCACCTCAGCGGCCAGGTACTCTAGGACAGCGGCCAGGTAAACCGGGGCTCCTGCACCGACTCGCTCAGCATAGTTGCCTTTCCTCAGCAAACGATGGATACGACCGACGGGGAACTGCAGTCCAGCTCTGGAGGAACGGGACTTGGACTTGCCCTTGACTTTTCCGCCTTTGCCACGTCCAGACATGATGTGTTGGTTGGTTGGTCGGTTAGGTACGTCGAGAGAAATAAATGCAATGCGCTAGCTGTGTATGTGTATACCAGAAAACTTGGCCAGGCCCCGACTTTTATACGCAGAGTAATCGAGAGTAACTGCCTGCCAGCGATTGGCTGGGCGCGAGCCGCTCTCCTGGCCTGTGCGCGATTCCATTGGCTGGAGCCCTTTTCGTCCTCGCCGTTTTACTCTGCCCCGCCGTATATAAAGAAAAGTCTTCATCGGGCCCAACCAATTTTCTGCTGTCGACAAAACAACCGAAAATGCCGCCAAAGGTCTCGTCCAAAGGAGCCAAGAAAGCCGGCAAGGCCAAGGCCGTCCGCACCGGTGACAAGAAGAAGAAGCGCAGGCGAAAGGAAAGCTACAGCATCTACATCTACAAAGTGCTGAAGCAGGTGCACCCCGACACCGGCATCTCGTCCAAGGCCATGTCCATCATGAACTCGTTCGTCAACGACATCTTTGAGCGAATCTCTGCCGAAGCCAGTCGCCTGGCCCACTACAACAAGCGCAGCACCATCACCTCTAGGGAGATCCAGACCGCCGTCCGTCTGCTGCTGCCCGGTGAGCTGGCCAAGCACGCCGTCAGCGAAGGCACCAAGGCTGTGACCAAGTACACCACCAGCAAGTAGGCCATATTTTGCGCCATCTAATCACACCACCGGCCCTTTTCAGGGCCTCCCATAACTCCCAGTTAGCAGCACCTGATGATGATCGCTTGCGCGAGAGTTTCCTCATCATCCTCCTCCTCTAATCTAACAACTACCAGCTACCGTGTACAATGTATAACACTTCATCCCTAATCCCTACTCCCTACTTTTGTTTTTGTTTTTGTTTGTCAATATTCTCACCCAATTGCATACACACATCACACCAAATATGACCACTCTATTCAAACCATCGCACACGCAACAATAACAAACCGCTGGCTTTACAATAGCATCATACATGTGGACAATGGGCCCAGCTTGTGTTAACCGACACACCCGCAAAAGAAATTAAGGTTAGAGAGAGAGAGACAGAACAAACAGTAGAAGAAGAAGATAAGTGCTAATAATAACAACAACAAAATTAGACGGAAAATTGAGAAAAAGAAGAAATTAAAAAAAGTGTCTACAACACGTGGTGTTCCCAAGCGGTCACCCACGCCCGACGTTGCTTGACTTCGGTGATCGGACGAGAACCGGTATTTTCAACGTGGTATGGCCGTAGACATTACACGGTGCTAAGCAAAGCTATTTATTTTCATTTAGATTTCGAAATCAAAACCTACCGTTGTAAATCTTTTCTCTCAAGACAAGACTCTTATCCGCATAACCAAGCAGTAAAAGTGTGTCGTCGTCGTTTGCCTGCCTGCCTGATGAAGAATGCCAACAAAGAAAAAAAAACACACTGGATGACTGGCGCCTTCTGCTTATCATTTGTAACGTTCGCCGGCTATCGTTGCAAATTACGTATGTGCTCACAAGTGGTGCAGTGCAGTTTAGTGTGATGATATATATTTGATATACATACGGTATGCAAAATCGCTTTGTGCGAAATGTGAGTAATAGAACGAGACAAGACAACACAAAACACTCTTAGAGGCCCATCATAGAGGGAGGAATGCTAGCTGGGATATTATAGTGGGCCCTGAAAAGGGCCGTGATGTGAGAGAGATGCGAATGTGCTGTGTAAGTTTCTAGCCTCCGAATCCGTAGAGAGTGCGTCCTTGTCTCTTCAGAGCGTAGACGACGTCCATGGCTGTGACGGTCTTCCTCTTGGCGTGCTCCGTGTAGGTGACGGCATCACGAATGACGTTCTCAAGGAATACCTTGAGGACACCTCTGGTCTCCTCGTAGATCAGTCCGGAGATACGCTTGACACCACCTCTGCGAGCTAGACGACGAATTGCAGGCCTTGTGATACCCTGGATGTTATCACGCAACACTTTACGGTGACGCTTGGCGCCTCCTTTTCCGAGTCCTTTACCACCTTTGCCGCGTCCAGACATGATATCGATAGTACGAATAGCAGTATCAACAATGAAAATTTTTTTTTTTTTTTTTTTACTTAGATGTTTGCCCCACTAGTTTCTACTGGCGGAGGCGCGCCATTTTCCACCCCAGACCGTAGTCCATTGGGCGATATCAGGACGCATAAACCAGTGCTTGGATGCGTGTGTGTATCTGTATGTACCTAACATACTAATTCCACAGCAAGCAGGCTTTCGCCAGCACAGATCCACTGAGGACCAGATCACTCTCATAGCCAAGGTAATAGAGCATGCTTACCAGGAGAAAAAACACACAGTAGCGGTTTGGGTGGATTTAGAGAAGGCATTTGACAAAGTGTGGAAAGAGGGACTTAAAGTCAAGCTACGAATAAGTGAAGTTTGTGGGAAAATGTACAGATGGATCAGCCACTACCTCGAAAACAGAACACCCAGAGTTCAAGTACAAGGGCAGATGAGCAAAAACGTGACACTTGAGCAGGGAGTACCCCAAGGGAGAGTACTGTCACCCACACTTTTCCTGGTGTATATAAACAACATCACAGAGAATATACAAAGAAGAGTCCACAGCTCCATGTTTGCAGACGATCTAGCTATGTGGACCTCTGAAAAAAATCTCACAATAGCAAGCAATCGGATGCAGCAGGCCCTAACATCGTTGGAGGAGTGGGCGAACTCATGGCTGGTCAAAATAAATTAGGAAAAAAAAACATGTACGATATTCTCGCTTTCAAATAAACCCCAGAACACCAAAATAAGTCTTAACGGCAAATATCTGCAGCCAAACGACAACCCAAACTACCTGTGAGTCACATTTGATCTGTGCATGATATGGAAAAGTAAGATCGAGAGAAACCGAATGAGAGCGAGAGAAAGAATGTCAATCATGAGGAAACTTGCTGGCACAAGCTGGGGAGCAGACGAAAGTATACTAAAGAAAATGTACACTGGAAGAGTGAGACCAGTTCTCGAGTACGGCATTGCGGCATGGACAACAGCAGCAAAGGCGAACTTTGATAAAATTAGCAAACTTCAAAACCAAGCAATGAGAGTTATAACAGGAGGCATGAAGACCCTATGAACACATTAACAAGACCAAAGCCCATCTCTACTGTACGCAAACCTACCTTGAAGCAGCATATCATTCCGGAGGTGGTAGAAAATATACCAGGTATTTGAAACAAGAACAGCAAGACTGGAAAAGAAAGAAGAGACATAACCCGGATGTACATAACGAAATACTACCCAAGCATGGACTGGACCCATGCATACACCGACGGTTCTCTAACAAACACAACACAGAACGGAGGGGCAGGGGTATTCCTGAATCTACCAAATGGTAGAAAAATAACACTGTCAGTGACAACTGGAAAATACTCAAGCAATTTCAGAGCGGAGGCAGAGGCACTGGGGGCTGCAGTAGAAGCAATGCTGACAGGCAAAAGAAATGAAAGCCAGATAGTACTGTTTACAGATGTCCTGGCGTAGTCATAGCACTGAAAAGTCAGAAAAATACTTAACTTAATGATTTAAGAGCAGTACTCTGTCAGCAGTCCGCACCAAAAAGAGTAGTGGTACAGTGGGTTCCATCCCACTGTAACATCCAAGGCAACGAGGAGGCAGACAGACTGGCAAAAGAGGGTGCAAGTCTACCACAACCAGATTCTAGTGTGACATACAAAGAGTCCAAAAGGCTTATCAAAGCCAGATACATGGCCAAATGGGAAACAGAACATACTGGCGACACAAAAAATGATGCCTATTACCAGTTGAACAGAAGAGAGCAGGTCGTGGTCTTCAGACTCCGCACAAGCCACAACAGACTGAGGTACCACCTATTCAATAAACTGAAGATAGGTGGCACTAACGAATGCACTTGTTGTACCGGGAAAATGACCTCTGAACATCAGCTGCAAAACTGCCCGACATACGAGGACCAGAGAAAGCACATGTGGCCATCACCAGTGGCAACACTAGACAAGCTCTATGGCAGTGTCGTCAGCCTCAGGATGACAGCTGCTTTTTTCGAGAGAAAAAACAGGTTTACGTTTGACTGCGTACGAAGAAGAAGAAGAAGAAGAAATGCCTTAATAAAATCGGTTAAAACATTATAGATTTGTGGCATTGAATTCATCGCATTAAAGTCATAGTTCAACTAGAGATGTGTTCCGTGGTACTCCAATCAGCTCGAAAATCACTTTGCTAATCAGTCATGATCAGTTTTTGGTTGTAGCCTGTTCAGAATCATCTTGAGCATTCTGTCGTTCAAAACACATTCATAATATTACTCAAAGAGATTATCTTTAGGCGATTCATGTTACGATATGACCAAGCAAACGCCCAAGCAAACGACTGTTAAGCTCAAGTCTGCCTTGATTTAAATGTATTGGAAACAAAACTGAAAGTTTGGAACTCAAAATGAATGGGAGCTGCTAACAAAATGCATCAATCCCTTCATATCCTTCGCTAATACATGATGTGTCATACCTGCAGCTTTAAAAAAATGTTATTAATTGACACTTTTTTGTTCATTTCTTCGCATTTTCATATTTCGCAAACACAATCAATATCGATCTCTTGTGTTACATTTGTTTTGGCCAGGATCACACTTAAACATAGAAACACTCTTCCACGCGCGCTAGCCAGACTATTACAGTTGTTATCAACATTGACTTGATTGATTAGAGACCAATTAAACGGTTAGACATAACTCCATCACCGTGACAACAGCACAAACAAACGTGGTCTGAATTCCTTTCACAGTCACAACGTCAACCAAATAATTTCTGAAAAAATAAAAAGCCACATTAATAATGCCCTGCCAACGACGTCGTAGCCTTTAAATCCCTTAACCTGGTCCAAACATTACAAGTTATATGACGTCATTGGTCTTCTAATTAGATGATAATGACACACTGGATTGTCCAGTGGATGGCTAGCTTCTGTCTATGGCACGGGTTGTCCAGTGGATGGCTAGCTTCTGTCTATGGCACGGGTTGTCCAGTGGATGGCTAGCTTCTGTCTATGGCACGGGTTGTCTAGTGGAAGGCTAGCTTCTGTTTATGGCACGGGTTGTCCAGTGGATGGCTAGCTTCTGTTTATGGCACGGGTTGTCCAGTGGATGGCTAGCTTCTGTCTATGGCACGGGTTGTCCAGTGGATGGCTAGCTTCTGTCTATGGCACGGGCTGTCCAGTTGATGGCTAGCTTCTGTATATGGCACGGGTTGTCCAGTGGATGGCTAGCTTCTGTCTATGGCACGGGTTGTCCAGTGAATGGCTAGCTTCTGTCTATGGCACGGGTTGTCCAGTGGATGGCTAGCTTCTGTCTATGGCACGGGTTGTCCAAGGATGGCTAGCATCTGTATATGGCACGGTTGTCCAGTGGATGGCTAGCTTCTGTCTATGACATGGGTTGTCCAGTAGATAGCTAACTTCTGTATATGGCACGGGTTGTCCAGTTGATGGCTAACTTCTGTCTCGGGCACGGGTTGTCCAGCGCTGCTAGCATCTGTGTTGCTTCGGCGGGTGTTTCTGTGACATGTTTGCAGAGGTAAATCTCCTGTCCCAAGATGCTTCAATCTACCAAGTTATAAATGAGTACATAACTTATTGTTTAACAATGTAAAACAGCGATTAAGGTAACAGGTTGCCGCAGTATTATCAGTGTTTATGACGGTTTGGACTTTAAGCGGTGTGCTTTTTAGGGCAACACAAGAGATCATAATTGAATGTCAACTTTTATTGATTTTATTTTATTTTTTATTTATTTTTTGCATTCCCCTTATTTCTCTAATCCCCAATGTAGTGTGCGTTGCACTGTGGTTTTTATTTTGCGCCTGTCGGCCCAGTGCATCTGACATCAGCATGCATTTTATGTAAGGGTCTGCTTCCTCTTGCATTTTCGAAGGGCTTGCTTTCCAGGGGTAACCTTCGGGTTATGAGCCGTGCCACTTAACCACTAGGCCACGCCGTCCCCTAACTTTTATTGATGACTCACTTGCTCTGATTTAACCCCAGAAAATGACTATCTTCAGTTGATACGAGCGTACTTTAAGCAAGAGGAAGTTCCAGGTGGAAGTGGTGGTGGTGTTGTTGCTGCTTATCCCACTTGTACTTGATTTAGGCACTCTTGTTTGTGGTGGGTTGCAGGGGTTCTCTTCACTTGCCGAAGCAAATTTGAGAAGATGTACCAACGCAGTCTTCATCAGTGACGTCATCGTTGTTGGAGTCAGAGTGCCGATCCCAACCTCGTTGACCAGACTGCCATGACTAGCCTGTTTCAAGTAATAACTGCTTAAAAGTGAGATGGGATCTTGATGAGTATATTTCCTCTGACCCTGACTGACACAGTCTGACCAGTATGTTTTTGACTGACTATAAGATTATACGACCATGGAGGTGTAGCTCTCTACTGAGTTATTATTTTACATTGTAGTTGCGGAGTTTTCGTTTCTCTTCTCCATGCTGCAAGTGATTCATTTCACCAAGTCTGAAGTGGTTCTTAGCGGTACTTATCCACTTGGATTGATCCGTAACTTCTATTTCCCAAGATGGCAGACCTATGTTCCGTGCCTTCATGTCCGTGTATACACATCTTTGGACCTCAGCTGTGGTCGGCCGACTATTTTTCAAAATTCGCCAACTGTCGATAGTGTACATTTTCCAGAATGTGGCCATCTTCCATGCGATGAAAATGACAAAGCCAATGTAGTCTTCTCTGTCTAAAGAGAATATATATTAATGAAATACAGATGTGTGAAAGTACCTCTGCATTTGTCACTCGCGACTGTTAATTTTTGGGTCTGGAGAGAACTTTTCGTTGAAATGGGAGCCAAGGTATGTGAATTGATGCACAGCTGCTAATTCATGATTATCTATGTGAAGAGGTTGTGTTTTACATGTTACTTTCTGTACCAGTCAATTTGTGGCATATTGTAAGACTAAAATCTTTGCAATCCTGAGAGAAGCCACTTTCAAGCTTTGAAGCTCCTTCTAGCTGTTGTTGGTGATACTTGCACCACGATCTGCAAATAGCAAGTCCTTAATTGTAATTTACCTGATCTTCGCTTTGTCGTTAAGCCTTGCTATATTAAACAGCGGACCTATATTCTCGCTATCAATCAAACCCCAAAACACCAAATTATGTCTAAACGGCAAATACATACAGCAAAACGACAACCCAAACTATCTGCGAGTCACATTTGATCGGCGTATGACATGGAAAAGTCAGATCGAGAGAAACCGAATGAGAGCCAGAGAAAGAATGGCAATCATGAGGAAACTTGCTGGCACAAGCTGGGGAGCAGACGAAAGTATACTAAAGAAACTGTACACTGGAAGAGTGAGACCAGTTCTCGAGTACGGCATTGTGGCATGGACAACAGCAGCAAAGGCGAACTTCGATAAAGTTAGCAAACTCCAAAACCAAGTCATGAGAGTTATAACAGGAGGCATGAAGTCAACGCCAATTGTATAACTTGAAAAGATTACAAAACTGCAATCCATGGCCGACAGAAGAGACTGCAGAGCCCAGCTGCAATCAGAGAAACTCAGAAGACTGACTGACCACCCAATGCACCAGAGACTAAACAATTTCGGAAGTGGGAAACTAAAGCGAAGAAACTTTGCAGAAATAGCCAAAGCAAAGATGCACGAAAACCCCATGAACGCACTAACAACACCAAAGCCCATCCCTACTGTACGAAAACCTACCTGGAGGCAGCATATATTTCCAGAGGTGGTAGAAATTGTACCAGGTATTAGAAAAAAAAACTGCCAGTCTGAAAAAGAAAGAAGAGATACTACCCTGAGTTACATTACGGAAAACTATCCAAGCATGGACTGGACCAATGCATACACCGACGGTTCCGTAACAAATACAACACAGTACGGAGGGGCAGGTGCATTCCTGGGCCTACCAAATGGCAGAAAAATAACACTGTCATTCGGTACTGGAAAATACACAAGCAATTTCAGAGCAGAGGCAGAGGCACTGAGGGCGGCAGTGGAAGAAATGGTGACAGGTAAAAGGAATAAAAGCCATATAGTCCTGCTTACAGATGCCTTGGCCGTAGTCACAGCACTGAAAAGCCAGAAAAATACTGAACTTAACGATTTGAGAGTAGTACTCTGTCAACTATGCCAGCAGGCCGAACCAAAAAGAGTAGTGGTGCAGTGGGTCCCATCTCACTGCAACATCCAAGGCAACGAAGGAGGCAGACAGACTGGTAAAAAAGGTGCAAAACTACCACAACCCGATACTAGTATGACATACGCTTATTAGAGCTAGATACATGACCAAATGGGAAACCGAACATACTGGTTACACCAAAAACGATGTCTATTACTAGTTGAACAGAAAAGAGCAGGTCGTGGTCTTCAGACTTCGCACTGGCCACAATAGACTCAGGTACCACCTATTCAATAAATTCAAGATAGGTGGCACCGACGAATGCCCGTGTGGTACCGGGAAAATGACCGCTGAGCATTTGCTGCTAAACTGCCCGACATACGAGGATCAGAGAGAGCAGATGTGGCCATCACCAGTGGCAACACAAGATAAGCTCTATGGCAGTGTCGACAGCCTCAGGATGACGGCTGCTTTTTTCGAAAAAATAATGGTTACTGTCTGACTGCGTACGAAGAAGAAGAAGAAGACATGCAATTTCACAAATCCACAGTCTAATTGCTCTTCATTCTACGGAATTTTAAAGTGGTACCTGAATTAAAGTTAAGAAAGCAAAGAAAGGAACTCTTACACAATTTATCTGACACAATTAAATTAATACACGACTGTAACAGTCTATTCTTGTCTTAAAAAACAACATATGGGTTCTGCAATAAATGATCAACATTATCACGTAAACCTATTGATTTTTAAGCAAGTGTAGCAAATGCTTGACTAACGCCTTCCTGTAAATGGGTCAACTATAATGGTGGTCATATACTCCGCAGTGAGGGAGCATAAGAAAAGTAATCGATAAATGAAATCCCCACACTTCATTCTCAACTGCCATGACTGATGTGGAACAACTTGACATTGTTTAGCGCCGAATGCATTCAATTATCACCGCACTGGGCTGATGGGGTTCCCGTCTAGTATTGCACAGAGAAAAGTGTGTTCAACGAGGCAATGCACTGCGAGAATCTTATCCAATGCCATTTTGCAAAACTAAAACACAATGGAATAGATTAAAACGGTACTCCTGATAAGGTCCAGTATATTGGTGGTGATGGTAAGGCTCGCCAGAAGCTCCTCAAAATTGTTTTATCTCTACCTTCGACTTTACACAAAGTTGAATGCATCACGCTCCCTTCTGCCGTCTGCTATATGTTTAGTTTTTTCACGGGGGTGGGAAAGAAGGCCGGCGTACTTTTATCTAAAATCTCAAAGAGCGTATCCCTAAGGACGACTGATTATTAAGAAGAAGAAGCAGATCTCAACTCTTTGACATTAACATAATTAATGAAAACTAAGCCAACAATGCGAAACTAGTCGATGACAATGCATGAAACTAGACATAGTTATAGCGGAGTATCAGAACTGTTTGAACGAAACAATGAGAAAGCACTGGCTCGATATCCGCTTTGTAATCGATAAGCACAATCACCTAGGAAACCAATAACACAAATAAGAAAATGCATATTTAGTGTAGAGCCTCATTCTGCACTTGGTGAGTGATTACTTTCCCTGACAGGCAAACGTTTGCATTACCGTGGGATAGGAGTTATTTATTACCATAAAGTTGATAGTTAACGTCAAGGAAAACATTAATAATTGAAGAAAGATGAGAAACAACAGTCTGGCTTAAACTTATAATCAACTCCTAAATGCTGTCAAAATTAGGAAATAAATCGTAGATTAGCTCTCGGTCACAACTAAGAAATCTTGAAGCATGATTAACACAGATCTCTTGGCTTTATTGTGGTGGGATTGATTGTAATAACTGGAGAAGACGCAAGGCACACGAGTCTCCGGTTATTGAAAACGAGAACATTTTAGATAGATGAAGTCCGTCATAAAATACGTGGTAATTTATCTAGGAGAAGAAAACTATGACATCAACTATCTGATACATTTCAAGTAGTATGGTAACAGCCAAATGGAGGTAATACGAATGAAAACAGATTTGTTTAATTCTGTACGTGCCTAACGAAAGGAGCAGATACAGCTATTCAATTGTAGAGTATGTTGTCAACATATTTTATGCACACCAATAAAGAGCGATCAAAGAAGATAAACAGTATAATCAGAAAAGAGGATACAATAGTTGTTGAATGCATACACTACTATGTTGTGCGCCCTGTAAAGTGGGTGGTATATTGCAGCTTTGCTATGCTTGACTTCATCTATGTGTCGCTCATTAATAAGGAGATCACGTCGATCCTCCGCCTTGCAAGTCTGTCACAAACAACCTGTTTCCTGGAAGAGCGGCGTGGGAGTAAGGTGGGGATCTCGGCCAGCATATTCTAGCTGATGCTGACTAACAAGTCTGAATTGCACGTTTGCCTGACCAGTCGTTAGCCTGCTCTCCCCCTGATGAAACAAATAGAAAGTAGTATTAGTTCTTCTTCTTCTTCTTTGTACGCAGTCAGACAGTAACCATTATTTTTTCGAAAAAAAGCGGCGGTCATCCTGAGGCTGTCGCCACTGCCATAAATCTTGTCTTGCAGGTCCACTGGTGATGGCCACATCTGCTCTCTCTAATCCTCGTATGTCGGGCAGTTCTGCAGCAGATTTTCAGCGGTCATTTTGCCAGTACCGCACGGGCATTCGTCGGTACCACCTATCTTCAATTTGTTGAATAGGTGATACCTCAGTCTGTTGTGGCCAGTGCGAAGTCTGAAGACAACGACCTGCTCTCTTCGGTTCAACTGGTAATAGGCATCGTTTTTGGTGTAACCAGTATGTTCGGTTTCCCATTTGGTCATGTATCTGGCTTTGATAAGCCGTTTTGACTCTTCGCACGTCATACTAGTATCTGTTTGTGGTAGTCTTACACCTTCTTTTGCCAGTCTGTCTGCCTCCTCGTTGCCTTGGATGTTGCAGTGTGATGGGACCCACTGTACCACCACCCTTTTTGGTGCGGACTGCTGGCACAGTTTGCAGAGTGCTGCTCTTAAGTCATTAAGCTCAGTGTTTTTCTGGCTTTTTAGCGCTGTGACTACGGCGAGAGCATCTGTAAGCAGGACTATATGGCTTTCATTTTCATTGTGTGTCACCATTTCTTCCACTGCCGCCCTCAGTGCCTCTGCCTCCGCTCTGAAATTGCTTGTGTACTTACCAGTAGCGAATGACAGTGTTATTTGTCTGCCATTTGGTAGGTTCAGGAATGCTCCTGCCCCTCCGTTCTGTGTTGTGTTTGTTACAGAACCGTCGGTGTATGCATGGGTCCAGTCCATGCTTGGGTAGCTTTTCGATATGAAGCTTAGGGTAGTATCTCTCCTTTCTTTTTCAGTCTGGCAGTTTTTGTTTCCAATACCTGGTATATTTTCTACCACCTCTGGAAATATATCCTGCCTCCAGGTAGGTTTTCGTACAGTAGTGATGGGTTTTGGTGTTGTTAGTGCGTTTATGGGATCTTCGTGCATCTTTGCTTTGGCTATTTCTGCAAAGTTTCTCCGCTTTAGTTTACCATTTCCCAAATTGTTAAGTCTCTGGTGCATTGGATGGTCAGTCAGTCTTCGGAGTTTCTCTGCCTGCAGCTGGGCTCTGCAGTCTCTTCTATCGGTCTTGGATTGCAGTTTTGTAATCTTTTCAAGTTCTACAATTGGCGTTGACTTCATGCCTCCTGTTATAATTCTCATGGCTTGGTTTTGAAGTTTGCTGACTTTATCGAAGTTCGCCTTTGCTGCTGCTGTCCATACTCGAGAACTGGTCTCACTCCTCTAGTGTACAGTTTCTTTAGTATGCCTTCGTCTGCTCCCCAGCTTGTGCCAGCAAGTTTCCTCATGATTGCCATTCTTTCTCTGGCTCTCATTCGGTTTCTCTCAATCTGACTTTTCCATGTCATGCGCCGATCAAATGTGACTCCCAGATAGGTTGGGTTCTCGTTTGGCTGCAGGAATTTGCCATTTAGACTTAATTTGGTATTTTGGGGTTTTAATGAAAGCGAGAATATTGTGCATGTGGTTTTCTCCTCGTTTATTTTGACCAGCCATGAGTTCGCCCACTCTTCCAGCGATGTTAGGGCCGTCTGCATCCGATTTCTTGCTATGGTGAGATTCTTTTCAGCGGTCCACATAGCCAGATCGTCTGCAAACATTGAGCTATGGACTCTCCTTTGTATATTGTCTGTAATGTCGTTTATATATACCAGGAAGAGTGTGGGTGACAGTACTCCCCCTTGGGGTACTCCCTGCTCGAGTGTCACCTTTTTGCTCATCTGCCCTTGTACTTGGACTCTGGCCGTTCTTTGTTTGCGGTAGTGGTTGATCCACTTGTACATTTTCCCACAAACGTCACTTCTTCTCAGCTTGACTCTAAGTTCGTCTTTCCAGACTTTGTCAAATGCCTTTTCCAGATCCACCCAACCAGCTACTGTGTGTTTCTGTGCCTGGTAGGCATCTTCTATTTCCTGGGCTATGAGGATGACCTGGTCCTCAGTGGATCTGTGCTGTCTAAAGCCGGCTTGCTGTGGAATTAGTATTCGTTTTTCTTCCAGATGCCACATCAGTCTGGTGTTTATCATACGTTCCATCAGCTTGCCGACACAGCTCAGTAGGCTGATGGGCCTGTATCCATTTGGATCTGTTTTGTCCTTTCCTGTTTTTGATACTGGTACCAGTATTGCGTCTTTCCATGCCTGGGGTACAATTCCCCTTTTCCAGCTTTGGTTCAGGACCGATAGCAGTTTCCTCTTCGCTGTTTGGCCCAGCCCCATCAGCATTTCGTTTGTTATCCCGTCTTTTCCGGGAGATTTCCTTTTCTTTAATGTTCTCATAGCCTCTTCCATTTCGCGCATTGTTAATTTGGCCATCATGTGCTCTTCAGGTGCCGTATTCATGTTGTCGTGCCCCTTTAGCTCTTCGCTAATGTCTGTATGCTTATCTGCAGGGACCTCGATGTGGTTTGCTCTGGCATAGTGATCGACAAAAGCGTTTGCGGCTTTCTTACCTGTGATCAAGTTCTCGCCCTGCTTGATAGTAATTTGTTTATTTGACGGGGTTTCGTCTTTCATGGCTCTGACTAGCTTCATTAGCTTGTTCCCGTCTTTGTCCAGGTTTAGGCTTTCCGTTTTATTTTTCCAGCTTTCTCTTGCTGTTTGCTTGAGAGTGTGTTTTTATTTCGCCGATGCGGCTTTGAGGGCGATGTTTGCCTCCATGGATTGTTCTCGCTCTGCCATGTTCCTAGCATTTGTTACTGCATCTTCCACTTTCTGCAACTCATCATTCCAGTAGGGCTTATAGTTTTTCCTAGCTCCTCTTGGGATGGTTTCAGTGGCGGCTTGCATTATTGCCTTGCTTAGGCTTTCCACCATGGGCTTCATTTTGTTGTTTCGTGTGTTGATGGTTTCACACAGCCCATATGTCAGGATTGCAAATCTGTCCCAGTCGGCTCGTTTGTAATTCCAACGTGGGAGCGGTTTTGTTTCCTGTGGGCCTACTTCCATGTCAATGGTTAGCCTGATCGGCCTGTGGTCGCTACCTGCCAGTTGGTTTAGCACCTGGCGGTCTATTTTATGGTGTATGTCCTGTGTGGAGAAGGCCAAATCTGGAGTCGAGGTGGTATGCCATGTTCTTGAATAGAAGCTAGGGCTATCCTCCGGCCTATTGATTAGGGAGAGATTTGCATCTATCTCCCAATCTTCCACTTCGTCACCTCTGCTGTCTGTGTCAGAGTATCCCCATCTCTCCGAGTGGCTGTTGAAATCTCCAACTACTATGCAGTTGGAGTCTCTGACCTCCATACTCGAGAGCGATAGGTCTCTATTTGGTGGTCCGTACAGATTGAAAATGCGGAGCTTCGTCTCTTGAGCCATTATGTCAACTCCTACAATTTCTGCTTGTCCGGTGTGATTGACAGATACCGCGCTACTTAGTATGCAGTTTCTGGTCAGTATCAGGACCCCTCCTTTGTGGCCTTCTCTATCGAGACGGAAGGTCTGGTATCCTCTGATTGAGAAGTATTAGTTCTAAAACGATTAAAGAAGAGGAAGGTGTAGAAAAATAATTAGAACGTGTAAGAAAGTAATCTATAAAAATGCCATCTTCTTCTTCTTCTTCTTCTTCATCGTACGCTGTTTACAGCGATATTTACGTTGCACTGATTTAATTTGTTAGCCAGTGGCTCAGTGCATCCGATTTCAACAGGCGTTTCTGTAGGGTTGCCCTCCTTAGCCTTTGGCTGTCCCCAGCCTAACTGCAAGGCAGCAGTTGTTTTTGGTCAGAGTTGTCTCTCTTGGGAAGTTGTCTTGCAGGACTATCGAGTCTTCCCTACTCGTGTCTATAGCGTTTGTCAATGATATGATGGACTATGTACTAGTTTGTACTATCCCGGAAGAGAGGCAGTCCAGTGTGACTTTTTCCCAGGATCGTCACGTCCTGCCAGAAACGTAGCATATGCATATGAGTGAGGTATCTTTTTGCTCGCTCTATTTTCTCGGCTCATCTGCAGTGATGGTACGCCTAGCATTCCCCGCCACCCGGGAGCTTGTCACCATAGGACAGGAGGTGCAGTGTCCGCTGGACTCTTCTGCGTCCATTGGAATGACTGATAGCAGACAGATGCAAAGAGCGAGGAAGGAGTGCATTTTACCAGGTTCATTCCTGCGGCTCGATCGGGCCGGGACACAAGCCCCAGCCATGTCGTAGCCTCCCATCTCAGCGGTGCTGAGATTTTGGGCGGGATTCTGGCTTAGAGGCGTTCGGCCGTAATCCAAAAGATGGTAGCTTATCAGCCAAGCACGTGGACCAAATGTCAGCGACCTGTGATTCTTCTCGAAATAGTGCATTTGACCATGTGACAAGCCTAGTCTTGCATGGAGATGTTGTCCGCCTAGGGAGCGGACATGGTCAAGGGTTGAGTCTCAGCAGTTCGCAGTGAGGTAGCTGATCTACTGCTTAGGGCACTCGACCGAGAACTAAGTCTTCTACAAATGATTTCATTCCTCATCGCCGTATGGGGTGAATATCGAGCAGCTTCCCGCCCGCTTTTATCAGCGGACGGCAGAGACCTCATTCTGCGGCTTGACCGGGCGGGGCTGGAGCGTGACCCCGAGGTCCCCACCATGTCGAAGCCTCCCTTTGCATTCGTGCTTGGCTGCTTTTGGGCGGGATTTTTGGCTTAGAGGCGTTCGGCCGTAATCCCTCGCCTCGAACAGTTGGCTTATCCGCCTAGTACGTGAACCAAAATGTCTGCGGCTCCTCTCGGGCTTAGCAGGATTACCGTAGCAAAGCATTGTCATTAGTAGGGTAAAGCTGACCTGTCTTCAGAGGGTCTATTTCCAGCACCCGTTAAATATTAGCCAGACCGTATCAATAGAGGGCTTTTAGTTTGAAAATGTCATCCAAACAGACACTACAAGTGCCAGGTAGCTAAATGTTGTTTGAAATCAGTTCTGTCTTTTGCATTGGAGTGCCACTTCGTACTTCAGATTATCTCTCTTGGACGATGTAGGGTCACCAGGATGTCATTGTTTGTATCAGCCGTATTAGGCATCGATTTGTAATCATGGGAACAGGACGCCAAGGATCGTGTTACATGGAGGGGCATGATTTAGCAGGGAATACAGACAAAGGAGATTTTCTGATAGGTTAAAGACTCAGAGTTTGAGAAGACACGCCACACCATGCGATGCCGCAAACGGTCCAGCTTTTTCTTGCACACACTGTGGAAGATGCTTGTCTGCCCGGATTGGTCTTACGAGTCACATTCGTTACCGTCACGGAATGTAGTTGCATACCTTTTCAAAGCTCAATTACTATCGTCTGACAAGAAGGAAAGAGCTAATGACGATGATGTTTTCAGACAAAAGCACTAAATGCCAGGCCCATCTGCATTTGTTTTTTTAACAACGCAGTATCAGCGACGACGACATTGAAATAGGTTTGGTACCTGATTTATGTGTTCTTAATTCGGCTCTGTAAAGAGACTCTCGATGTCCATCAATCCATAGGTCGCTGAGCATTGCAGCATCTGATCTACGTTCGTTGCCAACCTTGCAGCCATATGATACGGCGGAAATAACCATGCTGTTCTAACTGTGATCTTTTGTCGTGTTGATTCTCTTCTGCTGAAATATGGATTTAACACGATGCAATCTGAACGATACTGCTACTTTCATTCGTGAAACTCACAAGTTAATATGTAGCAGTTTGTAATTTGCGGTCTTGGGTAAGTGACAAAGATGAGTTACAGGTTTAATTTTTGTGTGCATTCGCCTTATTTCTCTGTTCATTAGGGCGGTGTGCGTTGCACTGTGGTTTTCATTTTGCGCCCGTCGACCCAGTGCATCCGACTTCAGCATGCATTTTATGTAAGGGTCTGCTTCCTCCTGCATTTTCTAAGGGTTTGCGCCCCCGGGCCTGTGCTGTGATGGGGATCGAACCCAGCACCTTCCGATTGTGAGCCGTATCACTTAACCACTAGCCCACGCCGTCACCTTAAAGTTATAGATGAGACGCATGAACATCCATGGCAGATAACGTTTCAAGACAGTGGAACTACACTGTACATATATATAATGTTTGTGTAGGTGTATGTGTATATGTATGTGAATGTTTGTGTATATTTGTATATGTGTATGTGTGTGTGTATGTGTATAGAGGGGCGGGTGTAAGTATGTATATATGTGTGTGTAATTAAATTATTTGAAAACAACGAACAATCGTATTAAATTTGTTTATTTTTTTCTGATAGCACAATTCTACACAATCGTATTTTGCATATCAACAATTAGTCTATATATACATTAATGATGTCACGTGGCCTTCCTCGGTACTTTCCTCATTGAATGGCGTATTGAAAGGCAGAACTGTTGAAAATGTATTTGAGTTTGCCGTCGATGGCGACTGCCAAACAACTACCACTTGAATCATTTTTTTCAAAGACACTAGCGACAGGTGAGTACATTCAACATAAGGGCATTTGCAGATCTGAGATTCCTTGTTTTATTTTTCCATCAATCAATACTGCCAGTGGTTGAACATAGACTGGGCACTCTCTGGCTGTTCAGTTCATTTTCTAACGGCGGAAACGTGCTGAGAAGGACGAGTAGTAATTGTTATACATATAACAATTAAATTGTGCTTCACACAAAGCTGGATTGATATAGTCTACTATATTTCAATATGTTCTGAGGTAGAGCTGAGCTTACAAGATAATAATTTCCAGTTAGAGCATGAGATGGGGCAGTCATTTCAGGTCCAAGGTGAGACTCCATTAACTAAAATAAAAATTTGTCAAATTGATATCTGAACCATTAGTAGATAGTTCTTAATTCTTTGTCAACCTGTACTTCTACTGGTGCAAATGTCCATGTGCAGGTTCCAGCTCTGGTATGAGCGGGTTAGGCTTGAGCAGCTTAATACGACACTGCGTTGGGACAGGAGCTTACGGAGGATGATTAACCGATGTGCGAGTCCATCTTAATAGACACTAGAAAAAAGTAGACCCGCAGCCTGTTAGGCGCTATCTATGCTGCTCTAAGCAAACCATCAAACCATGGCCGATATTACGCAATGGTGCACAGTTAGTCGCCTCTTACGACATGCTCTCTGTGAGGCAGTGGTGCTATTCTTGTCCTTGTCATACACTTAGACCACTCGTGGACAGTTGATATTATACGTTTTATAGACATACAGTCATCTAAAGCGTAAGTGTATATATTGAGGTTGGATTTAGATAAAATTCGAGAATGGTCTGTAAGCTGGCAAATTGAGTTTAATGTAGATAAATGTACAGTCATTCACGTGGGTAAGATCAAATATGGAACACATTTACAGAATGGGAGAGAACAATATTATAAAGATAAATAAAGAAAGGGACCTAGGGTGTATAATAGATCATACATGAAAGAAGAGTGAGCAAGTTAAGGTAGCAGTGAAAAAGGCAAATGCAATGTTAGGTATGATAAAAAGAAATAGTAAACATAGGAGCCTACTAATGACAGGGCGTTGCTACGATAATCCTGCTCAATCCGAGAGGAATCGCAGATCTCAGACACTTAGTCCACGTGCCTGGCTGATAAGCTAATGGTGCGAGACTATCATCTGAGGGATTACGGCCGAACGTCTCTAAGCCGGAATCCCGCCCTGAATCTCAGCACCACTGCGACGGGAGGCAACGATATGGTTGGGACCTGGGGCTCGCGTCTGAGCCCGACCTGGTCGAGCCGCAGAAAGAGGTCTCTTCCGCCATGCCGATCAAAGCGGGCTGGGAGCTGCTCGATATTCATCCCATACGGCGTTGAGGTGTGAAACCAATAGTAGAAGACGTAGTTCTCGGTCAGGGTATCGTAAGCAGTAGAGCAGCCACTTCACTGCAAACTGTTGAGATACAGCCCTTGATCATGAGATATGTCCTCAAACCAGGCGAACAACATCTCCGTGCCATGATCAGGCTTGTCCCCTGGTTAAATCCACTCCTGCCTCGCTCTTTACCTCTGTCTGCTATCACTCATCCCAATGGACGCAGAAGAGATGCAGGTCAGCGGAAACTGTACCTCTGCCCTATTGTGACAACCTCCCAAGGGGCGGGGAATGCAGAGAGTACCATCACTGCAGAGAAGCCGAGAAAATAAAGGGAGCAAGGAGATACCCCACTCACATGCATATGCTACGTTTCTGGCAGGACGTGACGATCCTGGGATACAGACACACTGGACAGCCTCTCTTCTGGGATACACGAAAAACTAGTACATATAGTCCATCATATCATATCATATCATCACCACACCCTATAGACACGAGTGGGGAAGACCCGATAGTCCTGCAAGACAACTTCCCTAGGAGAGACAACGCAGACCACAAACAACTGCTGCCTTGCAGCCGAAGGCTAAGGAGGGCATCCCTACAGAAACGCCTGTTGAAATCGGATGCACGGGGCCACATGCTTAACAAAACAGTGCAACGTATATCGCTGTAACCAGCGAACAAAGAAGAAGAGGAAGAAGAAGAAGAAGAAGAAGAAGAAACAAAGGAGCAAGGAAGTGATAGCAAACTGCATAATCTTTAGTTAGACCTAGATTGGAGTACTGTGTACAGGTGTGGAGTCCTTATCATAGAGGGAATATAAACATGCTGGAAAGAATACAAAAAAGAGCGACAAAGATGATAGTGGGATTCCAGAATTACAGTTATGGGGAAAGACTCAGAAAAACCGGCCTACAGTATCTAGAAAAGAGAAGAATTCTTTGTGACTTAATACAGGTTTATAAGATGATCAGAGGAATGGATAAATTAGACTACAGCAAGTTGTTTTAAATACAGCCACCCACAATAACAAGAGGGCATGGCTACAATCTGCCTAAAGAGAGGTCAAGATTTGATATTATGAAATATTTTTTTTGTCAGAGAGTGGTGTCTGCTTAGAATGCATTGCCAGGGGAGGTAGTGGAGGCAGGGACAGTTACTCATTTAAGAATAAATTGGATGCGCTTAGCTTTTAGAGCAAGGTGATGTAAATGTAACTGGTTGTATACAGACTCTGCAGGGTCTTTTAAACCAGAATAAAGACGTTAAGTTAAGTTAAGTTAAGTCGATGAATGTCGTGTAGCTACTGTCCGTGAGGCTCTGTGATTCAAAACGCTGAATAAAGCTCATAGGCAAATCTCGAAAGGTGGGGACACTATATATGTTTGAGACTATTCGAGATCGATTAATGATCGCATTCTGTGGTAGAACTTTGATTTATGAATACGCGTACTTAAGACTACAACAGTCTTGCACAATATTTATTTAAGAGACAGCCAAAACTCTGAGCTAAGCGAACTTTTCTATGAACATGACATCCACATTTTGATCAAATGTGCAGATGTTTTGTGTGTCTTGAAGCTAAATTAGACATCACATAACCCTAGGAACACGAGCACTGGAGCAGGTCAGCAACTTTAAATATCTAGGAGTGGTAATAGACAGCATGTGAGGAATCAAAGAGCAGTTAACTGCACGAAGGGCAGCAGCAGGTAGACTGTTCTATGCAATAAACAGAGGTTTCCTCAGTAGAAGAGAAATAAGCAGGAAAACAAAGATGGATGTATACAGCTCGACCTATGTGCCTGTCCTGACATATGGATGTGAGTCATGGGCAATGACTACAGCCCAAGAAAGGCAATTACAAACTTCAGAAATGTGGTACCTAAGAAAGGCGGTTCAGGTGACGAAAAGGGACAAGATCCGTAACCAGACAATACGTAGGAGTCTTGAAATTCAACCCCTGCAGACACGAGTGGAGCAGTCCTAACTACAGTGGTTTGGCCATGTCTGTAGAATGGAAGAAGATCGGATACCAAAGCGGTCATGGGAGATTAAAAGTCAAGGACGCAGACCCCGAAGACGTCCCAAAGTACGTTGGGAAGACAACATACGACAGTCCCTAAGTGATAGAGGGCTGAATTGGAAAGATAGAGCAGTGTGGCGTTCTCTTTGGCAAACCTCTACACCTCACGATAGAAGAGGAGCGACTAAGTAAGTAAGTAAGTATTAACACATCCTTTCAACGAGATGAATACTTCAAATATCATGCAATGTGCAATGGATCACCTGAAAAGGACAATAAAAATAAAAATTAGTTAGTACAGCCCGTAGGCTGCATCAGACCCGCGACCTGATTTGATTTTCTTCCAAATTTAACGCATTCTGGCCCGCAAGCCACCTATATTCGGTTAAGTTTTTGTGTTACCAAATAGAATAATAAAACTACGGGAGCCTGCTTTCAGAAATTAAATGTATAACAAATAAATAATGACGTGCTTATTTGAATTGTTTCCTGAGTCACAATGTGTACTCTGTGTTAAGCCAACCTCAAGGGACCAAAGAGTTATCAGGTTCACGTGAAACATACTGATCAATACCGAATCTCACGTCCTTGTTCGTGTTCCCTGAGACATGAAATGTAACAGTAGTCTGAGCAATGTGGTGATGATTAACACTGCAATACATTTAGCGGTGAGTTTAGTGATAAGTTTCGCATTACATCCTAGCCAGAAGGACTTAGGTCCACCTTCTCAAGTACGCCTTGTGAAATAAGAAAAGTCATTGTAACCGTCCATAAGCGAAACTTTGTCAAGAGTTGATTAAACTCAGTACGAGTAGCTTCGAACAACAACAGCCTCACTTCTAGTGTCTGTAGAGTCTAAACTTGTGAACTTGACATTGTTGAGGCTGATTGTGGTAAACCTGACGCGACAAGAAAGGGAGAACAATCAGAAACGTCTCCAACAACTGTATGTATTAAATTGAGCGTAATAAAACGTTGTAATATGCGAGTTTGCAATATCTAACCATGTTAAAGTCTTCAAGCATATTGCATTTAATTATACAACTTTCTGTTTTGATGTAATTGTGTTGGCGTTCTAATTTTGCATGATGCCATCATTTAAGAAGATGAAAATGAAGAGCAAGTGATCTGTTTTTCAAGGGAAGTGATTGATGATCATTTGTTTGTCATGCAAAAATAGAACCATATTTATGTTTTTTTGTTTGGAAACTATTTTCATTGTAAAGTAATAGAAAGACATTTTATTAACAAGCACGCCAATTGCACTGATTTCGAAAGGCAGTTGAGAAACGATCAGATACAAAATTTGAAAAAAATAGTATGTCTGCTCGGTAGATGAAGTTGGCGATATTGTTCGAGCAAGTTTTATTGTCAACGATAAAACTGCAATTTTGTTTTCAAAGCCGTATTATGATGTAGAATCTGTCAAAGAATGTGTCACGCTGTTATTAAAGAACTGTGTCTGTCCTTTTGGACTGTGGCAAAGTGTATCGATGGAAATACTAAAAAAACTCTTCTACACAATTTGAAACATGTTCAATTGTTTTTAGTGAGAGTACAGAACAGACTCCACCGATACAATTCAGTTTTCTATATTTGTCCGCATAGTCGACGCTCATTTCGGTTGTGCTATAGAATTGCTTGCCTTTTTTCAATCAGTGAAAGATAATAGAAGTTGAGAATTCGTTTAAAAAAATTGTAAATGTTTTTAATAAATGAAACATTGAGAAGCTAAAATGTATATAAACGGATGAGGCTCCAGCAATGAGTTGGTCAAACTTAGGCCTTGGTGCTACAATGAGATAAGAAGTATCTAACATGAACATCAATACAGAAGTCTTCTGTGTGCTATAACTGTATTTTACACCAACAGTAATGGTGGGCAAAATCAGTCAAATTTGCTCATATCATAACCACAATGGTTTCCTGCATACATTTCTATAAGTCGAGAGTACTAAACCACCGTCAGTTTTAAGAATGTATAGAAGATGCTCAATCCGAACATGTAGAATTCACCTGAAAATGTGAATTCGTTGGTTCATGATATTGTGAAACACAATATGCCATTTCTGAATAACATTTTACTATGGGAAAGTCCACTTACAATATGCAATATTTTTTCAATAATTTTTTATACTTGAGAATCAAAAACAATAATTGGATTGCGAATCAAATCAATTATTTTTATAGTGATTAATTTGTGGACGAGTTTAAGTCTTTGAATGAAGAATTCAAAACCAGGTCATGTGACTTTCTAGTAAAAGAACCAGATTTCTCCCCTCTGCATGATGATGATGTGAAACGATCTCCAACATTTATAGAATTGGAATTAATTGAGCGGCAACATGACTCAAATTTGAAGAAAAAATAAATGAAGGCTGTTTCACTAACATAAGAAATACTTGCCAGAAGACAAGTACTTGAAACTCACACCTTTTGCTATAAAGAGAATAACGCTATATGAAAGCACTTATTAATGTGAAAATTGTATTTCTAGAATGAAGTTTGCTTAATCAAAAACTAATACAAGGAAAACGGATTCATATTTAGAACACTTTTCGTTCTGTAACTTTATTGTATTATCCGAACAATGACCGTCTCGCTGGAGACACGAAGTTCCATTGAATACATGTGATAAGTCTTAAGCATAGCTTAATTTTATTCGTAAAGCGAACTTTAAAAGTATAATATCCGTTAAGATAAGCATTAATAGTAAATAAAATAAAGCTTTCATGGAATATATGGTTTAATGTTTTTTCTTCTCACATATTGTGTATTTTAATGGCATAACTTGAAGCATATTTCAAAATGAACAAAAAACCTAAACATATTTTGTTTAAAAAATGTCAATATCTTTAAATTTTAAAATAGCATCATAGACCGCGAATATATTTAAAATTTGTTATCCGGCCGCGCTCATGGTGAATTTGCCTGATCTAAGGGAATGTGAGACTAATTTTAAATACAGTTTAAGTACCTGCGCGACCAAATAAACATATGTGTCGACCGTGTACTATCCTCGAACATGGTGTCGAGCATGTCTGGACTTGTTGGATTCAGAATCAAACATAGGTGTAATAGTGACTCGTCAAAAAAGGATGGATCAGTAACTTTATTATATGTATTTCCCCACCTACTAAGAGACGGTTCTTGACATGTTATGTGCATTATGCTTTATAGACAACGTTAGAATATTGTTATCACTAATTTATGATCCACTCATAATTTCTTTGAGCAGTCTACTCGGGATATAAAGTGCCTTTACATGTTAAAATGAAATTACAGTTATTGCCTCACCTAACGATTAATTAATCAGCTTTCCATTCGATATTAAAACTGATTTCCTTCGTGACTTCTTTCAATTTATATTATAGCCTGAGCTAATATGTCATTGAAATTATTAACGCATGGCAATTTCACATTGCAAATCCATTCTCACTATTGCTTCTGTCATTAGCGGTGTACGTTAACAAATTCTTCTGACTTTATCATTAAATACGAACGTCAAATACTGATTTGTTTATATCAAAATTATTTAAATGCTGATCAAAATAGTAATAATGGAGAACAAACAAAATAGGACTTCATTGTATCCACATTTTTGAAAACAACAAATACACTTTCGGCAAAGCCTTTGTCTGTTCAACCAACGTGTAAAATTGAAAAGGAGACTAATGAAGGTTGTAAGGCCGCGGGTATTCTATACGTTTAAGCATACTGCTGCAGGGCACTATTGTTTATCGCATAACATGGTGCCTGTTCGACCTCTGGTTTCAACACGAATCAGACTAATAGTTTCAAATTGGCACCTAACTCACAGTTAGTGTAGGATAGTTGAAGAGAAATGGAAATGGTGACTTCACTGCGCAATAACCTGAATCCTAGTACAATGACGTCTCTAATCCTGTATCCTTGACAGTAATGTCTGCTATGGAACTACTGAATACCTTAACATTGAGAACAATACAAACGTTAGCCAACGTTTTAGTCTAAACATACTTTATCTTGGTCTAGACAACAAGAACAACACACACGTTAGCCAACGTATTGGTCTAAACATACTTTATCTTGGTATTGACAACAATAACAGCACACGCGCTTGCCAACGTTTTGGCCTAAACATACTTTATCTTCGTCTAGACAACTGAACAACACACACGTTAGCCAACGTTTTGGTCTAAACATACTTTATCTTGATCTAGACAACAAGAACAACACACACGTTAGCCAACGTTTTGGTCTAAACATACTTTATCTTGGTCTAGACAAATACTAGGTACATTTAAGACTAAGTTCTATCAGTTTGGTTTAGAGTTAAGGCTAAAAACCTCACATCTGAAATAAAACAAAAGTATATAGACTATTAGAGAAAGGCTTTTGAGTTGAAAAATGAATTAATATTAGTAGCTAAACAAAAACCTATTACAATGTTTTTGTGTGTCGGTGTTCTTCTGTAAACTAATATATCTGTACCATTATTTCTTTCAGGTACGTTTTTTTACATGTTTCGCATCAGACTTTTTAGAGTTGTCCTTCACGCTTAAAAGTCTAAAAAAAAACTGTTTCCTAAGCTACATTTAACATTCAACGATAATTTGGTTCAAATTTATACTTCTGGACTAATATTAAAACACACTTGAGACGTCGCTTTCTGGAGTTCCTCTAGAGTTAATCTCCCTACTTAAATCAATTTCATGAAAGTCGACGGGAGACTCATTGGCAGCATTATAGTCATCAGATTCTAGCTCACTATCAATAGTGACACTGTCCAATTCTGATGGAAACTCCACTTTCCGAGGACCATCGGGGTCTTTATTTTGGTCAAAAATGAGATATGTTGTGGCTCTCTTTTCTAATGTAGGAGAACTGGCCATTCGGGCATCGTTGTCAAAGAAGATGCTATCATCTCTACCTCCATCAGAGTCATAGTCTCGGTTTGCATGCTCGTTTTGAAGCGAGGACACGGAACCAGAATGACCCCATTCCCGTGTGGATATCAGATCTTCAGGGTCAGGTACGCTTAGAAATGCCCGTCTGCCTTTGACGGATGCTGAAAAACAATCACCTGATTTATTGCTTCTGGAAACGTTGTTGTCTTTGCTATTAAGCACATAGTCTCCCTTTCGACTTACACTGGTATTATTGCTGTAACTAAGCGCTGGTTCCTGTTTAGATTCACATATCCCTAAAACCTGATGAATAGTTTGTCTCAATCTTGAAGAACATACTTGTAAATCGCTCTCATCAAAGACGCAAGCATTTTTGAAGTTACTTACAAGCGTTAAAACAAGATCGATTTCCAAGGACTCTGAAACCCGGGCATGACTTCCAAGCAGACCATCTTTTTGTCCTACATACAAATCGCTAGCAGACTTAGAGCGGCTTCCAACAATCAATGGAGCAAGTTTCTTTTTAAAAAAGGTGTTCTTAACAGAGAGGTTACTTGATGAGACTGGACGTGTTTCTGTCATGAACTTCTCTATATAGTCTTTCAAAGTTAAGCATCCTTTACTATTGTTGGTAATTGTTTCTGAAAAGGTTTTTGGAAGGTCCTGTTTATGATGTCTTACATACACAACTGGAATCTTCTTGGCCAGTGCAATGCATAGATCGTGAAAGCAAGCAGGATCGTCTAGAGTCGAGCTATTGAATAAATAAACACACACATCGGACTCTGCCACAACATACTGTCTCTGCGATTCCTTACTGGTATCCTGAAGTGACTGAAGTGATCTATTGGTCACTCGGATATAAAAATCCTCCTGGAGCATATCAATGACGCCAACGTGTAAATACTTCTCGTCGTTGGAGATAATCCCGTCTTTACTACGACTAATGAGGTGCACGCGAGGTGTCCTGGCATGCTGGGCGGAAATAGTCAGAGTTGGGCCAGGGGAAGTTTTGCTCTCAGTCACCGATATGTGAGGAATTTCAGGTCCTGTTTGTGAAAAGAGAATGTTATGGAATGAAAAATAGTTTTATATTCATGACAATAGTGTACAGTATTTTATTGCGGATCTAATAAAATAGTTTTACAAAAAATTAAGTGTAAACAAGTAATCCATAACCCGCCGTCCACTCAATGACATGACCTATGCCCACTTGCAGGGAGTAGATTGAAGACCACTGGTGCTACAACAGCTGCAAACAGTAAGAGCTTGTTAAAGGTAGTCCTACAGCATATATTGCTGTCGGAGATGAAGTGGAAGAGAGTGCTTTGGGCTAAACATCAGCTTTTTTACGAAGTAGAAAGTCGGCCTCCTTTTGTAGTTGCGTTAAACTAGGTTTCCATTTACAAGTGAGTTAAATTGATTTTGTCTGTTACGAGGAAATACCCTGACACCTTCGCTTCGAGGCGCAATCGAGCTGTATATCATTATCTGCTAACTTAGACGTTAACCTAGGAGATCTCTCTCTTCTTTCTCTCTCTCCCTCTTGCTCACTCTCTCTCTTTCTCTCTAAAATATCATGTCTGTTTCAGAACCGCCGTCATTCTTGGTTATTAAATGCTGCAGTACGGTAGGTTGCCAACGAAGGGATCGAGAAGTGATCGTCCTAAGAAAATAAATCTTGTCTACAAAACTGGACACGGCGGATTCGTACCAGGCAGGAATAGAATTTGAAAATCGTGCAGCTGTCCCCCTTTTGCATCACTGCGGGAAGACAAATGAAGATAATGTGATCCTCGTCTCTGGACTTTATCAGAAAAGCTTGAAGCAAAATGTATTGGAGTTTGATATTAAACATGGCCTCTGTAAAGGGCGTACTAGAGAGCAGAATTTCGACTTGTGAAATGAAATGGTTGAGAAAAGTCATCGGTGTTACCAGAAGAGACAGAATGCGGAATGACGACATTCAAAGTATGGTTGGCACTACGTTTTGTGCCGAATACATTTTCAGGCAGAAAATAAGTTGGTTTGGTCATCTCATGAGAATGCACCCTCATCATCTTCCACTGATGGCTTACAATGCTGGTAGATCTGGCTTCAGGGCAAGGGGGCGGCCGCGAGGTATGTGGATAGATGACATTAGATTGTACAACGACAAGGGCTCACATTGACCAATGCAACGCACTTGGCGCAGGATAGACGACTCAAGCTCCCTTCGACGCTAAAAGGCACAAGTGTAAACAAAATTAACTAACTAAACTAACTGAAATAAACGACAAAACAACCGCCCGAAGGTGCCACTTCCGATTATAACATTATTTACAGGTAAAATGCGTTGCTCTAGTTTTTTTAAGTTTACACACACACACAATAATTTAAACTGACTCATTGGAACAAATGTATTGAGCCAAAGCTCTCTGCCAAACAAATTGAAAAGGAGACTAATGAAGGTTGTCAGGCCGCTGGTATTATATACGTTTAAGCGTATTGCTGCAGGGCACTATTGTTTATCTCATTACATGGTACCCGTTCGACCTTGGGTTTCAACACGAATCAGACTAATAGTTTCAAATTGGCACCTAACTCACAGTTAGTGTAGGATAGTTGAAGAGAAATGGAAATGGTCACCTCACTGCCTAATAACCTGAATCCTAGTACAATGAAGTCTCTATACCTGTATCCTTGACAGTAATGTCTGCTATGGAATTACTGAATACCTTAACGTTGAGAACAATACAAACGTTAGCCAACGTTTTGGTCAAACATCCTTTATCTTGGTCTAGACAACAAGAACAACACAAAAGTTAGCCAACATTTTGGTCTAAACATATTTTATCTTGGTCTAGACAACAAGAATAAAACAACAGCTTACCAACGTTTTGGTCTAAACATACTTTTTTCTTGGTCTAGACAACAAGAATAACACAAAAGTAATCAATGTTTTGGTCTAAACATACTTTATCTTGGTCTAGACAACTGAACAACGCACACGTTAGCTAACGTTTTGGTCTAAACATACCGCACAGAGTCGAGGCTGGGCGTGGAATTGATCATGAAAGACTGCTACACGGAATTATTGAAATCATCATCCCCCTCTACCCCACAATCATTCCTATTTCCTCCTCCCTATATTTCCTGCCCTCAGAAATCCGTCACGCCCTCGATACTATGTCACCCAGAAAATCACTCGACGAGGATCTCCAAACTAATGGACTACAGCGCTACCAGGCCTCGCTCAACGCTTCTAAAACTATCTACACACAGCTAGAATTCAGACGGCTTAGCAGAAAGTCCTTTTGAAAAGAAAAAAACAACAACACAGTACGCTGTTCTTAGATTGTACACTGTGAGTACATCCCAAATGTGTATCTAACTGTTTATGTGTACGTCACTTCTACCTTCTGCTACCTACAGCAAAAACAAAGCTAGAAGATCGTGCTTCCTACTGACACCTTTAGAAACTACCATCTACATTTTTCAACTATCCCATAAATTGGTGACCTTCTTACTGACTTATTTTTGTATTCTTTATTTGCATTCGTTTAACTTGGTTCCCGCTTTTCCTTAATTTGTTCTCGATTTTAAAATGCTTTAAAAATGTATGTTACCTCGGTTACTGTTGTCAGGCTTACATACTTATTAGCCTTGTTTGTGTTTAATTAATTATCGGTATTGAGTTATAATACAAACAGAAACCTGACTTACTGACACGAAAGGAGGGCAACGAGCATTGCACTGTTCACACCACGTCATTATCATACTGTGGCCCTCATTAATGAAGTCGCTAGCACTACGTCCCCGACAGAATTGTCTACTATGAATCCCCTTTTCCTTTATAATCTCATATATTTACCTTTAAAACTGCTTTCCTTTTCGTAATGTTTCATCACATTATATTCATATCTTTTGGGCCTGACACTTTCAGTGCGTAGATCGCCATCTTTAGCAGCATGTTGTCCATGTAACAACGACTCAATGAATTCCCAAAACTGATCCATGGATGCATCCTGAATGAGGTTTGGATATATCTGAAGCAGATGTACACATTTAGAGATAACATCCTCGTGACTGCGAATCCAGGTGAGAGCGCTCTGGTAACTGTACCAAAATATGGCGGCGTTCTTTGAGGAAGAGCTGTCCAGCTGCTGAATGCTGTGTAGCTTTCTACGTCGTTGATTCTTCTGACTTGGACGTGGGTTGTTTGCCATCTCTCTGCAGAGTGGTTATATGTATTGTTAATGTAGGTTTTCGTAAGATAGCGTGAAAAATTTATCTTGCAGTATCCTTTCCTGAATAAAAAGATAAGTATCATGTTTATAAATTAGGCCATAACTAAATTGTGATTCTGTATACTGAGATATAACAAAAACGAATGATAATAGCTAATCTAGTTATATATGTGTTTAAAAAGTAAGTTAACAAGCACACAGTTTTCAGATAAAGGGACAAAAGAAATAATGTCTTTGTGTAGCGAGCGAGAGCGCGAGTCATATTACAAACAAGTCTCAAGATGCAGCAAACGAGAAATGACATCAGCAAGCGACTCATAGCTGACTGCTTGCGTCAGGACCAGCGAATCAGAGAGGTCAATGTCCATATTACACCTCCGAGTGGCACCCCTGATAACAGTCTGCATTCGTGCAGTCTTTGCTGAGAAAAAAGGACCGCGAAGATAAGTTAAAGCGAGTCTAAAAATTATGGCCTGCTGAAAGCGAATATATCGGGCAGAAAGCTCAGATATCGCCGCCTCGCTGAAAACTAGGACATGACGTAACAAAGTTACATGACGGATGATGACTGAGAAGAATATAACAAACTGTATCGCATGTTTATTTAAGTGTATTATACGTAGTAAAATCTTCATTGCAACAGGAAAGCCAAAATCAATTTGGATTGACATTGTTAACTAATTTACTCCGAAGTATTTAGAACTTATGAGCACACATATTTTGTTCATGTAAAACTCCCGGTATGAAGTATATGTACATTTATTAATTTGGTAAAAGTTGTTATTGAGAAACGTTTAAATATAAGTATAGCAACATTTCAAGCCAAAATATCATCGCTGATGCATCTGAAAAAAGTTTACAAGCCGTGTAATCGGCCTTAGAGCGTGAATTGGTTAAGGAAATTATTCAGAGACGAAGATATTTTAAAGAAAAGATCAACCCCATCAAACATCACAAACGAAAGATTGATTGATTTTCCCTCTAAAATAAGCAAGCAAATTATTGTACAAAGGGTGTCTGCAGATAGAATATAACGCAGGAGGTTTGTTGTTGTTCTTAAATACGCACTCAGACGCGACGGTCGCTGTCCGCTTTGTCAGTTACTAACCAAGGAAATAAGACAGACATCACATGAATTTGATAAATAATTTACAAATGTACAAATAAAATAGACACATGATATGGAATAATATAACACATTTTGTAATAGTTTGTTAGGCATAGTACCGTTATGTGTGAAAAATTCCCGTAACACATACTGTATTCAGAAATGAATTGTTAGATACTTCAATGTAAGCGATCTCATATATTTATCAGATGAGATAAGCAGTTCCCTTTCTCGATAGAATGTCTTTCCTGACATTAAGTTAGGTACCAATTTAGAGATAGATAGACTAGAGCTTATCGATACCGGCCAGCAAACCTGATACTCTTGCCGTGAGAAGTAAGTGCCTCAACCACATTGAAACTCCTATATATATATATATATATATATATATATATATATATATATATATATATATATATATATATATATATATATATATATATATATATATACATAAATACATACATTCAAAAATACATACATACATAAGAACAGCATTTATGGTGTAGAATCACGGGATCAAATAACAAGCGGCTAGATTACAGACGTTTAAATAATTGCAATTTTAATCTATAAATACAACATAGGCCGTAATGTTTGATATATTGTGTACGTACAGCACCGGAGTGAATCAAACGCAAGATATACGGCTAAAAACTTGGCGGTGTAGACATGCAAGCGTTAATCGTAGACAAACGTATTGTAACTATTATAAATATAACATAAATATATATATTTATATATATATATATATATATATATATATATATATATACATATATTATGTATGCATACATACAAATATACCTTCATAACGTTGAACCATTTAACATACATCTAGATTACACATTAATCGCTAAAAAGTCATGTACTAACGTTATAACAAACGCTCTCAAGTGATGAAGTCGTGAAATGAAAAGTCCAACGAAATAGAGTCGTCTACAAATTCTGACTGATTGTGAGAACGCACTCTCTCGACTGTGTATTGTCCTAAGTTTCAGCCACACGTCATGTGATAGCCAATCAATAAAATTAGCGCCTAATCGGTGCCTCCAGCAACCGACATCAAACAGTTATTTTTAAAGTCTACTTCTTAAATACACCATACGATATTGTTTTTATTTTCCAGCCTGGAAATACTTCTACTTATTTGGCTTCTTCTTCTTCTTCTTCTTGTTCTTGTTCTTCTTCTTCTCCTTCTTCTTCTTCATCTTCTTCTTCTTCTTTAATTTCTTCCTCTAATGCTTCTTCTAATTATAATTGTTATTCGTATGTATCTCATGCTTCATATTCTGATGCTTGGGAAAGCAGTCTATCTCATGTATCATACTGGAAATTGTTTCTAAAACTATATTTCAAACTAAGAAGATTATTACACACTAAGCAGGCTGTCGAACAGTGTACGACGTTGTACCATGCCAAGGGTTTGGGAGTTTTCGACCTAGAGAAGAAAGACCGTGTATTTATAGCCCTGCTCTTACTACATATTCTCAGTGTGCCAGTGGACCTATTCGAGGCTCTGTCCCAGACATAACATTCAGGGAAAACCACTAACATTTTGCCTGGTAATATAATTTATGAATAAATGTAAAACAAAAGAATGGTTTCCATAAATAACTAATAGCTTAGCCATAGCAAAAAGTACTAATACTTTTCTAAACATTAGTAAAACACACATTTTTAACAAAACAAAGAAGCATGCACTCCGAACTGAAGCTCGTCGATTGATACGACTACCACCGCTGCTGTCAGAAAGAAACGATTATGTAAACGGGTCAAATGACTGCCCCAAAAAAGCCTCACCAGTGGAAATCTCCATCTCTCACGTTAAAAATCCAGAACAACAAAATATAAGACTAGCTAGACAGCAAAATATGCATAATACCTAGCATTACTATATCAGGCACACAGCAGACAATGAAAGACTATTTTTTCCAGACGATGCAGCTGTAAATGGGTACCTAACAAAGACAAAGGGACAATATCGAAGCCGCTGCGGGAGCCACGGAGTTCGCAGAATGTCGTCAGCATTTTCAGCAAATCATAGTGACTGAATACAGGTGATTTGAAGTTAATTGGTTGAAATGTACTCTGTTTCCGTTAGCTTATATGTCTTTACCTGACTTTACAGTATCTATAATTCTATGTAAATCTATCTATCTATCTATCTATCTATCTATCTATCTATCTATCTATCTATCTATCTATCTATCTATCTATCTCTATCTATCTATCTATCTATCTATCTATCTATCTATCTATCTATCTATCTATCTATCTATCTATCTGTCTGTCTATCTATCGGTCTTTCTATCTATCGGTCTTTCTATCTATCTATTTACCAATCCATCCAACTATCTAATAGTCTATTCGTCTTTCTGTCTAACTATCTCTCAACCCCTTTTTCTCCGCCCCCCACCCCTCTCTCTGTTTTTATATATATATATATATATATTTATATATATATATATATATATATATATATATATATATATATATATATATATATATATATATATATATATATATGATCTATTCACATATTTGATACAATAATAGTCCGGCAGACCGCCGAGAGAGGGACCATACTGCATGGGCAACACATGGTCTCTATAGTTCTGCCCGGGATTTGTGCTTATTGCACAATTACTATCGTCTGACAAGACCAAAAGAGCCAATGATGGGAGTGATGGTGATGGTAAAGACGAAGATAATACTTTCGATGATAACTATGATGATGGTTAGAATAGTGATTAACATAATGTTTGGTGAAGTTATTACTTGTGGCTGATGTTAATGACATTTTCACTAATGTTGAACGGAATAATGATGTTTATTATGAGGATAACTATGTGGGTAATAGTTATTGGGTGGCATTGCTGATGATATGAAAGATGATAATGGTGCTTATAATGAAATTGAAGTTCTGAATAGTGACAGTGATTGTTTTAGTTTAAAATCGATCAATGCGTAGTAATTGATCTCATTCAGTCCCCTTCCTACATAGCAGACATGTTTGTTCAACTCTTAGCCCGACATTTCAATCAGTAGTTGTTTTTTTAATGTTTGCTCTCTATCGCTTAAATGCGATATATACTTTGTTATTGTGCTTGCGTGTGCCACACTCAGTACATATCGTTATAAAGCCTATCTAGTATATATATATATATATATATATACTAAAGGTAGTTTCGTAGGAAACGCTGTTGTCGTGGATGAAGAGTTAAAGTCTTCAGTTTACTAGACATCGATCTTATTATGAGATTGTGTGACCAGTTTCTGACTCGGACACATTGTGTCTTCTTTAGCATTAAGACCGTTACCCGTTACAGCTGATTTGACTGGTACGTGTCATAGCAGGGATCAAATTGGATATATTTACTGTTAGAAGTTAAAGCGTTCTGCAGCTCTGCCGTTCAAACGATTTAAAATATACATTAACTATAACGTTAACATTTTCTCATAATTACTAGAATATCGCCCACTTCTAATTCTCATGAAGACAAGTTATCAACTCTTAAATTTCAGTATCAGACATGGGTATTACGTATAGGCCTTTCTTTTAAAACAAAAGGAAAGGCGTCAATATACTAAGCATGGCTTCCGGTCTGTGTGATAAGTTTGGGTGTGCGAACCAATGTGTTTGTTAGTCTTCTACACTCGATGGATTATACGGATTTATTTGTTTCTTCATTAGACGAGATCTCTGCGTGGCAGGGATACTATGTTTGCTTGTTACACATTGAACCCTCCCATAAGCCACTAGATTTACAGTAAATAAATTGAAACTGGGTAGGCACTAATCATCAATAGGCAACAAAAACTTATAAGTAAGGACCAGGACACCACCAAAACTAAATCCACATTACAGCGACAAGGCCTTTGTCAATGACAAAAAACAAACAAAAACACCAAATAAATCACACTTTAAAAAAAACAAGACTCGTGCAACATTACATTGATACAGTAATTAAAACGGTTGGTAGTTGGTGGGGTCGGGGTAACAGGCCTGTCTATTTTTTTTTTTTTTTTTTTTTTTTTTTTAATTTAATTTTTTTTTTGTTGTGCTAAGATGTTTGCCTCACTAGTTTCTAATGGCGGAGGCGCGCCATTTTCCACCCCAGACCGTAGTCCATTGGGCGATATCAGGACGCATAAACCAGTGCTTGGATGCATGTGTGCATCTGTTTGTACCTATGCTAGGTTTGTGCGCCCTCAGAAGCTAGCCCAACCAAAGTGCAATGGAAGGGCTTTACCACGAGGGAGCGTGTGAAAGTTGTGCAATGGTGTGACTGTAGGATAGAGTCAAATGAAACAGAGTGGGGTGAGAAGAGAGATAAGGGGAAGAGTGGCCCAGGCCTGTCTATCTGTATACGTAGTCATTTTAGGTGATATCATGACGTATTAGCCAATGCTTGGATGCGTTTGAATGTACCTATGATAGTTAGGTCGATCTCAGAGGTCAACTGAACCAATGTGCAATAGAAGGGCCACACACTAAAGGTGCGTATTATGAGATGTGTAAGAGTGTAAATGTTAGACAGAGTAATAAGAAATGTTATAAGTCAATACCTAGAAGTGAGTGACCAAGCACGTGTTTGTCTGAGTATGCTAGTTATGAAAATTAGTAGACCAAACAAGAAATGATCGTTATGATTAAATGTAAAATTAAAACAAATTAAAAGTGCACACATGGCTGAACAATGGCAAATATACAACAAACGGCTAAGAGTTAAGCGTTTACAGTGTGTGCTAGATAGCCACCGTTACCAGTGCAACAGGTTATCTCCCTTAGACTAATCAGTTCCCCCAGAATTAAATCCACTCTTATATTTATTATATTCAACACAAAAAAGTGTTTATATCCAGAATATAAAAACAATAAACTAATTGTATTACCTACTTGATACGATCACACCAATAAAATACTAGGCTACCAGTGGTGCACCATGAAATCTCAAACTGGATGTGCTTTAAAAAACTTCAAAATGTATTACAGAAATATATTCAAAACAAGTATATTTCTTATCATTTTGATTTATAAATCTACTCGAATCTCCTCTTGTTTTAGAAACTAATTAATGGCATTGTCGTTTATTCCATTCTCTAATTTCTTTGGACAACAGTGAACACGGCCAGCAAAATAGCTTTGATGGAATCTCACAACCTGTCAACCATTCTGTCGTATTATATTGTGACAATACAAAGTGTCGTGCGTATTAACAATAATTATGTTTGTGTCTGGAAAGTTGGTTGCACTGGACTGACAGGCGCAAAAATAAAAAATCGCAGTGCAATGCACATCGCCTTGGGGAATAGAAAAATAAGGCGAACGCAAAAAAAAAAAGAAACAAACAAACAAAAGTTGCACTGCCACAGGATGTGGTGGAAGCAGGGTCAGTTAAAGCATTACAAAATAAATTGAATGTCCCCAGCTGCTTTTAGTATCGGGGGAGTGAAATGGACTGGCTGTGTACAGACTCGGTAGAGTCTTCTAAACCAATATAATGAAGTTAAGTTATGTTATCATTACGTTTGGTGAGACCAAAGTACGTTGGAGGTTTAGCGTTCTGTTTGGAGTTCAAAAAGGTAAGGAGTTTTATCATTCTGTTTTACAAGATCACAATAAGAAGGAAGCTTATCATTTCGTGTGGTGAAATCAGCCAAGTAAGGAGGTCTATCATTCTGTTTGGTGAAACCAACGAAGCAAAGGGATTTGTCATTCTGTTCGTTGAGTCAAACAAGGATGGAGGTTTATCATTCGGTTTTGTTAGACCAAAATAGGAATGAGGTTTATTATTCCATTTGGTGAAATAAAACAAAGAATGTTTATCATTTCTTTTAATGAGATCAAGAAATGAAGGAGGTGTATCATTCCGTTTCGTGAGCCCAACAAATGTATCAATTTAAACTGCTGACGTTATTCTAAAAGTGCGATTCCATTTGTATGTATCTTCTTCTTGTTTATCTTGATTAAAAAGATAATAAAAATGTCGCTATTTTCATTATTCCAAATTTAGCTTGCACTTATATTTTACGTCTATTTATAGCTTCTGTCGCTAAATTGAACTTTCGTTCTAGGAAATGAGAATTAGTTCGTTGTTTTTCTCCATTTTGAATACCTTTGTCACTTTCATTTCACTAAGTCACTTCTCTTATACCCAGGGGGTGTTAAGGTATTTTTGTATATACTTGCAATCACGTGTGCAGACAAACAGGTGATTGACTTGTTATATTGTGTGAATGCTTGTTTACAAAAGGCTTACATATTGTTGTTATGCAAAAGACTACCTGACTTCTACACTCTTAACTACTAAATTATAGTAGCGGGTTTCCTACGGCTCTTCTTACATCAAAAAGTGTACTGAAGAAGGTGGACCTGGATCCACCTCGCTGCTGTGCAATGCATAACGTTTTAGTAGGCTCACCACTAAGGGGTTCACATAACCAATAGTCAAGCTACTATAGAACACTGTTTTGAAGTGCTCAGTGTGGACGGGCTGTGAGGTTTTGGTCAGTTATGTTTCACGTGACTCTGACGTGATCCTTCGTGGTCACTTTTTAAGTATACTATATTTTTTTTCTTCCTCGACTTCGACATTAATCAGTCCGGCTGTCTCCTTGACGATCAGTCTATCTGTATCTTTCACGATCAGTCATATAGTCTCCATGACGATCAGTCCAGCTGTCTCTATGACTACCTATCCAGCTGTCTCCTTGACGATCATTCCATCTATTTCATTGACGATCAGTCCATCTGTTACCTTGACAATCAGTCCATCTGTCTCCATGACCACCTGTCCATCTATCTCCTTGACGACCAGTCCAACTGCTCTTTTGACGATCAGTCCATCTGTCTCCATGACGATCAGTTCATCTGTCTCCATGACCATTATTCCATCTATCTCCTTGACAATCAGTCCATCTTTCTTCTTGACGATCAGTCTAACTGCCTTCTTGATTACCTGTTCAATTGTCTTCCTGACGATCAGACCATACTTCTTCTTCTTCTTCTGCGTACGCAGTCAGACAGTAACCATTATTTTTTCGAAAAAAGCGGCGGTCATCCTGAGACTGTCGCCACTGCCATAGAGCTTGTCTTGCAGTTCCACTGGCAATGGCCACATCTGCTCTCTCTGATCCTCGTATGTCGGGCAGTTCTGCAGCAGATGCTCAGTGGTCATTTTACCAGTACCGCACGGGCATTCGTCGGTACACCCTATCTTCAATTTGTTGAATAGGTGGTACCTCAGTCTGTTGTGGCCAGTGCGAAGTCTGAAGACAACGACCTGCTCTCTTCGGTTCAACTGGTAATAGGCATCGTTTTTGGTGTGACCAGTATGTTCGGTTTCCCATTTGTTCATGTATCTGGCTTTGATAAGCCGTTTTGTCTCTTCGTACGTCATACTGGTATCTGTTTGTGGTAGTCTTGCACCTTCTTTTGCCAGTCTGTCTGCCTCCTCGTTGCCTTGGATGTTGCAGTGTGACGGAACCCACTGTACCACTACCCTTTTTGGTGCGGACTGCTGGCACAGTTTGCAGAGTGCTGCTCTTAAGTCATTAAGCTCAGTGTTTTTCTGGCTTTTTAGCGCTGTGACTACGGCGAGAGCATCTGTCAGCAGGACTATATGGCTCTCATTTTCACTGTGTGTCACCATTTCTTCCACTGTCGCCCTCAGTGCCTCTGCCTCCGCTCTGAAATTGCCTGTGTACTTACCAGTAGCGAATGACAGTGTTATTTTTCTGCCATTTGGTAGGTTCAGGAATGCTCCTGCCCCTCCGTTCTGTGTAGTGTTTGTTACAGAACCGTCGGTGTATGCATGGGTCCAGTCCATGCTTGGGTAGCTTTTCGTTATGAAGCTTAGGGTAGTATCTCTCCTTTCTTTTTCAGTCTGGCAGTTTTTGTTTGCAATACCTGGTATATTTTCTACCACCTCTGGAAATATATCCTGCCTCCAGGTAGGTTTTCGTACAGTAGTGATGGGTTTTGGTGTTGTTAGTGCGTTTATGGGATCTTCGTGCATCTTTGCTTTGGCTATTTCTGCAAAGTTTCTCCGCTTTAGTTTCCCATTTCCCAAATTGTTTAGTCTCTGGTGCATTGGATGGTCGGTCAGTCTTTGGAGTTTCTCTGACTGCAGCTGGGCTCTGCTGTCTCTTCTATCGGTCATGGATTGCAGTTTTGTAATCTTTTCAAGTTCTACAATTGGCGTTGACTTCATGCCACCTGTTATAATTCTCATGGCTTGGTTTTGAAGTTTGTTAACTTTATCGAAGTTCGCCTTCGCTGCTGTTTTCCATGCCGCAATGCCATACTCGAGAACTGGTCTCACTCTTCCAGTATACAGTTTCTTTAGTATGCCTTCGTCTGCTCCCCAGCTTGTGCCAGCAAGTTTCCTCATGATTGCCATTCTTTCTCTGGCTTTCATTCGGTTTCTCTCAATCTGACTTTTCCATGTCATGCGCCGATCAAATGTGACTCCCAGATAGGTTGGGTTGTCGTTTGGCTGTAGAATTTTGCCATTTAGACTTAATTTGGTACTTAAGGGTTTTAATGAAAGCGAGAATATTGTGCATGTGGTTTTCTCCTCGTTTATTTTGACCAGCCATGAGTTCGCCCACTCTTCCAGCGATGTTAGGGCCGTCTGCATCCGATTTCTTGCTATGGTGAGATTTTTTTCAGAGGTCTACACAGCCAGATCGTCTGCAAACATTGAGCTATGGACTCTTCTTGGTATATTCTCTGTAATATCGTTTATATATACCAGGAAGAGTGTGGGTGACAATACTCCCCCTTTGGGTACTCCCTGCTCGAGTGTCACTGTTTTGCTCATCTGCCCTTGTACTTGGACTCTGGCCGTTCTTTGTTTGAGGTAGTGGTTGAACCACTTGTACATCTTCCCACAGACATCACTTCTTCTTAGCTTGACTCTAAGTCCATCTTTCCAGACTTTGTCAAATGCCTTTTCCAGATCCACCCAAACAGCTACTGTGTGTTTCTGTGCCTGGTAGGCATCTTCTATCTCCTGGGCTATGAGGATGACCTGGTCCTCAGTGGATCTGTGCTGTCTAAAGCCGGCTTGCTGTGGAATTAGTATTCGTTTTTCTTCCAGATGCCACATCAGTCTGGTGTTTATCATCCGTTCCATCAGCTTGCCGACACAGCTCAGTAGGCTTATGGGCCTGTATCCATTTGGATCTGTTTTGTCCTTTCCTGTTTTTGGTACTGGTACCAGTATTGCATCTTTCCATGCCTGTGGTACAATTCCCCTTTTCCAGCTTTGGTTCAGGACCGATAGCAGTTTCTTCTTCGCTGTTTGGCTGTTTGCCCCATCAGCATTTCGTTTGTTATCCCGTCTTTTCCGGGAGATTTCCTTTTCTTTAGTGTTCTCATAGCCTCTTCCATTTCGCGCATTGTTAGTTTGGCCATCATGTGCTCTTCAGGAGCCGTATTCATGTTTTCGTGTCCCTTTAGCTCTTCGCTAATGTCTGTATGCTTATCTGCAGGGACCTCGATGTGGTTTGCTCTGGCATAGTGATCGACAAAGGCGTTTGCGGCTTTCTTACCTGTGATCAAGTTCTCGCCCTGCTTGATAGTAATTTGTTTATTTGACGGGGTTTCGTCGTTCAGATCAGACCATACGTTTTGACACAGCCTTTTTCTAACAGCCCAACAAGACAGCGAGTTTCGGCCTTCATCAATATGTTTCACGTGATCATGTTGCCACTCTTCGCCCCACCCTATTTCCTAGTAGCTCATTTGACTTTTCCCATTCAATTACGTCTCTGATTTTTAAAGTGATTATTTTTTAGTTTCCTGTTTATCCGTGGTTTACTTTCGTGTGAAATAACTATTTATCTTTCTTTAACAGAAACAATTTTCGTAGAATGCAAGATTGCTCAATACGCAATTTTGTGCGATTCCATTACGGACCACCGACGTCAGTAAAAGCATTTCTCGAAGATGATACTACCACACGCACGAGAATATGGCCACTACTACATTGTTAGCATGCCACAAGAAGCGTCTGAGAGTGATATTTAACCATTATAGAGTAGCATATTCTATAAATCTCAGTCAAACACACATAGCACACCCATTCACGCGAACTAAAAGCTTGCCGAGCGTAAAGTAGACATTTGAATGTATAAGAAATTTCTTAATACGAGACACAAGGCACCAAATATCACATGAGAATAAATTACCCTTTTACTCGTGAATCAAAAGCATAAAAAGAAGTAAAAGGAGAATAAGAGAATTGTGACCAAGAGTAGGAAGAAGAGGAAGAAGAAAAATTTGAAGAAAAAAAAATATTAAAAAACCACAAGAAATGTGAATACGAATGTGAAGGCCACGTGACGTCATACATAATCGATAGCTAAGGTGAGTTTGCGCGACAATAAACTATCCAAACTGGGGCATTTATAATCGAACACGATTGAACTAAAAGCCTTCTAGAGTCAACACATTTTTTCTAGCGTCTCTTCTACAAATAGAATGAATGATCTGATGCACGTAATTAATGGGTCGGGATTTTATATCGATTTGTGAGTGGTGCTTGTGTTTCACGTAAAATGTTCATTCACACGAACATCATCATTATGCAACATTACAAATGCACCAAGTGAACGACTCATGGTGCACACACAGAATCAATCAAAAGCTTTCAGCTCCACGTGCAGCACACGTCTTCAACCTATACTTGCACACGCTAGTCAATGTTAATACTACGTTTTTTACTCTACACGAAAGTACTTATTACAGTAAGCATTTGTTTAAACAGATAAACATCATGCATTTCACTTGTTTCTATGATACACTACATAGTTTAACATTGCATTTACATTTGCAGCCTGATTTTACATTTCAGGCTTAGTATTTAAATCGTAGCGTCGGTAAACTGAGTTTCACAAAACGCCAGATACTGATGATGATGATGATGGTATCAAATGTCATCTCTCGATCGAAGAATGGCTGCAATGGGCCTTCAACATCTCCTGTTTCTTGCCTTGATGGTACACTCGAACAGACTGTTACAATGCGCTTGTCATAAGTCTTTACCCTGACTATGAAGGAGTAGGAGGAGAAAGTTGACATTTGGCACATATGTAGCTCATTCAATTTGTACTGGATTTGAGAAGTATGAATTTCCCTCCTAGAAGGGTTTACCTGGTATGGTACATGGCGCAACACACCTTATTGACTGGATCTGCTACTATTACAGTTTGTCAGAACAATGGAGAAATCAGAGGCTAGAACTGTGATAAAATTCTTGTTTCTGCAGGGAAAAACACCTACAGAAATACACAGGAAGATGGAACCAGTGTTTGAGGAATTATGTCTTTCGTATGCTTCTTTAAAAGACTGGTGTATGCAGTTTAAGTGTGATCGTTCCCGTGTTGCTGATCTTCCAAAATCAGGAAGACCATCCCAGATTACAGAGATGAAAATGCTGCAAGAAAATCATTGACAAATGACAATTGCAGGGATATCTAGGTCAGAAAAACTGAATGAAAGTACAGCTTTTATAATTTTACACAACAGACTGAACATGAGAAAAGTGGGTCCCCAGTCTGATGATATGCGAACAGAAACAAACGAGGGTTGATTGCTGTGGTCAGTTGCTCAAAATGTGTCGGTCGAAAAACATGTTGCTGACCATGGTGACAGTAGATGAGACTTTGGTTCACCATTATGATCGAGAATCCTAATTTCCAGCGTGCAGTGGAAAACCCGAGACTCACCAACACATGTCAAGCCAAGAGCACATAAAAGTGATGCTGACTGTTTTTTGGGACGTCAAATGTGTCATATTGAAAGATTACCTGCCTCGTGGCAACACGGTTAATGGGCAATATTATGCAGATCTCCTTAATAAACTAAGAAATACTGTGACCAGAAAATGAAGGATAGAATATTATGTGAGTCGGTGTTGTGGATGAGTGCGAAATTGGTTGACTGGTCCGGGATCCGATACGGGATCAACATAAACGCATAAAGTGTAGGCGTGGAATGTTCGCTTCTCGAGACGGTGATAGTTCACTGGCCTTCTATGCTGTCTGCGTTGTTCTGACCCATCCTTTTTTTTTCAAGCCTCGCATGATGCTGATCCTCTCCGGAGAGCTATGGGCAAGGTTGTATGGTCTCGAGGAGCGTCTTCCATGTTTCGAGGTTTATGCTGAATGCCTTTTAGAGACGTTTTAAGCGTCTTTATATCACTTGTTTGCCTTTCTGCATCTCACCATAGAAGATTACATCTGGTAGACGATAGTTTAGCGAGTCTGTAATTGCATCATGATGGTATCAATGTTAAGGATGCGAGCTCACTCAAGAACAGCAGTGTCAGTAATCATGTCTTGCCATTTGATATTCAACACCCTCCTCAGACAAAGTGTGTGAAAATGAATGCCCGTGTGGTACCGGGAAAATGACTGTGTGGTACCGGGAAAATGACCGCTGAACGTCTGCTGCAAAACTGCCCGACACACGAGGACCAGAGAAAGCACATGTGGCCATCACCAGTGGCAACACTAGAGAAGCTCTATGGCAGTATCGACAGCCTCAGGATGACCTCTGCTTTCTTCGAGCAAATACAGGTTGACGTTTGACAGCGTACGAAGAAGAAGAAGAAGAAGAAGAAGACGAAGAAGAAGAAGAAGAATGCATTCCCATTAGGTAGCCGAATAAATTGACTCTCGATTCATCAATATATTCAGAGCGTGGTCTTGCTTCAGCTGTTATTCTCCCATCTTCATTGTGCATTCTGTCTCCCCTAGTTACGACAATTGTTTTTCTGAGTCATCTCATCTCACATGTCGTGATCTTTCTCCCTAGAGATTTTGTTAAAGTCCATGTTTGGCGCTGTTAACAGAGAGTTGGCATGAATATACTGTAGATTAGCTTTCTTTTTGTGGACATGTTTATGTTAGGGTGTTTCAATAATGGTGACAGCTGGTATGCAATCGCATACAAGACACCACTGTAATGAACGATTCTGACTAACGACATACTACTGAAAACGCCAGTATCCGCGATTGTCACTACCGTTACTTGCTCGGTGAGAGTGATCACCATTTATGGATTTACCCAACGTGTTATCAAGACGTCGATTCATTACTGAAGAACCAGAAAGACTCTACAGTCTATAACTGAACGTTTGTGTGTACATGCCAAAAGAAGGTTTAGAAGGCTTCAATTTTAATGCAAATATATGTTGTTTGGCTATTTATTTATCGTTTGCTTAATTGTAAAGTGTATTAGGTAATAGAGACGTTCGTTTAACTCAGTCGCAGGTTTCATTTGACTAATTTGAGCTGTGTGATATGTTTTGTTCTAAATAAAGCAACGGTATAGTTAGGGTGAAACTTCCGTACACGTCTGCTTCTATTCTTCTTTAATACAGAATATTTATCTTTTCACAGCCGACAAGACTCTAAATTAACTGGCTTTGGTTTGAAGTGGCACATACAATGATACATTGAGAAAAATAAATCAATGTGACGATGATAGTCAAAATCAAAAATCGATAAAAGGACTAATTAATTAAGTATTGTTGTTACTGCACACCAGGACAAAAACAACACGACTTACGTTAAGGCTACAAGGACTTTGTCAAATAGCAAATGAAAACATCTAAAGAATTATCACAACACCATCATTTTGATGTTGAGTAGCGAGACAATAAATAATAGCAGACCTAAAATTTAGTTGCTTTTTTGTTGTCTATTGCGGTCAAATCATAACATTTTCTTTTTACAGAAAAGAGTCCAGTCCAACATAAACATTTACATGCTAGACAAAGATGGTGGATATTGACTTCACCTTGCCGACTTGGCAGGCAGTTTTACTCTGTTTACTGTTTGCTGGATTGTATGTAGGAAGCCTATATATTTGGGGCAAATCTACAGGAAACAAAAATAGGTAACAAATGAAAGCAGAGTTTAACTGTGGCTGTATTATGCAAAACTTGATCATTTAAAAAACTTTTTGAGTGCACCTATTATCGATAATAAAAACACATTATTTGGTGCAACATTATGATTAAAATGCGATAATTGTTCAGCAAGTCCATTTTCCATAATTATATTAGAACAACACATGATGTGCTTTGTCTACATACATGTAACATTTGTACGACTTTACGGGATGTCAGAGTCTATAGAGGAGCAGATGGTGACTTGATAATAATGAAATTTAATAATTAAATTAATATAGAGTGACTAACTACTAAACTAGTTAAGTTACTAGTGAAAAACAAACTCAAACTTTGTCACTCATCACTGTCTCAGTGTCTGTTACACTCAGCAATGCGTTTGAATTGCTGGAACACCTACAAGATAGGGGATGTCACTGATGAAATGGGAACAGCTACAAAAGGGCTGGAAAACAACATGCGAGGAAGTTTAGCCAGTTTAGGGTAAAATGAAATTTTAGCACAAAGAATTGAATTGACAATGATGGCAGCAACACTAACACATTACATTAAGGTTTTAAAAAGTGACTTACTAAAGAGCAAAACTAGAACCATCAAAGATTAAATGTAGAATGACTGCACAGTAACACAGGAAGGCAAACAAAGAAGTCAAAAATGGACATTAGGGAGCTAAAAGTAGACTAATCTAGGTCACATGAAACATACTAATCAAGACTCCGCCTTGTGTTCGTGGAAACAAGCTGTACTACAGTAGTCTGGCTGGTGAGGTGGGGATCAATCTTGCAAACCCCATATTGGTGAGCTTACTGAGAAGCATCTGATTGCACTGCATCCAGGAGGACTATGGAGTATGGTCCACTCTCTCAAGTGCGCCTAATGATGTAAAATAATTACTTGACCAGCTACCAAATGCATGTCTTCAAGAATTGATTCAACTCGGCACGAGTAGCATCAGACAACACAGTATATAGGTAGATAAACTACATTGACAATCAGGCTACAGAAGTCAAAGAAACTGCTGCAAGAGCCTCTTGAAGAGGAAACTTGAAAAGCCTGTAACAGTTGGGGAGAAGAATAACCCGTGTTGAAGAAATGATAGGCAGAATACTTTAAGAAACTACTAATTAGACTACAACGAGTCAACCAACCTGTCATTTTACCTGCAGATGAAAATGTCAAAGTTGTATCTGATAATCTAAGTAAAGAAGAGATCAAGGAAACAATTAGCTTCTTATATCTTTTACTTAAGAGGGAAAGTAAAACTAACTAAAGAATGGAAAAATACAAGAAAGTAAATTTCAGAGAGGAATAATGCACTTGTCAGTGTCAGGGAAAGTTGAAAACAGAGAAAACTGATTTACAAAAACAATGGATTCAAAGTTAATAGTTGAGCATGCAGGCTTAAGATGATAAAAAAATGTGCAGACCACATTGTACGTAATCGAAGAGCAGTCATTAGAATGGAATTAAATGTTTTGTTGTCAATGAGAAAGCCTTTGACTCTTGGTTAGCGATACACTTTGGGAACTACTAGGACATGGGATCTCACAAATACTCACTAATATAATATAGCAGATATAAGAGGACATGCTGTGTATAGTTTTGCACGAGGAACAACTCATTAAATCATTTTTAACATTAAGTCCAGAGTTCATAAAGGCTGTCTTCTATTGACTTTTCTGTTTCTGCTAACAGTTAATTGAATTATGAAACGCGTAAAACAGGTGATGCAGATAACAATATAAAAAACGAGATAAAAAAACAAAACAAGAATGGCCTTTGTCTTGTTGAAAACTATTTTACAAATTTATATAAGTTGCAGAATTTGTATTTGTCATATCTATATAAATCTGTCTGTACTAAAATTATAAGTGAAAAGGTTAGATTATGCTAGCAGATTAACCTATAGTATTTTCATGATAAATTCTCTTTGTAATTGCAGAGACCACCCAGATGTAATCAAGAGAAGATTCATTAGTGTCACAATAGTCTGTTTGTTTGCTCCTTTAATTTTGTGGTCAGTGTCTAAGAAATCAGAAAAAGCAGAGGTGAGATCACTTTCAATACAATTATCTGATCATTTAATAGCATTTTATTGTTCCTTTCTTAACATGTGCTTCATATTTGCTAATTTCACCCTCTCATATTTTATTTTGTTTCACTCACACCTTTGTACACTGTGACAGTTAAACACCATTTTCCGGTTGGCAATATAATAATATAATACAATCCAAATAATAGTACGCTTAGGTGACCACACTCTGCAGAGCAAGTGCATGGATGAATTTGCTAAGCCCATCCTACGGTTGATATCGTGACTGCTGCGTGCGTCAGAGGACTGCCTGCTGCCTAGGTAAACAAAGTCCTCGGTGGCTGCAACATGGTTGTCTTTCACAGTGATGCTCAGCGCAGTGGGTTCTCCCACTGAGGTTTTGGATTTTCATCTTTGTCCACGAAATGTGCAAGCTTAGGTGGGTGGCTGACCGATCCAGTGCCTCTAGGGGGCCTACCAGGAGATATTGATTGCTGATGGGCTAAAGATTCAGAGTTTGAGAAGACATGCCACACCATGTGATGCCGCAAACGGTCCTGACTTTTCTTGCACACACTGTGGAAGATGCTTCTCTGCCCGGATTGGATTCGTTACCGTCATGGACTGTAGTTGCATACCTTTTCAAAGCAAAATTACTATCGTCTGACAAGACGGAAAGAGCTAATGATGAATGGATGACGACGTCATCAGCGTAGACTAATTCGGTTACCCGGGAGTCGCCGGCGAGGACCCCTGGGTTGTGTGCAGAAGACTGAAGATCCAGTCTATGATGCAACAGAAAAGTACGAAGACGAGGATGCAGCCCTGTTGGACACCAGATTATGTGGAGAACTCCTCAGGGAGATCACTCCCGACCCGCATTTTGGTGCTGTTGGGACTGTGAAGCTCCTCAATTAGTGTCAGCAGGGTGCCTTCCACAGGGCGTGTCTTTCTACAGAATCAAAAGCAGCCTGTAGGTCAACGTAGGGGACGGGGAGAAGGCGGTTAAACTTGCGGTGCAGTTCTGTGAGGAGGTGGAGGGCAAGAATGGCATTAACGGTGGAGCGAGAAGCTGTGAATCCTGACTGTTGCCTCATTAAAAGGGGCTGCAGTCTAGAGAGGAGCACATGTGCAAAGACCTTGCCGGGGACAGACAGTAGGTTAATATGCCTGTAATTGCCTCATTCGAGGTGGGAGCCCTTTCCCTTGTACAAGGAATTTATTATACCATCTCGCCATGCAGCGGGCACTTGGCCAGTGTTCTACACCGTGCGAAGAGTTGGTGCAGGGTGGTAGTCATCAGGTCCAAGGCGTACTTTAAAAGCTCAGAGGAATATTGTCGGGGCCCGCGGCTCTGCCGTCTTTCAGTTTTTTTATTGCTGCCTTAACCTCAGCAATGGTAGGGGATGTCCGGGCTGGTGTCAGCGTCAGGAGTTGCTGTGAGAGACTCATGAAGTAGATCTGATGGGATGGTGATTCAAGGCTGCACTGTAATATTCGACCCACCTGCTAGCTATTTCCTCTCCTGAGGTGCAAGGGGATCCATCGGACTTATTCAGCCATTTGGGGTGCTGGAGGGGCGTTGGGAGGCATCGGAGCTGAGAGCCTTTATTGCGCGGTTGTCGCTCTCATGTCATTGTGCACTAGACCTTCTTCAGTGGTTTGGGCTATGAAAGCGACCACGGGCCAAGCAGATTTAGGGTCATCAGTAAAGATACCCAGAGGAGCAAATTGGCTGTCTATGGATGTGGCATATTGGGCTGTCGGTTGGCACTATAGAAAAAATGGAGTTGAATCCCAGTCAACATGCTCCAAATTACCTAGCTGTTAATGAGTACCTGATTAACAGTTAGGGAAGGTAAGACAGCAAGGAAGGGAACTGATCATCTCACCTCAGAATTACCAAAAGCTTTCAGCAATAAAGTCTATAATTCTTCATTGTCAGAGGCAATGCCTGCTACAGAATTGCTTAGGCTTTAATCTAGTCCTTATAATAGAGTCAAATAGAAGAGAAACAGGCAACAATCACAATCTGCATGTATTTTGTCTTGTCTGATTCAGCTCTAATCTTTAAGTTGATTGTCATGTACAGGTTTGGGCATTCAAGAGCTGGGATGTGTGCAAGGTTTTTTACCCATCCCAGGTAGAATTCACAGGCATAATGTCCTATCATTTAGGAATATGTCTCTGGACCATACTAAGATACAGTTTGGATGTCATGGTTCACAGAACTCATTCACCACCATCAACTGCCTTTTGTTATGCATACGTTTTCTGGCCATTTGCTTGGGAACAAAGATGTTAGGTGAAAGGATCATGACCAGAGTCACTGTCCCTATGATGGGTTCCAGTGGATTACTGGATGACCCATTCCTCAAAGGCGGCTACATCACTGTGGGTCACAACTTTGCTTCCATTGTCTGCTGTCTTGGGCTATAGTGGACTAATGAGTGATAAGTTTCCCGTCTGTAGCATCATGGATGTTGTTTCTGAATTCGAGGGAGTCAGCCCAGCTCGAAGGTGGTCTTCCTCGTGGTAGTTTCCTGTCTCGTGGGTACCAGATTGTGCTCTTAACGGTCATCAGTTCTCTAAAGCAGGTGACCAACCCAGCGATGCTTTACCTTGTCTGTGTGGGTAGCTGCGTCAAAGTAGAAAGGTCAAAGAAGACAGCTGACCGAAGTTGTATAATCAAGCAAAGCAGTCAAAAAGGCTCTTGTGTGGAATTAAAAGTGGCCAACAATATAAATCAGTGACAAGCAACAGTTGCAGACCAATGTTTAACAAAAACTTAAAATCTTGATAAGCTTTTTCTGCTCCCTTAAATTCCTAAATTGTTTGTCTATTTTCAGTTCTTTCTTCTTTTGTTGGATTTCCATTTGTGTTTTTCATATTCATCAGGAAGGGGAAAGGAGACAAACGTCTAGTCTGGCAAAACATACTGATCAAACATGTTAGTCAGTGTCAGGCAAAATATACCTGCCAATACCCTCACCTTGACTTTCTCATAATTCTCTTTGTAAACTGGCTGTTCTTCTCTTTAAAGTCAGACAAAACATACTGGCCAAGACACCCACCTTGACTTCCATGCAAATCTCCCTAGAAATGAGCTGTTCTGCTTGGCTAGCGAGTTGGGGGATCGACATGATCCAAATAATAGTGAGCGACACGCAGATAAAGCCAAGCATAGCACAACCGCCTGGAGAACCCCAGTCCACCTTCATTATTCTGCCCATGATGTGAGGAAAACTACTGCAACCCGCCACTTAACGTCCTTTTCAGGATGCACAAAAGACTAAACTTACTCATTGTATGTAATCACCACAACAACATTTATCAGTAAAGGCCTTTTGTATGGTTTTTCACAGATCATTAGGAACTGAAAATATTGCTTTTTATGTGTACATTAAATAACGAGCCATAACATGTTTTTTGCTTAAAATCATTTGCTATTTATTTTAATTTTTCAGGCTAACTCTCTGTTAGAATGGCTTGGAATTCGCTTCTGGGGAATTTTACCAGCTTATATTATACCTCTGTTTCTAACTATGGTAAGCTTACATCACATGTGACATGATTGCCATTTTATCACCTGATTAGAGATAATTCATGCCATTTTATCACCTGATTAGAGATAATTCAGTTTCTACAAGAAAAAACCCAGAATCATTTTTTAATTATGGAAAAGACATTGATTAAATGTGAGTCAAACACATTTAAAAAAAAAAAATCTTCACAGCAGAAAGTGTTGGCACTGACAAAAAAAAGCAGGAAGAAATTATTAAAAGTATATTTTTGTCTCGATGTCAACAGGCACTTTAAGCATCTGTCAATCTAGCCCACACAGTTTTCACATTTGTTCCACTGACAATAACCATTTTCATATGATTTTTTTATTACATTATCTCTTACTATTTCTTACTAATGAAGAAATACATTTTGAAATAGTTACCATTCTTAATTACTTAATACTAACTGTTTTTAAATATAGATTTAGTCTGAGGAAGTGTTGATCAAAATGATAAAATTAAGACACCCTGAAAAATTGTACTGTCTAAAAAGAGAATGACAAGACCACAAGATTACAGATATGACCATGGCAGGTTACAAGATCCGCAAGTTGTGGAGAGATCTTGTCCCGCTACATAGCAAAGATTCAGACCAGGAGATGGTGGATGCCCAAGAAATGGTAGCATCCTTTAACACCATTCTAAGGGACGCCGCGTGGAGAAAAAAAGGACCTGACAAGAAAGAACGTACCTAAAGTACAGGATAAGACAGGGAACACACTGACGATAGAAGAAAATATTATTTGGAGATGGACGGAATACTACTCCAAGTTGTATAACATACAGATCACAGGAGACCCTAGAGTGACATTACTAGAAGATCCACAAGAAGAAGACGATAACTTTACAAGAAGAAGACAATTTCACAATCCTACGTGAAGAAGTAGGGGTGGTGGTCAAGTCTCTCAAGAAGGACAGGGCGGCTGGTATAGATAATATACCAAGCAAATTACTAACACACAGGGGGACTGTGGTTATAGACATTCTCACGAAGATCTGTAACACATTCTGGCAGACGGGGGAATGGCCAACAAGTTGGACAAAATCATTGATTATAACCCTACCTAAGAAGGGTAACCTCCAATGATGTCAAAACTACTGAACCATCAGTCTTATCATCCACCCCAGCAAAGAGGTGCTTTAGGTTATTTTGAACAGACTGCAATCAAGAGCAGAAAATGTTATTGCAGAAGAAGCCGATTTTCGGGCTGGTCCCAGCACAATTGGACAAAATGTTTAATCTGCATCTGCTTTAACTGAAAAATACCTTCAGCATAATCAAAAGCTATACCAAATCTTTGTTGACTTTAAAAAAGCTTTTGACATGGTCTGGCATGAGAACCAATGAGCAACTATGCGAAAATATAAGATCAGGTGTCAACTTACCTACGTCATTGAGAAAGTACTCCCAGGCCACCAGTGTAGTTATCCTTAACGGGACAACTGGGTAATGGTTCCGCACATCAACCGGTGTACGACAAAGATGTATTCTTTCACCGACTCTATTCAATGTTTTTTTGAATGTATTATGTCCGAAACTGTGGAGGATCACGAGGGTACTGTCAGCATAGGTGATCGTTCACTCACTAATCTCAGGATTGCTGATGACATTACCAGGCTGGCTGGAATGGAGCTAGAACTTGCGAATCTAATCTCAAACCTCGACTGCCGCTCAAAAATTAGTGCAGAGAAGAGTAAAATCATGTTAATATCGCAGAGGGCCTATCAAGTTCGATTGTAATCAAAGGCGAACCATTGCAAATTATTAAACAGTTGAAGTACCTGGGAGCACAGATCGATGCTGAAGGTTCCAGAACTGAAATTGAGGCAAGAACAGGGATGGCCATGGCTGCTCTGTCCAAACTGGGGCCGCTATGGAGGTACAAAAGCATCAATCTGAAATTCAAGTTGTGTTTATACACTTGTCACTTCCGTGTACCTATACACGCATGAAATATGGACTCTGATGGCCGGTTTAGAGCGAAGAATTTGTGCAATGGAGATGAGATGTCTGCATCGAATTCTTTACATTTCGTATCTAGACTATGTCATGAATAAGGCAATTTGGTACACCGTTAAGAGAGAGGTCGGCCAATATAAAGACCTATTGACTATGGTAAAAGCATGCAAACTCACATGGTATGGACATGTCTCAAGATCGTCTGGATCGACCAAGACGATTCTGCAAGGTACTATGCCAAGGAAATGTCAGAGAGGGAGGCAGAAAAAGAGATGGGAGGACAGTATCAGTGGATGGGAATGTCCATAGCTGGAACAAATATCCTGGCACAAAACCGAGTGGAGTAGTGGGAACTGGTTCAACAATCTGCAGTATTGGCGCACAATGACCAATCAGGTTACGGGACAGATGATGAATGCACAATTAATTCTTATTAATTTGTTTTATAATTTTACAAAATTTATATTTTATGTTCAATTTATGTTACAAGAACTTTCATATTAAATACATACAACAGTTACACACAACTTACCTATTATATCATTGATTCTGCAGATCTTGTTTTTGGGACCACTCTCATTACATTATATGGATGGTGTTTTTAGGTTGTATTTAGGTAAGCCAATTTTAATTATGAATATATCTATTGAAATCATTAATCTTCATTTGGAGTTTATTATTTGTTGATATATTAATCTTTAACAGTTCTTCGTATATTTTTACAGCCTATTATCTTTCAGGTTTGGCCGTAGAGTTTATATATTGCTGTACATGCTTACAAAGCTCTAGGTTTCATGTTTTTGTTTATTTATATTGTGTGTGCTCATTTGTTTTAGTACCGTGGTTGTTAATGGCAATAATTATATCATCATCATGTAGCATGTCCTTTGTAGAATGTTGCTCCGATCACAGTCTGTCTAAAAGAAACTCGTTCTCTTGCCAAAACTCCAGCCTCTGCCACAGTCATACTCAGGGATTCCTGGATATCTTGGTGCCATCGTCTTCTTGGTCTACCCCTTCCTCTTTTGCCTATCACCATACTCTTGATGTGACCAAAGTATTTGCATTTTCTAGCCAAAATTGAATTGATAAATCAGTTCTCCTCTGTGCTCAACTCTTGCCGAATGTCTACATTTGTTGTTTTCTCTGTCCAGGGTATTTTGAGGATCTTTCTGTAACATTTTGACTCGAAGGATTCGATTCTTTGTCTAGAATAATTATATAGCTTTCTAATTTTGTCCCCCAATAAATTGTTGCTTTCAACTGTCACTTTACCTGTTTTCTGTTCAAGTATAACCCTCTATTTCCCATAGTTGTTGAAATCCCATTATGTGTGTCTCCATTTCATAAAAAAATATGCTATATTGAAAATACTAATTTTCTTAACGATAAACAATTGTCTTTTCAGAAGCAAAATACTGGACAAATTCAGTTAAAAACTATGCATGGATTCGTAACCATATTGTGGTAAGTATAAACATCTGATAGATTGAGTGAGGATTTCACGAACGTATGTGTGTAACTATAATTCTGATCTATAATTCTGATCAGCCTGATTTATTCAATATTTGTAAAATGCTACTCCATTTAGTCAATTATATTCTCTAAAAGTATATTCTCTAAAACAATTGCACTTCCTTTTTTGGGAAATATGTATTTAACACTTAACTATTGCAGAATGTTGCTAATTTTAAGCATGATTGGTTTACTGTTTTTTCTCAACTATAAACATTGTTTATCATTGTCACGTGTTTCACCTTCTGCTATTGTTGATCATTACCTCCATAACCACTTGACCTTTGATCATGTGAGCAGTTCAATTTATCTTGTCATGTGATTTGGTGGCCTGGGGTTCTGAGCTTAATTTACAATCCCAACATACTAGGCTTCATTTGTCATGTTATCTTCAGTTATTCTTCTCTGTCTTGTACATTTTTATGTGCCCTCTAACTTTTCCTGTTGTCCCAATCTCTTCCAGATTTCCATTTCTTAGCATAAAGACGTTAAGTTATGTTAAGTTATGTTAAGTTATGAAATTGTTCCATTGTTCCATTTATATTAGCTAGCAGTAATTGTAAACCTTTTGAACCTGGTCACACAGCCCGTAAAATCTAGTTTCCCTGGGCTCCTGAGCAAAAACGTGCACACTAGAGACATGATGAAAATTAGATACTGTTATAAAACTGTGTGCTCAGTTTAAATTATTCTATCTCGTCTTGACTAACTTGATCATTTGCAATTTTCCTGCTTATAGGACCATGCTTCTCAGCATGATGACCCTTCCTTCACGTACAGATAACTTTAACAATATTTATGCCATAGTTTAGTCTATCCTTTTTTGGAATGATCTGTCTTTGTATGTCGTGTTTGAAGTGGATCAACCACTACCTCAAACAAAGAACGGCCAGAGTCCAAGTACAAGGGCAGATGAGCAAAAAGGTGACACTCGAGCAGGGAGTACCCCAAGGGGGAGTACTGTCACCCACACTCTTCCTGGTATATATAAACGATATTACAGAGAATATACCAAGAAGAGTCCATAGCTCAATGTTTGCAGACGATCTGGCTATGTGGACCTCTGAAAAGAATCTCACCATAGCAAGAAATCGGATGCAGACGGCCCTAACATCGCTGGAAGAATGGGCGAACTCATGGCTGGTCAAAATAAACGAGGAGAAAACCACGTGCACAATATTCTCGCTCTCATTAAAACCCCAAAGTACCAAATTAAGGCTAAATGGCAAAATCCTGCAGCCAAACGACAACCCAACCTATCTGGGAGTCACATTTGATCGGCGCATGACATGGAAAAGTCAGATTGAGAGAAACCGAATGAAAGCCAGAGAAAGAATGGCGATCATGAGGAAACTTGCTGGCACAAGCTGGGGAGCAGACGAAGGCATACTAAAGAAACTATACACTGGAAGAGTGAGACCAGTTCTCGAGTATGGCATTGCGGCATGGACAACCGCAGCGAAGGCGAACTTCGATAAAGTTAACAAACTTCAAAACCAAGCCATGAGAATTATAACAGGTGGCATGAAGTCAACGCCAATTGTAGAACTTGAAAAGATTACAAAATTGCAATCCATGACCGATAGAAGAGACTGCAGAGCCCAGCTGCAGTCAGAGAAACTCAGAAGACTGACGGACCATCCAATGTACCATAGACTAAACAATTTGGGAAATGGGAAACTAAAGCGGAGAAACTTTGCAGAAATAGCCAAAGCAAAGATGCACGAAGATCCCATAAACGCACTAACAACACCAAAACCCATCACTACTGTACGAAAACCTACTTGGAGGCAGGATATATTTCCAGAGGTGGTAGAAAATATACCAGGTATTGCAAACAAAAACTGCCAGAGTGAAAAAGAAAGGAGAGACACTACCCTAAGCTTCATAACGAAAAGCTACCCAAGCATGGACTGGACCCATGCATACACCGACGGTTCTGTAACAAACACTACACAGAACGGAGGGGCAGGAGCATTCCTGAACCTACCAAATGGCAGAAAAATAACACTGTCATTCGCTACTGGTAAGTACACAAGCAATTTCAGAGCAGAGGCAGAGGCACTGAGGGCGGCAGTGGAAGAAATGGTAACACACAGTGAAAATGAGAGCCATATAGTCCTGCTGACAGATGCTCTCGAAGTAGTCACAGCGCTAAAAAGCCAGAAAAACACTGAGCTTAATGACTTAAGAGCAGCACTCTGCAAACTGTGCCAGCAGTCCGCACCAAAAAGGGTAGTGGTACAGTGGGTTCCGTCACACTGCAACATCCAAGGCAACGAGGAGGCAGACAGACTGGCAAAAGAAGGTGCAAGGCTACCACAAACAGATACCAGTATGACGTACGAAGAGTCAAAACGGCTTATCAAAGCCAGATACATGACCAAATGGGAAACCGAACATACTGGTTACACCAAAAACGATGCCTATTACCAGTTGAACCGAAGAGAGCAGGTCGTTGTCTTCAGACTTCGCACTGGCCACAACAGACTGAGGTATCACCTATTCAACAAATTGAAGATAGGGTGTACCGACGAATGCCCGTGCGGTACTGGTAAAATGACCACCGAACATCTGCTGCAGAACTGCCCGACATACGAGGATCAGAGAGAGCAGATGTGGCCATCACCAGTGGAACTGCAAGACAAGCTCTATGGTAGTGGCGAGAGTCTCAGGATGACCGCCGCTTTTTTCGAGAAAATAATGGTTACTGTCTGACTGTGTACGCAGAAGAAGAAGAAGAAGTATGTCGTGTTTGGAAATTCAATGGCATGTTTATTCAATTTAAATACACACACAGGATCAAGATGCGCATGTGCTGCAGGTGTCAGTGACCCACAGCTTACTAGTTAAGGAGAAGGGATCGAAGAGGGAAGGCTAACCTGGTACTCAAAAATACCTATTGAAGTCGGATGTGTTGGATCGAAAGGTGCAAGGATCACACTCAAGCTGTAAACTACGACACAATGCATTCCTTTCTCAGTACAACATCCTGCTACTTGCAAAGCCCTATATAGGGCTTGGTAGAGGGAGATTGAGAACGAAAGAAGAAGAAATACACACATATCACAAATGTTATTGCCTATTTCCTGTATAGACACTTGTATAATAGAATAGCAGATTGTTGGCTTTTTACTTTCACCTTTGTCTGTCAGATCATGAATTGTGTCAGAAATTATTGCAGAGGAAAAATTCCAAACATTAAAAGACTTAACGCTTTGTAGAAATATATTCTAGAATGTTCTTAGGGATTATCTGTTCCACAAATTTTGTGTCTGCTGTAGAAATGTCTAAATATATTTGTGAGAGACCAACCTTTACCAAATTTGCTTGATATGTATTGGTACCCTCTTCTAATGTTGGTTCCCTGAAGGAAACATGACTAGATCCTGTTTGATCATATCCTATTCACACATTTCATCACTCAAAATATCATCAGATGTCATTATTTACACAGAATTTTAAATTCGAAGTGTAAAATACTGTCTTGTAAAATATTCTCATTTGATTTGTCAGCTGCTTTTCATATACATAAAAACATTCTCATCATAACCCACATTTTTATTGCTACAAGTTATTGTTATGTTTATTTAATCCTTATCCAAATTCACATTTATAAATCAATATAGTTTCATTATAACATTTTATACTCTCTATCTTCTTTCTATTGTCAGGTTCTTATTAGATGATATGCTATAAATGTTAGTAGCACTTGTCACATAAAATAACTGTTCAAAGTTATAATTATGAATCATTGTTTACTGTATCCCGTAACCTGTCCCTACCAATTTTAATTAATTTTACCCTAGACAATTTCTAATGTTTTCCAGGCACCAATATCAGAAGAATTTATATTTCGAGCCTGCATGCTGCCATTGCTAGTGCCTTCCCTAGGACCATGGTGGTCTGTATTTTTATGTCCATTATTCTTTGGAGTAGGTAAGTTGTTAGTTGTTAAAAACTGCTGCTTTGTAGTTTAATTGATGCTTCATTTATTAATTTTAGCTTGTGGCTTCCTCCCAATGTAAGGATTTACAAATTTGTAAAGGGGAGCAAAGAATAGGACCTTTGTGACTTTCTAAGAATAAGGAGGGTTTTAATTGCATCTAGCAGCCTAAGTAATGAACTGCACTTCCATGCATTTTGTAAAAGCCTTATAAAGAGAGTTGTGCATGGGACTAGCGACCTTATCATGTACACACAAAGCACCACTGCCAAATTACGCCAAGTGCTCTGATGCATGCTTCTTATAGTTGTGTCCTTATACTTTGATTGGGGTGAAATGGAACAAGAAAAGAAAAGCCACCATCAATGCAAGTTCTTCGACACAAGCTTCTTGTAAGGAACCAGCTATCTTGAAGGCCCTATGTGTCTTAAGTTTCTTTCTTTTTTGTAGACTGACCAAGCTACATTTGTTTGTGAAACTGTCATACTTTTAATCTCATAGCAGCTTACTAAAATATCATTCTCATTGAATATGATATGTCCATTGTCTCATCTGTCATTGTAATAGTACCATATATCTCACAGTAGTGGTGTATATTCTAATCAATAATTGCTAATTGACTGATTAAATGTGCAGAATCAGGGCTTCTGTGTAAGATGATGGATTGACTGTTAAAGATACATTGCAGAGACAAGCCTTGACAGTAACTGCTAATCAGATAACATATGAAAAAAGATTACATCTTCTCACATACAAGATCTAATGACACAGGGGGGCATATGAGATGAATTATTGGTCAGTCTTAGCTTCATCAGTCTCATAAAGCTCTTAGTATCATTTATTCTGATGAATGCGAAATGCAAAGAGGGACTGAAGTACAACACTGAGTATCAATATTGACTGATTAGTGTGTTCCATCCGGAGATGGCACATGAACTGAATTAAGTGCGTTCCATGTGTAGATTCTAGTAAAGCAAAGTACTGGTTGGTCATTTTACCACGTGAAACAGTGCCACAGACACCACCTTAACAATTCAGTTCAAGTGCAATCTTGACATCCAAGGTCTTCTGCAAAGGTTCTCCAATGTTCTTGACTTAATGATGCAATCTGATAGGCTTTCCCATCTCCATCTGTTAATGTTATCTTCCAACTTTCAGTGCAGTTTGCCTCTAGCATGTTTCCCTTTTGCCTTTCCCTCCAGTATTGTTTTTAGAAAGGTGTTATGTGTTTTGATATCATCAAACTATCTTAACAGTAAGACTGATTTCATTCATCAATTCTCTTTTGCATCCCTAATTTCAAAAAGATTTGATTACTTGTTTTCCTATCTTTCCATGAGATGTGCACCATTGTTCTATATACCCACATTTAAGAGATGTGCACCATTGTTCTATATATCCACATTTCAGAGATGTGCACCATTGTTCTATATACCCACATTTCAGAGATGTGCACCATTGTTCTATATATCCACATTTCAGAGATGTGCACCATTGTTCTATATACCCACGTTTCAGAGATGTGCACCATTGTTCTATATACCCACATTTCAGAGATGTGCACCATTGTTCTATATACCCACATTTCAGAGATGTGCACCATTGTTCTATATATCCACATTTCAGAGATGTGCACCATTGTTCTATATACCCACATTTCAGAGATGTGCACCATTGTTCTATATACCCACATTTCAGAGATGTGCACCATTGTTCTATATATCCACATTTCAGAGATGTGCACCATTGTTCTATATATCCACATTTCAAAGGCAACAATTCTTTTTTTTCAACTTTTGTTCATTGTCCAATACAGTAAAAATGAAAATACATAAATGCCTTGATGTAATGCGAGTTTCCAGCAAGGAAGTTAACTGTAAAGGTGGCTTATTGGTGTTATTAATGATTCACGTGTGGAACAGATTTAGGTACACTATAGTACAAAATAATATATGGTAACGCAGTGGTTAGTGCACTGGCTTCCGAGCCAAGTGATCAGGGTTCAATCCCCAGTTCGTGCAGGATTTTTGTCAGATCACAAACCGCTGCTGTGGTCAACCCAGACACAGAAATTGGGTACCAGATAAAATCTGGGAAGTAAAGGTGGCTCCGCATCAGCCATAATGTACCGTGGGTCACCAAATAATATGGGCTCAACACTATATTTCCCATACACCGAATGTTGGGAAACAGTCAACTGGCTGTCAAATCATGAAGATGATAAACATGTCCTGAAATAGCCAAATGGTTTTGGTCTGTGGTTGAGAGGATATGCCTCATCAAAATGTGCCAGAAGTACCTAACAAACAATCAACGTTTTTGCTCCAAAGTGAAGCATGGGACCACCACTACATCTAGGCCCTTTTAAATGTCTTTTGGGGTTCCCATGGAAACGACTTCTCAGTCGGTCAATTCTTTCACTATCAAAGCATACTGAAGCATCATGGATCATAAAACAGACCTTCTGTTGATTTAAAAAACATTGAGGGAACCACACAAGACCCAGACCACCTGCTGATCTGCCAAAACCTTCTGGAAACATGCAATATGGATGATATGCTGAGGGGAAAGGAAAAGGCATTCCAAGTGGCTGAACATGATGTCTGACGTGGTGCAGGGGCACGAAAAGTAAGTACAGGAAGCCTACATTTGAGCTTATGTAGTTATTGATTATAATGGTAATGCATTTTTTTTTACATAACGGGGTTGCTATCCCCAAGCACAACCCTTTTTAGTCACCTTTTACGGCATGCTTGGAAGTTGACATTAGGTCTATTATTTTCATCCCGGGTATAGCAAACAGTTACATAGAATCTGTCATTCTCTTGTTGCATCTATATAACACTGTCTGAGTGCACTAACATTTATGATGATTTTCTCCCTTAACAGCACATTTTCACCACATGATTGAGAAAGTGGCTCATGGTCAACAAGCAGTGGGGGAAGCATTTGCTCAGTCACGTAAGTAGTGTGTTCTGTGTGGAGCAAAAGAAAATATTTCATTTGTTCATGGCAGTGAAATTCTCAACCATTCCTTGCCATCAAAGGAAACCATAGCACAAGTTGTGACCAATGATAGGCTCGGCATTCCTACAATTAATGATACTGTTAGGAAATAATAAACCAGATGTCTCACAGCAAGGCCCCTGGGTCGTATGCTCTTGCTGCTGAAGTTTACGAAACACCGTCCCATCCTGCTTCAACTGCTGACAGACCTATTCTGGCAAAAGAAGGTGCAAGACTACCACAACCAGATCCTAGTGTGACCTACGAAGAGTCAAAAAGGCTAATTAGAGCTAGATACATGACCAAATGGGAAACAGAACATACTGGCTACACAAAAAACGATGCCTATTACCAGTTGAACAGAAGAGATCAGGTCGTGGTCTTCAGACTTCACACAGGCCACAATAGACTGAGGTACCACCTATTCAACAAATTGAAGATAGGTGACACTGACAAATGCTTGTGTGGTACCGGCAAAATGACCGCTGAACATTTGCTGCAAAACTGCCCGACATACGAGGATCAGAGAAAGCAGATGTGGCCATCACCAGTGGCAACACTAGACAAGCTCTATGGCAGTGTCGACAGCCTCAGGATGGCCGCTGCTTTTTTTGAAAAAATACAGGTTGACATCTGACAGCGTACGAAGAAGAAGAAGAAGACAGACCTATTCTGTTCAATTTGAAATGACGGCCAGATACAGAACTATCCATTGTCCACTTGTACAAGTGAAAGGGCAATCTTCACTCCTGTGATAACCACAGGAGAATCTCTCTCCCGTCAATCACGGTTAAAGTTCTGGCCAGAGTCCTACTCATCCTACTGCCAGCCATCTTGAGCAGGTCTTACTCAATTGAGAGTCAGTGTTGTTTTTGAGAGGATCATGGGATGATCAACATTTATGCAGAATGCCAACTTCAGGGAAAAATGTCAAGAAAGCATTGTGACCTGTACACAGACTTTGTTGAACTGCACAAGGCCTTTGACACCATCAACAGGTAAGCCCTCTTACAAATCATATCGAAGTTTGGTATCTCGGCAGATTCAATACAGTTGTTCACCAGTTTGGTATAATGACCTGCGTACTGGGCAAAGGAAAACTGTCTATAGCCTTTCCAGTCACAAAAGGTGTCAAACAGGCATGTGTGCTGGCACCGAGACTCTTTAGCAGTCTTTACAGCGCATCTATCTGATACTGTACATGACACAGCTATTGGCATGCATGCATTTAACGTACAGGAAACAGGATCAGCTGTTTAATCCCAAAAGCATAAAGTTTTATACCAAGGTAAGTCAAGCTACCATCTTGAATCTCCTCTTAGTTCATGACTGCACCTCAAACACATGCTCAGAACAAGATATGTAGTCCACCATGAGTTTATGGCAGTGCACAGTAAAATTGGTTTTAAAATCAATATTAGGAAAACTTACGTACTCTTCCAGTCTGCTCTTGGGAAGCTGTACTGTGAACCACACATCACAATTCAAAACAAATGTCTCCAGGTAGTCAGTAGCTTCACCTACCTGGGCAGTACTCTTACCAGAGAAACAATTATCGACTCTGAGGTTAACAAACAGGATTGCCAAGTGGTTAACAAACAGGATTGCCAAGTCCAGCTCTGCTTTTGGGAGGCTAGAAATGAATATCTGGGACCGACAAGACATAAGTGTTGTCACCAAGGTAAAAAAAGGTATATTGCTTTAGCACTAACCACTGTGCTGCATATCTGCCTAACATGAATTGTGTATATCAGGAATGCCAGACAGCTAAATCTTTCCACATGAACTGTCTGAGCAGGCTGCTCAGAAACAGCTACCTGAAATTCTTAACAAATGAACCATGTTGAATATCCATACTCTTCTGCAGACTGCCCTGTCCAGTTTAGATGGACATGTTATTTGCATGCACAGATGAGCGCCTCCCCATGCAGCTGTTATATAGTAAGCTAAAATCAGGCAAACAATCATTAGGGGAATGGATGAAATGATAGAGAGACTCCTTGAAGGTGTCTTGAGAAAACTTCAACATTGTTGTCAGCTCCTGGGAGATACTTACACAGAACCATTCCACCTGGCTTGCTAGCACCACACAAGGTGCTCAGATTACAGAACGAAATACCACCGACGAGCCTCATAGAAAGCAAGCCATCTTAACTTAACTTAACATCTTTATACTGGTTTAGAAGACCCTGCTGAGTCTGTATACAACTAGTTACATTTACATCACCTTGCTCTAAAATCTATGCGCATCCAGTTTATTCTTAAATGCATTAACTGTCCCTGCCTCCACTACCTCCCCTGGCAATGCATTCCAAGCAGACACCACTCTCTGACTAAAAAAATATTTCCTAATATCTAACCTGGACCTCTCTTTAATCAGCTTGTAGCTATGCCCTCGTGTTATTGTAGGTGGCTGTATTTAAAAAAACTTGTTATAGTCTAATTTATCGATTCCTCTGATCATCTTATAAACCTGTATTAAGTCACCCACGAATTCTTCTCTCTTCGAGACACTGTAGGCCGGTTTTTCTGAGTCGTTCCTCATAACTGTAATTCTGGAATCCCACTATCATCTTTGTCGCTCTTTTTTGTATTCTTTCTAGCATGTTTATGTCCCCTCTATGATAAGGACTCCACACCTGTACACAGTACTCCAATCTAGGTCTAACTAAAGCTTTATACAGTTTGACGATCACTTCCTTGCTCCTATGTTTAATATTTCTTTTTATCATACCTAACATTGCATTTGCCTTTTTCACTGCTACCTTAACTTGCTCACTCACCTTTCCTGTATGATCTATTATAACCCCTAGGTCCCTTTCCTTATCTATCTTTCTAATATTGTTTTCTCCCATTCTGTAATTATGTTCCATATTGGATCTACCCATGTGGATGACTGTACATTTATCTACATTAAACTCCATTTGCCAGCTTACAGACCATTCTCGAATTTTATCTAAATCCGACATCAATATATCCACTTCCGCTTTAGATGAGACACTACTGCATAGTTTTGTGTCATCAGCAAATTTTGCAATCATGGATCTCATATCAATGTCCAAATCATTTATATATATCAAGAACAAAATTGGTCCCAAAACCGAGCCCTGTGGCACACCACTTTTCACTTCACTCCACTCAGAGTACTCCTTATTTATGCCCACCCTCTGCCTTCTTCCCGTTAACCAATTTTCAATCCATTTGGCAACTTCGCCACCTATTCCATGTGATTTTAACTTTCGAAATAATCTTTGATGAGGTACTCTATCAAAGGCCTTTGCAAAGTCTAGATAAATAACATCCACTGGCTCCCCTTTATCTATGATTTTAGTAACCTCCTCCATGAATTCTAATAGATTTGTTAAGCATGATCTCCCTCTAGTAAACCCATGCTGACTATTTCTAATTAGATTAAATTTTTCTAAATGCATTACAATGTTTTCTTTGATTATTGACTCTAACAATTTACAGACTATGCTCGTTAAACTCACCGGTCTATAATTTGCCGGATCTGATTTTTTGCCTTTTTTGAATAAGGGGATCACTCCTGCATCTTTCCAATCCCGTGGAACAATCCCTTTTGTAAGTGATTGAGAACATAATATAGCCAATGGTTTTGCTAGTTGGTTTCTAATTTCATACAGCAATTTTGGGTGAATACCATCTTGACCTGGACATTTATTTACTTTCAACCCCTCCAATTTTTTAAAAAATCTGAAAGAAAATGCATAACGACCCCTCACCCAACTGCTAAAAAATGTTACAGCGTCTGCCGAGCCGGTATTAGACTTTACAGTCATATGAGATCATATCTTGCAGCACTTCTGTTGCCATCTTCGTTTGTGATGGCAGCTATAATTGTAAACCTTTTGCTTCCCAGTTTACAAAATTGCATCTATTTCCTGTATCTGCATAATTTTTCTTTCAGGACATCATGCCTCGATGTAGTTGATTTTTAGAACCTTATTTTTTTTTAAATTTAAAAATAATTTGTTTGTGTGTCTAGAGACATAAATTAATAAAGAACTTGTTGGTGTTATTGTGTGTATGTTAGTTTCTGATATACAAGAAGATGAAGGTGATAGTGGGGAAAAATAGCACAAACATTTATACTCACCAGGTAGCAGCGTCTCTTGGTTAGAAGAAAAAAAATATGTTTGTTATAAACGTTGATACGATAAAGCAATGACCCTAGAGCTGGTGGCGTGCAACACTGTTGAAACGGAAAAGGTTAATAAGTTGAGATCTCATACAATGAAGGCTTTTACACTTTAATCCTCCGACAGCAGTATCTTTCTTAACCTTTATTATATTTTGAAACATAAAATTATCTTCCTTTTTTTAATTTTTCAGTTTTCCAGTTGTCATATACCACAGTGTTTGGTGCATATTCAGCCTTTTTGTTTTTGAGAACAGGTCAGTCCATACATTGTTGTATATCATGCGCTGTATTGTTTTTCTCCATAACATGTATACTAATCGAGTGTGTCTTCTAAGTTAGAAAGTCAAAAGCAAATGCATACAAAGAGTTTTCTCTATTGGCATTGAACTAAGAAAATTTATATTTGAAACCAAAATTGTTATTAAAATATATTCTCAATCTTTCGCTACCAATCCATGAAAAGAGGTATTTGTAAGTAGCAGGATGTTGTCCATAAAACGGAATGCATTGTGTTGTAGTTTTACAGCTTGACTGCGATATTTTCACTTTTCAGTCCCACACAGTCGACTTCCACAGACATTCTTTAGTGTTGGGTTAGCTTTCCCTCTTTGATCCCTTCTCTTTTCCACTGCTCTGTTTTAGGTTGTTATCCAGGATCACCAAAAATAAGGGGGGGGGGGGGGAGTCTTAACAGCCATGGTTTGCTGTCACTGATCGCTGCAGCTCGTGCACTGCTCAGCATCTTGAATCAAAAATTTAAATGATTTTTATTCCATACAAGATTGCTCAGACAAATGTTTAGGTTCATCTAAAAATATGGTTAGGTTCATCTAAGTGTTCAGGTTCATTCAGATGTACAGATTTGTCCAAATATTCAGGCAGAATTTTTTTCATGTATTCCCAGTAACTAATATTATATTAATTATGCTATTGCATGTGAACGCCCTTGAGGGTCATGCGGTTCTCATAAATTGCAGAATCTGCCCAGAGTTGATCAACGCGCAGTGATTCGGTTTCTAACAGTTGTAGGATGTCTATCAGTTGACATTCATCGCAGAATGCAGGCAGTGTATGGTGACAAAAGTGAGGCGAACGTAAGCTCTGTCGACGGTCCACCTGAATTGCTGCATCAATTTTGGTGATGGCGTCTTCTGACGCAACAATATGCGCCTGACCTGGTCTTGGAAGATCTTTTGTTAAATCGCGTCCTTCTTTAAACATCGTTGTCCAGTTTTTCACTTCTGTCTTCGACACACTTTTGTCACCATACACTGACTGCATTCTGCGATGAATGTCAACTGATCAACATCCTTCAGCTGGTAGAAACTGAATCACCGCTTGCTGGTTCAAATTTTGGTGGATTCCGTATCACATGTGCCATGTTTTCAATGGTCATCTGATTAAACAATGAGTAGGAGAATAATAACATTTTGCAAACTTGATGGCTGGTATGTGCTGTTTACATCAGAAATAACATCATCATGCGCATTATACATATGTTCACTTGGTGCAGTTAGATCCGGTTTCATTTGAACCGCCCCGTATAAGATCAGTGCTTAAGATTTAATTTTGCTTTGAAAGATTAGTAAGATGGTTTACTAAGACACCGAAACAGCTTAGTAACTACCTATTAGATGATAACATTGTGCTACCAAATAAGCAGCACAGTTAATGAACTGATAACAGGCTGCTTGCATCAGGGTAAGCAAACCAGAGCTGACCAAGACCCTGTTCCACCTCCAAGTGGCAATTCTAGAAACAAGCTAGACTAGTGCAGTCTGGCTAAGAAATTACGGATCTCGGGAAGGCAAACTGGATTTCCAAAAAAGACAACTGATTTAGGATGTGTCAGGCTAAAAGGTGCAGTTATCTCAACCTCACTGTAAACTACTACACCATGTCACATCCTTTTAAAGACGAACGCTGAAGAAAATGATGATGACTCTGCAAATCATCATGAGACTGCAGCAGTTGTTCTTGTAATGAATATTGCATTTCTGTCATATGAATTAAGATATACTTTTTAAGACTTTGAAAGCAAATTTGAATATTAATTGTTGTCCTTGTACTATCCCATCCATAATAGGTCATCTGATGGCACCTGTGATTGCTCATGCATTCTGCAACCATATGGGATTCCCTTCCTTTGGAGAAGTGATGGGCTACTCATCATCTACCAGGCTCAAGCTGATAGTTCTCTTTGTCCTTGGCTTGACAATTTGGCTAGCTCTGCTTTTCCCATTGACATCGCCATGGCTGTACTCTAATGACATTTATGACTTATGAGATATACACGCTGTAAAAAGTTGATGTGCATGACACAGTTTTAGGATAACACTGTGCAACAGCTTCAGTAAAGCTTGCTGATCAACCTGTAAAACTACTGGTATAGAATACCTATAATCCCACATTCAAATTATGTATGATCCATGCTGGCACAAAAAATATTTCTAAAATTATATGTCAATCGAAACTGTGGCGATACTGGCGGTCAAAAGTTGATAATGAGATAAATAAATATGGCTCAGATACTGTGTAACCTCAAAACCCAAACATGCAGATGCTTGAGATCAGCATGGTAGTCTCCCTGTGGAAAGTAAACCCATTAAAAAAAATAGGCGCTGAAGTCAGATGCATTGGACATTCTGCATTAGGGAAAAAAAGATAAATGAACAAAAAAACTGTAGGAACAGAGATACAAAATGAAACCTGTGTTATGTTCACAAGGTGTTAGTCAGGGACAAAGAATAACAAATAAAAACAAGTAATAAATCACAATAAAAAACAATGAGCAGATATGTTACACTGCCCAGTTTGTTGACTCATTACCTTCCTATCATCATGTTCCTTCCCTCATTTCATTGCTATTCCTTGTGTTCCCCTACTTTGTGTGAGATCTGTAGTCATTGTTGCTGTGATGACTTAGATGTCTTTATTTGTGTTGTTCTAAATGCCCGATAAAGGCCTTGTGCCCATAACTTAGATTTTTGTGCTGTTTCTTTTCCATTGCGGTATCTGAGCCATACTTGTGTATGTTATTATAAACTTTTAATTAAATATGTAACTAGCTTTACGCCCGGCTTTGTATGGAAATCAGATGTTCTGCACCGGCGTGGACTTTAAAATTTTCTTTGGCATTTGTCCTAAAACAGATGTTTGTGACATGTCATAGTTTTTACGGAGGCTGTGATATCTGCGCCTTTCGTACCAACACATCCGATTTCAGCAAGGCATATTTTGGGACCAAGTTTGCCTTTGCTCTTTGATCCCTAATCTCTTAGCCAGGCTGCATGGTTGCAGTCTGTTTCCAGTTTCATTAATTGTAGGTGAAATAGTGTTTTGATTAGCTATTCCCCAGATTGACCCCAGATAAAGATATCAAAATAAGAATAGAAAAACCAAGAGGAGCTTTTGTTGCATTGCAGAACTTTTAGTTCAACATAAAATGTTAATCTTCCACTCCAATGTGTAGTCTTTTGTATGACTCTGAAACACGAAGAACAACAATAGCAATGAAGAAGCTACATAATTTTCTATTAGAATGCCTGTATAGAATCTATCTATGTACATTGAGAACCAAACATGGTGCATAAGGCAAAAACAAATGCTCTTCAGTGTGATGCCACTTGTCAAAGTTCATGTATGTTGTTTAGACCCGTTGTTAAGTTCTTTCTGATAATCGTTCTGCGAAGAGCCTTTTTTTTGGTTAGGAACAATAATTGAGGCACTCAGCGTAAAAGTGGGCAATGCAGAATGAAGATACACACAATTAGAGCACTTTTGCTCCAGTTTCTCATTTAGATAGCATTATTGCCACACATTGCCCGATTTTGGCATCATATAATGAGAAACATAGCTAGCAGAACATAGAGCATTCACTTGGAAATGACCACAAGAATGAGATGTGCAATTTTCATGTTTCTATAGCTCACCATTGAAGAGCTTTAATTGTTAGATAACTCGTGAATAAAATTTTGCAGAGAGCTGAAATTAGTTGCTCTGATCTGGAAATTCCAGGCATAGGGATCTATGAACATTTTGCGCTGCTAGAGCTTACTGTCTCGTAGTTTTTAGCAAGAAGGACAAACAGATATATGTATTTTGATTTTTATGAATAGTTTTATTCATGTGAGCTGAAGCTAAAGTAAATAGCAGTGTTCTATTGTGTGCAGTCATCTTTCAAAACTGTTTCATCTGAGGTAGCATCCTTGGCTTCACAACAGCAATGAAATCTCATGAGATATTAGTTCTTGACTTTCAGAATAAAGAGGTACTTTGTATGTTAATTGTTTTCACTAAGAGATAGGGAGACGTGAAGAAACCGGACAGAAAATATGACAACACAATGAATGATGTATATTGACAGACACAATTAATTGGTTTTGATATATTACAAAGTCGCCTCCAAATTTATTTGTTACTTGAGTCAAGAACACCAGACATCAGTGAGACCATGAGAGAAATATATCCATTAGAGTGGCATGGATTGAAAATAACATTCACGCAACTGGCTACAAGAATACAAAAGGTGAGAGGAGCGTTCCTTGCATTGGGGAACTTCAAAAGAAATTAAGTTCAACATAAAAATAAGAATCTTATCCTCTAATGTAAAGTCTGTTCTTTTGTGTGGCTCTGAAACATGGATAACAACAAAAGCAACATTGGAAATATTACAGCTTTTCATGAATGGGTGTCAGCACAGGATAGAAAGATTGAAATGGTGTGATGAAATCACCAATATGGAACTGTTTGAAAGAACCAGACAGTTATCAGTGGACATGATGTGAACAGAATGCACTGGTCAGGCACACATTAAGGAATACAGTTGATAGCGTTCAAAGACAGTCTCTATTTTGCAATCATCAAAGCAAGATAGATATAGGCAAATCAAAACACATGGAGAAGAGAGCTGGAGACAAACATAAGGGAATCAGGGAAGATGTAGACAGTGCTGGAATGAAAGATTCAGGATAGAAGAACTTGCTATTTATTTGTTTAAGACGTGCTTCACAGGGAGCTGAAAGATTCTGTTGAGATGGTCACACAAATGATGATTACATCATAGCATATGTTTTGAGATCATACATGGCTTTAGACATTACATTATTTGTTCACCTGGTTCATTAGAATCAAGAAATTGGACCAACCTGCTCTATACCAATTTCAAGACATTCATATGTTGATATAATTACAGCTGTATCAAGCTGCATTGGGGGCCAGATTGTTATGGTTAATCTGTTTTATATTTGAATGTTTCCATGATGTTATATTTGATTTCTAATCTCAACTATAATCTGTCAATTTGAAATACTTATTGTCCTCTTGATACTTCTTAATTTCTAACATCAGCTTGAATATATCTAAAGAAAGTAGGAGTTAGCATGAGGCTATTGATATCTCAATAGAGCTTGTCCAGAAATATTATTCTATCTAAATTCTTTAAGTGCTAAACTCTGCTCATAAGGCAGAAGCCAGTGTTCTCCAGCTTAATCAGTGTGATGACACTCTTTTCAGTCCACCCATGTGGTTCAAGTCCTCTCTGTTCTGCTTAGAGTTTCTTAGGTCTTCCACTTTTCTGGCTGGGATGGTTACCACATAAATGCTTGCAGAGGCAGTCTGTTGCTGTCCATTCAGAGAACATCACCAATGTATGTCCACCATTGTTTTTCTAATGAATGATGAAACATTGTTTAGTGACATCTCTGATTGTTTTGTTGGTTAGTAATAGTATTGGTGATGGCAATATGTGCTTTCTTTGCTTCTAATATGTTGATCTTTATATAGTATAAGAAGCCTGTCTCAAATCACTTCTGTCTGGCTACTTTCTTTAGCAATTTATTTTACATGATGAGGTTATCATCTGTTTGCTCAATCCTCATTAGTTGCCTTTATTGAGATACTCTAAAGATTTTAACCCTTTGAACCCATGACATCCATATATCGGGGTGTGTGTAAATACCCCATTTGCCGGTGTGACGGATGTACCATTATTTGAAGGTGTGTTTTGGGCTATACTGTTTTGATTTTTGCCATAATATAGTGATGTCTAAACAGTGCACATTTCCGGAAAAACAAATATGGTGGAGAAAATATCTTCACTATGATTTGTTGTGATGAAAAGGTTTCTTTTTTAAAAATTCAGCAAATGGCCATCCCACATAATGTATAAAAGTGAATTTGATGAATAAATTTTCCTAGGAGCACGGGGGAATGAGATCTTATGGACTGGGTAGTGAGGGCTCAAAGAGTTAATGGGCACATTCTATGTATGTAATAAATCCCATGAGTTATTTATTTAGTGTTTTGTATTTGCTGCTGGAACTTCTCCTAGATTGAAATTGGCGAACAGGAAAATATAATTGTTTTCTTAATTTTTAAAATTGTTTTATTACAATCAAAATGATTGTGTACTTACTTATAAATGGAATGAATGAGGGATTAGAGCGCTCGTTTCACACTGCCTCGTGACTAATATCGCTCCCAGGTCAGAACACCTGTAATCAGTTAAGTAAGTGAAAACTGCAGTGTGGAAGAACGTTGGTAACCCTGACAGCAGTGTCTGATTTAGGACTACTTGGACACTTTTTGGGGTCATGTATGCAATGATTGCATGCACGAATCCTGCACTTATCAAGAATATCATGAGGTATCATTGGGAGATAGTGCAGCAACTATAAAATTGTTGAGTTATATTTGATTGTGATGACTGTTCTTTATTCTCTTCACTGCCACACTGATCATGTGTCTCCAGAATGTTTTCCCGTTGGTGCTTTTTATCAGTTTTGAACAATATGTTATCTGATGCAATAATTCTTAATTAACTGTTCAGTATATTTCCTTTGTCATCCTCATTTACTTTTTCCAACAATTAGTTTTTTTGTCATACGTAATGTCTAATAATTTTATGTTAATATAAACATGCATAAAGACATAGGTTCTAATATCAGCTTCCCTAACTCATTGGATTGGCCTAATCCATCAAATGGTCATTATTTTTTTGTTTCTGTCAATGAAAATAATGTACCTCTGTAAAAACACAACTCAGAGAAAGAAAATGATGAGGAAGCATGTAGAAAATCATTAAAATGTAACCGATTCCCATGGTGAGAACTAAATAGGACATACCAGATTAAATATCACTAAGCAAACAACTACACATCTATGGTCTGTGAAAATGGATGATTTACAATCATTTTGAAATGTCAACTTTCAAGAAAGAAGCATAACAAAACAACAAGCCTTGTGCTCAATTGAAATTCACAGGGAAGGAGACTAATAAGGTGGTTAAAAAATACATGGTAAAGAAGTGTGGAAGACACATCCAGGGCAGGTCACTAGTTATCTCATAGGCGAGCTCAAGAATAATCCAATATATATATATATATAGGTTGAACATATCTGTTGCAGTCTTAAATTCCAAGGGGAACCAGATGGATCGAGTCCAGTGGGGCCAGAAATTTGTTTTGACATTCTAATTATGAAGGTGGATCATTAATATATTTTAATGTGTTTCTTGTTTGGCCACAACATTCTAGTCTCATTTTTTGTAGCTATTGCAATTATGTTTATAATAACATATTCACTCCAGAATATTCTTGAGTCATTTATTTTTCCAATTGGAAAAGTACCTTACAATGTCAAGCATTTTGAAGTTATTTATTTTCACTAAAATTTAATTGAAGTATCACATTATATTTCACACAATTGAAATCAGAATACAAGGCTACAAACAACCGTTATATGGGGAGGTGTAATTGTTAAATGAAGATTAATTAATAGAAAATATTTTTTATGATCAAAAACGAATTTGATAATAAAATAAAATTTAGTTCAGTTACCAATACAAGAACAAAATGCAAAATTATCACATCATATAGTTCTCGTAACATCTTTGTAGGAAATCTGAACTAATGCTAGTTAATATGACACACATTTCCAAGAAACATAATATTGACATTACACACATATATGTATATGGAAAATAATTAACTTATAATTGCTGACATAGACCTGTTTGTTTGGAAGATTAGTATGAGAGTTATATTGTTATTTTTGTAAATATATTAACTGAATATTTTTCCTTCTTGCATGTTTTGTATATGCTCCTATGCATTCTTTTAAAAACTTTGTGGGAGTTATTAGATTTTTGTATAATCAGTGGGTGTGCATGACCTTTCTTTAATAGCTGACATATGTATGATTCTCAAAGACAATGTTTTTTAACTAATGTGTTGTGTATCCATTTCCTTATTGCAGCTCTTCTGTAGTTACATTATTCTGAGTATTTGTAAAAGAATTTCAGTACAATTATATTTTATTCATTTATTTAAATTCTGCGTTTCTGTGTTACCTTTTTGCCATCTGTAAACACAATCTTTTGGTACCTGTTGCAATCTTCTAAGATGTGCTTCTAGATCCTTCTTTGAAACTCAGCAGGCCACCCACTCTCAGCAAAGTATGCAAACCTAAGTATTGGGGAGCTTTCTATCTCAGAGGCGTGACTGGAATCAAAGGGAGAACAAAGAATGCTTGTTCGTGACAACAATGCTAAGACAAGTATATATATGCACTCAATAAAATATGTAACGAACAATAGGAAAGAAAGTGAAGCAATTGGCATCCCAGAATTAAAACACCAGATGTCCAGCTGATGGTAACACCTTGCCACAAGAGAGAGATGAGTTGAGGTACTGAGACCTTTGTTTACAACTCACTGCCTCAAAGTTTTCACGTATTTCTTTTTCTTCTGCCCCATTTCCTCTACCAAATCAATGCGGATAATATTTTGATTTACTTTTTGACAAAATAAAAGGGATATAAATCAGTCTAATTCTATAATCACAGTGTAATATGGATTACTGTTCTTGTCTTTCTGAGTGTGGTGGGAAATTGAGACATCTTATTACGTTATTTGTATGTTTCACTTGTACATTTGACCTCATGAGAGTAATTGATTATTATTATGTCTTTATTCTTGTCATTGTGACAGACTTATAATTATTATTTCTTATCAAGCCAGAACTGCTCCCCCCTCTGTTTCTTATAATAATCTTTTTCTTTATGATATTAGACAAATGTTGAATGGTTTGATCTGCCACAAAGGCCTTCAAATTTGTGAGTAGAGTTGAGGATAAGCTCTGAATTCTAACTAATGCATAGGAGAAGCCTCTACCATCAAACAACTGCTTTGCAGGTGGACTGGGGACATCCGATGTCTAAGGATGCAACTCCAAACAATTGCGTGCTGAAGACAGATGCACTGGGCACAGAACACACAATGGATGTCTAGTAGTGAAAGAGGAACAATAATTCTAACTAAATGTTTCTAAATATTGAACAATACTTGGCCTGTGACATTTTATTAAATGTTTATTGCGTATTTATGACTGTAAAACTAACTGATAATTGTAAATAAGTATTTGCTTGGAGCTTTTATCATTAGAATCTTATTGAACAAATAACTAGGTTGTAGTCAACAATGTCTTCATTTTCTAACAATTTTAAGCAAAGAGTTAGAGCATGCTGCGGTGATTGACAAGATTGTAAGAAAATGAGACATAATTTATTGCAAAGTTAATCATTGCAACAGTGTGTCAATGCTAGCATCTGGGTTAGGTGCAACATACATATCAAGACTCCATATCACATCCACATTGCCCACCTGGAAACTGGAAACACACAACGTTAAAGCAGCCCAACCAAAGAGGTGGAGATTAATATCGACTACAGATAGAAGAACACAGGTCCACCACAGGATATAAGAAACTCCACTGCAACTCCTTTGACCAGATAAGTCATCAAGAGTGAACAACTCACAATGAGTATCTTTGAATACAACAAACAACAACCATTATGACATAGGAAAAGGTCAACACTGACATGATCCCCTGTACCTGTAAACATGACACATAAAGAAGATAAATTAAGAATGGTTATGTATTATCATATAATCTATTTTCTTTATTGATATCATAAAATAGAGTAGAATCTATTCACATCCGGTTTCTGCTGGCATTTTTGGATACTCAGTTTATCATCCCAGTGTGATCCCAATTCTCTTAGCCAGACTATACTAGTGTCTCTTGTTTTCTGGGTCACAACTTGGAGGCACAATAAGGTCTTGGTCAGCTCTGGTCCACTGACCCTGACACAAGCAGCCAGCTATGAATAGCTGGCTGCTATCAGCCCATTCACTCTGCTGCTCCTTTTTTTTAACCTCATTTGTTCAAAAACCATTACCATTATGCTGTTTAATGCAATCTTTCTCTTTTATTTTACACTAGAACAGCATTTAAATCTTAATTGTGAAGAGAAAAAGAATATGAGTCAGACAAAAAGTAAATCTCTACTATTATAAATATGTATTTCCTATTTGTAGGATACAAGTGTAAAGGGAAGTATGTACTATTTTTACTATCTGTTCTGTATTTTTGAAATTGGCTACCATGAGTAGCTCACAGCTTCTAAATTTATCCACTGTGCCACTTAATGGTTGTTGTTTGCTGTGATAGTTAAACTGTATAAAGCATTAGTTAGACCTAGATTGGAGTACTATGTACAGGTATGGAGTCCATATTGTAGAGGGGATATAAATGTACTGAAAAGGATACAAAGATTCCAGAAATACAATTATGAGGACAGACTCAGAAAAACTGGCGTACAGTTTCAGGAAAAGAGAAAAATTTGAGGTGACCTAATACAGGTTTATAAGATAATAAAAGGAAAGGATAAATTAGACTATAACAAGTTTTTCAAAATACAACAGCCTACAAGAACAAGAGGGACAGCTAATACAAATTAATGAAAGAAAGGTCCAGATTAGATACAAATTAATGAAAGAAAGGTCCAGATTAGATATTAGGAAATATTTTTTTAGTCAGAGTGATGAATGCTTGGAATGCATTGCCACAAAAAAATAGTGGAGTACGGGTCAATTAATGCATTAACAAATAGATTGGATGTGAATAGTTTTTAGATAAAAAAAAATGTAAAAGAAACTGGTTGTATACAGACTCTGCAGAGTATTCTAAATCATTATAAAGATGTTAAGCTAGGGTTTCTGCCCTAGCACGACTAGTGTAGTGATAAAACACATTTTACATTTGCTGGCATACACTATATCCTGATCCAGTCAAAGATTTTAGTTGGCCACAACTTTATGTGAACATTCACTACATCTTAATGTAAAAACTCCCCACTTTAATGTATACACTATTCCAAGGTTGATAAAGGTGAACAGAACCTGATAATGTCAAAACTTGTTTTTGAATCCAATTGTGAACGTGATAACCATTGAATATGAATACGTCTTAAACTTTAATCTATTTCATATCTGCCAAAAAATAAGATTTTGGAATTAATAATGTTTGCTTTTATATATAATGTTAGTATAATGTTAAGAGTAACTGACTACGTGATTTAGATATCAGTCTTCCCAGTAGCTCCATTTGAACCAGCTGAAAATGGGTACCTGGCTAATGACTAGGGAGGGGAAAGGCAGTGAGGAAGGGAACTGGTCACCCCACCTCACAAAGCTGTGGTGTAGTGCAATGAAGGCTCTAACACTTCATCTCTGTTGGCAGTGTCTACTATGAGACTACATTTACCTTTGACACGAGGAGACATGTAATCAAATCTCCAGTAGGGCATAGGTGCTTTTCTGTCAGGCAAAATAGAAACTTCATATGAACAGTGTGTGACAATAACTGGTTCATCTATACAGTGTGTGAGAATAACTGGTTCATCTATACAGTGTGTGACAACTGCAAGAGTAAGCGACATTTATTCCTCTGTCCTAGAATTACTCGTACATTTGATAAACAATAATGGAAACAGAAATAAGTAAACATAATTAATTTGTTTACTCTTTTGGGAGCATGGGACAGCAACTGTAGTTGTTCAAATTGCAGGAAAGAAGTACAAGAACATATGTGCATTATTGCAATTTTTGTTTGTTGGTAGGGTTGTTTTATGTTGCCAATTCCATGCATAACCCACCTATTTGCACATTATGATATAAATGAAAATATTAGTGGCTAGAGCACTGGTCTCTAGCAGTAGAAGGACCTGGTTTGCTCCTCAGTCTTGATTAATTCTAGTCTACCTGGTTGTGAATGTGTACTTGACACTCAAGAAGATGAGAAAGGTAACTGGTCACTCAACCTCAGGAAAAACTGATAAATTGGGAGGGGAATACACACATAATAAATTGGATGATTGATCCACACATAAAACATGGGGTGATGGATCCACGCAGGTTACATGGGATGATAGATTCATGCAGGATAGATAATGGATCCATACATAATAAATGATGGATTCATACAGGATAAATAGTGGATCCAAACAATAAATATGATCATGGATTCACACAGGATACATGGGCTACATTTACTCTAAAATACTGATATTCAAACGTGTATCTGTGCATGTTTCAGATACAGCTACTGGACTGATCAACCTCTTTGACCTGTATAAGGTCAGAGATACTGACAGGGGTATCACATTAAGAATACAAAAGATAAAAGATGAGATGGGTGTTTTTTGCTTTACATAATTTGTGGAAATCTAAAGAAATTAAGTCCGCCACAAAAATACAGATTTTAATCTCCGACGTCAAGTTCGTCCAATTGTATGGCTGGCTCAGTGACGTGATGAACAAAGAAAAGCACAAATCAAAAGATCCAAGCTGTTATCAGAAGATGCTTGCCCCGAATTGAGGTAATAAAATGGTATGCTGACGTCACTAATATAGAACTATTGGAAAGAAATGGACAACTGTCATGGGCCAGGCGTAAAGATAGTGTTGGCGATGGATAGAATACACATTACAAAACCAGCTAATACCATTACAAGGCAGGCATTTGTCTGGAATCCTCAAGGCAAGAGTAGTAGGGGTGGACCTAAACACTCATGAAGGGAAGTCGAGACACTAAAACGGCGAAGGGGGTGGAAATAATGGTGCATGACAGAAAGACTTGACGAATATTTGTTGAGGACCTATGCTCCGCAAGGAGTTGAAGGGTTTTGATTTGATTGATGTTGATTTATCATAACAGATTACAACAAATATACCTGTGCAAAATTTAACTCATCAATGGTGAGGATTGAGTAGATCTGTCAGAGCAAGTAATATATATTGTTACAACTTGAGTTACTGATAATCTGTGTATATTTCACTAGGACATATTTACATGCTGAAAATATTCTTGCCTGACACGTAAGTCTAAATGAAGTTTATTCATTACCACTCATTACCCATTCAAAACACTCACAAAACTTATACAGATACAAACTTGATTTCTGGTTTACCTCATAGAACATAGGACTGTAATGATTTCTGGTTCCCCATAGAACTCAAGACTAATGACGTCTGGTTTCCCATAAGACTGTAATGACTTCCGGTTTTCCGTACATAAAAACTGTAATGACTTAGAACATAAAAACTGTAATGACTTAGAACATAAAAACTGTAATGACTTAGAACATAAAAACTGTAATGACTTAGAACATAAAAACTGTAATGACTTAGAACATAAAAACTGTAATGACTTAGAACATAAAACTGTAATGACTTAGAACATAAAACTGTAATGACTTAGAACATAAAAACTGTAATGAATGCTATCCATGAATTCTTATTTTGAATTGTCTTCTTAAACTCAGCCAATGATTTTCCATTTGCCTTCGCCGTTTCCACGAGTTGCTCTTTGGCCTACGCACTTCTCTGTTCCATTGTATGTTCCAATCAAAGAAGGTTATACTGTTAGGCATTTTACTTAAGGTGTGTTCTATCCATTTCCAACTGCATGGCTGGTATCATGATCTTTGTCACAGATCAGAGTTTACCGTCACATGTCCAATAACATGAAGTATGCTATGGAGAGACATCACTATTGATGCATTCTAGATATAATACTCTTAGTCACATGCCAAAGTTTCTGAACCTTATAGTGGGACCAATTCTACTTCGATATTGAACAGTTAATTGTATTTACTATGGAAAATGCTGTTAAATTATATTTTAACAACGAGCGTTGAAAGCAAATCTGGCGGTGTACATATACTCAAACCTGACATTGTTCTGACCTACTCTTGCCACAACATGCTGTATGGATCTCATGTTTCATCCCATGAGCCAAGTGTGTGTTTGTTTGTTGTTGTAGCGTTTCTCACATATTATTCCTCCATCCGCCTGGCTTGTGTCATCATCAATATATTATTCCTCCATTTGTCTGACTTGTGTCATCTTCAATATATTATTTCTCCATCTATCTGCCTAGTGTCATCCTCAACATATTATTCCTCCATCCATCTGCCTTGTGTCATCCTCAACATATTATTCCTCCATCTATCTGCCTAGTGTCATCCTCAACATATTATTCCTCCATCCATCTGCCTTGTGTCATCCTCAACATATTATTCCTCCATCTATCTGCCTAGTGTCATCCTCAACATATTATTCCTCCATCCATCTGCCTTGTGTCATCCTCAACATATTATTCCTCCATCCATCTGCTTTGTGTCATCTTAAACATATTATTCCTCCATACATCTACCTTGTGTCATCCTCAACATATTATTCCTCCATCTATCTGCCTAGTGTCATCCTCAACATATTATTCCTCCATCCATCTGCCTTGTGTCATTCTCAACATATTATTCCTCCATCTATCTGCCTAGTGTCATCCTCAACATATTATTCCTCCATCCATCTGCCTTGTGTCATCCTCAACATATTATTCCTCCATCCATCTGCCTTGTGTCATCCTCAACATATTATTCCTCTATCTATCTGCCTAGTGTCATCCTCAACATATTATTCCTCCATCCATCTGCCTTGTGTCATCCTCAACCTATTATTTCTCCATCAATCTACCACATGTCTTCCTTGTGTACTCTAGCTAGATCTAATGTCATAGGCGTGAATTCATAACTGATTCCATTCTTATGAGACGACTGAGCATGTCTCATTTCATCTCTGCTTGGGACAATAATGACATTTTTCTGGCATTTTATTTTGCAATACCGGTATGTAACTTTCTTCTTCTGTACCTTGGTACCTGAGTTGGCAAATATTCTTGTGTATCAGTTGTTTATTTCTGAAGATCTTCAGTTGTTTAAATATTCTACACAATTGGCAAGTCATCACATATGCTTTTTGACATGTATTTGTTGTCAATTTCTGTATTAACCATTTTCAGTCCGGGCTAATTTTGCAGATTTGTGTCTTACCGTCTGAGCCAGGCCAAATTGTCGGATTCCATGCGTCAAAGTTTCATTCAAAATCAAATAAATTAATATTTAACAACTTGAGATAAAATTACCATCAGAGCATATGACACACAATTAAACTATCTATGATAGGAAGTATTCATAATAAAGAAGACATATTAGTATGAAGTGTTAAATTAAATTAATGTGGAGGTGGAAATTGTAGAGGAACACATATTTTGGGTGCTTATGATATATTTGTAAATTCCCTTTACAAAAGCTTTGTGTATTATGTGTCCCAGTCAAAGTCTGTATCAGGAAAGCGTTTAATATCTACAAGCAACCCATATGCATGATCATTGGACTAATAAATAGTTGATAATTTCTTAGGTCTTGATTTCCAACTTTCCTTGCGATAAATGTATGGACTTAAACAAAAAATGCAAATCTCACAAACTAAATCACGAAAAACAAATGCATGTTTCAGACGTTAGTTTTTGTAGTGACAAGTGACCATTAGGTTTTGCAGTGACCCATTTTGATGTGTACAAACTGGAAAGGAATAAGCTTGCTATCAGTGGCATGCCTATTAAGTTGACTTGATAATCTACTGATCATCACATTGCATATTTTACATGTTGTGCCATGTATTCATGTTGTATTACCCTCTTTCTCCATCCTCTTATTTTTGACTTTGTCATCTACAAAGATTAGGCCATAAATGACTTGGCTGAGTCACTTGTCTTTTATCATGGTTTGTTAAGGTTTTAATTTTTCACATATTCATAGTTTAAATATTTATTCGTTCTTAATTTTTCTGTAGGGTTTATCTTCATATTTTTCTTCTTCTTCTTCAACTCCTCCCATCCCCATAAAAATTCAGCTGTCTCGTTCGCTTTTCTCACCATTCTTTACTATCTGTTCTTTGGCCTCCCATGTCTTTTCTTCCCAGTGCATCTTTAGGTATGTTGTTCAGTGCCTCTAAGGGTGTGTGTATGCGTGTGCTGTGCTGTTCATCTTGATTTTCTCTAATCTCCAGCTGTGTTGGTTGTTGTTCTCTGCCACAGATCTGTATTTACTATTGCCTCTAGTCATCTCACATGAAGTGTATTGCAGACAGATCTGTTGGTCGAGGTCTGTGGCATGTTATATTTTATTGTAGTTTTAATCTTCATTTCAGCTCATAACAAGCACCAACTTCCCACCCATCTCTCAAAAATATATGTCACCCTTTATCTTTTACAGGGTGGTCCATATGTCGCTTTCACATTTACAAATTGAATATATTTTTTGTTTAATTGTTCTTATTTCATTTTTTAATATACCGTAAAATAGTACAGAAAATGTTAATTAAAAGAATGTCACGTAAACTTCCTGTTTTTAAACTTTTCAAAAAAAGTATGTGCTTTTTCTTTGTTGTGTTTCATAACACCTCCTAACATGTTTAGCTTCAGTGCTTTCATTTCTCCCACAATGTTGTCTTTAAGCTGCTGGATAGTCCAGGCGTGTTGACATTCGAAAAAAAACCAGCATTCAAAAATATATAATAGCAAAGAGTTATGAAATTTATGAATAGGAAAGCGATTTGTCTGTCACTTTTACAGTGCAAATGTCATTACATTTTGTCGGAATGTCATGCTCACCATGGAATTCTTTTACCAGAAGCAATTAAATATAATAACACAGCATTGTTTGATATACGTACCTGTGTATCGGATATGTTGTAGTATAGGAGTCCAGATTATTACATTTTCCCTTACATTGTCATCTGTATCTGTTCATGTCCAGATTTTCTGATATATGATTGGGTAAGAGCATTCGCTATTCATCATAACGGTAAGGGGTTTAACTGCCGCTACCGACAGCTACAGTACATCCAGCTGTAAATTGGTACCTGACTGCCAGCAAGGCAAGGAAAAAAGGCAACGAGGAAGGGAATTGGCCACCTCACCTCACAAAGCTGTCTTAGTAAAACAAAGTCTCTAACACTTCACCCCCGATGGCAGTGTCTGCAATGGGATTACTTTTAAGTAAGTGAAGATAAAGCAAATTGGAATTTCTGTAGAGCATCAATGGAATGACCCATTATGGATCTCAGGGTACCATACTAGGGAGGAAACATTAAGATGTAAGGAGCCAACAATGGGGGTCATGTATGGAGACAAATGTGGGGGTCATGTAAGGAGCCAACAACTGGGGTGGGTCATTTAAGGAGCCAACAACAGTAAGGGTCATGTAAGAAGGAAATACTGGAGTGGGTCATGTAAGGAGCCAACAACAGGGGGGGTCATGTAAGGAGCCAACAATGGGGGGGGGGTGTCATGTAAGGAGCCAACAACAGTGGGGTTCATGTAAGGAGCTAACAACTGTGGGCATTATGTAAGGAGCCAGCAACAGTGTGGATCATGTAATGAACCAACAACAGTGGGGGTCATGTAATGAGACAACAATAATGAGGGTCATGTAAGGAGCCAACAACAGGGGGGGAAGGGGTGTCATGTAAGGAGCCAATAACAGTGGGGATCATGTAATGGTCCAATGACAGTTGGAACCATGTAATGAGCCAATGACAGTGGGCATTATATAAGGAGCCAACAATAGTGGGCATCATGTTAGGAGCCAACAACAGTGGGGGTTATGTTTTTGAGCCAACAACAGTGGGGGGGTTATGTAATGAGCCAACAATGGGAGACTTATTCTGAAGAAGAAGACCAGAATACGAGTCCTGCAGTATACAAGGTCAAGATCCTCCCGTAGATGACACTGCAGATAGGGATGAAGTGTTAAGACACTTGACTGTACTTGCTCTCGCCTTTTATGTGTGCTTTCTTTTTAATGGAGTTGATTAATCAATTTTCTACCACGCTGCCTTGCCGTCCCAAATACTAAGTGGAGCATACATTTGCAGCTTGATAGACTGGGCTGTGTTGCTACCATGGAACAAATCCAGTTCTGTTGCTAGGAGATGCAATCTCTGCAGCCACTCTACCACAAACGGATCACATTTAGTATCCGCTTACAAACAATACATTAGCCTATTTCAGTAAACTTGTCTTTCTGCTTACAAACATTACAAAAGATTCCAATTATATGAACTTGATTGAACTGCCCAAGCTTCTCATGATGGGATTGACACATGAAGTCAAGTTAATAGCTAAAGTGACACATGAAGTCAAGTTAATAGCTAAAGTGACACATGAAGTCAAGTTAATAGCTAAAGTGACACATGAAGTCAAGTTAATAGCTAAAGTGACACATAAAGTCAAGTTAATAGCTAAAGTGACACATAAAGTCAAGTTAATCGCTACAGTGATGCATGAGATGACGTTAATAGACCAAATGAGGTCCTTTGTTCCAAGGACTGCATGCAAAGGTAATAGTTCATGAAGTCAAGTTAATGGACCAAGGGACACATTGCCAAGTGAGTGGACCACAGGCCTTATTGTAAACCAAGAGCCAGTCGATCAAGAAATGTTTGTAGATTTCAATATTGTTGCAGTGTTTGTAACATTAAAAAAAATGATTTGGATTGTTAACCCTTACTCCTGAACCTGGAAGAACGGTATGCAGACTTGGCTCTGCTCTTCCCCCAGTAACTTGTTCTGCTCAGATGAACCTTTCAGGATCACAGGACTTCTGCCAACATAGCTCATTGGATTGTCACGGAAAGCTGGATGTGCAGTGACTTTTGGAATTCATGAACAGTGATAGTACCTGGCTCAGGTTAGGTCATCCCGTAACCAGTGCGATTGTTGGGGCACACATGAAGACATCCTCACAACTCTACGCCACCCTTCTCTGTCAGCGACCGCTGCCTGTTCCTCTTCTGGTCGGAGATTGGTCCATTTTTTGTTGCTGTCTCCCCCCCACCACCCCCCCCCCCCACCACCCCCCCCCCCCCCCCCCCACCTCTTTTTGGGACGGCCTCTTCGACGTCTGCCTTGCACCTTTCCCCTTTCCATGCAGGATCGTATTTGCAAGACCATTTGATCTCGATATGTGACTGTACCAAACAAGTTTCCTTCTTTTGGAGAGTAGCCAAGAGGTCTTCAAAAGGCCCTATTGCTATTGTAATTCTATCTCGTATTTCCTCATTTGTAACTCAATCTTTGTACGTGGCGTTTAAAAGTCTTCGGAAACATCTCATCTACAAGGCATGTATCCTTCGCTGGAGGTCAGCTGTAACTGTCCATGTCTCACAAACATAGAGGAATATTGATAGGATCAATATACGCATTATTCTGATTTGCGTGCTAACCGTTAATCTTGCCAGATTTTGTTAAGCCATGCAAGCGCCGCTATTGTCTTTGCTATTCAGGCCAACACCTCACATTTTGACCCTTCATCACTGACAATCGAACCCAGATATTTAAAACGGTCAACCACTCCAGGTTCCTGGCCATTAGCTTTTATCCGACTTCTGAAGGCCTTGATGTTGTTCGTCATTCATTTTGTTTTTCCAGCATTAATCTCCATACCATAGTCGAGCTGTTTCATGGAGCATTCTGACCAATTTCTGGAGTTCTGCTTCTGAACCTGCCAACCCGTCGATACCATCTGCAAAACGAAGGTTGGTAATCGTTCGGCCTCCTATCTTGACAGTATCAACGTGACCTCCAAGTGCCTCACTCATAATTCCCTCAAGGAATACATTGACTAGCTAGACAATTATTGAAGTACTTACATGTATATATTGAGGCTTGTTTTAGATGTGATATTAATAAATACAAGATGTATCACTCATTTGAATAGCATGTTTAATAAAAAATCCCAAATTCTTTGTGTCCATTGCATGTGTTTGATGTTGTAAAATTGGCTCTTAATTGGCTTGACTGACTCAACCACTCCTATGTGTTGTTTTATGTTGTAAGCTTGACTCTTGACTTGACTATCTCAACCACTCATATGTGTTGTTTTATGTTGTAAGGTTCACTCTTGACTATCTCAACCACTCCTATGTGTTGTTTTATGTTGTAAGCTTGACTCTTGACTTGACTATCTCAACCACTCCTATGTGATGTTTTATGTTGTAAAATTGGCTCGACTGACTCAACCACTCCTAAGTGTTTTATGTTGTAAGCTTGACTCTTGACTTGGTTATCTCAACCACTCCTATGTGATGTTTTATGTTGTAAAATTCGCTCGACTGACTCAACCACTCATATGTGCTGTTTTATGTTGTAAGCTTGTCTTGACTTGACTATCTCAACCATTCATATGTGATGTTTTATGTTGTAAAATTCGCTTGACTGACTCAACCACTCATATGTGCTGTTTTATGTTGTAAGCTTGTCTTGACTTGACTATCTCAACCACTCATGTGTGTTGTTTTATGTTGTAAGCTTGACTCTTGACTTGATTATCTCAACCACTCATGTGTGTTGTTTTATGTTGTAAGCTTGACTCTTGACTTGATTATCTCAACCACTCATGTGTGTTGTTTTATGTTGTAAAATTGGCTTGACTGACTAAACCACTCTTATGTGCTGTTTTATGTTGTAAGCATGACTTGGCTATCTCAACCACTCCTATGTGATGTTTTATGTTGTAAAATTCGCGCGACTGACTCAACCACTCATATGTGCTGTTTTATGTTGTAAGCTTGTCTTGACTTGACTATCTCAACCACTCTTATGTGGTGTTATATGTTGTAAAATTGGCTTGACTGACTTAACCACACCTATGTGTTGTTTTATGTTGTAAAATAGGTTCTTAATTGACTTGACTGACCTAATAACTCTTTTAGAAAAGTGTGGCAAAGTCTTCCATTTTTTTCTTGTGGCTTGTAGTTTCTACAAGCCACAAGCCCAACCATCCTTAGTCCCTTATTACAGCATGCCTGACCCAAATTTTATGTCCCAGTAATAAATGATTTTATTCGTAACCATCCACCAATTTAAAATTTACTGAGATCATACTATAGCATGTCCTTCATCAGATTGTTTATCAAAGATTGGGGCCGAGGATGCAGCGCAGTGGATGAGTTGACAGCAGCCAACGACTCATGGCTGGCTGCTTACACCATGGTCAGCTAACCACAGCTGACCAAGACTACAAGCCTCCGAGTGGTAGCCTTAGAAACAGGCTTTATTAGTGTAATCTCAATAAGAGAATAGGAATCGCAGGGGAAATGCAAAGCCAGCATCCCTCCCTCCCCCCCCCCCCCCCCACCCTAAAAACTCCGCTGAAATTGGATGTTTTGGACAGAAATCGCAGCCTCGCTGTAAACTAGGATGCATCGTCCTGTTCAGGACGAACGCTGAAGAAGTGTCACTGACTGATTAGATTATTCTATCATCCAAAACGTTCTTGATATGGGCTTTGTTCCCAGTAAGAATAAATGAATGAAAGTCCCTTTTTTCAGTAGCAACAACACATTAGTATACAAATTAGATTAGTTACCCCCCCCCCCCCCCCCCCCCCCCCACCCCTCCTTATGGAAAAAACACTTTTTTCTTACCGATGTTTTGAACCCGTGTTCACTAGCTAGATGATCGGTGTCTAATCATTCGACCACACAACGCCTCTATACCTGTAGATAATGTACACCAAATGTCCATATAGAACAAGATAACACTACTACAGCCCGTATATGAACTAATCTCATGCATCGTTCCTGTTCTTCGTATGATGAGTCCACTCGCGATCTAACCAATGAGAAGTTAACTCGTTAACCATTGACCAATCCACTCGTGATCTAACCAATGAGAAGTTCACCCCGTGATTTAACCTCTCATGGGTTCACTCGTGATCTAACCAATGAGAAGTTCACCCCGTGATTTAACCTCTCATGGGTTCACTCGTGATCTAACCAATGAGAAGTTCACCCCGTGATTTAACTTCTCATGGGTTCACTCGCGATCTAACCAATGAGAAGTTCACTCGTGATTTAACCACTCATGGGTCCAGTCGCGATCTAACCAAATGAGAAGTTCACTCGTGATTTAACCACTCATGGGTCCACTCTCGATCTAACCAACGAGAAGTTCACTCGTGATTTAACCACTCATGGGTCCACTCCCGATCTAACCAATAAGAAGCTAACTCGTTAACTATTGACGAATCAACTCGTGATCTAACTATTGCCGATTCCACTCATGATCTAACTAATGAGAAATTCACTCGTGATTTAACAATTGAGGGGTACATACGTCGTCTATACGTTGACGAGGTCACTCGCGTTTCAACCATTGAAGAATTACCATGCTGTATCGATCTACGTTTCACACTTATATATGTGTTTACATCTCATTTTGTTTACATCTCTATTTCTCTATGGTTTGTTGGCTCGAAATTGTGTTGTCCTTGATGAATGCCTTTAGGTGGGGACGTAGGTTACTAAAAAATATTGTTATACCATCAAGACACAAATAATCAAAAAGATTCGATTTGCGGTTGAAAACGGCGTATCTTCCAAAAGAATGCACAATTCATAATGAATGTCATCTAATATCAGCAATGACGTTAGTTCTTAATTGTTAGTCGACCTGTACTTCTACAAGGGCAAATGCCTGTATGCAGGTCCCATCTCTGGTATGAGCTGGATGTAGGCGGGAGAAAGATTTCCTGCTTAGCGGGCTAGGATCGAGTAGCGTAATACTCCGCAGCGTTGGGACAAGCGCTTACGGACGGTTGTTAAACGATGTGCGAGTCCATCTTAATAGACTCAAACACTAGAGCAAAGTAGACCCGCAGCCTGTTAGGTGCCATCTATGCTGATCTAAACAAACCACTTAACCATGGCCGGTGTTATGCCATGTCACACAGTTAGTTGCCTCTTACGACACGCTTTTTATGGGACAGTGGTGCTATTCTTGTCCTATTCAAACAGAAAAACCCCTGCGGACCACGTTAGTTCGCAATGCTAATGTTCTTCTTGGGACTAAACAATTTTACAATCCTTGTACATGTGTTCCCATAGCAGGCACTGCTTCCGTGGATCAAGTGTTTGAGATAAAAACTTCATTGAAATACGTATCAGCTATTTATCTATCAAGCTATATTCAACGTTAATTGCCTCCCATAACTTTACAGTTGCCGAAACGCACAAACTAGGACGAGCTAACACAAGTAAACATCCGTGTTGAAGAGGTAAAGATCGACCAAGCAAAAATGTACATTTCTAGCACATTATTTTGTGCAATTAGATGTTATGCAACAAACACACGTACATAAGCACACATTTTATACTCACATATGAAATATAAGACAGAGACGTTGGAATCCTTTAACAAAAAATAATTAATTTAGAACAATATAGAGAAAATCAAACTACGCATAAGAAAACACAGAGATGGGTAACTAAAAACTAAGGAAAACAACTGTGTAAACAGTCACATAAAGCAAAAAAATGCATAATGCAGCTAATGTTCAACCACGAAATACTTCTTCTTCATCGTACGCAGTCAGACATCAACCTTTATTTTTTCGAAAAAAGCAGCGGTCATCCTGAGGCTGTTGACACTGCCATAGAGCTTGTCTAGTGTTGCCACTGGTGATGGCCACATCTGCTCTCTCTGATCCTCGTATGTCGGGCAGTTTTGCAGCAAATGCTCAGCGGTCATTTTCCCGGTACTACACGGGCATTCGTCAGTGCCACCTATCTTCATTTGTTGAATAGGTGGTACCTCAGTCTATTGTGGCCAGTGCGAAGTCTGAAGACCCCGACCAGCTCTCTTCTGTTCAACTGGTAATAGGCATCGTTTTTTGTGTAGCCAGTATGTTCGGTTTCCCATTTGATCATGTATCTAGCTCTAATAAGCCGTTTTGACCCTTCGTACGTCATACTAGTATCTGGTTGTTGTAGTTTTGCACCTTCTTTTGCCAGTCTGTCTGCCTCCTCGTTGCCTCGGATGTTGCAGCGGGATGGAACCCACTGTACAACTACCCTTTTTGGTGCGGACTGCTGGCATAGTTAACAGAGTACTGCTCTTAAATCATTAAGTTCAGTATTTTTCTGGCTTTTTAGTGCTGTGACTACGGCCAGGGCTTCTGTAAGCAGGACTATATGGCTTTCATTCCTTTTACCTGTCACCATTTCTTCCACTGCCGCCCTCAGTGCCTCTGTCTCCGCTTTGAAATTGCTTGTGTATTTTCCAGTAGCGAATGACAGTGTTATTTTTCTGCCACTTGGTAGGTTCAGAAATGCTCCTGCCCCTCCGTTCTGTGTTGTGTTTGTTACAGAACCGTCGGGGTATCCATGGGTCCACTCCATGCTTGGGTAGTTTTTCGTTATGTAGCTCAGGGTAGTATATCTTCTTTCTTTTTCAGTCTGGCAGTTTTTGTTTCCAATACTTGGTATATTTTCTACCACCTCTGGAAATATATGCTGCCTCCAGATAGGTTTTCGTACAGTAGGGACGGACTTTGGTGTTGTTAGTGCGTTCATGGGGTCTTCGTGCATCTTTGCTTTGGCTATTTCTGCAAAGTTTCTCCGCTTTAGTTTCCCATTTCCGAAATTGTTTAGTCTCTGGTGCATTGGATGGTCAGTCAGTCTTCTGAGTTTCTCTGATTGCTTCTGGGCTCTGCAGTCTCTTCTGTCGGTCATGGATTGCAGTTTTGCAATCTTTTCAAGTTCTACAATTGGCGTTGACTTCATGCCTCCTGTTATAACTCAAATGGCTTGGTTTTGGAGTTTGCTAATTTTATCGAAGTTCGCCTTTGCTGCTGTTGTCCATACCGCAATGCCATACTCGAGAACTGGTCTCACTCTTCCAGTGTACAGTTTCTTAAGTATGCCTTCGTCTGCTCCCCAGCTTGTGCCAGCAAGTTTCCTCATGATTGCCATTCTTTCTCTGGCTCTCATTCGGTTTCTCTCGATCTGACTTTTCCATTTCATGCGCCGATCAAATGTGACTCCCAGGTAGTTTTGGTTGTCGTTTTGATTCAGGTATTTGCCGTTAAGACTTAATTTTGTTGTTTTGGGGTTTGTTTGATAGCGAGACTATTGTGAATGTCGTTTTTTCCTCGTTTTTTTTGACCAGCCATGAGTTCGCAGACTCTTCCAGCGATGTTAGGGCCTGCTGCATCCGATTTCTTGCTATGGTGAGATTCTTTTCAGAGGTCCACATAGCCAGATCGTCTGCAAACATTGAGCTATGGACTCTTCTTGGTATATTCTCTGTTATGTCATTTATAAACACCAGGAAGAGTGTTGGTGACAGTACTCCCCCTTGGGGTACTCCCTGCTCAAGTGTCACCTTTTTGCTCATCTGCCCTTGTACTTGAACTCTGGCCGTTCTGTTTTTGAGGTAGTTACTTATCCACTTGTACATCTTCCCACAGACATCACTTCTTCTTAGCTTGACTCTAAGTCTCTCTTTCCAGACTTTGTCAAATGCCTTTTCTAGGTCTACCCATACCGCTACTGTGTGTTTTTGCTCCTGGTAGGCATCTTCTATTTCCTGTGCTATGAGGATGACCTGATCCTCAGTGGATCTGTGCTGTCTAAAGCCTGCTTGCTGTGGAATTAGTATTCGTTTTTCTTCCAGATGCCACATCAGTCTGGTGTTTATCATACGTTCCATCAGTTTGCCTACGCAGCTCAGCAGGCTGATAGGCCTGTATCCATTTGGATCTATTTTGTCTATTCCTTTCTTTGGTACTGGTACATGTACTGCGTCTTTCCATGCCTCGGGTACAATACCCCTTTTCCAGCTTTGGTTTAGGACTGATAGTAGTTTCCTCTTTGCTGTTTGGCCCAGCCCCATCAGCATTTCGTTTGTTATCCCGTCTTTTCCGGGAGATTTCCTTTTCTTTAATGTTCTCATGTCCTCTTCCATTTCGCTCATTGGTAACTTTGCCATCATATGCTCTTCTGGTGCCATATTGATGTTGTCGTGCCCCTTTTACTCTTCGCTAATGTCTCTATGCCTATCAGCAGGGACCTCGATGTGGTTTGCTCTGGCATAATGTTCAACAAAGGTGTTTGCTGCTTTTTTTCCAGTGAGAAAGTTTTTGCCCTGCTTGATTGTAATTTGTTTGATGGAGTTTTGTCATTCATGGCTCTGACTAGCTTCCATAGCTTGTTCCCTTCTTTGTCTAAATTGAGGCTTTCTGTTTTGTTTTTCCAGCTATCTCTTGCTGTTTTGTTTAGAGTGTATTTGTATTTCGATGTGGTGGCTTTGAGGGCGATATTTTCCTCCATAGATTGTTCTTGCTCTGCCATGTTCCTAGCATTTGTGACTGCGTCTTCCGCTTTCTGCAAATCATCATTCCAATAGGGCTTATAATTTTTCCTTGCCTTTCTTGGGATGGTTTCAGTGGCAGCTTGCATTATTGCTTTGCTTAGGCTTTCCACCATGGGTTCATTTTGTTGTTCCGTGTGTTGATGGTTTCACACAGCCCATCTGTCAGGCTTGCAAATCTGTCCCAGTTGGCTCGTTTGTGATTCCAACGTGGGAGCGGTTTTGTTTCCTGTGGGCCTTCTTCCATATCAACTTCTAGCCTAATTGGCCTGTGGGTTCGCTACCTGCCAATTAGTTTAGCACCTGGCGGTCTATTTTATGGTGAATGTCCACTGTGGAAAAGACCAAATCTGGAGTAGAGGTAGTATGACATGTTCTAGAGTAGAAGCTAGGGCTATCCTCCGGCCTATTGATTAGATAAAGATTTGTGTCTATCTCCCAATCTTCCACTTCGTCACCTCTGCTGCCTGTGTCCGAGTATCCCCATCTCTCCGAGTGGCTCTTGAAGTCTCCAACTACTATGCAGTTGGAGTCTTTGACTTCCATACTTGAGCGCGATAGGTCTTTTTTTGGTGGCCACGAAATACAATACAAAAGATACTATTACGCCAGGAACACACGGAACTAAAACTTGGGTCAGGTGAATTATATTGATCAATGTGGTGATGATTCCCATATTGTTGACCTTTCTGGGAAGCTTCGAATTGAACTTCAGTCATGAAGAGGTCATCCACCTCGAGTACGCTTAGGGATGTACGAAGAGCCACTGTAACCCGCCAGCAAAGAAACGTCATGAGTTGAAATTAGCACGATTTTCTTCCACATCGCCAACAAGGAACACATAATGTTACATAAACCCCTAACATACATTAAGTTAGAAGTTGTTAACTATAAACTATGCACTGTCACAATGGTGTGTGTGTGCAGAGTATGGTAAGACGTTTTTTTTAACTAGCCCCAACAGTTGCAAAAACGGAGGCTTTAATTAAATCAACGAATGTAAATGGTTTGTTTTCCTTTTCAAATATATCATGACGAGATCAGTCATTATTAAGCAGCAGCAGCCACATACTAATACGAAATGTATGTTATGTATATAATCAAGGTTCTAGGAAATTAGCAGTCAATTATTAACATGTGATTTTTAATTGATTTATGACATCTCAAGAAAGTATGTGCTATTGAGATAATACGCTATTGCTAGCCTGTATTTTCATTATTAAATAATGCTTCAACGTACTGTCCTAATTTTACTTACAATTTACTCTTTCATTTAAAAATCGTGGACGTCCAAGATTACACCCCGCATCAAAGATCGATAAAATACATACATTAGTAAACTCGTCATTTATATAGAATGTAGAAATTACGAGAGTTCATATACTTTTATCGTTATGTGTTTACACTGCTTCAGTATTGTAGACAAAATTAGGATCTTCACGAATGTTAAATTAAAAACTTAAAATAATACATTGCATGAATGACAATGTGTGTAATTTGTACGAAACAAAATATCTGTCCTACGCGTCATATATTCAGACATATTCATATTTTACTTCGAATACGTAATTCTGTTTTTATTAATACGTTCATATATAATTCTGCCGTATGTAGCAACGTTTATTTAAGACACACCGTTGCTATAAAGAACACATTATTTTTATGATACAAATATACATGTTTCAACTGTAAAATGCTTAGTTAATACGCAAAGCCGCTACTTCGAATAGAGTCTTCTCTATGAGGTTGCTTTCAGGGGTTTGTCAATAAAAAGATAGGCAGTAAACATGCCATATATTAATATAAAATAATTCAAAACATTATTTTAATAAAAAGGCTGGAGAATGAAAGAAGGTGGAAATGTTTCAAACTGGACTCACTTGTATTTAATAACACCCCCATTAGATGTTGAATCAGTTGGTTTGATTAGTAACAGCGTGGCACTGATTTGTCAGTGGATTATCTATACTGTTATGTGTAATATGATCGATATATTTGGCATTGGAACGAACATTATCAACATCATATGTTTTGTCAAGCAGGGATTTAAGGATCCAGTAAATGTTAGTCTTCTAGGTAAATGTTTATATTTTCAGAACTGAGTGAAGCTAATGTTAGTTTATGAACGTACCAACTTGTTGCTTTACATGATAATTTTTGACAGTTATTAACGACATAAATATTGATCTTGATGACCCGTTCATCAGCGAAACTTTATAATTAGCGGACCCTGTCTTGGAAAACGGAAGACCAGTTGGTGATAACACTCCTCAAGAGGTGTCTCGGATATGGTTTGCGTACAGCAAGGGATTCTCACCAACGCATTAAATGTCTTTCCCGTTGTCTCTTTTTACTTCAGGGGTACCAGACTACTGTCGATGTGCTCCATTAACTATCGTTTCGTTGCAACATGTTGCCCATCAATGTTTTGCCCTATCTGCATGGATTACCAGGGACGATTGTCTAATGTCAGAATTGTGGAGATTTTTGCATACTTTAGCTCCGGAGAGTGAGCCCAACCAAGCGTCTCTCAAGAGAGGCCTATGACACTCAATTTGTTCTCCGCTGATTGTGTTAGGGTCCACGCCTCAACACCGTAGCACATCGCAGGAAGCCTAGGGTAACTGACGAGAGATGCTCGTAGATTCTGGTCTTGCAACCGTCCAGGACCGTGTCAATGGACGAGAAGGCTGCCCAGCCCGCGCGATTACGTCTTATCAGTTCAGGTTATTCTGCTTATTGAGGAGGCGCCCAAGATAGATATACTGGTCGACATCCTCTTATCGCACCCCACCAAGAAAGGCTGGATTCACAATTGGCGAAACTATTACGCAATACTTTGGTCTTCGAGACATTCATCTCTAGCCCCGCTTTCCTGCCCTCACCATAGAACAGCTGTATCATTTGGTTGTCTTCTGCTGCTGACTCTGTGATGGTCACATTGTCGTCAGAAAATCGAAGTTTATTAAGGCGTCTGCAGTCAATATGGAAGCAAAAATGTATTCCAGTTTGATACGCTGCGGACTGATTCCAAACATGCGGACAAGAGGTTTAGTGAGATACGATCCCTCGATGGACCTTTTTCTAAACTGGTACCACAATTGAACGTTAATATGGACGAAATGTGATAGTGCAGTTTGGTATAACTGTTGGCAAGAATTCTTATTTAACCAGGACCGACACCTTGTTTTAACAGTGAACGCCAAACAAAAATGTGGTTTCACCGAAATCTAGCACCTTTTTGTAGTGGATGAAGGCACATATCAGTGCCGAGTGGAACTCTCGGACTACTTCAATAAGGCGGCAGCAGGTAATCATGCGGTCCATTGTGCACCACGAAAGCCGACAGTCTGCTTGTTCGGCTGACTGCGAGTCTTCGAGAGTCTTCTGGAAAGGATGCATTTCGTAAACGGCTTGTAAGTTACTGGGAAAAGAGTATTTGGACGATTATTTTCGAAGTATTTCTTGTCTCCCTTCTTGTGTAAGTGTTATCTTCGAGTTACGTCAAACGACAGTTGTTCCTCCCGAATAATGATAACATATTCAATGTTAAGCCACACAAATTAAGATGTCCTGATAAACTGTCAATACAACAATAAAATTAGGCCTCTTTTTTTTAAAAAAAAAAGAGAATTCGGTTCATAGAGACTCCATCATTGTACATAGACACCCCCATTTGTGCATGAAGCGTTAGTACGAAAATGTGTGAAGTTCTGCCTCACTCAGCCTATAGCCCCGATCTGTCATCATAAGACTTTCATTTTTTCGGACCATTAACAAAATATCTAAACGGACAACAATTCAGCTCCTATACAGACGTCAAAGCCTCGGTTTCCAAAGGTTCAAGCAACTACTAGTCATTTTTCTCTGACTGCATCCGACGTCTTTCCAAGCATTGTGATGCGTGACTGAATGTTTATGACAACTTGTACTAACCAGCTCCGGTGTATGCTTGCTTCAAAACAATTGCTTTGTTTAATTATGTCCCACCTGGAGATGTCTCTTTCACATATTTGTAATAATCTAATGGGATTGGTAACATTTGAACATGCCTCATATTATGTTTGAAGGTGTGTTTCCACAGGTGCCCACACCCCCGCTTAAACATAATAGGTCAAACGCAAGTGTCAATGAGTGTATTGGTAAATGGTAGAAGGACTTAATTAACGATGAGATTTTTCTTAAACGCATACATATCATGTGATGACTTACTCATTCTTTGTACCATCATATATATTCTCTGAGAGATGAAGCTTTCTCTGATCATGAATCTTTCGACTAAATGTCTAAATGTCGATCCGTTGTTAATTTCACAGTCCCGTGTCATCCATTGTGAGGTCTTGATTCCGACGTTTGGTACTGAAGAAATAACCCACATCTGCCCAAAAATAAGTATATTTCACATAACAACCAATGGAGAAAGTCATTAATCTCGACATGCAAAATGAAGGGAGATGGGAAATGACTCTCTTATGAGCAAGAAAGACGAAAGATGGCCTGGTGCGGGCACGTCGCGAGGTCAAACGGAATTCCCAACTCGATACTCTTTGGATCCGTACCGGGTCAGAGAGGGCGAGGACGTCCAAGGAAGAGATGGGTGGACAACATCACTGAGCGGTCAGGCTTTCGTCCCGGTGAGATACGTCAGGCGGCGACAGAGAGAGCTGGTGTGGGTTTTTCATGTCTTCATGTGTGCCCCAACGACCTGATGGGTTACGGGATGAACTGAACTGAACTGAATGAGCACGTGCAGTGTTTCATGCTGGAAGTCATTCGTAATGGGGTTATTTCGCTCATGATGACATTTCTGTATTTGCAAGCTACAGTGGTCTTTCTTAAATATCGTCACGTACTTAAGTAGGCTGTCCTGGTCGCTTCCAGGTGTAGTGCAATGCAATGCTGCTCAGTAAGCTTACTACTATGGGGATTGTGTCGCTGACTGGACTGATGTGACACAACCTGAACGAGAGATGCGATCTTGATCAGTATGTTAGAATCGAAGGTGCAACGCAGTAAATGAATGACATCAGCTAGCCACTTTTAGCTAGATGCTTGAATCGGAATCAGCAAACCACAGATGACCAAAACCCTATTGCGCCTACAAGCAGTGGTCCTGGAAACAGGCTGCTCCAGTGTAGTCTGGCTAAGAGAATAGGGATCACAGTGGGAAGGCAAACTCGGTACACAAGGAAGCTAGCTGGAGCAGGATGTTCCGAGCCAAAAGGAGCAGCTATCTCAGTATCCCTGCAAATTACAACGCAACATCACATCGCTCTTTTCAGTACGAAGGAAGAAGTGAACGAAGACAATATGTTTTATTTGACGCTGATGCTACTCTTCGCACATGATATAACTTTCTCTGGGAAACTATATGCGAATGGATAAATAGCAATGCTGATTCCAATTTGCTTTACATCTTTTTACGTTTCTTTTTGTTTGCTCGTATATAGGTCTATCAATCTCGGACATTGGTTGTCTCTCAACGCTAATCTGGACAAATATTTGTTTAAGTCCGGCGACCATCTCTGCAGACTTGCCTTTCGACTCCGTGGAGTTCCAATACCTAACAGGTGGAATGCCTCATGCAACGTTTACTCGAGTCACCGCCTGGATCACAGCGTTTGTCACACTCGAGAGATGTCTGTGCATAACAATGCCATTAAAGGTTTGATGAGAAATTATTCCCGCTTGTACATTTTGCCTAAAGGCTTTTTGTTTATTTATTCGAACAATCAGTCGCTGTCCTTCATTTGTCTTTTTCTATAACACCAGACTATTTACAAAACTAGTCGATCAGCCAATGCTCACATTCAACTTTCAATTTCTTCTCACCCCTAAAGTTCGCTACGTAACTATATCAGTCAAAGTACATGTCTCCTAATATTACATGTCATAAAATGTATGTTAGAAGATTACCTTTGCGTCCTATTTTTCATGTTTCTTCTATATGTCCGATAACGTGCACTAGACTACCGTTGCAGTGTTGGTAGGCCCGCAAGAAGCCATTTGGTACACTTTGATTCTGGTGCTGCTGCACAATTTTGTTTGCAGTGCTTTTCCGAGAGTGAAACCATTCGTTCTCAGTCCACTTCACTGACATTCTTGACAAAACGAAGAAGACATGTCTCCTACTCTCAGAAATCAACTACTTACTTACTTTCCGTGTCCAAACATCACGTCACACAGCATCCGGCCAGTATTCAGCAACTTGAACTACCTTGTCGTTCGCCTCCATCATGTCGTTCATGTCACAGGTTGGGGCAGGTCGTCAGATGATCTTGGTCCTGAACTGCGCCGCATTCACATGTATCGACATCTAAGTATCCCCATTTCTTCAAGTTCGCTCTGCATCTTGAGACACGAGTTCGAAGTCTGTTCATTGCCTTCCACACAGTGTAGGGCAGGTGGTGTCCAGGTGCAGCCTCTTCCATGAGCTGTATCCATGGATCTTGCATTGTTTCGCGCCACCTATCTATGCGTCGACCTTCCGCGCTTGTCTGTATGGTCTCTGTCGATTTTAAGAAACTGTGTCTTAATTTAAGTCTTGTGGCTTGTTCCTGATGGCCAAACATCGGGTGTCTAGGGTCGTTTTCGTTTCCCTCGTTCGATTTCTGCAGCTACACCTCTTCTTATATCAGGTGGTGCAATGCCAATTAAGGGATACATTTTTGTTTGTGGGAGTGGGTTTAAGGCACCCCCACACGATCCTGCCTATCTCATTCACTGCTGAATCAACTTGTTTTGCATGGGCGGAGTTTTTCCAGACTGGGGCTGCATATTCCGCGGCGAAAAGGCACAGCGCAATCGCTGATGTGCGTAAGATATTGTCGTAAGAACAGATGTTGAACAGGAGTGGGGAAGTTTGAAAACAGTTCTAGAAACGCTAAAAGAGGAATGTGTTACATGTAGGGAGGTAAACCCCAAGAGTAAAAAGTGGATAACTAGATTTGTAGTGAAATGTAGAAGAGCAAAAAATAAAGCATGGAAAAAATATATAGAGGCAGGTAAATCAAAAGAAACATATGTAAAATATTTGGACAAGCAGAACATATCTCAGAAAGCGAATAAAACAGCAAAAATAGACTTTGAAAAAAAAGTTGCTTAGAGGATCAAGACTGTCAGTAAAAACGTCTTCTGTTATGTTAGAAATAAACAAAGAACGAAAGACAAAGTAGGCCCTTTCATAGACAGTACAGGGAAAATAATAAGTGAGAATAGGGAGGCAGCTAATCTGCTCAATCAGTACTTTGGCAGAGTCTACACAAAAGAGGACTGCTCCAAGATCCCAGAGCCTATATATATTTTTCAAAGAGTCATGGATACAGCGGGATTAAGATCAATCTGTATTACAGAGGAAATGGTTTTCAAATAATTGGAGGGGTTGAAAGTGAATAAATGTCCAGGTCAAGATGGTATTCATCCAAAATTGCTGTATGAAATTAGAGACCAACTAGCAAAACCATTGACTATATTATGTTCTCAATCACTTACAAAAGGGATTGTTCCACGGGATTGGAAAGATGCAGGAGTGATCCCCTTATTTAAAAAAAGCCAAAAAATCAGATCCGGCAAATTATAGACCGGTGAGTTTAACGAGCATAGTCTGTAAATTGTTAGAGTCAATATTCAAAGAAAAATTGTAATGCATTTAGACAAATTTAATCTAATTAGAAATAGTCAGCATGGATTTACTATAGGGAGATCATGCTTAACAAATCTATTAGAATTCATGGAGGAGGTTACTACAATCATAGATAAAGAGGAGCCAGTGGATGTTATTTATCTAGACTTTGCAAAGGCCTTTGATAGAGTACCTCATCAAAGATTATTTCGAAAGTTAAAATCACATGGAATAGGTGGGGAAGTTGCCAAATGGATTGAAAATTGGTTAACGGGAAGAAGGCAGAGGGTGGGCATAAATAAGGAGTACTCTGAGTGGTGTGAAGTGAAAAGTGGTGTGCCACAAGGCTCGGTTTTGGGACCAATTTTGTTCTTGATATATATAAATGATTTGGACATTGATATGGGATCCATGATTGCAAAATTTGCTGATGACACAAAACTATGCAGTAGTGTCTCATCTAAAGCGGAAGTGGATATATTGATGTCGGATTTAGATAAAATTCGAGAATGGTCTGTAAGCTGGCAAATGGAGTTTAATGTAGATAAATGTACAGTCATCCACATGGGTAGATCCAATATGGAACATAATTACAGAATGGGAGAAAACAATATTAGAAAGATAGATAAGGAAATGGACCTAGGGGTTAAAATAGATCATACAGGAAAGGTGAGTGAGCAAGTTAAGGTAGCAGTGAAAAAGGCAAATGCAATGTTAGGTAGGATAAAAAGAAATATTAAACATAGGAGCAAGGAAGTGATCGTCAAATTGTATAAAGCTTTAGTTAGACCTAGATTGGAGTACTGTGTTCAGGTGTGGAGTCCTTATCATAGAGGGGACATAAACATGCTAGAAAGAATACAAAAAAAGAGCGACAAAGATGATAGTGGGATTCCAGAATTATAGTTATGAGGAACGACTCAGAAAAACCGGTATACAGTGTCTCGAAGAGAGAAGAATTGTGGTTACTTAATACAGGTTTATAAGATGATCAGAGGAATGGATAAATTAGACTATAACAAGTTTTTTAAAAATTCAGCCATCTACAATAACACGAGCGCATAGCTTCAAGCTGACTAAAGAGAGGTACAGATTATATATTAGGAAATATTTTTTTAGTCAGAGAGTGGTGTCTGCTTGGAATGCATTGCCAGGGGAGGTAGTGGAGGCAGGTACAGTTAATGCATTTAAAAATAAACTGGATGCACATAGCTTTTAGAGCAAGGTGATGTAAATGTAACTGGTTGTATACATACTCTGCAGGGTCTTCTAAACCAGTATAAAGACGTTAAGTAAGACTGATGGCTGAGCACCCCATGTTGTGCCAGTCAATTTTCGGATAATGTTGTTTCTCGCATGTGCCTTACGCTTTGTCTCCTGACAGTGTGTCATATAGGATAATGTGCGATCCAACCTTACACCCATGTACTTGGGAGCCGGGCAGTGTTCAAGATCCTGTCCTTGTCATCTGATCCATAGTTCTCTGTGTGCCTCTCTGTTCTTGAGATGATAGGCGCATACATGAGTTTTGCTAGGGTTGAGTTTTAGGTGGTTTTTCCCGATAATACTCTGCGAAGTCATTCAGAGATCGTGTTAGTTTACCTTCTACCTCCTCGAAGCCGTGAGCCTGAGCAGCGACTGCTGTGTCATCGGCGTATATCAATTTCCTTGTGTCTGCATCCATAGGTTGGTCACTGGTATAGATGTTGTATAGCATGGGAGCAAGAACACTTCCTTGAGCCAGGCCGTTGGTTTGATTTCGCCATCTGCTCTCTTTATTCCCCAGGGTTACATAGAATCGCCTGTTTTGAAGTAAGTATTTGATTATGTTAGACAGACGCCATTCTTTCGTCATGTTGTATACCTTTGCCTGCAACCTACGATGATTTACTATGTAGTAGGCAGCGCTTAGGTCAATATATGCCACTCCAGTCACCTGGTTGCGCTCGAAACTATCCTCTATTAGTTGTGTCAAATTGAGGATTTGACTACTGCAAGATCTCCCAGGTCTGAATCCAGCTTGTTCCTTTATGAGCCTCGAGTCTATCCATGGAGAGATTATATTGCTCGTACAGTGCCTTTGAGTCATCGTTTAATCCAGGTATGTACTGTGATCGGCATCCTCGTGCGATATGTCTTCTGGAGATTGATTTGGTTAATTCTATAAAAGCGTCATAGTTTGCATGCTTAGGTTCTAACTTGGCCTCCTCTGTGTCTTGATCACATGCAAATATGACCCAGTTGGCGCGTTTGAAATTAAACCGTCTTTTGAAGACTACGTTCTCTGGTTCGACCATTGCTTTAACACTACATATAATGGGTCTATGTTGCGTTCTTGGAATAGGTTCCCATGTCTTTTGTCACATGATTAAATATTTGAGTACAGACAAAAATGTTGTCAGGATTATATCCCCTTTTCCATCTGCCACTGTGAAAAGAGGCTGGTAGTTTTGGGTCATGTAAAAGTAGTAGGCCGTTGTTCTCAGCCCAGCTTTCTAATTTTTCACCATTGACACCTGTCTCATTGTATCCCCATGCCGTGCTGTGGCAGTTGAAATCGCTCATGATTATTTGGGTTTTCCGGGTTCTGAAATTGACAGGTTCTTGAAACTCGAAATCGTCATTGGGTGGCTTGTATATTGACGTCACTGTGGAAGCCTTGGTTTGAATTGTAATAGTCTCTATGTTTCCTCCATGAGAATGATATACTGATTCGATGTCTAGGTTTGTTAAGACGAACATAGCGCTTCCATATTTCTCATGGGGTGTATCCGCAACAAGTTTCATTCCCTGTATTTTCGGTCTTTGACCAGCGATTGCGCGATGGGTCTCTTGGACCATTAGGACATCGCAATTACGCGGTTTACATATCTCGGATAATATTGCTTCCTTTTCGCTGGCTAGCCCCTCGATGTAGATTGAAATCAACACGAGTGCTGGTTTATGAATTGGTTTGTGATTCATGGTGGTTTGGTGCTGAAAGGTTTAGCCAACTGATAGTTGTTTCCAGAGGACGCCAAACGTGGAGGCTTATTTCGTGTCCCCCAGAAATCAACTAATTGATAGAAAAGGGGAGAATGGATTTTTTAATACAGGTGACATCAACATGTGTGTGCTTTGTATGATCCAAATCACATACTTCGTTTTGTACTAATTTTTTCATTACCTAAAACACCATTTCTATATAAATATTTTGTATTCCCATTTCAAACATATCTTTCATAATAATGTGCTGTACTGTTTTAATATGTGTTAGTTTAATATTAGCAATATGTTTTATGTGTGTGCTGCTCCAGTTGTTGTTCCATCAATGACAACGTGTCTATGTATCATTTTATCATTCAATGGCTGTTCTACAATTTATTTGGTTTTAAAGAAAGCTTTTATCATTTGTAACGCAGTGTACCTGACATTTGTATATTTTTAGAAAAAAAAAACACAATTTTAAATGTATTGTTTTTTCTTCTTTCTTCAGGTAAAGAATATCGTCACATCAAAACGAGTTTCCGTCGTCATTATTTTAATTTTCCTTTTTCTTGTATTCAGTGGAGCTCCAACTTATGCTGTCAACAGAATTGGTATGAAGTACTTCCCTGCAAAAAACAAAACTATTCTTGGACTTCTATACAAAGAAAACCAAGAAGAAGTTGAGAAGATTTCATATGCTTTCAATAACGTATTGATTCCTTTCACTGCTTTTGTAGTCATCAGTGTTTGCACATTGACCCTTGTGATTTCGTTAAAGAAGAAAGCAAAATGGAGACACTCAACAACATCATCTTCACAAGCTGATCACGTCTCCAGCCGCAACCAAAAAGTGGCCAAGATGGTTGTTATGATTTCAGTGCTTTTTATAATATGTTTCATTCCAGTTAGCATAAACTTTATGGCAATGTCGCTTGTGCCTGGACTTGCTATCGGTGGGAAATATATTAATACACTTTCTTTAACAATTGGGATCGGTCTTATTCTGGAATCTATAAACTCTTCCGTGAACATTTTCGTTTACTATCAAATGAGCAGCAACTATAGATCTGCTTTTAGAAAACTCGTCTGTATCGGTGAAAATAAAAGCAAATAAATTAATTAACAATTAATTATAACAAGAAGAAAGGCACAAATAAACAAGTTTAACATTGGTAAATTCATACTTCCAGATAATTAGACAAATATTGATGTGACAGAGTCCCGTTCTTCTGTTTTTCTGTCCAAAGAATTACCTCACGAGGATTCTAATTAACTAGGACCAACAAGTGGGAATAGTAGCAGATGGGAATGTTTTCTCGGGTCACGAGAACCACTGTTTTGGGACAGTATTGTTGGGAAGAAGACAGATGGACAGAGCGTAAAAAATGGTTAGGTTTCTTTAACGACATGAGGAATGAAGATCTAACTATAAGATAAAGGTTTGATTTTCGTAAGTACAATTCCTTCAGTTAGAAACTTGAGTATACTCTAGGGCACATCCAGTATAAGAATATAGAATTTAAAATGGCCAACGAATTCCTTAGAACATTTGGAAAGCAAATGACCAGACCGTAAATTAATATGTACCGATTTTGTTAATGAAAGGTTATTTATCTGGCAGATCACGAGACATAATTTATTATCTTATGTCCGTAAAAATCGTTGAAACATGTGTTTAACCAGAAAGCAAACAAGTGAGTAAGTTCAGTTACGGAGAAGCATAGAAAATACTGAAGGAGGGACATCGATAAACTGTTTGACGGGCACTAATTTAAAATGTAGCAGTGGTGACAGTCCAGTACCAATTGAAATATAACTTATTTCATGCATGTAAGGAGAAGATTGAAGCAACACAGGAAAGCAAAGGAAAACTAGACAAGGAATAATCAAAAGAGAGGCCTCAGTGGAGGGACTGAAAGACAACAACGTTAGGAAGGCCAAATAGAGAGAGAAAGACAAGGCAGAGACTTATGTTTAGACTGCAACCGGTTTCAGGAACCAATTTAATTTGTTTTGAGCGTTCTTTCGCTTCAGACTCAACACAAACGACGAATAGAGAGAATCAGATCAACACAAAAGAACACAAAGACAGAGAGAGAATGAGAGAGGTCTCAGTAGACAGAGTGACTAGAGACTGTGAATCAGTTTTAGAACAGAGGCCAGCTATCAAGAACATATATTGAAATCATTATCCTACAATTATTACGAAACTAATCCGAGAACAGAAATTGAGTGCAGACTACAGACCGTTTCAGAGAGCAGCATTAGTGCCTTATTCATTGTTTCTGTTTCTAAGAATCGACGTCACTGCACTCCGGGCATACCCACAAGTGCTCACTCTTCTCAACAAATGGCACAGGGCCTGGTTTGCTGATGTTCCCTTTAGCTCGCTGGTTGTGCACTCTCTTGCCACTATCTAAGCAATCTCTGCTCTACCTTCTGAAGTACGGCTTACGCGTCAGATGACTGATTTTGTTAAATAAATCTCATACATCAATCTCAGCGCTGAAGTCACTGCTTCCATCTCCATTCACAAACATGCTGTTGTTGACAACTGTATGTCCCACTGCATTCGGCAGTGACCTGTCCTCTCACTCTAGCCGAGAATCCCCAGCGTTATGTCCCACTGCGCATGACTAACCCTTCGGTGTATATGACTCCAGCACTACCCTGCGTGTTCTCATTTATCAGCTGATTTCCCTCGTGCTCTGCTCTCCCGCTGCTTCGTTCTCTGCATTCCTTGCCAAAAGTTATGATGACTCTGGTACTCTATCATTCTATCACCAGTGTGGACCCATACTTCCCCATTGACTATTGTCTCCGTTGCGGTGACATGTCCGATTATTTTCTCTGCCTGAGCCATCCATGCCTCTCTTGATTCTTGATTCCTTGATGTCTGAGATACTACTGCAGAGAGGGTGCCGTGTGTCTGTTGGACACACATATAGGCTTTGACTTGTGCCCGTTTATGTCTGGATGTCACAGATAACAATTGCAAAATGTACCGCATCATCACAATCGGGATATCTCTAGTACATCATAGAACCAGTCGCATACCTTTATTTTGGATGCGTTCCAACCTTTCCCACTGTGTTCTTGATAGTGTGGGGATACCTAGTCTGTAATTGATAACTGACAACACTGCCCGACGAAATAGAATGAACAGGAGGCGCTGTTCTAAGTTTGTAGCAGCTATATTCTCGAGTGCTCCTAGCCATGGTTACATATGTGTACGGTCTGGTCAACATGACAAATATAGGAAATACTGCAATCAAATGTCACTCAGGGATATTTCAACCTGTCAATGGTGCATTCCTTCAATATGATGCTCGTGAGTTTAGCTTGTATTATATAATTGTTCAAAGAGCACCACATGCCTTATTTGGATTGATCTTGTAGCTTGAGTCGGCACACCACTGGGGGATTTCCTGCAAGGTTTTCTCGATGTCTTTGACCACCTCTTGCTTGTCTGAACCAGTTCTGTTCATTAGAATGTCATCTGCAAATGTTAATGTTTTCCCTGTCTCTGTTGAATGTTGGCCACTTTCACTGTGTATGTGTTGAACAACACAGGGGGCAGCGGAGACTCTTGAGACACACACATAGTGCAGCTGTTCTTTCCATCAGGGCAGCTGATATCTAACTAGCCATCCATGGGTTCAAACCACAATGCTTCAGATATGTCATTTGTCCGCAAATCGAAAGATAGCTATGAAATCAGTCCATAGGCCCATATTTGTAGTGTCCTCTATATGTGTCAATGAGCTCCTTCACCATGTTTCTTGTCTGTGTCTCATCTAACTGCTTGGTGTGGCAATACTTGACTCTATCAAGATCTGGGACGTTATACGCGGAGTCCAATATACATATACAGAATATACGTATACCCAAACAATACTTGTACTTAATTGATTTTATGTTACTTTTATTTGAAGCGCATTAATGAAAGAACGTGATTGTTGAAACTGATTGTCGTGTTAGAACTGAATTCAAATATCAAGTGGCGTGTTTAATGTAGTTACAGTGCAGTGCGAAATATTTGACATAACTGTGCCATAGAACTAAAGTGGGTGTCGGTAAACCAGAGCAGTTACATAGATTAAGAATAACTGTTGTATGATCTGTTTTACACTAGCGAACAGACCCCTGGTAATGCGAAATAGTCTTGCTGTGTTATGTAGAACCAATATTTATAGAAGTAAATCGTGGACACGGGATACGCATAACAGAGACATCCATGACATTAGCAATCAAATCTTGTTCATGAGAATAAGGCTTCGTAACAAGTTGGACAGCTTATAAATCATTTGAAGATGCAATACAAACAAAACAATAGATCAAATAAGCAAGAACACGTTACGAATATCAGACTCAAATGTTATTTTTACAACAGAATGAGGATTGGAGCAGATGACATATTTCAATGTTGGCAGAATACCATGACCGTAGAGCACATCCTAGAAAGCTTCACGCTCACGTATGAGGAGAGAAAGCAATACTGGCCTCCCAGGAGACATGGCACAGAAGCTGTAAGGAGATGAAACAACCTTACAAATAACTGCAGTCTTGATAAGATAAGACTTGACCTTGATGTGAAGACGAATAAAGAGATGCGTGTCTTTTACTGCGTATAAATTACCTTTAGTCGCGATAGTTAAAATTGTAGACATTAATTTGTAGAAGTTTATTACCCTTAAATTGTCTTTCTAACTGAATTTAATTCTAGGTGTTAACATTTTGTTATCTATGCATGTGTTTATGTGAATGTGTGTCTGCATGTGTTAACATGAACTGAATAATGCATGAATACACACATGCACTTATACATACAAACATACAAACATACATACATACGTGCATACGAACACACGCACACATGTACGCACGCACGCACCCGCCCACGCACCCACCCACCCACGCACTCACTCACGCACCCACCCACCCACACACACTTACACACACACAACCACCCATCCACCCACACATCCACCCACCCACCCGTTCAACCACCCACCCACCCATTCAACCACCCACCCTCCCACGTCCGCCCGCCCACCCACCCGCCCGCCAGCTCGCAGGCACGCACGCAAGCACGCACGAACACACACAGACATGCATACATACATATATATATATATATATATACATAAAAACATAAATTACATACATGGATACATACATTCACACACACGCACACATCACACGCACACAAATTAAATCCTTAAATTGATTACATTCTACAACATTTATTAAGAAAAGCTGCTACACAATTCTGTCCCTTTTAGACGTAGATTTCAATAGGCTCGATGCAAGACCCACATCTCCTACAAAGGGAGTGGGTTCCTTTTAGTGGCGCGTTTAGCCACCAGTGCTCCCCCTGCTGTACCTGTTCATCATTCCTGAAAATCTAGTCTCCCTTTGAGTAGCCAAAAGACGTGATAATCGCTTAGGTGAGTTCTGGCAAAGACCCCGGATGTGGACGACACTTAAGATGCAGGTTCTCGATTATTGAAACTGTTGAATTGACAACAAGATGGGGGATGGAGGCGGAGGAGAGAGATCTTTGTGATAATATAACACGACACCTGCATTAAGAAGTCCTCACCGTTTGTGTTTGATTGCGGGTCGAAGATTATTCTTGAAGAGATCTGTGTGTGTGAAACTGGTGACAGCGTTTTCCCATGATATGTAGTGTTCACAATAACTTCTCGGTCATTCCAAAAGAGTCATCATCAACTTCCGTTCAGATGGGTGTAGGTGGAATTAGTTCGCTTTTGGTTAGAACTAATGGTGGAATTTCTTGTTAGTTCACTTTAGTTTCGGCTGGTGGTAATGAAGCTAGGAAATCTCCAATAATTTCTTTTCAGAAAACTATCACCTTTTACTTCAAAGCGCCGTAAGAAGTACCTCGACAGCTATCAACTCATCGTTGGCTCAATTCTGGGATCTGAAGTGGTGGCATCCACCCTGCAGACACTTTATGTGTCTGGGGCACTTCATGGAAGATGAAGTCTGCTGAACTTTGACATATATCCAGATCTGCGACAATTTTATTTACAATCACTTGTTGATTTTATATAACGATACCCTCAACTGTTTCCATCGACTCAATTGTCTGGTAGGTTCGAGAACAGTTTGTTACAAAACTAATACAGTATTGAACTTCCTACTCCACTCGAATATTTGCTGGAATGACAGACATGCAGAACAGTGCTAAACCTTCATTCACCGATGAATGTCAATACATTTCCCCACTTTGCTTCTAAAAAACGGATAACTAAACGTTGTTCCTTTTTCGTACATGTCCACAGCAGAGTGGTAATCTTTAACCCCCATATCTTCGTGCAGCTGCTTGCTGCACCTGATGTCCCATACAATGCAGTCTTGACATATTTACCTTGAATACTAATAACTTACATGGCAATGGTACGATGCTTCGAGTTTCTTTCGCAATGTTACAGTTATAATTTGATGCTCCCCTCGTTCGTATGTGTATGTATATATACTATATAATATTATGTTCTCTTATTGGCATTAGTTGCTATGTTTTCATAATCTTTGCTTTCATCTCTAGATTTTACACATCTAATCAAGAATAGGTATTTTACTGTGCATCTGAATACGTCTATGCGTGCAGATGATCAAAATGATTGGCAAAGCTAATATAATAGTGTTTTGTCAATATTCATTCCTTTTAATATTCATTAGTGGTGCTGTTTTTATAATCCAAACAATACTTTGTCTATGCTTATATTTGCCTTACATTAATTATGTATGTGAGGTCGACTAACATATATAAAGATCCCCATAATGGCATTTTTCCTAGTGACCCTAACAGTGTGGTTTGCGCCCCTGTTTGTGTATACCATATAAATCAGCAAATTATAAAATGACCAAACTTTGAGCTAATAGTCTAATAATCCCACTTGGGGGGGGGGGGGGGGGGGTGTGTTGGTGGCAGTGTGTAGACATATGCATGATTTCTATTGGTAATTTCACCACCAAATATTTGTTTTATTTTGCAATGTCCTTTATTCTCGTGTTATTATTTTGCTAAATATTTGATTGAAAGCCACTCTGTAATTACTGCTCATTCGGTAGTAAACAAAAATATTCATGGATGAGTTGATAGATTCTAGAAAAATAACAATCATTGCCATAATTAATAAAGCGTGCCTGTATTTACCACTGACTGACAATTCAGGTTCAAAAAGCATCGCTATAAAGAAAACGCTTAAAGGAACGAAACACGTTATAAAAAGGGTTGAAATCATGACTACCATCTTGGCTACTTTCTGGTTGCGGTTTGAGGTACTGTCCAATTGTTGGCACCTCGTAGAATTCTTCCGCCATTTGGTGCTACTATATAACTTAATTACCAAAGTTATTGTACAGGTAATTATAACAATAAAAGCACCCAATGGAATACAAATATTATTGATCCCGAAGGAAATCGTCTCCACCTCCTCTCTATCCTCTGTGTACAATAAACCAAGAAGAGTTATGTTTCTTTGAGAGAAATATTTCAAGCCAAGTCTATTGACAACGTAGATAGGAGCTGTGCTGGACAAGGAGATGACGAAGACGCAAACGATTATGACAGTCACTCGTTTTGATGTTACGATGGTTTTTATCTGAGAAATGTAAAGATATCCTGATTAGAATGTATCAAAGGCAATTTATCAGATGTTGAATGCACCAAAGTAAATTGTTGAACACTGAATAAATGAATTCACGTCCACATAATAAGACTGATTATGACTACCTCAAAACTGCTCAAAATAAGAAAAATATAACATTCATTCGATATTTTTTCTCTCTTTTTCTTCTTACTTTATTGCTTTTCGTTCTTTTTTTGTTTTTGCTCCTCTTGTTTGTTATGTTATTTTTATACTGTCTTCTTCGTTTTTATCATGATCACCACATTTTTTGTTTTCTCCAGCTTCTTCTTTGCCATCGTGTCATAATGCTACTTTGTATATGCTCTTTGTTTTATTTTATAATGACAACATAATTAATGACACTGTTGATCTCGCAGAAAGATGTTTGAACGAAATCATATGTAATATTTCACAATTGCGGTTCATTTTCTTTTATCTTGTAAAGGTGTCATCCCAATATTCATATCCGATCATGTCGGTGAAAATTATCTTACACGCAGCGAACGTGATTGTCTGTTATGTTATGGACCTCTTAACAATGTGCAATAGGGGAGGAAAACTGACGTCTGGTCAGGCAAATTAAACTGATCAGACATGATAGTCAGGGTCAGGCAAAATATACTGACTAAGACCCTCACGTTGACTTCCCCGCAGTCCTTCCTGGAAACGAGTGTTTTCATGGTAACCTGGCTAACAAGGCGAGGGATCGACGTAATCCCGTAGTAATGAGCGACACACATATGAGGCTAAGCATAGCACAACTTTCTGGATGACGACGGTACACATTCATCAGCAGGCTCGGAATGTGAAGAAAGCTACAACAACCCGCCATTTAACGTATTTTTCAGATCGCACAAAAGGGCATTCCACAATAACAACCAAAACACAATAACAAAATATTCAGTATCTTTCCTGTTTTTTGCATTCTAACAAATTGTATAAAAACAAAATAAAATTTGTTTGGTTTCTTAATCGAATTTGGTTCTTTCAGTAACATGTAATTAGTCGCTTAAATTGCTAATTGTATTCCATACATTATTAAGAAAAACAACATATTTATGTGGTCTACATTGACCTTCACTTGTTATATTCTCCCTCTTGTAATCAGCCCATTACCCTGTCATGTATCAGCCCGTTTTATAACAAAGTTCTATAAAGGGAAATTCAGCGATTTATCAGACACTGCTGTATAGTTTGAAGTGCTATAAATATGTATGTTCCAAGGCCCAAAAGGGTGGCCAGTCGATTCATCATGTTCTGTCCTAACACTCATCTAGGTGCTCATTTGCAGATATATAAAAAAAAAAGGTAAAGGTCAGTCCAGTGGCAACAAATTGCTTCGGAGATTCACTCGACTTTTCATGCATAGCCGCAGCCTATGTGTGGTTGCGTGGTTAGTTTTCTTTCTTACTGTTTTTGTACCTTCCTTAACTCATACGTCTGCTATCCATTTACGGCTGGGTAGACTGGATATACGAACCAAGGCCCGGATTATTTCTATTCGTTTGTGATTTGGAACTCTGGAACACTGTAATCCCAGTCTGGCAAGCCAACTGACTATCGAAAAAGCTACACGCTTCACAAATATATAGACATAATCGGAAGAATAATGTTATAAGAACAACATGAATTACAGAAACAAACCTTTAATGGTGATGTTATACACATACATCTCTCCAGTGTGATTAATGCTGTGATCAAGCTGGTCACTCGTGTGAAAGTGGCGTGTGGTACCGCGCCCGTTAGATACTGGAATTCTATAGGATCAAAACCCACGTCTGATGTAGCTACTGAAGGGATACAGCAAATGTTTGTCCAAATGATTGTTGTGAGGCAGCCGATGTCCGATACTGCCAAACCTAAATATTAACGAGATTTAGTTACTAAGGTGGTACGTTGGTTAATTAGTCAGTTTCATATTAATTATTTATTTAGTTAAGTAGGTATTTAGTTAGGTTAGTAAGCTATTTAATTACTTATGTTATTTCATAGGTTGTTAGTATATTATATATTAATTATAAAATGTTATCACCAGTTATTCAGCTAGGTATTTATTTCGCTGGATAATTGGTTAGGTAGTTCGAAAGGCAATGAATTAGTTAACAGTTAAGTTGGGAGCACGATTACATCTTTCTTTATATGCCGACCCAAGAAATCGTCTGCAACCGGATGCTCGGATTTGAGAACAATCAGCCTGATCAGTACACCATTAAGATACAGTTTAAAATCATACAGGAGAAAACTAGAAAGTATAGTAGGCAACAATGTTAATTTCGATTAAACAACGAAACAATAGTCTGTGTAAGCACACCGCAAGAACAATACATACAATTACAAGAGATGAATTTATCTATACGTGAGTTTGAGCCCCGCAGGTTTAAAGCGACCCCTGGTATCACCAGAGTGCCTGCATCATGATTACCTACAGTCGTCTTGACTTATGTCTTGCCCCTGACCTAAGGTAGCACGGAACCAGATAGTGAGGTTGATGACCAGCGCAGTTTTTTCTTCACTCTAATTCAAATACAGTGCAAGCTACATCATCAAGACAAAACCGTCTATTTGGTGTCGCCCTAATCGCTTGCGATGGGCAACTAACGTTTTTTTTTAAATGAACTATAAATAGGATTTTGATAGGGATTAGCTTCAGAAAATAATATCATTTGTGAAAATCAGCAGGTAGGGATGGAAAAGACACGATAATATTACGTATCCTCTGTGATATGCCCTTCCTCTGCTAGTCGTGTCTCGCTCAGGGCAGCTATGCAGATGTTGTATCTAGCCAGTTCCCTGGCGATCAGCTCTGTCCGTCGTTCGAGTCTGTTTGCTTTGGCGTTGTTCAGTAGCGTGCGGACATTCCATGTTGCAAGCGTGATTGGTAGTTTTCGTGATCGTTTTCTGCCTGTTCCGCCGCTGCAGTTTTGGGGGCCCTGCCAGTTGTGAATTGCTAGTCGGGGTGTGATATGTAGGGTGATGTCTTGAGTTGCGCAATGTGTTTATAGTGAGGGAGATGTGCGTAGGATTTTCCTCACTCTCTCGTCCGGACTCAACATGTTCTAGAGGCAAGACATTGTCATGAATTCTAGTGAAGGGTTCGGATGCAGACAGTATGGTGTCAGCGTGTGTCTTGTTTTCTCGATAGCCCTTCCCTTCTCTTTTGTCGCTGGGGTGGAGCTAAGAGGTATCTGTTTCTGAGTGCATTTGTTTATGTATTCTTCTTCCACCTCTCTTTCCTCTGGTCTTTCGAGTTGATTGTTTACTTTAATATAGTTAAGTGTATTTTCATCACACGCAACAGATGTAGGTCTGAGTTAGAAGGGACGTAGTGTGCTGATCGAAGCGCGATGAGCTCCTTTCTGGAGTACCGTCTATTTAACCACTAAAACTTTGACCACACTGAAAGCAACTAAAACAATCGGGATGGGAAATGGACTTCCTCATTGAACTTGTTTTCTAGCCTCTTCATGATGATCCCTAGAAGGATTTTGCTGACATGACTTATTATAGGAACGGTTTGATAATTGGTGCATTGCTTTAAATCGCCTTTCTTATGGAGAGGTATATTCGCAGATCTTGTCCATGCTCTTGGCCATATTGCACTGTGTCAGACCTTCCTACATAATGCATGATAGATGCTGACACATGAGTCTCATGTTCATTTCTGTAGTGTAACTCTGATGTGTGTGCCGCTGTCTGGGTACTTGGATATGAGAATATTTTCTACATGTGTTGCGAGTTCACTGCCATAAACATCTTAAAGATATCCATTACCTCTATTGTGTATTCTAGTGGTATTAGGCGGACGCCATAGCGTATTGGTTCAGCGTTTTCCAACAGCTTTTTTCAGTCTTATCTTGATGTCTGCGTCTAGTAGCTGGTGGCCTGAGTCGCAGTCTCTACTGTCTCTATTGAGCATTCATGTTATGTAAGGGTCTACTTCCTCCTGCATTTTCTAAGGGTTTGCTTCCTCGAGGTAACGGCCGGTGCTGTGATGGGGATCTAACCCAGCACCTTCTGGTTGTGAGCCGTGTCAATTAACCCCTTGCCCACGCCGTCCCCATATAGATTTAATCTCTATATCTGGATCTTGATACACAGCTAAGCCTCACTCGGTTATGATGACTCGTCTAGCATTTCCTATTGTTTCTTCCCTGGATGGTTGATACATGTGACCAGAGAAGGCAGTGATGCCGCTGGTAGCCTTACTTGTGTTAAAAAGAATTGACTTGAAACCACAGTAGAGAGTTATTATAGGCTGATTCAATGGAATCCGGATGGTGTGCTGGGCCTCTGCTGTAAGACAGCGAGGGATTTATTATTATTATTACTGTAAAGCAATGGGGTTGGGAAGGTAACCAATCAACCCTACCCCATGCAATTCAGAAAACTAGTTTGAGAAAGTGTCCAACACTTCATCCAAACGGATGTGTCTTCTTTGTGACACCTTTATCCACACCTTTCCATTTGTGAGAGTTTAATTGTCGTATAGAAAATGATAATGTCAGTACCGTAATAACAAATGCCGTCGGGAATGAGAATAACTCTTCATGTCCTATGCCGTTGCCTATGTGAAATGTGGTGCCCAGTTCCCTTCCTTGCTGTTTTACCTTACCAACTCATACGTCAGGGGCCAATTTATAGTTGAGTCGAATTGAGGAGCTGTTGTACCAGACACGAACGAAGGCTCTGATTTTTATCTTTATGTCCGTCTGTGAACTGGAATCTCCGGCACGCTGTAATCCCAGTCTAGTAAGCCAGTTCACAGTCGACTATGCTACACGTTTCACTAACGCATATAACTAAAGGGCAATATGGACAATTTCCTATGAATTACATAAGATTGCATAATCATTGATTATTACTTTTGTAAAGTGTTTCTGTAAAGTGATATTTGGCTATAATTGTATTGCAAGTCAGAACCAAAGACATGTCAAATTATATATGAAACAGATAATTCGTTGTGTATTTTTTTTTAAAGTGGACTAACATTTGAACTCTTTTAAAAAGGTTGAAGTCTGTTCATTATTTAAAGAATTGTATACATTTCTGCACATGTGGAGCAGGCATTTTAGCAATATTAAATCAATCAATGTTCTTTAAGTGCCATACACGGCATATACGGCATATACCAGTGCTCTCAAGATTGATCTGTGTCTTGTCACTATTTTCAGTTCATGAATCTTGTTCAAGGCCACTCTGAAAATTGTTATGCTGAGAGTTTCTTCCAGTCTTCCTCTTTACCTGCTGCCAGATGATGATCTCACAAATGCTTGCACAGGGAGTACGTTGATGTCTATTCTAAGAACATGGGAGATATATGAACACATGTTTTATTTCCTGATGAGTGATGAAACAGATTGTTGATTGGTGAATTCGTTACTTGTTTTGTTGGCTATATATTCCACCCAGTCAATGTTCAATAGATTTCTAAGACATTTAATCTCAAACGCATGTAGCCGCTTTACCAATGCCTTTGTTAGTTTACAACATTCACATCCATAGTTCAGTATTGGTAATATATTGGAGCTTCACGACCTGAGTTTCGTCGTTTAAAAAGATTTATGGCTCACTAAACAAACTAATTCCGAGTGGTCTGACCAAGAATAGCGCCACTGCCTTACAGAAAGCATGTGGTAAAAGGCGACCAACAGTGGAACCTGGCATACCACCAGTCATGGTTAGGTGGTTTGTTTAGAGCAGCATAGATAGCGCCTAACAGGCTATGGGTTTACTTTGCTCTAGTGTTTGAGTCTATTACGATGGACTCTCACATCGGTTAACGACCCTCCCTAAGAACTTATCTTAATGCAGCGGAGTGTTAAGCATCTCGAGCCTAGCCCGATAAGCAGGAAACCCTTCTCCCGGCTTCATCCAGCTCATACCAGAGCTGGGACCTGCCCGTGTAGAAGTACAGGTCGACCCAGAACTAAGAACTAACAATAAACTAGTGAAATCAAGTGCTCACAGAGATAAAAACACTATAACAATAACCAAGTAACTTCAGTTGAAACTGCAGCGAAAACGGGCAACAGCAGATGCCTACACGAGATAACAAGACAGCTATGTAATAAACCACCTCCAGCGAATATCCCTTTAATAAAAAACGTGGTATTCGCCTTACTTCAGAAGAACAGACTTAGCGTTGGGCAGAACCTTTTAAAGAATACTGACGAGACCACAGCCACAGGTAATCCCTGACCTTGGAAATGGCACAATACTATCCATCTTTATATTATCTAGTGATGAGTTTACACTCGTGCTGATTAAGCTAGGAATCGGCAAACTCAATAATAAAAAAAACAGCAGGCGACGACGAAATTGGCAATATTAAGATAAGAAGAGTTCAGTGAGTCCGGAAATGAATAAATGACGTTGAACAATATCGATTCTTAGGTTTTGAAATTTGATTTGCATGGTCATTTTGTGCGTGTAAATTGCATTTATATGTGAACAAAGTGTGTTAATAGAATATACATATACACAATGCATAAACGCATGTAATGTAATGATTTAATCTTTCTGAAGAATTTATTTTCTTTATGCTGTAGGCAGAATAATATCAAATTCTACTTAAAGACACCAGAGATATCCAACATGAATTAGGCATAACATACATTATAAATTTACACTAAATCTAAATTATCTACCCAAATTACATAAATTAAATTGACTTATAATTGCAATTTTCAAATGCGTGTTGTATAAACACCGCTTTGAAAGATCAGCTGCAACTGTATTGGGTATAAATGTGTGGCTAGACTGATGTTTTTGTGTGTGTGTGTGTGTAAAACTAGTAAATTTTACTGTAATACATTTCCACGTTCATCTCTTTTGCAGGTACACCACTGTTAAATAGCTCCATATTTTATTGATACAATTTGCAAAATTTTCTGTTCTGTACAGACATTGCAGTTTAGGCCAATGTTTAAGCATACTACAAGGGGCTTGTCATAAGTCTTTACGCTGACTATGAAGAAGTAAGAGGAGAGAGTTGAAATTTGTCACATATGTAGCTCATTCAATTTGTAATAGATTTGAGAAGTAAGAATTTCCCTCCATAACGTGTTTACCCGGTATGGTGCATGGCGCAACACACCTTAATGACCGGATCAGAGTCCAGAACTGCAAACAAATTTTAGATGTTGCAGGGGAAAACACCTACAAAAATACATAGGGATATGGAACCAGTGTTTGAGGAATTCCATCCTTCGTATGCTTCCGTAAATAACTGGTGCAGGCAGTTTAAGAGTGGCCGTTCATTCTTCTTCTTCTTCTTCTTCCTTCACTGGCCGTTCCAATGCTGCTGATCTTCCAAGAACAGGAAGACCAACCTGAGAGTGCATCGATAAAAATGCTGCAAGAGTGAAAAAAATGATTGACCAAGATAGAAAAATGACAATTGCAGAGATATCTAGGTCAGCAAAACTGAATGAAAGTATATTTTTAAAATTGTAGACAACAGACTGAACATGAAAAAAAGTGTGTGCCTGTTGGATCTCGCGACTGCTGACTTGTGAACAGAAAGAAATGAGGGTTGATTGCTGTGTCCAGCTGCTCAAAATGTGTCGTTAAAAAAATTTGTTGTCGACCATGGGGACAGTAGATGCGATTTGTGTACACCATTATGACTCAGAATCCAAAAATATCCAGCATGCAGTGGAAAACCCAGGTCTCAGCAACACATGTCAAGCCAAGAGCACATACATCTGCAAGAACAGTGATGTTGTATTTTTTGGGACAATGAATACCGGCCTCATGGCAACACGGTTAATGGTCAATATTATGCAGATCTGCTTACCAAACTAAGAAAGACTGTGACCAGAAAACTAGGGATGGCGCGCAATCAAATTCTGCCTTTGCTTCAAGAAAACGCTCCCTCCCATAAAGCAAGACGTGTGCTATAAACAGCCAACGATTTGAATATTGGAATTCTTTCACACACACAATATTTACACATTATTTAGCTCCATCAGACTTTTTTCTTTTCCCAAAACTTAAAAGAACAGCTCACAGGAAATGATTTTGACAGTGACGAAGATGTCATATTGGCTTGTGAAAACTGGTTTAGTTCGATAAATACGTTACTTTATTCTGAAGGTCTTTTCAAGATCACGCAGAGATGGCAGAAATGCATACATTCAGGAGGTGGCTACATTGAGAAAGAAGGAGCATTGTGCCAAATTTCAACTTTCCCTTCCTACTTCTTCTTGATCAGGGTAAAGACTTATGACAATCCCCTTGTATATTGGCGAAATATGAAATTTCGAAACTAAAAGAAAAAGATGGCTATAAGTGGTACACAAATCTTATTATTTGAGGTGACATATAAATGATGTCTCTATGTGAATCAAACATCAAATGCTTTTGTAATTTGTAATGTCTTTGAAGCTCATGTAATTATTTTCTGCTAAATATTTGAGAAAAAGTTATTCTGTATTTACTGCTCATCTGGTAGTAAATAAATACATTCGCTGAAGAATTTACAGATTCTAGAAAAATAACAACCATTGCCATTATAAAAAAAACTTCTCTGTATTTACCACTGACTGAAATCTCGGGTTCGAAAAGCACTGCTAAATAGTAAACGCTTACTGGAGCAAAACATGCAATAAAAAGTGTTGAAATTATGACCACCATTTTGGCTACTTTCTGGTTGCGGTTTGATACACTGTCCAACGTTTCACAACACGTAGATTTCTTCCGCCATTTGGTGCTGCTATATAAATTAATAACCAACATTATCGTGCAGATAATTATCACAAAAAAAGCACTAAACGGAATGGAAATATAATTGATCCCCAAAGATATGTTCTCCACTGTCTTTCTGTCTTCTGTGTAGAATAAACCAAGAAGTGTTTTGTTTCTCAGTGGGAAATATTTCCAGCCAAGCCTATTAACAACGTAGATAGGTACTGCTCCAGAAAAGGAGATGATGAAGACACAGACGATTATGACAATCATTCTTTTTGATGTTACTATGTTTTTAATCTGAAAAATTTGAAAAAAACCACCATAATCAGAATGGGTTAAAGTAAATTTGTCAGGTTTTTAATAAGAGCACATACCGTTAAAGCATTGCAGAAAATAAATGTATTTACCTACACAAATGTAAAAGGGATAAGTATCAGGGAGCAGTATGTAACAGGATCATCTGTCAGGAAGCATAGGGGTTATGGCCAGCGGCTTATTCGCTGGAGCTAAATTAGTTGAGGCAGGGACATAATATTTAATTCAGACTGGAACAGTTCCGTCAGAGTACACCCCTCATCGTCCCCCAGTTATTGATCAATGATGAACGAAAATTGATGAGGGGATATTTCCATCAATTTGGTTGTAGTAATGTTCAGTCTGCGGGTAGAGGAGTTAGGCGACAATTAATTGAAAGTAAGAATGTCACATTTAGAAGAGTAGAGTTACAGGTAGCCATAAGAATCAATTTGATTCCAAGCGGGGATTTTTACCTATGCAAGATTGATTGCTGACCAGTCAATAGGGAAAGAGCAAAGTACCTTGGGACCACCGCCATCTTAGTTTAGTTGGAGCTAAAACGGATGTTAAAGTAAAAGCTAAAAGACAGAGATACAGAGCTTGACAGAGAGGTTATCTCACTTTATATCATTTGCAAATGTACGACTGCCCAATGGTACGAATGGTGAACTCCATGTAAAGTGAAGCAAGAAGACAATTTGTTCACTTCGAATAGGTTATGTCATGGTCGAATAGGGTCAGGATAACCTTGTGATAATATCCTAAGTATTGTTAGATTAGGGAGAACTCTTTGATACAACTCTTCTGAGAACATATTCTCTCATAACGAGTGTAACATGGACTCCAGAGTAACATGTTCCCAACGTTTTTGAGTCAGGTTTGGTCCACGTTTGAGTTGTACCTTAAGCCTCCTCTGGGAGCTCATTCTAATCATTGTGACAAGATGTTGTTTTGCAGTATAGTTCAGTTCACCACAGAGCGGCAGATTCATTACACCACGGCCTGGACAAACGTCAGAGACAAATAGATAGTTAGTCACTAATTCGTAACACTATTTGTATAGATTCAATTCAGTGAATAGTGTTAGTTAAGATAGAAGACTGGGAATTTGGGTAAATTAGTTTCGGGAGCTCTAACAAGAGCTTATGTGTTTATAGTTAGTGTTTGTTATGATCATATTGGAGAACTGCCCGACATACGAGGATCAGAGAGAGCAGATGTGGCCATCACCAGTGGCAACACTAGACAAGCTCTGTGGCAGTGTCGACAACCTTAGGATGACCGCTGCTTTTTTCGAAAAAATAAAGGTTGATGTCTGACTGCGTACGATGAAGAGTTTCTTTTTGATATTTGCGAAACAATTACTTTAAAAAAAAAAATCTCTTGTTTTATAATATACACATAGTTGTAGTGTTTTCCTATGTCGATATTCCTTTTTCGTTATTGTGTGTAAAGTAAGATAGAACAAAACTCGATTACAGGTGCAGATACATAGAAGAAATCCTAGATCTGTCACACATATTAATATCTACAATGTCTACAGCTACAGTGTTAAATACGATTAAATATGATATTTAACTTCTACTTTTATTGTTAGGGAAGACTGACATTGGGTCAGGAAAAGTATACTGACCAAACTATGCTTTTCAGTGACAGATGAAAAGAAGATCACATTATGATAGTCTGGGTCAAACAAAACATTGTTATCAAACTATGATAGGGTCAGAGGAAACAGTCTGATCAAGATCCTCACTTCACTTCCGAGCAATTCTCCCTGGAAACAGGCTGTTTCAATTTCCATAATTGTGATCACGTTGAAGTGCCTTGCCTTGCTCTACGTGGTAAAATCTATTTAAGAATGTGAGGAGCGAGGAAGGTTACTGTAACTCGCCATGAATGAAAAGAGCAAGAATAAAGAGCACATTTTCTTCGAAACACTAAGTTCCATATTGCAATCGATAATAGCACCAGCATTTGACTTGTTCTACTAGATGTATTTTCATATGACTGAGGAGATCAATCCAAGAATAGCATGCTTGCAGACTTTCACGGTTCGGTGCACTCATATGAGAAGCCGCCTGTGGCGTCGTCGTGCGTTTTGCTCCTTCGGGCGGCATGCTTTCCCTGAGCTTTCACGATGTAGTTTTAATCTGCAATATTTTCCCTATTGGTGATGATAAGAAACTTCAAACTTAGACCATACAAATGCATTAAGAAACTTTTATTAAAAAATTAAAATAATGAGGCAGAGAAGAATGTTATGACCTAATATAAATCATGATATATAAATTATATATATATATATATATACACAAAAAAAATAAAAATCATGAAAAGATCTCAACAATATTTCGAAGATATACTGCTCAAGAAATAGCGGGGGCGCAAGATAACAACATAGAGATTACTGTAGAATTATAACCGGATATACCTAAATGAGAGATATAATACGCTACACAAGTGGCACTATCAAACAAGTCACCAGGGCCGCATGACATCCCTGCCGAACTAATCAAGAAAGCAACAAATGCAGGGATAACTTAGCTACACAGATTGTATAGCCTAGTGGGAATTAAAGAAAAACCACAAGAGGACTAGATCAGTGCAACAATAATCCCAACACAAGAGGACTAGATCAGTGCAACAATAATCCCAACATGGACAAGAGGACTAGATCAGTGCAACAATAATCCCAACATGGACAAGAGGACTAGATCAGTGCAACAATAATCCCAACATGGACAAGAGGACAGTACAAAGGACTGGAAATATATTATATAAAATACCGTTCAAAAGCCTACACCCAATTATAAAACGGCAGCATAGAAAAGAACAACTGTGGTTTAGGAAGAACATGAACACTCAGAACACTAGCCGAGAAAACAACAGAATACGATCGAAGCTACATGTTATTTTCGTAAACTTAGAGAAGGCATTCGATTGAGTGAATGGAAACCAACCGTGGACAACATGAGCGCGTTAAGGGGCAAATCAACATTTGACCAATCTATGTAAACGTCTTTATGCAAAAAAGTCAATGTAAAATGTGATTTATCCAATTTACAGAAGCAATGTGTGAAAAGCCAACAAAAGTAATATGAACAATCTCAGTGATCACTTAATTGAACTTCTCTTTGCTGGTGACTAAGCATTAATAGCAGCCTCAGAAAAACAAGTGCAGTAACATATCAACAATCGGAATCAGGCATGCACGGATTACAGCATGACAATTAATATTGAAAAAACCGAAGTTATGACGATTGCAAGAAAAGAAACACAAATATTTATATCAAGTCAACTAGTAAAACAGGTAACAAATTTCACCAATTTGGGTAAGATAGTCTCAGCAGATTGCAAAAGAAACACTGAAATCCAACACATATATAATAAAGCAAGTCCCATCTTTGGGTAAATGGCACAGTTATTACAATGTAAACACGTGCCAATTGGTACAACAAGATCGCTATACGATATTCCTACCCACATTGTGCTATCAGTGGCAACAGTAGAGATTGACAAGCAAAGATAAAAGAAACACCACAACAAATAAGATGAAATGCTTACGCAGAACGCTTGGAGTAACAAAAATGGATAAAATCAGAAACAAAGATATTAGAAAACCAGTAGGTACATCACCAGTGCTAGACCTCATCAAGAGGCGTGTTTCGGCCATGTGACGCGACAAACACAAGAAAGTATCCCTCAGTAAGCAATGCTATACATAAACAATGGATCAAGGGCCGACCACGGAATCATTGGATAGCAGAAATAACAGAAGCAGTAAAGCGTCCCGTCTACGAAGCACACACTAGGGCACGGTCAAGAAACCTCTTCATAACATGACGTTGAGAGGCACATGCAGGATACAAGCGAAAAAGAAGAAGAAGAAGAAGAAGAAGAAGAAGAAGAAGGTGATGCTAGCCCACCAGGTAGAATAGTTCTCTGTAAATAACCCATAGAAGGTGGCATCAATGCTGAAGTTTCACACAGACACTTCCAAAAAAGTTTCTCTAGCGTTTTTTCCGTCCTCCTAATGAGTGTCTGCCTGTTGTACCCTCATCGTACACCAGCTCCTTGGAGATGTGGTCATCTGGTATAGGAACACCATCCCCGTCTATAGTTTCTGGTCTTATCACAGAAGCGTACGTATGCTCAACATGTTAGTTTCACTAACAATGTCAGAAATGCACTTTGCCTTGCAACCCGATCTTGACCAGCTTATGCATACAAGAATTCAAGAGTCCCTAAATCAAGTACGAGTGGCATTCGCAGCAATTTCTACTTCTTTATGATCTTATTCTTACTTTTCTTCTTCTCTTACGTTTATAACTGCTCTGTCTTCATGTTCCATTTTTTATTTATTCCTATTTGACTTTGTTAACGACTGTATAACAACAACTGTTTACCTTAGAGGAAGAAGTTTGAACTAAGCATTGTATTATATGTTAAAACTTTTTACTTTCTTCTCATGATATGACATTTGAAACATCATATCCGATCTTGTATTTCAAAATGATACTGCCAAAGTAGCATCTTTATTTTCGGTGTTCTTTACCTCTTCCTAATGCACTGTAAAAAACGGCGATGAATCCTTGCAGTTTTGGGATCCCACTGCACTCTACTGAGCATTTTGAAATCAAACAATTTTTTTAAAAGCCAGATAATATAAGAAAACCAGTAAAGAAATCGTAGAGAAATAAGGGGTAAGAAGACAATTGATCATATCAATAAGAGGCTAACATTAAATATATTTTAGTCACATCAAAAGACACCATTCGACCTGGTGGAAAATACTATTGGAATGACAGCTGGACGACAAACACATCATGTGTAAATTATTAGATAAGTGGGTGATAACATCAAAAGATTGACCATACAAATTCCAACACATTAATCAAAGATTTAGACGTAGAACATTGAAGATCGACTGCAACCGGCCCTCGCTGTGAAGAATGCACCTGAACTGAAATAAAATATTGGTAAATGCATGAGTAGTTTTGTTTCTTCCGCATTCATACATGAAGAGTACTAATTCACTATTATAAACAGTCCTTTACCTTATCAGGATATCAACTCGCTTCTAAATATGTTGACGAATTCTCTTCTTCCCTTTGTTTCTTCAGTCGGAGTAAAGTGCCAACTCTATAGTTGACCTCTTTTAGAAAGCTTCCAGTAAATCCATTTTGCACACCTTTCCAGCGGTGGATTCATTAGCAATCTGTTTTACACAATATGGCTGCTAGCTCCGTTCAGAACTGCCCTTAGTCGTCTTTTACTATATGCATGTAGTTGTAGTGATCCTGTTTTTGTCTTCCCAGTAAAGGTTCCGTGATGCACTAATACAATTACACTACATTTATGCACTAAGTTTATAATTAAGATGAAATGAGTAACATAGCAGCCATTGCTGTTCGAGATGAAGTGTTAGAGGCTTCAATGTAATTTGTCACAGCTTATATATGAAGTGGGTTTTTCCAGATTCCTGCTTGTCTTTCCGTAACATTTAAACGGGTACTGATTTATATTTGAGTCGACTGAAACATGCTGATAATTGACTGAAGGGGAAGAATCATGTTACAAAAACGACATATACTGCAGCCACAAACCTTTAATGGCCAAGTTATACACAGACATCTCTCCAGTGTGATTAAGGATGTGATCAAGCTGGTTGCTCGTGTGAAAGTCATGTAAGGTACTGCACTTATCAGGTACTGGGATTCTACAGGATCAAAACCCAAGTCTGCTGTGGCTACTGAAGGAATACAGCAGATGACTGACCAGCTGATTGTTATGAGGCAGCCTAGATCGGAGACTGCCAGACCTAAATATTAACAAGACTTATTTAGGTAGTGGATCAGTTAAAAAAATAACGCTGACAAATATAATTCACTTTGAAATGAAAATATACAATTTTACTAAATTATTGAACATGAACATGACAATGACAATGCTCTGGTTTTGGACACTAAAATATTTTAATGTATAAAGTCTTAAATTGCATTGGGCACATAGGTAACCTACTGCGGCGCATTGCGTAAGCCGGCGATACGCACATCACCATCGACAGGACTGCATACTGCCCATATGTAATATAGTGGGGTAATGATATCGCAGAGTTACGACCTCTGTTGACAAAGATGCAGCTTTTTTTTTGCAAGCCAGTTGTAGTGTCAGCAAGTCATTTGAGCCAATATAATTTAGCCTTTCATTATAGGTGCAACACAATTGTCTGCTGCAATTCAAAGCCAGTAGTAGTGATGCCTTGTAACTGTGTTAGTAGTGCAGATAACAGACTCTGCAGATTAACATAAACCAGTAGGGTACGGCGTGGCTTAGTGGTTAAGTGACACCGCTCACAATCAGAAGGTGCTGGGTTCGATCCCCATCACAGCACCGGCCGTTACCCCGGGAAGCAAATCCTTATAAAATGCAGGAGGAAGCAGACCCTTACATAAAATGCATGCTGAAGTCGGATCCACTGGGCCGACAGGCGCAAAATAAAAACCGCAGTGCAACGTACACCGCCTTGGGGATTAGAGAAATAAGGCGACGGCAAAAAAAAATTTTTTTATTTTTAATTTAAAAAAATAAACCAGTACAGGCGTTAAGTGAAGTATAACTTTTCTTCCAATTTGCAGGGACGTTGCAAACCAGAAAAGCTTCATAACTCCAATAATGAGAACTGCGTAAGATAATTATTTCTGCTGTAAGATCTAATGTCTAATCTGTGGTCCGCGAGATCCTCACATGAGGTTCGCATTTAAACTTGTCATTTATGGTGAGCTTCTGACCATATGAATTGTCATTTAGTAAAACATACAGAAGTTTATCGTTGAACACAAACGCATATAACAAGCTTAGGTGGATCTTGTTGTGACGGCAGCAGTGACCATGTGGTTTACCTTTGCGGAAAAGCAGTGATCTGAATTTAGATGATGGACAATACACTTTTAATTGGAAAATCAAAATGTTTACAAAGGAGAAGAAGAGGTTAAAACATAAGAGAAAGTACAGATTCAATGATACAATTAGCTTCTCGCAATAATTAAAATTGAGGAAATCCAGGAGCATAGAACAGAGCAACAAGCAGTCCAAATATGCCATGAGAAGCGGACAGAATTGTGTATAGAACAAGAAACTTCAACATGTGAAACAAATTGCTTCAGAAATAACGATAAACGCACAAGTGATATTGTAGATTCGGTGACAATGGGACCTGGCGCTTTGTTTACAATCTAAACCTACCAAGTTCGAATCTCGTTATGCTCCGCTTACAGACCGGGCATGTCCTGGACATTTTCAGACCCGAAGGTCTAGGTGCATCGGTAGCCTCATGAAATTAGACGACATTTTCTGAGCAAATTCTGGAACGTTTCGGAGTTCGTGTTCTCTCGTCAACACTTCCATCAAAAAGAGTTGAATCGCATAAAGCGTGCACACGACGTGTGAATGCAGCTGTGTGAGCCATTTTCCATTTCTTCTATTTCCAGACAGAGGAGAACCTTCGGATCGGTCAAAGAGAAAAGGAGCAGCCCATGGAAGAATAGTTTAACAAGAGTAAAGCCAAACAGTCTTACAGCTATCACGACACGCTTGGTCTACATGAGGAAACCTTAGCTCCTCATTCCCTTCATTAAACAAGCTACTCAGCACTATGGTAGACCCCACAAGTTTACTAAATTATTGGGGAGATTTATGAGGATGACAGTGCAGAGTTCTTCATGAAGGATAGTTAGCACTGTTTGAAATCCGAACTGGAGTAAGAGAGAGACATCTCCTGTCACAAATCAACTTTCTTCTGGTTATGGTTTGGTTTATGAAGATTTAAAAATCTTCGACTAAAAAATGAAATGACTTGGAATTGCATTGATAACACGGCTCTTCTACTACATGAACGAAATAAACAGCAAGGAGGTCAGCAAAGGGTTAGTATAGAATTGGATATTCTGTTTAGGATATAGAAAGCGAGATAAATCATTCATTTTTCACCACACATGATATTGGAATGTGGCCTATGTTCACGAAGAAGACACACGACGTATAGCTGTAGACTGTTCCTGAGGATATATTTTCCAGAGTGAGCTGAGGGGCTATGATTGACTGCTTCCTGCTTAACACAACACGAGACAGATACAACCAGTAAAACAGTATATAATGTGGACGCACGTTTTGACAAAACGATTGTTATCAAGTTAGTATGAATGATTTACTCAATGCGGCAACTGGAATTAGACCTTTAATGACCATTGATGCGATAACCGTAATTCATTGTAATGCTTTTAGTGGTTCCAACGCGCACAACAGATTAAACGTTATAACAGACATTACTACCTAATAGACTGACGTTGACAGGGTCTTTGAATCCTTGTTTGACAAAACACATGATGTTGATTATATTAGTTATAACACCAAAGGTATCGATTACTTGGAACACGCCAGCAAACATTATCCACTGGAATATGTATACAACATGTCCATTTACTAACGTATCTATCGAAACAAAGACATTGCTGACGTTATACGCCATTTTTCTAGTGTGATGGCTAACAAGTACCAGTGGCCAGAAATTAAACTGTTTAGTTGGGTTTGTTTGGAAATTATTTGAATAATTCTACCTAAATATCAAAGATACGATTAGATATCATAATTTCGTATTCCATGACGTACTTATTAATGTAATCAATATTTGACAAATATTATGTTTTTGTAATTGGAAAAGGCGTTACTTTCGTTATCGTGGACGTGTGCGTATCAATTTATTTTTAAGAGTATGTTTTAGATCCATAACTTACAGTAACTCGTGTCCTTCCTTAATTCCTATACGTTTTTTCTTCAATCGATTTTGTGTCACTGGAAATTAAAACCCAATAAATTATGCGATTATTAGAATTATATTAATGTTTATAGAGACAGGTCGACAAATAATTATTAGTTATTACATTTAGAATTAGTACTAATTATTGTCAGACTTTCAAAGTACTTGGACGCAAATACCATGTCATGAAGAACATGGCGTGAGAAGAAAAATAATAAGCACACTTTAGTGCTATGTTTATTTAAAATTATAGGTATATAAGTATGTGAGCCTTGCTTTTTTCAAGTTGAATGTTTCTAAAACACGCGTGTTAGTATTGATAAACTACAGGTTTTATCTTCTCATGATATCTGTTGTTAAAATAGACGATTCCATATATAAGTCTCTAACATATCAATGCCAGTACATGCCAAGAACCCATGCATCGTTGCAGGCGGCACAGCTGAAATGGACTGGATACCTTCTACGAATCCCAGATACACGACTGCCGAAGAGACTCATGTACGGTGAACAGGGAGGGATGACGAAAGTAGGTGGCCCAAAACAGCGTTTTAAGGACATCTTTACAGAAACTGATATACTGTCACACAAATATAGAAAACACGAAGAGCATCGTGGAAACAGATATGACTGGATAAATACAGTAAACTTCGGCGTTGCCGAAGGAGATAGTCACAGTATGCATACAGCAGCAACTTACCGCCTGATTAGGAAAGAAAGAGTAGCGAAAAAAACCTCAGCGGCAACAGAAGACCTAGTGTGCAGCCCATGCAATAGAACATTCAGTGTCATCATTGTACTGATAAGCCAAATGAGGTCCAGCAAACACCGGTCCGAAATATGACTGTCAGTGCATAAACAGAACAAAACAGAACAAACAATAAGGATGATGTCGGTGGTTGTTAATGACATACATTTATCATTCTTTCTTCACATTTACTGCAGCTGTTGCATATAGACGAAGTGTAAATGCAAGCAATACCACTTTTTGATAGTGAGTCCTAAACAAGTGAAAATTTTAAAATAAAGTGAATTCTTTTGTGATCAGCTTCCATCTGGCTCTTTCAGGAACATACAACCACGATGGTTGCTGTCTTTGAGTTCCTTCTCTAAGACTGCTTCTGTTCTGCTTGCAAGAATCCAGGTGTACTGGCCACCTATTCTGCCATGCTTTGACAATTGTTTCGTGATCACTACATTCGAATCGTTCCCTATTTTTGCCAACCAAGAGCCTGTCTGCTTAAATTGTGGGCTTCTTTCTGAGCGTCACTTCTATCCATCATAATTTTTGTCTTCCTGCTCTCCCGCTGTGGAGGTTGTCATACTTTAAAAATGCAATCTTCAGAATGAAGAACACATTACGCGTTGGGGAGAGCATTTTATAGACGTAATGAATAGACCACAGCCACCTGTAATGCATGACCTTGCAAATGCCACAATCATATCCATCTAGAAAATATCTAGTCGTGAGTTTACACTGGTCCTGATTAAGCTAGCCATCGGCAAACTCAATAATAAAAAACATCAGGCGAAGATAAAATTGGCAAATTTCAGACACATTAAAGAAGATTTCTTTGAGTCCAGATATGACTAAATAACGTTGAACAATATGGATTCTTTGGTTTTGCAATATGATGTTGCATGGCCATTTTGTCCATGTAAAAATTCATGTGTATATAAACAAAGTGTCATAATGGAATATACATAGTAACAATGCATACACAAATGTAAAGCGTTGACACAATTTTTTTGAAAAATGTATTTCCATTATACCATTGCACAGTGCAGAGTGGACATAAGCATGGAAGAAATCAATTTATATTCCCCTCCCCCAAAAAAGGCAACCTGAAGCTGTGCACGAACTACCGAACTATCGCGCTGATCAGTCACGCTAGCAAGATACTGTTGCGAATCCTATTAAGAAGAATAGAGAGCATGTTTGAATCTGAAATTCCCATAGTCCAGGCAGGGTTTAGGAAAGACAGAGGGACAAGGGACCACATATTCAATTTAAGGAATATCTACAAAAAATGTAGAGAGTTTAATGTAGACATGTACACATGTTTCATTGATTACACTAACGCCTTCGACACGGTAAGACATAAAAATGTGTGAAGAATCAAGAAGGAAATGGGGTTTCCTTAGCATATAGTCCATTTCATTGAAACATTATACCATGATCAATAAGCCGCTGTCCGAGTATCTGGTTAAACATCAGATTGGTTTGCAGTACAAAAGCGAGTACGGCAGGGATGTATCCTCTCACCTTATATGTACAACAGATATGCGGAAGGTATAATGAGAAATGTTCGAGAAGACGGGAACATTGAAAGTTTCGATCCATTTACGATTGGGGGTACGAGATTCCAGAGTTACGATACGCAGATGACACAGTGATACTATCAAGAAGTGCAGAAGGGATTGAGCAGCTACTTTCAGTCGTTAATGGACATAGTATAGACCAAAACATGTTTATAAACATAAACAAAACAAAGATTATGACCATCGACAAAACACAATGTCAGCATACATTTACAGTGAGTGGTGAGGAAATTGATCAGGTCACACATTTTGAATATATGGGCTCCAGAATTGACAAAAATGGCGACTGCTCGGAAGAATTAAGAAGAAGACTAGCCATGGCAGTGCAGATACTGAACATCCTGAAGAGATTATGGCAGAGCACCAACAAAATGATAAAAGTAAAAGTCTTGAGAGCCTGTGTTTTTCCTGTGGCAACTTATGGTTGTGAATCATGTATTACCAAAACTTCTAGACAAAGAATCGAATACTTCGAGTCAAAATGTTACAGAAAGATCCTCAGAATACCCTGGACAGAGAAACAAATAATTGTAGATATTCGGCAAGAGTTGAGCATAGAGGAGAACTGGTTTATCAATTCCATTTTGGCTAGAAAATGTAAATACTTTAGTCACATCAAGAGACACAACGGACTTGAGAGAACGGTGAAGGAAGATATGGTGCCTGGCAAAAGAGGAACGTGGTAGACCAAGATAACGATGACACAAAGATATCCAGGAATGCTTGAGTATGACTGTCGTGGTAAGAGAACGAGTTTCTTTCACACAGACTGTAATGGGAGCGACGTTCTACAAAGGACATGTCATGGCAGATCAGTGCAAAATTCTACTTACAGGCAGATAAGACATATCACGAAATAAAGGATACAATACATAAATCATAAATTGTCAAGAAATCTAAATTTTCCATCCAAATTACATAAATTAAATTGACTAATCATTGCAATTTTCCTATACGTTGTATACAAACCGCTTTGAAAGATGAGTTGCAACTGTATTGGGTATAAATGTATGTTTAGACTGATGTTTTATTTTGCATAAAACTAGTAAATTTTACTTTAATACATTTCCATGTTCATCTCATTTGCAGGTACACCACTGTTAAATAGCTCCAAAGTTTATTGATACAATCTGCAAAAATATTTCGTTCAGCACAGACATTGCAGTTTACGCCTCTGTTTAAGCATTCTAAAATGGGCTTGTCATAAGTCTTTACTCTGACTATGAAGGATTAGGAGAAGAAAGTTCAAATTTGTCATATATGTAGCTCATTCAATTTGCACTGGAATTGAGAAATATGAATTTCCCTGCTTAACGGGTTTACCTGGCCCGGTGCATGGTGAAACACTTTATTGACCGGATCTGCTACTCTAACAGTTTGTCAGAACAACGGAGAAATCAAAGGCCAGAACTGTAATACAATTCTTAATGTTGTAGAAAAAAAAACACTTACAAAAATACACAGGGAAATAGAATCAGTGTTTGAGGAATTATGCCCTTCGTATGCGTCTGTAAAAAACTTGCTGCAGGCAGTTTAAGAGTGGCCGTTCCCATGTTGCTGATCTTCCAAGAACCGGCAGACCATCCTCAGAGTGCAGCGATGAAAATGCTTCCAGAGTGAAGAAAATCATTGACAAGGATAGGAACATGACAATTACAAAGATATCGAGGTCAGCAAAACTGAATGAAAGTACAGTTTTTAAAAGTTTACATAATGGAATGAACTTGAAAACAGTGTGTGCCCGTTGGGTCTTACGTCTGCTGACATGTGAACAGAAACAATCGAGGGTTGATTGCTGTGGCCAGTTGCTGAAAATGTGTCGGTCGAAAAACATGTTGTCGACCATGGTGACAGTAGATGATTTAGGTTTACCATTATGACCCAGAATCCAAAATTTCCAGCATGCAGTGGAAAACCCCGTGCTCACCAACACATGTCAAGACAAGAGCACATATATTTGCAAGGAAAGTGATGCTTTCTTTTATGGGACGTCAAAGGTGCCATATTGAATGATTACCTGCCTCATGGCAGCACCGTTAAATGGCAATATTATTAAGATCTCTTTACCAAACTAAGAAAGACTGTGACCAGAAAACAAGAGATGGCGCGGAATACAATTCTGCCTTTTGCTTTAAGACAACCCTCCCTCCCATAATGCAAGGATTGTGCTTCAAACAACCAACGATTTGAATATTAAAATTCTTTCACACCCATCATATTCTCCGGATTTAGCTCCATCATACTTTTTTTCTTTTCCCAAAACTAAAAAAAGCAGCTCACAGGAAATGATGTTGACAGTGATGAAGATGTCATACAGGCTTGTGATAACTGATTTAGTTCGAAAAATAGGTTATTTTATTCTTAAAGTGTTTTCAAGATCACTCAGAGATGACATAAATTTATAAATTCAGGTAGTGGCTACATTGAGAAGGAATATGCACTGTACGAAATTTCACCATTCTCCTCCTTCAATTCATGGTCAGGGTAAGGACTTATAGAAAGCCACTTGTATATTTTTGAATTATGAAATCCATCTGGGGTAGTTGTCTCGCCGCAGCGACTCAATTTCATCCAGTGTTCGTAAAGCGATCTCAGTCCCGCCAGGCGGAGCGATAGCGCGGGCTTGCGGAAAACGCTCGCCTGCCTTTCCCCGTAGTGCGAATTGGGTGCGGTTTGTGGTAGTGGCTCCTCCACCGAGGTGCGCTAGTCTGGTCCGTATCAGGAAACGTGGTCCGTCCCTGGTGATTTATCTAAGGCTTATAGCAGAGCTCGACAGTACGTCTCGCTGGTGGTCCGACTCTCGCAAAGAGCTTGTGACCGGCAAATGGAAAGCAGGAATCGTTGCCTCGAGGCCCTGCGTTCTCTCCCTACGGAGAAGGGCAGGCCAAATTGTGTCTCTAGTCCCAGTGAAATTCGTCGCCGAGGTCGTTGGGATCCGTTCTGCACAGAGCGCTGCCATCCCTCCTCGAGCGAGCCCGGTCGGTCGGTCGTCTGGTGCGTGTGGGAGGCCCCTGTCAGGCGGTCCTAGGTCGACGGAGTGAGGGACGGGTGGAACAACCGTCCGTCCGTCCCGTCAGTCGGTCCCTGCGGCCGTCCCAGTGAGGCTTTTTACACACCCTTCCTCCGCCGACCGGTGTGCGCAGTACGTACGTCTCCGACAGATATCTGGTTGATCCTGCCAGTAGTCATATGCTTGTCTCAAAGATTAAGCCATGCATGTCTAAGTTCACACTGTCTCACGGTGAAACCGCGAATGGCTCATTAAATCAGTCGAGGTTCCTTAGATGACACGATCCTACTTGGATAACTGTGGCAATTCTAGAGCTAATACATGCTTACCAAGCTCCGACCCTCGCGGAAAGAGCGCTTTTATTAGTTCAAAACCAATCGTCGTTTCCCCTCGCGGGGTTGCGGCGTCCCCACTGGTGACTCTGGATAACTTTGTGCTGATCGCATGGCCTCATGTGCCGGCGACGCATCTTTCAAATGTCTGCCCTATCAAATGTCGATGGTACGTGACATGCCTACCATGTTTGTAACGGGTAACGGGGAATCAGGGTTCGATTCCGGAGAGGGAGCATGAGAAACGGCTACCACATCCAAGGAAGGCAGCAGGCGCGCAACTTACCCACTCCCGGCACGGGGAGGTAGTGACGAAAAATAACAATACGGGACTCTTTCGAGGCCCGTAATTGGAATGAGTACACTTTAAACCCTTTAACGAGGATCTATTGGAGGGCAAGTCTGGTGCCAGCAGCCGCGGTAATTCCAGCTCCAATAGCGTATATTAAAGTTGTTGCAGTTAAAAAGCTCGTAGTTGGATCTCAGGCGCAGGCGGGCGGTCCGGCTCGCGCCGGTTCACTGCCCGTTGTCTCCTGCCCTACCGTCTGCCGGCTCTCTCCCACGGGTGCTCTTCGCTGAGCGTCCTGGGTGGCCGGCGCGTTTACTTTGAAAAAATTAGAGTGTTCAAAGCAGCCCTCGGCTGCCTGAATAATGGTGCATGGAATAATGGAATAGGACCTCGGTTCTATTTTGTTGGTTTTCGGAACTGGAGGTAATGATTAACAGGGACAAACGGGGGCATTCGTATTGCGGCGTTAGAGATGAAATTCTTGGATCGCCGCAAGACGAGCTACTGCGAAAGCATTTGTCAAGAATGTTTTCATTAATCAAGAACGAAAGTCAGAGGCGCGAAGACGATCAGATACCGTCGTAGTTCTGACCATAAACGATGCCGACTAGCGATCCGCAGGAGTTGCTTCGATGACTCTGCGGGCAGCTTCCGGGAAACCAAAGTGTTTGGGTTCCGGGGGAAGTATGGTTGCAAAGCTGAAATTTAAAGGAATTGACGGAAGGGCACCACCAGGAGTGGAGCCTGCGGCTTAATTTGACTCAACACGGCCAACACCGAAATGATTGACATGCCGAGACCACTCTTCTGGAGTCTAATAAGGAACTGGTGCTGGACTTAGACCCCCAGAAATCTGGGGTTATGTCCCCTGTGGCTCGGTTTTGTCTGCATCCAGTGTTTAATAAAGGAATTGACGGAAGAGCACTATCAGGAGTGGAGCCTGAGACCTAAGTTAACTTACCACGCCAATACTGCAGAATGACTATCAAAAAGTACACCTTCGTGGGGTCTAATAGAGAACATGTGCTGGAATTAGACCCTCGAAAATTTTTGGGGCTACCCTTTAAGAAACTTGATTGTCTCGCTAAGGGAATTGACGGAAGGGCACCACCAGATGTGGAACCTGCGGCTTAATTTGACTGAACACGACAATACTGTAGAACAACTGACAAATTGAGAGCACTGCCGTTTGGGTCTAATAATGAACGTACGCTGGTATTAGACTCACGGACGACAAGTCAGCTCTCAAACACTCAAATGAAAGAACGCTACGGAAATCGTGTTTAACTCCGCAGAAACCGCAGATTTCAAATACCTGGTCATTGACAAACAAAAGCCCTCAATAAATTCGTCTGACCAAATAGTGAACGGGTGCTGGAAATAAATCTGAAGACAGGTCAGTTTTACCCTACAAATGACAGGGCGTTGCTACGGAAAACCAGCTCAAATCGAGAGGAGCCGCAGACACTTTGGTTCACGTACCAGGCTGATAAGCCAAGGGCGCGAGGCTACCATGTGGGGGATTACGGCCGAACCCTTGTAAGCCGCAATCCCGCCCAAAATCTCAGCACCACTGCAATGGGAGGCTCCTACATGCTCGGGACCTGGGGCTTGCGCCCCAGCCCTATCAGGTAGAGCCACAGTAAGAGGTCCTTGCCGCCCGCAAATCAAAGCGGGCGGACAGCTGCTTGATACTCACCCTATACGGCGATGGGGTGCGAAAAACACCAACCAAAGACTTAGAACCTGGTCGGGGTGTCGAAAACAGTAGAGCAGCCACCACACTGTGAACTGTCAAGACTCAACCACTGACCATGAGAGTTGTCCGCACACCAGGCGATCAACATCTCTGTGACATTACCAGGCTTGTCCTCTGGCTAAATGCACTCCGGTTACGATATCTACCTCTGTACGTTATCAGCCATAACTATCATGCTGGACGCAGAAGAGATGCAGACCAGCGGACATTGCACACCTGCCCCACTGTGTCAACACCCCAGGTGGCGGGGAATGCTAGGCGTACCATCCCTGCATAGAAGCCAAGAAAATAAAGGGAAAAAGAGATACCCCACTCACATGCAAATGCTACGTTTCTGGCAGGACGTGACGATCCTGGGATACAGACACACTGGACTGCCTCTCTTCCGGGTAAACCAGTCCATCTCATATATCACATATCATCATTGCACCCTATAGACACGAGTAGTGAAGACTCGATAGTCTGGTAAGACAACTTCCATAGGAGAGAAAACTCCGATCGTAAACAACTGCTGCCTTGCAGATAGGCTGGGGACAGCCAAAGGCTAAGGAGGGCATCCCTACAGAAACGCCTGTTGAAATCGGATGCACGGGGCCGCAAGCCTAACAAAACAGTGCAACGTAAATCACAGTATGATGGCAGCACAACCTATTCGAAAAACGCATGGCGCTCATCATGAGGAGACCCGCCAGGCAGCGATAGCGCCGGGCCCCACGCCTCGAAGGGGCCCACCCTTGACTACTGGTGGTCACCCACCCATGTGTCGTGGAGTCAAGGCACATGGCTATGGGGTAACGTCTATTGGCCAAAACCTCAAGACCCTCAAAATATTACAGTGGAATGCGGAGGGAGTCATTAACAAAAAACTTTCCCTAACACACCACCTGCATGAAGGTAAGATTGACGTGGCATGTATCCAGGAAACGCACCTCAACAATAACCATAAATTCTCAATCAGAGGATACCAGACCTTCCGTCTAGATAGAGAAGGCCACAAAGGAGGGGTCCTGATACTGACCAGAAACAGCATACCGAGTAGCGCGGTACCTGTCAATCACACCGGACAAGCAGAAATTGTAGGAGTTGACATAATGGCTCAAGAGACGAAGCTCCGCATTTTCAATCTGTACGGACCACCAAACAGAGACCTATCGCTCTCGAGTATGGAGGTCAGAGACTCCAACTGCATAGTAGTTGGAGATTTCAACAGCCACTAGGAGAGATGGGGATACTCTGACACAGACAGCAGAGGTGACGAAGTGGAAGATTGGGAGATAGATGCAAATCTATCCCTAATCAATAGGCCGGAGGATAGCCCTAGCTTCTATTCAAGAACATGGCATACAACCTCGACTCCAGATTTGGCCTTCTCCACACAGGACATACACTATAAAATAGACCGCCAGGTGCTAAACCAACTGGCAGGTAGCGACCACAGGCCGATCAGGCTAACCATTGACATGGAAGTAGGCCCACAGGAAACAAAACCGCTCCCACGTTGGAATTACAAACGAGCCGACTGGGACAGTTTTGCAATCCTGACAGATGGGCTGTGTGAAACCATCAACACACGAAACACCAAAATGAAGCCCATGGTAGAGAGCCTAAGCAAGGCAATAATGCAAGCCGCCACTGAAACCATCCCAAGAGGAGCTAGGAAAAACTATAAGCCCTACTGGAATGATGAGTTGCAGAAAGTGGAAGATGCAGTAACAAATGCTAGGAACATGGCAGAACGAGAAAAATCCATGGAGGCAAACATCGCCCTCAAAGCCGCCGCGGCGAAGTACAAACACACTCTCAAGCAAACAGCAAGAGAAAGTTGGAAAAATAAAACGGAAAGTTTAAACCTGGACAAAGAAGGGAACAAGCTATGGAAGCTAGTCAGAGCCATGAACGACGAAACCCCGTCAAATAAACAAATTACTATCAAGCAGGGCGAGAACTTGATCACAGGTAAGAAAGCCGCAAACGCCTTTGTCGATCACTATGCCAGAGCAAACCACATCGAGGTCCCTGCAGAAAAGCATACAGACATTAGCGAAGAGCTAAAGGGACACGAAAACATAAATACGGCTCCTGAAGAGCACATGATGGCCAAACTAACAATGCGCGAAATGGAAGAGGCTATGAGAACACTTAAGAAAAGGAAATCTCCCGGAAAAGACGGGATAACAAACGAAATGCTGATGGGGCTGGGCCAAACAGCGAAGAAAAAACTACTATCAGTCCTGAACCAAAGCTGGAAAAGGGGTATTGTACCCCAGGCATGGAAAGATGCAATACTGGTACCAGTACCAAAAACAGGAAAGGACAAAACAGATCCGAATGGATACAGGCCCATAAGCCTACTGAGCTGTGTCGGCAAGCTGATGGAACGGATGATAAACACCAGACTGATGTGGCATCTGGAAGAAAAACGAATACTAATTCCACAGCAAGCCGGCTTTAGACAGCACAGATCCACTGAGGACCAGGTCATCCTCATAGCCCAGGAGATAGAAGATGCCTACCAGGCACAGAAACACACAGTAGCTGTTTGGGTGGATCTGGAAAAGGCATTTGACAAAGTCTGGAAGGATGGACTTAGAGTCAAGCTAAGAAGAAGTGATGTTTGTGGGAAGATGTACAAGTGGATCAACCACTACCTCAAACAAAGAACGGCCAGAGTCCAAGTACAAGGGCAGATGAGCAAAAAGGTGACACTCGAGCAGGGAGTACCCCAAGGGGGAGTACTGTCACCCACACTCTTCCTGGTATATATAAACGACATTACAGGGAATATACCAAGAAGAGTCCATAGCTCAATGTTTGCAGACGATCTGGCTATGTGGACCTCTGAAAAGAATCTCACCATAGCAAGAAATCGGATGCAAACGGCCCTAACATCGCTGGAAGAGTGGGCGAACTCATGGCTGGTCAAAATAAACGAGGAGAAAACCACGTGCACAATATTCTCGCTCTCATTAAAACCCCAAAGTACCAAATTAAGCCTAAATGGCAAAATCCTGCAGCCAAACGACAACCTAACCTATCTGGGAGTCACATTTGATCGGCGCATGACATGGAAAAGTCAGATTGAGAGAAACCGAATGAAAGCCAGAGAAAGAATGGCGATCATGAGGAAACTTGCTGGCACAAGCTGGGGAGCAGACGAAGGCATACTAAAGAAACTGTACACTGGAAGAGTGAGACCAGTTCTCGAGTATGGCATCGCGGCATGGACAACAGCAGCGAAGGCGAACTTCGATAAAGTTAACAAACTTCAAAACCAAGCCATGAGAATCATAACAGGTGGCATGAAGTCAACGCCAATTGTAGAACTTGAAAAGATTACAAAACTGCAATCCATGACCGACAGAAGAGACTGCAGAGCCCAGCTGCAGTCAGAGAAACTCCGAAGACTGACGGACCATCCAATGTACCAGAGGCTAAACAATTTGGGAACTGGGAAACTAAAGCGGAGAAACTTTGCAGAAATAGCCAAAGCAAAGATGCACGAAGATCCCATAAACGCACTAACAACACCAAAACCCATCACTACTGTACGAAAACCTACTTGGAGGCAGGATATATTTCCAGAGGTGGTAGAAAATATACCAGGTATTGCAAACAAAAACTGCCAGACCGAAAAAGAAAGGAGAGACACTACCCTAAGCTTCATAACGAAAAGCTACCCAAGCATGGACTAGACCCATGCATACACCGACGGTTCTGTAACAAACACTACACAGAACGGAGGGGCGGGAGCATTCCTGAACCTACCAAATGGCAGAAAAATAACACTGTCATTCGCTACTGGTAAGTACACAAGCAATTTCAGAGCGGAGGCAGAGGCACTGAGGGCGGCAGTGGAAGAAATGGCAACACACAGTGAAAATGAGAGCCACATAGTCTTGCTGACAGATGCTCTCGCCGTAGTCACAGCGCTAAAAAGCCAGAAAAACACTGAGCTTAATGACTTAAGAGCAGCACTCTGCAAACTGTGCCAGCTGTCCGCACCAAAAAGGGTAGTGGTACAGTGGGTTCCGTCACACTGCAACATCCAAGGCAACGAGGAGGCAGACAGACTGGCAAAAGAAGGTGCAAGGCTACCACAAACAGATACCAGTATGACGTACGAAGAGTCAAAACGGCTTATCAAAGCCAGGTACATTACCAAATGGGAAACCGAACATACTGGTTACACCAAAAACGATGCCTATTACCAGTTGAACCGAAGAGAGCAGGTCGTTGTCTTCAGACTTCGCACTGGCCACAATAGACTGAGGTACCACCTATTCAACAAATTGAAGATAGGGTGTACCGACGAATGCCCGTGCGGTACTGGTAAAATGACCACTGAACATCTGCTGCAGAACTGCCCGACATACGGGGATCAGAGAGAGCAGATGTGGCCATTGCCAGTGGAACTGCAAGACAAGCTCTATGGTAGTGGCGAGAGTCTCAGGATGACCGCCGCTTTTTTCGAAAAAATAATGGTTACTGTCTGACTGTGTACGCAGAAGAAGAAGAAGAATTATGAAATCCTATAGCTGTGAAAAAAGATGGCTATAAGTGGTTCATGCATCTTATTAGGCGAGGTGACATTTAAATGGTGTTTCCATGTAAATCTATTACCAAATGCTTTTGTAATTTGTAATGTCTTTGAAGCTCATGTAATTATTTTCTGCTAAATATTTGAGAAAAAGTTATTCTGTATTTACTGCTCATCTGGTAGTAAATAAATACATTCGCTGAAGAATTTACAGATTCTAGAAAAATAACAACCATTGCCATTATAAAGAACACGTCTCTGTATTTACCACTGACTGAAATCTCGGGTTCGAAAAGCACTGCTAAATAGTAAACGCTTACTGGAGCAAAACACGCAATAAAAAGTGTTGAAATTATGACCACCATTTTAGCTACTTTCTGGTTGCGGTTTGATACAATGCACAACGTAGATTTCTTCCGCCATTTGGTGCTGCTATATAAATTAATAACCAACATTATCGTGCAGATAATTATCACAAGAAAAGCACTAAATGGAATGGAAATATAATTGATCCCGAAAGATATGTTCTCCACTGTCTCTGTGTCTTCTGTGTAGAATAAACCAAGAAGTGTTTTGTTTCTCAGGGGGACATATTTCCAGCCAAGCCTATTAACAACGTAGATAGGTACTGCCCCAGAAATGGAGATGATGAAGACACAGACGATTATAACAATCATCCTTTTTGAAGTTACGAGGTTTTTAATCTGAAAAATGTGAATAAAACCATCATGATCAGAATGGGTTAAAGTAAATTTTTCAGGTTTTTAATAAGATCACATACCGTTAAAGCATTGCAGAAAATAAATGTACTTACCTACACAAATGTAACAGGGATATGTATCAGGGAGCAGTATGTAACAGGATCATCTGTCAGGAAGCATAGGGGTTATGGCCAGCGGCTTATTCGTTGGAGCTAAATTGGATGAGGCAGGGACATAATTTGAAATTCAGACTGGAACAGTTCAGTCAGAGTGCACCCCTCGTCGTCCCCCAGTTAATGATCAATGATGAACGAAAATTGATGAGGGGATATTTTCATCAATTTGGTTGTAGTAATGTTCAGTCTGCGGGTAGAGGAGTTAGGCGACAATTAATCGACTGTAAAACTGTCCCATTTAAAAGGTAGAGTGATAAGTAGCCATATGAATCAATATGCTTCCAAACGGGGATTTTTACATATGCAAGATTGATTGCTGATCAGTCAATAGGGAAAGAGCAGAGTACCTTGGGACCACTGCCATCTTAGTTTAGTTGGAGCTAAAGGGGATGTAAAAGTAGAAAACAAAAGACAGAGATACAGAGCTTGGCAGGGAGGTTACTCACTATATATAATTGGCAAATGTACGACTGCCCATTGGCACAAATGGTGCACTCCACGTAAAGCGAAGCAAGAAGACAATTTGTTCACTTCGAGTGAGTAGGTTGTGTCTTGGTCGAATGGGTCAGGAGAACCCTGGGATAAAATCCCACGTCTTTTTCGGTTAGGGAGAACTCTTGGATACAACTCTTCAGAGAACATATTCTCTCATAACGGGTGTAACACGGGAACCAGAGTAACATGTTCCCAACGTTTTTGAATCAGGTTTGGTCCATGGTTGAGTTGTACCTGAAGCCTCCTATGGGAGCTCTTTCTAATCCATGTAACAAGATGTTGTTTTGCAGTATAGATAAGTTAACCACAGAGCGGCAGATTCATAACAACACGGCTTGGACGAACGTCAGAGACAACTAGTTAGATAGTTAGTCAATAATTCGTGACAAGTTTTGTATAGATTCAGTTCAGTGAATAGTGTTAGTTAAGATACAAGACTGAGAATTTAGGTAAATTAGTTTTAGGGTTTCTAACAAGAGCTTATGCGTAAATCTTTTATATTAGTTAGAATTTGATATGATCAGATTCGATAGTTGATTTTTGATATTTGTATAACAATTACTTTTTGAAATATATACATTCTTTTGTTTTAATATTCACATAATTATAGTGTTTTCCGAAAGAAGAAAACACGATGACACGTGCAGATAAACTGAAGAAATCCTAGCTCTATCACACTCTACAGCTCATCATCCTCATGTAGCATGTCCTATATAGAACGTCGATCCCATCACAGTCTTTCTGAACGAGACTCGTTCCCTTTCCAAAACACCAGCCTCCGCCGCAGTCACAGCCAGGAATTCCTGTATATCTTGGTGTCATCGTCATTTTGGTCTACCCCTTCCTCTTTTGCCTGGCACCATACCTGTTCCATCACTGTTCTCTCGAGACCGTTGTGTCTCTTGATGTGACCAAAGCATTTGCATTCTCTAGTGTTAAATACGATTCAATATGACATTTAACTTCTACTTTTATTGTTAGGGAAGACTTACGTTCTGTCAGGTAAAGGATATTGACCAAACTATGCATTTCATTGACAGGTGAAAAGGATATGCCATTATGTTAGTCTGGGTCAAACAAAACATTGTTATCAAACTATGATAGTCAGTGTCAGTAGAAACATTCTGATCAAAATCCTCACCTCACTTCCAAACAGTTCTCCCTGGAAAGAACCTGTTTCAGCACTATAGTGATGATCACGATGAAGTGCCTTTCATTTCACTAGGTAGGTGGTCCACCTTCTCAAATCTATCTAACAATGTTAGGAGAGTCACTGTAACTCTCCATGAAAGAAAGTGGTAAAGAGTACGATTTATTCCTAACAGTAACAGTTGCTTATTGCAATCGAGAATAGCACCAGCTTCGGACTTGTTCTGCTAGATGTATTTTAATATGACTGGGGAGACCAATCCAAGAATAGTATGCTTGCAGACTTTGCTGGTTCGGGCCACTCAAATGAGGCACCACCTGTGGCGTTGCCGTGCGTTCTGCTCTTTCGGGAGGTATGCTTTCTCTGAGCGTTCACGGTGCAGTTTTGATCTGCAATATTATCCCTGTTCGTGATGCTAAGAAAATTCAAACTAAAACTATACAAATGCATTAAGAAACTTATTAAAAATGTAAATAATGAGGCAGAGAAGAGTGTTATGACCAGAACATAAATCATGAAATATAAATGATATATGTACGACAAAAAAAAAAGATCATGGAAAAATGGCAATAATATTTCGAAGATGTACTTAACACTGGAGAAATAAAGGAAGCGCAAGATATCAAGTATAGATTAATGTAGAACTAGAACCGGATATAACTAAATCAGAAATACAATACGCTACCCAAGTGCCACTATCAAACAAGTCACCAGGGTCGGATGATATCCATGTCGAACTTATCAAGACAGGAAAACAATGTAAGGATAACCTAGCTACACATATTGTAGAACAGTGAGATTTAAACAAGAAGCACCAGAGGACTGGAGAAGTGCACCACTACTCCCAACATGGAAAAACGGAGAATAAACAGGACTGGAAAGATATTCTGTAAATTACTGGAAAGATATTCTGTAAATTACTGGAAAGATATTCTGTAAATTACTGGAAAGATATTCTGTAAATTACTGGAAAGATATTCTGTAAATTACTGGAAAGATATTCTGTAAATTACTGGAAAGATATTCTGTAAATTACTGTAAACAAACTACGCCCAATTATAAGACTGTAGCATAGCGAGGAACAAATGGGATTTAGGAAGAACAGGAACTGTATAGTTGCAATCTTCACACTCAGAACACTAGCCGAGAAAACAAGCGAATACGATGAGAAACTACACGTTATTTCCGTGAACCAAGAGAAGGAATTCGTTCACGTGAATGGAAATCAACCGCGGGCAACATGAGACCGTTAAGGGGCAAATCAACATTTGGCAATCTATGTAAACGTCTTTATGTAAATAGTCAATGTAAAATTTGATTCATCACATTTACAAACGCAATGTGTAAAAAAAAAAGCAACCTCAGAATAATAATATATCAATATATCAACAATCTGAACGAGGCATGCACATGTAACAGAATGACATTTAACATAGAGATAACCTAAGTTAGGACGATTGTAAGAAAATAAACAAAAACACATAGATTTATCCAAAACCAACAATCAGCAGATGGCAAAAGAAACACTGAAACCCAACACTTATGTAATAAATCAAGTTAAATCATTGTGCAAATGGCTATTACAATGTAAACACTTGACAATTGATACAAAAGGAATGCTATTCAAAATGACATTCCTAACTACACTGTGCTACCAATGCCAATATTGGACATTGACAAGCAAAGATAAATGAAACATTACAACAAATAAGATCAAATGCCTACGCAGAACGCTTGGAGTAACACAAAAGGATACAATCAGAAACGAAGATATTAGAAACAAGTAGGCACATCACCAGTGCTAGACCTCATCAAGAGACGTGTTTCGACCACGTGACGTTACAAACACGAGATAGCATCTTTCAGAAAGCAATGCTATACGGGTACAATGGATACAAGATCAAAGGCCGACCACACAAACATTAGATAGCAGAAATAACAGAAGCAGTAAGGCTCCCCGTGTACGAAGCACACACTAGGAGACGGTTAAGAAACCTTTTCATAACCTGACGCTGAAAAGCACAAGCAGGGTACAAGCGAAAAGAAGAAGAAGAAGAAGAAGAAGAAGAAGGTAATGCTATCCCACCAGGTAGAATAGTTCTCTGTAAACAACCCCTTGAAGGTGACATAAATGTTAAAGCTTCACAGAGATACTTTCAAGAAGTTTCTGTAGCGTTTATTCTGTCCTTCAAATGACCGTCTGCATGTTGTGAGCTCACCGTACAGCAGCTGCTTGGAGATGTGGTCATCTGGTACAAAAACACCATCCCCGTCTATAGTTTCTGTGCTTATCACAGAAGCGTATGTATGCTCAACATGTTAGTTTCACTAACAATGTCAGAAATGCACTTTGCCTTGTAACCCGATCTTGAACAGCCTACGCAGACAGCTTGCTCAAGTGAAAACAATTCAAGAGTCCCTATATCAGGTCAGAGTGGCATTAGGAGCTATTTATATTTCTTTATCATCTTATTCTTACTTTTCTTCTTCTCATAGATTTCTAACTGCTCTGTCTTCAAGTTACATTTTCTATTTATTCTTATTTGACTTTGTTAACGACTGCATAACAACTGTTTACATTGGAGAAAGACGTTTTGAACTAAACAATGTATAATACGTTAAAACTTTCCTCTTATGATATGACATTCGAAACATCGTATCCGATCTTGTATTTCAAAATGATAATGCCAAAGTAGCATATTTATCTTCGGTGTTCTTTACCTCTTCCTAATGCACGGTAACAAACGGTGATGAATCCTTGCAGTTTTGGGATCCGATTGCACTCTACTGAGCATTTTGAAACCTAACAAATTTCTTTAAAGTAAGATAAGAAAAGAATACCAGTAGAAAAAAGAGGGTATTCATTTATGAAGAGTAATTCACTATTACAGTCCTTTACCTTAGCATAATATCAACCCGATTCTAAATATATTGACGATTTCTTTCTTGTCTTTGGTTCTTCAGCCAGAGTATAGTGCCAACTCTCCAGATGACCAGTTTTAGAAAGCTTCCAGTTAAACCACTTTGCACGCCTTTCCAACGGTGGATTCGAAAGCAATTTGATTTACACAATGTGGCTGCTAGATCCGTTCAGAAATTCCTTTAGTCGTCTATATGCATAAAGTTGCAATGGTTTCTGTTCTTTTCTTCCCAGTAAAGATTCCGTGATCCACTGATACTTCTTCTTCTTCTTCTTCTTCTTCTGCGTACACAGTCAGACAGTAACCAAATCCACTGATAAAATATATTACATTTATGCAATGAGTTTATAATTAAGACGAAGTGAGTAACAAAGCAGCCACTGCTGTTCGGGATGAAGTGTTTGAGTCTACAATGTACTATGTCACAGCTTATTGATGAGGTGGGTTTTTACAGATTTTTGCTTGTCCCTCCGTAATATTTAAACATAAACTCATTTATTTCTCATTTGACTGAAGCGTGCCGATAATTGACTGAATGAGAAGAATCATGTCACAATGTTACAATGTACTGCAGCAACAAACCTTTAATGGCCATGTTATACATAGACATCTCTCCAGTGTGATTAAGGATGTGATCAAGCTGGTCACTCGTGTGAAAGTCATGTAAGGTACTGCACTTATCAGGTACTGGGATTCAACAGGATCAAAATCCAAGTCTGCTGTGGCTACTGAAGGAATACAGCAGATGACTGACCAGCTGATTGTTATGAGGCAGCCTAGATCGGAGACTGCCAGACCTAAATGTTAATAAAACTAAGTTGGGTAGTGAATAAGTTAGTAAAAAAACGCTGAACAACAAAATTTACTTTGAAATGAAAATATACAATTTTACTAATTTAATGACCATGAACACGACAATGACAATGCTCTGGTTTTTGACACAAATATATTTTAATGTATAAAGTCTGAGTTTGCATTGAGCTCATAGGTAACCTACTGCGCCGCATTGTGTAATCCGGTGATACGCACATCACCACCGAGAAGAGCCAATATAATTTAGCCTTTCATTTTAGGTGCAACACAATTATTTGCTGCACTTCAAAGCCATCAGTAGTGATGCCTTGTAATTGTGTTAGTAGTACAGCTAACAGACTCTGCAGAGTCTATTAAACTAGTATAAATGTGTTAAGTGAAGTATAACCTTTGTTACTAGTTGCTGGGACGTTGCAAACCAGAAAAGGGTCATCACTCCAATAATGAGAACTGCGTATGATCTTCATTTCTGTTTTAAGATCTAATGTCTAACTTGTGGTTAGTGGTTAACAGGAGGTTGTGCATTTGAACATTTCATTTATGGTGCGCTTCTTACCACATTAATTGTCATTTAGTAGAAAATACAGCAGTATATTGCTGAACACAAAAGCATAAAAAATAGGCTTAGGTGGACCTTGTTGTGACAACAGCAGTGAACATATATTTGCGGAAAAGCTGTGATCTGAATTTAAATGAAGAACGAAACACTTTTAATTGGAAAATGAAAATGTTTACAAAGGAGAAGAAGGTAAAACAGAAGAGAAAGTACAGATTCAATGATGCAATACACTTTTCACAATAATTACAATTGAGGAGAATCAAGCGCATAGAACAGAACAACAAGCAGTCTAAACATATAATGAGAAGCGGGCAGAATTGTGTATAGAACAAGAAACTCCAATATGTGAAACAAATTGCTTCAGAAACAACGACATACGCACACCTGATATCGTAGTTTCGGTGACATTGGGGCATGGAGCTTGGTTTTACAATCCAAACCTACCAAGTTCGAATCACGTTATGCTTCGCTTACAGACCGGGCATGTCCTGGGCCTTTTCATACCCGAAGGACTAGATGCGTCGGGAGTCTCAAGAAACTAGACGACATTTTCTGAGCAAATTCTGGAACGTTTCGGCATTCGTGTTCTGTCGTCAGCACTTCCAGCAAAAAAGAGGTGGAGCACATAAATGACGCAAATGAAGAGTGAATCCGGTTGTGTCAGCCATTTTCCACTTCTTCCATTTCCAGATAGAGGTGAACCTTCGGATCGATCATAGAGAAAAGTATCAGCCAAAGGAAGAATAATTTAACAACAGTAAAGCCAAACAGTCTTATATCTATCACAACACGTTTGGTCTACATGAGGAAACCTTAGCTCCTCATTCCCTTCATTAAACAAGCTACTTAGCACTATGGTAGACCACACAAGTTTACTAACTTATTGGGGAGACCTATGAAGATAATAGTGCAGAGTTCTTCATGAAGGACAGTTATCGCTGATTGAAATCCGAACTGGAGTAAAACAGAGACATCTCCTGTTACCAAGCAACTTTCTTCTGGCTATAGACTGGTTTATGAAGACTAAAAAAATCTCCGACGAAAGAATGAAATGACTTGGAATTGTGTTGATAGCATGGCTCTTCTACTACATGAACGAAATCAACTACAGGGAAGTCAGTGAGGGGATAGAATAGAATTGTATATCCTGTTTAGGATATAGAAAGCGAGAGAAATCATACACATTTTCGCAACGCAAGGTATTGATATGTGATGCTGAATAAATTCATTATCACGGCAGGTGCAACCATTTATAAATAGATGCCTGCGTTTAGAACACATATTTCAAAATAACATACCGACGTCAATCTGCTGGAAAGAAGGAGATAAATCTTAGTGGAACGCGACATAAAGATACGACGCTGACACTTGCCGGGCATACTATATGAAACGTTCCAGACGACATTGCAAGACATACTCCGTTCTGGAAACAAAAGGGTAAGAGAAGAAAGGGCAGACCAAACATACCTAAAAGTGAGAACTGAAGTCTAACATGAAGAAAGCATGAATGTAGTGGCCTATGTTGATAAAGAAGGCACACGACGTATAGCTGTAGACTGTTTGCTGAGGACACATTTTCCAGAGTGAGCTGAGGGGCTATGATTGACTGCTTCCTGCTTAACAGTACACGGGACAGATACAACGAGTAAACAGTATAGAATGTGGACGCATGTTTCGACAAAACGATTATTATCAAGTAAGTATGTATGATTTACTCAATGCGACAATTGAAAATAGACCTTTAATAGACATTGATACGATAACCATAATCCATTGTAACCCATTTAGTGGTTCTAACGCGCACAACAGATTAAACGTTCTAACAGACATTTCTACCTAAGAGACTGACGTTGATCGGGTCTTTGAATCCTTGTTTGATAAAACACATGATGTTGATTATATTAGTTATAACACCAAATGTATCGATTACTTGTAACACGCCAGCAAAAATTATCCACTGGAATATATATACAATATGTCCATTTACTAACGTATCTATCGAAACATAGGCATTGCTGACATTAAAACCCATTATTCTACTGTGGTATTATTATTGGAATAAATGTACTCAAACTATCAAAGATACGAGTATATATACTAAGTTCATATTCCATGACGTACTTTTTAATGTAATCAATATTTGACTAATATGATTTATTTGTAATGGAAAAGGCGTTACTGTCGTTATCATGCACGTGTATTTAGCAATTTATTTATAACAGTACGTTGTATAACTATGACGTTCAGGTTCTCTTGTTCTCCCTCAATTCTTATTTGATTTTTGTTCACTCGATTTTGTGTCACTTGAAATTAAAACTCACAAAATTTTGTGATATTTAGAATTAAAATAATGTTTACAGATGTAAATGGATAAATAAATATTAGTTATTAAATTTAAAGTTAGTATTGGTTAAAGTCAGACTTTCATAGTTGTTAGACCTAAATACCAGGTCATGAAGAACATGACAGGAGAAAACAAATAATAAGCACGCTTTAATACTATCTTTACTTAAAATTATAGGTAAACAAGTACGTAAGCCTTGCTTTTTTCAAGTTAAATGTTTCTAAAACACGCGTGTGAGTATTGATTAATTGCAGCTTTTATCTTCTCGTGGTACCTTTTTTTCAAATATACCATTTTATATGTGTCTCAAACATATCAATGCCAGAACTAACATGTTATGTGTGCCGAACTTCTCTAGAATAAATAATTGAAATAACTCATCTCAAAACAAATTGCTTTGAATCTAAGGGACAGTGGTCTGGTAGAAGATGTGAGTACTTCGGCATGACATACTGGTCCAAAATATGATACGCTCTCATTGTAGTCAGAATATTTATATTGCCTTATGTTTATTTATAAACGTATAAAGAATCGCTTCACATCAAGTCCTACATGCTACTGTCGCTAGGCGTTTTTAAAGTTTTCCATTGTCGAATCTTAAGATTCTTCTAGGTTACAAGACAATGAATATTTTCTCTCTGGGCGGGGCATTAGCACCAGGAACAAGTTCAAGGTTTATGGAGCTGCTATCCTCTCCACCTTGTTAAACGCATGCAAGAGAGTGACTGTCTAAGCGAGACACGCATAAAGACTGAACGACTTTCACACAATCAGCCTGAGAACGCATACTCTGCATCTGTTGGCAAGACCATGTCACTGACAGTTAGGTTCTGCAAGGAACAGACATGCAAAGAACCCATGCATCAATGCAGGCGTCACAAATTAAGTAGACTGGGCACCTTGTACGCATACCAGTCACAAGACTGCAGAAGAGACTCGTGTACAGTGAACTTAGGGAATTCTGGTGAATAGTAGGTCGTCCAAAACAGCGTTTTAATGACATCTAAGAAAAATCTGATATGCTGTCACACAGGTTAACAACAACTGGAAGAACATCACGGAATTGAATAAATGCAGTAAACGTCGGCGTTGCCGAAGGAGACAGTCAACGTATGCAGACAGCACCAACTAACCGCCTGATCCGGAAAGAAAGAGCAACGAAAAAGACCTCACCGGATCAAACGACCTAGTGTGCAGCCTATGCAATAGAACAGTCAGTGTCATCATTGTATGATAAGCCACATGACGTCCAGCAAATACCGGCCCGAAACATGACAGTCAGTGCAGAAACAAAACAAAACAGAAAAAACAACACGATTGATGTCGGTAGTTGACAAAGACCACGATGTACAGTTATGATTATTTCTTCACATTTACTGCAGCTGTTGCACATGGACGAAGTGAGCGTAATTGCAAGCAATACCTTTTTTTTAACAGTGAGTCCTAAAAAAGTGATCTTTTCAAAACAAAGTGAATTCTTTTGGTAACAGCTTCTATCTGGCTCCTTCAGAAACATTTAAACACGATGGTTGCTGTCCTTGTGTTACTACTCTGTCTCCTACTGTTCTGCCTGCACGACTTCAGGTATACTGACCACCTCTTCTACCTTGCTTTGACAATTGTTTCGTGGTCACTACACTTTTGTAGATATTCCCTGTTGGTGCCAACCCAGATCGTGCCTGCTTATATTATGTGCTTCTTTCTGAGCGTCTGTTCTATCCATCATACTGTTGTCTTCCTGCACTCCTGTTGTAGAGGTTGCCATACTTTGATAATGCTATCTGGTATTCATTTCGTGTACATCTTTTGGTTTTGTCTTCCCAGTTTCACATGTGTTATCTTCTCGCACGATTATTCTCTACTTTCCTTCCAGTAATGTTTTCAACTAGATGTTGTGTCTTATGACGCGATTTCACTATTGTAACTAACTGATTCTGATTCTTTTATTAAGTGTCATTGCACCTGTAATTTTTTTTATGATGTACATACTGGATTTTTCTTTCTATCAACGAGATGAGCCTAATTATTCTATTTATCCACATTTGAAAGGAATCAATTCACTTCTCTAACGGGTTGTTCCTTTTTTATGTTTCTGCACAACGCAGTTCAGTTTCAAATTTCTGTCCACTTATAGCGTGAAACGTTTCGGTGAGCTTATGTTGTCTATTCTGTGTCAAGTAGATATCGTCCACCATCGTTAGACCGTGCCGTTGTATAATTATCCTGAAGCCATCTATCCATTTGTCACGCGGACTGCCTCAACTCCTGAAGCAAGAACCTCTTGCGATGTAAGCACACAGCGATAGTTGATTTTGCTGCAGCCGCATTAGGTGACCAAATCGTCGCTATCTCTAATAAAAAATATGGTCAGCAGAAAGGATAGTACCCTCCAAAAATTGAATGTTTTCATTTCTCATCCCTACAGAAACGCCTGTTGAAATCGGATGCACGGGGCCGCAAGCCTAACAAAACAGTGCAACGTAAATCGCAGCATGATGACAGTACAACCGATTAGAAAAACGCATGGCGCTCATCCTGCGGAGTCCCGCCAGGCAGCGATAGTGCCGGGCATCACGCCTCGAAGGGGCCCACCCTTGACTATTGGTGGTCACCCACCCATGTGTCGTGGAGTCAAGGCACATGGCTATGGGGAAACTTTTATTGACCAAAAACTCAAGACCCTCAAAATACTACAGTGGAATGCGGAGGGAGTCATTAACAAAAAACTTTCCCTAACACATCACCTGCAGGAAGGTAAGATTGACGTGGCATGTATCCAGGAAACGCACCTCAACAAAAATTATAAATTGTCAATCAGAGGATACCAGACCTTCCGTCTGGATAGAGAAGGCCACAAAGGAGGGGTCCTGATACTGACCAGAAACTGCATACCGAGTAGCGCGGTATCTGTCAATCACACCGGACAAGCAGAAATTGTAGGAGTTGACATAATGGCCCAAGAGACGAAGCTCCGCATTTTCAATCTGTACGGACCACCAAATAGAGACCTATCGCTCTCGAGAATGGAGGTCAGAGACTCCAACTGCATAGTAGTTGGATATTTCAACAGCCACTAGGAGAGATGGGGATACTCTGACACAGACAGCAGAGGTGACGAAGTGGACGATTGGGAGATAGATGCAAATCTCTCCCTAATCAATAGGCCGGAGGATAGCCCTAGCTTCTATTCAAGAACATGGCATACCACCTCGACTCCAGATTTGGCCTTCTCCACATAGGACATACACCATAAAATAGACCGCCAGGTGCTAAACCAACTGGCAGGTAGCGACCACAGGCCGATCAGGCTAACCATTGACATGGAAGTAGGCCCACAGGAAAAAAAACCGCTCTCACGTTGGAATTTCAAACGAGCCGACTGGGACAGATTTGCAATCCTGACAGATGGGCTGTGTGAAACCATCAACACACGAAACAACAAAATGAAGCCCATGGTGGAAAGCCTAAGCAAGGCAATAATGCAAGCCGCCACTGAAACCATCCAAAGAGGAGCCAGGAAAAACTATAAGCCCTACTGGAATGATGAGTTGCAGAAAGCGGAAGATGCAGTAACAAATGCTAGGAACATGGCAGAGCGAGAACAATCCATGGAGGCAAACATCGCCCTCAAAGCCGCCACGGCGAAATACAAACACACTCTCAAGCAAACAGCAAGAGAAAGCTGGAAAAATAAAACGGAAAGCCTAAACCTGGACAAAGACGGGAACAAGCTATGGAAGCTAGTCAGAGCCATGAATGACGAAACCCCGTCAAACAAACATATTACCATCAAGCAGGGCGAAAACTTGCTCACAGGTAAGAAAGCCGCAAACGCTTTTGTCGATCACTATGCCAGAGCAAACGACATCGAGGTCCCTGCTGATAAGCATACAGACATTAGCGAAGAGCTAAAGGGGCACGACAACATGAATACGGCACCTGAAGAGCACATGATGGCCAAATTAACAATGCGCGAAATGAAAGAGGCTATGATAACATTTAAAAAAAGGAAATCTCCCGGAGAAGACGGGATAACAAACGAAATGCTGATGGGGCTGGGCCAAACAGCGAAGAAGAAACTGCTATCGGTCCTGAACCAAAGCTGGAAAAGGGGAATTGTACCCCAGGCATGGAAAGACGCAATACTGGTACCAGTACCAAAAACAGGAAAGGAAAAAACAGATCCAAATGGATACAGGCCCATAAGCCTACTGAGCTGTGTCGGCAAGCTGATGGAACGGATGATAAACACCAGACTCATGTGGCATCAGGAAGAAAAACTAATACTAATTCCACAGCAAGCCGGCTTTAGACAGCACAGATCCACTGAGGACCAGGTCATCCTCATAGCCCAGGAGATAGAAGATGCCTACCAGGCACAGAAACACACAGTAGCTGTTTGGGTGGATCTGGAAAAGGCATTTGACAAAGTCTGGAAAGATGGACTTAGAGTCAAGCTAAGAAGAAGTGATGTTTGTGGGAAAATGTACAAGTGGATCAACCACTACCTCAAACAAAGAACGGCCAGAGTCCAAGTACAAGGGCAGATGAGCAAAAAGGTGACACTCGAGCAGGGAGTACCCCAAGGGGGAGTACTGTCACCCACACTCTTCCTGGTATATATAAACGATATTACAGAGAATATACCAAGAAGAGTCCACAGCTCAATGTTTGCAGACGATCTGGCTATGTGGACCTCTAAAAAGAATCTCACCATAGCAAGAAATCGGATGCAGACGGCCCTAACATCGCTGGAAGAGTGGGCGAACTCATGGCTGGTCAAAATAAACGAGGAGAAAACCACATGCACAATATTCTCGCTTTCATTAAAACCCCAAAATACCAAATCAAGTCTAAATGGCAAATTCCTGCAGCCAAACGACAACCCAACCTATCTGGGAGTCACATTTTGATCGGCGCATGACATGGAAAAGTCCGATTGAGAGAAACCGAATGAGAGCCAGAGAAAGAATGGCAATCATGAGGAAACTTGCTGGCACAAGCTGGGGAGCAGACGAAGGCATACTAAAGAAACTGTACACTGGAAGAGTGAGACCAGTTCTCGAGTATGGCATTGCGGCATGGACAACAGCAGCGAAGGCGAACTTCGATAAAGTTAGCAAACTTCAAAACCAAGCCATGAGAATTATAACAGGAGGCATGAAGTCAACGCCAATTGTAGAACTTGAAAAGATTACAAAACTGCAATCCATGACCGATAGAAGAGACTGCAGAGCCCAACTGCAGTCAGAGAAACTCCGAAGACTGACCGACCATCCAATGCACCAGAGACTAAACAATTTGGGAAATGGGAAACTAAAGCGGAGAAACTTTGCAGAAATAGCCAAAGCAAAGATGCACGAAGATCCCATAAACGCACTAACAACACCAAAACCCATCACTACTGTACGAAAACCTACCTGGAGGCAGGATATATTTCCAGAGGTGGTAGAAATTATACCAGGTATTGGAAACAAAAACTGCCAGACTGAAAAAAAAAAGAGAGACACTACCCTAAGCTTCCTATCGAAAAGCTACCCAAGCATGGACTAGACCAATGCATACACCGACGGTTCTGTAACAAACACTACACAGAACGGAGGGGCAGGAGCATTCCTGAATCTACCAAATGGCAGAAAAATAACACCATCATTCGCTACTGGTAAGTACACAAGCAATTTCAGAGCGGAGGCAGAGGCACTGAGGGCGGCAGTGGAAGAAATGGTGATACACAATGAAAATGAAAGCCATATAGACCTGCTTACAGATCCTCTCGCCGAAGTCACAGCGATAAAAAGCCAGAAAAACACTGAGCTTAATGACTTAAGAGCAGCACTCTGCAAACTGTGCCAGCAGTCCGCACCAAAAAGGGTAGTGGTACAGTGGGTCCCATCACACTGCAACATCCAAGGCAACGAGGAGGCAGACAGACTGGCAAAAGAAGGTGCAAGACTACCACAAACAGATACTAGTATGACGTACGAAGAGCCAAAACGGTTTATCAAAGCCAGATACATGACCAAATGGGAAACCGAACATACTGGTTACACCAAAAACGATGCCTATTACCATTTGAACCGAAGAGAGCAGGTCGTTGTCTTCAGACTTCGCACTGGCCACAACAGACTGAGGCACCACCTATTCAACAAATTGAAGATAGGTGGTACCGACGAATGCCCGTGCGGTACTGGTAAAATGACAGCTGAACATCTGCTGCAGAACTGCCCGACATACGAGGATCAGAGAGAGCAGATGTGGCCATCACCAGTGGAACTGCAAGAAAAGCTCTATGGCAATGGCGACAGCCTCAGGATGACCGCCGCTTTTTTCGAAAAAATAATGGTTACTGTCTGACTGCGTACGAAGAAGAAGAAGAAGAAGATTTCTCATCGTATTTAAACGTCTAAAAATTAGAAGAAAAGAGTCGTAACAAATATTTTCCCGTCATCTGTAAGAAGGTATCGGAACTGGTTACAAAATAACTTTACTGACGCTAACACTGAACGTATTATTCTTCTTATTAAACCTTACATATACAGTTACACGCGCAGTTGTATGATATTGAAGTCGACCTCCGTCTTTGTGCATCTGGTATTTATCGTCTTCAATTTACAAATGCATGTGTTGAAAATATTTATTTAAAATTACGATCCCCTTGCAATCGACGGATACAAGTTTCCAGATCTAAGAAACGCAGACGATACGATGATACTATCAAACAGGGCAGAGCAGCTAATTTCATCCGTAGGCAGATGCAGCGAAGATACAAATCTCTTTGTAAACAAACACATCTAAAATAATGACCACATATCAAACAAAATTCAACATAAATTCAAGTTCGGAGGTGGGAAAATAAAATAGTTCACCAACTTCGATTACCTGAGGATAAGAATTGATATAAATGGCGACTGAAAAAAAGAATTTATAAGACGATTGACAATGAAAATGAAAAGACTACACAACCTGAGGAAAGTATGGCAAAAATAGCAGCGATCCAATAGAAGTACACAGTTTGAGAACATGTGTTTTTCCTATGGCAGTTTACGGCTACGAAACACGGACAGTTACCAAAACATCAAGGAATAGAATCGAGTCCTACGATTCTAAATGTTATGTAAATGTCGTCAAATACCATTGACAAAAAAAATCCCCCAAAAAATCAGACATTCAAGAAGAGTTGAACATAGAAGAAAACTGCGTCACAAATTACAATCTGAACAGAAACATTGAAATACTTTGAAAAATCAAGACACACCGGTCTTGTGAGAACGGTAATGGCAGGTATAGTGCTGGGCAAGAGAGACATAGAAAGATCAAGAAAGTGATAGCACCAATATGTCATCTTGGGCATGACTCTGGAGCAGACTGGAGATTTGACAAGAGATCAAGTTTCTTTCATGCGGGATGCGACAAGAACAACGTTCTACAAAGAACATACTACAAGATGATGCATTGAAAAGGCTGCATTAAATAGGACTGCCGTTATTATTGTGTTCCTGTATATGTACATAAGCCACGGTGGTATAATAGATCATACATGAGTAGCTATAGATGTCAGTGAAAAAGGCTAAAGCGTTACTGTGCATGATAAAAAGAAACATTACACATAGAAGCAAGGAAGTGATAGTGCAACTGTATAAAGCAATATTGAAAACCTGCATTTGAGTAGTGTGTTTAGGTTTGGAGTTCTTATCCTAGAGTGGATACTATCATGCTAGAAGAGAAGGAAGACTATCGACTGGTCAGGCCAAATATACTGATCAGACATGTTAGTCAGGTTCAGACAAACATACTGGACAAGACCCTCACCTTGACTTCCTGAAAGCCCTTATCGCAAACGGGCTGTTTTCATGGCAGCCTGGCTAACAATGTGAGGGATTGACATGATCCCCGCGGTAGTGAGCGACACGCAGATGAAACAAGCATAGCACAATCTCCTATAGGACCCAGGTCCACCTTCATAAACACGCTCGAGATGGGAGAAAAGCTACTGCAATCCGCCACTTAACGTCCTTTTCAGGGCACACAAAGAGTAACCTACTCATAGCGGACATTCGCAACCAACAACATCATGTTAGAAGGCATACAAAGAAGAACTGCTAAATTGACTGTAAGATTCTAGAAATATAGTTGTGGTGTGTCTAGGACAAAGAGGGATTCGAGTAGGACAATACACGTTTGTAAGATAAGCAAGAGAAAGGATTAATAACGCTACATCAAGTTTTTTAAAAGTAAAACCGGCTACAGGCGCTTGAAGGCACAGCTTGGAATTGTAAACAGGTCCAGATTATATATTAGGTTTTAGTCAGAGAGTGGTGACTGTCCCACATGACATAGTGGAGGCATGGTCAGTTAATGCATTTACAAATAGAAAAGATGCACACAATTATTTACGTGAGCTATTTTAACATCATTCTCTGTAAACCTTCACACAAATCACATGGAACTGAGTCTTTTGATTTGGGAACAATCTGCATGATGATCATTGCAGTTGAAATACTTCTAAAAAATCACATACACAAGCACATATAGGTAATGGCTTAGTGACGACACCAGGACAAAAACAAAACGATACATACATAACGACCACAAGGCCTTAGTCAGTGATACAAAGCGAAGGAAAACGACAAAAAAATCAAACCAACACAAATCAAACCAAGCAAGACAATGTCAAATGAGCGGTTTAAGTTTGCCGCCATATCAGGATATGCCAGGAAAGTGTGAGACACAGTGTGCCATTTATGCAATAAAGTGGACCAAAAAATAAGTATTTTTCAATTCAAACAAAAATTGAATTGAAAAATACTTCTTTTTTTATTTCAACCAAAATTCATATGAGAAACACATATACAAATATATGGATGAACATATAAATGAATAAAGAAGAATAAGAAGTAAGATACATTAAGGAACTGACCGAGAAAGAAAGCTTATGACAACGTATTGACTGAATTTAAATCATACGTTTTCAGACAACCCATAAGGAAAATAAATTTCCATGCTCAAACTGGTGTCGACCAACTGGGAAGCAGGAACGGATGCCAGAGACTTTGATGTCTACTTTACCGTGGTGTCCATGAAAATTGAAGTGGCTGGCGACAGGAGTCCCAGAATTACTGGACATGTCATTGACATTTGACGAAGCTTTCACAATGTTTAAGGACATTCGCTACAATGTACTTCATGTTGCAAATAATCGTTTAGATGCGTTATGTGACCTGAAGGTGAATCCCTCTTTTATCTCGAATAAACTTACTGGTGGAAGGGCATTGCATCTCTCTGGATAACGTACGGGCACGCTACGCATCTATTCTTGTTTTTGACAGGCAAAGTACCACAATTGTCCATTGGGTGAGTTTTGAATCGACTTCTAAAGAAACTCGTAAAGAAGTTTCTGTCACGCTTGAATCCCACCAGAGGAGGACCAGGAAACACTACCCATGTGTAACGGTCTGCATGAAGGATAGGGAGATGGTAGAACAATAACTCAATGTCAGAGAAGGTGTGAGGATGAACATAAAGAACGAGTTTAACACGTGTCATCTATATCTCCCGTACTGATGCCCTCACCCATTGCCATGGTCGCTCATCTCTCAGTGTAACACTGGTTCTTACGTTTCGTCCTCATATCTCCTCTGTCCGTTAGAGCCTGTTCCGTCATGTCCACATCCTTCACGCAGATCCTTCCACGTTGATGATATTTCTTGATCCTCCTCTTGAGACATAATTCGTAATAGAAACTTTCCTAACTTGTTTGTTAAAAGCCAACTCAACTCACCTTGAGAGTGACTCACTACATCATCTTGCTTCGCAAAAACAAGTGTAATTGCTGACGTGTTCATATGTTACTCTGACACGATCTCTTTTCTTTCAGCAGTCAGTTTTGAGATATTAGAGGAGTAATTGACATGATTATTTACAACTGTGTAACATGAGTACACCAGAGAGACTGGACTTGAACTCCGTGCCCTCTTCGTCAACATATATTCTTCGTCGTATATATATATATATATATATATGAACAAGTTTGTACTATTTTGGATTTTAGTATATATTTTAACTTTTGATCATTTGATGTGTGGCGATTATCTTGTCCGAATCATCGTCACTGTTCTACTTTTATACAATTTATGCGCTCCCCCCCCCCCCTCCCCTAAACAAACAAAAAACAAACAAAAAAACACGAATCTTCGGTTGCGTTTCCAATCAGGCAAGATACAAGCGCCCCTTTGTTGTCAAGGTAGGCGAGACCAGTGACTATTCACATTGGAGGTTGACGATAAACTCAAACGTCATGTGTACACACTGTGCATTGAAATGTTGAAAATCGAAAAGTGTAGGTACTTTGTCGCTTTCCGGGCAACAATTCAGATAAAGATAATGAAGTTCATGTGTAAACGGGCTGTTTTAAAAAGGCTGACAGGGTCACAAGGCTAGACAGAGTACGAAAAGAAGTAATTAAACGGAAGGTGGGTGCAACACAGTGCGTGGACAACATGGAATGGCACAGAATAACATGGCTCGAATACCTGACAAGAATGCGACAAACGTTATCAGCTGCTCGTATGTACAATAACAAATATCCGGATTGCAGAGCAAGAGACAGACCACGAAAATAATGGATATATGATGCCAGCGAGGCACTGGAGAAATTCAGAATGACAACACCGTTGGCGACAATGCTGGCACACCCTGACAGAAAACTATACCTCCGTGCGACGTCTAACGACAATAGTAGATAGAAGATGGTGATGATAAAATTCCTACCAAATTTGCAGCTTACCTTCCCATGGACCTAGCAATCCACATGATGTAAAAAAACTAAAAAGTTCTACGGGTAACTTTGGATACCTGGCTGCAGGTATAAACTGCCTATTTGAATACCTGAACTCCAAGTATTATAAGCCTGCCTGCCTGAATCTCAACAGAATTATCCGTAATATTGATAATAGAATACTCTTTTTCGCAAATAGTAAATTCAACAGTCAATTTATTTACATCATTTAACTTACATGTTGGGGAGAAAGACTAACGTCTGGTCAGGTACATCATACTGATCAGACATGTTAGTCAGGATTAGGCAAAAATATACTTACCAAGATCCTCACATCGGCTTCCTTGTAGCCCTCTCTGGAAACGGGCTATCCTTCTTGGCACACAAACGAGTAATTATACTCTTTGTGGGCATTCACAACACCAACAACACCAACAACATCAACAGTAACAGCAACAACACCAACAACACCAACAACATCAACAGTAACAGCAACAACACTAACAACACCAACAACATCAACAACATCAACAACAGGAACAGCAACAACACCAACAACACCAACAACATCAACAACACCAACAACACCAACAATATCAACAGTAACAGCAACAACACCAACAACATCAAAAGTAACAACAACAACACCAACCACACCAGCAACATCAACAACAGCAACAACATCAACAACACCAACAACATCAACAGTAACAGCAACAGCATCAACAACACCAACAACACCAACAACATCAACAACATCAACAACACCAACAACATCAACAACACCAACAACACCAACAACACCAACAACACCAACAACATCAACAACATCAACAGTAACAGCAACAACACCAACAACATCAACAACACCAACAACATCAACAGTAACAGCAACAACACCAACAACATCAACAACACCAACAACACCAACAACACCAACAACATCAACAACATCAACAGTAACAGCAACAACACCAACAACATCAACAACACCAACAACATCAACAACTCCAACAACACCAACACCACCAACAACACCAACAACATCAACAACATCAACAACACCAACAACATCAACAACACCAACACCATCAACAACATCAACAACACCAACAACACCAACAACATCAACAACATCAACAACACCAACAACACCAACAACACCAACAACACCAACAGCATCAACAACATCAACAGTAACAGCAACAACACCAACAACATCAACAACATCAACAGTAACAGCAACAATCCTGTACTGTTGCCTTGAAAAGCGAGTGCTCTACCATTAAACCAATGAGACGCCCTCTCTTGCATAAAGAGCCATTTATTCAAATTGCACTGTCAAATTTTTACGAGGTTTCATGAGAACATATTAGATTGATACGTGCATTATAAACTTTATGAAGTCATTTCAATTATTCCAGCATGAGCCGATAACTAATTGTCTGTAGAGATCATAATTGATGGAAAAGACGTTAACATATTATGTAACCTGTGCTGGATCTTTACTATACCAGTCAAATGTGGCAGTATTTACTCTTGCTATATTGACGTAAAAACTGGAATGAGACACAATTAGGCGTTATCATTTGTGTGTTTATCAGTTACGTATAACATATTCTCAGACATATAGAAGATAAGAGTATGGCAGAAAAAAATCTTTCGTCAATTTACAATAAATATGAGAGTGACACAGTTCGGGTAGCTAAACGTTAGCGAGAATGACAAAATTGTGTTGATCATATGAACATTATAAATCTAGATTATAGATTCGACATTAACACAGAGAAATAAAAGATCTAATTGTGATTAGAAAATGGAACAATAAATCAGTTGAATAGATAACAACACATGATCAAACCGGTCAAGAGCTTGTACAATCTTTGAAATAAAAATAGGGTGGAAGCAACAAAATGGAAATGTGCAAACGAATACGTGTGTTCAAAAGTCATGTATTGTATATAAAAATGCGATATATATATATTTATTGAAGTGTGTAATGGATAGCACCTCACGTTGAGAGGCAGCCACATCCTTGATGGCCAGGATCCTATTTGGTTCCCCCGCTTCTGTCTAGCTCACGTATGGCTCCTAGAGTCTGCCTGTGTACGACAGCGCCAGCCCCTGGGCAAAGGCTTTGGCTGGCCGGCTAAACTACGTGGGTGAAATGACAAGAAGGGGAGTCCACCCCTGACAAGTACACACAGCTGCTGGTGGAAGAGGCGGAAGATCGACCTGTGCGACAACAACTCTGAAAGCGGGAGCTGGAAACGCCTGGTATCGTGCTAAGGGCGCACCAGAGACCATAGTTGGTAAGCGGCCAGAACAACGTCCAGAAAGCAATGTCAAACTACTGGATGTAAAATGCCAAGAAACTTATGACAGTCGAGATAAACGAAACTCAAAGATCTGATGGTGAGGCCCTCAGGCCAGGCAGATCATCGACGCCAACTGGGGAAGAGGCCAATTTCAGAGTCAGTACAAGTAATAGAGATGACGGCCTAAAGTCTGACTGCATTACAGTGGACAACTCTGAAATGGGACTACCAACAAAACTAAGAATAGGCGCCTGGAACGTCAGGAGCCTATACCAGGGCAAGTGGTTCATGATCGGAAGAGAAATGAAGAAAACCAAGATGGAGATTCTTAGAGTCTCCGAGCATAGATGGGCCGATCAAGGGCACTGTACCAGCTCCTCAGGAGAAACATTTATATACTCTGGGACGGACAGGGGTGGAAAAAGCGGGGTCGGCTTTATTCTGTCAAAGAAGACACCGCCTTCACTACTCCGTTACAATCCTGTCAACGACCGCATAATTGTAATCAGACTAAAGAAAAAGACTAGAAATTTAACAATAATTCAAGTGTATGCACCAACATCAGCAGCAGACGATTGTGAAATGGATGATTTCTATAACACCTTGCAAGAAGGGATGGGAAAAGTGGAAAAAAGAGACATCTTGGTCATCTTTGGATAATTCATTGCGAAAGTCGGAGAGGAAAGAGCCGAAGAGGAGAGAAGTGTTCGAGGACCTTTTGGTTTGGGACACATAAATGAGCGAGGAGAAAGACTGGTTGAATTCTGCACGGAAAACAACCTCTCCATTGCCAACATCTTCTTCAAACAACATCTACGAAGACTGTACACGTGGACCTCCGCTGATGGCAACATCAGAAACTAAATAGACTACATCCTAGTGCAACAAAAATGGAGATCAAATGTGCTGGCGACAAAAACGCTGCCAGGTGCAGACTGCGATACGGACCACGAATTACTGTTTGCAGTTTTCCAAACAAGACCACGCAGGATCAACAAAGGTTGCCAACCAATGCGCTTCGATGTATCAGCAATACCTACTGAATACAACATCAAAGTAGAAAACAAATTTGAGGCGTTGCTTGCTATACAGGAAGAGATGACATCTGAGGAGTTGACATCGTACGCAAGGGATATTTTGATCTCGACAGCAAAAGAAATGATTCCAAAGATATTGCACAAGACACAAAGCAATATAACAGAGGAAACACATAAACTCATTGCAGAAAGGTAACAATTAAAACAAATGGGAAGTAAGGGGACCAACACAGCATAACAAAACTGCGCAAGAAAAGTTAGAAGAGAAATAAGAAAAGATAAAAGAAGATACATAGTAGAAACATGTAAGGATATAGAAAACCTACAACAACAAGGCAGAGAAAGAGATGCATTCAAAGCAATAAGAACACTGACAAGGGAATTCCGTCCAGTTCCACATGTCATAAATGACAAATAGGATAACGCATAAACAGAAACCAAAGACATACTGAATAGATGGAGAGAGTACTGCAGAGCCATGTATGGAGATAGCTCAAAGCGCTCAGTTACAATCCTACCAAAGGATGAGAAAGAACCTGAACCAACATTGGAAGAAGTACGCTCTGCAATTAAAAGCCTGACAAAGGGAAAGTCTCCAGGATGCGATGATATTCCAGCAGAGCTAATACAAGCAGGAGGAGAGGCATGTGCTCGAATCTATCACAAGATGTGTAAACAGATATGGCACAGTGCAGAGTGACCAGAAGCATGGAAGAAATCAATTTATATTCCCCTCTCCAAAAAAGGCAACCTGAAGCTGTACACGAATTACCGAACTATCGCACTGATCAGCCATGCTAGCAAGATACTATTGCGAATCCTATTAAGAAGGACAGAGAAAAGGTTTAAATCTGAAATTCCCGTAGTCCAGGCAAGTTTTAGGAAAGACAGAGGGACCCGGGACCACATATTCAATTTCAGGAATATCTATGAAAAATGCAGAGAGTTTAATGTAGACCTGTACACATGTTTCATTGATTACACTAAGGCCTTCGACACGGTAAAACATCAACATCTGTGGAGAATCATGAAGGAAATGGGGTTTCCTTTGCATATAGTCCATCTCATTGAAAGGTTATACCAAGATCAACAAGCCACTGTCCGAGTATCTGGGCAAACATCAGATTGGTTTGCAGTACAAAAGGGAGTCCGACAAGGATGTATCCTCTCACCTTATATGTACCACATATATGCGGAATATATAATGAGAAATGTACGAGAAGATGAGAACATTAATAGTTTCGACCCATTTCCGATTGGGGGAGGGGTACGAGATTCCAGAGTTACGATACGCAGATGACACAGTGATACTATCAAGACGTTCGGAAGGGCTAGAGCAGCTACTTTCAGCCGTTAATGGACATAGTACAGATTAAAATCTGTTCATAAACGTAAACAAAACAAAGATAATGGCCACCGATAAAACACAATGTCAGTATAAATTTACAGTCGGTGGTGAGGAAATAGATCAGGTTACACATTTTGATTATCTGGGCTCCAGAATTGACAAAAATGGCGACTACTGGAAATAAATCAGAAGAAGACTAGATGTGGCAATGCAGAGACTGAGCAGCCTGAAGAAATTATGGCAGGGCACCAACAAAACGATAAAAGTAAAAGTCTTGAGAGCCTGTGATTTTCCCGTGGCAGCTTATGACCGTGAAGCATGGACGATTACCAAAACTTCAAGACAAAGAATCGAATCCTTCGAATCAAAATGTTACAGAAAGATCCTCAGAATACCCTGGACAGAGAAAAGAACAAATGTAGACATTCGGCAAGAGTTGAGCATAGAGGAGAACTGGTTTATCAATTCCATTTTGGCTAGAAAATGCAAATACTTTGGTCACATCAAGAGACACAACGGTCTTGAGACAACGGTGATGGAAGTAATGGTGCCAGGCAAAAGAGGAAGAGGTAGACCAAGAAGACGATGTCACCAAGATATCCAGGGGTGCCTAAGTATGACAGTGACGGTAGCTGGTGTTTTGGCAAGGGGACGAGTTTCTTTCAGACAGACTGTGATGAGAGTGACGTTCTACAAAGGACATGCTACATGATGATGATATATTTATTTATCCTGTAATACTGTAATCCTGCTGTTCATTCAGGCACATTTTCTGCCCTTTGCCAGGTAGCCAAATGTCGTCTGAACTCATATCTTTTCTTTGCCATTAAGTACCATGCCGGAATAATGTCCTGTCGAATTCAACGCTCCATCGTATTTCTGGACGGCTAAGAGTACGATTACATGTGTAGGGCCATAATGCCTTAAATGTACGTGTCTATCTTATATCAGGCATGCGTTCCACGTGGCCTGCCCACTTTCTTATAAACGCCGTATCTGCGACGTCTTTGAAGCAGGATTGCCTCATGATGGCGGTGTTGCGGATGTGATCTCGTAGTGAAAGTGACTGTATTCTACACTCCATCACTCCTTGAGAAGCTTGAAGTCTCGTCATGTCACTTTTGTGTTGGTTCTGCACCTTGCAGCCATACACCATGGCTGGAATGACCAGGATGCTGAAGACGCGAGCTCTCACTTTGTTTTTTTTAACTGTTGAAGTACTGTCTTCATGCGGTTGAAGCTGAACCCGCTCCCCCGCAGCTAACCTACTGGAGTTTTCTGTATGTTAGTCATTGGAGTTCACAATTTCTTGGTCCAAGTAATTGTACGAACCCACGCATGCACATACATACAAACTTACATGCATGCATGCATACATGCATATACACACACACACACACACACACACACACACACACACACGCACGCACGACGCACGCACGCACACACGCACATACGTACATACATACATGTATACATACATACATACATACATACATACAAAATAAATACACAAATATACTGACATGGAAGCAATCAGACGTTATGGAGGCAAAAACGAAAAATAAATTATATCCACGAAGCGAATTCTTATTGTTTGGAAACAGAAAGAGGTCACAAGATCTCAGGTTCTCACCAATTTCCAGAAAAAGTGCAAAACCTCTCGACCTTCCCTAGAATATAATACAAGGGTGCATTTTATTGGAAGGAGAGAAGAGAGATACGGAAGTTGTGAGTTAATGTGAATTATTGAACGAAATTAGAGCAAAATAATACTTGTAAGTAGTGCGTAGACATGATTGATGAGCAGGGCGCTCGAAGTGGAAAACAAGCTTAACGAGACAAGGAAATGTTCTTCAATTGCACAGTAAAGACAAGAGTCAGTTGATATCGATCAAAAGCTGTCTCTATATTGAAGGATTGTTGTAATGGAACTCAAACGTCTTATTTCTATTTCTTTGATATCACATGAAACATTTTTTCCGGTTCATCTATTGATGATATCCTTTAAATAATATTTTGTTTATATTCGATTCAATTGCCGTACACATTTCCTTTAGGTAATCCGTGCAGTAATGAATTATGCCATCTTTATATGACCAACACGTCTGAACTATCTGAATCTGATTGTGTCCAATACTTTTCTTTCCGTCTCAAAATACTGCAAAATTTCCTTATTCGAGTTTGTTTTATTTGCGTCGTATAAGCAGGGCCAAGGCAGTAAGGATGGAAAATCGATCACCTCATATTACTATAGCTGAGAGGTCGTAACTTTGAACATATTTACCTTGCATTACTGAAGATCGGGGATCGGGACATACTAACCTCGCATTACCAAATCTGTTCTGTTAAGAATCGATATCATTGTAGACCAGTAGTTGTTAATTTCCTATCTGAAATTGACGAAGAGTGGAGATACTCATGATTTATGTAGTTCGCTGTCTGTACACAATACTGATCCGATCTTTCAGGTGTCAGTTTCAGCTTGACCCGCGTATGATATTAAAATCTGATAATATATACATTTCTGGTACATCGACTGGTGTTTCTTCCTCCAAATGGGGGTCGTTGACCAGCTGCTTAATGACATAACATTCATGTTGCAGCACTAATTTGGTAACACACAAAACGAAATGTATTTAGAAAGTACACATTTCTGATTATTGATAGTTTAAAAGGTGGTTGGTAGTTTGCTATTAAGTAGTGGGGAGGGGAGGGGGGAGGTAGAGGAGTGGGAAGAGGCACTTCTGCACGTCGCCTTGTCACAAACATGCACACATTTTACTATATTTATTTGATAATCCGCGATCAAACATTATTTTCCATAGCAATGCAACGTGAACTGGCTGTAAAAGTCTATATATCTCACATATTTATGTGCTTGTCCCTGATTTGAATACTGCATCGAAGTTTCGCAATACTCAGCTGCAGATGGGCACTTAACGCATTTTGATGGAAGTCATGTTCGAGAGTAGTGATACTTGTCACATGTCACCTTTCTAAACTTGTAATGTAAAGTTACTAAAACCTTAATCACAACCTGAGTGTATGTTATGGGACTGTCTTGCCATTCCATTTACTTGCTGTGATATGTCATGTTAATATAACATAACTAATGTTACCAAACCAAAAGATATAAACAATATCATCACAGGTCGAAAATGGAACGACAATGTCATAGAAAGACAACCTGACTTAGCCAGTAGAAGCACTATGCTATTGTCACTAGAAGATCGTCGAAAGCCAGGCAGGTCAAACATAATTTGGTGAAGAATCATGAAAACCGATATGAAGATGATGATCAGTGAATTGAGTCTTGCTGCACTTACAGACGCCACGAGTTGTTGTGACGGGAAACGCTTGCTTTGAAAGTCATTGGGAAAAGGCATTAGCATTTGACTGTAAGAAACGAGTTGCAGAAGAGACGCAATATTTTGATGCCTTGTAAATTTCGGTATAAACATACATTATATGTCAGTCTTTGTACTGATCTGCACGTAATAGTCTAACAAAACTCAAATATGTCAATGAGATTATTGAGGTTAAGAATACACATGCATTTCCTTTAAGAAAAAAAATAACTGTTTATAATTATGTATGATTTATAATTTAAGAAATTGGCTTCGATGACACGATTTGAATTGTAACATTTTAGATATTAAGAGTTCGACATCTATAAATTAGGCTTTATAAATTGTTAGTTCAAGTAGTACTTGAATGCTGCCATTAATGTTACTCTGCCTGTGTACATTCACTGTACAATTACCACTGGATAATTCACTGTAAATACATAGAAACAGAATATCTGGTTTACTCTAAACGGACTGCGAGAATAATACAAGAAATCAGCGTGTAAAACAAATATCATAATTACATACTATCTTTAAATAAGTTGATTTTTAACAAATACTTTCTTCAAATCATTCATTAAATACCAGATACACACACAACAACCCACTCACATACACGAACACATACCTAGGCATGTGAATGTGTGTGTATAGATAAGTGGTTCGTTGGACGATTTTATAATTAGAACAATAAGATAAATAGGGTTCATTTTATGTTGGTTGTTGACTTGAATGGTTACCTTTTCTTCTTCCAATCCTCAGGAAAGTCAGATATTAAATATTCTCTTTTCTGTATCATATTCGGACCCATATTATATCTCCCGCTTATATTTGAAGATAATGACAAGAGTTTCAATGGACAATGCATCAGATGCACAGATTCATTTTCGTGAGATTTCTGGGCAAGACATGTCGTTTGATTCCATCATAAGTAATGCGGCAGTTAACATAATTTGCTGGATTGGCTTCACTGCTGTGTGCCAGACAGTCGATATCTTTGGTATCTGCAGCAATATTATCAACATGATATGTTTTATCAAGCAAGGCTTTGAGGATCCAGTTAACGTTACTCTTTTAGGTATCAAATTAGCAGTACTAATTCCTCCAAGCAACGTGTTCTGCTTTTACTTCCTGTTGTTAGCTTTTGATAAAGTAAACGGTACATTACTGAAAGTTGACATTTTACAAAATATACAAGCATATTTCAATCCAAATATGTTTATGCTAAAGTTTATGTACACTCTTTATTATCCTTTAATTTATGAACGCTACTTAATATTTGATATCCATCGTAATATAATTGTGACGGCATCAAATGTGTGTTATGTGTGATGTGTGATATGTGTGATATGTGTGTTATATGTGATATATACACGATTGCAAATTAAAATAACGACCTGTCCAGACTCTGCAGGTCCTGTCGCACGTAACTGTCACATGGGTTAGTTCAGTATGTAGGTGGTTGCAGATTCTGATGACTGTCACATGAGTTAATTCAGTATGTGGGTGGTTGCAGATTCTGATGACTGTCACATGGGATAATTCAGTATGTGGGTGGTTGCAGATTCTGATGACTGTCGCATGGGACAATTCAGTATGTGGGTGGTTGCAGATGCTGATAACTGTAACATGGGTTAATTCAGTATTTGCGTGGTTGCAGATTCTGATGTTTCCGAAGGAAGCTGTGTAGTCATCTCACAGAAAATAACACTGTCAGTGGCAACTGGAACATTCTCAAGCAATTTCGGAGCGGAGGCAGAGGCACTGAAGGCTGCAGTAGAAGCAATGCTGACAGGCGAAAGCAATGAAAGCCATATAGTCATGCTTACAGATGCCCTCTCCCTGGTTACATCACTAAAAAGCCAGCAAAATACTGAACTTAATGATTTAAGAGCAGTACTCTGTCAACTATGGCAGCAGTCTGCATCAAAAAGAGTAGTGGTACAGTGGGTTCCATCCCACTGCAACATCCAAGGCAACGAGGAGGCAGACAGACTGGCAAAAGAAGGTGCAAGATTACCACAACCAGATTCTAGTGTGACCAACGAAGAGTCCAAAAGGTTTATTAGGGACAGATACATGGCCAAATGGGAAACCGAGCATACTGGCTACACAAAAAATGATGATTATTACCAGTTGAACAGAAGAGAGCAGGTCGTGCACTTCAGACTCCGCACAGGCCACAACAGACTGAGGTACCATCTATTCAATAAACTGGAGATATATGGCACTGACGAATGCACATGTGGTACAGGGAAAATGACGGCTGAACATCTGCTGCAAAATTGCCCAACATACGAGGACCAGAGAAAGCACATGGGGCCATCACCAGTGCCAACACTAGGCAAGCTCTATGACAGTGTCGACAGCCTCAGGATGACAGCTGCTTTCTTCGAACAAATTCAAGTTGACGTCTGACAGCGTACGAAGAAGAAGAAGAAGAAGAAGAAGATCTCACAGGAAATTACATGAATGTTGACATTGTTCAGAAACACATTACATGATTCTTTGTAGCGTTTCTTCTGTCATCCTGATGAGCTCATACCAGTTCTGTCTGTTGGTTATGGAGTTTGACAAGAAAAATCTATGAATTTTTCTTAGGCAGGTTGTGTATATTGTTGACAATATTAATGTCTGCTGTAATTGGAAAAAAATGGAGCGGGTTATAATAATAAACATAATTACACATACTCACTTTTTCAACAATTCATTTTTTGTAGGGCTCACACTGTCTGACTTGTTATGCCTCATCACATTAGTTTTGACAAACATATGCTTCACGCCAGCGTTCACCTCAGTGAATTTGCCTTTCCATCCAATTGAAATTCAATACGCCACCTGGTGGGTCATGCATCTAGCGTTTTCCAGAGTCAGTGCATGGATGACAGCGTTAATTGCCATGGAGAGATGTCTGTGTATAATGGCTCCATTACAGGTTTGATTTTAGAAGTTGTTTATCTGTTGTTAAAAGAAATTACTTATTTAACATAAAATGTACTAGGCGTAAATTTCTTTGATTATTTTCGGGGTACGAAATAATCCGCGTCAGATGAGATATACTGATCGAGACCACATTTCATGTCGTCCTTCGAGGTCACAGAAACTAGTCTGTTACAGCAATCTGACCAACGAGATATAACCTGCTACACAAGATGCATCAAAACAGCATCAGTAAGTTCGAACAACAACAGCATCATTATCAACAGCACCAACAGCATGAACAACAAAAATATTCGCGGCTGATTTAGCAATTAACCTTAATATCTTTCTATGAACAGATACTTCGGAAAATATACAAAAAGTATTTAGCTCAGATTTTGATTTCTCCATATATCACCCTAAGTGCTTAAGTGTACACTTTAATGTAAAAATAAATCAATTATTAGCACTGTCGTGGTTTTGATTCCCTGTCTTTTTAGATATGTTACATGCAACTAAGCGTTCCACCAGCAAGTTCATCGAAGTCTGTAAAACGCGAATTATTCCAGTACCTGTTTCTAAGTACTGAAATAGCAGATTCAATAAAACAATAGCTAGCATATGGAAAACGTGTTTTGACTGATCATTACACCCAGAAGTCCGATTTCAAAAAGCATTTCTAACTAAAATGTGCCGATGATTCGCAATCAACATTTACAAGATTGTTGCAACAATATTTGTGCTTTTTACTTGCCATATAATTTGTTTAACTTAAAATGATTTTTTTTCTGGATTTAAAAAAAAAACTACGCTGTCTTTATTCATTTCTTATGATTGTCTTAACTTAACTTAACGTCATTATACTGGTTTAGAAGACTCTGCAAAGTGAACACAACCAGTTAAAACGATTTGCGAGTACATTTTAATAAACTCAAACACTAAAGCTCAGTAGTCCGGCAGTCGTTTAGGCGCCACGTCCATATTGGTCTTATAAAAAACCGCCTGGGGAAAGGTACAAATAATTTTTGAGTATATTATGAGCCAGCTTTTACCCAGATACCCAGAGATCAGAGACAATTTTACCAGAAGATCCAAGGAAAAAAACAATTCGGGTCTCCAGCGTGAAACAAACCCGCGACCTCCGGTACGCATGTCGGACACCTTACCTCGAGACCAATGAATCCACTTTCTTTTGCTTGGCCATTGGTTTGGACAAATTGGTTTCCAACTGTTTGCAAAACTTTTCCAAGACGACATTTACAAAGCGTTTTTCAACATGAAGTGGTCCTTTTCATTTGATATTTGATCAATTTTAAGATTAACATATATGTCATTAGTTGATCATTACTGGCATTAATGTTTCATACATGTGTGTTTGATGAATTAATACATATGTATTTGGTCGATCAGTAAGCGAGTGTATGATCGATCCATACAAATATACTCCATCAGTACATACAAGTGTCTTTGATCGATCATTACAGATGTATTTTGTCGATCTGTACAGATGTGCTTGTTCAATAAATGCAGGTGTGCTCTGGTGGGTCTATAAATGCTATTCTGAACAAGTTGTGGTGATCCTATCATTTGTGTTTAATCAATACATGTCTATTTTACTGATCCACGATGTTTTGATTCTTTCACACATTACTATTTTTTCATACGTGTGCGTTTTATCAATGAACAAGGATTATTTCAAAGCATATGAGATGCAGCCACACATTTGTAGTTTATCTAGTTAGTTGAGTATTGCAAAGCGACGATAGTTTCTCTACACATTTGTATTTTGCTTTAAGCTTAATTGTTTTATGTTCATACAACTGTTTAATCCATACAAAGGGTTTATGTCAGTACAGATGTATCATATACATACGTGTGTGCTGTATCCTAAAATGTGTGTTTTGTTCGTACAGTTCTATATTGTCCAAAGAAATCAAAACAGATGTTTGATCGTTACAAAGCATTTATTGGACTATTTTGTATTGTTCTTTCTTCTTTTCGCGTGTGTCTTCTTATGTCTTTCAGAGTCCGAATATTAAGAGGTCTCTTGACCAGGACCTAGTATGTTCTTCGTACTTGAAGAGCATCACTGCATCTGTTGTTTCTGGTGGCTATCTTTTGCGTGGTCGGCCTTTGGGCTTTGTATCCATTGTATCTATATGGGAGTGCTTTCTGAGGGAAGCTATCTGGTGTTTGACATGTCACGAGGCCTTCCCATTTTGTGCACCATCTCTTGATGACGTCTTGCACTGGTGATGTACCTACTTATTTCCTAATATCTTTGTTTCTGATTCTATCCCTGCATTATGCTCCAATTATTTGTCGTAGCTATTTCATCTCTGTTGTTATGCTGCTTATGTTCTCTTTGTTTGTTAATGTCCAATTCTACCACTGATAGCACACTGTTGATGGGAATATCGTGCTTACATCGTTCTTTTTGTATCCATTGTCACGTGTTTACACTTTACTAATGAGGACAGTTGCCAAATGATTTGACTTCCTACATTATGTCTATTTTTAAAGGATTATGTTATCCATGTACATGTAATTGTTCACCTGTTTTTACTTGTTAGATTAAATTGTAACTGTCTAAATGTAATTTAGGATTTCTTTTCGAATGTCTTCCTTCAGGTCAAATCCATCGTTACATCAAAAAGAACATTGATCATTGTCGTCGGTATCTACACCATCTCTATCTTGAGTGTGTCCCCGGCATATGTCGTCAACAGACTGGCCATGAAATTCTACCCTGACAAGAACAAAACCATTTTAGGACTTGTATTCGCGGGAAACCGTGAAGCCGTAGAAAAGATTTCCTATGTCATCAATAACATCACGGTTCCCTTCACCGCCTTTGTAGTCATTATCGTATGTACAATAATGTTGGTTACTAAACTAAAAAGGCAATCAAAATGGCGGAGTAAATCAACTGCTCTAAAACTTTCTGATAACATTTCTAACAGAAATCAGAAAGTGGCCAAAATGGTTGTGACGATTTCCACACTGTTCATAGCCTGTTTTGCACCAGTGTGCATTATCATTATGGGTATGGTTTTAGAGCCACGGTTTTCTGTCGACGGGAGGTACATTAATTTACTAACAGTGTTAGGACTTATAGGACTGTTCCTTGAGTCAATCAATTCTTCTGCTAATATTTTTATTTATTATCGTATGAGCAGTAAATTCAGAGAGACGTTCTTACAACTTTTTACTAGATGTAGGCCGACATGAATAGATAAACGTATACACGTGGATAAAGAAAAGCAGATTTATCGTAATTAAGGTCTGCTAAAAGAAATTACAGGACTGAGGAATATAATTCCTATGCTCAGACAGCCACCACGCAGTGTGCGGACTAGGTTGTGACGTCACTCCTGAAAAAGCACGTCTCTGAACCCTAACTGGATTCAAACTCATGCCTTTCTGAGAAAAGGGCTGGTATTCTCGCTATTATTCCCCATGCTCCTTATATCAGCAGAACGTCCTGATGAAATTTGGTTACACTTATTATGATCGTGCGAGTAAGACTGGGTAAGTTACACAACAACTATCTTTGATACAAGGAGGAAGCTAAGATATTAGAAACAGTTACAAGTACAATAATATGTTTACACTAGAGTAGTAGAAGGAATAAACGACACATGTCCCTAGAAGAAACATCGAATAATAACATGTTCATCGAGAGATATCGTATTTTAATTCGTGAACGATACTTAATTAATGACCGTATGACAGAATGATGTCAGTACACGTCCGTCACTGGAAAGATATCTAGTACACGTCCGTCACTGGAAAGATATCTAGTACACGTCCAGGAGACGAGACGCTTCAGTTTACTCAGTTGCACGTGGGGTACATAGTGTGCGGGCGTGCAGGAATGAACTGAATGTATCCATCTTGCATACGCTTGGACCTGTTTTAATCAAGTCTACTGCCATCCGAGATGGCAATGTCTAACATGGAACTACTTTCAACATTTTTATTGTCAAACATAAAACTCTATCAGTGAATTTTTGTGTATATGTGCGGTACTATAGATGAAATGGGCGTTTATATCAAGTTTATAAAGATTATGTTTTCTAATCTCAGTTTTCGCTGCGAAATTTTTATGGCACACGATCCTATTACATGTCCATAATAGAAACTGTGTTTACCTTAGATTTATCTAACATATTATATTAACTTCGCTAACATTTTATTTAACTTAGTTAACATTGCATCTAACCTCACTAACATTTGTATCAACTTCTATGAGACAAAAGCAGTTGTTGTTGTTGTTACCGTAACAGTATTATTGTTTAACTCTATCTGCGTCACAAGGGATGGTGAATTCATTATTAACTTTCTTCTATTTATAGTTCATCTATTCAAATTCTGAAAGACGGTCTCTCTATTCCTCTCTCTCTCTCTCTCTCTCTCTCTCTCCCTCTCTCTCTCTCTCTGCTTGTTCAGCTTCTTAATTTTATAGTATCATCACCTACAACACGAACAAAAGAAAACCACTACACATGCTTTGGTTTATTAATGGTTCTTCTTCTTCTTCTGCGTACACAGTCAGACAGTAACCATTATTTTTCCGAAAAAAGCGGCGGTCATCCTGAGACAATCGCCACTACCATAGAGCTTGTCTTGCAGTTCCACTGGCAATGGCCACATCTGCTCTCTCTGATCCTCGTATGTCGGGCAGTTCTGCAGCAGATGTTCAGTGGTCATTTTACCAGTACCGCACGGGCATTCGTCGGTACACCCTATCTTCAATTTGTTAAATAGGTGGTACCTCAGTCTGTTGTGGCCAGTGCGAAGTCTAAAGACAACGACCTGCTCTCTTCGGTTCAACTGGTAATAGGCATCGTTTTTGGTGTAACCAGTATGTTCGGTTTCCCATTTGGTCATGTACCTGGCTTTGATAAGCCGTTTTGACTCTTCGTACGTGATACTGGTATCTGTTTGTGTATTAATGGTTCAATACAATACTGTCTAAGTACGTGTTTCATGAGACAAGGTGAGTCATCAGGAACATTGACTTCAATGAGGTTTGTATTCCATTTCTGTACTTGCAATCTTGTTTAACACGAATCTCTATTAAGCTAGAACAACATATGGTGTATGTCGTTTCAGTTGCAATAGCTTAAAGGCACCGCTCTCGCCTCTCAAGAAATGAACGAACAAAAGCTCGAATTGTTAGAGTTTTCAATCAGGTAAGATTCAAGCGCCCTTGGTCTCAATGGAGGTGAGACCAGTGACTAGTCACATTGGAGATTGACGATACACTCGAAGGTACCATGTAAACGCAGTGCACATAAAATTTGACAATTGAAAAGTGCAGGTACTATGTCGCTGTCCGGGCAACAATTAAGAAAGATAATGAAATTCCTATGCGACATGAGGTGTTTGAGAAGACTGTCGGAGGCAGAAGGCTGGAAGGATTACAAATACGAAGTAATAGGACAAAAGGTAACTGCAACACCCATGGAATTCATGGGAAGACACATACATAATAAAATGATTCGGACAACCGATATAAATGCAATCAAAGTGAGCAGCTACTCGTATCTACAATACCAGACAGGGTTGCAGAGCAAGTTAGTTAGTCGTCGAATTATCTTCATCGCAATCGGGGCATGTCCATACCCGCTCAGATCTCATCCTCAGTATGTCTGGCAGCACGTGATGACTGACCTTTCCGGTCCTGTGCTGGTTAACCAGACGTCTATGGATCCCCGTGTAATGTTCCTTCTTCTCCGCCCTTCGTTTCACACAATCAATTCAACCAGATTTAGAGTCTAGGTCAACTCCCGAATCGTCCTCCAGCCGATTTCCCTAACAGCGTTTAAGATATCGGCTCGGTCCATTGATCGCCTGCATTCCACTATAACTGTATTCGCCAAACTATCAGCTATCTCGTTCCCTTCGAAGTCTTCACGTCCCAAAACAAATATGAAAGTTACTCTCCCCTATTTAGACCGACATACCGTCTCCAACCACAGGCGCCGCGCGCAACTTGATTCCACCTTCCTGAGCATCATCATTAAATCACACATGTGTGCCACACATTGTTTCTAGACTGAACATCGCATTCGTAGCCATGCTCTCCATGGTCAGACTGCTTGTGGTCATCGGTAAAGTCCCACACTCATCCTTGATGGTTTTCTGATCCATCTGAGGTGTGTCGGCTTATGCGCTTTGCAACCCACGGATGACGGGTCCATCTGTGTAGATAAAGAAATCAACATCCATGAAATTTTCATGATGAAAACGTAAATCTCAGAAATAACATCAACTGGATTCAAGTAGTCACTCGTTCTGTCAAGTGAGGCAATCACATGGGAAGTCCCCAGGAAATTCTCATGTAATTTCGTCCATTCCTGGCTTTTCGTTATGTCTTCCAACACATACGCTTTTTTGCACAAAGCAGCCTCAGCCTAACCCATCCAACATTGTCCGATTACAATTCGTGTGCCTTTCGTCTTGTGTAACCACTAAAGAAACGCCTGCTCTTCGTTCGCGCTAATGTGGAGGTAAGCTTGAGCCTGACACATCTGCAGCCTTATCCCCACAGTTGGCAGGTCCCAAAAAACTTCACGGCTGTTATAGATGTGTCTCTTGCACAACCGATAATTTTTCTTATTCTGAACCTTTTGCAGTTATTTGCAGGTGTTCATATCCAATGCCTTCAGGTTACACTTGCAAACATTTCTGTAGCGGATGAAAGGTCTACCTTCGTTACGCTTAAATGTGATCAGCTCTCCGTAATGGATATCATTTGGTATACGCCCATCCTTCATTATGCACACATGACCAAGCCACTGCAAGCGGTGCTGCCGGATCGTAACTAAGCTGACAATCTTTGCACTGTCCAACACTTCGTTGTTAGTCACTCTGTCACTTCATGAAATTCCAATTATGAGCCTCAACTAGCGCATATTAAAAGCAATTGACCTTTTTTCACGTGAGGCATACATGGTCAATAATTCGCTGGCGTAGAGAAGAGTACTACAAACACAGGATCTGTACACAGCAATGTTTGTGGAGATGTTCAGCAAGCTGTTATTCCACACTCTCTGTGGTAGTCTGGCAAGTGCTGATGATACCCGTCCTGGTCGCTTTTGCAGCTCTGCGTCCAGTGAAAGGTTGTCGGTGATGATAGATCCGATGTAGTTGAAGTGATTTACTACCTCCAGACTTTTATCGTTTAAGACAATGTCTAGAGGATCTGCACGCTGAGCCACCACTATGACAATTCTAAGGACGTGTTTAAGCAAAATTGGAAAAGAAAATGCTGAATAAAGTTGGAGCCAGGACACAACCTTGCTGAACTTTGTTGTTAATGTCAAAGGTCTCAGATTACTGCTCGTCATGCAGCACATGAAAAGACCTAATCATTCTCAGTAGTTTAGGTAGGCAGCCAATCTTGGAAACTACCTTGGAAAGACTCTCTCTGTTTACTACGTCGAATGCCTTGGTGAGTTCGAAGATGGCATAAAAAAGTGGTGTCTACTAAATCGAAAGAGCCAGGAATTGTTAACTATCACTACAATAGACGAACAGTCGGGTATTTCCCTAGGATGTTCATGCTGATTAGTTTTTCTTTTGTCTTCATGTGACGTATATGGCCACTAATAAAGCAGACCCACTTACTAAAAATTTTCACAAGAACATTTGCAACGACGTTGCATTACTCGATTTCTAGTCCCAAACGTAACGCTCTTTAGTCTCTTGGAGGAGCTCGATTGGACGTGTTAATGTTCTGTTCTGTCCTGCTAAGAATCGGTATCATTACAATCCGATCAGACCAGTAGGTACTCCTCTGCTCTAAGAAAATGGCAGATACTGGCAGAATGTTAGATACTGATGATTCCAGTGGCTCAGTAGCTGTACACATTCCTTCTACGGCCTTTCAGATGTCCCTGTTTCCTGGTCACGCGTATGGCTTTACAATCTTGCAATTTGATCATTTTTGGAACATCGACTGGTGTGTCTTCATCCAAATGGCAGTCGTTGATCAACTGCTTGCTGAAATAACATTAATGTTGGTAACAAAAAGAAACAAATTTTTAGAAACTACATATTTCTGACTATCGATAGCTTGAAAAGTGTTTGCTAGTTTGCCATTGCGGAAAGGCCTGCAGTTGACTTTATTGTCACAAACATACATTCATTTTAATATATTTATTTGCTATTCCGTAATGAAACTTTATTTTAAATATCTCTATACAATAAAATGGCTTATCATGTCTTTCAACTTCACTTAACTTAGATATGTTATTGTTCCTCATTTGGATAGTGTTTCGAAGTTTCACCATACGAAGCTGTAAATGGGCACCTAATGCATATTAATGGACGGCATATTCCAGAGTAGTGATATTTGTCACAAGTCACGTTTCTAAACTTGTAAAATATAGTTTCCGAATCCCTACCTAGACAACAGAGGTGATAAATGGAAGACTGGGAGATAGACACAAATATCCTTCTTATCAATAGGCCGGAGGACAGACCTAGTTTCTATTCTATAACATGACATACCACCTCTACTCCGGACTTGGCCTGTTCAACGGTGGATATTCACCACAAAATAGACCGCCAGATGCTAAACCAATTGGCAGGTAGCGACCACAGGCCAATTAAGCTTGAAGTTGACATGCAAGTAGGCCCACAGGAAATAAAATCGCTCCCGCGTTGGAATTATAAACGAGCCGACTGGTACATATTTGCAATCCTGACAGATGGGCAGTATGAAACCATCAACACACGAAATAACAATTTGAAACCCATGGTAGAAAGCCTAAGAAAAGCAATAATGCAAGCAGCCACCGAAACCATCACAAGAGGGGCAAGGAAAAACTACAAGCCTTATTGGAATGATGAATTGCAGGAAGCGGAAGACGAAGTCTCAAATGTTAGGAACATGGCAGAGAGAGAACAATCTATAGAGATAAATATCGCCCTCAAAGCCATCAAGGCGAAATACAAAAGAATACTAAACCAAATAACAAGAAATAGCTGGAAAAATAAAACAGAAAGCCTCAATTTAGATAAAGAAGGGAACAAACTATGCAAGTTAGTCAGAGCCATGAATAACGAAGCTCCATAATACAAACAAATTATCATCAAGCAGGGCGACAACATGCTCACTGGAAAAAAGCAGCAAACGCATTTATAGAACATTATGCCAGAGTAAACCACATTGATGTCCCTACAGACAGGCATACAGACATTAGTGAAGAACAAAAGCGCCACGACAACATCAATATGGCACCAGAGGATCACATGATGGCAAAACTAACAATGAATGAAATGGAAGAGGCCATGAGAACTTTAAAGAAAAAGAAATCGCACGGAAAAGATGGGTTAACAAACGAAATACTGATGGGACTGGGCCAAACAGCAAAGAGGAAGTTACTATCAGTCCTGAACCAAAGCTGGAAAAGGGGAATTGTACCGTAGGCATGGAAAAATGATGTAATTATACCAGTACCAAAGAAAGAAAAAGATAGAGCAGATCCAAATGGATACAGGCCTATCAGTCTACTGAGCTGTGTAGGCAAACTGATGTAGCGTATGATAAACACCAGACTGATGTGCCATCTGGAAGAAAACACATACTAATTCCACAGCAAGCAGGCTTTAGACAGCACAGATCCACTGAGGACCAGATCACTCTCATAGCCCAGAAAATAGAGGATGCTTACCAGGATAAAAAACATACAGTAGCGGTTTAGGTGGATTTAGAGATAACATTTGACAAGGTGTGGAAAGAGGCACTTAAAGTCAAGCTACGAAGAAGTGAAGTTTGTGGAAAAAGGTACAAATGGATCAGCCACTACTTCAAAACCAGAACAGCCAGAGTTTAAGTACAAGGGCAGATGAGCAAAAAGGTGACACTTGAGCAGGGAGTACCCGAAGGGGGAGTACTGGGACCCACACTTGTCCTGGTGTATATAAACAACATCACAGAGAATATACCAAGAAGAGTCCACAGCTCCATGTTTGCAGACGATCTGGCTACGTGGAACTCTGAAAAAAATCTCACCATAGTAAACAATCGGATGCAGCTGGCCCTAACATTGCTGGAGGAGTGGGTGAACTCATGGGTGGTCAAAATAAATTAGGAAAAAACAACATGTACGATATTCTCGCTTTCAAACAAACCCCATAACACCAAAATAAGTCTTAACGGCAAATATATGCGACCAAACGACAAACCAAACTACCTGGGAGTCACATTTGATCGGCGCATGACATGGAAAAGTCAGATCGAGAGAAACCGAATGAGAGCCAGACAAAGAATGGCAATAATAAGGAAACTTGCTGGCACAAGCTGGGAAGCAGACGAAAGTATAATAATTAAACTGTACACCGGAAGAGTGAGACCAGTTCTCGAGTATGGCATTGCGGCATGGACAACAGCAGCAAAGGCCAACTTTGACAAAATTAGCTAACTTCAAAACCAAGTCATGAGAGTTATAACAGGAGGCATGAAGTCAACGCCAATTGTAGAACTTGAAACGATTACAAATCTGCAATCCATGACCAACAGAAGAGACTGCAGAGCCCAGCAGCAAGCAGAGAAACTCAGAAGACTGACAGACCATCCAATGCACCAGACTAAATAGATTTGTAAATGGGACATTAAAGCGGAGAAACTTTGCAGAAATAGCCAAAGCAAAGATGCACGAAGACCCTATAAACACATTAACAACACCAAATCCCATCCCTGCTGTACGCAAACCTACCTGGAAGCAGCATACATTTCCGGTGGTGGCAGAACATATATCAGGTATTGGAAACAAGAACAGCCAGATTGAAAAAAAAGAAAGAAGAGACATAACCCTGAGGTACATAACGAACAACTAACCAAGCATGGACTGGACCCTTGCATACACCGACGGTTCTGTAACAAACACAACACAGAATGGAGGGGCAGGGGTATTCATGAGCCTACCAAATGGTAGAAAAATAACACTGTCAGTGGCAACTGGAAAATACTTAAGCAATTTCAGAGCGGAGGCAGAGGCACTGAGGGCTGCAGCAGAAGCAATGCTGACAGGCAGAAAAAATAAAAGCCAGTTAGTCCGGTTTACAGATGCCCTGGCCGTAGTCACATCACTAAAAAGCCAGAAAAATACTGAACTTAATGATTTCAGAGCAGTACTCTGTCAACTATGCCAGCAGACCGCACCAAAAAAGAGTAGTTGTACAGTGGGTTTTATCCCTTTGTAACATCCAAGGCAACGAAGAGGCAAACAGACTGGCAAAAGAAGATGTAAGACTACCACAACCAGATTATAGTGTGACCTACGAAGAGTCCAAAAGGCTTATTAGAGCCAGATACATGGCCAAATGGGAAACATAGCAAACATACTGGCTACATAAAAAAATGATGCCTATTACCGATTGAACAGAAGAGAGCAGGTCGTGGTCTTCAGACTCCGCACAGGCCACAACAAACTGAGGTACCACCTATTCAATAAACTGAAGATAGGAGGCACTGACGAATGCAGTTGTGGTACCGGAAAAATGCCTGCTGAATATCTGCTGCTAAACTGCCTGAAATACGAGGACCAGAGAAAGCACATGTAGCCATCATCAGTGGCAACACTAGACAAGCTATATTGCAGTGTCGACAGCCTCAGGATGACCGCTGCTTTTTTCGAAAAAATACAGGTTGACGTCTGACAGCGTACGAAGAAGAAGAAGAAGAAGAAGAAGAAGAAGAAGAAGAAGAAGAAGAAGAAGAAGAATCCCTACCTGATTATCTGATTTGGAATTATTTTAGCATTCCATTTACTTGCTGTAATATTGTATGTTAATAAAATATAAATAATGTTACCAAACAAGAAGATATAAACAGCATCACCACCGGTCTAAAATGGATTGACAATGTCATAGAAAGACAACCTGAATCTACCACTAGAAGCACCACGCTATTGACCGCAAATAGTTGTCTAAAGCGAGACCGGCCAAACACAATTTGATGACGAATCAAATGCATCGATTTGAAGAACATGATTCATAGCTGAGGTACGGTAATAAGTATGGCAGGGGACAGGGTGAAGTCTTTTACTGAACTTACAAACGCCCTGAGTTGTGATGGGTAACGATTGCTTTGTCAGTCAGTAGCAAAGGGTCTAACTAGAATAAGACGAACACATGATTCACAGAAGAGACGCAATGTTCTTACGTCATCATATGCAAGCTTTGTAAATTGCGGTAATAAATAAACAGCATATTTCAGTCTTTGTAGCGATCTGCACGTAATAGTCTAACAAAACTTAGTTATGTCAATGTGGGCATTGAGGTTTAGAATACACATGTATTTCTTCTTTAAAAAAATGAACTTTTTGTAATAATGTATGATTTGTAATAAAAAGTTTGACTTCGATATCACGATTTGAATTGTAATATTTTAGATAGAAAGAGTTTGACATCTATACAATAGGCTACATAAATTATTGGTTCAAGTCGTATTTGAATGCTGCCATTTAATGTTACTCTTCCTGTATAAATGCAGTGTACAATTTCCAGGCATACCACTGGATAATTCACTGTAAATAAATAGTGCAGGTAATTGTAGAGGCTGAATATCTGGTTTACTATTTACGAACTGCCAGAATAATAAAGAAAATCAGCTTTTAAGACATATGTTATTACATACTGTCGTTAAATAACAGTTCATTTTAATCATTGCTTTCTTCAAATCATTCGTAAAATACTAGATTAACCCCCCCCCCCCTTTTTCCACCACACACACATATGTATATATATACATAAATATATGTATATATATATATATATATATATATATATATGTGTGTGTGTGTGTGTGTGTGTGTGTGTGTGTGTGTGTGTGTGTGTGTGTAGATAAGTGGTTAGTGGGGCGGTTGTATAATTATAAATACAAGAAAAATAAAGTTCTTTTATGTTGGTCATTGCACTGAATGGTTATATTCTATTCTACTAATCCTCAGGAAAGTCTGATATTCAATCTCCTTTTCCGTGTCTCATTGTCGGGCCCATGTTGTATGTTCTGCGTATATTTGACTATAATGACTAAAGTATTAATGAACAATGCATCAAATGTACTGTTATATGTTCTTGAGACTTCCGAGACAGACACATTGTCAGATTCCCTGATAAGTAATGCGGCAGTTAACATAATTTGCTGGATTGGTTTCACTGCTGTGTGCCAGACAGTCGATGTCTTTGGTATCTGCAGCAATATTATTAACATGATATGTTTTATCAAGCAAGGCTTTGAGGATCCAGTCAACGTTAGTCTATTAGGTATCAAATTAAGTGTACTATTTCCGTACCTCAACGTTTTCTACTTGTACTATAAGTTGTTTGATTTTGACAAAGTCAAAGGTCCATTACTGGCAGTTGGCCTTTGACAAAAAAATACAAGCCACTTTAAATGCAATATGTATTGTCGTGTTCTGGTTTTTATCATTTGTCATGATTTAGTTTATTTACCTTCCATATTATCATTTAAACAAACAAAATAAACAGATCTACGCGATAAAAATCTTTCTCAACAACCTACTTCCCCTTTCGCAAAAAGTCGGCTTGCTCCAAACGGCGTATACAAAATTAAATCTGTTCAAAAGCCAATTGTAATCGAACACACAATACTTTAACCGGCAAAATATCGTGTATATATGGAGGGCGTAGTCAGCAGTACAAAATGGATGTCAGGAGTGACTCCGTTCAAAAAACAAAAAAAAATTTTCCGGATACCGTTTTTGCAGGCCGAGCTGGTCCAAAGGGATCGGACAAGGGCGTGCTTAAGGATAATTTACTGTTTCTCTAATGATCGATATCCATCGAAAGAGAACAGTGACAGCATCAGATTTGTGCAATGATATGTAATTACATATTGCCATATGGACATGTTCTGACTCGGCATGGTCTGTCGCACTTGGCAGTCACATGGGTTAATTCCGTTTTTGGAAGGTTGCACATTCTGATGTTGCAAAGCGAAGCTGCGCAGTATTCTCGTAGGAGGTGACATGAATTTTGAAATTGTCCAGAGACACATTCAGTGAGTCTCTGTAGCTTTTTTTCTGTCCTCCTAGTGTGGTCATACCAGTTCTGGGGACGGCGTGGGCTAGTGGTGAAGTGACACGGCTCACAAGCCGAAGGTGATGAGTTCACTCACCCAGTCACAGCACCGGCCGTTACACCGAGAAAGCAAACCATTACAAAATGCAGGAGAAAGCAGATCTTTACATGAAATGCAAGCTGAAGTCGGATTCACTGGACCGAAAAAGGCAACATAAAACTATAGTTCAACGCACACCACCTTGGATATTAGATAAATAAGGTGAAGTCAAAAGAAATTTGGTTAAATACCAGTTCTGAGCTCATAGTAAAGCAGCTGATTTTGGGTATTATTGTTCGTTCATCAATTTGTCTTAGGTCGATATTTATTTCGCCTTATCTCTGGAGTCCTTACCAAGGCAGTTCAGGCAGTTCTGGTAATGGTGACTGGATATTTTCTTCAGACATGACTTATCTAATCTTAGCGTTGACCAATTATGATGGTGTTCATGCCTTCTTGATTGTTCTATGCAGGGAGCAGTCGGTTGGTGATAGTGTTTGACCAAAACCAATCTATGAATCTTTCTTAGCCAGGTTGTGCAAAGCGATGACAATTTTGATGTTTACTCTTACTGGAGCAAAAATGGAGCATGTTATGACTGTGACAGAAAACAGAATTATAAAAACTCACTATTTCAATTAATCCATATTTTGTAGGGCTCAGTGTCTGACTTGGCCTGCCTTATTACATTAGTCTTGACAAACATCTGCTTCACTCCAGCTTCCACCACAGCTGATTTGCCTTTTCATCCAATTGAATTCCAATACGCTACCTGGGGATTCATGCATTTAGCGTTTTCCCGAGTCAGTGCCTGGATGACAGCCCTAATTGCAATGGAGAGATGTCTGTGTATAATGGCCCCATTAAAGGTTTGATTTTAAAAGTTGTTCTTCTGTCGTTAAGAGAAATGGCTTCTTTAAAATAAAATGTTTACACTAGGGGTATATTTTTTAGTTAATGTTTGAATATGAAGTAATCAGGGTTAGATGATATATCATGTCCTCTTTCGTGCTCCCGGAAACTAGCTCTGTTACAGCAGACTGGCCAACGAGGAGGTAATCGACACTGTGGGGAGCTGAAATCCCTCATCTTGTTTGTACTAAAGTCCGAAAAGCTTATTATCCTTTGGTGACTTCAATGCTAGAATAGGGACCGATCATCAGTCCTGGGAAGTTGTACTTGTAGTACATTGCACGATCATTTTCAAGAGCAATGGGTTGCTACTGCTGGGCCTCTGTGTTACCCAGGATCTTTCCATCATCAGCACCATATTTTAGAGATCCACTTGTAAAAAGACGTCGTGGATGCATCCTCGCTCTAAGCAATGGCATCTTATTGACTATATTCTCACCAGAAATAGGAACAGACGAGATGTGCGAGTGACAAAGGCTATGTGTGTGCCGAGTGTTGGACGGATCACAGACTCATTGGGTCGAACCTTCACATAGAGCCTAAGCGACGAAATCACCATACTTAACAGCTCCAATCTACAAAGTGGGCCCCATGCGAAACGCTTTACCGGGGCTCTGGGTAGACGGCTGTGTGACACACAACCATGTACGGAAACAGTCGAGGACAAATGGGATTTTTTTAAAGTATGGTGTCTACTCTACCGTTTCTGTATATTTGGGTCATGCAGCTCACAGAAACCAGGACTGGTTCGATGACAACGATGAGACTATTAGGACATTTCTTGATGAAAACATCGTTTATTAAGACTTCACTAAGACGATTCCACCTCATCTTCTAAAATGTCCGCGCTCACCATAATTTGCAGAATTGTCCAGAACCAGCTCAGGATTATGTAGAATGTCTGGCTAAACAGTAAAGCAGATGGAAAGCAACCGTAGGCAGATACAAATGACTTAACGCGGTTTTACGATGTCCTGCAAACAATCTATGGTCACACATCCCATCATTTATCTCCTGTCCTTAATACTGATGTCACGGAACTGATGAACGACAAAGTAGACATTCTTGAGCGATGGACAGATCACTTTCGTGCTATCCTAAACTGCCCATCCACTATTAGTATATTAGCATAACACGATTGCCTCAAGTTGCAGTCAATGACATGATTGATGCCTCGCCCAGTACTGATAAGATCGAGAAAGCAATCAGCTTAATGTTAAGTGACAAAGCCACCGGATAGGATGCTATTCCTGCTGAACTATACAAGGCAGGAGGCCCTGTGCTGCTACACAAGCTAACATACCTCTTTTGCTCAATTTGGGATACAATCATAAGTCGCAGGAACTGAAATATACCATCATTGTCCACATGTACAAGCACAAGGGCAATCGTCAATCTGTGATAACCACAGAGAAATCCCCCTCCTGTCGATAGCTGGAAAAACTCAAGCTCGAGTGTTGCTGAACCGCTCAACAACTCATCTCGAGCAGAAGCTATTCCCAGAAAGTCAATGTGGTTTCCGAGCTGGTCGCAGGACGGTTGACATGATTTTTGCAGCTCGTCAAATCCAAGAAAAATGTCAGGAACAGCATCGTCATCTGTACACGTCTTGACCTAACAAAAGAACAGGGTCGGACTCTGGAAAGTTGAAAATTCGGTTGTCCCGAAAAATTCCTCACGCTTGTCAGCTAATTTCATGATGGCATGCCTGCCCGAGTACTGAACGATGGTGAACTCTCTGCAACTTTCCCAGTCACAAATGGAGTCAAACAGGGATGTGTGTTGGCCCTAACACTTTTTAGCATGGTATTTGCAGCCATGTTTTCTGATGCATCACGTGATTAGCGTACAGAACAGGTACCAGACGGATGGGCAGCTGTTCACTCTGAGGCGCCTAAAGTCCCTCAAAAAGGTGAAATCAAGCAATTATCTTCTATCTCCTCTTTGCCGACGACTGCACAATGAACACGTGCTCAGAACAAGACAAACAAGCAACATTGAACGAGTTCTTAACTGCGTGCAAATAATTTTGGTATTTCAGTCACCAGGAAAATGGAGATGATGTTTCTACCTCAGCCCGGGGAGCCCTACCATCAACCTAACGTCACCGTAAAGATACATCGCTTAAAAGCAGTTGTTAGCTGTAACTACCTTGGTAGATTGTAATATAATGAGACTTTTCTCAATGATTTGACTTGTTTCATTACATCTGCTTTAGATTCCGGTGTCGAATTTTCCATCTTCTGCGATTATGATATCCATGTACGTGAAATTGTGCACCTGTTTTCTTAGTTATACTATATTGTAACTGTATAAATACTATATTTTGATTTATCTTCGAATTTTTTTCTTTCAGGTCAAATCCATCGTTACATCAAAAAGAACATTGATCGTTGTCGTCGGTATCTACACCATCTTTATCTTTAGTGTGTCCCCAGCATATGTCGTCAACAGACTGGCCATGAAATTCTACCCTGAGAGAAACAAAACCATCCTAGGTCTTGTATTTGCGGATAACCGTGAGGCCATCGAAAAGATTTCATTTGTCATCAACAACATCGCAATTCCCTTCACTGCCTTTGTAGCCATTATCATATGTACACTAATATTGGTTACTAAACTAAAAAGGCAGTCAAAATGGCGGAGTAAATCAACTGCTCCAACACTTTCTGATCAAATTTCTAACCGAAATCAGAAAGTGGCAAAAATGGTTGTGACGATTTCCGCACTGTTCATAGCCTGTTTTGCACCAGTGTGCATTATCATAATGGCTGTGGTTTTGGAGCCACGGTTTTCTCTCGGTGGAAAGTACATTAATTTACTAACATTGTTGGGAGTTATAGGACTGGTCCTTGAGTCAATCAATTCTTCTGTGAATATTTTTATTTATTACCATATGAGCAGCAGATTCAGAGAGACGTTTCTAAAACTTTTTATTAGATGTATACCGACACAAATAACTAAACATGTACACGTGAATATAGAAGAGTAGATAGACTTTTAGTAATCTTTTCCATTATTAAAGTCTACAGAAATGAATTACATGACTTGGGAATATAATTATAATCAGATAGCCACCACGCACAGTGTAGACTGGGTTTTGATGTTACCACTGATAGAACACGTCTATGGACCTTAGCTGGACTCAACGTATTGTCTTTCTGAGAAATATACCGGTATTCTGGCTACTAAGCCACCTTTTACTTTTAACAGCAACACGTCTTAATGAACATTTATTAAACATATTATGAGTGTGCAAGTAAATATGGGTCAGTCACACAACGACAAGATTTGATACACGAGGAAGCTAAAACTCAAGGGATAATTACAAATACAATACAATGTTTACACTATAGTAGTATAAGGAATAATACAGCCATGCTACTAGACGAAACGTGATGATACCGAAGAATAACATCTTCATTAGTTGGTGATAACGAAGGATAGATATATAATTCGTGAACTACACTTAATTAGCGTCCATATATCATTCTTGTTTCAGGATACGTCCGTCCCTTTAAAAATATCTAGTACACATCAAGGAAATGGGCTGCTTCAGTTTACTCCGTTGCACATGGGATATATAGTATGCAAGAAATACAGCAATGAGCTGATGTATCCCCCCGCCCCCCCCCCCCTCTACCCCCATCTCACATAAACGTGGACCTGTAATAATGCCAATGCATCCCATATGACAATGTCTGAACTACTTTCAACATTTTTGTAACAAAACAAATACTTTGTAAGTGACGTTTTGTGAATTGGTGTGGTACTCTAGATGAAGTGGGAGTTTATATTGCCAAAAATTATGTATTAGGGATACGCAAATTTAGAAATGGACCGAACACTATTCAGTCTTGTACACCTGTAAAAACGTATATGGTCGACTCTCCTCCCAACGAAATTGAGATTATGCAGGTATTGCAGAGCTTGACGATATACCGAGGATACAAGATTTGGCTAAAGCTATCGAGGGCATACACGCGGGAAAGACGCCCGGTAGGGTTAGCATTCCAGCAGAATTCTTCAATCGCGGATAAAACGTGCTTCTTCAATACATATCTGCCAGTGTTTGGATAAGGGGGCCGTATCACAGGACATGAGAGATGCCAAAATAATCGCCGTTTACAAGAAAAGGGGAGACGGAGGAGACTGCAAAGATTACAGGGAATATCGCTCCTCAACACCGTAGGCAAAGTGAATACTCGCATCATCCTGAGCAGGCTCCGAAAGCTGGTCAACAGGGTGGATCCCGAGGCTTAGTGTGGTTTTCGCGCAAAAGGCCCACCGTTGATGTGGTCTTTTAACTGAGACAATTGCAAGAGAAATGCAGAGAACAACACATGCCACTTTCTCTTGCCTTCATCGACCTCACCAAAGCATTTGAACTGGTAAACAGAGATGGTCTTATCAAAGTAGTATTCAAGGTTGACTGCATACCTACACTACCCGCATGATGTGGTCTTTTCATGTGCTGTATGACGTTAAGGATTCTGATAACTTCGATATTAACAGTGGAGTTATACAAGGCTGTGTCCTAGTTCCGATTCTATTTGGCATCTTTGTCAATGTGCTAAAACACATCTTTGGGACTGCCAAAAAGATAGGGTTTTCCTGTAAACTAGGTTAAATGTGAGATTACTCAATCTAACTAGACTGCGAGCAACAAGTAAGAAAAGGGAAACTGTCATTCGTGATATACTCTTCGCAGACGATGCTGTCCTGGCTGCCCACGCGGAAGACGGATTACAGATCCTCATTAAACGGTTGGCAAAATTATGTCATTTGTTTGGACTCACCATCAGCGTACAAAAAATGGAAGCAGATTTTCCAGACATTGTCCTTAACGATATAAATCTGGAGGTAGTAAGCCACGTCAACTACATCGGATCTATCATCACCAACAACCTTTCACATAATGCGGAGCAGCTGAAGAGGATCGGCGAATATCAAAAGATATTCTATACGGAGAGTTAACCACGATCACGGTAAATGTTTCCTCAGCTACAAAGATGTTTGTAAGTATGATCTGAAGGCGTTCGATGTGAACACCTGCAACCGGGAGGAATTTGCCAAATACAGATCCGGCTGCAGCCAGGCTTTGTGGGTCGGTCTGCAGGCAGAGGAAAACAAGATGCGTCAAGATGCATACTGCAAGCGTAGCATTGGCGTATTGTTTGTATGGAGCGAAGATGTGACAAGGATAAACACACTTAAGTTGGTTGAAGTTTTGAAATATATTATGAAAGTGTTGTATGCATAATTTTTATTTAATACATTTGATTGCATAATCGTAAAGTATTTCTATCAACAAGTTACTAATAAAAAATGTTGATTGTTCAATTCATGATATGCCTTTGATGGAAAAGTCTGACAGAATGAAAACTGAAAGAAATAATAAGAAGGGTAATAAATATTGATATAACAACTCAAGAATTGTAAATTCAACTAATACATAACATCTGAAAATGAACAGTATTCATGCATGAAATATAATATTTCTCTTTCATGTTCAGCGTAAAATGCATTGTACTACATTTTACAGCTAACTGAAATATATTGGTATATTAGTCCGGGACATGCACGATCGTTTAACTGTACATGCAGGTTAGCTCACCAGTATTTTGTTGTCATTAGATTGTCTTAAAAAGACAGTGAAGTGTTTCTTTTTCGTACGTTTTCAGAAGGAGCTTGAACATATCTCAAAAAACATGTTAGTCTGATATTTTTCATATTTCTATAGAGCATTGTCAGGAAAGAGTTGATGATGGTGGTATGTGGTGTCTAGTGGTAGGTTACATTCCGAGTTTTGCTCTATGTAAAGCAATTTCCCATTTACGTAGGCAAGTGGGAGATTTGAGTTCAAAGTTTTGTCTTATAATAAGTAAATTCCCCTTTGCGGTGTTTAGTGGTGAGTTTAAATTCCGAGTTTTGACCCTCTACTGAACGGATAACCATATGTAGTGTTCTATAGTGTACTATGTAGTTTGAATTTTGAGTTTTACTTTCTGCTAAACGAGTTACCTTATGTGGTTTTTGGGGCTTCATATAGCACACCATTCTGGTTTCAGAGCACCAGATACTTGCAATCGTATCCTTACTGTTAGTAAGAGCACTCAGGTCGCGATAAGCTCGTGACATCTGCTATTGCTGGAATAATTTATTTGTTGTTTTGACCTATGATAATTTAATACAAATTGAGAGCTTATCTTCAATGTCATTCAAAAGTGTGATGCAATTTGGGCCCATATATTTGTTAAAGTTCACTGGTTAGTGTTTAGGAAAAACAAACATACATACAAGCACACATATAAACCCACATACACACTCACTCAGATACACTCTCACACACACACACTCTCAACACATATGTACACAAATGCATGCATACTCACATACATACATCCACTCACACACACACCCAGTCGCAACACACATGTACACACATACATGCTGTCACACTCATATATACACATCCACACACACACACACACACACATACACACACACACACAAACACTCAAACACACACACAGACACACATTCCTGTGCATGTAGGCGATCGAGAATATTATAATGTCTGATCCATATGCCAGATGAAAAACAAAAGTTCACTATTAGCCGCACATCAGATTATACGCTGTCAAGCTTGAAACACGAAGCATGAGTCAGTGTTAATCATATCTTTATGATTGTGACTTTTGTCTTTGTCTTTCACGTAGATTTCAAATCATATTACCTTTGTTTTACTTTCGTTGCTGTTGTTACTGTGCTTGTTGTACATTTGTGTATAGTTATGTCTGCAAGCATCACGGAGTGTGAATGGGCGTGTATAGATGTGTCCGTAGACATCGTGTGTAGACCTGATGTAGACAACGTGTGTATGTGTGAGTAGACATGTCCGTAGACATCGTGTGTGTGTGTGAGTAGACAAGTCGTAGACATCGTGTGAGTGTGTGTAGACATGCCCGTAGACATCGTGTGTGTGTGTGTGTGTGTGTAAACCTGTCCGTAGACATTATGTATGTGTGTGTGTGTGTGTGTAGACATGTCCATAGACATAGTGTGTATGTGTGTAGACATATCCGTAGACATCGTATGTGTGTGCGTGTGTGTAGAAAAATATCCGTAGACATCGTTAGTGTGTGTAGACATGTCTGTAGACATCGTGTGTGTGTGTGTGTGTAGACATGTCCGTAGACATCGTGTGTATGTGTGTGTGTGTGTGTAAACCTGTCCGTAGACATTATATATGTGTGTGTGTAGACATGTCCGTAGACATCGTGTGTGTGTGTGTGTGTAGACATGTCTGTAGACATCGTGAGTGTGTGTGTGTGTAGAAATGTCCGTATACTTCATGTGTGAGTGTGTGTGTGTGTTGACCTATCCGTAGACATCGTGTGTGTGTGTGTGCGTAGACATGTCAGTAGACATCGTGTGTGTGTGTGTGTGTGTGTAGACCTATCCGTAGACATCTTTTGTGTATATGTGTGTGTTGACATGTCCGTAGAAATCGTGTGTGTGTGTGTGTGTTTAGACCTGTCCTTAGACATCGTTTGTGTGTGTGTGTGTGTGTGTGTTGACATGTCAGTAGACATCATGTGTGTGTATAGATCCGTTCCTAGACATCGTGTGTATGTATGTGGGTAGACATGTCCGTAGACATGGTGTGTGTGAGTAGACCTGTTCGTAGACATCGTGTGTGTGTGTGTGTATGTAGACGTGTCTGTAGACATCGTGTATGTATGTGTAGACATGTCCGTAGACATGGTGTGTGTATGTGTGTTTGTATAGACCTGTCCGTAGACATCATGCGTGTGTGTATGTATAGACATGTCGTTAAACATCGTCTCTGTGTGTATGTGTGTGTGTGTGTGTGTGTGTGTGTGTGTGTCTAAACCTGTCCGTAGACATATAGTGTGTGGGAGTGTGTGTATAAACCTGTCCGTAGATATCTTGTAGGTGTGTGTGTGTGTGTGTGTGTGCATTCCTTTTCGTAGACATCGTGTGTGTGTGTGTGTGTGTGTAAACGTGTCTGTATATATCTTGTAGGCGTGTGTAAACCTTTTCGTAGACAGTGTGTGCATGTGTGTGTAAGCGTCTCCGTTGACATATTGTAGGTCTGTGTAAGTGTGTAATCATGTCCGTAGACATCTTGTGTGTGTGTGAATCTGTCAGTAGACATCTTGAGTTTGTGTGAACCTGTACGTAGGCATCATGAGTGTGTGTGAACCTGTACGTAAATATCTGGTGTATGTATAAACGTGTCCGCAGACATATTGTGTGTGTGTGTGTGTAAAAATGTCCGTTTATATCTTGTATGTGTGTAAACCTGTCCGTAGACATCGTGTGTGTGTGTGTGTAAACATGTCCGTTGACATCTTGTATTCGTGTCAACCTACCCGTTGACATCTTTTGTCTGTGTGTAAAAATGTCAGTATGCATCTTGAGTGTGTGTGTCTGTAAAACTGTCTGTGTACATTTTGAGTGTGCGTGTGTGTGTGTGTGTGGGTATGTAAACATGTCCGTAGACATTATGTATGTGTGTGTAAACTATTCCGTGTATATCTTGAATGTATGTGTAAACCTGTCCTTAGACATCTTGTGAGTGTGTGTATGTGTATGTGTGTATGTGTGTGTATGCAAACCTGTCCGTCTACATCTTGTGAGTGTGTGTGTAAACTGTCCGTATACATCTTGTGAGTGTTTAAACCTGTCCATAGACATCTTGAGTGTGTGTGTAGACCTGTCCGTAGACATCTTATGTGTGTGTGTGTAGTCATGTGTGTAGACATATCAAGTGTATGTAGACCTGTCCGTAGACATCGTGTGTGTGTGTGTGTGTGTGTAGACATGTCTGTAGACATCGTGTGTGTGTGTGTGTGTGTTGACATGTCAGTAGACATCATGTGTGTGAATAGATCTGTTCGTATACACCGTGTGTATGTATGTGGGTAGACATGTCCGTAGAAATTGTGTTTGTGAGTAGGCCTGGTCGTAGACATCGTGTGTGTGTGTAGACCTATCCGTATACATCGTGTGTGTCTGTGTGTGTGTGTGTGTGTAGACCTGTCCGTAGACATCGTGTGTGTGTGTAGACCTATCCGTATACATCGTGTGTGTCTGTGTGTGTGTATAGACCTGTCCGTAGAAATATTGTGTATGTGTGTGTATAGACATGTCTGTAGACATCGTCTGTGTGTATGTGTGTGTGTGTGTGTAAACCTGTCCGTAGACATATAGTGTGTGGGAGTGTGTGTATAAACCTGTCCGTAGATATCTTGTAGGTGTGTGTGTGTGTGTGTGCATTCCTTTTCGTAGACATCGTGTGTGTGTGTGTGTGTGTGTGTAAACGTGTCTGTATATATCTTGTAGGCGTGTGTAAACCTTTTCGTAGACAGTGTGTGCATGTGTGTGTAAACGTGTCCGTTGACATATTGTAGGTCTGTGTAAGTGTGTAATCATGTCCGTAGACATCTTGTGTGTGTGTGAATCTGTCAGTAGACATCTTGAGTTTGTGTGAACCTGTACGTAGGCATCATGAGTGTGTGTGAACCTGTACGTAAATATATGGTGTGTGTATAAACGTGTCCGCAGACATATTGTGTGTGTGTGTGTGTGTAAACATGTCCGTTTATATCTTGTATGTATGTAAACCTGTCCGTAGAAATCGTGTGTGTGTGTGTGTAAACATGTCCGTTGACATCTTGTATTCGTGTCAACCTACCCGTTGACATCTTTTGTCTGTGTGTAAAAATGTCAGTATGCATCTTGAGTGTGTGTGTCTGTAAAACTGTCTGTGTACATTTTGAGTGTGCGTGTGTGTGTGTGTGTGGGTATGTAAATATGTCCGTAGACATTATGTATGTGTGTGTAAACTATTCCGTGTATATCTTGAATGTATGTGTAAACCTGTCCTTAGACATCTTGTGAGTGTGTGTATGTGTATGTGTGTATGTGTGTGTATGCAAACCTGTCCGTCTACATCTTGTGAGTGTGTGTGTAAACTGTCCGTATACATCTTGTGAGTGTTTAAACCTGTCCATAGACATCTTGAGTGTGTGTGTAGACCTGTCCGTAGACATCTTATGTGTGTGTGTGTAGTCATGTGTGTAGACATATCAAGTGTATGTAGACCTGTCCGTAGACATCGTGTGTGTAGACATGTCTGTAGACATCGTGTGTGTGTGTGTGTGTGTGTGTGTGTGTGTTGACATGTCAGTAGACATCATGTGTGTGAATAGATCTGTTCGTATACACCGTGTGTATGAATGTGGGTAGACATGTCCGTAGACATTGTGTTTGTGAGTAGGCCTGTTCGTAGACATCGTGTGTGTGTGTGTGTGTGTGTGTGTGTAGACCTGTCCGTAGACATCGTGTGTGTGTGTAGACCTATACGTATACATCGTGTGTGTCTGTGTGTGTGTATAGACCTGTCCGTAGACATATTGTGTATGTGTGTGTATAGGCATGTCTGTAGACATCGTCTGTGTGTATGTGTGTGTGTGTGTGTGTAAACCTGTCCGTAGACATATAGTGTGGGCTTGTGTGTCTAAACCAGTCCGTAGACATAATGTAGGTGTGTGTGTGTGTGTGTGTGTATGTGCATACCTTTTCGTAAACATCGTGTGTTTGTGTGTGTAAACGTATCTGTAGACATCTTGTAGATGTGTGTAAGCCTTTTCGTAGACAGTGTGTGTGTATGTATGTGTAAACGTGTCCGTTGACATCGTATAGGTCTGTGTGAGTGTGTAATCATGTCCGTAGACATCTTGTGTGTGTGTGAATCTGTCAGTAGACATCTTGAGTATGTGTGATTCTGTACATAGACATCATGATTTTATGTGAACATGTACGTAGGTATCTTGTGTGTCTATAAACTTGTCCGTAGACATATTGTGTGTGTGTGTGTAAACCTGTCCGTATATATCGTGTGTGTGTGTGAACCTGTCGGTATACATCTTGTATGTGTGTAAACCTGTCCGTAGACATATTGTGTTCGTGTCCTATCCGTTGACATCTTGACTCTGTTTGTAAAAATGTCCTTATGCATCTCGAGTGTGTGTGTCTGTAAAACTGTCTGTGCACACCTTGAGTGTGTGTGTGTGTTTTTGTGTGTGTAAACCTGTCCGTAGACATTACGTATGTGTGTGTAAACTTGTCCGTGTACATCTTTAGTGAATGTGTAAACCTATCCTTAGACATCTTGTGAGTGCGTGAATGTCTGTGTGTATGTGTGTGTGTGTAAACCTGTCCGTAGACATCGTGTTAGTGTGTGTAAACCTGTCCGTATATATATTGTGTGTTGAAACCTGTCCATAGACATCTTGAGTGTGTGTGTAGATTTGTCCGAAGACATCTTATGTATTTGTGTAGTTCTGTCTGTAGACATCTAAAGTGTGTGTAGACCTGTTTGTAGACATCGTGTGTATGTGTGTGTGTGTGTAAACATGTCCGTAGACATCGTGCGTGTGTGTGCGTGTAGAAATGTCCGTATACATCGTGTGTGTATGTCTGGACATGTCCGTAGACATCGTTTTCGTGTGAAGATATGTCCGTAGACATTGTGTGTGTGTGCAGACATGTTCGTACACATCGTGTGTGTGTGTGTATGTAGACATGTTCGTAGGCACCGTGTGTGTGTGTGTGTGTGTGTGTGTAGACATGCCCGTAGACATCGTGTGTGTGTGTGTGTCTAGACATGTTCGTACACATCGTGTGGTGCGTGTGTGTGTGTGTGTGTGTGTGGGTGTAGATATGTCCGTAGACATCGTGTGTGTGTGTGTGTGTGTGTTTGTGTGTGTGCAGAAATATCCGTAGACATCGTGTGTGTGTGTGTGTAGACATGCCCGTAGACATCGTGTGTATGTCTGTGTATGGGTGTGTGTGTTTGTGTGTGTGTGTGTGTAAACCTCTTCATATATATCGTTTGTAAAACTGTCCGTAGATATCGTGTGCAAACCTGTATATAGACGTCTTGAGTGTGTGTTTGTGTTTGTGTAAACATGTCCGTATAAATCTTGTGTGTGTAAACCTGTCCGTAGACATCTTGTGTATGTGTGTGTGAACCTGTCTGTAGACATCTTGTGTGTGCGTGAACCTGTCAGTAGACATCTTAAGTTTGTGTGAACCTTTACGTAGGCATCTTGAGTGCGTGTGAACCTGTCCATAGACATCTTGAGTGTGTGTGAACCTGAACGTAGACATCTTAAGTGTGTGTGAACCTGTACGTAGACATCTTCTCTGTGTGTGTGTGTGTGGGTGTGTGTGTGTGTGTGAACCTGTCCATAGACATCTTGAGTGTGTAGACATGTCCATAGACACCTTATGTGTGTATGTGTAGACATGTCTGTTGACATCTAAAGAATCTGTAGACCTGTCCGTAGACATCCTAATTGTGTAATGTGTAGGCATGTCCATAGACATCTTAAGTGTGTGTAGACTTATCTGTAGACATCTTACGTGTCTGTTTGTAGACCTGTCTGTAGACATGTAGAGTGTATGTAAACCTGTCGGTAGACATCTGACAACTGTTGACAAATACGATGTGATTAAATGCGAGTAGACCAGCCAGAAGACGTCTATGAATGTGACTGAGTGTGTGCAAACTTTCCAGAAGACGTCTATAAATGTCAATGTGTGTGTAGAACTTCCACAAGACATATATGAATGTGAGTAAGTGTGTGCAGAACTTCCAGATGACGTCTGTAATTTGACTGTGTGTGTACAACTGCAAGAAAACGTCAATAATCTGACTAAGTATGAGTTCAACTGGTAGATGTCGACTATGATTTGACTAAGTGTGTGCACAACTGCAAGAAGACGTATACAATATGACTAAGTGTGTGCACAGCTGCAAGAAGACGTATACAATATGACTAAGTGTGTGCACAACTGCAAGAAGACGTATACAATATGACTAAGTGTGTGCACAACTGCAAGAAGACGTATACAATATGACTAAGTGTGTGCACAACTGCAAGAAGACGTATACAATATGACTAAGTGTGTGCACAACTGCAAGAAGACGTATACAATATGACTAAGTGTGTGCACAACTGCAAGAAGACGTCTATGAATGTGACTAAGTGAGTGTAGAACTGACAGAAGACGACTATGAGTGTGACTAAGTGCGTGTAGAATTGATAGAAGACGTAAGTTAGTACGAATAAGTAAAATTAGATCTGTCAGATGACGTCTACAAGTGCGACATAATATGAATAAAACTGTTAGACGACGTCTATAAACGTGACTAAGTGTGTGTAGAACTCTTTGAAGACGTATGTGAGTGTGACTAAGTGTGTGGACCTGAGTAGACGTCAATGAATGTGCCTAAGTGTATGTAGAATTGCCATATGACGTCTATAAATTTGACTAAGTTTGTGTTTATCTGACAGAAAATGTCTATAAACGTGACTAACTGTGTACACTTGACAGAAGACGTCTACGAATGTGACTATATGTGTATGGAACTGACAGAAGACGATTATGCTAGAGACTAAGTGTGTGTGAACGTGTCAGATGACGTATATAAATGTGATTTAGAGTGTGTAAACTTAACAGATGACGTCTATAAATGTGATACAGTGTGTGTTAACTTGTCAAAAGACGTCTTTAAATGTGACTAAGTGTGTGTAAACTTGCCAGAAGACGTCTATAAACGTGACTAAGTGTGTGTATATTTTACTGAACACATCTATAAATGTGACAAATTGTGTGTAAATTTGCCAGAAGATATACGTCAATGAATGTGACTAAGTGTGTATATAACTGACAGAAGATGACTATGAATGTTACGAAGTGTGTGTTTAACTGTCAGAAGACGTATATAATTGCGAATGAGTATGAGTAGAACTGCCAGAAGACGTTTTTGTGTGAGACTAAGTATGAGTAGAGCTGCTAAATGACATATGTGGGTGCGACTTCGTATGAGTAGAACTGTCAGAAGACGTATTTGAATGTGAATATGTGTGTGTAGATCTACGGGAAGACATCTATGAATTTGACAGACTGCGTGTAAAACTGACAGAAGACATATGAATGTGACAGACTGCGTGTAGAATTCACAGAAGACATCTATGCATGTGACATACTGCGTATGATCATGTTGCAGAACGTGGTTTTGTTATGTTTGATAGAGACAAGAATATGCCCACTTCCATGCTGATCTCATGAGACCACCAACAGTGATGTCTTACCTCGGAAAACTAGAAGAATCTCCATGGCATATGGTTTACACACCTAGCAACTGAGTACTACTGAAATACTGTAATCATGGTGTTTATTCAGACACATCATCTGCGATATTCCAGATAGCCAAATGTTGTCTAAAGCTATTTCTGTTTTCTACCTGTACCATGTTAGACAAAGGTTTTGTCGCAGGTCATTCCTTCATCTCATTGGTAGACGTCCGAGTCGACGATTATTTGTGTAAGGCCGTCATGACGTTACTTTTCCACATTTTGTCAGTCAAGTTTATCAAGTCACCGACTCACCTGTACTTTCTGAGCATCGCAGTATTTACTACTTTCTTAAAGTAAGTTTGAATCGAGATGACGCAATTGCAGCTGTGGTCAGGTAGTGAGATTAACAATATTCTACATTCCATCGCACGATGAGTAGCTTGGTGTCGCGCTTTGTTTATTTTTCCAATTATCTTTATGTTTCTATTTCTAAGAATCAACGTCACTGCACTCCGGGCGTACCCATAGGTGCTCATTCTCTTTTATCAAATGGCGTAAAATATGGATGCTGATGGTCCCTGGATCTCGCTGATTGTACACTCTCCTGCGCCGTCCTATCATGCGCCATACTCCGCTCGAACCTCGTTTAATGTCGAAACCTTGCAGTCTGTGACTTGTTGCTTTATCTATTGCGGTGTCCTCATCCAGCAGGTGGTCATTGATTGATTTGAAAATGTCACTTCTATCCATCACTAATGTGCCATGATGGGAGCTTTTCAAGCCATGATGTCAGCTCTGTCATTGTCCTGAACTCCAGCATGAGCAGGAGAGTAGATCCATGTCAACCCCTGGAGGTTTGAGGCCTCAACAGCCGCTATCCACTCATACCTAAGCCATCCCTTCTCTACCTTCTGAAGTACGGCTTGCGCGTCTGTCACGATGACTGCCCTTGTTATTGAACTCTCAGATATCTATTTCGGTGCTGAGGTCACTGCTTCCGTCTCTATTCTCATACTGGAGGTTCTGACTATGTAGGGTTGGTTTCAAAATCCTTCAAACAGAGCATCAGGGTAGCAAAGTCGGTCCGGTTATATGCATTGTCCAGGTCGAGTGGCATGCGACTGTTTTTGCCTAAACTGAAATCTTCATCTACACAATTTGCAAATGTTCAAGCGCTACTCCGAGTTTTCTTAGTTGGTGTGGCAATCACCCAGATTATTGTGTAGAATGTGTTCACGTTATAAATAGTGCATGTTATTTATGGCCACTATCTTCTCAAGCAGTCTGCCGTAACCACCATCATTCGATAGCTGCTAACAAGGGTTGAGTCATTTCCTTGTATAGTGATTATACGTAGATACATTCTGAATGACATTCCGCTGTTACTGTCTTCTCTATGGTGATACTAATATCATGACATATTCTATATCCAGCTCCTTTGTTGCGTAACACTGTATTCCTGCGGAACCGGGTGTGGGATTTTCCATGCTATGTATACTATATTTTACCTCTGTCTAATTAGGTCAAAATAAATATCTCGTAAGATGGTAGTGTCCTTAATATTTTCTCACATTAACTGCCGAGAATATGTATCCCCTTGTATGTCTGTGGAACTTACAGTTTTAGACTCCTTTCACTATCAATGTATTAAGGGAACTCCATGTTGAATATTCAATAATGAAGATAAATTACTTTTATTATTCCAATTCAATTGTCGATTCATGTGGTATGTTTTGGAGGTCATCCTTGATGGTATACTATGGCAATAAAAATGTTGGGATAACCTGGTTATAGAGACTGTATAACCTAGTGTGGATTACACAAGAAACACCAGATCATTTGAGAAGTGCAACAAAACTGGACGAATAAAGATAATAAAATATAGAGTAATTCCATTACTTAGCCATACTGGAAAGGTATTATATAAAATACTGCAAAAAAGAATACGCCAAATCATAGAACCTCAATTAGCAAAGCCCATATGGGATTTAGGAAAACACATGAGCTGTACAAATCCAGTCTTCGCGCTTTGGCAGCTATCAAAGAAAACAATCAGACACTACAAGATGTTTTCATTGCCCATGATAAGGTATTCGATCGAATGAATAGACACCAACTGAAGACAACAACATAAACTTATGAAGTAAATAAACATTTGACCAACGTATTGTAGCAGATCCTCTATTTCTTTGCCCTGGCCGTGATCTAACTTAGAACATTCTCACACTCAACCACATCATCATGACCATACTCAGTAAATGACATATCACACAGCAGGTGGCATATTATTAAATCATACTCATATCATAGAATGAGTAGAGAAATTACAAACACAATATAATACATATCTTAACTAAACATTCTACTAAAACGGGAATTGTAAGCATTAGCTATTGATGGAATTCCCAACTATCTAAAAACCCAGTTCTATTGCCTTGCAATTGCATCACACACACATCGCCTTAACTGCGTCTTCAACACACCTTATCAGATACTCTTCCTCACTGAAATCCCCTCAGGCGGGCGATCTCGACATAACTCGTTCACAATGTGTCCTTGCTTACAAACACACTTTCAGATTATCTATTAATGCAAAAATCACACACCTATTTGAGCGCCCCTGTTCTATCACCAAACATTCGTCCAACCGTCAATCAATCGCTCCTCTATCTAAGTCGGTGAGTTAAACATACTATCCACATTCAGTCTCTCTCTCTCCCATACAGCCTCTCTCTATCTAGCCTCTCCATCTCTCATCCAGCCTCTCCATCTCTCCTCCAGCCTCTCCATCTCTCCTCCAGCCTCCCGAGCTAAACTTTGTCTCGAGTTATATATCCTCAAGCAAGACCAGAGCTTGACCAATCGATCTCAGGTATGGTCATCTTCAATTCCATGTTCTATCACCAAACATTCGTCCAACCGTCAATCAATCGCTCCTCTATCTAAGTCGGTGAGTTAAACATACTATCCACATTCAGTCTCTCTCTCTCCCATACAGCCTCTCTCTATCTAGCCTCTCCATCTCTCATCCAGCCTCTCCATCTCTCCTCCAGCCTCTCCATCTCTCCTCCAGCCTCCCGAGCTAAACTTTGTCTCGAGTTATATATCCTCAAGCAAGACCAGAGCTTGACCAATCGATCTCAGGTATGGTCATCTTCAATTCCAATTGGAACGAAACACTTTGCACACCTGTCACTCATTCTCTCGCAGCAAGCCCCGTTGCCAATTTCGTCTGTCAATCAATCTCCCCCTACCAAAATCGGAAGGCCAGTGGTCAGTTTCTACCTGTCCACATTCCTTAACCCAACTCTGTTCTCCTTTGCTGAGACAGTGAGTGACCTTGACATGCATTCATGTAGCTTTAAGCTTTAACATGTTCAGGCATCCTAAACTCCCCTTGCTCCGGCGGGAACTGTTACATTATATAAAGGTCTTTATGTAAATAGCCAAGAACAAACACAGGATATTCAGACACATTTCATTGTAGATCTGGTATACGTCAAAGTTGTATACATCACTGTTCATCACATATATAGACGCAATATGTAATAAAGCCAATAATACTGAGGAAAACCTCAGTGAACACTACTTAAATGAAGTTATCTTCACTGATGACCAAGTACTAATAGCAATCTAAGAAAAAAACAAGTACAGGAACATATCAGCAATCTGAATAAGATATGTATTTATTACAATTTGTAAATCAACATTAAGAAAACCGAAATTATGACCATTGCAAGAAATAAATAAAAACAACAATATTAATTCAGAATCAACAAGCAAAACAAGTGACCAATTTCACGTGCCTGGGTAACGTCAACTTAGCAGGCGGCAAAGGGGACACCGACATCCAAAAAAGATGTAAAAATGGAAGTCAAATCATTTGGTAGCTGTCTCCAATATTACACTGTAAGCACGTGACAATGGACACAAAAAGAACACTCTACAACACAATAATCATACCAACAGTGTGATATCAGTGCCATAATTATACATTAACAGTCAAACAAGAAATATCGTAGGGACTGAGATGAAATGCCTGCGCAGAATGCTTGGAATAACAAGAATGGAAAGAATCAGAAACAAAGATATTAGGATACAAATATGCACACCTCCAGTGCTAGACTTCATCAAGATACCGCAACCAAATTGTTCGGCCACGAGACACGACAAACACTACATAGTATCCCTCAGAAACCAATGCTAAACAGATATAATGGATACTTAACGAAGGGCTGACCACGCAAAAGATGTGTAGCAGAAATAACAGAAGCAGTAAAGCTCACCATGTGCGAAGCACATGTTAGGACCCGGGCAAGATACTTCTTCGTAATTTGATTCTGAAAGGCACAAGAAGGAAAACAAGCAAAAAGAAAGACGAAATTCCAGAACTTTGGAAATATATTATAATTACCAACGGTTTTTTATATGCCTCCTATCTTACGATTTGTTTATTCCATCTTAAATGCTTTAACACAATTGGTAGATCTATTTTTTTGGTTCTCAGTCATCTCACCAACCAAGCCAACATTCATTGGCCGCCTATTTCGTGTTTTCTGCCACTCTTATGTTGCCACCTCCTTTTCCTTTTCTTTTATCAGATCTACTGTGGATTCCAGAAGTGATTTGACAATTTGGCATCTATTTAACCAGATAAATAGTCTACCAATGCATATAAAGGATATATTCTCAAAGTTGGGGGTAAGTAGTCTAGAGGTAATGTGTCCGCCTTGGATTCCGAAGATCGCTTGTTGAAACCGTGATTTTGTCTCATGAATCTTCCGGTAAAAAATCCCCTTGATCTGTGTGTGGTGAGATTGGACTGCCGTGTCCAGCGTCGAGCACGATAAAAATTCACTGGCAGTTTGACATCGAAAAGTGTAGGCTTAACGGCCACTGCTCCAACAAAATTCAAAATTGAAGTTAAAAAAATACACCCAAGATATTTATACCTTCCCACAGTCCTAGTAAGCCAAAGGAAGTTTAAAATACATACCATTGATAGCCGAAATCCTTCAGCTACCTGCCCACAGATTTTTAAATAACTGTTTTATTCTTCTTCTATTTTCGATCTCAATCTCTCGCAGCCAATCACAGATCAGGGCTTTGCAAGTAGCTTAATGTAGTCCGGAGACAGGAATGATTGTGTCGCTAGTTTATAACTTGACTGAGATATTTACATCTTTCGGCTCGACACATCCGTCTTCAGCTCTTACTACTCTATTTAAAGTTCAAATTTGGCAATTTCGTGATGTAAAATTTAGAAATGAAAAGTGCAGTTATTATGTTTATTACATCATATAATTGTGCTAGTAAATGCAAACATTTGTGTACCATTTTAGTTTCAATAAGATTGGTAATCTCTGAAGATAATATTATTCAAATCAAATATAAGACAAATATTTGAACTTCCCCTGGGGGCACAGGGTTTTCTCAAATACAAGACAGTTCCGGATTCCCTTTGTCATTTGTTCCAGGACTCTCCAAACCATCCATCTTATCTCAATGACTAACTCTGGCTTCTTTTCAGTACGATATTTATATTCTCTTAAATTATTTTTTTAGTTGTCTATATTTGCAGAAATTTGAGTGGTTTCACATTTTTACAGGATGTGCTGGTTGGTTTCACGGCGAAACCTTTTTAATCACTTTTCACGACATGTGTTGTAGGTTACAGTGCTACTATTCTTTGATCCTTTTGAGGCCTGGTAATATTAAAGTGTGAAATGTATTTAAGAAAATGAATTAAAATTGATTGCATTGCACGTATGGAGAATATGAAATCTGCCAATGGTCGTTGTACACGATCACGTGAGATCACATGAGTGACAGTCCCTATAAATTTGTTTACCAAGAAATGAAAACTAAAAAACACACCCAAAAAGCACTCTCTTCCAAAAATCTGATGCAAAAGTCCATCTGCTAGCGTGTACCTAATGGATGTCTGTATATGCGTCTTAATATCAAAAGCACATTCCTGTTTGAATAGCAGAGTTGCAAGTGTTCCACGCATTCTCCAATCTTGGTTATTTATTGCAACTTTAATCCCATGTAGTTTAACATCCGCAATTGCATTGGTTCTAGCATATACTCATATATAGGGATCTTTCTGATTCACGTAGCCATCCCTCGAATGCCGTACCCATTTGGGTATTAACGGTTTGATGACCACCTCATTGTAACTTTCTCCTAAAAGTTATTTTCCAAAATCACGAATATGTCGAAGTCATGGGAAACATTTTGAAGAACGAATCCTCTTCCCATCCCCTGTTTCTCTCTCTCTCTCTCTCTCTCTCTCTCTCTCTCTCTCTGTCTATTATCTCCATATATATATATATATATATATATATATATATATATATATTCCCCTCTAGGATTACCCTACCACTTCATCTTCTTCCGCCATTCTTGTCGCCCTTAACATGAGCCATTGTCGTCGGAGCACGAGCTTATTGTCTTATCGATGTCTATTTTGTAGTTTTTCATCACAGTTTTCCCTATCATTGAACACGAGCTCAAAGAAGACCGCCTGTACTCTATAAGATAATGCGTTTTTCATACTTTCATTAGGGATGTGACTTTGATGGACCAAATAACCAATGCCGGAACATTGTCTCGTTCGGGAAGGAGTATGTTATTACCAGATTGAGGACAGTAGAACGCAACAAACACGATAAATGTGGCGAAAAACTGAACAAATTGTCATACACAACTAGTCAATACAACTACTGTAAATTAATATTTCTTATAACGCTATAAACAATCCATTCTTAAACCCGACAAGGTTACCACATTACGTAGTGTCGACCGTATCATTATGTTTTTGAATGTTTACTGCAAATTAAATTAACCTATTTGTAAAGCCGCAATTAACACAATAACCGATACAGTTCCGAGTGGTTTGCCTGGGTTGTTGTGTATAACAAAGAGAAGAATCGCACCACTGCCTCACAGAGAGCATGTCGTAAAAGACGACTAACTGTGTAACATTGTATAACACTATCCATGGTTAGGTGGTTTGTTTAGAGTAGCATAAATGGTGCCTAACAGGATGCGGGTCTACTTTGCTCTAGTGTTTGAGTCTATTAAGATGGACTTGCGCATCGTTTAATCACTCTCCGTAAGCGATTGTGTCAACGCAGCGGAGTATTAAGCTGCTCGAGCCTAGCCTGCTAAGCAGGAACACTTCCCCCGTCTACTTCCAGCTCATACCGAGCTTGGACCTGCACAGTGGTATCTGCCCCTGTTGAAGAACAGGTTCACTAAAAATTAAGAACTAAAAACCGATAAATAGAGATTAGTTTTAATATAAGAATAAAATACAAACACGTTTTATAAATCCGTTTTATAAAAGAACTGTAGCACGGATTAACAACATGTTTCGACATAACTAGGCCTTGACCTTTGACTGACCAAACTAGAACACCACAAAGAACAATGAACTAAGGTAATGGAATGTGCGTGAAATAAACCCATACGGTAAACCCTTAAGAACGTCCAATAATTCGTGCACGCAATCGTTTTGTACTTTATCCTCACATCCCTATTATTTCAGTTGTTAGCAAGATTAACATTTACTGCAGTCGGGTATACAATTGTACTTACATTAACACACAACACGTTCACGAATCGGAAGCATAACGAAATAACGGGAGAAGTTCGACGCCGTTATTACCAGTGAATAGTGCATGTCTAGAACTATGTTCGTTTCAGTGGATCACAATTTAATCACAAGCAGATAAGAAGCATCGACATTATTGTCAAAATAAAAATTTAACCTAAATGGTATCAACATAATAGCCTTCAGTAGATGAATGATATCAAGGTGACCATAATAAACATAAGAGACGTGCAGCCAGTCAATTCGCGCTGCAACACCAATACAGTTATAATGTACAACACTAGACACATAATACGGTAATGAAGTTTTGTGTTTTTAGCAGTTACTCGTATCTAAGATCTTCACTCTTGTTTAACTGTCTCTTAAAGCAGGTTTCAGTGGCTCTTCTTGTATCCTGGATGCGTACTGAAGAAGGTAGACCGAGGCACTACTATGTTTAGAACAAAATACTGTTTACCAGCAGGCTTACCATTACGGAAATCACAATGTCGATACCTAGGCCATTGACCAGGATGCGCTATTTCCAAGCGCTCGGTGGAAACGATTGATGAGGTTCTGACTAGTACAATGCATCATGCCATAACATTAGTTTTATGACCCATAGAATAGTACAACATGCCTTAAAGTAAAGTGCCATAATGATTTTCAAAGATATAAAATAGAAAATAACTAGATAATCCACTTAAAACGTTAGTCTATTTATTGTGTTACTATTAATTATTACTTTCAATGTTTATTCTACCAGTATGTGTTATTCTTAGTTGACTTGTGCAACTAATCCAACTTATTGAACCCGTTTATGAACAAGCACAATGACAGTCATGAATCTATGATGTTCACTTATCATGTTTTAATTGCTAGTTGTCAAGGTAAGAATGAATTATCTCTGATGACGTTAGTGGCAATTAATGTAAGCCTGGTCTGCTAGTTTCCAAACAGTATGATTTTGTCAGACCAAGTTATTATAAGCTCAACATAAAATTATTGTTATTACAACATACACTACAAGTTATTTAGTGTAGTCTGTTCTAAAAAATAATAATTTAATCACTGTCATCTCTTAAACTGTGTAATGAACAGACATATTTGTCGAAGTATGAATTCTGTCCTCACAAAGATAATGACATTTCTAGCACTCTCATTACTGAAAAGTGTCAGCAAACGTGATCAATTGATCAACAATTTATATTTATTTGGCAAGAAATAGTTAATCAGTAATTTCTCTTGTGAAACAAATTATTAATGATTTTTTTAAAGTTCATGGGCTATAACAATGATATTTATTTGTTAGTCAATGTGAATAGAAATGTGTGGGACTTTCAAACTAACATTCGTTCAGTGCTTGCAATATTTTCACATTGAAGTGAATAGCAACATATTATTTTTGTTCTTGTCATCTATGCTTTTTATGACACATAGGTCACCTCTGTAGAAGGTTCATTACAAATCCTGCTCTAATGAGTTTTGAATGGTTCTGCAGTCGTGTTTTCTGTATCAATTTGTTTTTTTTACGTCCAGTTTTCTAGCTCCTTGCACATATGTCTTTCGTCTTCGTTTAACGACAAGCATATACGTGCAGTGTCTTAGTCTGTCCTCAACAGTTACGGGTTTTTGAATCGATCCATGAAGAATTTCATGTAAAGTTATTTTTAACATTTGTGTAATTCTCTCGATTGTCCATGTGTTGAATATCTTGTTTGGTGTAATTCGGTAACGTTATTTTTTTACTTAAGAGACCAGTGCAGAGACGTTAACATAATTTTGAGTTCATTATCTCAAATACGGTAGCTCACATTCATTTTCCAGTCGATTTTTATTCCGATATTAAGCATACAAGTAAATAAATGATCTATAATACAGAATCGAACTTAAAAAGAAACAAACGATATATGACTTTACAAAAAAAAAGTTTTCAATTGACATATTACCGCGGTTTATCATAAGGAAACGGAGAGATGACAATATTAATATATAATTTGTAGCTGTGAATTATGCAATACATAACTGTATTAAGATAATTTGATCAATTCAACCCGCCCCCATTTTTACAAGCAAAAACAAACTACAACATAACTAGTAAAAGAAGTCAGATTATGTGCAAATGAAAACCACAGAAAGAAAATAGGTATGCATAAATCACACCGATCATGTTTTTACATCCTTAAATGCAATAGACAAATTAGTTCTCTTTACAGACTGTCTGTCAGTTATAGTGAAACTCAAAAACTGTAATTGAATATTTGAAATCCTTGTATTAATACAGGCAGGTTATGCCTGTTTAGCCGAAGTGTGCTATTTATTTTGTAATGTTTACTCTCAATGTCTTACTAGGCCTGGCAGAAGGTAAATTGACATTGGGTATAAATTTCATTACAATCTTAAAATTGTGCCCAGACTTGGGCCTACTTTTATCAATTTTTAAGTGCCAATGGTTATTTTACGTGCACAGCGTGAACACGGGTTCTCAGTGTTTTTTGTCCATCTCCTTTAGGACTAAACTAGTGCCTAACCTCGTGTGAGGCTAGGAATCGGTTGAAACTTGCTTTGCACTTTTGTTTCTTGAGAGGCACGCGTATTTATCTCTCAGTTTTAGCGACCACCTGAAAAACATGAATGCAATATTTCTTTCACCTATTTATTTCACGATAAAAGGACATATAAAGTCTGATTGGGCACTTTCATTTTTCACACCATAACGTCATGTCGGGAATATGATAAATATCACAAAGTTAATAGTAAAAAACATATGGTTCTTCAATACATTGTCATTAAGTCATGATCAGGTAGCATATCAACTATTATGTGAAATACAGTTTTTATCACAGCCTCGTTTGTGTTATCATGTCAACCACACAAGATGGAGACAATAGTTCCGAGATAATGTCCATGGGTACATCCTACACACACATGGGTCCCAGTTACAAGTCCATCATCATTTTTCAGTGGGTAGTGTTTACTGTCGTCTGCCAGGGAATAGACGTTTTTGGTGTGACAGCTAACGTCATCAACATCATCTGCTTCGCCAAGCAAGGTTTTCAGGATCCAGTCAACGTTAGTTTACTAGGTAATGTTGCTGAAATACTAGTTCTATGAAGTTTATGACATTATTGATACCATTCATAAGATGAGAAATTTGTAGGTGTTATTTAGCTGAAGAGTGGAACATGTTTTGGTGATTGCTGGGAAGCATCGTGATATCGTTATCTTACTGCGGTTAATGCCGGCCAATGAGGAATATTTGATGTGCAGTCTCGTATGAATATGTGCAGTGTTGGTTTTTAGATTTATGTGCAGGATATATTTATGTTAAACTACTTTTTCAATCTGATGTATTCTGTCCAAAATGGGAAGTTCTTGTTCTTTTCCACGAGTTGAACTTTGTTAATGTTGTGATATTTGTTGAGCTTGTTCAAAAAGTTATTCTAGACACTGAAAATAGATGCACTTGACAATTGGCTCTGCCGTCTTTCTTTAAAGTAGTTTAGAAGTATTTTTAAACAGCTGGGGTGTTGTTATTTATCCAGCTTAGCTGAATGCATGCACCATGTTTGCATCGTTACAATTGTTTAAATCTACAACAATATTACTCCTTTGTTGTGTTAGTCTGTAGATATACTACATGAGTATTAACATTGATCATCATTAAATAAAAACTGCACTATCAAAGGAACTTCGCTTTTCTTGTTGTAACTACACATATATATACATGATTGTGTTCGAACATGAATATAATGCAGATGTATTTAATTTCCCCTTTCTTTTTTAAAATTTATATGGACCAAATAATAACAACAAATGATTTTATTGCAGGGACAGATATGGAACCAATTTCAATTCCTGAATTTGTCTTTGCAGACTATCAATGACTGGTTTGTGAGGACGAAGTTGGACTGTCAAATCATGTGATTGTACATCATGTCAATATCTGCTAGTGTTTTAATATGAAGATTGACACGTCCAACATTGGAACTAAGCCAGTTAGTTGGTCTCTGGGTCTACTCAGAATTGATGTCAACAACGTCACGATCAAAATGATCTGTGAGTTACGATTCTTTTTTGTAGCTGATTGGAAGCTTGAATAGGAAAAGGATACATGATGCCACAGGGCCTATTTTGTGGCATCAATTGTCGCCGTTCCTGAAAGTTCTAAACAATAGCTTTGCTATAAAGCAACAACTGGTAACCATAATATTTATTGCGACACTTTGATATCAGTGTCAAACGTTGTCCTTTTCTAAGGTTCAAGAGCGGAATATTTCTACCGTGAAACGTTACCGCAATGGCATTCGTGTTAGAATGAAAGATATGATGATAAATCAGAACATTATAGCTATGGCATGACATACCATTGTACATACCAGCATTCTGAGCAGAACACGGATGTGGACATATCAATTCTCGCCGAGTGTTTACAACACAACATGTTGTGGCTGCAGGACTCGAGGCAAGTCACATGGTAGATGGATCGATGGCGTCAGGATGATCCTACAACGGCCCTGCCTTACGATCACTGGCGTTACACACTTCGCCCAGGAGAGACGACGTAAGCTTCTCATGTTGTTTCAGAGCATGTGGATGAAGCGCTACAGTGAACTAACTGTCTTCGCGTTTTGATTTCGATCTATTACATAGTGACAGACATTTATCTTATCAGCCAGTTATTAATAATTATGTGCACATAAATTAGGCCGATTTAACTTTCTGAGAATTGATCATCAAGATTTACAAGTTGATCTATAACGAGAACTCATAGATGGTAAAGAGTCTCGATTTCGCAATGAGAAATCGATGTTGGTAAATTGCTATTATGTCTAACGTTTCAGGGATTGGCCAAATATATGCAACATAACTATCAGACATGAGGAACAATAGCCAGACAGTTTGGTCGGCCAAAATAATACAATATTTCCTTTGCAACCCAAAATGATCTGAGAATAAAAGTGCAGTACAAGGTGTTCAGTGAAATGAAAATAGGACTTGCCATAATTGCACAAGTCTGTACATTTCAAGCTGCAAGAACTAGGAACTGATATTTTAAACAGAATCTGGTATACACATGCGTGATTGTGTTTCAGAAACAGGATTTACCTTATGCTCACATTCTACTGAATTTAGATTTCAGGTTCCAACATACGCATAATGCCGATGTTAACAAGTATTTTAGTGCTGATATACCATATCAAAATGGTAACCTATTACTATAATGATCTGTGAGATGGCTGGTCGTCGCTGAGTAGATATTATAGAACATCAACTAGTGCGAGAATGAAGATATAAGCTGTGACTGCGGCTCTGGTTGGCTATATGGAGCTTCGTTAACGGGGAAACTAATCGCGTGATGCTTCCTATTGCTTGCTTTCGAAGGTACAGAAGGTCTGCATACGGCATGACTGAATGGCAGCTGCGCCAATACGGGTGCACAAGAATTGGATAGGAGTGCCATTTTCGAATATATCAATGACCGTATGTTAGATGATGACATCGCAATAGATAAATATGCATTCTCTGAATTGCTGATTCAGAGTGAGAGTGCAGACAATTCAGAGACTGCAGATTTGTGATATCGAACGAGGATGGGCGAACTGAGGCGCAAGAGAGGACAGAGAAGAAGTTTGTACAAACAACGAGCTGCAAGAACTTTCAGTATCCACACACTTCACCATTTACTGAGAATTACGGAGCGCCTATAGGTATGCTCAGAGTACAGTGAAGTTGATTTTTAGAAACAACATAGAAAACTGCAGGATATGTTAGTGGTGTATCATATTGAAATGTTTTCAATTATTCAAGTTGTTAAAGTACCAGAACAGTTGTAACAAATCAATCTACCAATGTTTCAAATGCGAATATACTTTCGCTTTGTCTTCCATTCTTTTATACTAAGTTTTGGACTGAATGATCGCCTAGGTCACAGTGTAAGTATGTGAGGAGCATGCAATTTGCAGAGCGTAGCTTATTACAGCCGCCAAACTCTATGGCTGTTAGAAGTTTTTTTTGGATAGGATGCAGCATGATAAGTTGCCATTACTTTCCGTACGTAGAAAATCTATCTTACTAAAGGACCAGTGTTTGCCAAACTGGACATGGTGAGATTCTTCTTCTTCTTCTTTTTCGTACGCTGTCAGACGTCAACTTGAATTTGTTCGAAGAAAGCAGCTGTTATCCTGAGATTGTCGACACTGCCATAGAGCTTGTCTAGTGTTGGGACAGGTGATGTCCACATGTGCTTTCTCTGGTCCTCGTATGTCGGCAAATTTTGCAGCAGATGTTCAGCGGTCATTTTCCCTGTACCACAGGTACATTTATCAGTGCCACCTATCTTCAGTTTATTGAATAGATGGTACCTATGTATGTTATGGCCTGTGCGGAGTCGGAAGACCACGACCTGCTCTCTTCTGTTGAACTGGTAGTAGCCATCATTTTTTGTGTAGCCAGTATGTTCTGTTTCCCATTTGGCCATGCATCTGGCCCTAATAAACCTTTTGGACTCTTCGTAGGTCACACTAGAATCTGGTTGTGGTAGTCTTGCACCTTCTTTTGCCAGTCTGTCTGCCTCCTCGTTGCCTTGGATGTTACAGTGGGATGGAACCCACTGTACCACTACTCTTTTTGGTGCGGACTGCTGGCATAGTTGACAGAGTACTGCTCTTGAATCATTAAGTTCAGTATTTGTCTGGCTATTTAGTGCTGTAACCACGGCCAGGGCATCTGTAAACAGGTCGATCTGGCTTTCATTGCTTTCGCCTGTCTGCATTACCATTTGTTAGGCTCAGGAATAGCCCTCCCCCTCCATTCTGTGTTGTGTTGGTTACAGAACCGTCGGTGTATGCATGGGTCCAAGCCATGCTTTGGTAGTTTTCCGCTATGTGAGATTCGTGTCCGGTGTGATGGTATTGTAAAACTGATCTTTCATCCTGATGCGACGCTGCCTCCTCTTGACAATGATCAATCTTCTGCTCATTCTTCTTTTGTCTACAGCTCGTCTCACGTGCTATCGCATTAGGGTGAGATGCGTAGATGTCTTGTTATCGCCAAGTGGGAGGTCTGTGCTGTCGTTTGGTGTAAGCAGAAGGGTGAGATGCGTAGATGTCTTGTTATCGCCAAGTGGGAGGTCTATGCTGTCGTTTGGTGTAACTTCCTGAGAGTGTCAGATGCATCTTTTTTCTATAAACGTCGAGGTCTGCCTCTTGCTCATAGACCGGAGACCTATCAATTATATGATCTCGTTGTAGGCTGGTCATAATGCATTTTGACTAAATAACCAAACCACTTGATTTGTTGGTTGTCATTGTAGGCACTCACTGGATTTGTCCCCACTATCTGTTTCAGCGTGGGGTTTTGATAACGGATTGTTTTTTTTTCATGCTGCACTTCTATAACAGCGCATGTCAGAGCTCTGGATCTTACTCTTATATGTTTCTAGTAAGAACCAAGATTGGCATTGGTAACACAATAAAGGAATAAACGGTGCATGTATCAGCCTCATCGTAGTTGAAAGAAGCACTCTAAGGTGTATCAAAATTGGTGCAATGGTATAGTAGACATTGTTCGCCTTATGAATTCTATGTGCGGTCTCTGTTCACTGTGCCGTCATCAGTAAACAGACTGTATAGGTATATAATTCTCGTACATGGTTGATAGAGGATTCTTGGCCTAGAGGTGAAACTCGCTCGGCTTTCACAATCCCAACTTTCCGGGTTCGATTCCCACTTGTGTCCAGTTTTGCAGACACTGGGTTTTTTCTCGGGCAAATGGTCCTCCACGTACGGAAAGTAATGGCAACCTACTGCACACTTGCAAGGAAACTTATAACAGCCAAATAGGAGGCAGTTGTAAGAAGCGACGTTCTGTAAAGAATATGCTACTTACTTATTTGCTTGATACAAATTGTCACTGCTGTGGAAACTTCTCTGAACGAGTTCACGCTATATCAACATAGTCTCTGTTTTTGTCTGTGTTTTTCAACTTTTAAAATATCTTCAATGTTAATGCTTATAAAAATGCAATTTTCGGCTCTCCAGCATATATATATATATATATACATACATAAAATCCGTGGTTACATATATATTCTACACCAAACATGCTCTTCGTTATCCTAGCTTTCGGGCGATCCATACGTCTGATGATAATGTAGTTAATGAGGTGCCAGTGGTGGGACCGTGAGTGCATCTATGTGGTTCTATGTCGGGCCGCCGAAAGTCGGAAAGCTGTGGCACATTTGCGGCACATGTATTCAGAAGTAGTAGTCGTTACTGTTGCATTTTCCTATACCATGTCTGCCAATGGCCCCCTCCCAGGTTGTATTGTCTGTGCCGAACCTTGCGTTAAAATAATCTAGGAGGACCAATTTGTCAGAATTGGGGACTGTAGCGATGAGCGCCTCACGGTCCTCATACAACTTATCATTAGTCTCGTCAGGGTTTGTCATTGTGGGTGCGTATGCACTGATAAGAGTGGCATGGAACCCTTCTATTAGAAGGAAGACGCAGTGTAATGAGACGGTAATTGATTCCCTTTGGCATGTTTGTGAGTTTGTCGAACGTGTTGATGTTGATAGCAAAGCCAACTCCAGCTTCACGGCGTTCTTCTTTGATTCGTCCTTCCAGAAGAAAGAATACCCTAACTAAGAAAACATGTAAGAAAACACTAGCAAAACACCGTTTCTTTGAAAAGAAAATCGACTTCTGTCATGGCTAGCGTCATCTTGATCGTGAACTAGACCGTGAAATACGACACAGGCTTAAACATAGTACTATTCATATAGCCGATGTCCATTCCAGGATAGTTGGAGGGAAGAAATCACAAAAAACGAACGATTTAACCAGTCAAAATGGAAAACAACAACACGTTTCCGTAAACACACTTGAAAGTCTTTGATCATTGTGAATTTCAGGCAAATCCGAGGTCTGGAGACTTCCAAAATGAACCAAAATAGCAGAGCAATGTAGACGGTTACAGTTACAGGTCCATCTTTACATATGAATTGAAAATCTTCGACCATCGACATGTCATTGCCAAGATCCTACACAAGGGAAAGAAACCACCGAGAAAGCTCAATGTCGCTCATATGAATGCGAAGCCAAGAGAAGCGGCTTCCAGAAAACGCTTGAGGGCAGACTATTTGAGCATATGTTTGTAAAGAACGACATCGAACAGAACTGGGAATCCATGAGAACCACACTCTAAAATATACCAGTAAAACACATGGACCCACTCGTGCGCAAGCATAAGGACTAATTCGATGAAAAAGATCTGGACATCCATGAACTTCTGGATGCAAAACTTGAAGCGCACATAAAACACCAAAGAGACACACCTTAACCGTCAACAAAAGCTGCATTCAATGCTGCTAGCAAAGCTGTCCAGACCAAGGTGTAGGGATATGCAAGATTATATATATATATATACGTACATACATACATCTTTTTTTTTGTACATCCAGGTCTGGCTATTTCTGACGTAGGCTGCTTGTTCACATTAATTTGGTCTAACATATGTTTGACTCCTGCATTTGCTGCTTCAGATCTGCCATTTGAGCCCATAGAATTCCAACATCTAGTAAGTGGCATGCCACACGCTACTTTTACTCGAGTAACTGCCTGGCTCACTGCCATCATAACAGTGGAGAGATGTCTGTGTATAACAATGCCTTTACTGGTAAGTTAGATATGCTACATTTTTTGTTAGTGTTCATCATTAAGTACATTGCCGACTGATTTAAATGATAATAGACATCCGGTCTGTCTTTCGTGAGCATTTTACATTTTTTTTTATTTCAGCGTTTAACCGCCTTATGCACATTCATATTAAACTGTCCAGCGCTTTTTCTCTTTGTTCTGTGTTTTTTGTTCTCCCTTTTTAACACCCATTTTGCGAGTTATTACAATGCAAATAGATGCCGCTGTTCTCATAACTTATTCCTTAAACAAAATAATATATCATTTCTGATTCATAATAAATGTCACGTGTGCATGCATCTCACTTAAAACATCATCAATATGTGTACAGTTCTTAACAGTCTTCTATGACTCACATAACGTTGTCGTTCAGTGTTCTTTAGCTGATTATCCATGAAACACTTCAACGTGATAGGATTGATTTTTTATAATTCCTGATTTCGAAGACTAAAATGCTAATTTTGTGATAGTGTTTTTATCTAGTGCTTACCTAATTGAAAAATTTTACCCGATTCTGATTATTGAAGTTGACTAGGTAGCGAGGAAAAGAATATACCGCTCTACTTTGTAAGGCAGACAAATTATGTTAATGAAGTCTCTTTGACCAGCTGAACTTGACACTTTATCATATTTTTTTGTATAAAAAAAAACATCAATTTCGTTTTTCCTACCACGATAAATTATGATATATGTACGAGAATGTACAACCTTATATATAAATATAACCATTTCGACGGTCCCAGCCAATCTTGGGTTTAGTAATGCTGTTCGTTAAAGTGTTAGCCTTCATGTTGACTTATGGACGATTCTTTCAACCACAGGCAAAGTGTTTTTGGCTATATTAAGACGTGTTGGTAATAATTGAACAATCGATATACAGGTCACAACTGTTATCCCACAATGAAAAGCCCATCAGTCTGAAAAGAACTATAGTTCGATAAAATAAACAACTCGGCTGTGGAATACATTACAAATTTGGGCTTTCACATCTATCAAACTGCATTTCTATTTAGCTATGTACACGTTTGCGTATGGTAAGCTTCTGTAGAACATCACGTCGTGTTTCTCTAGCTTCTATCACGTTATCTAGTGTAGTGTTTCAGTGTGACGTGGACTATGATTTTCGTGTATGCAGTCAGATAATCGGTCACATATTAACTGAAGACTTCAGACCGAGATGATGTTGACCTTAGAACCCTCCAATGGGTATTTACTTTCTCTTCTATATGTAAATCTATAATGATGTTGTTTAATGCACACAATGAGCATGTTTACTCTTTTTTATCGCACTGAAAAGAGCGTTAAATGGCGGATTGTAGTAGCTTTCCTTACATCCCGCGTGTGCTGATGAAGTGAACCGCGGTCCTCCAGGTGGCTTGTGTTCTCCTGCGTGACAGTCACTACTATGGGGATCACGTCGATCCACATATCGACAGCCGGCTGCCTTGATAATAGTCTGTATACAGGGAACGCTACATGAAAAATATATTCTTGGTTAGTATATTGTGCCTGACTGTAACGCGACGTCCTGATCAGTATGATGTACCTGACCAGACTTGCAATACAGTACTTCTATGTGTGATGAAAAGAATCCAACCACAACCTACTCCTCAGCGTCAGCTGTGTACACACCCATATAAAACTGTTGATAATCATCTATTTGAGTGTCCAACTCTGAATGATTTTAAGAAAATGCTTATTCATCCGTGGCATGATACATATAACACTTCATATGGGACTAGACAGCAGCTGACAAACACGTGCATATACCATCGGCCGTTAAGCCTACTCTTTTCGATTTGTAACTGCTAAGGTATATTTAACATGCTCAACACGGGAGTCTGATCTCAGTACCCAGAGATAAGTTGAATTTTTACCAGAAAATCCACGGAAAAAATCACGGTATTTTCCATTATTCGAACACCCGACCTCCGGTACTCGAGGCGAACACCTTACCTCGAGACCACCGAGTACCTGGTCTGATATTAGAAAAAGTGCAGTGGTCAGCGGCCCATAGCTGACTGCTAGCGTCAGGGCCAGCGAAACAGAGCTGCCAAGACCCTTCTACACCTCCACGCGTGATCCTGGATAACAGGCAGCAGCAGGGCAGACTGGCTTAGGAGAAGGGATCGAAGAGGGAATGCTAACCCAGTACTAAAAAAATGCTTGCTGAAGTCGGATGTGTTGGACCGAAAGGTGCAAATATCGCAGTCAAGCTGTAAATTACGACACAACGCATTCCGTTCTCTGGACTACATTCTGCTATTTAAGCCATTTTAGGGCTTGGTAGCGGGAGATTGAGAACGAACGACGTCAAGCCAAAGCCGAGCTATATTAGAAAAGCAAAGTAAGGTAACATGGAAACAGTTTTAAAATTCGTGTAAACAATAAATAGAAATGGCATCAAGTACAAGCGAGCATTTACCACTGGAATTAATTAAGTCTGTTGGGACAATGAGGCTAACGTCTGGTCAGACAAAACACACTGATCAGACAATGTTAGCCAGGATCAGGAGAAATATATTGTCCAAGATCATCACCAGACCTCCTCGCTGGTAGTCCTGGAAACGGGCTGTTGTCAAGGCCAACAGTCTGGCTAACAAGGTGAGGTTAGACGTGATTCCCTTAGTAGTAAGTGACACGCAGATGAAGCCAAGCATTGCACAACCGTCTATAGAACCGAGGGCCACTTCATCAGCACGCTGGGGATTTCAGGAAAGCATCTGCAATCTGCCACAAGTCCTGTCCTTTTCAGGGCGCACAAAAGGGTTACCAAACCATTGTGGGCATTATAAACCAACCAACCAACCAACCAGTCAACCAACCAACAAATGAAGTATGTTATAGGACTAATATTGTCAAACAACTATCAACAATTATTTATAATGCACAGCAACATTTTAATCACCATGTAAACTGTCTGGATCTTTTAGAAGAACCTACAAAGATAACATGTTCTGAAATTCAGTGAATCTCGGGGCCCAAAACACGAGAAAAACTTTTTTTCAATGTAAGATGCCAAATCATGCCACAAGGGTTGATTAATATTGATGCGACATTTGCTCGTATCTCAATGTGAGTCGCCCATTTACACGAGCTGTAGTGCCAACTATCCACATTTGACTACATCGTTGTGGACAGGTCTATTTCATGTCTCTTTCGTTGTTTTTGTAATACACGCCACGGTAGTGTTTTCTTATCACAGTTAATTCATTGCTGTCTTTCTCCTCCATCATTTACAGATCCATGTTCTTAAGTGTTGTGTTATTTTTCTAAAATATTTCTTTAGTAACTACTAATATATATTTGTATTAAATGGTGCTGATAATTAACTTCAATATTATCATTAATATACGTGTTTCTCATCAGGTGAAAAGCATAGTAACGTCAAAGCGAGTATCAATCATCGTCGCAAGTACCTTCATTATTCTGCTATTTAGTGTATCTCCAGTATACGTTGTTAACAAGCTTGGTTATAAGTTCTCTCCATACAGGAATAAAACACTCATTGGTCTCATATTCGCGGACAATCGTGAAGTTGTTGAGAAAGTTTCTTACGCCATCAACAACGTCTTCATTCCGTTAACAGCCTTCGTGGTTGTCATAATATGCACACCAATTCTCGTTATTAAATTACAAAGTCAGTCCAACTGGAGAAAGAAATCCACCGCCATAGCACAAGCTGACAACGTATCCAGGAATAACACGAAGGTGGCCAAGATGGTTGTGATGATTTCTACCCTCTTCATCGGCTGTTTCATTCCAGTCAGCATAATTTTCATTGCCATGTCTGTAGTGCCAGAGATTTCAGTAGAAGGAAAGTACAGAAATATACTAACTATTGTTGCAGGTCTGGGAATTGTACTGGAATCTATAAACTCGTCTATGAATATTTTTGTTTATTATCACATGAGCACCAACTACAGAATTGTGTTTCGTCAATTGTTTAGTGCAAAAATTATCTAAGCAAGTCACATCGGTGTTAGTTTCAAAGACGAATGGCATCTATAACGCTATGCTTCGGTTATATCTGACTAATACTCTTTGCCAAGAAAAAATTCAGTGACGATATTCAGTGTACGTACAAGCCACTACAGTCTGAGCTATCATCAGTTCAGAAAATTGAAAATCGGGCACATAGAAATATGCTCGTGTGTGGAAGACTTATAATTAGTAGTATATCATTTCTCTGTCCGCTGAGTCCACTAGGGGAGCACAGTGACAACATCGGTCATCACAACCTTCTAAGAGAATATATATATTTTTTAAAATAATAGCGTGAACCAGAAGACCAGGTTTCTAATGTCAAGAGTCATTAGTTGAGAGGGAGAGGAGAAGCAGAAAACAACCAGGTCAGCCCATTTGATTCAATAGAGGAACAAACGCATAATATCGGGAATATTGTAATACAATGTTATCATATTCAGAGGTCAATTAACGACATCAGTAAAGGCACACCATCGATGTGATAATAAGGACGACAAACGAATCATTCAGGCCTGTCGTAAAATGTGACTAAAAAGAGATGTGGATGGGAATAGCAACTTCTTCATGTAAATTGCTACATACATTAAAAGATACACTCTTCTTCTACTAAGGATAACTGCAGTGGTCGCTACATTCTTCGTGCAGACCAACAAGAGAATACATAATAACTACATGTGGCAAGCCAGTTTTAAAATAGATATTTACGTTGTCAAGAATAAAGAGCAACTAATAATAGAACAGTGCGGTAGAATGCTTGTGGCGACAACTATCCCAAAGGCATATTTCTTTTTTCCTCTCGCAGAATGCAAACCCAGCAAAAAACAAAAACATAAAGTGAAATAATAGTCGTCCATGATTTGAACTAAGAAATTTCAGATGGGGAAAACATCTTGTGATAAGCCACATATAAACTTAGAGATTTGACCACACACAGTTGTTATTACTGACCAAACAAATTTTCATAGACAACTTTGGAATATGAACCAAGGTCTATGCATGCATTATCTATATTGACTATTACTTCTGAATGTTCCTTTAATCAAGCCAAAAAAACAGATATAGATTAACGCTTGCGTCGAAGATAGATACACAATAATTTGTGACAGTTTCAAATTAAGAAATGTAGTTATTGCCTACGTTAAGAATACTGTCTTTTGGAATGCAAGTTTAATAAAATATATGTTCTTATATAGTATGTGTTTCTTCTTTTAGCTCATAAATAAATATGCACACATATAACTCTGACACGGTTTATCTGTTCAGAGCTGTTGCAAATAGTTTGCTACTTTTACTGAAAGACCGACTTGCTGTTCTGATATTTGAGCAGCCTTTCTTCAAAAACTTAGTAACGGCATGCACCATTTTATCCGTTCCACATCCGATAACTCCATCATTTCTGATAAATTTATATAAATAACTTTCTCCATGTGTCCTTCTCAACTCTCTACCATTTCTATTTTAAACTTACTGGCATCCATAGCGACCGCCTATACACCTTCTGCCATCATAAATCCGTACTTACAAGGCAACCATTCCAGCTCCAAAGTATGATAAAAACTGTGACCGATGTATGTCTTAACACAATTCATATAAAATCATGGGCTTATAACAAGCGACCCGACATACTTGTGCCAGGAAAGACACATTAGCGTTTCAGGACACTTAATGACACAAGTTGGCGGGAAAGAGAATTAAGTACGTACAAATTGATGATAAAAGATAAGACTGTCTAATTGTACAATTCGAGACCTAATTTCTGAAAAGTACGTCAAAGAATGTCAATTTTAAGAACAATATGTGCCATTTAAACAATTAATCAGCTATATATGACTCGTCAGTTTGAGCTATTATTAACTCGTAGTTTCGTGTCTACACGGTCCTTAATTCTCATCAATTAGTTGTAAGGTTAAAGTGTCAGGGACGATGCAAGATAATAGCGCATCGAATAATACTAGGTTGGAAAGCCATTATGACCAGGCAATGTTAATGAAAGCGCGCCGGAACGACCGGGCCACTTAATAATTTAATACTAGCTGCTGTCGAAGTGAGACACGTGATTACACATAACAAGCATTGGCGAGGTTTCATAAAACAGTAAATTATATTTGATTAATTATACGCATTCGCTACATAGATTGTACTTATGATTGGCCATCTTGTGTAAATACTATTAACGTTTTAACAAATTAAAAAATATATATACTTTCACCGACTAAAGCAGTTTTCTTGTAAACAGTGTAAACAGCTCCAACACTATTGCGCCATTGTGTTCCTTTACGTCCAGCGGTAGTTGCTAAAGTAGCGATTAAGAATCGATCGCAAAGTCAAGAATTATTACTAATTACTTGTCCAAGCTGATCGTCATACGGTAGCAACGACAAGTATTATATCTAAACTAATGCCTAAATGATTGTTGTTAGACGCTAGTGTTACAATCAAAGTGAACACGTGGCAAGCTTTAGAAACAATACAATTGAACGCACAAATAATTTACAAAACGCAGTTAAAGCCCTCTCACGTATTAGGTCTAGATTGTCTTTCTTGCAGAATATATAATTAATGACCATCAGGTCAAGTCAGCTCAATTCATGCCGTAACCGGTGATGTCATTTGGGCTCATATAAAGACATCCCCACATCCCCCCTTTCTGTCTCCTACCTGTGCCTCCTCTGGTCGGAGGTCAATAACTACAACTTTTTCGCATCCTAAACTATATCCCTTGAAACCAAAACTTAACTTATGATCTTTACATGACGAATATTTTTCTATTAATTAGCAGGGACTTTTCGACATAAAGCCAGAAACATTTTTCATATTGATGTTTCACCAATCTTTAGGTGCAACTACTTTTGCTGGACAAATATTGTAGTTCCTTCAGAAATAGGTGCCGATCTTGAAAATAGTAGTCTCAGCAATTTTGACAAAACAATTGATGAAAATATATATTTGTATTTATTGTAAGACCAACGATATGCTACATTTTTGGAGTCATTAGAAGTAATTATGATTCTGTTTTACTTTTTTTAGTGTATATGTATAATAGTGTTTGTTTTAGTTGGATATCATGTTAAAAGCTGTGCAGCGGCCTTTTGATGACGGAACTATATATTGAACGTGTTTATACGAAATTCCTAAACGCGCAATAATATTCTGCTTGATTACACTTAGATGCACAACGATTTGTAAGGACGTAACATAAATGTATTGTACCTTTTTTATTTAAATATCGCTGAAAGTTAAATTCGTTACACTTAAATACATAGCAATATATTTGCCAAACGTGGGAGTCTTTATCATTATATTTCAAACTCATAGATAAGAACCAAGCATGTTCACGGTATTAGCGACGGATCATTCTCAGTCTAGACACTAAAACATGACAGTCTTTCTACAAATATAAAAGGAAAGCGATACAAAAAATGATAGTTGATAGCTTTTTCAAAAGTAATTTAATGACAACTGAATAGAATGCTGGACTCTAAAGAATCTTTGAGCGTAAAGAAATAAAACATTTCACTGAGGAAAAAGTGCTTCACATTGCAAAAGCATGCAAGTGGTACAACTATTATTTGTAAAAAAAAAAGTATTTACACTAAATTAGAGAAATGCATCCAAAAATTTGTTTCGACATTGTGTATATAGATGAACCATTGAAAAATGCACACAATACTAGAGAAAAGAACGATTGTCAGTAGATTGAAATATAAAGAGAATGGTGCTATTTTGTTAGGGTCAGCGACTGAAAATAGCCAATGCCGGTAGCAGACGTAACGAACTTTGAAGAATGGTGAACTCCCGTTTATTTCAAAATGTTTGGATAATTTTGATTATTATTCTGGGATGAATTGTACTATATGTAGGCAGTGGATTAAGAAAACTGTATTTCCTTCTCTACATCAACGCTCCTGTCTGTTAATGGAAAATGCCGCATATCATAACGCAGTGAAACTGGAAGACAGGATCTGTACATCATCAAGTACTAAGAGCGAGATCAAACTTGCTTTTAATAGCACACGAGAACTAACTAACACACGAGCACTGACTAACACACGAGCACTGACTAACACACGAGCACTGACTAACACACGAGCACTGACTAACACACGAGCACATTCAATTGACGGAAATGCTCCCTAATAGTAAATTTTTTTTTTAAATGTCCAAAGGCTTTTAACCATAGCTGCGGTAATCGAGGGGTTTTTACGGCTGATAACTACTGGCCGCTTTGCTAGTGCTGTCGCCACGTCGTGTGCTGCCTGTGTTTGTATATTTCAACCCCAGCAGAAAAACAACATATGCCGTTTCGGGGATTCGAACCACAGCCCTGCTTGCCGACAGGCACGGATCAAAACTATTCAGCCACGCGCTCCTCAAATTGTTGTAATTTATAAATAAAACACACACGAAAAGGACGTTTCACATTGACAAACTAATCCAAGAGCATGGTAATATCTGTTTAAGATTGTCACTTTATCGCTCACACATAAATACTATATAATTATATAATTATTTGGGTAGAGGTGAAAGACACGGTGGCAAGTAGCAACACAATCATCAAACTATCAGATGTAAAGAAATATGCATGTGCTGGCATCTGGGACATTATCAAACAATTCTGAAATAAATATTACGATCATGAAATGAAAGACCATGATTGGCAAAAAGGTGGTTTGCGATACATTTAGCCGACACCATTCATCTATCACCTTGAGTCATGGGATTCTGAGCAGAACGAGTACATTTTTCGTACCTGAACATTGAACAAAATAAATGCATTAATTAAAGCAAGTTTAAATTGATCGATAAGCGTGGGGCGCAACAATTAATTAAAAATAAGTGCTGAAACAAAAAGACACACATTAGTCACATAATTGTTTGTCAACACATATCTGTTACTGGACATCGATACCTTTTAAACATATTTGCGCATTTATAAAAACAAATAATTTACTCGAATTTTCAATTAGCGGAACTACTGTAAAATTTGCAGTGTATATAAACAAAAACTAATACATATCCTAAATAAAACAAAGGCGATATTTGTTTTTATTAGTTGGTCAAGTTTACCTAATATTTTTGCTTAACACATTAACGTCGTAATGAAAACAGTCACACGTGTAACATTTCAAGTTTATAAGTTACTGAATTATCAAGATTGTGTATACGTTTTGACGGCATGTATTTACAATACTTCGTAACCACCTAGTATTGCGCATGAGAAACTGGTGTATTTAAAGCTATAAGCACAAAGCGAAGACATTCCATGAAGGGAGCGGGTGGGGATGAAACCTACTGGCTCGGAAAGACGGTTAGTCTAGCAGAAAAAACAAACTGACCTAAAACCATATGGTACTTGCAAATAGGCAATAGATTGATGGCAAGTCAAATGTTAAGGAAATGTTAAGGAGCGTTAATCTAAACAATAAAATGTATTTATAAAAGGCGAATCTGTCAAGGAAGCAAATAATTCACTACACTTGTAAAAAGCAGTGCAATGTAAAAAAATGAAACAATATTAAAACTACAATATATAACATGATACTACAAATGGCTGTTTGTCTTTCCTGCAAAATCTAAATCAATAGGTTTTACTGAAGTGAATTTTGCACAGCTCATTCTGTCTGGAAATTCTTGATCAATGTAACTATTTTCAGCTCGCTTATTCCCTCCTATTCGAGTTAATTTTTATTAACGAATTGTTTGCTATATTACGTTTTCGTACACTGTAGAGTGCTTTTTTTATGCGTGCGTGACCACTCAATCCCCAATACATGTTTTGAAATGAGCAATATAAGGGTAGGTCAGTGTTTTTTAGTGTTGCTGCTCAAAGTCAGCCAGGGCAAGTCCGCGTTTGGAACTGATCAGTATAAGGTCAGTACTTTGATCCTGGACACGCGCGATGTTTTGGGCTTGGCCGTTCAAGGTAATTGAGTGCAGTGTTGTTCTGACAGAGTTTTTTTGTGAAGTAAATGTTTCTTAACTTGAAGTCACCACATATCTGCGTGCATTTACAAAACAAAATAAAAGATGATGTTATTTTTGGGGCGAACCGAACACTAAAGTTCAAGTGATATAAGTGGAGGAAAGGGATCTGATATGTGAACGAAACATCACAAATGCCATGGTCCTCATTTAATGTGATCATTTTGGCACTATATTGCTCAAATTATTTTACGGCGTGGCCTAGTGGTTAAGTGGCACGGCTCACGACCCGAAGGTTCTGGGATCGATCCCCATCACAGCACCGGCCGTTACCCCGGGAAAGCAAACCCTTAGAAAATGCAGGAGGAAGTAGACCCTTACATAAAAATGCGTGCTGAAGTCGGATGCACTGGGCCGACAGGCGCAAAATAAAAACCACAGTGCAACGCACTACGCCTTGGGGATTACAGAAATAAGGCGAACGCGAAAAAAAAAAAAAAAAAAAATATTACCATAACATGATATTGAAGAATGAACTTCATTCTTACAATGCTATGATCATCAGTGCTGTCAAGAAAGGAGATTGGAATATGTTCTAGACTGTTTGATATGTCTAGTCTGTACATAAATATTGTAAACATTATGTTTAATCCCAACAAATCCGTGCAGATTAAACAAATTTATTTTTTATCAAGGATTTTTTTTTTTTTTTTAAATTTGCGCTTACAAATCTGACTGTCAGAAACATTTTAGAATTCGCAATGAATCGTTCAAACCTGATGTATACGGTTGAAACGTCAACTGCCTTGTTAAATCCTAATACCATTTATCTGTTTAAATGGGTTCTATTAACTGTTGTATGTCAGGGAATTTCAGTTTTTGGGACGTGGGCCAATATCGTCAACATTGTATGTCTGTCCAAGCAAGGTTTTAAAGATTCCGCCATGTCAGTTTGTTGGGTAAGCCAATAGATCCATTCGCGTTTGATGTACGAGTTAGTGTATGTTATTTGATAATGCAATATCGCAATTTCTTTTAATTATGATGATGATGATGTCCATTTAATGTCCCTGAACACATGTGTTGTACTGGTCTTGAGCGATATAGTCTTTAGTACTTTAACAAAGGCGAAACACAGCTTGTTAAATACCTCAGATCTTGTTAGCTTTTAGTTGTAACCTAATCTGTAACGTCATCAAACCTTGATCGATATAGTAACACCTCAGAAGCTCTTGTCTTTGATGTATATATGCTCGTTTATGTATTATGATGTAGTAATTTTGGCTTTGATTTTATCCAACAGGAAAGTACCGTGAATGTTGGTACTACGTTTTATGTATTCCTAAAGTGGAAACATGTGAGAATTTATTGTATTTTGTCAGTTCCACCAGTCTGTAACCACGATCATTTACTACTTTGTTTCTGGAACAACTTCGTGTATTCCAATCTTCCTGAAGATTAGTGTCCTTCCTATTTATATCGTTAGCTGTATTTTGCATCTGAGCAAAAACAGATTCACAATTGTAATCAGTATGATCTGATGAAGGTGTATAGATCTGTATCTATCTGTGACGTTGAATGGCGCTGCTCTCAAGAAAATACTAAACAAAGTAAAGTGTCCTTTACAGAACGTTGCTTCAACTGTAACATATTTGACTGCTATAAGTTTCTTTGCATGTGTGCAGTACTGTACGTTTAGTTGCTTTCCGTACGTGGAGAAGCGATCGTCCTACGCGGAAATCCCAAGTATGCCAAATTTGACAGATTGGATTCGTACCCAGTGTGTTGGAATTATGAAACACCCTTCGCTCGATTATTCTGGAATATATTGACTGACACTTAAAAATCGAGTTTATTATGTTTCGGTGGGCATGGAATTATACTCCGTTAATGTGATCTTTCTCTTCCCTGCTGTAAATATATACACATGTCATTCCGCAGTACGCCGTTCACAAGCTTTCGATATTCTTGTTTCCACAGAACCCCATCAAGTGTCATTTTAGTAAATTTTATTTTATTTCATAGAGATGTTCTTCAAATATTTCCAGTTCTGTATAGTGTTAACACGTCCCATTAGGCAATAATGATATATGATCGGCCATGGACTTTTCTTTACTGATATCACCAGTCATTCATATATCGCTTCCGCCTTTTTGTCCAGCAGACAACGTGGACCTTGCTGATCTGGACATAGATCGTCGTGCCAGTATGTGGATTGTTTTGTATTTATCACCTGTGTCATGTGTCTTGGTCAGTTTATAACCAGGTAGAGTCCAAGTCTCTCCTTGTAAGCAGAGTCCCGTAGACTAGAAACACAACGTACCAATTTCCAGTGTGTGCACCTAATGGAGACTGGCATGACTAGTGTGCATCTGAGACTCCGACAGGTTAAAGATTTTCACGTACACAAATCATATCATATGGTTTTTAACGGCGAAGAACAACATCAGGGTCATGTGCAAAATTCTGATCAGTCTGGTCGACGAGGTGCCAATTGACACGGATCTCTAAATAGTGGTGATCACACTAAGAAGTCTTGCACTGCACTAAGTTTATGAGGACAAATGCCCACCCTCTTCAGTACAGCGCAGAATATAAGGAGATCCAATATAATTAGCATACCACAGCAACAACAGTAACAATCTATATGCTATTGTTTTATTCTCCACTATAATGTATGTTTACAGAAATAGAATCAATGTTTCCATTCACAGTTTCAACGTTACGTGCATGTACATCTGCTTTTCTACCTAGGTCTGGCTGTATCTGATTTGGGCTGTCTGATAACAGTAGTGTGGTCCAATATCTGCAACACCCCAGCGTTCGCAGAAGCTGATATACCTTTCGATGTAATGGGCATATTTTACATCACAAGTGCAATGCCGCATTTAACGTTTTCTCGCATTACGGCCTGGATCACAGCCTTAATTACCCTAGAAAGATGTTTATGTATAGCATCACCGCTGAAGGTTTGTTCAGTTTGCAAAAAAACGTATGTAACATTTAGAATTCTTCGGATATTAGCATCTAGATATACATGTACACACTTTTCTTGCATACTCGATATTGAACTTTAAATCATATTAAACATATTTCTCTCTCTCTCTCTCTCTCTCTCTATCTATCTCTCTCTCTCTTTATATATATATATATATATATATATATATATATATATATATACATAAATATATATATATATATATATATATCAATATATATCAATATATATATATTTTATATGTATATATAAATATGGTCCTGAGTGGTCTACTGGGGTCTTTGTGTACAAGAATAGCACCACTGCCTCACAGAGAGCTTGTCATAAGAGGCGATTGACAGTGTGGCATTGCATAACACCGGCCATGATTAGGTGGTTTGTTTAGGGCAGCATAGATGGCGCCTAACAGGCTGCGGATCTACTTTGCTCTAGTGATTGAGTCTATTAAGATAGACTGGCACATCGTTTAACCACCCTCAGTTATCGTTTTCCCAACGCAGCGGAGTATTAAATTGCTCGAGCCTAGCCCGCTAAGCAGAAAACCCTTCTGCCGGATACATCCAGCTCATACCCGATCTTGTAACCGTACAGGTGCATCCGCCCCTATAGAAGTACAGGTCGACTAATAACTATTAATAATAATAATAAATATATATACCGCACTGTGTGGTGTATGTTAATAATATATGTCTTTAGTTCACTTCTGGAAACAATCATAAATGCTAAGTCTCTTTGAGCAATTGTCGCAGTGTATGGATACTAATAGTTTCCACATCGCGTTCATTTCATGAAGGTATATCAGTTATTTCATTCTCACGAACATCATAATGACCAGGGCACAAACAATGTCCCCCGAAGGCCTAGAACCTCTATGTCTTGTTTCAGTTAATGCCACAATCAGTTGCTCTGTACCTTTTGAAGAAGGGTACAACGATTATATTTACACAAAATATGACACGTATATTTATTAGTATTCATTATTGTTACTGACATATGTCATGCAGATTGAATTATTGTCATTGGCATTCTATCTTGTGCTGAATTTCAATGCGTAACATATTTAACAAATAAGCGATTTTCAATCAAATACAAATTGACAAGCCCCGTGCCACCTCAAACCAGCACTTGGCATCGAACATAAGCATTTGTATATTGTTATGGTGCATTGTCGCTGAAACATTTCACAGTGACAATGTCTCTAAAGTCTTTGAATGACTATTGTTTACAGTTAGTTCGTTAGTGTCAAACTTAGATAGTTGCAATTGTGTCAAATTAGTAGAATTACAATCTAGAACTGATCAAAATGAGAGAACTCTTGATTTAGTACAAGAGAAAGATATGTGCTACTTATATATAGTTTTGTCCATCACAAGTGATGAAGACAACTCTCTTTGTTCAGCCGTGTGGACAGTCGTATCTCTTGCTGTGTCCGCTGAAATGGGTGACGCGCGGAGATTTGGATTAAAGTGAGGAAGAAACTGCGCCTTTTGTCAACCTCACTCGCAGAGCCTAAGCTACCTTTTGCCAGTGGCAAGACATTCATCGAGACGACTGGAGATAGCATAGGATGCAGATTTTGCCTCAGGGTTACCACCGAAGCCTTTCCATAAACATGTAACCCGCAGGGTAGAAAGGTGGGAAGGCATCTAACGCAGTTTGTCGTGCATTTTCGATAACCACAAGAGGTCGTATGGACATATATATATATATATATATATATATATATATATATATATATATATATATATATATATATATATATATATATATATATATATGTATATACACCCACAATGACTCTAATGAATGTTTTTGTTTAAATAAATAATTATTTAGTGATTTAGCACGGGAGAGTGAATAATGCTTAGTTTACAAACTTAATGTGTCTTTCTGCTTTTTTATTTCTTCTCAGGTCAAAGGCATTATCACACTAGAGCGAGTGGCCATCATAACTGTATGTGTCTTTATTGTTATAATGGCCTGGGTTCCCCTGTGTTTGTAGTGAGCAGGTTGGTCATGACATTCTTTCCACCCAGAAACAAAACCATCTGTGTGCTTGTACACACGAAAGATCGGGAAATTGTAGAACAAGCATCGTATTTAGCAAACGGCATGGTCATTCCCCTTTGCGCATTTATAATCGTTAGTATTGTCACGATAATACTTGTTGTTAAACTGCAGAGGACAGCGAGATGGAGGCTGACATCAGCTGCTTCTGGGCAAGCTGATACCGTGTCCCACCGTAACCAGGGAGTAGCCAAGATGGTAGTCATGATTTCCTCAGTGTTTATTGTATGTTTTATTCCAATGTGTATAATCGTTCTAGCTATGTCTCTGGTACCAGAGCTTTCTATAGGTGGAAAGAATGTAGGTATGGCTTTATTGGTAGGTGCCACAATATTGGAGTCTATCAACTCATCAATGAATATTTTTTATTTATTACCACATGAGCAGTAAGTACAGGCTCATTTTCCACCAGTTGTGTTGTATATCTTGCACTGTCTTTCTGTCTGGGAATAGCAAATAATTGCACCAGCTTGCCTGGTACGACTGCAAGCAAAATGTAATCTTAAGACATCACACATGTCCCACTAGATTACAATACTTTAGGTACAATAGTTGTATGAACTACTGAACGGTGAGGCTATACGGATTGATGCAATGATTGCTGACAAACAGCTAAAAGAAGACTCAGTCAGATAGAAATACAAACAGTATGTTTCAATCATCTATTACATTCATGAGCAGAGTGTATTGTGAAACCAAACCATGAGTGTTCCACCTGAGATGCATGTACGTGACAGAAATACGAAAAGTCATACTGCCACACTGACATCGTGACGTAAAACGTGGCTCATAGAGCGGTCTAAATCCTCTAGGGTATACAACTCTCCATCCCATATTATTAAGTACGCTTTTAATCCTATCGGCGAAATACTTGAAGAGTGTGAACTAAGCATTTCGTTTTAAATTTATTCTTTTTATTCTTTTTAAAAAACCTGAAATCTAATTTTCCCCCAAGCAGATCTGTACTGTGTCTTATACGTTGCACTTTTCACCCGTATTTGTTGAATTGGTCTACGCGTCTCCTATGCATGTGCTCTATGACATTTTGGCCACTTTTATTTGGAGATAAAACAACACAATTGCTTTTTGACACAGGCTTGCGTTATATGTTGCCTATTCAACGTTACCTTAATCGCATGAGTTCCTGTCCCCTCTGTCATTGTCTAATTATCTTCAATAAATTTCACAACTTGTCCAACAACCGCAGGCCAATACATTTTCTAAAGGGTTTGTTGACCAAGCTTAACATTACATTTCGCAATCGGCAACGTGTCGAATCTATATAAAAGTGCTGAATTCACAAGTCGTGAATACCCATATAGTTTTTAATACACAAGGCCGCATCTGACTTTTCTATCCTTATTTTTGTAAATCATATCCTGCACTACCTACCATGTTTATCAAGCTACCTAGGCATGCGAAGATCTCTAACGTATCCAATAGTGTCCCTCGTAGTTAGAAATGAACAATGTTGGCATTTAATGTTACAATTGGTGTTTTCTTGGCATGGATCATTAGACCGATTAGCTTGAATATGATGTCTAAAATAATCCCTGCTTAACTCCATCTGTAAAATGGGCTGTCGTTTCTTTCATTATTCACTAAACTGCCTTCATAAACTGACAAGGTTATAAAAGACACCCCTGGTCAGCCCTATATGCTATCTTAAATGATTATGTACGAAAAGTCAAAAAGGCTTATTAGAGCTAGATACATGACCAAATGGGAAACAGAACATACTGGCTACACAAAAAACGATGCCTATTACCAGTTGAACAGAAGAGAGCAGGTCGTGGTCTTCAGACTTCGCACTGGCCACAATAGACTGAGGTACCACCTATTCAATAAATTGAAGATAGGTAGCACCGAAGAATGCACGTGCGGTACTGGGAAAATTACGGCTGAACATCTGCTGCAAAACTGCCCGACATACGAGGATCAGAGAAAGCAGATGTGGCCATCACCAGTGGCAACACTAGACAAGCTCTATGGCAGTGCCGACAGCCTCAGGATGGCCGCTGCTTTTTTCGAAAAAATAAAGGTTGACGTTTGACAGCGTACAAAGAAGAAGAAGAAGAAGAAGAAGAAGAAGAAGAAGAAGAAGAAGAAGAAATGAGTATGTGAGCTGTCCCTTGTTCAATATTGTGCATTGCATACTCCTACGTTTCCGTCATTAAGCTTATGATCTTTTATAGAATCCATAGCGCAAATGTAGATTTCCATAGTGTGTTCCTACCCAACTTGTCAATGGCTTGCTCGTAAACAACAAACGTAGAGTAAAGACTTTAATTATTTTGTTTTAACATTAAGCACAGTGTGGCTGTCTAGTCTGCACATACTTTGTTTTGTATGACCGTTTCAAATTCATCTATTAACCTGACGTCAACTGCTTTTCTGCGTGCTCTAAACAGAGCAGTGTTGTATATGTTGTGTACTTCAGATGACTGTGCACAAACTACCGAACTATCGCGCTAATCAGCCACGCGAGCAAAATACTCTTGCGGATCATACTCAGAAGGATAGAGAAAAGACAGAGGGACCCGGGACCACATATTAAATATGAGGAATATCTACGAAAAATGTACAGAGTTTAATGTAGACATATACACATGTTTCATTGATTACACCAATGCCTTCGATACATTAAAACAACAAAATATGTGGAACATCATGAAGGAAATGAGGTTTCCTGTGCACATTATACATCTTATTAAAACAGTATACCAATATCAACAAGCCACTGTCCGAGTACCTTTGCAAACATCAGATTGGTTCGAAGTATAAAAGGGAGTACGACAGGGATGTATCCTCTCACCTTATCTATATAACATATATGTGGAATGTATAATGAGAAAACGAGAACATTGACAGTTTTGTTACATTTACGATTGTCGGGTACGAGACTCCAGAATTATTATCCGCAGACGACACAGTGATACTATACAAAAATTCAGACTGGCTTCAGTAGCTAATTTCAGCAGTAAATGGACACAGTAACAAAAATACTGACCACCGACGAAACACTATGTCAACATTAATTTACAGTAGATTGTGAGGAAGAAGATCAGATCACGCATTTTGAATATCTGGGCTTCAGAAATAACAAGAATAGTGACTGCTCGAAAGAAATCAGAAAAAGAATAGTCATGGTAATGCAGAGACTGAATAGCTTGAAGAAATTATTGCAGAGCACCAACACAACGACAAAAGTAAAAGTCTTGAGAGCCTGTGTTTTTCCCGTGGCAGCTTATTGCTGCGAATCATGGACGATTACAAACACTTCTAGACAAAGAATCGAATCCTTACAGTCAAAATGTTAGAGACAAATCATCAGAATACCATGGACGACGAAAAAAGACAAATGTAGATATTGGGCAAGAGTTGAGCATAGAAGAGTACTGGTTTATCAATTCTATTATGGCCAGAAAATGTAAATACGTTGGTCACATCAAGAGACACAACGGTATTGAGAGAACAGTGTTGGAAGGTATGGTGCCAGGCAAAAGAGGCATGGTAGACCAAGAAGACGATGGTAAAAAAAAATATCCCAAAATGCATGAGTATGACTGTTGCAGAGGCTGGTGTTTTGGCAAGGGAAAGAGTTTCTTTCAGACATACTGTGATGGGAGCGACGTTCTGTAAAGAACATGCTACTTGATGACTTTACCTGACTCAGACACTGTTTAACCAGAAAGCTATTTCTCCAATTTGTAAGAATTTAAGTACGTATTCAATATGGTAGATGTTTCAATGTTTGCCTCAATAGTTTTAAACTACAACCTATCAGGCCCTGTAGCTTTCCTATTCTTTATATGGCTAATTGTCTTTGATATCCTATGCGATCAGAGTAAACAATGAAGCTTTCTTCAGCAGTTGAAATGGCAAGTTGGTTGAATTATCGTAGTATAATTTGAAGCTTTTCTACAGATTTCGTGTATTCTTTCTTATGTTGTTTAAGGTTAGTCGTGTAATTTCACAATTTCTAATTTATTTGGTCACCTCTGTTGATATTTTCATAATGTGTTTATGTTAGAGTCATACGGTTAAATATCCTCTTGGTCCAGGCTCTTCGACTACTGCAGTCAAACTATCAATGTAGCTTCACTAGTCTATAAATGTTTCCTCTATGCTAATATTATATTTAATTTTATATTATCTGATCGTGTTGCCTACATGATATGAATAAATTATTAAGTTTCTCCATCCTACCAAATTAAATGAAAAACAGTACAGGTGGCGAGAGAAGCAGGCCGCCATGTTAATAATTTAGATAGACGTGATTAGCTGATTTCTATAGACGAAGAAGAAGAATATATATATATATATATATATATATATATATATATATATATATATATATATATATATATTGATTTTACAGCTAAATACCAGTTTTCAACGTTAATTGCTAGGGAAATACGTGTATTACGATAATGTTAATCTCGTGTACACCATGATCATAGCGGATGCTATTATATCACATAAATAAGTCAATGAATATTGGGATCAGTTTTACAGAACTTGAAATACTAAGGTTATTATCTGAAATCTTAGAATTAATGAGAACCTGTCAAAATAAACGAGCCTTTAATTGTTCCAGTGGTTTCAGGAAGACCAGTTATATTTTTTTAAACACCTGCATCAACGACGTCTCATAATAAAATATACGTAATTGTTGTGTTAAATACATACTGATTACTTTAACCATGCCTCCAGTTAGTTTTGATGTCTGTTTTGTTATTTTTTTAAAATGGACTTGCACAAATGTCAATCTACATGCAAGAAACAAAAACATCAAAGAAGAACAAATATTTATTTTTTGCAGTTACCACACGAGCACATACACAAAACCAAATCTACCATACGGTTACATAAAAAAAAAAAAAATATTCTACAAAATTCCTTATACGTATAACTGCATAATCCTACTTTTTCAACAATGTGTGCATGAGTGAGGTTGTGTGTGTTTCACAGACAAGAAAATACTGTCATTTTCATTTCATATCACAAGAGACCACCACCAGTCATGTCTTAATCCACTAAACTAGAATACTCTCCAAAGTATTGGTTTGCACACGTGTCACTTGAGTGCTACTAAAATACTGTAACCTTGGTGCTTTTTTAGATTCAGCATGTGCCCTATACCTGGTTACAAAATGTCGTCTACTCATGTCTGTCTTCTACATGTACCATGTTATACAAAGGTGTTGTCGCATGTCATTTGTTGATTTCCGAATCGACAATTTTAGATGTATGATCGTCATGACGTCACTTACCCATCTGCTGTCGGCAAAGTCTACCACGTGACCGAGCAGCCTGTACTTTCTGAACAAGGCATCATTTACTACGTCGTTATAGCATATTTGACTCGAGATGACGCAGTTATGGTTGCCTTTGTGGTCAGGTAGTGAGATTGACATTGACCTACATTCCATCTCCTCTGTAGTAGCTTGGAGACCCTTAACTGTTCCAGTTGAACCTCTAGAGTTGTTCAAGAGTCAACGCATCACACAGACTTTGTTACGAATGATACAGGGCCTGAAACCCCCAACATATGCAACGTCTCCAGGATGTCTCTGACCAACCCACGCTATTCTCAGACAGACCTGAATTTTAGAATATCATCCGTAAATGAGAACATGTGCTTGGCCTTGTGAACTGAATATTGGTCACTAGTATTGTGTATATGGCGAACATCTCTGGCCACAGTCAAGAACCTTGAGCTAGTCCAAGACATATTCGCATGGTTGTGATACACAACATCATAAACTGCTGTTGTTCAGCTATGCAGCCATGGGTTGGTTCCAAAATCCACCAAACAGCGCACCAACAGGGTACCAAAGTCGATCCAGTTATATGCATTCTCTAGGTCGAGAGGCGTGCAACTGTTTTTTGTCTAAACCTTCAACGGTACATCTTGCTAATGTCCAAACGCTACTCCGAGTGTTCTTCGCCCAGCATGATGGAAAATACTGGGAGTGTGTGCGACATGATGGACCGGTTTCGAAGAGATGACCACCGAAGAGAGTCACATATTTTATCACAGTGGCGAGGAATCTATCATTCATAATGGGCTCTGGTTTCTGGTCAACAGAGATAATAAACACTCAGTATTGGAATGCCACACCATTTCCAGCAGGAAACTCATACGATGAAACGTCACATCGTTAAACATTACTGTGATACACATACACGCGCCCTCATCAAACTATGAAGAAGAACAGGTGGAACTATTATACAACCAACTACAAAACTGCCTCAAAAAGACCCATACGAAAGACATCCTCATAGCACAAGGCGACTGGAAAGCAAAAGTTGGCCTTGATGCATATAAAACCTGGCCATACACATGTAGACCCTGCAGTAACAGAATTTCAAACGAGAGAGGGTGTCGATTATTAGAATATGACAATCAACAACCAAGAATGGAGTATCTACAACTTATACACTGCTCACATAGATCACCTGCTCGAGGAAGTAAAGTGGGAGTTTCTATAAGAATTGTCAGTCGCAGGGCAAAAAGAGCCCCATTGCATTTGACTTTAATGCTAGGTCACAGGAGTGGGGAAATTCCATCTAAAATGGGAAATGCGTCGCCTTGAGCCAGACATTAGTCGAAACAAAACCTTACTGTCGTGAATGACGGACGTCCAACAAGACTTGCATCTCGACCACTATACGGATAGTGTTATCGACCTGACACTTATATCCAGTATTGTTGCTTCATTCACAAACTGGGGCACATTAGGAGCACAAGAGATCGGCCACCTGACATGTGTCGTACATCTACCCAGAGGAAAACACATCAAGCACCGGGAAGCCAAACATGTGTTCAGATACACATATGAACATGAACATCTATTTAACAAACTGCGCCAGACGATGGGACGTAAACTAATTAGATACCCCTTTGTCCAACCACGCAAGAGGAGAGACGAGTATGCGACAACAAGGGAGTAGCGGAAAGCCAGAAAGAGATCAGAGACTAATGGTGAGGTGTTTAATGAGAAGAATGAGGTAAAACGCACAGACACCAATTCTTTTAACGCGTTAGCTAGGGAGTCCAACAGTTGTGGGTAATGATAATACCCTCTAGAAGTTCTGGCACATGCATAGAACGAGGAATGGAAAGATTACAATCCAGCCTATCTTCAACATTCATAATACCACAGAAGTTCACATACAGACAGATTAAGATAAAGATCTAGGTTTTTTTCAGGTGATATGTTTATAAAACTCACAAAAGCAACAGAGATGCCCATCAGGAAATTAGAAACGGCATTTCAGTCGCAGCCAGTAGGGACGAGGCTTATATAGACCTCATCACCGAGGCTGGGGTATTAAATAGCCAACATACCAGCAAGAACACCGTCCCAGGTCCTGATGGAGTTCAATATTTCCAGATTTAGCAGTTTAATGAGACATACATACGAAATATGATGAAGTAGTTCAACGACACTATAGAGAAGTCATCTGTGCCCGAGGATTACCTTCATAGCTATCTGTGCCCACTATGCCTAAACCTGGTAAGGACTCCATGCATCTCAGCAACTATGAAATAATCACAATAAATAATGCATATGGCACATTGCTCGAGAATGTGGTGGCTAGAAAAACAATGTCCTACCTAGAACTAGAGCACATCCTACCCGGTACGCTGGACAGCACAGAACAGTGAAGGAGACCTGAGGTAACGCTGGAACATTTGCGTATGATGTATTTGAGAGTTTTCAGTCAGACCAAGAAACAGTCGATGTTGTACTCGACTTATAAGACGCATAGCACCTTGTAGATTTTGGGACTTTAATGTGTGATTTAAACCCTCTGTAGGTTAGTTGAATTTCAGCTGCTTTGATCAAAGAACAGTTGCGCTACGCGAGGGATCTTGGACATCAGAAGCGAGGCGATTATTTCCAGGACTGCCTCAAAGGTTTCCTCTATCACCGATGCTGCTCAGCATATACACAGTAAAAGTGGCCAACATTCAACCCACTGGGACAGGGCGAACAATAACATTAGCAGATGACATCCTAACGTACATGACTGGCTCGGACAGGTAATAGTTGGTGAAACACAACGAAAACACCTTGCAAGCAATCTCACAGTAGTGTGATGACTCACGCTCCAAGATTAATATGAACAAAGCCTGCATGATGAGGTGCTCTTGACATATGTGACAGGTTGAACTACCTTGTAGTGACATTTGATCAGTCTGTCCTATAATTCTCATTTTAACTAAACTACACAAATATGTAAGTATGGGATAGACTCACTCAAGACTATAGCTGCTGCCAACTTGGAACAGCGCCTCCTTTTCATCATATTTTCTCAGGTTGTGTTGTCGGTTATCGTTTACGGACTAGGCATCCTCATACTATCAAGAATACAGTGTGGAAGGTTGGAACGTTTCCACAATGAAGGTATGCGACTGGTTCTGGGCTGCACTAGAGATACACCGATTGTGATGGTGCGGTACATGTTGGGATAGTTATCGGTGACATTCAGACACAAACTGGCACACGTCAAAGCCTATATGCTCGTCACTATAGTCACGTGGCATCCTCTGTACAGCAGTATTTCAGACATCAAGGGATCAAGAACCAAGAGAGGGTCGTCATGGATGGCACATGCTGAGACAACAATCGGACATGCCACCCCAGCTGACACAACAGCCAAGGGGGAAGAATCGGTCCACACTGGGAATATAATGATAGAGTACCAGAGAATCACCGTAACAATCGGCAAGGAATGCAGAGACGGATGCAACGGAGGAGCAGAGCACAAAGTGAATCAGATGATAAAGGATAACACGCAAGAGAGTGATTCCGTTATATACATAGACGGACCAATGTGGCTCAACGGGACATCATGCTGGGGCTTCTCGGCTAGAGTGAGATGGCAGCTCGTTGCCGAGTGCAGTAGGACATACTTGTCAACAACTTCCAGTTTGAGAATGGAGACAGAAGCAGTGACCTCAGCGCTGAGATGGATATCTGAGACTTCTTTAACATGGGCAGCCATCGTGACAGCCGCGCAAGCTGGTCATGCAAGGGTTCAGAGCAACGAAAAAGCTGACATCTTGGTTTCACAAGCTCCCATCATGGGCAAGTTAGTGAAGGATAAGAATAACATTTTGACATCAACCAATGACCGCCTGTTAGATGAGGACTATGCAATTCATGAAGCAGCAATTCACAGACTGCAAAGTTTTGACGTTAAACGAGGTTCGAGTGGAGCTTGGCGCATTAGAGGACGGTGCAAGAGAGTGTACAACCAACAAGCTAAAGGGATCATCACCATCCAAACCCTGCGCCATTTGCTGAGAGAGACTGAGCATGAATGGGTTTGCTCAGAGTGCAGTGTCGTGGATTCTTAGAAACAGAAACTGAATTTTCTGAATACAGTCACCTTGTGCTTGAAAACACGCCTGGGAACCACACGACTTCGCGAAGGACGACATGTCATTTTTCCAATGGAAAACACCATAACCAAATAGATTACATACATTTGCTGACTAGATGTCCTACCAGCAATAATAAAATCCAAACGAGAAACTTTCCGGAGGTGGACATAGGTAGTGACCATGACCTGCTCATGTTAACATTTATTCTCAAACTAAAGACAATGACAATACCACAGAACTACATAATCAGATGTTACCTTGACAGGTTAAAAGACACTCAAGTTACAGAAACGTTTCAGGCTACGTTGAGCGGAAAGCGTGTCCCATTACTTAACACTGATTCAGGCAAGGAGGTGACGGTTGCCAAATCAATGACAAAATCCTTCAACACCATTCTCATTGGCAAATGCTGGAGAAAAAGGGGAAGGCCAAAGTCCTAGGTCAATGAACATATATTGTGACCGGGCGATACCAGGAGAGGTCTCCAAAAAAAGAGAATAAATAACCCTTCAGGGGCTGAGAAATATAGGAAAATTAAAACGGAAGTACGGAAATAAATGGAAATGAATAAATAAGCATTAACCTGAACTGTTAACAGTTCTGGACACTGTTAAGAAAGAAGTCGGCCAAGATAAAGATCTATTGAGTATGGTAAAAACAGGCAAGCTCACATAGAATTGACATGTTTCAAGAACATCTGGCCTGACAAAGATAGCCCTACAAGCTACTGTGCCTGGGAAGTATAAGAGAGTTAAGCAGAACACGAGATGGGAAGACAACATCAGAGAGTGGACGGGAAAGTCCATAACTATAACAAATATCCTGGCACAAAACCGACTGGAGTGGCGGGAACTGGTCCAACAATCTGCAGTTCTACAGATCGTATGATGATGATGAAAAATCCTGCCGATAATTATTATCTTCCTTAGTCTGTCTGTGGAATATATAATGTAGGATTCCTTTAACTATCTTTGTATTCAGAGAACTCCATGTTCAATTTTAAATAATGGTGATACAATGGATTTTTATTACTCCAATTCAATTCTAAATTCATTGGCCATACTTTAAATGACATCGCTGCTGAATTAATTAGGGAAACAACAATGTAGGGATAACCTGGCTACACAGAATGTATAACTTAGTGTGGACTAAATAAGAAACACCAGCTGATTAGAGAAGTGAAACAATACCCCCAATAGGAAATAATGGCACGAAAATAGACTCTAAAATATAGAGGTACATCATTAATTAGCCATACTGAGACACTATAATGTAAAATACTGGAAAACAGACTATGGCCAATCATAGAACCGAAATTAGGAAAACAAATAGGAGCGGTACGTATATAATCTTCGCACTCAGGCGACTATCAAAACAATCAATTACGAGCATACACTACATATTGTTTTCGTAGACCAAGAGAAGGCATTCGATGGAGTGAATAGATAGCAACTATGGACAACCATAGAGACTTATGGAGTAAATAAACATTTGCCAAATTGATAGAGAGGAGTTTTTATGTAAATAGCCAATGTACAGTAAGAACAAACGCAGGATATTCCGAAAAATGTCATATTAAATCCGGGGTACAGCAAGGTTATGTACTATCTCCCTTGCTGTTTATCACATAAATAGACGCAATATGTAACAAATACAACATTAGTAGGGAAAAGAATGTCAGTGATCACTATTTCAATGAACTTCTCTTGTTTGATGACCAAGTACTAATATCAACCCCAGAATAAGAACTGTAGGAACATATGAGCAATATGAATGCGGTCTGTGTGGATTACAATATGTAAATGAACATTGAGAAAACGAAATGTATAACGATTGCAAGAAAATAAATAGAGACAATAATATTTATACAAAACAGGTGAAAATTGCACGTACCTGCGTAATTTAATCTCATCCGACGCCAAAGGCGATACCAAAATCCCAAACAGATGTAATAAAGCAAGTCAAATTATTGGGTAACTGTTCCAGATTTATTTGTCAATTTAAGCACTCGACAATGGATATTAATAGAACGCTATGTAACACATCATCCTATCCCCATTGTGCTGTGTCCGAATTGGACATTAATACTGGCAGAGGTGTGGTGGTGTTAGTCAAAAATTTAAAAAAATTGAATTTGCCTGAGTGTATCCATCTAGACATTTTGTCAACAGATCAGGATGGGACAAATCTCTGAAAACTGGCGTGATGAAATCCATGTTGGCCGCAGGCAGGTTGTTTCTATGTGCATGATTGTTTACTTTGTTGGCAACAACAGCTGGTTTATATAGGCACCAACTTATTTTTCACAAGTTGTGGGCAGGCCTCTGGTCCGTGGAGAGCTTGTGAATATACACCAACCAACCATGTTCTCGCGTATTCCTTTCACGTTCTTCTTATTGCCCCTTATATCATTTCTATAATATTTATGGATGGAGTCAATCTGTGTGTCTGTAAGTCTTCCCTTTCCACCAATATTCATTCTTCTCATCTTACAATTTCCTTCCACCTGGAAAAGTCTTGATTTTTGAGCAAACGAGTTTCCATTATTTTCTGCACGTGATCTACACATTCTATTTTCTCAACACGGACATCACCATATGGATTTGAGGCATAGACTCGCTTGATACTGTTCGTGTCTCGATCCCCAATAAAGGTTGTGTACCTCAGTTTATATCGTTCAACTGATCTGAGAAGTAAGTCTGTAGAAATTGTTGCCTCCATACCTCCAGATGAACAACTATGTGTAGATGTACAGTGAGTTTGATGATTCTGTTGCCACAATTTATAGGCCTCTGCATTTGTGTCTGTAATTTTCCAGTAGTCGCAAGTTTTGCACAATTTTGAGACTATCCCGATGTCCAGAACCTTCCCTGTGACATGCACCATATGTTACAGTGTCACTATTCTTTTACCCCTTTTTTAGGCCCTTGTAATATTAACGTGTGAAATGTATTTCAATAATTAAAATAACATTGATTACATTGCACATATTGACAATTTGAAATACGACCAAGTGAGATCATAGGAATTATGGCCCCTATAGAATTACCAATATTTTGACCAAGAAATGGAACCAAAAAAAACGCTTACATAAAAGCACCATTTCCCAAACATATGATGCGAAAATGCATTAGCTGGCCTGTACCTAAGGCCTGCCTGTATATGATCCTTAATATCAAAAGCACATTCCTGTTTGACTAGTAGACTGTTTCCAAGTGTACCAAGTATTCTCTAATCATAGTCGTTTAAGTAAAATAAACTCATAATGTAAATCCTAAATAGTTTCCTGGTTTTTCCCCAAACCCATATTATTTCAAATGTTAGCAAGATTAACATTTACTGCAGTCCGTTATGCATTATTACGTTTTTTTCGATAACTTAAAATAGCTCATTCAGAACAGACGTAACTCGTTCACGAAAAGAAAGAACGGGGTGAGACGTTCGATGATATTATCACCAGTAAATGGGTCGTGTCTAGAACTAATTGGTTCTAATAGATTACAATTAAATCACTAGCAGATAGAAGCATCGACAAAGTTATCAAAATAGAGATTTAGCCTAAATGGTACCAACATAATAATCTTCAGAAGATACCGGATATCAAGTCGACCATAATAGACAGAAATGATAGCAGTCAGACAATTCGCGTCGCAACATCTAATGTGCCACACTATATAAATAATGCGATAGTGAAATTTTATTTTTTAAATAGTTCATCGTATCTACGGTCTTCGGTCTTTATCAACTGTCTCTGGTAGGATGACTGGCGATTTCTCAGAGAAACAGCGGTGACATCGGCCTGACTTGGTTGGTGATGCAACCGATCACACTTGCAGTGACACTGTCAGACTTGCGGGGCATGCTTCATAAGATAGAACGGTCCAGGCTAAGAAGGGAGTGGGCCTCTCTTCTGAACAACTCTGGTGTACAGGGATATACAGGCGTATGGGGCAACGAAAGAGCTGATGCAGTGGCGAGACGAGCTGTGGTGAATGATGCGGTAATGACGAAAGACAGGGTTCAGTTAATAAGGGACAGTCTCTAGAATGATGAAGAGACAGAGGCTCGAGAAAATGCATATGTGCAGAGGATGATATGCTTGGTAGTGACTATGTCTGAAAAAATTCGAAGAACACGAAATCAACACCTGACTGAGACTGAGTATATATGCGCTTGTCCGGCTGCTTGGACGGAGAACGGAGCGCTATTGGGAATGTCCCCTGTGTGATGATGTTGGTTCCTAGAATCAAGAATCAAGAATGTCGAGACAAATGTCATTGACCAGGATGCGCTATTTTCAAGTGCACGGCGTAAACAATTGGTGAGGTTCTGATTAGTACGCTGAATCATGCCATGACATTAGTTTTAGGACCCACACAATTGTATTGGAATCATTAAATTATAACTAATGATTTATACGGATATTAAACATAATATATCTAGGTATATCGCTTTAATATATTTTAGAAACCTTGAAAAATGTTAATATATTAATTATATTACTGTTATTTGTTAATTTCAATGTTTATTCTTCCAATATGTTGCATTTCTATAAAACTTGCGCAACAAATCCAACTTATTGAACCAGGTTTTTTTTACAAGCACACTGACAGTCAGCAATTTATGATATACACTTATCAAATTTTAATTGCTACTTGTCAAAGTGAGAATTATTATCTCTGACGGCGTTAGTGGCTATTCATGTTAGTCTGGTCTGCTGGTTTTCTAATAGAATGGTTTTGTCAAGTCAAGTTACTAAGAGCTGAGCAATTAAATGATAGTTATTACAACATATACTGTAAGTTGTTCAGTGCATTCTGTTCTAAAAAAGAATCAATTAAACACTGTCATCTCGTAAACTGTGTAAGGAATAGACACGTTTGTCGAAGTGTGAAGAATACTGTCTTTACAAAGATAATGATATTTCTAGCACCCTTATTACTAAAAAGTGTCAGCGAACGTGATCGATTGATCAAAAACGTAAATTTATTTTTTTAAAGAAATAGTTAATCGGTAATTTCAATTGTGAAACAACTTTGTGATGTATTTTTTAAAGTTCTGGGGCCGTGATATAAATGCTATTTTTCTGTTAGTCAATGTTTTTAGGAATCTGCGGACTTTCAGACTAACAGTAGCTCATTATTTGCAATATTTCACATTGAAGTGAATAGCAACATTTTCTTCTTCTTGTCGTCTACGCTCTTCATGACACATACGATCACGGCTGTAGAAAATTCATTATAAGAATCCTGCATTATGAATTTTGAATGCTTCCGCAGTCATCTTTTCCTAATCAAATTGTTTTTCACCATGAGTTTGCTAATTGTAGACTGATAGGCCTGTATCCATTTGGATCTGTTCTATCTTTTTCTTTCTTTGGTACGGGTATTAGTACAGCATCTTTTCATGCCTGCAGTACAATGCCCATTTTCCAGCTTTGGTTCAGGATTGATAGTAACTTCATCTTTCTGTTTGACCCAACCCCATCAGCATTTCGTTTGTTACCCAATCTTTTCCAGACGATTTCTTTTTCTTTCAAGTTATCATGTCCTCATCCATTTCGTTCATTGTTAGTTTTGACATCATGTGCTCCTCTGGTGCCATCTTGATGTTGTCGTGGCTCATTTGTTCTTCACTAATGTCTGCATGCCTGTCTGTAGGGACATCAATGTGGTTTGCTCTGGTATTATGTCCTATAAAGGCGGTTGCTGTTTTTTTTCGGCAAGCATATTGCCCCCCTGCTTGAATCCTGGTATTCAAACAGGCAGATTATGTATGCTGCCAGTTAATCACATGCAATAATGCATTGAGCATTTTTTTCGTAATATTTACTACACATGGCTTACTGTAGTTGGCGAAAGATAGATGGGGCATTGGGTAGACATATTATTACTTTTAAAAATTATTCTCATACATACGACTACTCTTATTGAATTTCAGCTGTCAAAGGTTGTTTTACGTGCACAGGCTGTACACGGGATCTCAGTGTTTTACGTCAATCCCCAATATGACTAGACTCATGTCTCACCTCACTTGAGCTTATGGAAAGCTTGACACTTACTTATCTCTTTCGTTTCTTGAGAGGCAAGCGTCTTTATCTCTAAGTTTTACCGACCACCTGAATAAACTAAAGAACCTTACAAAGCAATACTTATTTCGCCTTATAGGAAATACACTTCGAGATGTATATTGTCTGAGTTGGCACTTTCTGTTTTCACAGAATCATTTTTGTTTCGCTAATATGATCATTTCACAAAATTTATAGTAAATAACATGTATTTTCAAATCATTGTCGTTAAGTCCTAACAGGTAACATAAACTATTATGGGAAATACAGTTTTCATCCCAGATTCGTTTGCTTAATCATGTTAATCCGGCAAGCAGGAGACAATAGTTCCGAGATAATGTCCATTGGTATAAGTACATTCTATAAAGACCTGAGTCTCAATTACAAGGTCATCATCATTTTTCAGTGGGTAGTGTTTACTGTCGTATGCCAGGGAATAGACCTTTTTGGTGTAACAGCTAACATCATCAACATCATCTGCTTCGTCAAACAAGGTTTTCAGGATCCATTCAACGTTAGTTTATTAGGTAATGTTGAAATAATAGTTCTACAATGTTTATAACTTTTTTTATACCAGTTGCAAGTTTAAAAACTTGCAAGAGTTATGTAGCTGATAGATGGAACCGTACAATGTGTTGGTAATTGTTGGGGAGCGTTGTGCTATCGTTTTCTTACTGCAGTTGATGACGATCAATGAGGAGGGTTTGGTTTACGGTATCGAATGGATAAAAGCAGTTGCGGTATTAAGCTTTATGTGCAGGATATATTTATGTTCAAATATTGTTTATGTATTATGTTCAAAATGTGATGTTCTTGCTCTTCCCCGAACTTCTTTAATGTTGTGATTTTTGTTGAGCTTGGTCAAAAAGTTATATTTAGCGCTGAAAATAAGTGAACTTGACAATTGGCTCGATCGTCTTTCGTTGTTTGGAAGTATTTTTAAACAGTTCTGTCTATGCATTTTGAACACTTAATGCATTAAGTATATGAAACAAATGTCGAGTGGTTGGTGTAAAAACGTATTCGTATTCCGATTAAATCCGAGTAAAAAAAACTACACGCCGTTAACATGCCGTCGTGTTAAAATGGCCGCCCCGATCTGTGACGTCACAAGAATGTACGTCATCTGTGACACGCCATTAATTAATTAGCACGGCCGTAATATCAAGACGGCCGTGCATTAAGAGGATGCACGAAAGAACGATATATTATGACATAAATATTATGCTAACACCAGGTAAGCTATGTAATAGTGTTAATGTAAAAAAAAAACTCTGGACGGTAGAAGATTACAAAGGCATACAGAGCCAACTGTAGGTGAATGGGATAATGCTGTGCAACGTGACTACTGGTGTTGTTAAAACGAATGAGTTTAACAAATATGCTTTTGTTATGACCAAGGAGATGAGACAGAGTTTTTTATTTTCTCCTTTTTTAACATTTACATAGAAACAATAAAAACAATGACTGATCTTATTGCAGGGACATATATGGAATCTGCTGCTTTTCGTCTTCTTATTCGTACGCTGTCAAACGTCAACCTGTATTTTTTCGAAAAGCAGTGGTCATCCTGAGACTGTCGCCACTGCCATAGAGCTTGTCTAGTATCGCCACAGGTGATGGTCACATCTGCTCTCTCTGATCCTCGTATGTCGGGCAGTTTTGCAGCAAATGTTCAGCGGTCGTTTTCCCGGTACCACACGGGCATTCATCAGTGCCACCTATCTTCAATTTGTTGAACAAGTGGTACCTAAGTCTATTGTGGCCAGTACGAAGTCTGAAGACCACGACCTGCTCTCTTCTGTTTAACTGGCAATAGGCATCGTTTTTTGTGTAGCCAGTATGTTCGGTTTCCCATTTGGTCATGTATCTAGCTCTGATAAGCCGTTTTGACTCTTTGTATGTCATACTAGTATCAGGTTGTGGTAGTCTTGCACCTTCTTTTGCCAGTCTGTCTGCCTCCTCGTTGCCTTGGATGTTGCAGTGGGATGGAACCCACTGTACCACTACCCTTTTTGGTGCGGACTGCTGGTATAGTTGACAGAGTACTGCTCTTAAATCATTAAGTTCAGTATTTTTGTGGCTTTTTAGTGCTGCTGCTACGGCAAAGGCATCTGTAAGCAGTACTATATGCCTTTCATTACTTTTACCTGTCACCATTTCTTCCACTGCCGCCCTCAGTGCCTCTGCCTCCGCTCTGAAATTGCTTGTGTATTTTCCAGTAGCGAGTGACAGTGTTATTTTTCTGCCATTTGGTAGTTTCAGAAATGCACCTGCCCCTCCGTTCTGTGTTGTGTTTTTTACAGAACCGTCGGTGTATACATGGGTCCAGTCCATGCTTGGGTAGTTTTTCGATATGTAGCTCAGGGTAGTATCTCTCCTTTCTTTTTCAGTCTGGCAGTTTTTGTTTCCAATACCTGTTATATTTTCTACCACCTCTGGAAATATATGCTGCCTCAAGGTAGGTTTTCGTACAGTGGGGTACAACAGCGGGCGAAGCATAAGTGTGTACACTCAACGAGCTGCAGAAACCATCAGTACCCACATCTTTCGCCATTTACTGAGAGAAACTGAGCGTATATGGGTACAATTGGATTGCAATAAAGTCAATTCATAGGAACAGACCATAATCAACTGCAGAAAATGTAATGTTATTTCATGTCATTATGTTTTCAATTATCAAAGTCTTCAAGGGCATGTACAAGAGCAATTGTTACAAATCAATCTACCAATGTTCCAAATGCGAATTTACTTCTCTTGACTTTCATGTTTTTATTTCCAGTTTTGGAATGAATGATCTTCTTTGTGATAATATTAGTACGTAAGTAGCATTTAATTATTACAGCATCGCTTCATAGTATTGATTACCTATTTGGCTGGTGCTAGATTCTTGTCATTACTTTAAATACATGGATAAACAATCGGACTGAGAAAACAAAAAAACCATCTCTGCCAAACTGGAACGATGGGTTTCGTAGCAGTGGCATTGGGATTGTGAAATTTACCTTTCACCAAGTTCACCTGGTTCCAAGTACAAATTGACCTTTCACCCATAGACCACGCTGATTCCAAGTACAAATTGACCTTTCACCCATAGACCACGCTGATTCCAAGTACAAATTGACCTTTCACCCATAGATCACGCTGGTTCCAAGTACAAATGGACCTTTCACCCATAGACCACGCTGGTTCTAAGTACAAATTGACCTTTCACCCATAGACCACGCTGATTCCAAGTACAAATTGACCTTTCACGCATAGACCACGCTGGTTCCAAGTACAAATTGACTTTTCATCCATAGATCACGCTGGTTCCAAGTAAAAATTGACCTTTCACCCATAGACCACGCTGGTTCCAAGTACAAATTTACCTTTCACCCATAGACCACGCTGATTCCAAGTACAAATTGGCCCTTCACGCATAGACCACGCTGGTTCCAAGTACAAATTGACTTTTCATCCATAGACCACGCTGGTTCCAAGTACAAATTGACTTTTCATCCATAGACCACGCTAGCTCCAATTACACATCTTCACTGTTAGTACTTTTAACGATGGTAGAATTTATTTCTTAAAAACTCCTCTTACATCTTTTATTTTCTACACCGGAACGCCATAGTAATCATATATTGTTGGCGTTCCAGCCTCTGCGACACGTGTCCCAATCATTGCGGAGTATTAAGCTGCACAAGCCTAGCCAGCTAAGCATTAAATCCTCATTCCGACTACACCCAGCTCATGCTAGATCTGGGACCTGCACAGGGGCATCCGCCCCTGTAGAAGAACAGGTAGACTAAGACTAAGACAACATATATAAATATATAAATATACAATAAAGTTGTTTTTTTCCAATCCAGGTCTGGCTATTTCTGATGTAGGTTGCTTGTGCACATTGATTTTGCCTAACATATGTTTGACCCCTGCATTTGCTGCTTCAGATCTGCCATTTGAGCCCATGGAATTCCAACATCTAATAAGTGGCATGCCACACGCTACTTTTACTCGAGTAACTGCCTGGATCACTGTTATCGTCACAGTGGAGAGATGTATGTGTATAACAATGCCTTTACGGGTAAGTATGATAAGCACATTTTTTTTTCAAAATGTACACCGTTAAGTGCTTAACTCACCGACTAAGCCGTTCCGTATTGACGATCGTGTTTGCCTTTTTATTTTTGCGTTAACTGTCTTCTGTATTGTGCTATTAATTTGTCCAGCAATGTTTTTTGTGAAGTAGTTTTTTTGTAATACCAATTATTCTAGTTATTACAGTGCATATATATGCACCAAAGTGCAATGTACCAATGGATGAGAAAGAATCTTAACCAACTTTGGAAGACGTACGCTCGGCAATTAAAAGCCTGAAAAAGGGAAAGTCCACAGGATGCGATGATATCCAAGCAGAGCTAATACAAGCAGGAGAGGAGGCAAGTGCTCGAGTCTATCACAAGCTGTGTAAATATATATGACCCAATGCAGAGTGGCCAGATGCATGGAAGAAATCAATTTATATTCCCGTCCTCAAAAAAAAGGCAGCCTGAAGCTGTTCCCGAACTACCGAACTTTCGCGCTGATCAGCCACGCTTGCAAGATGCTCTTGCGAATTCTATTAATAAGGATAGAGAAAAGGTTCGAATTTGAAATTCACTTCGTCCAGGCAGGTTTTATGAAAGACAGAGGGACCAAGGACCACATATTACATTTAAGGAATATTTACGGAAAATGTAGAGAGTTTAATGTAGACCTATACACATATTTCATTGATTACACCAAGACCTTCGATACTATAAAACATCAACAACTGTGGAGAATCATGAAGGAAATGGGGTTTCCTTTGCATGATGTCCATCTCATTGAAACATTATACCAAGATCAACAAGCCGCTGTCCGAGTTTCTGGGCAAACATCAGATTGGTTTGCAGTACAAAAGGGAGTACGACAGGGATGTATTCTCTAAACTTATCTGTACAACATATATGCGGACTGTATAATGAGACAAGTTAGAGATAACGTGAACATTGAACGTTTCGACCAATTTACGATACAAGATTCCAGAGTTACGATACGCAGATGACACAGTGATACTATCAAGAAGTGCAGAAGGGCACTAGAGCAGCTACTTTCAAGCGTAAATCGACATAGTAAGGATTAAAATCTTTTTATAAACATAAAGAAAACAAAGATAACGACCACCAACAAAACACAATGTCAGCATAAATGTACAGTATATGGTGAAGAAATAGGTCAGGTCACACATTTTGAATACCTGTGCTCCAGATCTTACACACATGGCGACTGCTCGAAAGAAATCAGAAGAAGACTAGCTATGGCAAAGCAGAGACTGAACAGCCTGAAGAAATTATTGCAGAGCACCAATAAAATGATAGAAGGAAAAATGTCTTGAGAGCCTATGCTTTTCATGGACGATTACCAAAACTTCCAGACAAAGAATCGGATCCTTCGAGTCAAAATGTTACAGAAAGATCCTCATAATACCCTGGAAAGAGAAAAAACAAATGTAGACATTCGGCAAGAGTTGGGCATAGATGACAACTGGTTTATCAATTACATTTTGGCTAGAAAATAAAAATACTTTGGTCACATCAAGAGACACAACGGTCTCGATATAAGGTGATGGAAGGTAGAGTGACAGGTAAAAGAGGAAGGTGTAGACCAAGAAGACTATGGCATCAAGATATCCAGGAATGCCTGAGTATGACTGTGGTAAGGCTGGAGTTTTCACAAGACAACGAGTTTCTTTCAGACAGACTGTGATGGGAGCGACGTTCTACAAAAACTCACGCTACCTGGTGATGATGCTATATGCTACTGTTCTCATAACTTTTTCCCAAAACAAAAATAACTGCTGTTTTCTGGTACACAATCAATGTCCTAAATGCATGCACGTCAGTAAAAGCATCATCATTGGTTGTAAATACTGCGCCTGCATTTTTTAACATTCTTCTGTGAACCACATCTTTTTGGCGTTCAGTGATCTTTATGTGATATCCATGAAACACATCAACGTAACAAAGTTGATTCTATATTTAATACCTGATTTCGAACAGTAAACAGTCAATTTTGCGATGAAATATGAAAGTTAAACGATGACAGAGCATATCTGTCTACTCTAATTTAATGTAAACGCTAGTTTAAGCTTACAATTAGAATAGTGGTTATATCAAGTGTTTAGCCAATTGTAAAATATGTTAACTGATTCTCAATCTTGAAGCTGACAAGGAAGCTAGGAAGAGAGCTTACTGCTGTATTTATTATGGCTGAAGAACTAGGTTAATGAAGTATCCATGACGTCATTCTATAATGCAATCTTGATTATCTTAACTTAACACTTTATCAGAACTTGTCATTGATATTAAAAGAAAAAAAAAATTGTTGTTTCAATTTTCACAATAAATTATGATATATGTACAAGAATGTGTGTGTGTGCGTACATATATATATATATATATATTTATATATATATATATATATATATATATATATATATATATACAAGTATATATATATATATATATATATATATATATATATATATGTTTAAATAGACGTGAACCAACATGTAAGACCACCAAGTATACAATGGAAAGTTTCATACTACTACAGAGAGTTGAATCGTCCGCTATTTTAAGGCACAATAAAAGCAATCATTGCAGTCGAATGCATCATCCTTAGATTATAATATATGGAAACAAAGACCGTTGCTGTATCTAGCACCGTTTGGCTGTTTTGAATGGCGTCAACTCTGGAATTTTTCTTGGCAAGGAAATGAGCAAAAAAAAAACAACACTTTCTGCCAATCAAAGAGCTCAAATAGATATATTACGTGTAGAAGGATACACAGAAGTTAATATTTCTGTTTTTATTCACTGTAGCAAGACGACGGTTAACAGCGCAATATTCAGGTACCAAATGGACCGTACTTTTTCTGACCAAAAGAGAAGTGATAGTCCTAGACAAGTGAAACTTAGACACGACTGGATAATCCAATGCATAGTTTCAAACTCTCTAACAGTTTCGTGTATTAAGATTCGATATGCTGTTTTCTACACGTGTTGGTGTTAGAGGACTGTGTCTCACATATTAGTAAGAAGTCTAAAGAAAAAAGAAATGTGTTTTGTTTATACTCATATCTTCTTTCATAAAAATACAGACCTAAATGAACTAAGGATATGCTCTATAATATAAATCACAATTCAAAGAGAAGTGTGATACAGCGGATTCCATATCATTGCAATGTTCCTGGAAAGGAATAAAAGGTTGACATTGAGAAAGTGGTGGGAAGTTACTTCAACCTGATTTATATATAATATATAAAGAGACCAAATGTACTACCAGGTGTAGATACAGGAACAGGTGGGAAGCACACCACACACATCGTCACCAAATGACCCATATTATAACCATAAAAGAGGAGAGCAGGAAGTAATGTTAGACTGCATATGTCAGAACAGACTGATATACCATCTGTTCAACACATTTGAACACGACATACGTATGAACGTGTCTGCGGCACTGACAAAAGGACTTCCTAGCATCTGCTGCAAAGGTGTCCAACATACAAGGAACAACAAACATCACGTTTTGGAAATCATCATTTCCATTACTGGTCGGTCGGTCCATGATGCGAATTTTTTCCGGAGATCCCTGGGTTCATCGCTGGAGCTACGGAGTTCGTGCTGTGTGCGATGCTCTCGGCAGATGGGTTTTTCCTCTTCTCTTTCAAGTTACCCGTTAAAAGGGTGCGAAGAATAAATCTCATTTGATCTTCCTAACAATAGGTGACTCCCTCAAGTATTCAAGTATTGTGCTTGATGTATTGTTTATGTAAATCACATTAGACTATTGCACACTTAGTATGCTAGACACCTAATGTTAATGTCAAAGTCTTCTACCAAAAGAGGGTTATACCTCACTGTGGGTCGCTTATCAGAACGAGCTGTCGTTCCAACTATCCACATTCGACTACATCATTGTGGACACGTCTCTTTCGTGTGCCATGTTGATATTTGTATTTTCAATGATCAGTCAGTCCATTTTTGTTAAACTTCCCCACCATTCACAAAGTCCTGCTCATGTTTTTCTTTGTTCTTTTGTTATGTTTAGATAAATTCTTTAGTAACTACTCATATCTGTTTGTATTGAATGATGCTGATAATTAACTTGAATACTATCATTAATATACGTATTTCTCATCAGGTGAAAAGCATAGTAACGTCAAAGCGAGTATCAATCATCGTCGCAAGTACCTTCATTATTCTGCTATTTAGTGTATCTCCAGTATACGTTGTTAACAAGCTTGGTTATAAGTTCTCTCCGTACAGGAATAAAACTCTCATTGGTCTCATATTCGCGGACAATCGTGAAGTTGTTGAGAAAGTTTCTTACGCCATCAACAACGTCTTCATTCCGTTAACAGCCTTCGTGGTTGTCATAATATGCACGATAATTCTCGTTATTAAATTACAAAGTCAGTCCAACTGGAGAAAGAAATCCACCGCCATAGGACAAGCTGACAACGTATCCAGGAATAACATGAAGGTGGCCAAGATGGTTGTGATGATTTCTACCCTCTTCATTGGTTGTTTCATCCCAGGCAGTATACTGTTCATTGCTATGTCTGTAGTGCCAAATATTTCAATAGAAGGAAAGTACATAAATATACTAACTGTTGTTGCAGGTCTGGGGATTGTACTGGAATCCATAAATTCCACATTGAAATATGCTACATAAATTATCACAGTAAAGGATACATTCTTCTTCTACTAAAAATAACTGCAGTGGTCGCTACATTCTTCGTGTAGACCAACAAGAGAATATATAAAAGTTACAAGTAGTAAGCCAGTTTGAAAGTGTATATTTATGTTGTCGAGAATAAAAAGCGTGTGCGGGTAGAACAGTGCGGTAGAATGCTTGTGGCGACAACCATATCAAAGGCATATATGTTTTTCTCGCAGAAAGCATACCCAGCACAAAAAAAAAGAAGACATTGAAGTAATAGTCGTCCAAGATTTGAACCAGGAACATTCAGATGGGGAGAACATCTTTCCATTAGCCACATATGAGCTAAGAGATTCGATCAGATGAACAAACAACACACATTTGTTATCACTGACCAAAGCAATCTTTATACACAACTTTGGAATATCAATCAAGGTCTATACATGTATTATTTGTATTGACTACTCCTTCTGAATTTCCTTACATCAAGCCAAAACAACAGACATGTCTTAATGCTTGCGTCGAAGATAGATACACAATTATTTGTGACAGTTGAAAATTGAGAGATGTAGTTATTGCCAACGTTAAGAATAGTGTAATTTAGAATGCAATTTTAATAAACAATTTGTACTTATACAGTATGTGTTTCTTCTGTCAGCTCATATTTAAAAAATGCACACATAAAACTCTGACACGGTACATATGTTCATAGCTGTTGTAAATGTTCGCCTCTTTCACATCCGAAAACTCCTTAATTTGTGATAAATTTATAGACATACCTGTTTACAATTGTTCTTCTGACCTCTACACCACCGTCTATTATAAACTACCTCGCACTCATAGCTACCGCCTCTACACCTTCTGCCATCATAAATCCACCCTTACCAGACAAACAATCTAGCTGCAAAGTACGATATAGACTATGTCTGATATGACAACACTAATCATATAACAACATGGGCTTATAATAAGCGACTTTAAATACTAAGCTCAGAAAAAGCTCAGGAAAGCTTCCCACGACCTAAAATGACACAATGTATATATATATATATATATATATATATATATATATATATATATATATATATATATATATATATATATATAATATGTTTCAGCTTGATAGCATTTAAAGAACTGTACAGCGGCCTCTTCGCATGTGTTTATACTGCATTTTGCACGTGTTTATACGAAAATCTTGAACGGTCACTAATATTCCACTGGAATACATCAAGATGCTGCTTATGTGCAGGGAACTACGTCGTAATCGTAATTATTTTATATTTGTAATGGCGTGACATAGATATATTGTAGCCATTTTGATTTGAATGGCGCTGGAAGTTAAATTCGTTACACCAAAACGCAATGCAATTTAATGTACACACTTATAAAATGTGAGCCTAAACGTGGTAGTGGTTATTATTATATTTCAAACTAATAGAAAAGAACCACGCATGTTCTAGGTATTAGCGACGTATCATTCTCAGAATAGATACTAGAGCATGGCAGTATTTTTACAAATATCATCGGAAACAGAGAAAGACAAATGCAAATTGATAGCTTTTACAAAAGTTATTTCATGATAAATGTGTAGAATGCTGGATTCTAAAGAAGCTTTGACGCTAAAGAAATTAAATATTTCCCTAAGAAAGAACAACGACATTGATACATTATGAAAAACTGTCAAATACGACTATTTAATCACAGACATCCCTGAAAGAGTACACAGTGCACTATACGCAGATGACTTGGCACTATGGACATCCGAAGAGTGACCCTAAATAACATAGAGACATGGACAAAACAATGGCAAATCGCTATAAACGAAACCAAAACCACGTACACAATTTTCTCCCTATCTCCCAAGCCCAACAACTGATCCTAAAAGTAAATGGCCAAACTCTCCTCTTTGACATGTCATGCTTAACTGGGAATGACAAAGTTGGCATGGACAAACCAGATTTAAAAAAGCCACCAACAAAGCTAAGAACAGCATGGCCATAATGAGAATGATATAATGCTCATGATGGGGAGAGCTGACACGGGCACGCTAAAGAAACTATACACAAGTTATGTGAGACCAGTGCTAGAATACGGTATGGGGTAGCAGCATGGTCCACAACAATAAAGAATGACTTTCAAAAACATTAATACAACATAAAACCAAGGTAAAAGCATCATCACTGGAGCTATGAGAACAACACCAATAAATGCAATGGAGAACATCACACGAATCGAAAACATGTAGACGTGTTGAGACCAAAAAACACTTAAGCAAGGCAAGAAGTTGCGGTCTTTACATTTTGGCAGATTATTTTTGTTAAGTAGCTAAACCTGATAGCTTTCTATCTAATTTGATGCGATTGTTTTCATGTATTTAATATTAAATTAGTTTGATATCAAAATAATATATTATGTTAATATTAGTTTAATATGGTAGGTGCTTAAATGGTTGCTGTTATAGCTTCAGACCACAACCTATAAGGCCCTGCAGCTTTCTTATTCTTTAAATGGTTAATTTTTTTAATATTACCAGGCTCATCAGAGTAAATACTAAGTCTTTCATTAGCAGATGCAATGTGTTGGTTGAATTACCGTAGTCTAATTTGAAGCTTTCCTAAATATTTCACGTATTCTTTCTTCTGTTGTTCAAGATTGGTCGTCTAATTTCACAATTTGTTATTTATTTGGTCACATTTGTTTATTTTTAAATGATTTGTTTATGTTAGTCATACAGTTAAGTATCCTCTTGCATCTAGTTCTTTGACTACTACATCCAGACTTTCAATGTAGCTTCACTAGTCTATAAATGTATCATCGATGCTAAATTCATATTTAGTTTTATATTATCTGATCGTGTCGCCTATATGATATGAGTAAATTACCAAGTTACTCTCTCCTACCAAATTAAATTATAAATAGAACAGGGTGCGAGAGAGGCATTCCGCCATGTTTATGAATTAAATAGATGTCATCAGCGGAGATAAACAACGAATAAGAAGATATACATTTATTTATTTTACGGCTAAATACAAGTTTTCCATTGTAATTGTTACTAAAATACGTAAAGTTTGATGATGTTAATCTCGTATACACAATGATTATAGCTGATGCTATTGTATCACAAACATGAGTTAAGGAATATTGTGATCAATATTACAGAACTAGAAATACTGAGATTATGTTTTGAAATCATAGCGTTATTGAGAACATATCAGAGTTAATGAGCCGTAATGTGTTACAGTGGTATCAGGAAGACGAGTTCTTTAAAACAAAACAAAAAACACCTGCATTAACAACGTCGCAAAATAAAATATACGTAATTTTTGTGTAAATACACGTTGGCTACTTAAACAGTGGATCCTATTACTTTAAAAGTATGTTTTGTTAGAAATAAACAAATTGACTCACACGAATTTCAATCTATATGCTAGTAAGAAATTCACCAACAAAAAGAAATATTCATTTCTTAGTTACCGCACCAAACCAAACCTACGATACGGTACACACAAAAAACATTTCATCTTCCACAAAAGTATTGTTACGAATACAATCCTACTGTTTTAGTTTTTTGTGCATGCGAAGTAGTTGCTATGGTTACGGTAGAGATGTAACCGCATCACATGTTGTTTAGACAATTATACGTCAAATTTTCAATTATTGATGTGGGTATACAATCGATTAGGCATGTATTGTATGTAAATAAATCCGGAAAAGACGGGATAACAAACGAAATGCTGATGGGGCTGGGCCAAACAGCGAAGGAAAAACTACTATCAGTCCTGAACCAAAGCTGGAAAAGGGGTATTGTACCCCAGGCATGGAAAGATGCAATACTGGTACCAGTACCAAAAACAGGAAAGGACAAAACAGATCCGAATGGATACAGGCCCATAAGCCTACTGAGCTGTGTCGGCAAGCTGATGGAACGGATGATAAACACCAGACTGATGTGGCATCTGGAAGAAAAACGAATACTAATTCCACAGCAAGCCAGCTTTAGACAGCACAGATCCACTGAGGACCAGGTCATCCTCATAGCCCAGGAGATAGAAGATGCCTACCAGGCACAGAAACACACAGTAGCTGTTTGGGTGGATCTGGAAAAGGCATTTGACAAAGTCTGGAAGGATGGACTTAGAGTCAAGCTAAGAAGAAGTGATGTTTGTGGTAAGATGTACAAGTGGATCAACCACTACCTCAAACAAAGAACGGCCAGAGTCCAAGTACAAGGGCAGATGAGCAAAAAGGTGACACTCGAGCAGGGAGTACCCCAAGGGGGAGTACTGTCACCCACACTCTTCCTGGTATATATAAACGATATTACAGAGAATATACCAAGAAGAGTCCATAGCTCAATGTTTGCAGACGATCTGGCTATGTGGACCTCTGAAAAGAATCTCACCATAGCAAGAAATCGGATGCAAACGGCCCTAACATCGCTGGAAGAGTGGGCGAACTCATGGCTGGTCAAAATAAACGAGGAGAAAACCACGTGCACAATATTCTCGCTCTCATTAAAACCCCAAAGTACCAAATTAAGCCTAAATGGCAAAATCCTGCAGCCAAACGACAACCCAACCTATCTGGGAGTCACATTTGATCGGCGCATGACATGGAAAAGTCAGATTGAGAGAAACCGAATGAAAGCCAGAGAAAGAATGGCGATCATGAGGAAACTTGCTGGCACAAGCTGGGGAGCAGACGAAGGCATACTAAAGAAACTGTACACTGGAAGAGTGAGACCAGTTCTCGAGTATGGCATCGCGGCATGGACAACAGCAGCGAAGGCGAACTTCGATAAAGTTAACAAACTTCAAAACCAAGCCATGAGAATCATAACTGGTGGCATGAAGTCAACGCCAATTGTAGAACTTGAAAAGATTACAAAACTGCAATCCATGACCGACAGAAGAGACTGCAGAGCCCAGCTGCAGTCAGAGAAACTCCGAAGACTGACGGACCATCCAATGTACCAGAGGCTAAACAATTTGGGAACTGGGAAACTAAAGCGGAGAAACTTTGCAGAAATAGCCAAAGCAAAGATGCACGAAGATCCCATAAACGCACTAACAACACCAAAACCCATCACTACTGTACGAAAACCTACTTGGAGGCAGGATATATTTCCAGAGGTGGTAGAAAATATACCAGGTATTGCAAACAAAAACTGCCAGACCGAAAAAGAAAGGAGAGACACTACCTTAAGCTTCATAACGAAAAGCTACCCAAGCATGGACTGGACCCATGCATACACCGACGGTTCTGTAACAAACACTACACAGAACGGAGGGGCAGGAGCATTCCTGAACCTACCAAATGGCAGAAAAATAACACTGTCATTCGCTACTGGTAAGTACACGAGCAATTTCAGAGCAGAGGCAGAGGCACTGAGGGCGGCAGTGGAAGAAATGGTAACACACAGTGAAAATGAGAGCCATATAGTCCTGCTGACAGATGCTCTCGAAGTAGTCACAGCGCTAAAAAGCCAGAAAAACACTGAGCTTAATGACTTAAGAGCAGCACTCTGCAAACTGTGCCAACAGTCCGCACCAAAAAGGGTAGTGGTACAGTGGGTTCCGTCACACTGCAACATCCAAGGCAACGAGGAGGCAGACAGACTGGCAAAAGAAGGTGCAAGGCTACCACAAATAGATACCAGTATGACGTACGAAGAGTCAAAACGGCTTATCAAAGCCAGGTACATGTCCAAATGGGAAACCGAACATACTGGTTACACCAAAAACGATGCCTATTACCAGTTGAACCGAAGAGAGCAGGTCGTTGTCTTCAGACTTCGCACTGGCCACAACAGACTGAGGTACCACCTCTTCAACAAATTGAAGATAGGGTGTACCGACGAATGCCCGTGCGGTACTGGTAACATGACCACTGAACATCTGCTGCAGAACTGCCCGACATACGAGGATCAGAGAGAGCAGATGTGGCCATTGCCAGTGGAACTGCAAGACAAGCTCTATGGTAGTGGCGAGAGTCTCAGGATGACCGCCGCTTTTTTCGAGAAAATAATGGTTACTGTCTGACTGTGTACGCAGAAGAAGAAGAAGAAGTATGTAAATAAATAGTCAAGTACCCGATGTCAGACGGCCTCATACATTCGCTAAACACGTAATCCCTTTTTTAATTTGAATCTCCCGGTAATCTATTTATCAATTTTCTTAACTCCATTTTGAAGCACTGTTTCTTTGACGTTATTCCATGTCCAGAAATCTACTCAAGTTGACTGTTTAAAAAGAAAATTGTGGTTTGCATTGCGTGCAATGATATGATTTGAAAAGTATGTTTTCCGACAATGGTTAGACGACTTGTTTATTGTCCTCTTAAGACATGCTCTCAATCTGACAGTTATTCATTCTAGAAATGTGTTTCTCATTCAAACAAGCAGCCAGGGAAGCTACCTGTAACTATTGTATTAATAACATTAAATATATATATTGGCATGATTGCTAAAAAAAACTATTATAACAAACAAAACTGCAAACAGATATGAAACTTTATCAAAATATGCCGCAATTTCTTTCTTTTTTCTCACGAAATTGTAGATAATGACTATATATGCAACATTTGAAAATCATGATTGTTGACTAAAAGTCTTGAAATGTTCTATAGCGCGAAGACAATTGACGGTTAGTTGTAATTATGTCATTCTATTATTCATCAAATATTCATATTATATGTTTTTTAGAAGTTCAAATTTATGTTCCTTTTGTGCTTGAAACATCAATTCTACCAGAAGAGTAGTCACACAAATTCCCAAAGGCTAGACGTCTAAATGTTATAAACTCCATTTTCGCCTAGAACAAGCTCCAACAGCTGTGATTCATATCTTGTTAAATTCACTTCTTAAAATGCAGACTGTGTTTACATCAATGACCAATAGGAACGTTTCAGATCTAGCAGTGAATGTTACACGTATTTCCTTTTCACTTGCATTGTTGAGCCCTAGCGTAGTTTCTTTGTTAAAATGGATACTTTTAACTGGCGTATGTCAGGTAATAGCCGTCTTCGGGACGATGGCCAGCTTTGTCAACATTATCTGTTTGGTTAAGCAAGGTTTCAAGGATTCATTCAACGTCAGTTTGTTGGGTATGTCTCTTGATCATCACTTATTTGCCATTTTATTTAACGTCTAATTTACACAATTGGCTTGACGATACAATTTATTTTCAAACTATTTGAATGTGACAAGAACAATGCAGTGTGCATTATAATAACATAATTATATATGCTACTTTCATGTTGCTTGTTTGTATGGTAGCTTAATTTACCTGCACCCTCCAATTTGGTCAAACATTCAAAAGTTAACACACATATTGTTGTTCTGTAATAGTTAGTTAGTAATCAATTAAAATCATAACTGACTATATGATGATAAGACCTTGCAGTGGTAAACAAAAATATATACCGCATCTTTGTTTTCTCCTCGTGGGGTTGACATTTAAATTCTTCGTGTTGCAAGAGCTTCTCTACACCAAGTGTGACGTGGTCCTTCAAAGTATCTGTCCATTTGGATCAGGCTGCAGCTTCGTCTTTTCACGATGCTAGTCTCATGTCCAGGGCCTTTATATCCCGCTTACCTGCATCGTTAAGCCTCAACTGTGGACAGCCGACTGTTTTCTTGCCATCTGCCAACTATCCAATTAGGATTTCTTCTGAAATGCCATGCAAAAAACGTAACCAAGCAATCGTAGTCTTCAATGCCTAAAGAGTGTATAAATGCGTGGGAGAACGACGCGAGAATGCACCTCTTCATTTGTTACTCTGTCATTGATGAATTTCCAAGAATGGATCGTAGACGACGTAGATGTAAAGTGCTCTTGCCTGGCATAGGGTGCCAACATTTCACTACTCCACAGGAGCGTGATGATGATACATGCACTGTACAATATGGACTTTGTTATATGCATGCGTTTCGTGTTTGTAAATCTGAATGTAAATGTAGCAGCAGCTGTGTCAATGCGACTGTTTATTTCTGGTTCTAGAGAGAGAGCATGGTGTTGATACGAGACCCCAGTTATGTGAATTGATGCACATCTGCAAGATCATAGTAGTCGATGATAAGAGTTCGCGTGACATCCTCTTTCTGTCCCAGAACATTGGTTTTGATGAGACTAATAGGGAGACAAACATTGATGTAAGCTTTAAAGAAGCGATCAATCACGATGTGACGTTTCTGCTGACTGCGGGTTACATCTTCAGCGAAAAAGAAGTCCCGACTCGTGATCTTCGTTTTGGCCTTGAGTATTGCAACGTCAAACAACTAACCATCTTACCTAATGTGAGGCATATTCGTTCATTTACGAGACTAAATGCATTCTTCAGTAACAGAGCAAAGAAGAGTCCACACAGTCTCGAGGCCATTACGCAGCCCTGCTTAGCACCACCGAGAATACTTAATGGTTGTGACATGCTACCCTCAAATTATACGGATTATTTCATGTCTTGGTGGAACGATATTATTAGTCGTAGCAGTTTGTTTGGGCAGCCTAATGCCATCCCTACTAACCAGTCAAATGCCTTTGTCAAGTCGATGAAGACGATATAAACAAGCTGATTCTGCTCACGTAACTTTACCTGAATGTGATGAAAAATAAAAACAAAGTGTGTCGATCGTTGATCTTTCAGACCTAAATCTACACTGTGACTTTGATACACACGCCTAGTCTATGTAATTACTCTGGCAAAGAAACCGGGCCGTTTGAAACTTCGATAGTCATTTCAGTCACCTTTATCCCCTTTGTTTTTATATAACATTACAATGACTGTCGGGGTGATGCTATTGTCACATCAGTAGAGCTCAAAATAATGATTGAAGCATCGCTCCGTCTACTTTCCTTTGTCTACCATTTTCTCGCCTGTGATGTTTTAAGTGATAATGTTTCCTACTTACAGGAACAATATTTTGTTGTATACATTCACAAAGTTGTATGGTATTCTATGTTTATATTGTAGTCTGGATGCTTTTATTGAGCTGCAGCCAGTTCTCATTTTGTACAACGACGATCTGTTTGTTGAACTTCGCTTCTGGCAGACTTGAAGGTGTGCAGAGTACTTACAGTTTGAAGTTCCGTGTATTTAATTAGAGCAACACGCTTGGCCTCAATGACAGGTGTGATACCTTTCCCTTTCCCTTCAAACCAGTCAGCATGTTTAACAGTTCTTCTTCCAGTGATATGGATGCCGTTTCTGAGATGCTATCATTGCTCTGCAACAGTGGCGCATGATGCTGGATATGGAACGTTTTGTAATAAGAATTGTTAAATCTTTTGATCAACGCATGGTCCAACATTTTACTTGCATTTTCGTCTGGAGTAATGGAATTTCCGTGACTGCAATTTGATTTGTACAGCAAATCAGTGAATGATAGGTTTTGCAATCTGCAACTCCAAATTTGCAAAGATACAAAGGCATCGATTTGTGATCAGCACTCAATCTAAAATCGAGGTCACCGAGTAGAACAAGCTGCTTTCGACTTTGCATAAGTGGATCACTCGGTAGGTGCAATGGCACTGATGAAGGTGACGGAACCTACTGTTATAAGAAGACGAAGAGTAAAACTTACGTTCTGAACAATTTTGACCTGGTTCATTCGTATGTATTAAATACTTTTTCACTGCAAAAATCTGGACAGTGCTCTCTCTTTTAGTTGAGATCTTTTCCTTGCCAGTAGACTATGCAATCTTTCTCGCTTATTGATCCCGAGCTCGCCAATGGGTTTCTTGAAGTGCTGCAATGTCCACATCCAGTCTTTTCAGTTCCACAATAATTACGCATGTCTTTCTGCCATCGTTTATACCATTCACATGACAGTGCAGTCAGCAAGGTTTAACATTCCAATTTATTTTTTGATGCACGTGTTGTGTGTTTAAACTACAGGTAGAAGCTTGAACATAATTTCAGCTCATACGATTTGTCATCGTTTTATGGACAACACAGTTTTGTCTTTGGAGCAGGTACCTCTCTCCATGTAGCTAATTAATACAGGAGACCAGCATGAGTCGATACAGCTTGGAATAAGCGACGTCGCAGGAGTTGCCAGAACAGCGATGGTACCAACATTAGGTTGCCATAGGCACACCAGATACGGATTTTTATTCAGGATTTACTCCAGAGGCCTTTCCATGAACAAGTATCACACAAGGCAGTGGGGACGGTGAACTGTTTTACGATAACAGTTTGTTAGACCAGCTCAGGCATCATATCCAGACAGTAAATTTACGGGTATCCTAACGGTTTATTAGCTGTTTCGAGATACTGTATTTTGAGTTAAACAAAGGCAAAAGAAGGTGCAAGACTACCACAAATAGATACCAGTATGACGTACGAAGAGTCAAAACGGCTTATCAAAGCCAGATACATGACCAAATGGGAAACCGAACATACTGGTTACACCAAAAACGATGCCTATTACCAGTTGAACCGAAGAGAGCAGGTCGTTGTCTTTAGACTTCGCACTGGCCACAATAGACTGAGGTACCACCTATTCAACAAATTGAAGATAGGGTGTACCGACGAATGCCCGTGCGGTACTGGTAAAATGACCGCCGAACATCTGCTGCAGAACTGCCCGACATACGAGGATCAGAGAGAGCAGATGTGGCCATCACCAGTTGAACTGCAAGACAAGCTCTATGGCAGTGGCGACAGCCTCAGGATGACCGCTGCTTTTTTCGAAAAAATAATGGTTACTGTCTGACTGCGTACGCAGAAGAAGAAGAAGAAGAAGAGTTATGCTTTTTTCAATGCTGTCATGTGTACTTTCGGTTACTATTGCCCCACAAAAATATAATATATGATTTTACTCCATTTTCAAAGGACACCAAAAACACAAACACATTCTCCATCTTGAAATCGTAATTATAATACAGATTAAAATTTAGACAATGCAAAAATCAATAAATCGAAGTTGCAACGATACTTCAATTCTACAGTCGATAAAAATCATGACATATATATATATATAGGTAATGGCTCTCTGACAGCACCAATACAATTGTTGTCTCGATTTTTCCACATCACTTCTTTTACTCTTTTGTGTCATTTTATCGTGCTTATATCAATTGTTGTTTGTTTTTGTGATATGTTAATAGCTTTCATTTATTATGTTTTTTTATGGCGAAGGTCTATTAGCCGCAACGTTTCTTTCGTTCTACTTATGTCCTGGTGCGATGACTGTGCCATGATCTACATATGGCTGTATCTTTGCTATGTCCTGGTGTGATGACTGTGCCATGATCTATATATGGCTGAATCTTTGCTATGTCCTGGTGCGATGACTGTGCCATGATCTATATATGGCTGTATCTTTGCTATGTCCTGGTGCGATGACTGTGCCATGATCTATATATGGCTGAATCTTTGCTATGTATTTGGTGCGATGACTGTGCCATGATCTATATATGGCTGAATCTTTGCTATGTCCTTGGTGCGATGACTGTGCCATGATCTATATATGGCTGAATCTTTGTTATGTCCTGGTGCGATGACTGTGCCATGATCTATATATGGCTGTATCTTTGCTATGTCCTGGTGCGATGACTGTGCCATGATCTATATATGGCTGAATCTTTGTTATGTCCTGGTGCGATGACTGTGCCATGATCTATATATGGCTGAATCTTTGTTATGTCCTGGTGCGATGACTGTGCCATGATCTATATATGGCTGTATCTTTGCTATGTCCTGGTGCGATGACTGTGCCATGATCTATATATGGCTGAATCTTTGTTATGTCCTGGTGCGATGACTGTGCCATGATCTATATATGGCTGAATCTTTGCTATGTCCTGGTGCGATGACTGTGCCATGATCTATATATGGCTAAATATTTGTTATGTGGACAAAAATACAACAATTATATTCATAACTGACAAAAAAGTCCTTCTAGGGAATTAGGAACCATATTTCTTCTTCTTCTTCTTCGTTCGCTGTCAGACGTCAACTTGTAAGGAACCATCTTTGAATCTTCCTTTTTGCTCTGTATTAAACTCATTCACCCTTTCGTCATGTAAATGGTAGGAACCATCTTCGAATCTACCTTTTTTCTCAGTATCAAAACGGTCACCATTGATCCAGCTTTCTTACAGTAACCTTATTCGGGGTCCCCGTTTTGCTCTGTATATAACACAGTCACAAATTGCTCCAACTCTCTAGTAGGAAGCCTGTGTAAAATCGCCTCATTATGTTTTTGCATTGGCAATTTTTTAATTAAACATCAAACACTATTATTGGTTGTCTTTTAAGACATGCGTTTCCCTACCTTTGCCACTCGGTTGAATTAGGTAGAAAATTAAACACTATTTTAAAATGCGGTTACTTATGGTGACAGAAGCGGTTCGATGATATATGAATTTATCTGACTTGGGGACATAAACAAACTTGAATACCTTGTTGAATTGGTTTTGGTTTTAATTTTGTTGTTTCTTCATAAACTGACAGGCTTTTTTTTCAACACTTCATTTCACTTCAGATCTTATGTCACGAACATATATGATAGGCGTTCGTTAATTTTCTGTCTTGGTAGGAGTGTTTCTTGAAGTGTTACATGCTCATATATGCGTCAATAACCCCACAATATGCTGTATGCAGTTTACAAATGTATGGCATATATATATATATATATATATATGTTTCCTATACCCAGGACTAGCTGTATCTGACCTAGGATGTCTGATAACAGTGGTATGGTCCAATATTTGCAACACTCCAGCGTTCACTGATGCAGATTTGCCTTTCCATGTAATGGACACATTCTACCTCACAAGTGTATTACCTCATTTAGCGTTTTCTCGCATTACGGCATGGATCACTGCCTTAATTACGCTGGAGAGATGTTTGTGTATAGCATCACCACTAAAGGTTTGTATAGAATACCAAAAGCGATTTAGTAATTAATATGTTGTACTGTTAGCTTTTAAAAAAATTATGCGCATTTCCCATTCATACTAAGAATTGCATATATAATATAGGGCACACATTAGCTCTAACGGTTATCACCATCTGTTCTCTGTTTGGAAAATACATGATCCCAATAAATGGCGACTCACAGACACTGACGTTTTGAGAAAATCGTAAAGAGTATGAACAATGGTGGTTCCATTTGCTCGTTGGCTGCACAAACTACTGGCCGATAACGCTTTTCCTACATCTGATTTCCAAATGATGCATGCTGCGCTCCTTAATGACGTTATGTATATTGACAACATGAAGTGATTTCATTGTGTCAGCATTATTCGTACCTAATGTTCACTGTATGAATACCTTCAAGGCTCGGGTTTATATCTTTCATGGATGTGATCTCCAACACGGCCAGGTGAGTAGGCTCACACATCCCTGAAGGTTTAATAGCTATATGGCATCAATCCCCTCATGCCCCCATTCTTACTATACCTCCTATTTACAGGATGAACGAGTTTTAAAAAAAATACATTATTTGGAGAAAGTTTTCCTTTCGTCGCCATTCAAATAACCGATTACGACGTACACAGTAAGCGTTGTTAAAACTCATGAGTACTATTTATAAAATGATGCACTTTTTTCTAGTGATGTAGCATGTATCTATATCTAAACGAAGGGCTGTTCAAAAGCAATGCCTCACATTTTTGTAATGATGTCTCATGACGTCAGAAGAAGATTTTAGCAGTATACAGTAACGTTTGAACCCTCCTGCCAGTATCCGTACAATTTTGTCCTTCTTCTTCTTCTTCTTTTTCGTACGCTGTCAGACGTCAACCTGTATTTTTTCGAAAAAAGCAGCGGTCATCCTGAGGCTGTCGACACTGCCATAGAGCTTGTCTAGAGTTGCCACTGGTGATGGCCACATGTGCTTTCTCTGGTCCTCGTATTTCGGCTAGGTTTTGCAGCAGATGTTCAGTGGTCATTTTTTCAGTACCACACATGCATTCGTCAGAGCCACCTATCTTCAGTTTATTGAATAGGTGGTACCTCAGTCTGTTGTGGCCTGTGCGGAGTCTGAAGATCACGACCTGCTCTCTTCTGTTCAATTGGTAATAAGTATCATTTTTTTGTGTAGCCAGTTTGTTCTGTTTTTCATTTGGCCATGTATCTGGCTCTAATGAGCCTTTTTGACTCTTCGTAGGTCACACTAAAATCTGGTAGTGGTAGTCTTGCACCTTCTTTTGCCAGCCTGTCTGCCTCCTCGTTGCTTTGGATGTTACACTGGGATGGAACACGCTGTACCACTACTCTTTTTGGTGTGGTATGCTGGCATAGTTGACAGAGTACTGCTCTTACATCATTAAGTTCAGTATTTTGCTGGCTTTTTAATGCTGTGACTACGGCAAGGGCATCTGTAAACAGGACCATATGGCTTTCATTTCTATTGCCTGTGAGCATTGCTTCTGCTGCAGCCCTCAGTGCCTCTGCCTCCACTCTGAAATTGCTTGAGTATTTTCCAGTTCCTCAGTGCCACTGATAGTGTTATTTTTCTACCATTTGGTAGGCTCAGGAATATCCCTGCCCCTTCATTCTGTGTTGTGTTTAATACAGAACCGTGAGTGTATGCATGGATCCAATCCATACTTGGATAGTTTTTCGTTATGTACCTTAGGGTTATGTCTCTTCTGTCTTTTTCAGTCTGGCTGGTCTTGTTTCCAATAACTGGTATATTTTCTGCCACCACCGGAAATATATGCTGCTTCCAGGTAGGTTTGCTTACAGTAGGGATGGGCTTTGGTGTTGTTAATGTGTTTATAGGGTCTTCGTTCATCTTTGCTTTGGCAATTTCTGCAAAGTTTCTCCGCTTTAGTTTCCCATTTCCAAATCTATTTAGTCTCTGGTGCATTGCATGGTCTGTCAGTCTCCTGAGTTTCTCTGCTTGCTGCTGGGCTTTGCAGTCTCTTCTGTTGGTCATGGATTGCAGATTTGTAATCTTTTTAAGTTCTACAATTGGCGTTGACTTCATGCCTTCTGTTATAACTCTCATGGCTTGGTTTTGAAGTTTTCTAATTTTGTCAAAGTTCGACTTTGCTGCTGTTGTCCATGCCGCAATGCCATACTCGAGAACTGGTCTCACTCTTCCAGTGTACAGTTTCTGTAGTATACTTTCGTCTGCTCCCCAGCTTGTGCCAGCAAGTTTCCTCATGATTGCCATTCTTTGTCTTGCTCTCATTCGTTTTCTCTCAATCTGACTTTTCCATGTCATGCGCCGATCAAATGTGACTCTCAGGTAGTTTGGGTTATCGTTTGGCCGTATATATTTACCGTTAAGACTTATTTTGGCGTTCTGGGGTTTGTTTGAAAGCGAGAATATCGTACATGTGGATTTGTCCTTATTTATTTTGACCAGCCATGAGTTCGCCCACTCCTCCAGCGATGTTAGGGCCTGCTGCATCCAATTCCTTGCTATTCTCCCCCTCGGGGCACTCCCTGCTCAAGTGTCACCTTTTTGCTCATCTGCCCTTGTATTTGAACTCTGGCTGTTCTGTTTTCGAGGTAGTGGCTGATCCATCTGTACATTTTCCCACAAACTTCACTTCTTCGTAGCTTGACTTTAAGTGCCTCTCTCCACACCTTTGTCAAATGCTTTCTCTAAATCCACGAAAACCGCTACTGAATGCTTTTTCTCCTGGTAAGCATCCTCTATTTCCTGGGCTATGAGAGACATCTTGTCCTCAGTGGACCTGTGCTTTCTCAAGCCTGCTTGCTGTGGAATTAGTATGTGTTTTTCTTCCAGATGCCACATCAGTCTGGTGTTTATCATACGTTCCATCAGTTTGCCTACACAGCTCAGTAGACTGATAGGCCTGTATCCTTTTGGATCTGCTCTATCGTGTTCTTTCTTTGGTATTGGTATACTTACAGCATCTATCCGTGCCTGCGGTACAATTCCCCTTTTCCAGCTTTGGTTTAGGAATGATAGTAACTTTCTCTTTGCTGTTTGGCGCAGCCCCATCAGCATTTCGTTTGTTACTCCATCTTTTCCGGGCGATTTCTTTTTCTTTAGAGTTCTCATGGCCTCATTAAATTTAATTAATTATTAGCTTTGCCATTATGTGCTCCTCTGATGCCATATTGTTGTTTTCCTGGCTCTTTTGTTCTTCACTAATGTTTGTATTCCTATTTGTAGGGACATCAATGTGGTTTTCTCTGGCCTTATCTTTTATAAAGGCGTTTGCTGCTTTTTTTCCAGTGAGCATGTTGTCGCCCTGCTTGATGGTAATTTGTTTATTTAATGGAGTTTCGTCATTCATGGCTCTGAGTAACTTCCATAGTTTGTTCTCTTCTTTATCTAAATTGAGGCTTTCTGTTTTGTTTTTCCAGCTGTCTCTTGTAATTTGGTTTAATGTTCTTTTGTATTTCGCCGCGATGGCTTTGAGGGCGATATTTGCCTCCATAGATTGTTCTCTCTCTGCCATAATCCTAGCATTTGAGACTTCGTCTTCCGCTTTCTGCAATTCATCATTCCAATAAGGCTTGGAATTTTTCCTTGCTCCTCTTGGGATGGTTTTGGGGGCAGCTTGCATTATTGATTTTCTTAGGCTTTCCACTATGGGTTTCATATTGTTATTCCGTGTGTTGATGGTTTCACACAGCCCATCTCTCAGGATTGCAAATCTGTCCCAGTCAGCTCGTTTATAATTCTAACGTGGGAGTAGATTTATTTCCTGTGGGCCTACTTCCATATCAACTTCTAGCCTAATTGGCCTGTGGTCGCTACGTGACGGTTTAATTTGTGGTAAATATCCACCGTGGAAAAGGCCAAGTCTGGAGTAGAGGTGGTATGCCATGTTCTAGAATAGAGGCTAAGGCTGTCGTCCGGCCTATTCATAAGATACGGATTTGTGTCTATCTCCCAATCTTCCACTTCATCACCTCTGTTGTCTGTGTCCGAATACCCCCATCTCTCCGAGTGGCTGTTGAAGTCTCCAACTACTAGGCAGCTGGAGTTCTTGATTTTCACACTCGAGAGTGACAGGTCTTTGTTTAATGGGCCATACAGGTTGAAGATGCGAATCTTCGTTTCTTGTGACAGGTGGTAGTGGAGAAGAAGTCTGGCAAAATAGCGTCTGTCATGGAAGTGCGTTATAAACAGAAACGTGTTATTGAATTCATCCGTTGGGAAAAATGTTGCACCAATTGACATTCATCGACGCTTGCTGAACGTTTAGGGGAGACCAAACAGTGAGTAATATCGCAATGGTGCGGTGGATTGTACGGTTCAGCAGTGACAAAAAAGACATGAAAGACAGGCCACTTTCAGGACGTCCATGCACAGCTGTAATACCACGCAATGAAGAACGTCTCGATCAGCTCACCCGCGCAACTCGGATGATTACGACCAAGGAACTGCTTACGGAGCTGGATATCGGCATTCCTGCGCTGGAAACGTTAGTTGCAACGTTAAAATATAACATAGTTTGCGCCAAGTGAGTCCCATGAATACTCCCACAGAAACTTGAAGAGTATCGCATGAAAGTTTGTCCTGACCTCTTGGACTATTGGACACGGATGAAGGTGACAGTTTCTTGGATCGCATCATCACTGTTGATGAGACTGGATGAATCACTACGATCTTGGATCAATGTGGCAGTTCATAAAGTGGCAACATGTGAAATCCCAATCGAGGAAAAAGTTTAAGACATGATCCTCATCGGCTAAAGTGATGTGTACTGTGTTTTAAGTGAGGTAAGGGGTAATCTTTCTTGGGACCTAGACAGACCATGAAGTGTGACTGTTACATTGCGACCCTGATTAGGTTGAGGGCTCCTATTTCCAGGCTCAGACCAGAGAAGAATACAACATGTCTTCTGCAACACGATTCTCTTAGGCCCAACACCATTTGGACCACAATGTGAGTTTTGACTGTACTGTACTACCACAGTCACCATAGAGTTCGGATTTGGCGGATTCTGACTACCATCTGTTCGAACCAATGAAAGATGGACTGAGTGGGCAACATTTTTCTAGCAACAACGCCGTCATAGCGGCAGGAAAACAGTGAGTCACTTCGCTGGTGCAGATTTTTACAAAGGCGACATATATGATCTTGTTCATCGTTGGAGAAAATGTAAAGCCAAAGGTGGTGACTATGTTGAACAAATTGTTTTTTTAAAGGCAGTACGCTGTACTATCAAATTGTAATTGAGCTTTTTATTAATCAGTTATGGTTTTCAAAAATATAAAAAATGAGGCACTGCTTTGAGAGCTTATTTATATATATATTATGAGTCACTCTAACAAACCGATGATTAATTTTGCTTAAATAAGTAATTGTTTAGTTATGTTTTTAGAAAACGGTAATGACGTGTGCAATCTAAGAATCGATTTATGAGTACATTTTTTCTTTTCTTTTTTGTTGTTGTCTTATTCAGGTAAATAATATCATCACGCCGAAACGAGTGCTCATCATAGTTACGAGTGTGTTCACCCTTTCAATTGTCTTTGGCGCCCCGCTGTACATAGTAAGCAGGTTGACCTTGACATTTCTTCCATCCAGAAACAAAACCATTCTAGCTCTCGTACACACCAACGATCGGGAGGCTGTAGAGAAGGCATCTTATGTAACAAACGGCATTATCATCCCATTTTGCGCATTTGTACTGGTCAGTATTTGCACAATAATACTTGTGGCCGAATTAAAGAAAACAGCGAGATGGAGGCAGACATCCGCTACTTTTGGTCAAGTTGATGCTGTGTCTAACCGTAACCAGAGGGTAGCCAAAATGGTTGTCATGATTTCAATATTGTTTATTGTGTGTTTTATTCCAATGTGCATATTCTCTTGGTAGGTGGAATAGGCACCATTTTGGAATCTATAAACTCATCAATGAATATTTTCATTTATTACCATATGAGCAGTAAATACAGGCTCATTTTCCATCAGTTGTTTTGCATATTTAGTACAGCTTCTTGCACCAATTTTACAAATGCAAATACAAGCAAAAGATAACTTTAATACTTCACAATTCACAATAGACTAACATGATATAGGTGCAATAGATACATGTGCATGCTGAAGAGTGCATCTGTGTAATTCATGCTGCAACATTCATGCGCAGGTTATATGGTCAAACCTAGCACCGAACTGTTTCCTGGGCTGTTATGTGAATGACACGAACGAGATAAGGTATACTGCTAAAAAGAGATTAGGTCGTAAAACATAGGCTACAGAGTGGTCTAACACGTCTAGGATGACTCTCCAATACATGTCACTTGACACTCTTTCCAACCAGACCGACCAGAAACGTCTTCAGGCTAGAGTAACCACTTGCTATTTGAAGAAAACACCAACTCCACATATCATCATGTGGCCTTTTCAAGCAAGGAACAGGAACACCAACAGTGCATGATTTCAATATGGTTAGTTTGAGGAGACGAATGATGATGAGAATATGCATGGTGTGTTCAAAAAGTATCCGGCCTAATTTGTTTCCTTGGAAGTATAAGGTAGCTTCGTCAGTTTTGCATGATTTTTTTTGGCCGCCCGCAGATTGCTTCATTCGCTGGCAGTCAGTCTTTCAGCTTGAATGTAGTAAGGACCTGTCGGGTTTTTATTCATCATGAATTGACGGAAAGTGTTGAGCAAAAAGCTGGGCGATACCCAAGTGGAATCCATTCGGAAGATTCTACATTTTTCTTGTGACGATTCTATGTGTATCATACAAATTACGGAGTGGTGCAACCGCTTCAAAGAAGGCCGAACATCGATGGAGAGCGGATACATTCCGGCAGAACTTCAACAAGACGAAATGATGAAGTCTTTGACTAAGTACGAACCCTGGCCTTACAGAACCGTCGTGTCTCAATTCGAGAACTTTCTAATGAAGTGGAGATAAACATTGGCTCTGCATACTCCATATTTAACGATGATTATTATATGCGGAGAGAGCACGCGACAATCATGCTGAAGCCGCTGTTGTTCTCGGATGCCCACAATGAATTGGATTACTCTTTTGTGCGTCCTGAAATGGAGGTTAAGTGGCGAGTTGCAGTGACTTTCATCACATGTCGAGCGTGCTGATGAAGGTGTATCGTAGTCCTTCAATCGGTTGTGCTATGTGCGGCTTCATCTGCGTGTAACTCCCTGCTACGGAGATCTCGTCGACCCCCCCCCCCCCCCACATTTTTAATCAGGCTGCCATTAAAATAGCCAGTTTCCAGTGAATGCTACTAGGAAACCGAGGTGAGGGTATTGGCCACTATGTTTTGTCTGATCCTAGCTAACATGTCTGATCAGTATATTGTGCCTGACCAGACGTTAGTCTTCCTCCCCATCGAAGCTGCTAACGATATAGGAGAAATAACTCTGGAAGTTGCACAAAACATTATGGATGGCGCAAACGGCAACCCCGACTTCCTGAGTTGGTGATGAGAAGTAGATGTATCGGTAAGACAAAGAACCAAGCTGCAATCGTCACAAATAAAGACATTCGTCATCACAGAGACCGAACAAAGCATGGAAGGTGCGCAGCAATGTCAAATTCATGTTGACTGTTTCTGTTAAGACTCCCGTGGGGCTATGAATCACGAGTACGCACCACAACGCCAACATATTACCGAGGATTACTACCTGAAGGACATCCGTCGCCATCGTAATGATGTTCGAAGCAAAGAACCGGGCATATGGTCAACAGGAACTTGGCAGCTCCATCATGACCACGCAGCCGCCAATTCATCACATCTGATTCTGACTTTCTTGGCCAAAAACAACATTCCTTTGGTACACCCGACCCATAATTCTCCCGACATGGTCCAATGCAATTTGAGGCTGCTCCAAAAGTCAAAAATTCAGCTGAAAAGTACCGGATTTTAGTCACTGGAAGACATTACTCGAAATGCGATGACCCCATTGTACTCCATTCCTGAAGAGGCCTTCCTGAAATGCTTCAAACAATTCCCAGACAGCTGGGATACATTTGTCAAGTTTCAAGTATCATATTTTGAAGGAGATTAGGGTTTCAAACCTCTAGGTCACTAATTGTATTTTTCTGGTCCAAAGACCGAATCCTTTTTGAACACGCCTCGCATATATATATATATATATATATATATATATATATATATATATATATATATATATATATATATATATAAATATATATATGCATATATATATATATATAAATATATATATATACATATATATATATATATATGTATAAATATATATACATATATATATATATATATATATATATATATAAATGTGTATATATAATGCTTATAAATGAGTGTGTGTATGTATGTGTGTGTGTTTGTGTGTGTTTGTGTGTGGATGTGTGTGTGCGTGCATGTGCGTGCGCGCACGCAATGAAATACGCACACATATGTAAGGATGTTATCAATAATAACACATGATCAATATAAACTAAGCATAACATGGTCAAACTTTGTTATGAAATAAATGTCGTCCTTATTGAAGAAAGACTAACATGAAATCAGATACGTGGTGTTGTAGCTGGTGACTGTGGTACTTTGTTTGACACGCCTTGTTGTCAGTACCACTAACGATTCCTTACTCATAAATTATAGCATGCAAAGTTAAGGGCTGAATAGATCTGTTCTTTCCTATGCAGCGTGGCGCACCTTGATTAACACAAGAACTTCTTACCTGCTGATCGGGCACATTACTTGTCTTTGGACCAGTTTGGAAGCAGATTAAATTGAAAAAAATAACACTAGGCTGACACTGCTCTTTAGATATGTTTTTAAGGTTGTTTCATGTTTTGTTGCGTACGAAGATATTAGTCTGACATGTTTAGGCTACTGTTCATGATAAATAATTGTATTTAGACTAACTTTTCTGTAGTAGATGGCGCAGATGAGTTTATAAACTTGAATTAGTGAATTAGTGAACAATATTATTTCGACGTTTGTACCTGTAGTAAAATGAGTCTAGCAAAGACTTTGACTGAGCAGAAAGAGGTCTAAACAATTGATAAATTCATTTCTATCACGTCTAATTTGTACAGTGTTACAATCTGTGCTTCTCTCACATGATAGTGGGGTTTTTTGTATAACAAAAGCATACCATCCTAAACAGCAGTTGCAAGATTGCACCCTTACAGCGCTTGATGAAATCAGGTGAGATCTCGTTGCTGCATGATGCTCTGTACGGGCCAGGTTTCCAGTGGCTTTATTAAGATATTCAACACAAGGTGCGACATTCTGCTCGCGTCGATGCGTGGCTAACCATTGTTTCTGGAGTGATGGAACTTCCTTTCCTATAACCTGATTTTACAGCGAACCAAAAGATGGTCATTTTAGCAATCTGGGCTATGAGCGTGATTGGAGCACATCCTTAATTAAATATCTTCTAACAAAGAATCATATCTATGTGAGGCCAGTGCTTTGATTCGTGGGTACTTTCGTCTTATTTTATGTTGGGGTTTTGTCTAAAAGTATTAGTTGGTCACATAGAATCCATGATAGAAACAGGATTCTAAGAGCAGTTGCCCAGTGCCACTAATTTTGCGTACTTCATCACTGAAGTCATACAATAAAACTAACTATTCTTTACTATTAATTCTTATAATCACTGTTGAATAACCTAACATAACTAATCATTGGCTTTATGTGGGAAGCACAAAGTAGGTGCCTATGTACTGACAACGGTGACATGACAACACCGGTATGGGGACGAAGTGTAAGCAGGCTCTCCGATGCTCACATGGTTTAACCACATGCAATGAAGATGGTATCAATACAAAGGCTTAATCCGTTTTTTTCTTTTCGTTGGGGTCTTTACCGTGCCAATAGTACATTTAGTCTCTCCAAGTCACTGATCACGAGCTCGCTAACCGAGTTTCCCGAAGTGCTGAAATGGTCACATCGAGACTAATATTTGTCATTAATAACGATTCTGTTTTAACATCTCTTCTAACATGCAGGTTATCGGACAGGTCAGTCAGAATGGTACGAACATTCCAAAATCCCAATTTGAGAGCTGATGCTCGAGTTGTGACGACAAAGTAGAGAAAGCCGAAAGTCTTCTCCGTGCTACAAGCCAAGGCATCTTTCAATGGAGAACAAACATACTGTTGCCCGTGCAAAGTTACCCACTCTCCACACAGCTAATCATTATGGGAAGCGTCATTAGCCGATATAGTCATAAATCAGCGACGTCACAGAAGTTGCAAGAATAGAAGTAGAACAACCACTAGATTTCTCTAGGGACATCAGCTATGAGCCGTCCTCTGCTGTTAGCTCATTCCAAGCTGCTTTACGGCATTTGTCTTAAATTTAAGGAGCAGTTCTGCCAATAGATGAACACCAAATACACACTATTAATTTCAACACATTACCACTTATACCTCGAACACCAATGCAGTTTGATAATAATTGGTGTTATTTGTTTATATCACATGTAACGTTATATTGATTATTAATATGTATGTTCTGTTACTCATAGAACAAGAAGACCTGGCCAGTCAGTTGGAATGCAATCTTTTAGTCAGTAGAGAACGGTTACACGTACTGCTAAGGACCTACGGTTTTCTATTACGACATTATCTGAAGCTGACTTGACCACCCATGGTCATTCTAATAATCCCTCCCTTCAGACGTCAGCAATGGAAAGACGCGATAACGATAAATTTATGTTATAATGATAATAACACATTAACATGAATATATTCGTTCCTATATTGTATTACGCAGATTGGAAATGATTTTTGTTCTATGTAATTGACAACTTCTAGTTTACTAATTATTAAGTGCTTACCTCTAAGGCCGGAAAGAAAACCACTGTATACATATGTGAAATTTCAGAATGATGTGTTGTTTTTATGTAATAAGTAGTTAAATATGAATCGTCAATATTCGTTATTCATAATTCTCCAACAATTATAAGTAATATTAAAGTGTTACATAAATAGGTTAAATAATAGTGTAGCAGCACTACTGGGCTGGAAAGACATGATTTACTTAAATTAACGGGTATCTAGAAAGACCAGATCACCCGATAATTTAGTACGAGCTGACGTCTCTGTGAGACATGTTGTTAAACATATATGACACTAGCGACGTCTTACCTAATGTGTACGCCTTTTCCTTAGTAATGTACATGTTCTACATATAATGTATTTACAATTACAAGTCAATATGTAGTTGTTAGTACAAATTTTTGTACCATTTAAAATATTCTCCCCAAATTTTGCAAATAACGCCAAAACGATTGTAACATAGTTGCTTCTTCAAGTCCTGTAGATGTTAAAGTAAAAACCCATAATCTTTCACAAAGACAAGAATGTTTGCTAATTATGTGTACCAGTGGGCTGTGTTAGTGTGGCTATACGGTTGGAAGCGACAACGACTATTATACTCAGAAAATGCCCAAGTGGTTGTCGTTAAACGTTAGTGTTAACATAAACGTGAACACGTGGCAAGGGCTAGAATCGATCAATCTATGCGTAAATACAATATACATCATTTTATTAACGTCCACTAGAAGGTCAGGATTCCTTTTCGAAATAAGTATTTAATGATGTTACAGGCAATTATGCAACGAAATGAAGTGCGAGTACATCCTAGACAGCAAATCCCAGCTGCCTCTCTTCACATTAATGGACCTAGTTACATTCACATGGCGAGTATCTACGCTCCAAAAAACCGCAACGATTCTTCAGATTGATGGAACTCCTCGGCCTGATACTGTCGCTACTTTATGAGAAAAATGATGATGAAAACAAACCACAAACTACTTTGAAGATGCCCTACCATATTTAAGACTACAACCGATAGCCGATAATAATCAGGGTAGATAACTTAAATTGAAACAGAAACTTAACTTCTTTATACTGGTTTAGAAGACTATACAGAGTCTGTTTACAGATAGTTTCTTGGAGGGTGGTTTTAATCGATGTGGGAGCCCATTTTAATAGACTAAAACACTAGAGCTAAGTAGAGCCACATCCAGTTAAGCGCCCTAATAGCTGCACTTAACAAACTACCTAACACGTATTCTCATCACGTCTAGAAAAAAGAAAACTGGACCCAAAATCACCTACTGTAGTGCAGAAATACTGGGGACAGCCAACGGATAATGAGAGCACATCGTAAACAGGACCACAGGTTTTCCGAAAGTGGCCTATAATCGCAGATTCTTCAGGACAATTTATAAATGCGGTAACATGTAATTACTAACCTAACAACAGTAAAACAAACACAAAAACACACAAACAAAAACAAAATGAGATAATACTGTAGGTGTAGAAACATGTTCTGAAATGTGGAAGTATTTACAGATACAGAAATCGTAACTTATTACATTACTATTGGTCCTATATCCCATATATAATATTACTGATGTACTGATGGGTATTTTTGAAGGAAGAACTTCAGCTTCTACTACATTGCCAGGTGTATGTGTGCTGTCATGAGAGAGTAGAATTGAGAAAGTTCCAGATGGTTTGATACTGACAATATGCAGACGCATTATATTATCTCTACAATAAAAGATTACGTGCAACATAAACCCTTTTATTCCCAAACCGTTGTCATTGTAAAACATGTGCTCACAAGTCTGAAAATCAGAAACACTTCAGATTTAACAATGACAAGTTCCAACACAACTTTTACAGAAGAAAAGTCGCGTACCTTGATAAGTCCAAGCACAATAAATCTGTTTAAATGGGTTCTTTTAACTGTTGTGTGTCAGGGAATTTCAGTATTTGGTGTCTGGGCTAACATCATCAACATTATCTGTCTGGCCAAGCAAGGTTTTAAAGAATCCGTCAACATCAGTTTGTTGGTTACGTCACTAGATTATAACAAGTTTTCTAAATATGTTTGCGCATGTTGCTGGGTATAATTGTACCTTGAAAACAATATTGTTGTTTCCATTTTTGACGAGGAAACTAAGATGGCGAACTATAATCTTGAACACCTTTTTGTCCGTCGCTGTTCTGAAACAGTAGGCTTGTGCAAGTATCTACATTTTTTTGAGAATTACATCCTTTTGTCTTCATGGCCGTTGGTACCTTGGCGGTCCCATGATGACACGATCCACCAACGCAGTGTCGTGATCTTTTAATTCAATTAATCAATTAAAGTATATCAGCTCCCTGTGGGGCAAAGGTTCTTCATTAACACTCACCAAGTCATTCTATAATGAGTCACATGAGCCAATGATGACCACGTCGTGTTTGCTGCCTTTATATTTGTATCCAGTTCCTTTTTCCATGAGTGTCTTGGTCTTCCTCTATTTGTGTTGCCCTCAGATTCCAGAACAGAGCTTGTCTGGTAATGTTATTAAACTAGTTTCCGTAATCTGTGGCTCACCGGGATTTAAACCACGTCCTCTACGTTGCTTATGCAGACATAAAGGCAGTATTTTGACGCCGTAGACAGATATGCGTTAAACCAGGTGGGAGATCGCAGCTCGCTGTAACGGCTGATCGAGTATTCCACTGCAACACCGGAGTTAAAGTTTGCATGGACCTCCAAATCTCCGAGATGGTGCACATAATCATCGTTGGATTCATACGACGCACATGACTGTTGAGCAATTACACCACCGCTGCTTGTTCCTATTCTTGCAAGCTGCTCGATTTCCCGGGGCAATCCCGACCCGCTAGCTCTTGAAGCAGGGAATGGGCATTATAAGTGGTAAAAGGCTTTGTTCTTAGTATCCTGCCCTAGCAAACACAGTCACGCACCTTCTGAATTTGACAAAACGGAATGACTTTACCAAAACTTCGTGCAGTCAGGACCAGATATTTATCATTTAGCGGGTCCTCCTCGCAACCTATGCGGATTAGTACTACTACTACAGCCATACTACTGCCATTACTACTACTACTACTACTTCTATTATTAATACAACTACTATTACTACTGCTGATACCAACAGTACTACTACCACTACTACTATTCCTACTACTACAACTACTACTACTACTACGCTAATATGTTACCATCGACATCTGTGATTATGACTGATTTTGTGGCTGTATTCTTTCTTAAGTATTTCATCTGTCGATACGTTTTTCTTAACCTTATTTGTAATGGTCCTCTATTCAGTGTCTTTGCACAATTTCTCTCGAAATTATTGTATTATGATTATGTGCTCTTTTACATTTTGTCTGTGATTTTTCGTCTTTAATTTACACATATTTAATCACAAAATGTTTGTTTTTTTTCCCTGTTCAGGGTTTAATCTTCTGAAATGCCTGTCACAGTATTGGCGCTATCTGTTATAGCGTTTTTTAAATATTTCTAGATTAAAGTTGGTCATGGATCTATCTTCACACTTACCATGTCCTTGTTTAGGCTGTTCTTGGGTGCTTTGGCTTGTCCACATTGCATACATATATATATAATTTAATGTATATATATATATATATATGACTGACGTTGTTTCCACTTTAAACTATTTTCGGCTAAAATCAGATAGTCCTCTGACGCACTCATCAGCCACGACATCATGCGCATGATGGGCTTAGCGGCTTCATCCATGCACTCGCTCCGCAGTGTCTGGTCCCAGTGAAGGATCTCACTGGAGATCAGGCTTCGTATTTCCTTCTCCCGCAATTCTTCTTTTCAGATCTGTGTCCTGGACACTACTACAGCATGGTCGGCAGCGCCTTGTGACTTCCACCTGCGGAACCAGAGGCGAATCCTCGGGATCGTCTTGCATGACAGGATTTCCAACAGTCTCAAATTGTCTCAACGATTGATCGTCGTCGTCTCTCCCCCTTCCGTCCACTGCACGTGGTTCGCCTTATCCGGGAAGTCCCAGCGTACGAGATGCCCAGACACGCTGTGTGGGCGAGTTACCGCATGAAGCCGTGCTCATCCTGCAGACGTTCTTGGGGGCCACGTTCGCAATACCTGGCTAAAACAGATCGCCACCTCCCCAACATAACTGCAGGCAGCCTCGGACGAAGCAATCAGACGTGGTCATGTACATGGTCATTCTTCGCTACGGGCTCTGGTCGCTTAAGCTTACTATTGATTGATTGAAACGGATGCTGACTATTGTCTTCAGTAATTTCAATTCAGATGACCGTTCATAGATGTTTATATTTATATATATGTATATATACATAACAGTGGTATATGATTTTGTGAACATTAGAGTGAAGGAGCGGTTTAGTCGCTTGTCTGTTCTTACAAAATGACTAAGTTGCACAAGTTGCATTATCAGTCTCGGCTCGACTCATTGCCCTGCTGAGAAATGGACATATGACGTAGAATTATATATTTCTAATCTTCAACGTTTGGGGCCTTCAACAATTACACCAGCCGTTTGAGTAGACAATCATGTTTGGAGCGAAGAGAAACATCAGGGGCAGGTGTAACATAGTAAGTTAGATCCCACATCATGACCTGACAGTGCTCTTTGAACTAGTCTTTATGACAGCAATTTGTCCAGCGATGTGTTCATTGACCTTGTGTACGCTATATTGGCGAGTCTACTGAGGATTCTCGCACTGCACAAAAGCTAGGAGGATCTAGGTCTGACTTCTTCAGTTCTTTTACGATATAAGAAGAGCCACTGTAACCTGGTACAAAAGATAACGTCGTGACGCGTAAGAGAGACATAAACGATGACCTCCCCACAACAAAAAACTGCAAGCTGTATGCGAGTGTTTCATTTAGATCTACTCATTGATTTCTTTAGCAAATGTGTTATCGTTATTGGAAATTACTTTTCTATACACATTGTTTGCTACCTAGGTCTGGCTGTATCTGATTTGGGATGTTTGATAACAGTTGTGTGGTCCAATATCTGTAACACACCAGCGTTTTCGGAAGCGGATTTGCCTTTCGATGTAACGGACATATTTTATTTCACAAGTGCATTGCCTCATTTAACGTTTTCTCGCATTACCGCATGGATTACCGCCTTAATAACTCTAGAGAGATGTTTGTGTATAGCATCACCACTGAAGGTTTGTATAAATTACGACAACTAACACAATCGTTCAGTCCCTTGTGTTATGAGCATATATATGGGAACACATTCTCTTAAAACAACTTTGAGACATAATTGTTCGCATTTCTCTCTCTCTCTCTCTCTCTCTCTCTCTATATATATATATATATATATATATATATATATATATATATATAAATATATATATATATATATGTATATATATATATATATATAAATATATATATCCTTCTCTCTCACTATCTATCTCACTATATATCTATCTATCTATCTGTCTCACTATCTATCTATCTATCCATCTATCCATCTATCTATCTATCTATCTATCTATCTATCTATCTATCTATCTATCTATCTATCTATCTATCTATCTATCTATCTATCTATCTATCTATATATCTATCTATCTATCTATATATCTATATATCTATATATATATATCTATCTATCTATTTATCTATCTATCTATCTTTACATCCATATCTATCTATCTATCTATCTATGTATCTTTCTATCTATCTATCTATCTATATATCTATCTATCTATATATCTATCTATCTATCTATCTATCTATCTATCTATCTATCTATCTATCTATCTATCTATATATCTCTCTATCTATATATGTATATATCTATCTATCCACCTATATGTCTGTCTGCCTGTGTGTCTGTCTGCCTTTCTGTCTGTCTATCTATCTATCTATCTATCTATCTATCTATAAATATATATATCTATCTCATTTTGTCCTTCCCTGTGGTGTAAGAATAAATAACATAAGGCACCTCTGGATACGCCAATAATGTACACAATCTGAGCAAATGTCGGTGAGTATTGACACTAATCGTGTCCACACTGGGTTCTTTAGAAATTAGCATATGAGATATATTTCCATTAACCATATCATATAGAGATACAAACAATGACCACTGACGGTGTCAGACCTCTATGTCTGCTATTATTTCAAGTAAAAGTCATCTGTTATGTTATTTTGCTGCACAGTGGAACGGTTTTATTTACATCAAATATGATATGTTTCTTTCTCAGTTTCTTAGTTATCATAATTATGCGGCGTAACATAGATTTAACTGATCAACCATTGCTAGTGTTTGTGATCCGGTCCATTTATTAAAAAAATAATTAAATATACTATTTTTGAAATTAATTATTAAATAATTAAACTATTTATTACTGAAGTAGTTCTTCTTCTTCGTTCGTTTGTTTGGAGTGTGTCTACATATGCACATTTGTCTCTTGTATAAACCTCACTGTCTTCCGCCGCTTGGAGTATGTCTACATCTGCAAAGTTGTCTCTTGTATGAATCTCACTGTGGCCTGCCGCTTGGAGTAAGTCTACATATGCTTCCGCAGTTCACTCATATGTTCATATACTTTCCTTTCCAGTATTATTTCTCCAAGCCAGTATGTCCGCCTCAGTATCTCATACGCTGGGCAGCCCTGGAGTCTATGCTCCGCAGTCTGTAGTGCCTGTCTACATGTACACATATTTGAGTTGCCAATCCTAAACTGTTTATACATGTGGCTGCGGAGTCGGTTGTATCCCGTTTTCAGGTGCAGTATGACAATCAGCTCTTGCCTGTTTATATTGTGATAGCCATCTTGTATTTGTGTTGGAAGGTCTCTCTCATTGATTTAATACTCTTTTTCTTTAGATGGTATGTAACTAGAACATCTGGTTGCTCGTCTGCAGCACCTTCACTCGCCAGCGTATCAGCTCTAACATGTTCTGGTATTTCGCAGGGAGACGGTATCCACTGCACCGTGACTTTACACTGGCCGCTAAATGTTAACAATAAGACTTGTAGATCTGACAGCTCCCCAGATGATAGTGCATGGAGTACTGACATTGCATCTGTCAGAAATACCACAGGATATAGGCCGAGGTTGGTGTTCAGCAATTTTTCCGTCTCCAATTTCATCGCTTGTATCTCTCCATCGTAATTATGGCAGAATTTCCCTGTTGCTACTGCAACTTTTTCCATAGTGTTATTTGGATAGTCTATATACACTCTTGATACTCCATTCTTTACTGCATTCTGTGCTGACCCATCTGTGTATACTTGGACACATAGATCATGTGGATATTTTTCATCCAAGAAACTAAGGGCAATTGTCTTACGTTGCACACTGTTTTGTTCCTTGCCTAGTTTTCGTGAATGGTTGTTAAGACTCGTACTGATAGTCTATGCTGCTCTCTCCAGGGTGTTTGTTCTGGCACGGTTGTTGAAGGAGTATAAACTTCAGGCAGTTATGTGGTGTGTATACGAAGTCGTTTGGTCTAGTGTACAAAACAACTTCTTTTCAATCGTCTCATTGCGATGTTCTGGAATATATCCTTCATTGGATGACTCGGCAAACAAGTTAAACTATAATGTCTGTGTTAGCACTTTTGTGTCTCTACGTTCCCCTAATGCTTGCATCCTCCCTATATTCTCCATCTCCCCTTTAGGTGTTGATTCCATTGTCTCTGTAATAACCCTTAGCGCCTAATTGTTAACCTTATCTAACTATTTCAATGTAGTGTTTGATGCAGGACACCAGTCAGCGGATCCATATTCCATATGTTGTTGTATGTCTTGTTGTAAACACTGCTAAGTATTTTCTCTCCAGCTCTCCATGTGTATCCACTTAGTTTTCTCAGGATGGTTAACTTCCTTCTTGCTTTTCATAATGCCTTGTTGACGTATTGACTCCAAGCCAGCCTATCATCACATGTAACTACGAGGTAGTGTGGCTGTATATCTTCTCTTAGTAGCTCTCCATCTATCTTAATGTCTCCCGCTTTGTGTCTTAGTGAGAGGGTGAAGAGCGTAGTGCTGCATTTATATGTGTTGATACTAACATACAATTTATTTGTCCTAAGATATAGGGCATCTATTGCTTTCTGTAGCATTTTGGTGGCGACTGTTGCATATTCATCTGTGCACCATATCACTAGATCATCTGAATATATTACCACTTCATTAATCAGACCATCTAGTTGTACTCTTGCTGATCTATTACTCAGGTTTGATTGAAGCATTTGTTCATCCTACCTTTACTTCATTGTTTCACATCTTCTTCAAGAGTCATTCTATACATAATGATAGTACCAGTTTATTGTCTTGGAAATCATCCTGCATCTATTGGGAAAGATACGTTGCTTGGCATCAGTAGAAAAGCATTTTCGAAAACACGCTTGCTGTGACACAAGGAGGTTCTCACTCTCAAGGTACCACTGCATTCTGGAATTAATGATACGCTCCATTGTTTTACAAAGACAAATAGCTGGATACTGTGGAATTTTCTTTCCCTTGTTTTAGGAGCGGTATCATAATTGCTTCTCTCTAGGTCTGAGGGACTCTGTCTGAAGTCCAACTGGCATTAAAGATATGTAGTAGTTTTGTCTTCCCTTTACTCCCAGGTTCTTCTTCTTCTTCATCTTCGTACGCAGTCAGATAGTAACCATTATTTTTTCGAAAAAAGCGGCGGTCATCCTGAGGCTGTCGACACTGCCATAGAGCTTGTCTTGTGGTTCTACTGGTGGTGGCCACATCTGCTCTCTCTGATCCTCGTATGTCGAGCAGTTATGCAGCAGATGTTCAGCGGTCCTTTTCCCGGTACCACACGGGCATTCGTCGGTTCCACCTATCTTCAATTTGTTGAATAGGTGGTACCTCAGTCTATTGTGGCCAGTGCGAAGTCTGAAGACAACGACCTGCTCTCTTCTGTTCAACTGGTAATAGGCATCGTTGTTGGTGTAACCAGTATGTTCGGTTTCCCATTTGGTCATGTATCTGGCTTTAATAAGCCGCTTTTACTCTTCGTACGACATACTAGTATCTGTTTGTGGTAGTCTTGCACCTTTTTTTGCCAGTCAGTCTGCCTCCTCGTTGCCTTGTATGTTGCAGTGTGATGGGACCCACTGTACCACTACCCTTTTTGGTGCGGGGACTGCTGGCATAGTTGACAGAGTACTGCTCTTAAGTTATTAAGCTCAGTGTTTTTCTGGCTTTTTAGCGCTGTGACTACGGCCATAGCATATGTAAGCAGAACTGTATGGCTTTCATTTTCTTAGGTTCTTAATCATTTCATTTGATACCCCATCTTTGATAACCTCTGGTATAGTTTCATCACTTCCTTCATGTTGTTGCTTCTCTCTGATTTCCTGACCTTTGTCTGTACTAACTTCAATGCCATTGTCTTTAGCAAATGAATCTGCAACGTGATCACCTGCCTGTTTACCTGTGATGATTTTCTCATCTCTATTTAATGCAACCCTTGCGTTTCTCCCTGTAACCTCATCGTTTAGTTGCTTTACCAACTTCCACATTTTTCTGGTGTCCTTTTCAAAGTTCAGTTTTCTCCTGTCATCTTTTCCTCCTGGCCTGCAGATCCGTCCTTTGAAATTTGGCTTTGGCATGTTAAAAACGCTGGTGGTGATTTTGATTTGGGCTTGTCTCTGCTTGATGTCGAGTTGTTTCCATTTCATTGTGTAGTTGTTTCACTGTTCCAGTAAGGTCTATAGTTCTTCCACGTCCATCTAAGTATTGTTTCACGGGCAGTCTGTAGTATGTGTCTGCTGAACTTGTCAACTACTTTATCTATATCTTTGTATACATTTAGATGTTTAACTAGTACACTAGTACGATGCTGGTACATTTTCCAGTCTGTCTTTTTGTAGTTCCACCTTGGTAGTGTGCTGCTCTCCCTGACATATTTATTTTCAACAGTTAGAAAAGCTGGCCTGTGATCACTACCGCCCATTTGTTTCCCAAGAATAACTGTTCCACTTCACATCCGTGAATGGAGTGCTAAATCTGGTGTGGAGGTGGTATGTTATGCCATCGAGTAGAAGGTCGGTAGTCGGTTGGCTGATTGATCAGGATAAGTCTATTGTCATCCTACCACTGAAGTAGTGATTTGATAAATAAAAAAAAATGAAGTCACGTATTCTTCACATATTGGAGTAAAACTTTATTTAGTATAAATTGCTGTATTCTTTCACTAGTCAAGAGAAATGTTCTTAAACATAATGCATGTATAAATTCTTCAAAAAAATAGTTGGCATTATCCTTTAAGTGAAGAAAAACAATGTTATTTTCAAATACGAAGTTAAGGTTTTATTTCAATATTGAATTAAGTTTGTTTAAATAAATTATTTTTACTTCAACTGTTCTTAAGATAATGGATTTAAATAGTTATCAATGAACAATTTTAAATATTCTTTTAAATAATGATCAATATATTTTGATCTGACATCGCGCATATATGTTATTGGATATTGACAGGATATCAATGGAAATAAATGGTGTTGAAAAATCAAATTAACTATTTTTTAAATAATGATTATCTTTGTCTATTTGCTTTGGTCTGTTATATTTATATATAAATCATAATTTGTCACATTAAACCTTTTCCTGTTTAGTCAACAGTTTAAGCTCACGGCTGGTTCTGCAAAGGTTACAATACTGACATGTCTGGAAAGGGTTAAACTGTTGACTGGACTGTAAAGGATTAAAATATTGACATGTCTGGAAATGATTAAACTGTTGACTGGGCGGCAAACGTTAAACACTTGGGTCGACTGGAAAGGGATCTTACAAGAAGTAGCAACGTTAGATTACTTATTCTTATAGACATATTTCTTATTTTGCTTTTCTTCGTATCTGAAACATAAGGCCACGACAACAACTGACCTCCTTACAGTATGTCACTATCTGAGTCCTTGCGATATTAGTTTCCATTGCCAGTGTGCTAGCACCATGCACCTTCAAAGGCGGTCTTTTTGGAATACTTGGAATGTAATAGTAACACTATTTCTTCCACCTCCGATAAACACTGGGGAGATAATTACACACTTAAGCATAAAACATTTTGTTTTAAAATAACAAACTTAGCCTTCACAATAAAGGTGTGGTTTGAACTACAAAATAATATAGTATTGTTTCAAATCACAAAGACGTATTTCCATTCTTAATATCTATTCATTCCCATTTCCAAAATAAGAGAGTAGCACATTTGTATTATTCAACAATAATATTTCTTCTTACAACTTTTAAAACAATGTTTCTGCACAGCAATAATATAAAAATATGGTAGCGTATTTTGGTTTTAAGTAGAATCGTTCTGATTTGTTTCGTAATTACGTTTCATTATCACCGTCTGGATTACGGACTACATGTTGGCAAGACACGAAAACGCCAGTGTCATTTGGCACATTTCATATTATAAAACTAACACATGGGCTATAACAACACAATAGTGTGAAATAATTTGCTGAGTGAATCACTAGATTTAAGAGCTCACACAAGTTCTTAGCGTGTAATTCAAGTGGGAAGCTATCTTCAATGTTGAGATGGGACTTCACAAACGTCAAGAACAAAAGTAACTAGAATTAATATTTCTGAGAAAGAGTGAAATACGTACACAACCTTAATATGTTTTCCTGACTTTTGTCTTATTGAATTGTGTTTGTTTTTCTTCAGGTAAATGGTATAATAACACCAACACGAGTGTCCGTCATAACTGCGTTTGTGTTCATCATTCAAATAGCCTGCGGATCGCCGGTCTACGTAGTAAGCAGGTTGACCTTGACATTTCTTCCATACAGAAACAAAACCATTTTCTCTCTCGTACACACCAAAGATAGGGAGGCTGTAGAGAAGGCATCTTATGTAACAAACGGCATTATCATCCCATTTTGCGCATTTGTACTGGTCAGTATTTGCACAATAATACTTGTGGCTGAATTGAAGAAAACAACGAGATGGAGGCAGACATCAGCTACATCTGGACAGGTAGATACCGTGTCTAACCGTAACCAGAGGGTAGCCAAAATGGTTGTCATGATTTCCACATTGTTCATTGTGTGTTTCATTCCGATGTGCATATTGTTTATAGCTGTGTCTCTAGTACCAGAACTTGCGATAGATGGAAAGGATTTAGGAACGGTTCTCTTGGTAGGTGGAATAGGCACCATTTTGGAATCTATAAACTCATCAATGAATATTTTCATTTATTATCATATGAGCAGTAAATACAGGCTCATTTTCCATCAACTGTTTTTCTTATCTGGTAATGCTTCTCGCAGCAACTTGACTAATACAAATACAAGGAAGGGATAAATTTAATACTTCACACAATCCACAACAGACTAACATACTTAAGGATATATATATATATATATATATATATATATATATATATATATATATATATATATATATATATATATATATATATGTCCATAAGGAAGAGTGCATATGTGTAATTGATGTGATCTGCTGTATAAAGTACAAATAGGTTAAGAATAGAGACAAGACATGTCAATAATGTGTAACATACATCAGCAGTGTATATGATGAAACAAAGTCCGGAATTGTTTTCTGGAAAGTCTTGTGTATGACAGATTAGAATAAGGAAACTGTCACGCTAAGAGCGTGTCGTAATACATGGGTCCCGTAGCGGTCTAAATTGTATAATGGGAACCACTCTGAATGCAATGTCTTTGGTTGTCTTTTCAAACACACCTACGAAACGTCTGTCGAGTATAGTAACCACCTGTATTTTTTTTTGAAAAGACAGGAAGACTAACATTAAATCATGCGTGTGGTTTTTTTAACTGTGGTGACCGTGGCACGTTATTTAGCATGCAGTGGTTGTCATGCCCCTGTTTGACATAACGTGGTTGTCAGCACCATTGTTTGACAAGATGTAGTTGTCCCACCATTGTTTGACATGATCTGATTGTCAACACCATTGTTGGACAATATGTGATTGTCCCACCATTGTTTGACATGATGTGGTTGTCCCACCATTGTTTGACGTGATGTGGTTGTCCCACCATTGTTTGACATGATGTGATTGTCCCACCATTGTTTGACATGATGTGGTTGTCAACACCATTGTTTGACGTGATGTGGTTGTCCCACCATTGTTTGACATGATGTGATTGTCCCACCATTGTTTGACATGATGTGGTTGTCCCACCATTGTTTGACGTGATGTGATTGTCCCACCATTGTTTGACATGATGTGGTTGTCAACACCATTGTTGGACAATATGTGATTGTCCCACCATTGTTTGACATGATGTGGTTGTCCCACCATTGTTTGACGTGATGTGATTGTCCCACCATTGTTTGTTATGATGTGGTTGTCCCACCATTGTTTGACATGATGTGGTTGTCCCACCATTGTTTGACATGATGTGGTTGTCCCACCATTGTTTGACATGATGTGGTTGTCCCACCATTGTTTGACGTGATGTGGTTGTCCCACCATTGTTTGACATGATGTGATTGTCCCACCATTGTTTGACATGATGTGGTTGTCCCACCATTGTTTGACGTGATGTGGTTGTCCCACCATTGTTTGACGTGATGTGGTTGTCCCACTATTGTGTAACATACGGTGGTTTATATCACAATTTACAACATATCCTATTTACAAATTATAATATTATAATTTGGGCAAAACTGCATACGCGCTAGACGAGATTCCAGGTGAGTACTACTGTTTTTTATGGGTTTGGAATTAGATGGACATGAAAAGTTAGCACCTCGTCGACACTGCTATCTATGAACAGACTACTGTTCACGATAGGTCATTTTCTTTAGACTATCGTTTCTATAGAGTGCGCAGATGAGTTTGTGATTTAGTCAATGACACGGCGGTAGCACAAATATATGCAAGTCATAATTAACAATTATTCAGCGCTTCTATAAATAGTAGTAGCAGATGTAGAAGTAGTAGAAGCAACAACAATAGTAGTAATAGTAGCAGCAGCAACATTAGTAGAAGTAATAGTAGTAGTAGTAGTAGTAGTAGTAGTAGTAGTAGTAGTAGTAGTAGTAGAAGCAGTTGTAGCCGTATAGGAGTAGTAGTAGTAGTTGTTGTTGTAGCAATAGTAGTAGTTATGTGAGTAGTAATAGAAGGGGTATCCCCTTCCAGGCATGGCTGATTATAAGATAATGCTACTTAGGAGTGGTAACTCTATTAAATTGTATTTGTTTGTCTCTCTGCGGCGCTGTCGTTTCACTTTTCCGTTTTTCAAGATCAATGAATAGAAATATTCTTTTAAATAATGAGTGATAGATAACGTATGTTTTATTCTGACATCGCGCTGATATTTTATTGCCATATTGACACAGGTTAATTAAATTAAGGAATATACACAACCTTGAAAACATGATCTGGAGTATTTTGGAAATATTGGTTCTATGTAACTACTTGCTTTACCAAAATCCTAATTTGCCCCATGTAGAGAAAGGCATGTTACAAAAAATAGAAAAGTTGGACTACTTATTCTTAAAGACATACACTTCATTTTCTTTTCCGTTACATCTAAAGCATAAGTCGACAATAACAACTGGCATTGTAGTACCAGTTTCCATAGCAATTATTTTTAACACTAGTTTGTTAGCACTAGACACAACCTTCTGCAGTCATCTTTTATGGAATACTTGGAAAGTAACTGACAATATTCTTTAAAATCCCTACTAACACTCGATAGAAGAACAAATACGTCCACTGTGCTCGTTCTCAATATCCCGCTAACAAGTCCTGAACAGGGCTTTGCAAGTAGCAGGACGTAGTTTGGAGAGCGGAATGCTTTGTTTCGCTAATTCACAGTTTGACTGCGATGTTTGCATCTTTCGGTTCGACACATTCGTCTTCGGCAGGGACAAACACTTAAGCTTCATACATATATTATTTTTAAAATGATACCATTCCTACACTTGCCACTGGGACGATGAGGCTAATGTCTGGTCAGGCAAAACACACTGATCAGAGAATGTTAGTCAGGGTCAGGAAAAATATACTCGCCAAAACCCTCAACTGACCTCCTCGTTGGTCGTCCTGGAAACGGGCTGTTATCAAGACAACAGTCTGGCTAACAAGTGAGATTCCACGTTATCTCTGTAGTAGTGAGAGACACGCAGATGAAGCCAAGCATAACACATCTGCCTGGAGGACACCGGTCCACCTTCATCAGCACGCTTGGGATGTAAGGAAAGCTACTGCACCCCGTAACGTAACGCTCTTTTTAGGGCGCACATAAGAGCAGCCTACTCATTATGGGTATTCGAAACAACAACAATACATTTGCCACTGCAAAAGGCTAGAACTCGAAAAAAAATAGTATAGTTCAAATTAACAAAAATTTACATTTCTAATATCCATTAATCTCATTTCCCGACATAAAGAGTTACGATTTAAATTATTAAACAATGTCTTTTGTTTTTAAACCATAAAAATGTTTCTCGAAGTGGTTGACCGTTTAAAAAATCTCGGTTAGATTGTCAGTGATGAAGGATCAAAATGTAAGGTGTTGGCCAGAATAGCACAGACAATAGCGGCGCTTGCACGGCTTAACAAAACCTGGCAAGATAAACGGTTAGCACTATGCACGAAAATCAGATTAATGGGTACACTGGTCCTGTCAATATTCATCTATGCTTGTGAGACATTGGCAGTTACAGCTGACCTTTAACGAGGCCTTGGAGATGAAATGTTTCCGAAGACTTTTAAACGTCACGTACAAAGATCGAGTTACAAATTAGGAAATACGAGATAGAATTACAACAGCAATATGGCCTTTTGAAGACTTCTTGGCAACTGTCAAAAGAAGGAAACTCGCATGGTACGGTCACATATCGAGATCAAATGGTCTTGGTACGGTCACATATCGAGATCAAATGGTCTTGGTACGGTCACATATCGAGATCAAATGGTCTTGGTACGGTCACATATCGAGATCAAATGGTCTTGCAAATGCAATCCTCCACAGGAAGGTGCAAGGCAGACGACGAAGAGGCCGTCCCAACAAAGAGATCGGAGGTCAACATAAAAGAATGGACCAATTCCCGACCAGAAGAATCACATGCAGCTGCATCTGACAGAGAAGGGTGGCGTGGCGTCGTAAGTATGTCTTCTTGTGCCCCAACAACCTCACCGGTTACGGGATGACCTGACTTGACCTGAAATGTACCTGCTTAACAAAATCATATTTGATTTTGCAGTCAAGTTAAATCAAGTTGATCTGTATGGTAAGTATCGTATTATCCCAGTGAACCACGTTCCCTTAATTGTTAAAATCAAAATGCGCTCTTTGTCACTTCAAGCATTTTGTAACATCTGACACAACCATTGACGACATCAATACGTTCATGTGAAACAAATTCATTCGTAAAACACTCAACACATGAGCTCTAACCGGTCTATAGCACAAACATAATGTAAGGTGGGGGGGGGGGGGGGGGGGCGGAGGCAAGAAAGGAGAAAAAGGGGGAAGTTGTGTACCGAAACGAGACTAGACTTCATAACGAACGAAGTAGAAAAGAAGTATAATACATTTTTTAACCAGTTGTCTTGTAAATTGAAGACTATTGAAGTGTTAAAACATGAATAATTATATGGTTATTTTTTCATAAAGTGTGAAAAAAGTTTATAATCTGAACATGATTTCCTGACTTTTGTCTTCTTTACTTTTATTGGTTTTTCTTCAGGTAAATTGTATAGGAGGAGCGCGTGGCCGAATGGTTTCGATTTCTACCTGCCAACAAGGAGGGCAGTGGTTCGAATCCACGGCATGGCATATGTTGTTTTTCTGTTGGGGGTAAAATAAACAAACACAGCCAGCACACGACGTGGCGACACAGTGGCGAGGCGGTCTGTAGTCATCAGCCTTCAAAACCCCTCGATTACACCAGCAATAGGAAACATGTCGTATGACAGTATATATATATATATATATATATATATATATGGTATAATAACAGCAACACGATTGGCCTTCATTACTGTGTGTGTTTTCATCGCTCTAATAACCTGTGGATATCCGGTATATGTAGTAAGCAGGTTGACCATGAAATTTCTTCAACCCAGAAACAAAGCCATTCTCGCTCTCATACATACCAATGATCGCGAAACTGTAAAGAAAGCATCGTATGATACAAAAGACATCGCTATTCCTATGTGCGCATTTGTAATCATATGTATGTGTACGATTATACTTGTGATTATACTGCAGAGGATAACTAGATGGAGACATAAACCAGCAAATATTGGACATTCTGATACCTTGTCTAACCATAAATAGAGTATAGCAAACATGGTTATGATGATTTCAGCATTATGTATTGTGTGTTTTATTCCAATGTGCACATTTGTTATAGATATGTCTCTAGTACCAGACCTTGCCATTGATGGAGACGACTTATGTACGGTTATATCGATCCGTGCAGGTGTAACAGACCCTCTGCTTGCCCTGGCCGCGATCTAACTTAGAACATTCTCACACTCATCCACATCATCATGACCATACTCAGTAAATGACATATCACACAGCAGGTGGCATATTTATTATATCATACTCATATCATACAATGAGTAGAGAAATTACAAACACAATATAATACATATCTTAACTAAACATTCTACTAAAACGGGAATTATAAGCATTAGCTATTGATGGAATTCCCAACTATCTAAAAAACCCAGTTCTATTGCCTTGCATTTGCATCACACACACATCGCCTTAACTGCGTCTTCAACACACCTTATCAAATACTCTTCCTCACTGAAATCCCCTCAGGCGGGCGATCTCGACATAACTCGTTCACAGTGTGTCCTTGCTTACAAACACACTTTCACATTATCTATTAATGCAAAACTCACACACCTATTTGAGCGATCCTGTTCTATCACTAAACATTCGTCCAAGCGTCAATCAATCGCTCCTCTATCTAAGTCGGTGAGTTAAACATACTATCCACATTCAGTCTCTCTCTCTCTCACTCTCCATACAGCCTCACTCTCTCTCCAGCCCTCTCTCTCTCCAGCCCTCTCTCTCTCTCCAGCCCCCTGAGCTAAACTTTGTCTCGAGTTATATATCGTCAAGCAGGGCCAGAGCTTGACCAATCGATCTCAGGTATGGTCATCTTCATTCCCAATTGGAACGAAACACTTTGCACACCTGTCACTCATTCTCTCGCAGCAAGCTCCGTTGCCAATTTCGTCTGTCAATCAATCTCCCCCTACCAAAATCAGAAGGCCAGTGGTCAGTTGCTATCTGTCCACATTCCTTAACCCAACTCTGTTCTCCTTTGCTGAGACGGTGAGTGACCTTGACATGCATTCAGGTAGCTTTAAGCTTTAACATGTTCAGGCATCCTAAACTCCCCTTGCTCCGGCGGGAACTGTTACACAGGTGGCGGGGAATGATAGGCGTACCATCATTGCAGGTAAGCCGAGAAAATAGAAGGAGCAAGGAGATAGCTCACTCACATGCATATGCTACGTTTCTGGCAGGACGTGACGATCCTGGGCCACAGACACACTGGACTGCTTCTCTTCCGAGATACTTGGAAAACTAGTACATACAGTCCATAATATCATATCATATCATTGCCACACCCTAAAGACAAGAGTGGGGAAGACTCGATATTCCTGGAAGACAACTTCCCTAAGAGAGACAACTCCGACCAAAAACAACTGCTGCCTTGCAGATAGGCTGGGGACAGCCAAAGGCTAAGGAGGGCATCCCTACAGAAACGCCTGTTGAAATCGGATGTACTGGGCCACAGGCTTAACAAAGTAACACAGTGCAACGTATATCGCTGTAACCAGCGTACGAAGAAGAAGAAGATCAGTACCAAAGGTGGACTTTTGTAATCTATATACTGATCAAAGAATTTTTTGACATTTATTATCACATGAACAGTAAATACAGAGTCATTGTCCATCAGTTGTAGTGCATTTCTGGTATTGTCTATAAAGACTACACACAAGACACAACAAATACATGTATATATATATATAAATATATACAAATTTATATATAAAAGGTGAATAGCTAACTGGACTACAAATGTGTGATGTAGATGTGGTACTGATTTAATTATTGCTAATAATATTCGAACATCAGTTGGTGTGAGACAGGGATATACACTCTCTCCAACTCTTTTCAATATATTCCTTGAGGGATTTATGAGTGAGGTCCATGGAGATCACGATGGTACTGTCAATATAGGGGGCCGACCCGATTACCAACCTTCATTTTGCAGATGATATCGACAGGTTGGCGGGTTCAGAGCAGAACTCCAGGAATGGGTCAGAAGGCTCGATGAAACAGCTCTTGACTATGGTATGGAGATAAACGCTGGAAAGACACAATTAGAGACCAACAACGCCGAGGACTTCAACAGGAGGATAAACGCTGATGGTCAAGAACTTGAAGTGGTTGACCGTGTTAAATATCTAGGGTCGATTGTCAGTGATGAAGGATCAAAATGTGACGGTGTTGGCCATAATAGCACAGACAAAATGTGACGCTTTCACGGCTGAACAAAATCTGACAACATAAACCTCTAGCACTATGCACGAAAATCAGATTAATGCGCACACTGGTCCTGTCAATATTCCTCTATGCTTGTGAGACATGGACAGTTACAGCTGACCTTTAACGAAGGAAACACACCTTTTAGATGAGATGTTTCGGATGACTTTTAAACGTCACGTACAGATCGAGTTACAAATGAGGAAATACGAGATATAATTACAACAGCAATAGGGCCTTTTGAAGATATAATTACAACAGCAATAGGGCCTTTTGAAGACATCTTGGCAACTGTAAAAAGAAGGAAACTCGCTTGGTACGGTCACATATCGAGATCAAATGGTCTTGGTACGGTCACATATCGAGATAAAATGGTCTTGGTACGGTCACATATCGAGATCAAATGGTCTTGGTACGGTCACATATCGAGATCAAATGGTCTTGGTACGGTCACATATCGAGATAAAATGGTCTTGGTACGGTCACATATCGAGATCAAATGGTCTTGGTACGGTCACATATCGAGATCAAATGGTCTTGGTACGGTCACATATCGAGATCAAATGGTCTTGGTACGGTCACATATCGAGATCAAATGGTCTTGGTACGGTCACATATCGAGATCAAATGGTCTTGGTACGGTCACATATCGAGATCAAATGGTCTTGGTACGGTCACATATCGAGATCAAATGGTCTTGCAAATACAATAATCCACAGGAAGATCGAAGGCAGACAACGAAGAGGCCGTCCCAAATAGAGATCGGAGGTCAACATAAAAGAATGGACAAATATCCTACCAGAAAAAGCACAGGCAGCGGCCGCAGACAGAAAAGGGTGGCGTGGTGAGGATGTCTTCATGTGTGACCCAACGACCTCACCGGTTACGGGATGACATGACTTGACCTGACCTGAAGAATATGCAGAAAAAAGGACAAGTTCTTTAGAAACAGAGAAAACATATATCAATCAGCTGTAACATTAATGATTGATCTATTTGGCGGAACAAAGTCCTTCATGTTTTGCCGGATGCGCTGAACGAAAATGTCAAGATGAATCCTGCCACACTGAGAGCGCAGCTTAAACGTGGTTATCTTTTTATGTCTAACACGTCTATAGTAGAGGACGCTCCAACTCCTGGATTTGAACCCTTTTTCAATCACACCGACTAAACGCATGATTCGTTTAGAGTAACCATTTTGTTTTTAAAGAAAATAATACTCTAATTATATCACCGGTTCACTCAGATGGAAGAAGAATCGATAACCACTTTTCGTGTCTTCCTTGTGAGATTTCTGCATACAATCATGTATGCGCTCTTGTGAATGGGGTATGTGTGGTACATTATTTGGCATGTGTAATTGTCAGCCCCATTTACCAAATTACACATTCACAAATTACAACATGACAAAACGGCTCTAAACGTGTGTACTTCCATTCCTAATAGTGGTCCCTGAGATCAACACTGGAAACACCATATGGACACAGGATTAAACGTTATAATTTTTGTGTGATTGTTTGTGTTATTGTTTGTCTGTTTTGTTTGTTTGTTTGGTGTGTGCGTTTTGTTCTTCTTTTTTTTTTGTTGGGTGAATGTGAGAAAGGGGAGGGGGGGGGGGAGCGGTATTGGGATGGTGGATTTGAGGTTGAATGTAAAAGAACTCAAACAAAGGACACGCTTTGGTATGAATCCTAGGTATGCTCAAGATTGTTTCCGTTCATTAGCGTACTTACCTAATTACATGAAGTATTGTAGCGTACTTACTTAATTACTTGAAGTATTGAAGCATACGTACGTAATTACTGGAAGTATTGTAGCGTAAACGTTTATAACATGTTCAGACTGTTATTCAAGATAAGTAGTTTAATTTAAAACAAAACATTTATAGAGCAGAAGACCTTGGTAAATTGTTGAACATGAATTGGTAAATCAAGAACATAATCATGAAAATGGAGTGGCCATTGACTCTTAGATGACAAACAAGGCAATGACAAAGGCCGCCGTCCATCGTAGACGATGATGGGATAATTTATTTTGCTAGTGCCATTTTTAGTAAGGATTAACCGCGCTTACTTTTTATCCTCACTCTCTCGTCTCGTGCCGTTTGACCCCAGTAAGCAAGTCAAGGACAAGACGCCTAGGGGGCGACTACGAGATGCAGGGGACTCCGCATTAAGCACCCGTGAAAAAGACGGCAGAGTCCAAAGTCGAACCACCTGATCACGAGGCCGACGGCTTAACCACTTCGCCACGGAATCACCATGATGACAAACAACAACTATTATAACTAGCAAAGTGAGGATATATATGTCCTTTAAGTTAAGACCTATCATATACTAGAAAACGTAAAGAGATCATCCAATCTTGAAAATCGGTGTTTATACGACACGAAATATAAGAAAGAATGAATATTGTAATTATCAAAATTGTTTACACAACATACGAGGATCAGAGAGAGCACATGTGGCCATCACCAGTGGCCACACTAGACAAGCTCTATGGCAGTGTCGACAGCCTCAGGATGACGGCTGCTTTTTTCGAAAAAATAATGGTTATTGTCTGACTGCGTACGATGAAGAAGAAGTTTACAGAATGTGTGACACATCTACACGAAAATCACAGTTACTTTTTAGTGAAAAGTTATATCCGTTCTCGTAGATACTGTAAAAATATATTGAACGCTTACAATAGTTTGAAAGCAAATACTGTTGCAGAAGAGGAAACAATGTAGTAAAACAAATACACAAACTTATTTATAGTACAATTTAAAAAAAGATATTTATCTTCGACAGCATTCGTCGGTGTAAATATACGTATATATTTAATTTATTTTCTTAGCTAGTGCGTATTTCTACCACCTGCCACATGTGGCACTTTATATTTGTTTCATACATTCATGGGCGTTTAAGTTTTTGCAGACATGCTCGTGGAACCCTGTGAGTACCCACTCAGTGCGCAGGCCTGGGCGCTGATTATGGAGGTCCTGGGCTGCCCAAACTGTAGGATCCCCCTCTGGGCCTCGCTAGTGTGTCCAACGGAATGCAACGCATGTCAATTCGGCACCAGCTCAGCTGCAGTAGCTGCTGGAATGAGTGCCCAATGTTTAAACCATCGCTACCCCGCATATATTTGTTTACATAAGCAGTAAATAGCTACGTTTACCAAAGAAGAGGTACACTGGCCGACTCATAATCATGATTCACGTTTCCAAATTGCCAAACTAGGGAGACACAGCTATCAATCTTTTCTCCAATTCTGACATGTAAACAAGTTCAGATCAAGACTTTAAAACAAGATACACGGTTGTATTATGTATTTATGTACCTATATATATATTACATTATTTGTCCAGTTACCCACCTGTACTCATTTCTTCTATTCTTCGATATCGGCTGTATGGTTTTTGTCCAATGTGTCTTAGTTAGATTTTTCTTTAACTTTATCTATGGTGTATGAAGCGTAGCTTCTGCTGAAATTGTCCAGTTTTTTTTCTTTTCCCTTGCCGATTAAATTCCACGATTAGCAGACTTTCTTGATGTTATCTGGTCAAGCAGTTTTCGGTTTGTGACGAACCTGTAGATACTCCGCTTAGTCAAGAAGATCATGCCACGTTGAACGTCAATGAATACGATGTGTAACTGACCTCTTGCTGCATGCAATATGGATTATATCTTTCTGATTCTACCTAATTAGATGGTGCGGGCGTGCGTGCGTGCATGGCCTCTGGAAAGAGACCATGACGGGGAGAGTCACGTTTCATCTGTGATATCAATGACCCGCTTTAAGAGCTGGTCGGCTGGGCCATCTTTGGCGAAGATGGCTATTTGTCCAAACAGGGTCAAATGTTGACGGCTTAGTATGGTGAATATACTTGTTTACCAAGACTGTGTACCTAGCGGCCTTCTTTATGGCAGTGAGACATGGTCTACCTATATGCACCAGGAAAGCCGGCTAAACAGCTATCACATGAGGTGTCTGCGCTGAATAATGGGGTTGGGGGGCAAGACAAGATCACCAACGCAGAGGTGTTGAAGAGAACAGGCACTGTCACAATCTTGTCCATGCTTAGTCTCCGAAGACTCCGAAGGCTGGGCACACTCGTAAAATGGATGATGGCAGAAAACAAAACTATCTTCTCTGTGGGGAATTACAGTTGGGAACAAAAATCTCAGGGCCGGCCACTACTTCGGTACAAGTGTGTACGCAACCGGGATATGAGTGGTGCAGTCATCGATTTGAAATCAGGAGAACAGGACGCCAAAGATCGTGTTACATGTAGGGACAGGATTAAACATGGAGTACATACAACAAAGATACTGGTTGCTGATAGTCTAAGGACTCAGTGTTTGAGACGACACGCCACACTATGTGATGCCGCACACGGTCCTGACTTTCCATGAACTCACTGTGGAAGACGCTTCTCTGCTCGGAATAGTCTTACGAGTCGCATTTGTTACCGTCATGGACTGTAGTTATAAATCTTGTTTTTTAAAGCACACATGCTATCAAAGAGCCAAAGATACTTCCGAGGCATGTTCGTCGGTTCATTTCGTTGTTTGAGACGTTGTCATACCAGTGGATCAGACGAATTCACATTTGGCTGCGCATGTCAACCACCTCAATCCGCTTATGATTGCCTTGAAGAATTGGCCCGGTTTAGAATTAGTACAGCAGGATGGGAGCGACATATCTTCGAAGCTCTGTTTTCAGTGCAAACATTTGCTTGTTTCAGACTCGATGCAGGGGTTTCACAGAGACCATAGATAGGCCGACTTATCGAATAATGTCCGGATTGTTTCGTGCGACGGAGTTTCATTTACTGTCTAGGTAAATGACGTCCTCAATGTAGTTGCCATGGTTGCCATCGACAATAATTTTGCTGTTGTTAGATAGATTACAATGAACGTCTTGAATTTTAGGTTTTGCACATGCGATGCGGAGGTCTAATCAATAATTTCTAGATGCTCCAAGGGTTTTGTCAATATTGCATTATGGTTGGAACTAGTTATGACTTCGTAGCCGACGCCGGATCACATGAAGCTGTCCGATTGGGACTTCCGTCGTATACTTCTCAAGCTGACCGAAGATCTAGTTAGTCCATGACGCGGCAGAACATTGCTGGATCAAGAACACGTCTATGCATGATACCGGATGATGAATGGCGTGTTTGTATTGTTTATGAAACTGTTCTAACGTATACCTTTAAGATATTTTATGATTCTCTATTGTTGCTTGATTAAGTAAGATAGCTTATCCGTCCAATGTTCCACCATGCTGAGTGAGGAACTGAAGTTATATTCAGCGGCCGCTGTATGAACGTGTTGTAATATTTATGTTATTTCAGCATTCAACACCTTACTCAGAACTACTGAGGACCAGTGTGATCTGACTGTCTCACTGAGAAGTACAGGTGATTCCATTGGAAAGTAGAGCCAATTGGCAAGTCTAAGAGATTCAGAGCTCCAATGTATGAGTGGAAAAACACAATATAGTCAAAGCGCCAATCCTTTGAGTCAAAAATGAAGAAAAAAAAAACACTGTTTGAGAATCGATGTTTTTTGTTCAAAGTCAACATAATCATAAGATTTATTTCGAAACAAGCGTTCATTATATATGTGGGTTTGCGGGCACTGCTGATCGTATCTCGTCTGTTCCGAATATAATTCCGAATATAATTCCTAGTGGTTCTCGTCTCAGAATAAGGACACAGGCAATAAGGGAATGTTGTAACTTTAATACAAGTGTACATATAATTGATTCTACCTTACTGCAGTTCCTAGGAAGGAAAATAAGACTGCCAACAAAGGATAACGGAATACCTAAAATTAAGACAGGACAAAATAAACACATGACGAAATTAAAACAGTGAAGCGATTCAACGTAAAAGACAATTACCAACGATAAGTCAGCCAAATTAAGAAGAAACATACTATTTCTTGTTAGGAAGAGACAAAGCGACAATTCTCAAATTGCGAATAGGTCACCGAAGACTGCAATATGATTTGGTTAAACAAGGGAACACCAAACATACAGGTACGATTCTTAATAAACCACACACATGAAGTCAAATGAATTACTCTGAAGTAGAGAACTCAGTTGCCAATAAACTAGTCCCTAACCACATAGATGACAAGTAGTACTTATGGAGAGAAAACCACGCCACAAAACACCAAGTTTATGATTTAAATTTAACTGCTAGATAACTACAAAATAAAGGTAAAGAAGATAGCTTTGTGTTTATGATACTCCAACGCTTGTATTTTAAATTGTTAGTAAAATTCAAAATCGGCACTGTAGATATGCTATAATTACAGTCAATGCTAATGTGTCACTGGCAGATTCTGACATTACACAACTGGGTATTTTGATTATTTGTAATTTGTGGGCATCGTAAGAAACGATAATTACTTTGTTCTAGTAGGACATGACGACCAGCTATTATTAAACAATACATATTTTACTGACGTCTCACAGAATATATACTTTAGATGTGATACTAAAATATATATGGACTACTTGAATATTACTTCACATTATAAGTCCGTTTTGAATGAAACATTAAATAACAGACGATTCTTCCTCTACCTTTTCCTTCAAAAACATTGTTGTAACGAATAATGCAATAAATATATTTGTCACTATCGTCTCTACACATGAAACTGCTAGTTGTGTTACTACTGAGAATGTATCGCCAACATTCGAACATTGTAGTAATATTCCTACGCGGATAGTGTTAATGTTTAGCTAAATGATCGCTTAGATGGGTACATTATCTAAGGGAAAGTCCTGGTACTTGTGTCAATGTATATAAGCAATCGATATGGGATGTACTTTATCTAAGTAACTGTCCTTGGGGCGGGTGTTAATACGAATAAGCAAAAGCTAAGAACAGTACTTTATTTAAATAATTGTCCTAGTGATTCATTGGTATTTGGTTAGTCGATGGATGAGGCACATATTGTGTATATGCAAATGTCCAAGTGGCTAATGATAATATGTATTTTCTGTGTCATTTATCTCTACGCGTGCATGTATATTCATATATATGTACTTATTAAAACGTACATATGCATGTTTCAGTACATATGCGTGCATGTTGTGATATGTCTTGATATATGTGCTTCTTGGTTCCAATATTTTCTCTTTTGATCGACGACCTGCATTGTCTTTGGGGGTATGCCGTGATTAACACTTTCAATATCAAACGTCTGCTAAAATGGCTGCTGTCTTGTGTAATGTATAGTCGTCTTTGTTCGTCTTTGACTTATTTGTGTTTTCGTCTGTTGATTGTTCCTGGCGGAGAGTTTGTGATCTTGACGTGTGTCGTTGTATTCTTGTCATGATACAGTCGCTGTCTCCTTACCCAAAAATGTTTGTATTGCCTGTGCCGACACTTTTTTCATTTGTATGCATGTTGCGTGTAATCGTATTGATCATCTCGTTTGGTCTACGCTTTTTAATAAATAGCATGTAGGTGACTCACCCATTTCTAGCCACTACCTGGTATCGGGAGCCAACTCAAAACGTGCATTATCGATGTCATATATTATGTTGCTATTGTTTTCCTTTGTTCTTTGCTGCTGACAAAGGTCTTGTATCTATAATATGGGTTTCGTATTATTTTATTTCCGGGTACAGTCATTGAGCAATGTAGCCTTATGTGTTTTTATCGACTTACGCAGCTACACAATCTTTAAAACGAGTGTTGTATGAACGTACATGGCCCAAGTGGCGTGTGTTAGATAATGTTAGTACAAACTAAGAAATTTGTGAAACACGTGTTCTTTCTTTAGTTCAAATATCGGGGGAAATTAATTCGTTTATTTCCTTATTGTAACATTATTTCCAGGGGAATTTTCTACATTAATACATATATTCTCATCTCACTAGATTTTTTCCCCCGGAATTGTCGATTTTTATGTGTCCAATGACATGCGCATATTCTGTGACTAACAGAAGTTAGTCCGCTATGGCAGTCGCCTCATACGACATTGAAACATTGTGGTAGTTGATCTATTAACGTCCTTGCCAAATGAAAATAGTTGGGTAACATGCCTTAAGACAATTACATATGAGCGACATCACACAAAAAAGCGTAGTATATTAAACCATGAAAGAGAATACTGCACACTATTATGACACGGTATCAAAATGTGCCCCCAATTGCCTGTTCTGCTGACAATGCTTACACTGACCATATTTGCTACATTTGTAAATCACACAATGCAACTGAAAGTCTATACATTTTCTGAAATGTTGCAGACAAATCACACGTGCACAAGCGGTTACCTCTAGTTTCCATTATGGCCAAGTATTCATTATCTAATGTCTAAAGTATATGTATTTTTAGAAACCAGCATGTTTGTTCGTTACATTGCTGGAAACACCAGCTGGATGAGGCGAGAAAATCCACACAAGCGTCTGAAGGCAGGACGTCTAAATGTTATCCCCGATAGTTTCGCTTAGAACAAGTTTCAATATATGTGATACATAACTCGTTAAATTAATAATTCAGTCTTAAAATGCAGACTGTGTATATTACATTCACCAATAGAAATGTATCAGATTTAGCAGTGAATGCTTTTAATGTGCCATTCTCAAAAGAAACGAAGAACACATTGTTGAGCTCAAATGTAGTTTCTCTGTTGAAATGGATACTTTTGACTGGGCTATGCCAGATAATAGCCGTCTTCGGTACGCTGGCCAACATCGTCAACATTATCTGTTTGATTAAGCAAGGTTTTACAGAATCATTCAATGTCAGTTTATTAGGTATGCCATTTGGCCACCACGCTTTTCTTATTTGAGTTTATGTCTAACATTGGATATACATTGGTTTTCTAAATAATGTGTTGTTTTCATGCGATTGATTATGATGCCATGATTGTTATGCTTGATATTCATGTAGCATGTCATTTGCCTAATGTCGCTCCCGGGTTCGGATTAGATACTAGGGAATTATTTTTAGTCAGGAACTGGTGAATGCTTAGACTGCATTGCCGCAGGAAGAAGTGGGGGCAGTGACAATTAATGGATTCAAGAATATATTTGATGCACGTATTTTGTTGAGCGAGGAAATGTAAAGGAAACTGGTGGTTAACAGACTCTGCAGAGTCTTCTAAAACAGTCTTAAAAACATTAGGTTAAGTTAAGAACATCCGATATGTAAAACTCTCAGGTTTTACCAACTCCTTCCGTCATCCTCATGATCTCTTTAATGTCCTGTGTCATCATCTCCTCGTTCTGCCTCTCTTGTCGGGTACAGTGTGTCCTCCAGTATTTACTTTTTACTAGCCCGTTGAGGCGTTTGATTTGGCCCGATTATTTCACTTTCTTTGACGTAATATTGTTTATTAACCAGCTCCTTTAAGATTGATGTGCCTTGATGTATCGTTAGTCAAAGCATATTTAGCATTTTCAGTAGATTTTTACCTACAAGGAGGCAACCGTCTTCATTGTTGTGCGTGGCCATCAGTGTCTTGCATCTTTAATTTTTTGCTGCGAATATGTAAGTCCGTTGGATCATTGTAATTTTGTTAGTGCGCCATCTCCTCCCTATTCTAAAAAATGACAACTTCATGATGTGTACATCTCAGTTACGGAAATGAATTCCCATCAATTGAGAACGCATCGTACTATCATACTCTTTCTCATATTTTGACGTTTCTCATTATTTCTGCATAAATGTTGAAAAGATCAGTGTGCCGGATTCATCATCATTCAGACTGTGTTTTGCACCGTAAACCATGCCGAGGTCTGTCCAGCTATTTTGCAATTTTTTTGTCTTTTCTCGTTGTTCCTGGTAGTTTTGATCAGTTGAATTATGTGTTATTTGTTTCTTATTTTTCTATGGATATTTAATTGGTTTTCCAAATAGTAAAGTCGATATAAACAATGCATTCTGTAACATAATTATGTCACTTTGGCGTAATATTTTATGTATGTGAGTATTTGCTGTTATCATCGTATTGTGTCCCATAAATAAATATAAACACAAATACTAGTGTCTTAAAGTTAGAAAGAAAAGATCCAGTTTACACGCGATATGACACATTAGAGATATGTGTTATTCCCATATTTTCTTGATTGATACTAGGATAACGCACGTCGCCTCTACTTCCTACACTTGTTATGGTTCTGTATTTTAGAAACTGGGTCAATGCCATTTGCGATCCAAACAAAACATATGCCTCACCAATCGAGAATTGAGTCACAACTGCTTGACTCGGAAGCCAGTGCACTGAACATTTAAATGCCGCCACTTTCTAAATGTTTGCCCCGCACGGGCACACATGCAACAACAATCTACATTTATGATTTAAAAATAGTCTTCGTGAGATATTACAGGACATCTTCTTATCCAGTTTTGTGCTTCATATGAAGCACAGACTGACCATTGTTTGTGGCTTCCTGATAAGAAGTCTGCGTCATGATCTTCATCTGCGCTGTTATAGTAGTAGTCCCTCCTTCAATTTATCTGACATGATGTTGTTGCTAGCTTTATGCATTATCGTTATTAGTAACGTTTAACGACATTCTAGGAAGGATAGTGTTATTATCCTTTGGTACCTGGTACAATTGTAATGAAATACGGACAGCGCTAAAAGGAAAAGATAAGCACGATTTTAAAAGGCAGGTAGATACGGTTACATAAATGGCTTTATACTAGATATATTACTGAATGAAGCAAACAAAATGTATATTTAAATATATATATATATAGATACATATACATATATATATATATATACATATATATATAAAAGTACAAATTAATATATAAATTTAAATATACATATATATATATATATATATATATATATATATATATATTTATATATATATATATATATATAAATATGTATACATACAAATATATATATATATATATAATTATATTAATTATGTATATATATATATATATATATATATATATATATATATATAATGATCATAATTGTGTACTCGCAGGACTAGCTGTATCTGACCTAGGATGCCTGATAACAGTGGTATGGTCCAATATCTGCAACACCCCAGCGTTCACTGAAGCAGATTTGCCTTTTAATGTCATGGACACATTTTACCTCACAAGTGTTATTCCACACTTAATGTTTTCTCGCATTACGGCCTGGATCACTGCATTAATTACGATGGAGAGATGTATGTGCATAGCATTGCCGCTGAAGGTTTGTATGGAATACCAAAGTGATTTGGTAGTTAATATTTCAAATTTTTTACTTCTATCTGTAAATGTATACACCGTCCATTGATAATCAGAATGTTAGCATACGTTAATGCACACACTAACTCTAACGGTGTATTATTCTTTGCAGTTTCCTTTTGAAAATACGACGGCATTGCACTTATGGGATACCTAAAAGCGTACAACCTTTTCCAGTAAATACTGATTGATATTAAGTATGTGCTAATAGCGTTGGGTTTGGAAGTCTTGGGCGCCTTTTGTTTGACAGTTTATTGTTTCAGCTCTATTCAATTTATCGTTATTTATTATTATTAATTACCAATACCCATGATATGGTTAAAAAAGTAAACTTTATGATCGAAAATGAAAACAAATGGTATGATCCAATATGAAAACTCTCAGATCGATATTTATATTGGGCTGAACACGTTTTCAATAGTGACATAATATTAGCTGCATGCTACGGCAATGGCCGACGCATAGTGTTTTATGTACGTGTGTTATCAACATGGTCGAATAGCAGAGTCATTATAATAAGAAACCTTACTGCCATACATGTTCCCTCCGCTTTCAAATAACCGATTATTATTATCAAGTAGAATATTATTTACAATCTACGGCAAAGACATATTCCTTTTTAAAATGGTGAGTATTCACTCCTGACACTGTCGCCAGCTTTGACGCCACTGCCCTTGCTGAGATAAAATCAACTATAGAAAAACTAAAACATGCCAGAGCCGAAAGCCCAGACAATATTACGCATAAGCAATTAAAGTACTCCTTGAATCCGATAACCACCACCCTGCCCCAACTCTTCACAACGGTGTGGAATACTGAAAAAGTACCCGTGATTTGGCGGCAGGGAATAATGATTTCCATGTACAAGAGAAATGGCTCCCGATTGGATTGCGGCAAGTACAGGCATATTACACTACTGTCCGTCCCAGGCAAAGGTCTTTGAACATATGCTCCTTTCCATGCTGCAGTCGCTATTGACGATGGTTCGTCGCCTCCAGCAGTCAGGGATCGCCGCCTCTCACTCTACCTCCGCCTTCTCGCTGAACTGTACTCTATCGTTCGGTTCCACGCCTAGGATTACACATTTCGCTCAGGACGCTCACAAATCACACTGAGTCCCTGGAAGTAAAAGCGTGCTCAAAGTGACACGTTAGACGGTTAATCAGAACTCGAGTCACAATGTTCCCGCAATGACAGCAAAGATATGCTTCTGTAGTTGTCGCAGGATTGATGGTCGCCCTTTTGCTTTTACAGGTGTACACCCGTGACATTTGTTATGGATAAACCTATCATTGAAGGCGATACACATTTCTTTACTTTAAGTACCCTATGAGAAGCGATCTAAAATGATGACACGATGTGTTGCATAAAGCAAGATGCAGTATAACTAACAAATATATTAATAATAATTATGGAAAATGCCTACACACCTTTTAACAAGAAACATTTACTCATTTTCTTATATCTAGAAGCTGTGAATTGTTAGCATTGTAAATATGTATTCTTAAAGGTTTATGTTTTGAATTTTTCAGATAAAACGTATGATCACGCCAAAACGATTGTCGTTCATAACTGTGAGCGTCTTTATCGTTCTATTGACCATTGGAGCCCCTGTGTACTTAGTAAGCAGGTTGGCAATGAAATTCTTTCCATCCAGAAATAAAACAATCCTCGTTCTAGTACACACAAAAGATAAGGACACTGTTGAGAAGGTATCTTACTTAACCAACGGTATCGTTATTCCCATTGGCGCATTTATGGTCATCAGTATTTGCACGGTACTACTTGTGATTAAACTACAGAGGTCAACCAGATGGAGAAAGACGTCAGTTACCTCTGGACAATCATATTCCATGTCTAACCGTAATCAGAGGGTTGCCAAAATGGTTGTTATGATTTCCACACTGTTTATTGCCTGCTTTATACCAATGTGTTTAATCTTCCTAGCTATGGCACTGCTACCAGAACTTGCCATTGGTGGAACAGATTTTGGTACGGCTATATTGATAGGTGGAATAGGCACCATTTTGGAATCTATAAACTCGTCAATGAATATTTTCATTTATTACCACATGAGCAGTAATTATAGAGCCATTTTGCGTCAGTTGTTTTTCATACCAAACACGTGCCCTTGATCTGGTAATATGAATCAATATGCAAATTACACAAATACAACAAAAGAAAATCTCAAGACTTCGCACTTGGTACAGCAGACAGTGGCACAACCTGCCCAACAAAGATATGAACTTCGAGGTGCAATTGTAAACATGACAATATAATTAAACATCTGTTGAAAGAATGCCGCATGCGCTTTGACAAGTTATATTAACATTCATCAACACGCCCTGTATATATATATATCAAGTAATTATTAGTTTACGGAAGAGCTTTCTGTGTAACAATAACTAGATTAGATAAACAACTACACTGACAGTGTGTATAAAATGCGATCAATAATACAATCTAACCTATCCTGGGAAGATGGTCCCTATGCCAAATAGATTTAGCAAGTACAAAGAAAGAACGTCGAGTGTGAAATAGACGTGCGTTTATTAGAATAAAACTTACCTGCAGATATTTAACATACTCGGGATGAGATATTTTGTATACCTTTGACAATGAGGGATGTGTGTACTGCCTGTGTCATTATGCGATATTTCTATTGTTTATGTCATCTTACGATGTGTTTACCGTCTCCATCAACGAACGCATGATGGTTTTATTAGTTTTTGTCATAGTGTGATGTTTTTACAATCAATTTCACAGTGTGATGATTTAACTTCCTATACCATCAAGTAGATCATTTGATAATCGCAGTTGTGGAGTACCAACGTTTTACCGACAAGTTATGCTGTTCAACCCCTGTTACCGTGATGGTTTAATTGTAATTTAGCACATGGCCAACCGTCAGGAAATGCAAACAGAAAATAATGAAACGTATTAACAACACGTGGCCTCGTACAATGAAGTATTTAACGCCTCATCACCGACTTCACTATTTTATATGGACTACTTTCAAATTGGATCCTTATGTTTCTGGATTCTTTATATAATATTGCATTGATTTTACTAATTATTTTGTAGTGTTATTTGTACGCCATATACTAGCATGTGCTGTTTTTACTCTATAGACTTATTAAGTCTATATGATGTCATTGGACATTTTTACTCTATATTTAATTGCGAGTTGTTTGTACTTTACTTACAGATACTATTTTATTTTGTATTTCAGTGTGCTGTTTTCAACTCTATAAATTATCGTGTGTTATGTTTACTCTATAAACTGCCATGTATTATTTTAACCTATGTTTTACGTTTTTTTGCCTTATATATTAGTATGTGTTGGTTTTCGCTCTATATAACATAATGTGTTACTTTTTACAGTATGGGGCACTGGACCTTTTCGTTGCTCCTAAGCAAAGATCGCCATAGAACTGAATATATGATAGAGGGTTGTCTGAAACACATATGTCTAATTCACCTCTGTCTCACTCAAAAGTGTAATGATCCAAAATAGAGCTCTAGAAAGAGGTCGATTCGAAAACAGGAATTCGAAGAAGAAGAATAAGAATATAAGAAGATGAAGTAATAGACGAAGAAGACAAAGAAGAAAAGAAAGAAAGAAGAAGAATAAACGAAAAATAAGGAAGAAGAACATGATGAATAAGGAATACGAAAAACAATTAAGAACAAGAATGAGATGAAGACGAAGAAGAAAAAAATATAAAGGAAAAGAAGAAGATACACACTACACGTGTTCATTAACTATCTTAGTCTCAATTCATATACTTTCCCAGCACATCTCACACACTATCAAGGCAAGACTTTACTACACCTTATATATACACGATTTATTCTATGTATTCTTCTTCTTCTTCTTCTTCTTCTTCTTCTTCTTCGTACGCTGTCAGTCGTCCACCTGTATTTTTTCGAAAAAAGCAGCGGTCGTCCTGAGGCTGTCCACACTGCCATAGAGCTTGTCTAGTGCTGCCACTGGTGATGACCACATGTGCTTTCTCTGGTCCTCGTATGTCAATCAGTTTTGCAGGAGATGTTCAGCGGTCATTTTCCAGGCAACACAGGTGTATTCGTCAGTGCCACCTATCTTCAGTTTATTGAAAAGGTGGTACCTCAGTCTGGTGTGGCCTGTGCGGAGTCTGATGAACACGACCTGCTCTCTTCTGTTCAACTGGTAAAAGGCATCGTTTTTTGTGTAGCCAGTATGTTCTGTTTCCCATTTGGCGATGTATCTAGCTCTGATAAGCCTTTTGGACTCTTCGTATGTCACACTAGAATCTGGTTGTGGTAGTCTTCCACCTTCTTTTGCCAGTCTGTCTGCCTCCTCGTTGCTTTGGATGTTACAGTGGGATGGAACCCACTGTACCACTACTCTTTTTGGTGCGGACTGCTGACATAGTTGACAGAGTACTGCTCTTAAATCATTAGGTTCAGTGTTTTTCTGGCTTTTTGTTGCTGTGGCTACAACCAGGGCATCTGTAAACAGGACTATCTGGCTTTCATTTATTTCGCCTGTTAGCACTGCTTCTACTGCAGCACTCAGTGCCTCTGCCTCCGCTCTGAAATTGCTTGAGTATTTTCCAGTTGCACTGACAGTGTTATTTTTCTACCATTTGGTAGGCTCAGGAATTCCCCTGTCCCTCCGTTATGTGTTGTGTTTGTTACAGAACCGTCGGTGTATGCATGGGTCCAGTCCATGCTTGGGTAGTTTTTCGTCATTTACCTCAGTGTTATGTCTCTTCTTTCTTTTTCAGTGTGACTGTTCTTGTTTCCAATACCTGGTATATTTTCTACCACCTCTGGAATGATATGCTGCTGTCAGGTAGGTTTGCGTACAGTAGGGATGGGCTTTGGTGTTAATGTGTTCATAGAGTCTTCGCTCATCTTTGCTTCGGCTATTTCTGCAAAGTTTCTCCGCTTTAGTTCCACATTTCCAAATCTATGTAGTCTATGATGCATTGGATGGTCTGTCAGTCTTCTGAGTTTCTCTGCTTGCTGCTGGGCTCTGCAGTATCTTCTGTCGGTCGTGGATTGCAGATTTGTAATCTTTTCAAGTTCTACAATTGGCGATGACGTCATGTCTTCTGTTATAACTCTCATGACTTGGTTTTGGAGTTTGCTAATTTTATCAAAGTTCACCTTTGCTGCTGTTGTCCATGCCGCAATGCCATACTCGACAACTGGACTCACTCTTCCAGTGTCCGTTTATTTAGTATACTTTCGTCTGTTCCCCAGCTTGTGCCAGCAAGTTTGCTCATGATCGCCATTCTCTGTATGGCTCTCATTCAGTTTCTCCCTATCTGACGTTTCTGTGTCATGCGACGTATGTTGGTGTTCTGGGGTTTGTTTGACAGCGAGAATATCGTACATGTTGTTTTTTCCTCATATATTTTGACCAGCCTTGAGTTCGCCTACTCCTCCAACGAGGTTAGGGCCTGCTGCATCCGATTGCTTGCTATGGTGAGATTTTTTTCAGAGGTCCACATAGCCAGATCGTCTGCAAACATGGAGCTGTGGACTGTTCTTGGTATATTCTCTGTGATGTTGTTTATATACACCAGGAAAAGTGTGGGTGACAGTACTCTCCTTTGGGGTACTCCTTGCTCCAGTGTCACCTTTTTGGCTTATCTGCCCTTGTACTTGGACTCTGGCTGTTCTATTTTCGAGGTAGTGGCTGATCCATCTGGACATTTTCCCACAAATTTCACTTCTTCGTAGCTTGACTTTAAGTCTCTCTTTCCACACCTTGTCAAAGGCCTTCACGAAATCCACCCAAATTTTTTTTTACTGTTAAGCATCCTCTATTTCCTGGGCTATGAGAGTGATCTGGTCCTCAGTGGATCTGTGCTGTCGAAAGCCTGCTTGCTGTGGAATTGGTATGTGTTTTTCTTCAGATGCCACATCAGTGTGGTGTTTATCATACGCTCCATCAGTTTTCCTGCACTGCTCAGTAGACTGATAGGCCTATATCCATTTGGATCTGTTTTATCTTTTTCTTTCTTTGGTACTGGAATAAGTACAGTGTCTGTCCATGCCTGCGGTACAATTCCCCTTTTCTAGCTGTTGTTCAGGACTGATAGTAACTTCCTCTTTGCTGTTTTGCCCAACCCTATCAGTATTTCGTTTGTTACGCCATCTTTTCCGGGCGATTTCTTTTTCTTTAAAGTTCTCATGGCCTCTTCCATTTCATTCATTGTTAGTTTTGTCATAATGTGCTCCTCTGGTGCCATATTGATGTTGTCGAGGCTCTTTTGTTCTTCACTAATGTCTGTGTGCCTGTCTGTAGGAACATCAATGTGATTTGCTCTGGCATACTGTTCTATAAAGGCGTTTGCTGCTTTTATTCCAGTAAGCATGCTCTCGCCCTGCTTGATGGTAATTTGGTTATTTGATGGAGTTTCGTCATTCATGGCTCTACTTCCATAGTTTGTTCCTTTCTTTATCTAAATTGAGGCTTTCTGTTTTGTTTTTCTAGCTGTCTCTTGTTATTTGGTTTAGTGTTCTTTTGTATTTCGCCGTGATAGCCTTGAGGGCGATATTTGCCCCTATATATTGTTCTCTTTCTGCCATGTTCCTAGCACTTGAGACTTCGTCTTCCGCTTTCTGAATTTCATCATTCCAATATGGCTTCTAGTTTTTCCTTGCCCCTCTTGTGATTATTTCAGTGGCTGCTTCCATTTTTGCTTAGCTTAGGCTTTCCACCATGGGTTTCATATTGTTATTCCGTGTGTTGATGGTTTCACACAGCCCAGTCTGTCCCAGTCGGCTCGTTTATAGTTCCAACGTGGGAGCGGTTTTAATTCCTGTGGGCCTACTTCCATATCAATTTCTAGCCTAATTTGCTTGTGGTCGCTACCTGCCAATTGGTTGAGTACCTGGCGGTCAATTTTGTGGTGAATATCCACTGTGGAAAAGGCCAAGTCTGGAGTAGAGGCGGTATGCCATGTTCTAGAATTTAAGCTAGGACTGTCCTCCGGCGTATTGATAAGATATAGATTTGTGTCTATCTCCTAGTCTTCCACTTCATCCCCTCTGTTGTCTGTGTCCGAATATCCCCATCTCTCTGAGTGGCTGTTGAAGTCACCAACTACTAGGAAGCTGGAGTCCTTTATTTCCATACTTGAGAGCGACAGGTCTTTGTTGGGTGGGCCATACAGGTTGAAGATGCGGATCTTCGTTTCTTGTGTCATTATGTCAACTCCTACAATTTCTGCTTGTCCAGTGCGATTTACAGCTACAGCGCTGATCGGTATGCAGTTACGTGTCAGTATTATAACCCCTCCTCTGTAACCGTCTCTATCAAGACGGAAGGTCTGGTATCCTCTGATTGAGAATTTGTGGTTTTTGTTGAGGTGCGTTTCTTGGATACATGCGAAGTCAATCTTAGCTTCATGTAGGTAATGTGTTAGGGAAAGCTTTTTGTGAATGACTCACTCCGCATTCCACTGTAGTATTCTGAAGGTCTTGGGTTTTTCGTCACTACCTCCCCGTGCCGGGAGTGGGTAAGTTGCGCGCCTGCTGCCTTCCTTGGATGTGGTAGCCGTTTCTCATGCTCCCTCTCCGGAATCGAACCCTGATTCCCCGTTACCCGTTACAAACATGGTAGGCATGTCACGTACCATCGACATTTGATAGGGCAGACATTTGAAAGATGCGTCGCCGTGATATGAGGCCATGCGATCAGCTAAATGGTTTTGAAATAATACAAGCGCTCTTTCCGCGAGGTTCGGAGCTTTGTAAGCATGTATTAGCTCTAGAATTGCGACAGTTATCCAAGTAGGATCGTGTCATCTAAGAACTGATTTAATGAGACATTCGCGGATTCACCGTAAGACAGTGTGAACTTAGACATCCGTGGCTTAATCTTTGAGACAAGCTTATGACTACTGGCAGGAACAACCAGATATCTGTCAAAGACGGACGAACCACATACACCGATCGGCGAAGGATGGATGTGTAAAAATCTCTCTAGGATGGCCGCAGGGACCCACTGACGGACGGACGGTTGTTCCGTCTCTCACTCCGTTGACCTAGAGACCACCTGGACACACACCAACCTACCGACCGGGCTCGCTCAGAGAGGGATGGCAGCGCTCTATGCAGAACGGATCCCAAAGGCTTCGGCAATGATTTTCTCTCGAACTGGAGACGATTTTTGCCTGCTAGCCTGCCCTTCTCCGACCGGTTGGTCGGATGAGGACAGTGCCTTTAGGCACTATTCCTGCTTTCCATTTGCCGGTCACAAGCTCATTCTGAGAGAAGGACCACAAGCTAGACAAACTGTCGAGATTGGCTATACGCGCTAGCCTTCGACGAACCACACGGATTGACACAGCTTCTCGATACGGACTACATTAACGCACCCTTACCAGCGGTACGACTCCACCAAATTGGTCCTGCTACAGTGCCGGAGAGAGGCGGGCGAGCTTGGTCGGCTAACACTGGTCCCATCATCTTTGAGATCAGGGGTCACTTGACAACTTGCGGGGCTCGATTGTCCCTCGTTTCTGTTCTTCGATGTGAGAGGCGAGCGCCTGACCTCTCGACCACAATGACCCAAGAATACAATACAGTCTATACAAAACAAGTTTCACATTGTAGTCGTGTGGTTTCGGCGATTGAGATGTTCCATCCCCCACCCCCTTCAGTAGTCTTTCCTGCGCCGCAGTCATGCTGGCGCTAGATCGGTCTGGGCTAATAGATCTAGGGTTGTCATTAGTGATCTCCCTCCTGATCCGATGGCCAGAACTGATCAAGGAGGATGGTTTCCCTAGTTTCAATCAAGCTGCAGTCCCACCCCCTCTGCATCCACTCCCTCGTGTTTACTTGTAAATTGGCTGCCCTTTGACAAGTGCACTAACAAAGATGCCTGAACGTGATTTTCATGAATTCCATTAATGGTATCTGCTTGATGACTAACTGTGTGGAGAAAATCTTATAATATTGACGGCAATACGAAAGTTGAATAGGTTTCAGTGGTTTGCAGTAGCCAATGACGTATACAACCGATTTAATTCATCATGGAACTAACAGCATTAAATTACCATTTCTGAAACAGTGACACCCAATGCCAGAAATCATTCACATGTTGTGAAATGTCAAATTGTGAATCACTGTTAAACACCAACAACGAGCGGTTTAAGGAGTTAAAACAAACATTTTAAACAGGACAGGAAATCTGAATTTCAGTGAAGATCTAACAAATCGCAATCAATATCAGAGCTGTTGCACCAACAACAGATGCAATAGACACTAAGAACAAACAAATACAGTGCAAAATACAATATAAATTGTTTCTTAAATATTCCATAACAAACATAATTGACATCAGAAGCGATAAAAGCAACGTATTGAACTGCATGTCAATAGCAATCAAGGGAAAGGGGGGGGGGGGGCAGAGAAAGGGGGGGGGGAACTGGAACTTCAACACAAGCGAACAAATAGTTTCATTGATCGAAAATAAGACTGCCAAAAAATGGTGACGAAACATCTAAAATGAAGACAGGGAAACGCATGAAGAAATTAAATCAAAGTTGAAATTCAGTTTGCAAAACTATTAACAGACCTAAGTCAGTCAAATAAAACAGAAACATACTACTTTCTTTTAGAAAGAGACAAAGCGACAGTTATCAGGTTGCAAATAGGTCACCGTAGATTGCAATATGATATGTTAAAAAAAAGAAACACTTTATATTCAGGTACGCTTCTGAATAAGGTCACACACGAAGTCAAAATATATTTACTTTGAGCCTGCCGTCTTCACGAGTAGAATATATGACCAGTTAACTTGTCTCTATTCATATACATGATAAACAGTACATATGGAGAGAGGTGCATGCTTTATGATGCCAAGGTTTTCTTTTAAATAGATGTGCTTGATTAAGAGTGAAAGTTGAAGAAGAATGCGATACATATTAATGTATTATACAGCTAAATGCACCTCTTCATTCTAATTGTTTAAACCATCAGTGTTCTGTTTTTCTAATTGCTAGTGAAATACATTGCCGGCACTGTAGTTGTCGTAAACACTATGATAACATTGATATTAATGTGTCACAGAAAGATATGAACATACAGTCTGACCAGTATTAAAGAACTGGTTGTGTTGTTTCTTAAATCGTAATTTTCACATTAGAGCGCATGAAATAAACGATAATTTATTATACTTTGTTCTAGTAGGCGCAGGACAACCAGTTATTATATAAAAATACATACTTTCAGAATGTCTCACAAAATACATACTTTCAGAATGTCTCACAAAATACATACTTTCAGAATGTCTCACAAAATACATACTTCAGATTTGATACTAATACACATTAACTGCTGACAAATTCCTTCACATCATGAGTCCGTTTTGTTATGAAACATTAAATTGACTTACACGAATGACATTCTACATTTTCATTCTACACATTTGTTACTACAAATAGAGAACACAATATAATCTCACTGCCGCCTCCACACGTGAAGTAGATGGTAGTGTTACTGCTAAAAATCGTGCACAAGCATTAGTATTTTCACATTAAACACACATTTATTTTTAAGTTGCTGGAATTACTGTGACTAAACAATTTCTAAGACACGTACTTTATCTTAGTAAATGTCTTAGTTAATGTGGCTTTACGATGAATACCTGGTGGATAATAGCAAGGCTTTTTCTGTATCCGTTTTCTGTACTTGTGTTTGGATTTATATATATATGTATTTCTATATTATGTTTCTATATTTGTTTATATGTGTATCACGTATACGTGTGTATGATCATATGCACTGGTATGTATGCTCATTGGTACAAATATCTTCATTTCTCGATGAACCTACTTTGTGCTGTGTTGCATGCTGTGATTACAGCTTTATCTGTCACTTTCTCGCTAATATGGATGCGGTCTAGGTTTATGTGTATTTGTTCTGTAACTTGTTTGCGTATTCGTCTGTTGTTTGTTCTTAACGGGCAGCGTGTGGTCTTGACCCGGGTATTGTTTTTTTTAAATGTTATATTATGATCACTGTTTTCTTACCGATATATGTTTATATTGTATGTGTCTTTGTTCGCACTTTTTCATTTAAATCCATTGTGCATGTTATCATTGACAATCACTTGTTTGGTCTACTATTTCTTTATAACCATCATAACAGTTCCTTACACATATCTATCTCTTCCTGGTATTGGCTGCCAGCACAAACCGTGCTTTATGTTTGTCTTTGAATTGTGTTGGGATAACTTAATTGTTACATTTGTAACAAAATTCGACGTAATATGGATTTAGCTTTGCTTTAGTTATGAGGTAGTCAATCAGCCAATAGCCATATATGTTTGTATTGACTAATCTACTACACGATCTCTAGGGCAAGTGTTGAATGAGAGTAAATGGATCAAGTGGCTCTCACTAAATGTTTTTCTCTCGAAATTGTGGATTTATCTGTGGGAAATAAAAAGTCGTGCAGATTCTGCAGCTTAAGTAGGTTTGTTTTCATTGGTAGACGCCTCAGTCGACGTGTTATCAGAGTGATACCTGTTTTACTGACGTCTTTGATATACAAACAACATCCATCAAAATTAGTTGGGTAACAAGGCTTAATCAAAATAAAATTATAGAGAATTTCCACCAAACAAAAAAATTGCAAGATATCTACATTGTGAAACACAACACTTTACACTATTATGACACCGTATCAGAAACAGATACCTCAAAGATCCACTCCAGCGATAAACGAGATGGGAAGGGCTACCGAGAAAATGAGGCACACGCTGAAACCATACTGTCTGCATCCGAACTTTTCACTAGAAGTCTTGACAATGTCTTGCCTCTAGAACATGTTGAGTCCGGACGAGAGAGTTAGGGAGATCCTGCGCACATATCCCTCACTATAAACACATGCCGCAACTCACGACATCACCCTACGGATCACACCCTGACTAGCAGCTCGCAACTGGCAGGGCCCCCAAACTGCAGCTGCGAAACAGACAGAAAACGATCACGAAAACTACCAATCACGCTTGCAACATGGAATGTCCGCACGTTACTGGACAACGCCAAAGCAAACAGACCCGAATGACGGACAGCACTGATCGTCATGGAACTGGTTAAATAGAACATCTGCATAGCTGCCCTGAGCAAGACACGACTGACAGAGGAAGGGTAGATCACAGAAGAAGGCGCTGGTTATACTTTCTTCTGGAGCGGCGGCAGCAAAGAAGAACGCCATGAAGCTGGAGTAGGCTTTGCCATCAAGACCAACATGGTCGACAAGCTCACAAGCATGCCCAGAGGAATTAATGACAGCCTGATTACACTGCGTCTCCCCCTAATAGGAGGGCGCCACGCAACACTTATCAGTGCATACGCACCCACAATGACAAATCCTCAGGAAACTAATGATAAGTTTTATGAGGACCTTGAGGCGCTCATCGCTGCAGTCCCCAAATCTGACAAACTGGTCATCCTAGGTGATTTTAACGCTAGGGTTGGCACAGACCATACAGCCTGGGAGGGGGCGATTGGCAGACATGGTATCGGAAAATGCAATAGTAACGGACTGCTCCTTCTCAGGACATGAGCCGCAAATGAACTACTCATTACAAACACAGCTTTCCGACTTCCTGTCCGAAATAGAACCTCATGGATGCACCCAAGGTCCCGCCACTGGCACCTCATTGACTACATTATCATCAGACGTAGGGATCGAGCGGATGCTATGGTAACGGAGAGCATGTGTGGTGCAGAATGTTGGACCGACCATCGACTTGTCATTACCAAGCTAAACTTCAAGATCCAGCTCAAAATGTGCCCCCATGGAAAGAAACAACCGAGGAGGCTAAATGTCTCTCAGCTGAAATACGAATCCACGAGAGGAGGCTTCCAGGAAGAGCTTGAGGGCAGTCTATCTGAGATTCGTTTTGAAAAGAACGACATCGAAGAGAACTGGGCATCATTGAGAAACACACTCTACGATACAGCTGTTAAACACATTGGCCCACTTATGCGCAAGCATAAGGACTGGTTTCATGAGAACAATCTGGAAATACAGGGCCTTCTCGATGCAAAACATGAAGCGCACAGTAAATACCAGAGGGACATATCATCTCCGGCAGCAAAAGCTGCCTTCAATACTGCTCGAAAAGCTGTCCAGACCAGGCTTAGAGAGATGCAAGACTCCTGGCTCAGCAAACGAGCTGACGAAATTGAGATGTTCGCCGAGCGTCATGACACCAAACGGTTTTACGAGGCACTGAAAGCTTTCTACGGCCCGCAGCCCTCTAGTAATACGCCAGTTCGCAGTGTGGATAGAGCACTGCTAACAGATAAGGTTCCGATTGTAGACAGATGGGCAGACCACTTCTGCAAAATACTAAACCACCCATCGTCCATAAATGAAGAGGCCATCCGGCGAATGCCGCAGATGGAACTGAACCTGGCGTTGGATGAAGTCATCACTTAAGAGGAAGTCGACAGGGCAATCAGTTCACTATCTATAGGAAAAGCTCCAGGAGCTGATGCAATACCAGCAGAGGTATATAAGACAGCTGGCCCATCCCTCACCAGATGGATCACTGAACTCTTCTGTCACATGTGGGCTGATGGAAAAATTCCCCAGGAACTAAAGGACGCCTCAATCGTACGCCTGTACAAAAGAAAAAGCAACCGTCAGGAATGCGACAATCATCGTGGAATATCGCTACTCTCCGTAGCAGGCAAGATCCTAGCGCGCTTACTGCTAAACAGGCTCAACAAACACCTTGAACAAAGCCACCCCCTCCCAGAAAGCTAATGTGGATTCAGAGCCGGAAGAGGAACAGTGGACATGATTTTTGCCGCTCGCCAAGTACAAGAGAAGTGTCGGGAAAAAAATCAGGCCTTGTACACCACATTTATTCATTTCACAAAGGCATTTGATACAGTAAGCAGAGCAGGGCTGTGGATGATAATGTCTAAGTTTGGCTACCCCAAAAAGTTCATAATAATGGTTACACAGCTACACGAAGGCATGTGTGCTCATGTACTGGACAGCGGTGCAATCTCTAAAACGTTTCTAGTATCAAACGGAGTAAAACAAGGATTTGTACTCGCCCCGACTTTGTTCAGCATGATGTTTGCGGCCACGATGACAGATGCCTTCAGATCAATGGCGCTTGGAATACCCATAAAGTACTGCACAGATAGAAAATTACTCATTCCCAGAAGAATGAAGGCCAAAACCAAAGTGGCTGGCGATATAATCAGGGAACTTGTATTTGCTGACGACTGCGCTCTAATGAGCAACTCAGAACAGAACATGCATGTTGGAATGGACCAGTTCTCTGCCGCATCCGAAAATTTTGGTCTGACCATAAATGCCAAAAAAAACAGAGGTCATGTACCAACCAGCACCAGGCATGCCATACACAAAACCAGAGACTACAGTCAACGGGCAGACGCTGAATGCCGTAGACAAATTCACATACCTGGGCAGCACGATGTCGAGATCTGTCAGCCTAGACGATGAGATGGCAAGCAGAATAGCAAAGGCCAGCACAGCCTTTGGTAGAATGCGCTGGATGGTCTGGGCACGTCGTGGAATCAGACCAAACTCAAAGTCTACCGTGCAACCATCATTCCAACCCTACTATACGCTTGCGACAGCTGGACTGTATACTCTGGACATGTAAGGAAGTTAAACCACTTCCACACAGGTTGCCTGAGGCGAATATTCCACATCCGATGGCAAGATCCTGTCACTGACATCGAGGTTCTCTCGAGGGCTAACATGCCCAGCATCCATGCACTGCTAGAAAAAGCACGACTAGGATGGGCCGGACACCTCGTCCGTATGTCAGACGAGCGGCTTCCAAAGAAGCTTCTCTACGGCGAGCTGAGAGAGAGAGATGGCGCGAGAGAGGGCGCCGAAAGAAACGTTTTAAAGATGGTCTGAAGGACTCACTGAAAATTTCCCAGATAAACATCGACATTTGGCAACGTCTTGCGCAAATACAGATCTGAATGAAGAAGCGCAGTCAAATGGGGTGTATCATTCGGTGAAGACGACCGTGTTGTGAAAGCCCAGAGCAGACGCGAGACGCGGAAATCCCGAGCAGCAGGAACACCATCCCCTTCTACAAACCTCGTGTGCCCGATATGTAGCAGATGTTTTCGTGCCCGCATTGGCCTGTTCAGCCACATGCGCACCCACACCCAACAGGGAAATCTGTAACAAGCATGATGTCGGCGGTCCTCCTCGACAATGATGGACATCTATTTTTCTTATTATTATCAAGATGTGCTCTGCATTTTCATTGTTTTGCTGAAATTATAAAAAAAATGACCATATTTCTTACATTTGAAAATCAAACGATGTAACAGAAAGTATCGATATGTTCTGAATTGCTTCAGCCAATTGATTCGGGTACAAGTGTTCCCTGCTAGTCTTCATTATGGCTAAGTACTTTTGATCTAATATCGACAGTGTATTTGTATAGGTTGCCAGCATGTCAATTCGCTACATTGCTGGAAACATCAGCTCAATGATGCGAGCAGATCCACATAAGGTTTGACGTCTGTAAATCCAAGAAAGTTTCGAGTAGAACAAACTCCAAAATATGTGGTACATAACTTCACAAATCAGTCTTAAAATACAGAATAACTCAAATACAATATAACTAAAACCAATAGAAACGATTCATATTTAGCAATGAATACTACTAATCTGCCCTTCTCAAAAGAAACGTTACATACCTTGTTGAGCTCAAATGTAGTTTCTCTGTTGAAATGGATACTTCTAACTGGCGTATGTCAGATAATTGCTGTCTTCGGAACGCTGGCCAATATCGTCAACATAATTTGTTTGATCAAGCAAGGTTTTGCAGAATCATTCAACGTTAGTTTGTTGGGTATGTCATTTTGTCATCACACTTTTCTTTTTTGAGTTATGTCTAACATTGATGAACTGAGACGCAATATCCGGTCAGGCAGAACGTACTGGCCAGAACGACGTCACAGGGTCGGGAAAAATTACTGACAAAGAATACAATCTCTCGTCCATGTAACGTTACATGGAAACAGTCTGTTTTCAATTAAGTTTGGCTGACGAGATATGCATCGACGAAATCTCTGGGCTAGTGAGCGTCCTGCAGATGAAGCCAAGCATAGCGCAATCGTCTGGAGAGCCTATGTCCACCTTCATCAGCACGCTCGGGAAGTGAGGAAGCCTACTGCACCTTCGCCACTGAATGCTCTTATCAGAGAGCACCCAATGATAAACTTTCTTATCGTGAGTATTAAGAAACACCAACAACCTGTCAAACATTGGATCTACTTCAGCTTTCTGAAGAATGTGTTGTTTGCGCGCTATTGATAATGATGCCATTTTTATTATTAGTGATCATCTTGTGGCATGTTTTTTTGCCTTACGTCGCTCTCAAAACAGCAGATCTGTAAGACGCTCGAGGTTTCGAGAACTCTCCGATCCTGTCACCGCCATACTCGGGACCTAATTAATGTCCTGTGTCCATCCTCTCCTCGTTCTTCTTCTTCCCAGGGAACATTCCCTACATCATCCTTTGTTTTCTAAGCTATTGTTTGTGTTTGACTGGTCCAAAGTATATTAGTTTCCTTTACGTAATATTGTTTATTAGTCTGCTTATTTAAGGTTTCCAGTTTTGTGTGTTTCTCGTTATCTAACATATCTGTTTATAGCATTTTCCTGTAGAATTGTATTTTTACATCCAAGGATCAAACCCGTCTTCCCTTGAGTGGTAATCAATGTCTTGTAACCGTACGTTTCCGCTCGGAAAATGCAAGTTTTCGAGATTGTGTTAAATTTGTTAGTGTCCTGCCAAACTTTTTTTTTCAAATTTAGTTAACCTCTCCTTCTTACTTGAATTGCATTCTTCATTGTTGCGAATAATGACGATGAGATAATTGTATAATCAGAACTTGTGACTTTCGTATTATTTTGCTTCTTTAGCATGCCCGTAGGTCTAGTTTTGTCTTTTTAGTATTGATGATCTTGGTCTTGCAAATGCTTACGTGTAGATATTGTTTCTCGCTGTGTTGTTTATCGGACCAGATAATCTGTTTCAGGCACGCAGTACTCTCACAAAGCACAACTGTTCACCCTAGTTCTGATATTTCAATCCCACCGATTGTAAACCGTTGTACTTGTCATACTCTTTGTCAGCATAAATGTTGAAAATATAAGGACAGAGTTTACCTCCTTGTCTTAGACCATTTTGCACCAAAAACTATTCCTACGTATCTCCAGCGTGTCTGTCGTTTACTCGATGGTCTTGGTACAATGTATTCAGTTGAATGAGGTGCAGTTATTATTTATAATTAGTTATTTGCTATCTAATTGGTTTTCAAAATCTTTAATTTAGCAAGAATAATTTACTATGTCCTTTTCATTTAAAAATGGAAGTGTGAGTGAATATGTGCACATAAGTGTATGCGCTCACATGTGTGCGTGTGTGTGCTTGCATGTTTGATTCCATCATCGTGCTTTGTCCAATAACTAAATGCACACACACACACACAAATAATTAACTTACATTATTTTTAAAGAGAAACTATCCAGTTTACTTGCTGTATTGCATTTTGGTGAAATGAGATAGGTCTGTTTTATTGAGCACCATATATAAATCAATATTTATATATCTATTTGTATCTATGTTTCTGCACCCAGGACTGGCTGTATCTGACCTAGGATGTCTGATTACAGTGATATGGTCCAATATCTGCAACACCCCAGCGTTCACTGAAGCAGATTTGCTTTTTGATGTAATGGACATATTTTACCTCACAAGCATAATTCCCCATTTAATGTTTTCTCGCATTACAGCCTGGATTACTGCCTTAATTACGCTGGAGAGATGTTTGTGTATAGCATCGCCGCTGAAGGTTTGTATGGAATGCCAAACTGACTTACGCAATTAATATTTATCACTATTCACTTCTATTTGTATATGTACAGCTTGTCATTGATACTCAGAATTGGTACTCAGAATGCTTTGTTGCACACTCAACTTTATTATTGTCTGCTCTTTATTTGTACAGCTTTGCACTTATGGTAAATCAAAAAGTGCAGAACCTTTTCCAGCAAATGCGGTAGCTTTGCATTTGGTAGCCTTAGGCGCCTTATGTTTGACAGCGTGTTGTTTCAGCTATGTTTGACGTCTCTGTAGTTATTATTATTATTACTAATACACATAGAATGTGTCAGCATGAAAACTCTCTGTCTCATGTTCTTATCACTGACACAATAGCAGTTGTGTACTATGAGTTAACTAGAGAAATGACCGACGCACTGTGGTTTATGTACATGCATTATTAACATGTTGTTTTTGTTAAATGTCCACAATGATTAAGGTTAGGGGACTAAGTAGTCTCGAGGTAATCAGTTGGCCTCGGGTGCTTGAAGTCGCGGGCTTAAATCCCGATGGATGTCGATATTTTTTCCGGTGGACTTTCTGGTATTTCCCTTGATCTCTGGGTAATAGAGATCAGACGTCAGTGTGCAGGATTGCGCACGTTAAAAATCACTCTGCAGTTGGAAATCAAAAAGAGTAGTCTTAACGGTCTCTTCACTGCAAGATTCAGAATTATGTTAACAATCTACTCAATCTATTACGGCTCAGGTGCTGGGGAGATCGTGCATGGGCTGAGATTCTCCCAAAAATATGGAGAAGATCAGAGCACTTATGGTTTATACCGTGTGCAATGATGTTGATTTTTCTAAACTAAACTAATGAGTAAGGTTACACATTTGTGCGCTCTATAAACAACGTTTTGTGGCGGATTGAAATAGCTTTCCTGATATCTCGAGCACACTGATGAAGGTAGACGGGGGTCATCCAGACAGTTTCATCATGTTTGCCTTTATCTGAACGTCGTTCAGTACTACTGGGATTACGTCTATCACCCACCTCGTTAGAAAGGCTGCCAGGAAAACTGCCGGTTTCCAGGGAGATCTGCTTAGAAGTGAGATGGAGATCCTAGTCCGTATATCTTACATAATCCTGAATAACATGGCCGGTGAGTATGTTTTGTCTGACCAGACGTTAGTTTCCTCTCCATTATCAGCATAGTCGAAAAGCAGATGCATTATGCCCATGAAAAAACTACGCTAAGTTTATCTGGAGCTTGCAGTTAATCGATGATTATCTAGTAGGATCGTATATACAATCTTCAACATTTGTTTTGCATATGGTGAGTCTAGTCACCTAGATGAACTGCTTGACATTCTGTGGTTTAACATTCGAAACATGCTTTCGTCGTTGCCATTAGAAGGAAAAATTGAACCCATTCCACAAGATATTAAATTCACCTTGTGAAGTTCTGTTGTGTTGCTATGGAAACACTTTACTAGTTCCTCATCTCTTAGAAAATGACGCATGAAACCAATTCCAGTGACGATTGGAGTCATGCAGTTGTCTTAATAGCCACAAGTTGACTTGTAAATGACATTGTAATACCCTTTTGTAAAGTCTGTTTAGTATATGTGTACGACCAAAGGAAAAATAATTAAAGTATTCAGCAATGTGTCCATTGGTAATTTTTTTAATGATTACACATTCGAGACTACAGAAAAGGTAAAGGTACTTCATAAGTCATGCAATGTCGTCGGGACTGATGTTGTGGAGACTTCATTGTGTCTGATCTGCATTTACCTACGAGGAGATCTGGTCGGCTCCGGACTGTGGGTCCTCTCTATCAATATATTTTATGTACTCATGTACAAATTGATGGACTGGATCTGATTATTTCTAAAAAATATCTAACAATGCCCGAGCAGATCCATGAATCCTAGTTGCGGAGATTAGAATAGGGTCACTTTACCTCTTTCCATGTTGTAAATAATGTGAGGTAATTTAAGATATGTTTAAAAGAAATTAAAAGGAAAAGATAAATCAAACTATAACAAGTACTTGTTTAAAGTACAGCCGCAAACAAGAATAAGAAGGCCCATATACAAAGTAATTAAAGAAAGGCCCATAATAGATACCAGGACATATTTATTTTAGTCAGAGAATGGTGAATGCTTGTAACGCACGCATGAAATAGTGTAGGCATGGTCAATTTATTCAATCAAGGATAGATTCGATGCACCTAGTTATGTTTAGATCAAGTGTATAATACAGAAACTGGTTGTATACAGTCTGTAGAGTCTTCTAAACTAATATAAATAAAGTAAGCTAAGTAAAAGGTTACTCTGTGCTGAGGTTATCAGCACCGTCATATTTGCTACAGAAACAACTTCAAGAAACCAATACACAGTTCCCTAGCGCAAGCTCTCATGTAAGGGGCGATCTAAAACGATAGAAGGATTGCTTTATGAAAAGCGAGAAGGAAAGCTTTAACGCATGTCAATCATTATTTTGGAAAATATAGTTGCATTGTTTAAAAAATAACATTAACTAATTTATTTGTATTCGTTAAAATCTGTTAAAATTTTGACAATTTAAAAATGCACTCCTGAATGTTTTAAATTGTTTGTATTTTCCAGGTAAAACGTATAATCACACCAAAACGAGTGTCATTCATAACTGTTAGCGTCTTCCTCATTCTAATGGCAATTGGAGCTCCTGTGTACTTAGTAAGCAAGTTGACCATGACATTCTTTCCATCCAGAAATAAAACCATCCTCGGGCTAGTACACACGAAAGACAGAGACACTGTAGAAAAGGCATCTTACTTAGCAAACAGCATCGTTCCCACAGGCGCATTTGTAGTCATAAGTGTTTCCACGATAATACTTGTGATTAAACTGAAAAGGACAGCACGATGGCGAAAGACGTCAGTTACCCCTGGACAATCGGAGACCATGTCTAGCCGTAATCAGCGGGTAGCTAAAATGGTTGTTATGATTTCAACACTGTTTATTTGCTGCTTTATTCCAATGTGTATAATCTATGTTGCTATGGCCCTGCTACCAGAACTTGCCATCGATGGAAAAGATTTCGGTACGGTTCTGTTGGTAGGTGGAATTGGCACCATTTTGGAATCTATAAACTCATCAATGAATATTTTCATTTATTACCGAATGAGCAGTAATTACAGAGCCGTTTTGCGTCAGTTGTTTTGCTTACCACATTCTGCCATTTGATGTGGTAATATGAACCAATATGCGAATTACACATAAACAACGAATGGATAATCTCAAAACTACACGATCAGCTCAACAAACATATGAGCTACCAATTGAAACTATAAACATGAAAGCATCATGAAATATATGTTAAAAGTGTCAAATACACTTTGAAAAGAGATAGTAACGTACACCATCAAGCTATATGTACATACCAAGATAGTATTGGTTTCCTGGAAAGCTTTCTGTGTAATTACGACACGATTCGATTTACTATTACACCAACAGTGTTTATAACCGTATTATCTAACCGTTCCTGTGCATGTGTGGTGTTCCATGTGTCAACATTTATGCAGCAATTGAGGCAAATCAAAATAAAGTATGTGTATAAGAAAACTGGCATAAACATATTTTACATATGAGATGTTTTTATTGTCTATGTCGTCGTGTGATGTTTGTACTGTCTATGTCATTAAGTGCTGTTGTATTGTCTATATCAATGTGTCATGTTTTTTACTGGTTATGGCATCGTATAATGTTTTACTGGCTATGTCATCGTATACTGTTTTACTGGATATGTCATCGTATGATGTTTTACTGTCTATGTCATCGTATGATGTTTTACTGCCTATGTTTCCATGTGATGGTATTGTCAATATCATCGGGTGATGTTGTATTGTCTATATCATCGGGTGATGTTTTATTATCTTTATCATCGGGTGATGTTTTATTATCTTTATCATCGGGTGATGTTGTTATTGTCTATATCATCATGTGATGTTGTTATTGTCTTTATCATCGGGTGATGTTTTATTATCTTTATCATCGGGTGATGTTTTATTATCTTTATCATCGGGTGATGTTTTATTATCTTTATCATCGGGTGATGTTGTTATTGTCTATATCATCGGGTGATGTTGTTACATTCTATGTCATTGTGTGGTGTATTTACTGTCTCAATCAGTAGCGTAGTTGTAGAGCATCAGCATTTTACGACTAAGGTATCCGGTTAAACACCTGTCATCGTGACGCTCCATTAGACTCAGATGTAAACGGTTACGTAGTTCGCTACATGGAAGTGAAAGAAATGACGTAGGGAAACTGCCTACCCCACGTCTTAATTATCTTATGACTTTTCACATAGAAGTGTTTAACGTATCATCGCCGACATCAGTCTCTACCATTGCCCTGCATTTAGTTGTTATCCTTATGTGTTTGTTGTTCTACATTTAAAGTTAGTTGTTTCCAATATATATTGAATTGTGTGTTGCATTTAAACTATGCGTTGGCATCTGTTATTTTTACTTTACATTGAATTTTGTGGGATTTTCTGCACTCCAAATTTAAATATGTGTTGTTTTTGTTCTATATTTCATGATTTTCAAATGCCATTATATATTGTGTTGTTTTTAATGTATAGTTCATCGTATGTTGGTGTTATTGTATATACTTTCATGTATTGCATTTACTCAATATTTTATTTTGATATATATATATTTATATATGTATATATATATAAATATATATATATATATATATATATATATATAAATATATATATATATATATATATATATATATATATATATATAATCTATCACGTGTTGTTGTACGTTATAATTCAGTAGTTGATGTTTTTGTTCTAAATTGTCATTTGCTGTTTTTAACTCTATATGCTATCATATGTTGTTTGTTGTCTATATAATAACAATTATTGTTTTTAATCTAAAATTCATTATGTGAAGTTGGTACTCTATTTTACAGGAGCGTGCACTGAATCTTTTCGTTCCTACACAGTAAGTAGACACATGAATGTTACATATAACTGAATCTAGGTACTTCTTCTTCATCTTACGCAATCAGACAGTAACCATTATTTTTTTCGAAAAAGGCAGCGGTCATCCTGAGGCTGTCGACACTGTCATAGAGCTTGTCTAGTGTTGCCACGGGTGATGGCCACATCTGCTCTCTCTGATCCTCGTATGTCGGGCAGTTCTGCAGCAGATGCTCAGCGGTCATTTTCCCGGTACCACACTGGCATTCGTCAGTGCCACCTATTTTCAATTTGTTGAATAGGTGGTATCTCAGTCTATTGTGGCCAGTGCGAAGTCTGAAGACCACGACCTGCTCTCCTTTGTTCAACTGGTAATAGGCATCGTTTTGTGTGTAGCCAGTATGTTCGGTTTCCCATTTGGTCATGTATCTAGCTTTAATAAGCCGTTTTGACTCTTCGAATGTCATACTAGTATATGGTTGCGGTAGTTTTGCACCTTCATTTGCCAGTCTGTCTGCCTCCTCGTTGCCTTGGATGTTGCAGTGAGATGGAACCCACTACACCACTACCCTTTTTAGTGAGGACTGCTGGCATAGTTAACAGAGTGCTGCTCTTAAATCATTAGAATCTAGGTACAGGAAACACGTAACACGTATGCAGGCTTCGTCTGTCTGCTTCACTTCTGTTCACGTGTTAACTGAGCGAAACAGACTGCAGAGTATGTTTTACAGGACTGCCCTCACTGGTCAAATGAGTCAACACTGAACTCAAAGCTGTAAGGACACAACAATAAGCTCGAAACAACGATCGATTTGATCACATGAACTCGAAGAAGATGAAGAAGAAGAAGAAAATGAAAAAGAATAGGAATAAGGCAGAAGGAAGAAGTTAAATTGACGAAGAAAGAACAGAGATAGACATAACTGGAATGCAATAGCTGTCTTATTGTAAATTACATTTACTTCCTCAGTATATCCCACATAATATAAAGACGACTGTACTACATCTGATGTACAAACAATTTCCTGCACTTATATAAATTAACGGCATCACAAGTGATAACTTTATTTCTCATAGTAACAATAACAAAATTAACAGAATGCATTTGCAAATTTTTTAGCTGAAATTTACTCAAATGTTATAACTAATATAACAATGTATTTGGTAATTTTTTTTTACAAATAAATATGTTTTTTTCTTACATAGGTAGTGCACCTACAATTACATCGCTCTTTTGTTTGTACTGTACAGCTATATGTAAAACGTACGCCAGAATAATCGTTATAAAAGAACACAGTTTTTGAGTTGAGCTAACATGGACGAAGATGGAATATATTTCGAGAAGGCTTTATATTTATCATCCAGGAAGTGCTTAAATTCTCAAATATAATTACCAATTCTTCGTTTTATTAAGGCACGTAAGTCATGCACACATTTTACGTCCTCTTCCAGACACTTTTGAGAGGAGAAAAAAACAAACAATCCAAAAAGAAAAAGTTGTTCTGAGGTGTTTTTACATTTCTAATACATTGCATTACTTCTCAAATATAAGCATAAATAAGTTAATTCACTAAACAAGATTACATTCTAATTTTCATTGTAACTAACCAATCAGTTATTTGTAATTGCGTAATCTGTAAATATATCTCATTTTATTTCTTAAAAAACATCTCGTTAAAAGTGGATCTGTAATTAGTACTCATATAATAGTAGATGAAAATATTTGATGCAGAATTGATCGACTCGAGGATTACTGCAAATCCACCCATAATTATAAGTACATGTCTGTAGGAGCCGTCTAGGGAAAAACCTGGATATGAAGCCATGGCAATAAACATAGTACTGACAGGTAGGAAACAAGCAATGAAGAGTGTGGAAATCATGACCACCATTTTGGCCACCTTCTGGTTCCGGATTGAGACATTATCCGTTTGTGAAGTTGTGGTAGACTTTCTCCAATTTCGTGCCTCCCTGAGTTTAACAACCAACATTATCGTACAAATAATGATGACGATAAAGGCACTGAATGGCACAAAAGAGTTGTTGACCGCGAAAGAAATTCTCTCCACAAATTCTCGATCTTCTCTGAAAATAAGACCAATAAGTGTTTTGTTTCTTAGCGGATAAAACTTCATCTTCAATCTGTTGACGACATAAATCGGGGCGACACTAGATAATAGTAGAAAAAAGATACCAGCGATGACAACAGACAGCCGTTTCTGTGTGACTATTCGTTTTACCTAATGGAGAGCAAAAAAAGTAACAGTTTAAATAAACAATCAATAAGTAATAGCAAAAACAAAAACCTCTAAGATTTACATAAATAATAAAAAGCATCGATTTTTTTGATAAATAAAAGCAAGAGCTAAGTTTTGAGTTAATTTCTCTCAATCCTGTGTTTCCCAACCTTTCTACAATTAAATATGAAAATCATTTCGCTGACTGTTGAACACAGGAAAAATTTTTCGACAGAAATAAAACCCGTTATTTAAATAGTACTTTATGTATAATATTTTAAATCTAGCACTTTACAACATCATTTGTATAGTTCTTTAAAATAACCAGAAACCGAGTATTAAATACACACGGTAATAGTAGGATGTTCCATGGTATTAAATTAATTTGGAAATGGGAGACTAAAGCGGTACACTTTTACAGTAATAGCTTAAAAAAATGGTGAGATAAGACCTTATGAACGCCATTTCAACACCAACGCATCATGCTTGATGTACGCAAACCCATCTGGAAGCAGTAGCACTTGTCAGAGATGATAGAACATATACCCGGTTTCGGAAGCTAGAACAGTCATACTGAAATAGAAAGACGGGTCATAAAGCTGAGATACTTAGAGAAGAACTACCCAAGCACTGATTGAACATGCATACACTGACGGTTCAGCAACAAATGCAACACAAAATGGAGGTGGAAGGGTATTTTTGAGTGTAAGAAACGGAAGAAAGATAACCATGCCAATGGCAACGGGAAAATTCACAAGTAATTTCAGAGCAGAGACAGAGCAATTGAAAGCTGCCGTAAAAGCTATGCTGACAAGCGAAATCAATGAAGCCAGGCAGTGATTTTGACAGATGCCCTGTCCTTGGTTACAACGCTAACAAGTCGGAGAAAAACAGACCTAACTGACCTAAGAACAGTACTCTGTCAACTATGCCTGTTGTCCACACCCAGAAGATTCGCACTACTGTGGGTCCCATCCCACTGTAACACTCAAGGTAACGAGAAGATAACTGACGAAACAAGATGAAGGGTCACCGCAACGAGATTCATGTGTGCCCTATGAAAATACCAATAGGTTTATTCGGTCCAGATAGAGGGGCAAATGGGAAGCAGTTGGCTACACAAGAAATGATGAGTGTTATTCTGACCTGGTCAAATAGGCGGTACTCCAGAAAGGAGCTCATCGCGCTTCGATCAGCACGCTACGTCCCTTCAAACTCAGATCTACATCTGTTGCGTGTGCTGAAAATACACCTAACCGAGGAGAAATCGGAACTCACAAGTAAACAATCAACTCGAAATACCAGGTAAAAGAGAGGTGGAATAATAATACATAAACAAATGCACCCAGAAACAGATACCTGAGACACAGAGGGAGTGCAAGTGTAGCTACCAGCGAAGACGATCGTCTTGTGGTCTGCCTAGAGCAGATGCGAGACCCGGAAATCCCAAACAGCGGGAACAAACCTTTTGTGCCCGTTATGTAGCGTATGTTTTCGTGCCTGCATTAGTCTGTTCAGCCGCATGCGCACCCACACCCAACATGGAAGTCTGTGACAAGCATGATGTTGGCGGTTCTCATCGACAACGATGGACAGCTATTATTAGTTAGTGTTGTGGAAATGGGTGTAGGCAGGTACATGTGGATGTGTTTGTGTCTCCGTATGAATGTAAGTTTATTTTTGAGTTGATGAATGTGTTATTTTGTGGATGTGTGTGTGTGGATGTGTTTGTATCTTCGTATGAATGTAAGTTTATTTTTGAGTTGATGAATGTGTTATTTTGTGGATGTGTGTGTGTGGATGTGTGAATGTATAGGTATGTGTGTTAATGTGTATTGTTTTTTACTATACGTGTGGTATGTTGTGATATCGTATCTGTTTTCTGATGATGTATGTATGGTTGTGTGTGTGTGTGGGTGGTGGGAGGGAGGAGATGAGTTGGGTGGGGGGGGGGGGGGATTGCGAGGATTGCGCGTTTCTTGTGTGAATGTGTGCTTTCATTTTTGAGCTTCGAAAAGGATATCCGCAATTTTTCGTTTGGTGGGGTGTATGTGTGCGTTTCCTTAAATATGTATGTGTTTACATTTGTATGTGGGATTGTTTTCATGTGACTGTATGTGTGCTTTTGTGTTAGTTCGTGTGTGTGTTTTCTTGTAGATGTATGTATCTTTTTTTCTTTATATGTGTGTGTTTCTGTGGGAATGTGTGATTTTTCTTGTTGGTGTGTGCATTTGGATTCGTGTGTATGTATGTTTGGTGACCATATTAAAATAAAACGAAATATGATTCAGAAACAGATACTAAATGTGACATATGTACGGTCTCCACCTAGGTCAAGAATTGTGATTGCACTGAGGATTTTTTTTTAAACAATAATATACTATCGATGTACACCGTGTTTACATTACCAAGGTCTCTAAAAAAAATGTCCTTCTGAATAGACTCGAACACCGGAGCAAAGTAAACCGGCAGCTTGTTAGGCGCCATTTTTGCCGCTCATAACAAACTATCAAATGGCGGGTGTTATGCCAGGTCACACAGTTAATCGACTCTAGCGACTTGTTCTATTTGGAGCAGTGGTGCTATTGTTATCCGTGTCAAACACAGAGACCCTGGCTGACAACTCGGTGTTAATGTTGACGTTAGAATTCATTCACAAAACATTAACCCAACAAACAACTTCAAGTGCTCGATGGAATGAATATATCTACTATTTGCAGTCTACTTTATGTCGTAAAACGTCGTGGGGTGGTGTAACTTTCTTTGTTAAATATTTTTTTCGGGGTGGGGGGCAGGTTAATCTCCAATGGTTGGGTCAATTCCAGCATATGTTAGCCCCTGAAATATACGATTGCCTATTTTTGGGACTTGTGGTAGTGGATGCGTAAATTAGAGCAAGGTAGACCAGCAGCCTGGTAGGCTCCACTTATTCCGCTCCGCTAACCACATAACCGACCTGATGTTATGTCCACGCAGTACCATTTTTTGCGACTTCACTGAGCGAACTGTAGCAAGTGCGGCGATTAACTGTGCGACATAGCATAACACCGGTCGTGGTTAGGAATGAATTGATATCGTTAAACAGCAGCCCGGTATAGTTAGCTGGAAACGTCATTTCATGAGCATATTTATAAATAAATTGGGAACATTGTAAGACGGTGTAGGAAACAGATGATGTCCTATAAAATGAGTCATCTATCAACACAATATTCAATCAGATTTCTAACATGTGTATCCACGTGGCTAAGCGGCACGCGTGATTGGACAGTTCAGCTCATCATATGACCTCTGGAGATCGTTGGTGAGCCTCTGCTGACACCTCCAAAATTTTGCGTCAACCCTTTCTGTCTGCGGTTTCTTGTTGTACCTAATCTGGTCGTAGGTTAGTACATTCATGGATGTTAACTTTCCATCGTTTTCTCGAAGTCCCCGCCTTTGCTTGCCATGTACTGTATCCTGTAGTATAGATTTGCAAAGATCTTGGACCTCGAGACATGTTCATACCAAATCAGCTTTCGCCTTTCGATCGTTGTGAGGAGATCGTCGTAACTTCACTTGCATTTTCGATACTTTGACGTACTTCATCATTGATACGGTCTTTGCATGTGCCATTTAGGACTATCCTAAGACACCGTATCTCTATGGCCTGGATTCTTTTCTGGAGGTCTGCTGTAAAGGTGTAATTTAATTAAACTGCCCAGAAGTAACATGTGGCTTTATTTCAGGTATTCTATCATTCCTTTTTTGTCTTCCTGTAAGCCGCCATTAAACCTATCCTGAAACAAAATAATGATATAAATAAATCTTAAAGTTATTTCACAGTTCAACTGTAAACAAACCTTTAGTGGAGCCGTTATACACAGACACCTCTCCAGTGTGATTAGCGCTGTGAGCCAGGCTGTCACACGAGTAAAAGCAGTGTGCGGTATGGCAGCGGTCAGGTACTGAAATTCTACTGATTCAAAAGGTAAATCTGCAGCGTTAAAGGCTGGTGTACAACAGAGGTTGGCCAAAATGAGAGATGCTAAACATCCCAGGTCAGAGATTGCCAGTCCTGCGAGAAACGAGAGCCGTTATTGTAGAAATACATACGGTTTTATATATATATATATATATATATATATATATATATATATATATATGTATATATATATATATATATATATATATATATATATATAATATACATATATATATATATAATAATCATATATATATATATATATATATATATATATATATATGTATTTATATATATATATATATATATATATATATACATATATATATATACATATATATACATATATATATATATATATATATATATATATGTATATTTGTGTGTGTATTTATATATATATATATATATATATATATGTATGTGTGCGTGCGTCTGTGCGTGCGTGCGTGCGTCTGTGCGTGCGTGCGTGTGTGTGTGATACTATGAGGCCACAGTATAACGTATCACTGTAGTGATACTATGAGTCTGCAATGTAACGTATCACCTGACTTATACCATGTTGTTACGTATCAACCGAGTGATACCATGCGGCCACAATGTAACGTATCACCCTAGTGATACCATTATGTAACATATCGAGTGATGCAATGAGACCATAATGTAACGTATCACCCAATATATACTATGAGCCTAACAAGTAACGCATCCCTCTAGTTATAATATGAGGCCACAATGTAATGGATCACACGAGTGATACATCCAGGCCACAATATAACGCACCACCCTAGTGATACCATGAGGCCACAATTTATCGCATCACCCTAGTGATACTATGAGGAAACAATGTAATGTAACACCAGAGTTATACTAGGATGTAACGTATCACCCTAGTGATACTAAGATGTGACATATCACCCTAGTGATACTTTGATGTAACGTATCACCAAAGTGATAATATAAATCCACAATTTAACGTATCAACATGTTAGTACGATTAGACGACAATGTAAAGTAGCACGCGAGTGAAACTGTAGTAAAAGAATACATCTACTGTAACCTCCAAAGCATTTCGTAAAAGACGACAAAAGATGGCTGTGAATGATACAAGACATGTCTTGATTTTTTACGCTCCGATTAATATCTAATAATAATAATAGCTGTCCATCGTTGTCGATGAGGACCGCCGACATCATCCTTGTCACAGATTTCCCTGTTGGGTGTGGGTGCGCATGTGGCTGAACAGGCCAATGCGAGCACGAAAATATCTGCTACATATCGGGCACACGAGGTTTGTAGAAGGGGATGGTATTCCCGCTGCTCGGCATTTCTGCGTCTCTCGTCTGTTCTGGGCTTTCACAACACGGTCATCTTCACCGGCAGCTACACCCGATTTGACTGCGCTTCTCCAGTCAGATCTGTTTTGCGCAAGACATTCCCAGGTGTCGATGTCTATCTGGCAACTTTTTAGTGAGTCCTTCAGACCGTCTTTAAAACGTTTCTTTGGGCGCCCTCTCTCGCGCCATCCCTCTCTCAGCTCGCCGTAGAGAAGCCTCTTTGGGAGCCGCTCGTCTGACATACGGACGAGGTGTCCGGCCCATCCTAGTCGTGCTTTTTCTAGCAGTGCATGGATGCTGGGCATGTTAGCCCTCGAGAGAACCTCGATGTCAGTGACACGATCTTGCCATCGGATGTGGAATATTCGCCTCAGGCAACCTGTGTGGAAGTGGTTTAACCTCCTTGCATGTCCAGAGTATACAGTCCAGCTTTCGCAAGCGTATAGTAGGGTTGGAATGATGGTTGCACGGTAGACTTTGAGTTTGGTCTTGACGCTGATGCCACGACGTGCCCAGACCATCGAGCGCATTCTACCAAAGGCTGTGCTGGCCTTTGCTATTCTGCTTGCCACCTCATCGTCTAGGCTGACAGATCTCGACAGAGTGCTGCCCAGATATGTGAATTTGTCTACGGCATTCAGCGTCTGCCCGCTGACTGTAGTCTCTGGTTTTGTGTACGGCATGTCTGGTGCTGGTTGGTACATGACCTCTGTTTTTTTGGCATTTATGGTCAGGCCAAAATTTTTGCATGCGGCAGAGAACTGGTCCATTCCAACCTGCATGTTCAGTTCTGAGTTGCTCATTAGAGCGCAGTCGTCAGCAAATACAAGTTCCCTGATTATATCGCCAGCCACTTTGGTTTTGGCCTTCATTCTTCTGGAATTGAGTAACTTGCCATCTGTGCGGTACTTTATGGGTATTCCAAGCTCCAATGATCTGAAGGCGTCTGTCATCGTGGCCGCGAACATCATGCTGAACAAAGTCGGGGCGAGTACACATCCTTGTTTTACTCCGTTTGATACTAGAAACGTTTTAGAGATTGCACCGCTGTCCAGTACACGAGCACACATGCCTTCGTGTAGCTGTTTCACCATTGTTATGAACTTGTTGGGGCAGCCAAACTTAGACATTATCATCCACAGCCCTCCTATGTTTACTGTATCAAATGCCTTTGTCAAATCAATAAATGTGGTGTACAAGGCCTGATTTTGTTCTCGACATTTCTCTTGTACTTGGCGAGCGGCAAAAATCATGTCCACTGTTCCTCTTCCGGCTCTGAATCCACATTGGCTTTCTGGGAGGTGGTGGCTTTGTTCAAGGTGTTTGTTGAGCCTGTTTAGCAGTAAGCGCGCTAGGATCTTGCCTGCTACGGAGAGTAGAGATATTCCACGATGATTGTGACATTCCTGACGGTTGCCTTTTCTTTTGTACAGGTGAACGATTGAGGCGTCCTTTAGCTCCTGCGGAATTTTACCTTCAGCCCACATGTGACAGAAGAGTTCAGTGATCCTTCTGGTGAGGGATGGGCCAGCTGTCTTATATATCTCTGCTGGTATTGCATCAGCTCCTGGAGCTTTTCCTATAGATAGTGAACTGATTGCCCTGCCGACTTCCTCCTCAGTAATGACTTCATCCAACGCCAGGTTCAGTTCCACCTGCGGCATTCGCCGGATGGCCTCTTCATTTATGGACGATGGGTAGTTTAGTATTTTGCAGAAGTGGTCTGCCCATCTGTCTAGAATCTGAACCTTATCTGTTAGCAGTACCCCATCCGCACTGCGAACTGGAGTATTACTAGAGGGCTGCGGGCCGTAGAGAGCTTTCAGTGCCTCGTAAAACCGTTTGGTGTCATGACGCTCGGCGAACATCTCAATTTCGTCAGCTCTTTTGCTGAGCCAGGAGTCTTGCATCTCTCTAAGCCTGGTCTGGACAGCTTTGCGAGCAGTATTGAAGGCAGCTTTTGCTGCCGGAGATTGTGTGTCCCTCTGGTATTCCCTGTGCGCTTCATGTTTTGCATCGATTAATATCTACACTTAGTGTAATGTAATTATCCGTGGAATATTTTGAGCAAATTGGAATCCTGGTATTTAAACAGGCAGGTTGTTGATGTCTATTGCCAGGTAGTCATAAGCTATCTGTAGTTGGTATTTTATACTTCTTGCGGCTCACTAGGCCTGGGAGAACATACATATAATGTGAGCAGATATTTAACTATAATTTTTGAATTCTGTCTTGCCAGCAGCCGTTAAGGAGGACTTAGTGGTGTAGAGTTAAGGTGTCTGCATCGGGTGCAGGAGGTCACGGGTTCGAATTACGGTCGAGACAAAGACTTTTTCACGTGTATCTTCTGGAAAAAAATGACCCTGATCCCTGGGTAGTAAGATCAGAGTCCCTTGTTGAGTATCGAGCATACAATTTTTTTTTCTTTATGAATTTAAAATACACATATATCCAATGTACTCTACCTAAAAGACTGACGTTGACTGGGTCTTTGAATCCTTGTTTCACAAAACAGATGATGTTGATGATGTTAGTCACAATTCCAAAAATATCAATTAACTGACACAACAGAGCAAAGAAAATCCATTGAAAAATCATAACTAAAGTGTCATTAGACATTGTGTTTGATGTCCTTTTCTATGAACTATCATTTAAGGACACTAGCTTTGTACATTTGCTATGGCCATCAAATGAACATATGAACTAAGTTATGATTGGACGCAAATGAATACAGTGACGATTTGTGTTGTTGTTGTTACCCAAATTTAGAAAAAAGGTTATGCTAACTATTCAATGAATTCAGTTTATGACAAATAATCTGCAATTAATGAAATATATTTTTTTTTAAAGAAACATAGCCTAAAGCTAACCAACACAAATCACAATCAATCAAATCACATTGTTCATATCGGTGCAAAGGTCATTGACAACATCACGCCAGCACACGTGGTCGTCCTGGGTTGCAGGTTCTGCCTCTCTTCATGTGTAAATGTAATCTTAGTTCCTTCTCACATTATTTTCTCCATGTATTTGTTTGTCTTTTTATCTAGTCCCTTGAGGATTCCATGTAAGAGCCTGTCTGGCTATGTTGGACTGTGCCATCCGTAGCGTATATTTAATACCGCCCATTTTTTTCGCTTAGTTTGCAGTTTTAGAGGCTGTTGTTGGCTTTTTTTTCTACAGGTGTTCATTCCTTACCATTTCCTGCCACTTAATGCTCATTATCCTCTGTAGGCATCTGTTAACGATAGACTGGAGTCTTTGTTGTATGGCCTTGGCCGTTCTTCGTGTGTTCGTTCTATACAGCAGCACCTGCTTATCACTGGCGTTTAACTTGGTGAGAAACTTGCTTTATCTTGATCTCTATATGTTGTTTAGTATCAGGAATGTCACTCTTGCTTTTCCAACTCTGTTCCTTACATTTGCATCTGTACCTTCACAGGTTGTATCCATGTGAACAGTTGATGCATTAATGGGATATTTCATAATCATCATCATGAAGCATGTCCTTTGTAGAACGTCGCTCACATCACAGACCGTCTGAAAGAAACTCGTTCCCTTTGCAAACCTCAAGCCTCCACCAAAGTCATGCCCAAGTATTGCTTGATATCTTGATGAAATTGTCTTCTCGGTCTACCTTTTCCTCTTTTGCCTGGTATTATAGAGTACGACGTCCCCGTCCTCTGAAGACCGTTGTGTCTTTTGATATTGTCAAAGTATTTACATTTTCTGATCATGACATCATTGATAAACCAGTTCTCTTCTATGTTCAACTCATTGATAAACCAGTTCTCTTCTATGTTCAACTCATTGATAAACCAGTTCTCTTATATGTTCAACTCTTACCGAATGTCTTTAGTTGTCTTTTTCTCTGTCCAGGATATACTACGGATCTTTCTGTAACATTTTTAATCCAAGAATTCGATCCTCTTTCTAGATGTGTTTCTAACCGTCCATACCTTGCAGCTATACGCTGCAAATTGAAAGGCAGGCCATCAAGACATTTATTCTTGTCGTTGTGCTGGTGTTCTGTCTTACTATCTTCAGGTAGTTTAGCCTTTGGGCTGCCATTGCTAGTCATCTTCTGTTTTCTTTTTTAGCAGTCGCCGTTTTTATCAATTCTGGATCCCAGATATTCAAAATGTGTGGCCGTGTCTATTTCCTCACCACGTATTGTAAATTTATGTTGACATCGTGTTTTGTCGATGGTCTTTATTATTGTTTTATGTATGTTTTATGTATGTTTATAAAAAGGTTTTGACTTACACTATAACTATATACGGTTGAAATTAGCTGCTCTAGCCCATATGTACCGCCTGAAATTATCACTGTCATTTCCGTATTGTAACTTTGGGATCTCGTAACCGTCAATCGTAAATGGATCTAACACAAAACCCGAAATGGAAAGTGAAGACTAACAAAAAACTTAAATGGAAGGGGGAGACTAACACAAAACTGAAATGGAAGGTCGAGATAAACACAAAACTGAAATGGAAGGTGGAGACCAACACACAACTGAAACGAACGGTTGAAAACGACTGGCGGAATTTCAGTTCAATTTAGTTGTCATTTTTCATAGAATGCTGACTGCAATTAGTCTCCAAAGATTTGTATTGGTCTCCGCATTCCTTCTTAGTTTTGTGTTAGTCTTCCAGTTCAGATTTGTGTTGGTCTCCACCTTCCATTTCAGTTTTGTGTTAGTCTTCACCTTCCATTTCGGGTTTTGTGTTAAGTTTCTTCCTTTCATTTCAGTTTTGTACTGATTTGTTTTTTCCATTTCAGTTTCGTGTTGGTCTCAACCGTACACTTCAGTTTCGTGTTGATCTGCTCCACCTTTCATTTCAGTTTCGTGTTGGTCTCAACCGTCCATTTCAGTTGCATGTCGTTCTCAAATTGTCATGTCAATGTTGTATCGGTCTCATACAGTAATGTCACTTTGTGTCGGTCTCAATCTTACTTCTTCTTGTGTCGTCTCACTTTCTACTGAGTTGTAGCCCATAGTCGTGGTATGTATTTTTCTATCGCTTCTCTCATGGACCAAGTAACATTTGTTCCCATTTTATGGCAGTTACTGTTTAGTCGGCATATATCCACATTTCCGTTGGTCTACCTCTCGCTCTTCTTCGTGATGTTTTTCTGTAGACTGTTGCATGAACAATGTGGTCTGGTTGCAATCTCGCAATGTGGCCAAACTAAGTCATTCTCTGTTGCTCGATGTACTGTAGGTAGAGAATTGCTCCAACCCTCTCCCGAATACTTAAAGCTGTGATTCTGTGTCCTCAGATGTTGTTGGTGACTTTTTGTATGCACCCTATTTTGCAGGTGGCTAACTTTCGTTTCTGTGCCTTATTCAATGCCTATGTCATGCACTGGGAGCACGTAGTTGGGATGAAGATACTATTTATTATCTGCTTGTATTGCTTGGAGTGAAATCTAAGGTGTCTTAGTAGTGGAGACAGTTGACAGGTGACAGTGTTTGCCATTTGCACTCTCGTCTCTATCTCTATATGGATTCTGCTGTCACCAGTTAATACAGTTCCCATATACTTAGATTCGTGTACCTGCTTTATGTTTGTTTCATTCACATGAATATCAAATGTTGTATGCTTTCTATTTATATGTATTGTCTCTGCTGTTGATGGGATTATATTCATGTCGTACTCTTTACAGTTTAAATGCAATGGGTCAATATGACGATGTAGGTTATGTTCGTTTGGGATGCACGAAATATTGGTCGTCTGTGAAAAACTATTCGTTGGTACTTTCCTGTTCTGTATTTGCCTTTAGGGGGATTTTATTCATGTAAGTGACAAAAGAGGGGTGACGAGAGAACACAGCCCTGTCTGACACCTGATTAAATGCGGAACCACTCCGACATATCTGCTGTTGTTCTTACTACACGCTTGCTGCCCTGACATAAGAATTTGATGTTACTAAGGAAAGGACCTTATAGTTCATAGTCTGCCAGGATATCCCGTAATGTACTTATGTTGACTCTATCAAAAGCCTTTTTTTTATCTACGAATATGAGGCTGTGGTTTCCATCATATTCTAAAGACGTTTCGCATATTTGTGTCAATGTAAATATTGCGTACGTGCAGCTTTCTTTTTCTTTCTGAACCGAAAATGATTATTTTCTAGTTGGGGCCCCAGTATCGATCTTACTCTTCTTTCTAGTACCTTTGAAAATGACTTGCCTGTGTATATTAGAAAAGAGATACCACTGTACGTTTCCAATTATCGCTTGTCGCTTTTACTTTAAAAAAACAAAACAATGATTGTTTGTTCCCAATCTGTCGGTACTTTTCTGGAAGGCCAGGCCACATTAAATATTCTGGTCAGCCAGTCCACCGCAGTTTTCCTGGAGGTTGGTAGCATTTCTGTTGTAATACCATATATGACTGCTGCTTTATAATTATTGTTGTCTCGCAGTGCCGCTTCGACTTCTGATTTCAATGTTTCTAAGCTGTGTTCTGTTTCATTCTCCTTCTGGTGATGTGCTTTGTTGACTTAAATTTCTTGATAAATTACCAACCAATTGTAAGATGATGACATAATACATAGCTGCCTGTGTTTACCTAATCAGGGACGCATCTGATAGCTACAGTAAAGCTGAATGTAACATTTAAGTGCTTAAACAGTTATGGGGGTAAGTTTTACATCGGAATTAAACACAAACGACTGCAATTCTTATCAAGACATCGGTGATATGCGCAAATGAGAACATTAACGATACAATCTAATACAATAGGATGGCAACAGTTAAAATACAAGGCTGTTTTGTGATATCATATTGCATATACCTTTTGACATATTTTTAAATTGAAAATATGCTTCCCGTTTTTCTACTTTTTAATGTAACATTAAGACAGTCTTTACTTTTATATTATAGCAATTGAAACCACACAAAAAGGTCACTTTTGTGTGTGTGGAAATTTGGAAATACATGCTCACGAAAATCTCAAATACAAACAGACGAAACAGGCAAGAAACATAATGAGCGTCTGAAAAGGATCACCAAATATGAGTAATAAATGCACACGATAAGTGACATCAATCATTCATGTTTGACTGTCATCTAGCGCAATATGAGGAAAGCTATTTTGGTAACATAAATTCCCACACTACATATAAAAATATACTCTTAACATCTTACCTTGCGCGAATTCAAACTAACAATGTATAAACAAAAAAAAGAAATATTCCTTAAATGCGAAAAGTAAAAGTAACGTGAGAATTCAGCAGAATTAACCACTGGTTGAAAATTGAATTTTTGAAGATTCCATTGTACTAATCTGCAGCCTGTGAGAGGTGGGGTGGCCTGTGCCCTTTCTTGACATAATTAATGTCCCTAACGCATGAGTCAGATACAGCTGGGGGAACTGGAGAAGCGGTCCCCGATTCAACACACCACAAGGATTTTTGTTTAGTCTCCGGAAGCGATTCAAACCAAGGTGCGGGACAACATAAAATAGCGAATTGATCACTATGAACTGAGCTAACGCGCCACTCTTGAATGCGTATAGGCTAATACTATACCTTTTACATTGTAAATGTATATATAAATATATATATATATATATATATATATATATATATATATATATCATTTACTCATAGATGGTGAATACTGTATAAGCAAAAATTATGTCAGAGTTATCAAATACTAAGATTGTTTTTAATTACAAAAATGTATTATACAAAAGACAATCTCGAGATTATTGAAACAGAAAGCTCTTGATGCGCTACTTCTTTAATGGATAGAAAAAGGGATATCACGTAAATTAGATGTAATTATGCTAAAGTAATTTAGATGTTGTTTTTTTACATTTACATGTCAAGATTCACATCTAAAACAAATTACTGTTCATTTATTTGTCATATCAGTCATTCCTAGTTAATTTCACTTGTTATGATGTCAAAATGTACAATTAAAATGTAAATGTTGTGTTTCACTAGACCTTTTAATATTAGTTCTGCACCTACTGTTAAGATAGTACCCTAGTACTGAAAACTGCATTTATCACAAATAGCCAGGTACGAAAATTGTGTTGGATACAGTAAACGTTTCTTCTAGTTTAAAACCATACAATTTATAGTGTACGTCTAACAGTTAATGAAGACCGGTAACCAAAGTGTCATATTTAGACAAATTGACCACATTCAATTCTAATAGTAATATGTTTTTTGTGTACTAACAGTGCATTGGTCACTATCGAATATGTTTTGTAGAAACATTATGCAAAAAAGTCGCAATGATTGGTATAATTTGTAGTAATATGACACACAGACGATACTGCTGTCTTGTTTTTTATGCACCATGTCTCACAGTACAGTTGTGTTTTGTTTCCAGACTATTGCTGCAATTTCCTTTCATGTTAGTTTTCTAGACTAGATGCTTTTAACAAGTAAATTATGATATATTTCCAGCTCTATAATAATTGTAATATTGTTTTTCTCACTGTGCAAATTATTCTAAGTCTCCGCTTTATAGTTTGTGTATGGTCCATGTTCCGTGTCATTCATTACCTTGGACAAGGGAGATACATGTCCGCATAGTTGTTTTTGCTCGTGTTCTTCCAATGGTTTCGATGGCTGCCTGCCGGGAATGCGATCGGGGGTTCAAATCCGCGGTATGACATATGTTGCTTTTTTGTTGGTGTGAATTAAACAAACATAGCCAGCACACGACGTCGCGACAGCAGTAGCAAATCGGCCTGTGGTCCTCAGCTTAGAAACCAATCGTCTAGCCCAACAATGGGGAAAGGTCGTATGGCAGTTTGATGCTGTCATCTGTTGTATGCAGTCTCTATTGTTACATACCAAGACCATACGACAGCTAGACCAGTCCTTCGTCAACAGATTCCTACGAAGGATAACGGGCATATAGTGACAGGACATGGTGAGGAATGAACACCTATGGGAAAGGAGTCTACAACATCCACCAGGTCAGGTCAGGTCATCGCGTAACCGGTGAGGTCGTTGGGGCACGCATGAAGACATCCTCACAACTCCGCGCCATCCCTCTCTGTCAGATGCCGCTGCCTGTGACTCTTCTGGTCGGAGACTGGTCCATTCTTTAATGTTGTTCTCCCATCTCTTTTTGGGCCGGCCTCTTCGTCGTCTGCCATGCACCTTCCCGTCGAGGAATGTGTTTGCAAGACCATTTGATCTCGATATGTGACCGTACCAAGTGAGTTTCCTTCTTTTGACAGTTGCCAAGAGATCTTCGAACGGCCCTACTGCTGTTGTAATTCTATCTCGTATTTCCTAGTTAGTAACTCGATCTTTGTACGCGACGTTTAAAAGTTTTCGGAAACATCTCATCTCCAAGGCCTGTATCCTTCGTTAAAGGGCAGCTGTAACTGTCCATGTCTCACACGCATAGAGGAATATTGACATGACCAGTTTACGCATTAATCTGATTTTCGTGCGTAGTGCTAACCTTTTATCTTGTCAGATTTTGTTAAGCCGTGCAAGCGCCGCTATTGTCTGTGCTATTCTGGCCAACACTTCACATTTTGATCCTTCATCACCGACAATCGACCAAAGATATTTAAAACGGTAAACCACTTCGAGTTCCTGACCGTTAGCTTTTATCTTGCTGTTGAAGCTCGTAGCGTTGTTGGTCATTAATTGTGTCTTTCCAGCGTTTATCTCCATACCATATTCAAGAGCTGTTTCATCTAGCCTTCTGACCCATTCCTGGAGTTCTGCTTCTGAACCCGCCAACCCGTCGATATCATCTGCAAAACGAAGGTTGGTAATCGTTCGGCCCCCTATCTTGACAGTACAAACGTGACCTCCAAGTCCCTCACTCATAATTCCTTCAAGGAATATATTGAAAAGAGTTGGAGAGAGTGTACACCCCTGTCTCACACCAACTGATGTGCGAAACCAGTCTCCTCGCCTCCCATTCACAAGAACTGCACTAGACGCCTTGTTATACAGGTGTTCAAGGACCGTTATAATATTTCCGTTGATATTATACATCCTCATGGTTGCCCAAAGCGCTTTATGCCATACCCTATCAAACGCCTTCTTAAAATCCACAAACACATGATACATTGTTTGCTGCTATTCTAGATATTTCTCGCTTAGCAGCCTTAAATTAACTATCTGTTCTGTAGTGCTTCTTCCCTGTCTGAACCCTGCTCGCTCCTCGGCAATAATGTTCTCTGCGTGAGGTTTCAATCGGTCGAGGATTAATCTAAGCATGATCTTGCTAGGGTGGCTGATGAGGCTTATTGTTCTGTAAGTTTGGCACAGCTTTAGGTTTCCAGACTTATGTAACGGTATGACTATTGATTTCGTCCATAAGTCCGGCCAGTTTCCTGTCGCCCATATTTTGTTACAGATATGTGTCAGGCCTTCCATCTCTACCTCTCCACCTGCTTGTAAAAGCTCTGCTGGTATATTGTCCACGCCGGCCGCCTTCCCTCTTCTCAATGTCTTTACCGCAGCAATTACCTCTTCCTTCGTTATCAGTTGGTTATCCTCTATATTTGTTGGTGTTGGGGGGAATGTTTCTCAGGTTTGTTTCGCCCTTCATAGTTATATACCTCGGAACAGTACTCTGTCCATCTTACCACGTCATTTCCCTCAATGAGACACTTGCCGCTTTTATCATGGATCATAAGGTTCCTGTTTTTTCTTGGTGTTACCAGTTCTTTGACCACCTTGTATGCCCCTTTAGCATCATTTATGTTTAGTCTCTCTTTGTACAACATCCATATAAACAATATATTAATCGAAGAAAATGGGACTGGATACAAATTTCGTTTCTTACGGAAGGCACAGTCCAACATAACCAGGGAGGCGTGTACGTATAATCCTCAAAAAGAGAGAGAGGGGGAGAGAGAGTGAAAGAGAGAAAGAGAGAGAGAATTGGGAGGGGGGGGGAGAGTTGACCTAAAAATGCACGGATGCAATAATGTTAGGAAGAACTAAGACACGTTCGTCATTCATTAATTCAATGTCTCGCTCCAATCTGAAGCATATGTATTAACTCCAGATGGTTTCTTTACCGGATACCTGTGTACGAGTGATTGCAGTGGCTCATTAAAATGACATTTTTGTTAAAAACAGGATGGGTTTGTCAACGGCTTTCAACACCTCTTTACCAATACTCTTGGTAATAATATGAGTTTGTCTTATTTTATCTTAGTTCTCAGTTAACCTGTACTTCTACAGGGATAGATGCCCATGTGCAGGTCCCAGCTCTAATATGAGCTGGAAGCAGCCGGGAGAAGGGTGCCATACGTGGCTGGCTAAGTTCGATCAGCGTAATACTCTGATAAGTTGGGACAATAGCTTACGGGGAACGGTTAACCGATATGCGAGTCCATCATAATAGATTCAATAATAGACTAGCGCAATGTAGACCCGCAGTGTGTTAGACGCCATCCATGCTGCTCTAAACAAACCATCTACCCATGCCGGTGTTATGCCATGTCACTCAGTTAGTCGCCTGTTACGACATGCTCTCTGTGAGACAGTGGTACTATTCTTGTCCTTGTCGTACACAAAGACCCTGGCAGACCATTATTGTATCTATACTGTCAAAATGAGAATATGCCACTGAGCCTAATTTATTACCGTATTTAGATAAATATATAAACTCTATGTCAGTTTTATGTCTATGTCTGCAAATTTATTCCAACAAATGTTCATGTTCAAATATATTAGTATATAGCTTGTTCATTAAAAAAAACGATGAATCTATAATGTGTAAATAATTGCTTTTGACACGACCTTTTTGTGAAATGGCAACACGAACATCAATGTTATCAAAAAAATAGTTAACAGGTTTCGCATTTTTCTGACAAAATGTTTATGTTTGACAGCGTTTCGTATTTTCATCGGGCAACTATGACATTATTAAAGGCCTTTGAACAACTCACGCTTGAGGTCAGCAGCGGAAATAAATTCTTGCTTGTTGTTTTACTATATCTGGTAGCTATCTCTGTGAAATGGTATGTCTGTTGATGGAATAAACATGTATGTTTTATAAATTGTTTCAGCTTTACAACACAGACTTTATGGCCGGTTTAATAATGGAATGTTTGCTGTTCCTGAAGGATAAGATCACCTGAATTCACTTTACTTCTAATGAGAGCTACACAACAGTAAAGGCAGGCCGGACATATTAGCAGCTGTGTGGTCGTAACAATAGCAAGCCATCAGCACTGTCAGAGACAAACAACAATGTGAAAGTAAAATATGAATTTCCGCTGTAAAAGATCAAGAAAGATCACACACGAGGATGTTGGGTTGTCATGGGTTTCTGTTCAAACATTAAGCAACCGGTATTTCTCGATCATTTTTTAAAAACAAAATGGGAACCACCTCTAAATGAACCACCTCGACTTTGTGCCCTACAAAACAACTTTGGTTACGTACATGTCGTAACATCAGTCAGACACGTTTAGTGCCTTTACCTTATCAGGCGCGCAAGATTACAGAAGAATGAAATCAGTCTGGCAATTTTGTGTACGCTGGAAAAGTTGGTCGCTTCCGTGAACACCTCGACGACATTTACAATTCCAACGACAACGTACGTGTGTGCAGCCGCATATCACTTAACGAGTCCAGGTTGGTATCAAGGACATTGCTACTGTTACATGCTCCTTTAAATATCAGCTCAAGCTCAATAATCAAATTTGACTCATTATGGAATGCAATTTGCAGTTTGAAAACATTCTATATTTTTTCCACCTCCAATGCCTCTCTGTTACTCTCGCTCTCTTTCTCAGCCCTCTGTCTATGTTTACAAATGCTTGTGTGAATACTTACATGGGTGATTGTGTTTGCATGTCTACTTATGTCGGTTCATTAGAATATCACCCTCACTTGATCTTCATGTTCCTTAATTACAATAAAAACCACGTAATGTAATAGAACAACACATTATCTGATATTCGCTAATGCAGGAAGTTAACTATCCTGTCTGCAACGAAGTTTTTACACGACTTGGACTATTTTCTTCCAACCATTCCGGCGTCGTGTTCTAGTTTTAAAACAAAAATGGGTCTGATCGAGAGATCATATTTCACCGAACCTCTAATCTGCGAGCTTGGAATCAGGCATCAGCTGTTATGACTGAGGGGACTTTAGAACCATTGTCTATGACAGAGATCACAGCCCTCTTGGACTCGAAGACGATATAGCTCAATATTAACCGCGTGTTAGAGATACTCAGCAAACGGAGGAAAAGAGAAGGGCTGGAAATGAAAATCTCCAAGATCAAAGTCATGTGAGACTGCTTTGCCCAATATGGCTCAGTCCTTGGATATGGAAGACAAAATACAAACGACGTAGAGGAATTCTGCCGCCGAGGGCACTTACTCAACATGCAGAATTAATCATAACTTGAATAAATAAAACCTCACAGCTCGGCTGGATGACATTATTATCTATTCAAACAGTCCTGGAAGATTGCTGGGGAAAAGACCCTACGCGTTTCCTTCTTCAACTCTACTATGCCTCCTGCATTATATCATTTTGTTAAGAGATGGGCAATTATAAAAGCAATGTGAGTGACCCAGGTCTTTCTCGAAACACGCATCATTAGCATTACTCTCCGCGACTAGCGCATGCAGAATCTCAGCAGTTCTGATATACACCAATCATCATTGGCGAGCGACGGACATGTTAATGCAATCAAAACAAAACATCGATGGAAAGATAACACACTCAGAAGAAAGAATGCCATTTGGTGCAGGTCGCCATCAGTCTGGCACATACAAGGTGGGTGGTAGACATAAAATTTGCAAATATGTATGTGCTTATGTGTATGTTAATATACATATATAAATATATATATATACATATGATGTTCGTCCATCACATGTGGTGAAGACCATTCTCTTTGTTCAGTCGTGTGGGCAGTCTTTTCTGTTGCTGTATTCGATGAAATTGGTGACTTGCGCGGTGATTTGGATTAACGTGACGCAGAAACTGCGTGTTTGTCAACCTGACTCTCTCGACCTGCGCCACCATTGGCCAGTGGCAAGATTTCATCAAGACGACTGGAGACAGCACCGGATGCAGATTTATTCTCACGGCTTACTTCTGAATTATTTCCCGTAAACAAATAACCCGCAAGGCAGCGGAGGGTGGACGATATATATCAATGTCTGTTGTTCTTTTCCCATTACATCAAGAAGCCAAAGAAACATCACTCGGCTTGTGACTGATATGTTGGGCATCTCTCCCGGGCGACGTGTTCTAATTCATTATCATCATGTGGCTACATTTTACAGGTACAACAACACTGACGCTGTCGGCAGCTAAGACGAAGGGCTCCTGAAATTCAGTCATGAGAAATAAACAGTAACAATACGACATAAGTTTAAGCGAAGACTTAATTCATATAGCCAATGTATTTTCCAGCAAAATCAGAAGGAAAAAAAAATAAAAAAGAACAAATTAACCAGTCCAAATGGAAAACAAAAGACACGTTTCCGTGAACACAAATGTAAGTCGTCGACTAGTGTGAGTTCCAGGCAAACCTGTAGTCTGGCGGCACCCAAAATAAACTAATACAGCAGAGCAATGTAGACCTGCAGCAGGTACGCCGCAATCTTTGCTGTTCGTTTTCTTTTATATATATATATATATATATATATATATATATATATATATATATATATATATATATATATGCATACACACACACATATATATATATGACTACTGGTACATGCGCTCCCCGGCACGGGGAGGTAGTGACGAAAAATAACAATACGGGACTCTTTCGAGGCCCCGTAATTGGAATGAGTACACTTTAAACCCTTTAACGAGGATCTATTGGAGGGCAAGTCTGGTGCCAGCAGCCGCGGTAATTCCAGCTCCAATAGCGTATATTAAAGTTGTTGCAGTTAAAAAGCTCGTAGTTGGATCTCAGGCGCAGGCAGGCGGTCCGGCTCGCGCCGGTTCACTGCCCGTTGTCTCCTGCCCTACCGTCTGCCGGCTCTCTCCCACGGTTGCTCTTCGCTGAGCGTTCTGGGTGGCCGGCGCGTTTACTTTGAAAAAATTAGAGTGTTCAAGGCAGGCCTCGGCTACCTGAATAATGGTGCATGGAATAATGGAATAGGACCTCGGTTCTATTTTGTTGGTTTTCGGAACTGGAGGTAATGATTAACAGGGACAAACGGGGCATTCGTATTGCGGCGTTAGAGGTGAAGTTCTTGGATCGCCGCAAGACGAGCTACTGCGAAAGCATTTGTCAAGAATGTTTTCATTAATCAAGAACGAAAGTCAGAGGCGCGAAGACGATCAGATACCGTCGTAGTTCTGACCATAAACGATGCCGACTAGCGATCCGCAGGAGTTGCTTCGATGACTCTGCGGGCAGATTCCGGGAAACCAAAGTGTTTGGGTTCCGGGGGAAGTATGGTTTGCAAAGCTGAAACTTAAAAATTGACGGAAGGGCACCACCAGGAGTGAAGCCTGCGGTTTAATTTGACTCAACATGGCCAACACTGAAATGACTGACATGCCGAGACCACTTTTTTGGGGTCTAATATGGAACTGGTGCTAGATTTAGACCCTCAGAAATCTGGGGTTACGCCCTCTGTGGCACGGTTGGTCTGCATCCAGTGTCTGATAAAGGAATTGACGAAAGAGCACTATCAGGAGTGGAGCCTGAGGCTAAAATTGACTAAACACGCCAATAGTGTAGAATGACTGTCAAAAGAGAGCACCTTCGGAGGGTCTAATAGTGAACATGTGCTGGAATTAGACCTTCGAAAATCTGGGGCCACCCTCTAAGTAACTGGATTGTCTCGCTAAAGGAATTGACGGAAGGGCACCACCAGGAGTGGAACCTGCGGCTTTATTCGACTGAACACGTCAATACTGTAGAACGACTGACAAATCGAGAGCACTACCGTTTGGGTCTAAAAATGAACGTACGCTGGTATTAGACTCACGGAAGACAAGTCAGCTCTCAAACACTCTAATGAAAGAACGCCACGGAAATCGTGTTTAACCCCGCAGAAACGGCAAATTTCAAATACCTGGTCATTGACAAACAAAAGCCCTCAATAAATTCGTCTGACCAAATAGTGAACGGGTGCTGGAAATAGACCATCTGAAGACAGGTCAGTTTTACCCTACTAATGACAGGGCGTTGCTACGGAAAACCAGCTCATATCGAGAGGAGCCGCAGACACTTTGGTTCACGTACCAGGCTGATAAGCCAATGGCGCGAGGCTACCATGTGGGGGATTACGGCCGAACCCTTGTAAGCCGCAATCCCGCCCAAAATCTCAGCACCACTGCAATGGGAGGCTCCTACATGCTCGGGACCTGGGGCTTGCGCCCCAGCCATATCCGGTAGAGCCGCAGCAAGAGGTCCTTGCCGTCCGCCGATCAAAGCGGGCGGAAAACTGCTTGATACTCACCTTATATGGGGTGCGAAACCACAACTAAAAACTTAGTACCTGGTCGGGGTGTCGAAAACAGTAGAGCAGCCACCTCACTGTGAACTGTTGAGACTCAACCAATGACCATGAGAGCTGTCCGCACACCAGGCGAACAACATCTCTGTGACATTACCAGGCTTGTCCTCTGGCTAAATGCACGTCGGCTACAATATCTACCTCTGTCCGTTATCAGCCATATAACTATCATGCTGGACGCAAAAGAGATGCAGACCAGCGGACATTGCACACCTGCCCCACTGTGTCAACACCCCAGGTTGCGGGGAATGCTAGGCGTACCACCCCTGCATAGAAGCCAAGAAAATAAAGGGAAAAAGAGATACCCCACTCACATGCAAATGCTACGTTTCTGGCAGGACGTGACGATCCTGGGATACAGACACACTGGACTGCCTCTCTTCCGGATAAACCAATCCATCTCATATACCATCTCACATATCATCATTGCACCCTATAGACACGAGTAGTGAAGACTCGATAGTCTGGTAAGACAACTTCCATAAGAGAGACAACTCTGATCATAAACAACTGCTGCCTTGCAGATAGGCTGGGGACAGCCAAAGGCTAAGGAGGGCATCCCTACAGAAACGCCTGTTGAAATCGGATGCACGGGGCCGCAAGCCTAACAAAACAGTGCAACGTAAATCGCAGCATGATGGAATTACAACCTATTAGAAAAACGCATGGCGCTCATCCTGCGGAGTCCCGCCAGGCAGCGATAGTGCCGGGCCTCACGCCTCGAAGGGGCCCACCCTTGACTACTGGTGGTCACCCACCCATGTGTCGTGGAGTCAAGGCACATGGCTATGGGGCAACTTCTATTGGCCAAAACCTCAAGACCCTCAAAATACTACAGTTGAATGCGGAGGGAGTCATTAACAAAAAACTTTCCCTAACACACCACCTGCATGAAGGTAAGATTGACGTGGCATGTATCCAGGAAACGCACCTCAACAATAACCATAAATTCTCAATCAGAGGATACCAGACCTTCCGTCTAGATAGAGAAGGCCACAAAGGAGGGGTCCTGATACTGACCAGAAACTGCATACCGAGTAGCGCGGTATCTGTCAATCACACCGGACAAGCAGAAATTGTAGGAGTTGACATAATGGCTCAAGAGACGAAGCTCCGCATTTTCAATCTGTACGGACCACCAAATAGAGACCTATCGCTCTCGAGTATGGAGGTCAGAGACTTCAACTGCATAGTAGTTTGAGATTTCAACAGCCACTCGGAGAGATGGGGATACACTGACACAGACAGCAGAGGTGACGAAGTGGAAGATTGGGAGATAGATGCAAATCTCTCCCTAATCAATAGGCCGGTGGATAGCCCTAGCTCTATTCAAGAACATGGCATACCACCTCGACTCTAGATTTGGCCTTCTCCACACAGGACATACACCATAAAATAGACCGCCAGGTGCTAAACCAACTGGCAGGTAGCGACCACAGGCCGATCAGGCTAACCATTGACATGGAAGTAGGCCCACAGGAAACAAAACCGCTCCCACGTTGGAATTACAAACGATCCGACTGGGACAGATTTGGAATCCTGACAGATGGGCTGTGTGAAACCATCAACACACGAAACACCAAAATGAAGCCCATGGTAGAGAGCCTAAGCAAGGCAATAATGCAAGCCGCCACTGAAACCATCCCAAGAGGAGCTAGGAAAAACTATAAGCCCTACTGGAATGATGAGTTGCAGAAAGTGGAAGATGCAGTAACAAATGCTAGGAACATATAAGAGCGAGAAAAATCCATGGAGGCAAACATCGCCCTCAAAGCCGCCGCGGCGAAGTACAAATACACTCTAAAGCAAACAGCAAGAGAAAGCTGGAAAAATAAAACGGAAAGTCTAAACCTGGACAAAGACGGGAACAAGCTATGGAAGCTAGTCAGAGCCATGAACGACGAAACCCCGTCAAATAAACAAATTACTATCAAGCAGGGCGAGAACTTGATCACAGGTAAGAAAGCCGCAAACGCCTTTGTCGATCACTATGCCAGAGCAAACCACATCGAGGTCCCTGCAGATAAGCAAACAGACATTAGCGAAGAGCTAAAGGGACACGAAAACATGAATACGGCTCCTGAAGAGCACATGATGGCCAAACTAACAATGCGCGAAATGAAAGAGGCTTTGAGAACACTAAAGAAAAGGAAATCTCTCGGAAAAGACGGGATAACAAACGAAATGCTGATGGGGCTGGGCCAAACAGCGAAGAAGAAACTGCTATCGGTCCTGAACCAAAGCTGGAAAAGGGGAATTGTACCACAGGCATGGAAAGATGCAATACTGGTACCAGTACCAAAAACAGGAAAGGACAAAACAGATCTAAATGGATACAGGCCCATAAGCCTACTGAGCTGTGTCGGCAAGCTGATGGAACGGATGATAAACACCAGACTGATGTGGCATCTGGAAGAAAAACGAATACTAATTCCACAGCAAGCCGGCTTTAGACAGCACAGATCCACTGAGGACCAGGTCATCCTCATAGCCCAGGAGATAGAAGATGCCTACCAGGCACAGAAACACACAGTAGCTGTTTGGGTGGATCTGGAAAAGGCATTTGACAAAGTCTGGAAAGATGGACTTAGAGTCAAGCTAATAAGAAGTGATGTCTGTGGGAAGATGTACAAGTGGATCAACCACTACCTCAAACAAAGAACGGCCAGAGTCCAAGTACAAGGGCAGATGAGCAAAAAGGTGACACTCGAGCAGGGAGTACCCCAAGGGGGAGTATTGTCACCCACACTCTTCCTGGTATATATAAACGATATCACAGAGAATATACCAAGAAGAGTCCATAGCTCAATGTTTGCAGACGATCTGGCTATGTGGACCTCTGAAAAGAATCTCACCATAGCAAGAAATCGGATGCAGACGGCCCTAACATCGCTGGAAGAGTGGGCGAACTCATGGCTGGTCAAAATAAACGAGGAGAAAACCACATGCACAATATTCTCGCTTTCATTAAAACCCCAAAGTACCAAATTAAGTCTAAATGGCAAAATTCTGCAGCCAAACGACAACCCAACCTATCTGGGAGTCACATTTGATCGGCGCATGACATGGAAAAGTCAGATTGAGAGAAACCGAATGAAAGCCAGAGAAAGAATGGCAATCATGAGGAAACTTGCTGGCACAAGCTGGGGAGCAGATGAAGGCATACTAAAGAAACTGTATACTGGAAGAGTGAGACCAGTTCTCGAGTATGGCATTGCGGCATGGACAACAGCAGCGAAGGCGAACTTCGATAAAGTTAACAAACTTCAAAACCAAGCCATGAGAATTATAACAGGTGGCATGAAGTCAACGCCAATTGTAGAACTTGAAAAGATTACAAAACTGCAATCCATGGCCGATAGAAGAGACTGCAGAGCCCAGCTGCAGTCAGAGAAACTCCGAAGACTGACGGACCATCCAATGCACCAGAGACTAAACAATTTGGGAAATGGGAAACTAAAGCGGAGAAACTTTGCAGAAATAGCCAAAGCAAAGATGCACGAAGATCCCATAAACGCAGTAACAACACCAAAACCCATTACTACTGTACGAAAACCTACCTGGAGGCAGGATATATTCCCAGAGGTGGTAGAAAATATACCAGGTATTGCAAACAAAAACTGCCAGACTGAAAAAGAAAGAAGAGATACTACCCTAAGCTTCATAACGAAAAGCTACCCAAGCATGGACTGGACCCATGCATACACCGACGGTTCTGTAACAAACACTACACAGAACGGAGGGGCAGGAGCATTCCTGAACCTACCAAATGGCAGAAAAATAACACTGTCATTCGCTACTGGTAAGTACACAAGCAATTTCAGAGCGGAGGCAGAGGCACTGAGGGCGGCAGTGGAAGAAATGGTGACACACAGTGAAAATGAGAGCCATATAGTCCTGCTGACAGATGCTCTCGCCGTAGTCACAGCGCTAAAAGCCAGAAAAACACTGAGCGTAATGACTTAAGAGCAGCACTCTGCAAACTGTGCCAGCATTCCGCACCAAAAAGGGTAGTGGTACAGTGGGTTCCATCACACTGCAACATCCAAGGCAACGAGGAGGCAGACAGACTGGCAAAAGAAGGTGCAAGACTACCACAAACAGATACCAGTATGACGTACGAAGAGTCAAAACGGCTTATCAAAGCCAGATACATGACCAAATGGGAAACCGAACATACTGGTTACACCAAAAACGATGCATATTACCAGTTGAACCGAAGAGAGCAGGTCGTTGTCTTCAGACTTCGCACTGGCCACAATAGACTGAGGTACCACCTATTCAACAAATTGAAGATAGGGTTTACCGACGAATGCCCGTGCGGTACTGGTAAAATGACCGCTGAACATCTGCTGCAGAACTGCCCGACATACGAGGATCAGAGAGAGCAGATGTGGCCATTACCAGTGGAACTGCAAGACAAGCTCTATGGCAGTGGCGAGAGCCTTAGGATGACCGCCGCTTTTTTCGAAAAAATAATGGTTGCTGTCTGACTGCGTACGCAGAAGAAGAAGAAGAAGGTACATGCGCTGATAATTCATCCAGTGACTTCATCATGCCATTGTCCCACCTTTATTCGGACTAAGTATCGACTAATGTAAGTTTCTACATAATTGAACAGGTGATAACGGTCAAGCTCATACATTCAAGTCAAGCTTACACATACCGTGGTAGCAATATAGATATGGTAAAATGTATAGAAAATGATATTCATTTAAGAATGCAGAAGGCGAGAAAATCTTTCATTGCATTTAAGAATGTATAGAAGTCAAAAGAAATTAAAACCACCACAAAAAAATAACAATCTTCTACTCCAACGTAAAATCCGTTCTATTATATGACTCTGAAACATGGCGAACAATACAGGTACTTATGAAAAGGTACAGACTTTTGTAAATCGTTGCCGGCGCAAAATACAAGGATGGAAATGGTTCGACAAGATCACGAACGTGGAACAGATGGAAAAAATAAACTAGACAAATTCCAGTAGAGCATGAGAAGACAATGGCGATGGATAAGCGCTACATTACGGAAACCAGTTGATAATATTACCAGACATGCTCTGTTCTGGAGTCCACAGGGCAAGAGAAGTAGAGGAAGACTAAGACACGCACAGAAGATGGAACTGGAAGCAAATATAAAGGCAGCAGACAGGACGTAGACATAATTGACTCATGATATCTCATGATAGAAAAAGACTTGGCGCGTATTTGTTGAGGACATATGCTCAACAGGGGGCTGACATGTCTTTAATTGATTCATTGATTTATAACGAACTGTAGTTCACAAAATAGATAGATGTAGTTTTAATGACCGCTAGTTGACTTTAATATGGAGGGTAGAGTAGACGAACTTCAGTGTCAAGTGGAATATTCTGATCAAGACGCCGACTCACGGACACCTTTGGTGTCTTTGAAAACATGGTGTATGGATACAGTATCGCTAACAAGATGAGGTGAACTCAAACAGGAGTTCCGTTTTGCGCAAATATTACTCATTGAAACGCAAGTACAATTGATCAACAGGAACAAGACCGACGTGGTACACGATGATACATACGTGTTAAACATAATTCATTTACAGACAAGGCTTTCGATTTGTGAATGATCTAATGGTTGTTGTCTGGACGGAGTTTTAAAAAAAAAAGTATATTATTATCCGTGCCGTTGTTTCTACCAATGAGTCATTGTTTGTCAATTGTAAACGGTATTGCAAGCCTCTTCCGTCAAAATGTCTTTTTTGTCTCTTTCGTTTCAAATTCAAATTTGTTGTTGCCATATCTTAATGTGTGCGAGTTCCCTGCAACGAGAAACAGTTGTATATAAAAAAACCTATGTTTAAATGGAAGATCAGTTTGTTTCGTCCCGTCATTTTTATCTTGAAGGTTCGTTCTGAGAAGCCGTTTGTTCACGGTTTAAAATAATTTACATTCAAGCTGCGACATGTTCACCTTTAAACCGGACACATACGAATTCGGCAGGTCATTTATAAAATCGGATTTGCCGTCCCTCTTCGATCCCTATTTTGTTAGTCGGATTGTACAAACGCAGTATCTTTCCTCTTGGAGACGGAATAGGGTCTTGGTCAGCTCTAGTTATCTGACCCTCAAGTAATGATCTAGCTATGAGTCGCTGGCTGCTGTCAGCTTATTCATTGCTGTGTTTCAGTCTCAGATCTTTAAATAATAAAATAGCTTTAAAAAACAAAATAGAAGTGATGATACTACAGGCATATCTAACGATAGCTGCTAGTGGTAACAATTGACAATCTCTCATTTTCGATGAACTTAGAAATTATTGTGGTACTACTTGTCTTTGCGAGATATTCGTTGAACTTTCAATCAGGGAGAAATGACTCTTTTCTCTACTGATTGATGTGCTAATGAACATCGTTGACTAAATGAAGAATTGCATAAAGAATTCTTATTATTTACCTGCGTGTATTTCCTTTCTTTGAGTTTATTTTGGGTTAATGTCTGGATACGCTTCTTCTGCTCTTGTCATGGGAGACTTTCAGATCGTATAATCTCTCGTCTCAAAACTTGTAATTCCATTATAATTTACTGGATTTATGTCATGTCCTGGATCTTGGAAATCTATCCGCTCGCCTTAATTTCTCGTCGACTAACTCAATTCTTGTCTTTAACTGCCGAACTTAGAATTTCTTCTCAGAACTTTCTTAGTTTGTTTGCGGTTAATCTGTCTGTCTCTCTTTCTCTCTCTCTCTCTCTCTCTATCTCTCTCTCTCTCTCTTTCTCTCTCTGTGTCTGTCTCTATCTCTTTTCTAGGAGCATGACCAATCACCATGACTATCAACTACTTACTTATTTTCTCAGAAGTCACATGTGTTAAATCGGGTTAGTCTGCATATCTGCTTCTGCTCTGAAACTGTAATACTGTTCGCACTTCTAAATTCTCAACTAATTGCTTTCAACTTCTGAACTGTCACTTGTGTTGGCTCTGGTCAATCTGCACCTACCTCTTTTCATTGGAGACTAACCGCTTGCCTTGTCTCTAAACTACTTACTTATTTCCTCAGAGCTGATATGAGGTAATATATATCTCTGTATGTCTCTTCCTTCCTTGTCCTGGGTGACGTCATCGATCTCTCTCACCTCTGAACTACTCAAAGTGATCTCTAGACTTCAACTATTTCCTATTAATCAGACTCGCATTATCGACCTTAGGACCAAATACGGTGCCATCATCCGTTCAAGACACAATATTGTTCGCCGTCACTCAGGCCTGCCGGAAACCCCTTTTCTTCAAGTTTTCACCTAGGATATCGCCCCGATCACCGAAGAGGTGTTAATCGCCGTATTCTCACCATCGGTTGCTGGTATGTAATTCTCTGTTCCATGACTGCCTTGATTAGCAGAGTGGTGTGAACCGCGACTAACTGGACTAATACGTTTCTGCTCTGGTCGCCGTTTGTTCTGATTTCCATATCTGGGCTGCGGGTATTTGTACATCAGAGGACCAAGATATAATTGCGTTATAACCGTATTGGTTCCAGAACTGATCAATCGAAAAACGCCTTGGTAGCGGTTTTAAAACTGATCAATCGACCGATGACTTTGTCGCAGTTCTGAAACTTCTGGGATCCGAAATTTGTGGGTTGGAAACATGTCAGTGAGTGGAACATCTGTCAGTGAGTCGGAAATCTGAAACATTTTAAACGTAAATCATCTTTTTATGCCTTTTTTCAGGGGTAGACATTTCAACTTGAGGGCTGCAACGAATTCCAACAATTTCACTCGATAACCTACCCTCCTAAGTACAGGTGCCCCAACTCTGATTCATGAATTTCATTTTGGTTTCTACGGTTCTTCCTCAAATTGTATAATATCGTCTCCTCTTTCGCAAAATGTAAATAGGCCCACACAGACAATTACACTATTTGAACCAGACGCACACCCATCTACATACATTTATTGTAAATGGTAAAATTGTTATTGTGTTTTTTGATTGTTTGAGGCAGTTCAATATTAGATTTAAGTTCGTGCACAGAGAAGATAGATATAAAATATGATATACCATATGTGAAACGCATACAACTTTAAAACAGAATTGGTTCTTTTCGCATACTTTGGAACAAACAGAGAGCTATGAGTTGACTTATGTTAGCTCATTCACTGCTCTGTCTGCCGCTTCAGCACTGTAAGTTAAATCACTTGTTTGTTGTTGCTTTAAGCTAAAGTTGGTAGCATGTCCTTTGCGGAACGTTGCTTCTTATAACATCCATGCTATTAGCTGTCATAAGTTTATTATCAGGTAGGTTGCCATTACTTTCCGTACGCAAAATGAGCTGTACAAAAATATAAACAAAACTGCCAATACGAGAAGCTATAGTACCGAGAAAAAAAGCAGCCCGTGTCTGTCAAACTGGCCACAGCGGAATTCGAGCCCGCTGCGTTTGGGATGTGAAACGCCGCCTACTCACTGTTTGACGATGATCATCCATAATTAACTCTCAATAAAGTATATTTGTTAGCTAGTTACAGTGACTTCTAAAATCGAAAGGCTTTCATGGGAAGGTTGACTGGGGTATTCCTTAATGCACTTGAATGTTCTCTTCAGTAATCTCACCACTCTGTGTACTGTGGTGCCGTTGTCTACAGCGTTGTTCCCCACCTCGTTAGTCAGGTTGCTGAAACACAACCTCTTTCCAGGAGCACAAATAAAAACCTAAAGTGGGGTCTTGATTAGTATGTTTCATCTCATAACTCTTTGCTCCCATCACTTTTTTCATAGCTGTTTTTATTAAATTCCCGATGCTATAATATACATCTAGCTAAAGTGTATAAGTCTTAGAACACATGCCGAGTACATGTCATTAGTTTAGAAGCTATAGTTGCAGTAGTTTCCTCTCACAGGCCGTGGCATAAGCATGCGAAGACTGAACTCCGTGAACCATGCGTATGAAACCACTGGCCATGCTCTTAATGCAAAGAGTATTGGGAAACACTAGGAAGCCATTGATGTCCACTGGTTGCTGTTATATCTTCAATCGTCTTGACATATATTTGCAGCTGAACTCAGATAGCTCAGTACGAGGGAATAGAGCTGATGACCAGCGAACAAAAAGGAACACGACAATGACAAATCCAGCGCTGACAAACCCCATTTAAAAGTTCCACGAGGAGAAACTGAACTCTGCTATCTTGTCTTTTCAAATTTCTGGGAAGCTCATTAAACTTGGTGGCTTTAATGTCAGGGTCGTGTCCGATCATCACACCTGGGGTTGGGGTGTGGAGCTGTTTCGGGTGGGGTAGGATAATTGGAGCACTCGGGACAAGGAAATGTACCAGTAATGTGCTACTATTGCTGAGTCTTTCTCGTGATCGGATCGTGTCGTGGTGGATATAAAGGTGTGTCCTAATGAATTCAATCACCTGGGATTTGGGTGTGGAGGTGTTGAGGTTGGGGTAGAATAATTGGGCCACTCGGGACAAGGAAATGTAACAGTAATATGCTAATATTGCTGAGTCTTTCTGGTGACTGCACCGTGTCGTGGTGGGTCTAAAGGTGTATCCCAATGACCTCAAGAACTATACCGACGGTAGCATAGTAATAATAAGAGCCTCCCAAGAAAGACACGCCATAAGGTAGGGATCAGACGCAATCATTTGAATAGTCACCGGCTATGGACGATAAACCGTTCATAAACGTCTGTTAAAATCAGATGCACTGGATCGCACGCCTAACGACGCAGTGCAACGAAATGATCACATTATAAGAATGTCATGAATATTTAATAAGCAGATGTGTACTCAATCCCCGAAGTCCCATCAGGCAGTGAGAGTGAAAGGGCCAACCTGCTTGAACGAGGTCACCCATTGTCACTTGAGACCCCTCTTATCTGTACCGTGTGGTCAATCTACCGACCAATCAAGATCAATCCACATACTGACTAGAATGCGAAGAGGATTTTGATTTAATTGACTATTATACTAACTAAATGAAGATCACATTGATGTGGCATGTATTCAGTAGAGCCATTTGAATAACAAAATGTTTGGGGCCAGAGAACACGAGATTTCCCGGTGCGATTAGATAGGACCCACACGATGTGTATTGATAATTTACCGAAACAAATTGGTAGGCAGCAAGTAATCAGTAAACACTAATAATTACAATTAGTCAGAAATAATAGAAGTTGACATTACAATAACATAAAATCAGAATGCGTATATCTAACATGTATGCTGCACCAACAGCATATATATGTCTTTCTAGAATGAAAATAAAGAGCTCCAACTACATAGTAATTTTATAATTTATGCACATAAACGGAGAAATCCGTAATATATGGTAGAGGAGACATTGAAATCTAGAAAATAGAATAGGTGTGGTGATGAATCCAGTTTCTACTCTTGGAGATGGAGCACGACAGTCCCCATGCACCAGCTATCCCAACAGGAAACATTTGCTACTAAATTGATAGACACGTCCTCGTTTAACTAACATACGGTCAAAACAGACAATGAAAGATGTCAATAAATGTGGAAAATATTACGCATTGACATAAATCATTACTTGGTTGGAACTACAGAGATCTGACTTGTACAGTTTTGCCATGTTCAACGACAAGCTTTGCTAGACCTTCCACAAACACGCAAAAAGCAATTTAACACAGATTAGACCACTCAGTCAGTGGCACGAAAGAACTTCAAACTCTATTGGAGCGAAGAATTACAAAAGGATGAAACAACTTTGGAGGGCAGTTAGAATCCTGAACAATTACAATCTTAAACCATGCAAATTACAATCACTAAAAATAATATTTTAGCTTGAAGAAAGGTCACAACCTCACTTATGGAACGTTATGGTAGTACAAACCACTTGAGAATTCCACATAAAACAATTACAATCCATCAGTGATAGACAAAAGCAACACCACACACATATATAAACAGAATACATGATGGTAAATTTAACAATGAGATCACTCATTTAAACTAAATAAACAGGAGAAGATACATAAAGGAACGAAATGCTACTACGTCAGGGCAGTGAGGCAAACACACGCAGCTCATGGCAGATCTAAACTGCGGGTGGAAAAATTAGCATAAAGTACATGACTGCAGTCCTATCATGCTGATTGGTGAAATAATTGACTGACTAATGTGCCACCCTAAAAACTGTCAAGCCCTATATATATAACAGAATTGTGTTGGCATCTGCCATCTGCCAAGTCTGGGGTCCCGCTTTAAAAAATATATTGGAAGTAAAAAAGAAACCTATCCTTCCCGCTGCAAATCAACTGAAGTACTATAAATCTTTCCGACGGACCTCATCATGTGGAAATAAACGCGGTAATTTAAGTTTATCGAAGGACTCATTTATACAATCAATGTTTTATAAACCTTAATTCATGAAAAAAACACAATTAATATTAATTAAAACGAAAATAACAAATTTTACAAAACGTATTTTGATTCTATATTTACACAAACAAACGAATAAAATACGGTATTTAGCAAATATTTAACCGAGAGGCACCTATGCTGAATATGTTAGGTTTACTGTCAACCTTCCAAGCAGGCCGTAAAAACGAATAAAGATGATTGTACTTGAAATCGTAATCTAAGAAAGGCGAGATGCAGTGTTGACCTATGTTTCATATCGTAACAACAGAAAAATGAATGAACCAGATTTTATTATTGCGAAAAAAGTCGTAATGGTCTTCCAGAAAGGCATTTGCCTCACACAACCCTCCCCCCCCCCCCTCCCCCCTCGCCGAATCATCTATCGTAAACATGCTGCCTCTAGAACAACACATACAAGTACCGCGCATTCCTCCATCTCAACTGAGAAGCTGTTCGCTATTGTTCGTGGACAATAACGATGTAAAGATCTACCAGTTCAGAGATACTATCATCCTCATCGACATCATTATCATTGTTTTCATTATCCAGAACTAACTGGTGTAAATGCAATCATCAGAGTTATCATTGTCATACATTAGATGGATAACCTTGATGCAGCTGGCCCCTTTCAGTATGTACGAAGACAGTATCGCGCGCTCAAGGAGTGATGGTTTCTGTATATATTCGCAAAAATGTGCAACTCTCATGAACGCCTTTCTTTAATAAACTTTTACAAAGTAGTTAGAAGGTTACAAGAATCTACGTACTCACCCCCAACTCCTGGAATAACTCATTCAAAGTGTAGGTATGTTAATTTATATTAATACATGACAATGTGTGTTGCTCAAAATCAATCTGTAGATAGCCAAGAGTGATTGTCATGTTATGTTATAAACTATCAATCATGAACAACCCAATCAAGAAAGCTATTTGCAGTCATTATCTTTAGTCGGTAAACATTTAACGAAATGACTGTAAGACCAGAAGGTGCCTTTTGCAATGACAAATTTTGACGTTTACTTAACATTACTGAACAATTACTGGGTTATGGTAATGCATTATCATTAATACGTGTGTGGCAAATGACTCTGGCATGTTAAATTACGAGAACCATGTAAACAGTTTCTTTGTTTCTCACTTGTACAGTGGCACTAGTAACACCCGTTTATTTGCCATTATTGTTAACGATATTCTGAATTTGATTCTTCGTTGTTATTGTGTTACTACTATTCTTAAAAAGCAAATTACATGCTATCTTGACTGTAGATTACGATTACATGTTATTACTGGGTTGTGTTTAGTCGTATGTTGTATATCAAAATGATACTGGAAAAGAAGAACCAGAATTGGAATACAGTTCAGCTCAATTATTATGCTATTATATTGAATGTGGTCGTGACTCAACCGTGGGCATTCGTTATTTTATTTTTTGGCCCAATGCGCCTGTAGTATGACGCACACTTTCTTGCTCTGCATCAAGGGTCGCCTATCTTGACGATTTATCCGTCAGGAATTAATGCTTTTAAAAAGCAAATAAATAATTGCCAGGTATTTCTTAATTCCTGAACACGTTTTGGAGTTTGTACCAGCCTGCCTTCATGTTCAAGGTTCGCGATATGAATAAGTACATGGGCATTTTTTTCCCCACTACAGTCGCAAACAATGGATTATTTGTTCCCAAGTAGTTCTTTCAAAGTCCGTCTGCTCTACTGTCTCTGAATAGCGCGCTATCAAATTAACATAACACCAATAAATACATAAAGGTGTGGGATACTAGCATTGATAATTATAATAATGTGATATTGAAAGAAAGAGATGCTAACATATTTCTCACCCCTTAAAGTCAGTGGGATTAATGTGAAACTAAATATGGCAATGCCAATATTATTAGAATAAGAACGTGTATGTTTACGTAAACAATAGGTACAACAAATAGGTACCTTAACTGATTCACTCCGTAGAGCCGATGTATTGGCTCCTAAACTAACCTATATTGTCGTAGAGCTGATAAACAGTTATCCCACTTATACATACAGTTTCTCCATACTTCATTTCTTAATTTATAAATGTTCCGAAACTTTCTAGTAGCAATTTTACATTGCAAGAATAGATGTGTTCAGTTGCACAAAATATTCCGGAGTGAATGAGTTAACAAGTGACTAAGAACAACGTGCACAATAATATCAACATTTTCAACGATAAGTGTTGCGTCTGTTCGTGTATGAATACATGCAAGAACAGGCGAGAGAGAAAGAGCGAACAATATATATATTATATATATAGAGAGAGAGAAAGAGAGAGAGAGAGAGAGATAGAGAGAGAGACAGAGAGAGAGAAAGAATCCACATGGAGAGACAAATAAAAGAGAAGCTCTAAATAGAGAACATGAGCTGATGAAAGTGAGATACATAAACAACAAGAGTCTGTTGGCTGTTAATCTTATTGAAACTTGCTTGCAGACAATCATTAGGTGTGGATTATATACTCTTCCTGCAGTTCTAAACAAAATATACTTAAATGGCAATGTCAAATAACAGAGTTAAGAAAAACAGCTTTGTTAATACATATGTGTATGAGAGATCAGCTCTATTTAATGAGAAAGTGTTCAGTTACAATCATCGCCTCTTATCTTCAAGTTATATCTAATTTTACATCTTGGTAATCTGGAGCGCAAAGATGTCAAATCTTTCAGTTGCAAATGAATATACAAGTACATTATACATAGAAGACACTTCAGAAACATTGTGGACTGTAAAGGTGGCACTGATTTTTCAATGGATTGTCTTCACTGTGTTATGCCAGGCAATTGATCTATTTGGTGTCGGCAGCAATATCATCAACATCGTATGTCTTGTTACGCAAGGTTTTAAGGATCCTGTCAACGTCAGTCTATTGGGTATATTATTGTTTGTGTTCATTATAGAATCAGCTATCTCTGATTGACATCTATTAGCGCATAATGTTTTTACGTTCATTATACAATAAGTTATCCCTTCTGATTCATCACTTATGTTATATTGTATAGATCCTAAACACATTTATTTCACTTAGTTTTTTTTAACCTGTATAAACATATTTCAGGTTGTATATCTTCTTTACTAACGTTTGTAAATACATTTTTTATCCCTATTCTTTTCATTAACAAAGATAAGGCGAACATCTTACCTCGGGGCCAGTGTGCTGGCTGTGTTTGTTTATTTCGCCTACAACAAAAACACAGCATTTGCCTTACCGAGAACTCGATTCGCTGCCCTTATTGTCAACAGGTAGGCATTGAAACCAGTCGGACACTGGTGAAAGATTATTGAACGTCTTATACATATAGATGTGGTTGTACAGTGCATTAATACAAACCCCAAGGTCAGCGATGGAAAAGGATAAGGCTGCGATGCAACCTAAAGGTCAATGGACAAAGGCAGCGCATTGCACATATCAGATGGAGGCAGTCATCTTTGAAGAAGATTATTGAAGAATCACCTAACACCGGGTCAAACATCAGTAAATAGCGGCAAAGTAGCATCAGTAAAAATCACTAAAACATATATATTGTAAGCGCTCATGAGACATATACACAAGACAACAAAAATGAATATTTAGTAACAGTCAATTCTGACTTTAAACAGCCATCTCCCGATGCCTGGGGCACGATTTTCTAAATAAATACAACATTAACTGTATTCAACAAAGTAGATGTCTCAATTAACATATGCCACCTGGCTCGTGGGTTGATTCAGCATCATTTAACGCTTCATTTTCTTGTCCGCTGTACTCGTGTATGGTTCCGAGCGCATATAATAGATTTGTTTTTGTGATTGTTATTTTCACATTGTTTATTTACAAGCCTTACGAAACAACTGTTGCTACACAGATTATCCAAGCGCATTGTATTATGTGCAGCACGAGATGATATGGATAATCATGCAGGACACGGGGTATCCAATTCACCTGATTCAACTTATCAAAACACATTCTCGAATAGCAAGTAACTGTACGACCAGCGGATGAGGCATCCGAATAGCGGATGAGACATCGGATTGGCTTGACGTGTAACACAATAAAAAAGGATGTATTCTCTTCTCTTATCTTTTCAACGTGTATGCTGAGAACATAATGAAAAATGCCAGACGTGATAACGAGTATGAAACGTTGGACACACTGAAACGTTGAAACACTAAGAATTCCCATGGCAGCTGACATGACAAAGAACTTGTGACAGAAGACTAACACAATTACAAAAATAGAGATACTTAGGACTTGCACCTTTACTGTAGCAACGTACTCAATGGAGAAATGGACAACCACACAAACGCTGAGGAAGAAGATTTAATCCGTCAAACTGTAGTGCTGTATGAAAGTATTCAAAATACAATGGAAAGTATTACACAACAATAGTCAAAAAGCTGAATGTAGAACACAATCCTATGTTAAACAATAATGCGTCTAGGAAACTAAAATACAGGGTTCCCTGGATTCCCCTTGAATGCCACGTGACATCCTAATTCCCGGATAAAGAGAAAACTGGTCGATATAATATTATTTTATATAAATAAGTAACGACTTAAAAAAAAAACATTAGTGTAAAAAATATGGTTATATTCAGTTAGAGTTTGGTTAGGAAGAGGGTTACGGTTAGTGTCATGTTATGGTTAATGTTAGGGTTATGGTTAGGTTTGAGGTTAAATAACATGGTTGTTATTACATCGTCTGACATCAAGGGTTATGTCATGCTGCTGTAGAAACTGGATGCTACTCGCCTTAACACGGACCACTGTTGACATATTCAAGAAATGCATTGGTAAGACGGCAGGAATAAGTGACAGGAAGAGTAGAAATTCTCGTCTTTTCACGCAGAATGTTTGACATTACTTACAGTTAAAAAGTAAACTATTATGTGACGCCACTACCTCAAATTCGATGCTTTAAATAATATTTATCTTTTGTTTTGTGAGAATTAAGATGCATATACCAAATATTTCGGCCACATAAAACGCCAGACCTGTCTAGAAAAAACGATAATGAATAGTAGCCTGGTAAGCAAGGCATAGTCAGACCGAGAAGATGACGGACAATATTAACGAGGCTCTGAAGATGACGTTGACAGAGGCGGCTAACCTAGTTATTCTGAGAGCGACGTTCTACAAAGTACTTGGAAACTGTGTTTTATGGCTATTTGGCCAACAAAGTTGGATATCGACATGGTCCGGTACAAGCAACACCCAGATGAAGTCAACCAAAGCCGAACTGCTGGTTCATCTTCTTAGACACGCCCGTGATGAGAGGAAAACTACTTTACTCAGCCATCTAACACTCTTTTAATGGAACACAGCAAATATACCATACTCATTGTAGGCATTCAAAAATAACAACAATATCCTGATTTCGCAAGCGCAAATTAAGGGCAGACTGGATAGGGATAGAAGTGACATTTTAAAGTTTATCAATGCCCGCCGCTTGGATTCAGTTCAGTTCAGTTCATCCCGTAACCCATCAGGTCGTTGGGGCATAAATGAAGACATGAAAATCCCACGACAACCCTCTCTGACCAGGGCTGCGACCGATCCGGTATAATAGATTTCGATTTTGTCCTCATGCGTGATTCTTAGGCTTGAAATCACCTGGCGGCGCCCATCTTCTCTCCAAGCTGCGGTGGGCCAACATCTGCAAGTAATCTGAAGGAGCCCGTCGCCCCAGGCGAGCCATTGCCTCGTTAGCCTAGAACCTCACGGTTCTAGTTGCCCAGTGTGTACCCCGAGGAGGTGAGGTTGGCTTTTGAACTCACTTTAATTGGCAGGCTACTAATATCACTTTTCACTTTTTCCAGGGAAGAGCTAGCCGACCTCAGCACCACTGGAGTGCGGCGCCAAGCATGAACACACCTTACATCTTCCGGTCATGGCACGCAATTTCCAAGCAGGTCGTGCACACTAACAAAGGACGGTGGGCAATCCGTAGTGACGTCCTATCCAACAACGCGTATTCTATTACACATGAAGAACAGATCGTGAATCTCCGAATTCCGATGAAATTTACACACATAGGCTTCCTGTGAATAGCATAGAACGTGTTAGAAAATGATCGTCACACAACACCGCGCCCCACACACGAAGTGGAACGAACAAACCACACGAAAAGCGCAGACCATGAGAGAAGCTGTTGCTTGGTCGCCATCTTACCGGAACTCATACCGCTTGGATTATGACACCGCAATAGATGCACCAGACACATACTGTAACACTTTAAAATCAAAAGTACAGCTGTAGGTCGAACGATTTGGGCGTGTGTCAGTTCAGAACAGTTGCACGTACAGCGAACGCGCTACATAGACCAGCATTACCAAGATACTTCACCATTCGCACAGATAGACTGTCCACGTCTGTGAAATATATGTATTTTAATGGTTTAACAGAACCAGGTGTCTATTGTGACGTTTTTGAAAAGCCATCTTAATCGTTAGCTATACCATATACATGTGCTCATTGCTATTAATCAGGAAACAATATATTGTACAGTGCTACAGCTGCAAGATTATGCTATTATGCTAATGAGAATATACCTTAATCATGTGACATATAGCCAGACATGGGATACTCAGGAGCAGAGTGAACGATTGAGGTAGACCCAAAAATGCATAGAGACGAAAATGTGAGAAGAAACTAAGATTAAATCATTACACCTGGAGAAAGGCAGACAGAGCAGCACAGGACCGTGCTTGCTGGTGGGTGTGTTGTCGGCATATGCAGAGAGAGAAGCGACGGGCTTTGATTGATTAATTGATTGATTGATTGATGTGACATATTTATTCCGGAACGTTGACTGTGTCACGGTAACTCTGTATGTATCTCAACTTAACTTAACGTAATGTCTTTATACTGGTTTAGAAGACCCTGCAGAGTCTGTATACAACCAGTTACATTTACATCACCTTGCTCTAAAAGCTATGCGCATCCAGTTTATTCTTAAATGCATTAACTGTCCCTGCCTCCCCTACCTCCCCTGGCAATGCATTCCAAGCAGACACCAATCTCTGACTAAAAGAATATTTCCTAATATCTAATCTGTACCTCTCTTTAGTCAGCGTGTGTCTATGCCCTCTTGTTATTGTGGGTGACTGTATTTGAAAATAAAAATTGTTATGGTCTAATTTATCAATTCATATGATCATCTTTTAAACCTGTATTAAGTCACCACGAATTCTTCTCTCTTTTAGACACTGTAGGTCGGTGTTTCTGAGTCTTTTCTCATAACTGTAAGATATAATCTCGAGATGTAATCTCGGTTAAAGGCGAATCGGTTCATATCGTACAAAGACATCCCCAGACTGTCTTCGATGTCCGGATGTTAGGTTCGACGGGAGCGATCTCTTTTCCTTCTAATAACCCTGCTCTCCATTATCACTCTCTGCATACCGTTCTATCATTTCACATGGCCAAAATATATAAGCTTTTCTCCTGTCTTTTGTCTAGAAGTCAATTTTATGTAATGAAGGAATACATAGAAAGCAAAATATCATTCATACCGGTGTTAGACAGGTTTCAAAGCATACGTATAGTTTACTAGTTTCTCATTGCTATTTCCAGGTCTGACAATATCTGACCTAGGCTCTCTGGTAACTCTTCTGTGGACCACTACCTGTGTTAATCCAGCTCTGAGGGCCGCTGATCTGCCATTTGAAAGCATAGAAGTGCAGTACCTTACTAGCGGGATGCCTCACGCCACCTTTTCTCGAATAACTGGGTTAATCACGGCGTTAATTACACTGGAAAGATGTATGTGTATAACTATGCCACTACAGGTTTGTTTGTATTTATCTTTACCTTTGTTAAAACTTGTACGACGCGCTATTTTTTTCCCCATTTGTTTTGTCTTGCTTAATTTATTCGTTCACTCAAATTTTCTTCAAATGTCAAGCTTATAGCACAACTGCAGCTGGCAGGTTTTAAAGGAAGCATGGTTCCAAGCATGTGCAATCATTCACGTCCAATGTGATGTATAGGTTGACAGACCCAAGCACAACCATCTTTTGTCGCCATTTACGCTATGCGCAGAAGGTGACAGCGACCCTTTTTTTTTTTTTTCGTCTCGGCGACCACTTGGGCATTTTGACTTATTCCTCTTCATAGTTCATTATTTCTCATACTAATTCGTATTGTTATTGTTCTCTTACTGATACTCTTCTATTGGAGAAAGAAACTGAAGAAGTATTGGATACATCCTCAGAAGAAAACGTCTTCGTGTTCTTATTGATCTATTATAATTTGTGTTCTTGTGAATCTTTATGTTGGATATAAAGTCATCTGCTTATTCGTTTTCTTTTTCTTCTTCTTCTTCTTCTTCTTCTTCTTCTTCTTCTTCGTCTTCTTCTTCTTCTTCGTGTTCTTCTTCTTCTTCTCGTCGTCCCGTCTGGGAGAGCATCGAACATCCAATATCGAAAAGGTTTGATTTAACAAGCTATTAGCAATGTCTGCTCTGATCATCTGCAGTCCGGAATCATAGCAATACTATTTACATGATAAGTTGCACAACATTCTCTGGTACATGTTTCTTAACTTAACGTAACGTCTTTATAATCGTTTATAAGACTGCATAGTTTCGGCATGAATAGAAGGAAGCAGTTGGCCAGTTCTGATTGATCTGGGAATAGCACGGTTGACCATTCATGGTGTAATAAATACATGTACAGCTTTACACATATATGTCCCTGATACGTATTTTTCCTTCTTCCATTCCATAAAATGAAACTATCCCTCTCTTTCTGTGTCTCTTTTGTCTTCCTTCTCCCACTCTCTCTCTCTCTCTCTCTCTCTCTCTCTCTCTCTCTTTCGCCCTTTATGTTTGTAGTTCAATGCTGCGATTTTTTACCGTTTTTACCAATCATCAGACAATTGAAGTCATGATCAGCTGAAACGTACTGATCAAGACCTCAAGTCAATTCCATGAAGTTCTCCATGGAAACAGACTGTAATTACGTTACTTCATCGAATTCTTCGTGCTCACCAATTTATCGCGTGTTTTTTTTTAACCAGGTATTCAAATAGCATACTTTTGTTAAACGAAGTATTGCTAAGTGAAGCCATTGCTAAATGAATCCATTGCTAAGTGAATCCATTGCTAATTGAAGTATCATAGTATTGTCTACTCATTTTGCTATTTATGATATATTATTCTTCTTGTTCTTGAATACAGTTACTTGACATCGTTTGGTGAATGATATCCTGATGAAGTAGTATTATTGTAGAGGACATCATTGTTGTTGTTGGGCCAAATGGGGCATGCATCGCAACAATCGTAGGTCATGTAATGTATTTACAAAAATACTGATGTTAGCTCTGAGTTGACTATATGAGACTTGTATAATAGACCATTATGGAAACGGACGAACAATTTTTGGTTCGTATGGTACAGAAGGGCTTGCTATGTCATGAGAAGATCACATAAATAGAGGTAAAAAAACGTTAAATGACGTATGTTCATTTTGTTCAGGCTACGCTGGGGAATAATGACTAGGGATGTTTCCGTACTGGGGATTGTGGATATGGATGTCATTTAGTAGTCCATAGATAACCGGTTCTTATGTGACCTCACTGCACCTCCGATCACAGAGCATGAGTTTGCACATTTCATGAACTAAGGAAACTAAAATAATCCACATCGGTCTCTATTGCTGAAAGAGTTTGAGACACATGCGTCTGCCAGAAGTGCAGTGATGTTGATTTGTTTAAGAGAACAGACCAAGAGACATGCATATATCAAAGTCAATCGAATAGGGGTAATATAATATTGAAATGTAGATTTGAATGAATATCGCCCTCGACCACTAACCTGACATAGCTGTTTGCAAAGTCGATCATTAAACATCACATTGTGTATGTCCCTGTTGGCACATGCATTATCTTGTTGAGAATATGTTATCTTCAAATGTGAACGATTTTAATATTGATATTCCACAGTTAAAAAGTGTCGTTACATCGAAACGTGTAGCAGTCGTCATCGTCTGTATCTACATCATCCTAATTGGAAGTGTAGCACCTATATACGTCGTCAATCGACTGGACATGAAATACTATCCTGCGATCAACAAAACGCTTCTGGGACTTGTTTTCACAGAAGATCGTGAATTAGTTGAGAATATATCTTTTATAATTAACAACGTTTCAGTTCCTTTTAGCGCCTTCATTGTCATCATTACATGTACGATAATACTAGCCATTAATTTGGAGAAGAAAAGAAAATGGAGAATGAACTCATCAACTACCCCACAAGCTGACAAGCTTTCGAACCGTAACCAGAAAGTGGCTAGAATGGTGGTCGTCATTTCCACTCTTTTTATCGCCTGTTTCATTCCCTTCAGCATAATATTTCTGGCCATGGCTTTGGTACCTGGGCTGTCTATTGATGGCAAATATATACATATTTTAATAATATTGGGAGGTATTGGTTATGTTTTGGAATCGATCAATTCTTCCATGAACATTTTCATTTACTATCACATGAGCAGCAAATACAGAACTACCTTCCGGCAGCTGTTCAAATCAAACAAACTTTAATCTGCAACAATGGTAAGTGACATGGCGAATTTTAAAAATTAATATATTTAAAACTGTTGAAAAAAAACTGAACAGAAATAGTAAAACACTCATAGCAACAAGAGTTAATCTGATCAACATAAGTTCTCTCTTGATGTCGAATTAACGTATTGGCACTTGATCTATTTAGCATGGTAAATTGGTAGGGCATTGCCATCATGGTGCCCGTCTTTGATCCACGAGAATATACTTCATAGACCAGCATAAAGAATACAAGCTAGAAAATTAAAGCACATGATAACTTGGCAAAGATAGGGAGACAACGATGTTCAGACTCAAAACGGGACAATGCAGACTCAAGGCCCACCTAAATATAATCTTTCTTAGAGACACGACTATATGCAGTTCCAGAGCACCAAAGCAAACACTAGAACATATCCTGCAGAACTGCCTCACTTATTCAATCCAAAGAGAGACAGTCTCGCCTGGTGAAGCGGCTTTGCTCGAAAAGCTGTGGCGGACCGACGAAGACCTTGAACACACGGTTTCTTTCGTGAACCACACCGGGCTTCAAGCATAAACATCAGTTAATCGAAGACATATGTGACCGTCCATCCGCTTCATGGCGCGCGACGTGAACATGAGATGATGTCGTGACCAGTATCACGCACATGAACAGACTCGAACAGCGTCATACCCTTTTCGGTCAGTTTTGATGTATTCCCATATGGCAAGACACGTCGTTTTCAACGGCACATGTTGCTGCTTTGTTCTCATTTCTCCTCAAGATGTTTGAAAGGTCGATATGTGCAAAAAATATATTTAAAATGTGACAGTGGTTAAGCAAAATACACCCTACTAACTCAATGGTTTACCAAATACACGGCACATTGCATTTTTTTGGTTATATCTTTAGTCCCGCCTTTCATGCCATGTCCTAGTTCCTTTTATTTCTGTCTCAAATTCTCTGCCACGTGAACTGTTTCTGTCAGCCTCTAGTTCTGCTCATCATCGAAGCTAGTCCTTTGCAGAAAGTCGCTCTCATGACATTCGATCTGTAAGACTGTCGATTATTGGTCAGCTCCCATGGCATTCGATCTGTAAGACTACAGATTCGTGGTCAGCTCCCATGGCATTCGATCTGTAAGACTCCCGATTCCTGGTCAGCTCCCATGGCATTCGATCTGTAAGACTCCCAATTCTTGGTCAGCTCCCATGGTATTCGATCTGTAAGACTCCCGATTCTTGGTCAGCTCCTATGACATTCGATCTGTAAGACTCCCGATTCTTGGTCAGCTCCCATAGCATTCGATCTGTAAGACTCCCGATTCTTGGTCAGCTCCCGTGACATTCGATCTGTAAGACTCCCGATTCTTGGTCAGCTCCCATGGCATTCGATCTGTAAGACTCCTGATTCTTGGTCAGCTCCCATGATATTCGATCTGTAAGTCTGTCAATTATTGGTCAGCTATCATGACATTTGATCTGTAAGACTCCCGATTCTTGGTTAGCTCCCATGACATTCGATCTGTAAGACTCCCTATTCTTGGTCAGATCCCATGACATTTGATCTGTAAGACTCCCGATTATTGGTCAGCTCCCACGACATTTGAACTGTAAGACTCCCGATTCTTAGTCAGCTCCCATGACATTTGATATGTAAGACTCCCGATTATTGGTCAGCTCCCATGACATTCGATCTGTAAGACTTCTGATTCTTGGTCAGCTCCTTTGACATTTGATTTGTAATACTCCCGATTCTTGGTCAGCTCCCATGACATTTGATATGTAAGACTCCCGATTCTTAGTCAGCTCCCATGACATTTGATCTGTAAGACTCCCGATTCTTGGTCAGATCCCAAGGCATTCGATCTGTAAGACTGTCGATTATTGGTCAGCTATCATGACATTCAATCTGTAAGACTCCAGATTCTTTGTTAGCTGCCATGACATTTGATCTGTAAGACTCCCGATTATTGGTCAGCTCCAATGACATTCGATCTGTACGACTCCCGATTCTTGGTCAGCTCCCATGACATTCGATCTGTAAGACTCCCGGTTCTTAGTTAGCTCCCATGACATTCGATCTGCAAGACTCCCGATACTTGATCAGCTCCCATAACATTCGATCTGTAAGACTCCCGATTCTTGGTCAGCTCTCATGACATTCGATTTATAAGACTTCCTATTCGTGGTCAGCTCTCATGCGGATGCTACGATCGTCCTCAGAGCCTCTTTAATGCATCGTGTCCATCTTCTCCTTGTTATGTCTCTGAGTTAATGTTCTGCGTTTTCTTAAAGGATCAAACTTGTAGTGTGGTATCAAGAGGTTTATTTTAAAGGCAGCCGTCTACTCCACACTCAGCATGCCTTTGGCGCGAGTGTATAGCGCAGTCTGCAATACAGTGAAATGGAAAATCGTCTATTTAAAATTACTATATGCGTTCAGTGTGCAGGGATCGTTTTTCGTTTCTGTTATACATAAAGTGATTTTAGAAAATCCCTAGTCAGTATATATGGATTCATAGTTATGGCTTGCAAGGTTGCGTTTAGTATACATTCGCAGACTCATAAAAAGTGGGTTTATTTGCATGTATGTATGGCTGTATGCATTTAAGGACAGCCGGAAGGAAACTTTGAGATGCTGTCACATAGATGAAGACAACTGGGAGAGCATTGCGGAAATCAGATAGGTCTAAAGAAATGCAGTAAACGTGGTCGTTGTTGAAGAAGAAAGACGCAGTTTGCAGACGGCTAAAACCAAACGCCTGATCCGGAAGGATAGAGCAGTGGAACCACCCTCACCGGCAGCAGAAGACATAGTGTGCAAACCATGTAATAGAACATTCCGAGGGTCTAATTCCAGCACCCGTTCCATATTAGACCCAACGAAAGTGCTCTCGGCATGTCAATCATTTCAGTGTTTGGCCGTGTTGAGTCAAATTAAGCTCAGGCTCCACTCCTGGTGGTGCCCTTCCGTCAATTCCTTTACGTTTTAGCTTTGCAACCATACTTCCCCCGGAACCCAAACACTTTGGTTTCCCGGAAGCTGTCCGCAGAGTCAACGAAGCAACTCCTGCGGATCGATAGTCGGCATCGTTTATGGTCAGAACTACGACGGTATCTGATCGTCTTCGCGCCTCTGACTTTCGTTCTTGATTAATGAAAACATTCTTGACAAATGCTTTTGCTGTAGCTCGTCTTGCGGCGATCCAAGAATTTCACCTCCATCGCCGCAATACGAATTCCCCCGTTTGTCCCTGTTAATAATTACCTCCAGTTCCGAAAACCAACAAAATAGAACCGAGGTCCTATTCCATTATTCCATGCACCATTATTCAGGTAGCCGAGGCCTGCTTTGAACACTCTAATTTTTTCAAAGTAAACGCGCCGGCCACCCAGGACGCTCAGCGAAGAGCACCCGTGGGAGAGAGCCGGCAGACGGTAGGGCAGAAGACAACGGGCAGTGAACCGGCGCGAGCCGGACCGCCCGCCTGTGCCTGAGATCCAACTACGAGCTTTTTAACTGCAACAACATTAATATACGCTATTGGAGCTGGAATTACCGCGGCTGCTGGCACCAGACTTGCCCTCCAATAGATCCTCGTTAAAGGGTTTAAAGTGTACTCATTCCAATTACGGGGCCTCGAAAGAGTCCCGTATTGTTATTTTTCGTCACTACCTCCCCGTACCGGGAGTGGGTAAGTTGCGCGCCTGCTCAACTATTTAAAATGCTCTTTATTTTTAAATTAGGCTGCCCTAACAAATTGATACAGCTAATAATATCGTTCCACGAGGTTACCCAAGCAACAGTCGAATTGGATGGTAGGATGTCAATATCTGGCGCTCACATTGGTGTTAAACAACGATGCCTTCCTGCCAATCTATGTTGTTCACAGTTTACTTTGAGTTTACGCCTGATCTGATTGTTCAGGTCACATAGCTCAAATTTATTAAGCAGGTCGTTGTCGTTGAAAACACTCTACGCTGTAAACATTTTAGAGTGTCATCACTGACCCGACATATTATTCAAATTTGTCTAGTTTAACGAAACATTCTAAACATGTCTTAAATAGCTGCTAAAGATGGCGCTGATATGCCATGCAAAGGCGTTGCTATTGAAACAGTGAATAAAAGTATTCGAATTCACACCTGCTATAACGGAATCGTCTGCAATTTTGGTCTTCATATATATATATATATATATATATATATATACACCTGATATAAATGTATTCATTTAGATAAATGAACATAGCGAATTTTATTAAGTATTACCTTGTTTGACAATGAAATATTCCACGAAACTGAAGAATAGAATAGTTAGCGGTTTCAGCAATAGTAGTTTTTGTTTCATTTTGCTATTAATTATAGCGACACTTATGATGACTATTTTGTAGAAGGTTCTCCAAAACGGTTTCGACATTATCTTTTTGTGCATACGATAACAAATTTAATAAGTCGCTGTGTAAATATACCAGTCAACAAATGAACACAGCTTTTAAAAATGGATGTGTTTTAAAAAATCTAAAAATGATCTTTAAATTATCGGTCGCCAGAAATGAGTAAATGTACACTATGGTGTGTACTGTACAAACTTTGGAGGATACGTAAAATATAGATTTACCAAACAAGATGTGTGTTCCTATGTATTTATGATAAATACGACATTTAGTACTAACATAAACTAGTAACAACATCCCTAGAGATAATGGTAAGAGTATCATTCAAATGTCAGTTAAAGTGACCAATTTTACAATATAGTAGTTGAAATTACCTGTCAATAATTGATATGAGAAATACAACAACAATTAATTTATTTTAGATTTGAATATTTACGTGAACAAATAAAATAATCATTAGTATAAATATACAATTGGCTTAAGTGAAAGCAATGTATGTGTCTAAAAGATAAAAAATGTGTTGCATGAACGCTTTGTTCCGCTATGCGCAAGTTCATCTTTAGGTTCACAGAATGTGTATTACACAATCTAAGCGTTAAATACTTCTTTTAAAAAAAAAACAGCTCCTTCGCTTTATATTATTCTCCGTCTTTGTGACGACGATTTGTTTTCAAAATGTAACACTTATAATTAACAGTTTTCAGACATCATTTTAGAAAAGCTTTGTCTTTTAAAAGCGTGAGTTTGTGTTGGGACAAATGTAGGATATTAGGGGTACGTTTGCATAGTTAGAGTGTTGGTTTTGTGTTGGGGCAAAGGTAGGATGTTATGGGTACGTTTGCATAGTTAGAGTGTCGGTTTTGTGTTGGGGCAAAGGTAGGATGTTATGGGAACTTTGCATAGTTAGAGTGTGGGTTTCAGTTAACATAATGCCCTTACCCATACAATGATCACACCATTTACTGTTAGAGAAGCAAAGGCTGAAAGAAAGGTAAATGATACCCAGAAAACATACTTTCTAGTAGTTCATTTCTGATGGTAATGTGTGCTATGGAATCACACATACAAACTCAGACTGACATTGGTAGCACGAAATTGTTAACAATTTTCATTCATGCTAGATTTTATTTTCATCTGGTAGTTAATATTGTATAGGTTAGCATTAGGGTTTTGTTTCCTTGAGATATGTCAGTATCATTTATTAAATTGTCTGCACATTTCACTGCGAGAAACCGAAACTCGGTATGTAAATATATTTTGCCTTTGACAATATAAGTAATAATTCATGTCAATGTAATCACGCGTTTTTTGTCATAGCTTTATGTTTTGATACGTTGATGGTCATAATAATATATTCTAACAAAACTAAGGTGATTTGATGCTGTTTGATAGAAAAGGACACCATAAACAATGTATCTTGACACATTGGTTACGATATTTCAATGGGTTATTTTTGCTATGTTGAGTGAGGCAATTGATATTTTTGGTGTTGTGACTAATATCATCAACATCATCTGTTTTGTGAAACAAGGATTCAAAGACCCAGTCAACGTCAGTCTGTTAGGTAAATTATATTATTTATCAAATATAAAGCCAATGAATTAATATGGCTGAAAAATGAGCATGCAAGAAATAAACAGAACACTAACATCCATATGTAATAATTGCCCTAGAGCATTTTGTGAGGTAAATATAAGGTAAACCTTACATAAACAACAGGGAAGAGAGCTTTAATCATACTTCAGTCATTAATGTCAAATACTGATTGTCTGCATTTAACGAACACTTGCGAACACAGCTTCAGAAATAGTAATTCAGAAACCTTTTCCAATCGAATGGAATTCGCGGTAAGGAAATTTATATTAAAAGAAACAATGATGAAGTCGAACATGAAATGTTTATTCAAGGAATAGAAAACGGTGTAAATAATGGGTGTATACATTTTTTTTTCGTTTGCCTTATTTCTCTAATCCCAAAGGCGGCGTGCGTTGCACTGTGGTTTTTATTGTGTGCCTGTCTGCCCAGTGCATCCGACTGCAGCATGCATTTTATGTAAAGGGCTGCTTCCTGCTGCATTTTCTAAAGGTTTGCTTCCCCGGGGTAACGGCCGGTACTGTGATGTGGATCGAACCCAGCACCTTCGGTTGTTAGCTGTGCCACTTCTACACTAGACCACGCCGTCTCTTCGGGTATACAAATAAGTCACTCTGTATGGACGTTAAAGCAACTACAATAATTTAAGCACGTCGAAGGGCGGACATACAAAAGGATGAAAATAATCTTTAGAAGAGCATTAACAGAAAAAAAAATCTCATAGCATTGGCAAAACCCTAAGACAGTACCAATGAAGAAGAAAAAGATAGTAAAAAGTAACTATAACGCTCAGAACACACTCAATCAAAAAAGACATTACGTTAAGCACGAATGCAACATGAAGGATGTAGACATTCCTGGAAATAATTGCGGAAGCTAATACCACTTAACATGTATTTGTTGAAGTCATACACTCTGCACATAGCTGTTGCCATTTTTCTTTTGAAAAATATTCTTTTGCAAAACATTACAATTTTCGTCGCCCCCTCCCCCGTTATTGAGTTACGTAATATTTGATGGCCACACATTCGGTTCAGGGATGTCAGGTGTCTATTGTTCGAGCAGCTCAACTGTATCCCTAGCACGTCGAAAAGGCGTTCCATCATACTAGAAGGGGAACAAATCTCACATTTTCCTCATGTCAGGAAGAAATTACTTCATCAACAATTCGGAAGTAATCGACGTTTATCTTGACACTAGGTTGGAAGAATGTATTTACGGTGTGGCCAATGTTACCAAACTCAAACAATTACTGACTTCATTCAATTACGGGTTTGTTCGCATCAACAGATTGCCAAAAACATTTTTTGTCTCTTTTTCTGACGACAGCCATCGATAGTTGTATAGATCGAGCAAAAGTAACAAGTTCTTTAAAAAAAAAAAAAGGAAGCTCGTGTTTTGCTGTGAGAAGAAACACACAATTTCTTGGTACCGGGAATCTCGCAAACCCTGTTATGCGATCAGTAAACAATGATGCCTGATCTTTCTAAAAACTGTTGATTCAAATACTTGTATGATGATTCTTGCTCACGGATATCTCTTTAGTGACTCTTTGATGAGCGATTTGACATTACAAAAGATATGTTTGCTGAAGTCATTCTTAAATTTGCGTGAGCAGGTTAACAACAGTGATATTGTTCTAGGTGAGCATAGTGCCTGTTTGCCCACTCTCATTACAGCGTTAAACAGTTTCAGTCTAGTCTTTCTGTTCGAAAAGATATGTAAGGCGGTCTAAAGCCATCACTTTTGTCGAAACTTCTTAAGCAGTCGGTCCATACTAAAATGTTTGTTTTATCGCTTTTTCTTCTAGAGTAAACGCCTTTTAGAAGACGAATTATAATTGGTTGAATTCAGTGCCACCTGCAATGCTAGACGAAACGATACATTTGAGACCCCTAATCCGTAAATCGGTTATGATCACCAAACAGTCACCGAATTTAATTGTATGTGGGTTTGTGAGTGGGAAAAACAAATATGTAAAGTACGCCTAGCAGCTTAAAAAGTTGATAAACGAGAGCTGCTCATCTGCGATCACTTATTTCCACAAGTCACTTCCCATGCCTTTACCGTAAGGACTACAATAAAGGAGATGTTGTACCTTCAAAACTTACACCAAAAACGATGCCTATTACCAGTTGAACCGAAGAGAGCAGGTCGTTGTCTTCAGACTTCGCACTGGCCACAACAGACTGAGGTACCACCTATTCAACAAACTGAAGATAGGGTGTACCGACGAATGCCCGTGCGGTACCGGTAAAATGACCACTGAACACCTGCTGCAGAACTGCCCGACATACGAGGATCAGAGAGAGCAGATGTGGCCATTGCCAGTGGAACTGCAAGAGAAGCTGTATGGTAGTGGCGAGAGTCTCAGGATGACCGCCGCTTTTTTCGAGAAAATAATGGTTACTGTCTGACTGTGTACGCAGAAGAAGAAGAAGAAGAAGTACCTTCAAAACTGTTCACAGCTGCCCTTGAAAAAGTGTTTAGGCAGGATCGAGATGTCAATATAAATGGTGAGATTATATCACACCTTCTCTTTGCGGACATTATGATCTTCAGCCACTGCATTGAAAATTACTAACAAAGTCTAAATGAGCTGAATTGAAGCAGGCAAGGCGAAAGACGGGTGGGTGAACATAAATAGTAACAACGAAGAATCAATTTCTACTGAACACGTTATGCCCTACCCACAAAATGTCGGACAATTGCGTCTGCAGGTAAAGTTACGGCAAGTGTTTTCTGGGATGAACTTGGCATCATTCGTATTGGTTTTTTTTAAACCGGTGGGATTCTGTGGCGAAGTGGTCAAGCCGTCAGTCTCGTGATCAGGTGGTGTGGGTTCGACTCCGGACTTTTTCACGGGTGATTGATGCAGAGTCCCCTGCATCTCGTAGTCGCCCCTTAGTCGTCTATTCCTTGACTTGCCACTGGGAAAGGGCGACACGAGACGAGAGAGTGCGGATAAAAAGTAGCGCAGTTAATCCTTTCTAAAAATAGCGCTAGAAAAATTAATTATGCCATCATCGTCTACGATGGACGCGGCCTTTGCCTTTGCTTTTGGTGCCACTATCAACAGTGAACAGTGCACACATATTTTGAGTGATGTGCATAACCAAAAGAAAAATGTTAAGTTTGATCAGAAAGGGCGTCCTGTTCCTGCAAGATAACGCTAGACCTGACACGCTCACCACACTATGTGCTATTTGCAGCAACTTGGCTGGGAGGTATTGCCACATCCACATTAGAGCCCATATCTCCCTCCAAAGGGAATTCCACCTGTTTGGACTGCTGAAAAAAATTCCTGGGAAGCCATCATCTCAACACTGATGACGAAGTGAAAAATGCTGCCCTGGATTGTTTCAGACACACTGACACATATTTCTGCGCTAACGATTTTCAAGCCTCACTTAGACGCTGGGATAAACGTTGTAGGAAATTATACCGAAAAATAAATGGCATTTTGAATGCTTGAAAACAAATGTATTTTTAAGATAAAAAAGGCTCGCTTTGACTTAAAAGTCCCTCAAACAATCGACCACGCCGAGCCTCTGCAATGAGATCGTGTGATGGTATGCACCATGCCTTTATACAGATCCTGTTAATTCAAGGTGAAGGAGAGACACAGAACGAAGCAGGAAATTTAAAATCTTAATTCACGTATTCAAACGTCTCCTGTGTGAAAATAAGTCTGAGAACTATAACATTCTAAACATGTCGGAAATATGGCTAAAAAGGGTTGTGCTTACAGCTAGCAACCTAAACGTGTCAACGTGCAACTATTGCAACCAATCAAAGCAAATGACATGTTTTCAGGCTTCACGTGTAGCTGTATATGCACATTTACATACGCATGAATATATTGTTATACGAGGCGTGTTCAAATGAAACCGAACCCCGAACTGCACCAAGTGAACTTACGTACGATGCGCATGATAACATCACTTCAGGTGTAAATAGCACATATCAACTGTCAATTTTGCACAATTTCCTTATCTTCTGACTCATAGTTTCCTTAGCAGACCGTTAAAAACATGGCGGGTGTGATACGGAATCCGTCCAGAGTTGATCAGCGAGCGGTGATTCGGTTTCAAACAGCTGAAGGATGTCGACCAGTTAAAATGCATTAAAAGGCAGTGTATGGTGACTAACGTGTGTCCAAGACAACCGTAAGAACTGGGCAACTATGTTTACAGACGGACGTGAGTTAACGAACGCACACACATACATACATTCACACATGCATACAAACATACATACATACATACATACATACATACATACTTGCATACATGTATAGATATAATTTCACACCCATGCATGAATTGTATGTATTTCTACAGCAATTAATCCTTTTTCGTTTAAATAGGACTGGCTGTCTCTGACCTGGGATGTTTAGCAACTCTCATCCTTGCCAACATCTGTTGTACACCAGCCTTTATTGCAGCAGATTTACCTTTCGATCCAGTAGACTTACAATACCTGGCTGGCGGGACACCTCATACAGCGTTTGCTCGCGTGTCTGCCTGGCTGACAGTGTTAATCACCTTTGAGAGATGTCTTTGTATAACGGCTCCACTTAAGGTTTGTCTGAAGTGGGTGTGTGAAATAACTTTCGACGTACGTAGAATGTGGGACCTTGCGCTGATCTAGAGATTTAACAACATTAAACTCAATATCCGGCATCGTAACACAACAATTATGAAGACCTGGAAATGCTCTATCGAAACGCCAGCCAAAACAATTCATCTGCTCATTTCGGCAGAAATACTATTAAATAAGCTGACTGGTTGGAAAAGAAAATGATTTATATGAAAACAATCAGTGCGGTCAATGTGCTGATCTGATTAAATGCAAGTACCTTCCAAATGCAGGTCCTACCCACAACTTTAAGTACGTGAGAACGCACGCTCAATATATATATATATATATATATATATATATATATATATATATATATATATATATATATATATATATATATATATTTATATATAAATATATATATCGTTGTTAAAATGGGTCATCTTTCAAAACAACGAACGCAACCAGATTGCAGCACATACAGAAAACATTGGACAAACGTGTAGTTGTATAAATAAAACTATTGGTCCAGAGATATTGAGAAAGCCACATTATGGCTTAAATTATACGAACAATGGAGATTGTCTTAAGGAAGTTGACAGAAGAATGTCTATGGCAATGCAGAGATTGAATATAATTAGAATGTATGTCAGGTCACTAAAACAATGATAAAAATAAAAATCCTTCGAACTTGCATCTTCCCGCATGTATGGCTGTTGTGAGAGCCACGTTCTGCAAAGGAAAAGCTAAATGATGATGATGATGATTATATCCGTAAATGAAATTATATCACATCTAAAAATAAAAACTTGAGAGAAAATATCGACAAATTAAAGCAGTTGGAACGATGGCTCGAGCACTATTCTGACCTCTCCTCTTTTGGCAAATCGTCATTCTCATAGCTCTTGTGGTAGACAAAAGGAAACGAAGCAGGGACGAGCTCAACATTGAACCATTACTAGAATAAATCAATAAAGTCATTGCCAGCTTGGCTTCAGAGTACCACACAAAGATGGAATCCCATCTTATTTGATTGAGCAATGAAAGGCAGCACTCTTGCATCCGCTGCATGCTATTACAATGCTGGTAAGAGGCCATTATACGTCAAGATGCACCTATTGTAACACATGTAAAATAAAAAAGGTGATATAAGGGATTACAGTAGCTATAGAGGTGACTTTTGCTCAGTGTTTTAGGCAAAGATTTCGTCAGAGTCATCTTACTACGGCTACACACATTGGCCTAGCGTATGTATCTTGAGTTTTAGTGTGGTTTCAGATATGCATGAGCAACGATCGACATTTGTATTTCTCTTCGGCATATTCACGAACGTCACGCCAACAGAATAATACCTTCTATATCACGCTTTTTGAAATAACAAAGCCATTTGATTCGGGAAGCAGAGATAAACACTTCAAAACTCTATTTTAAATAAGCTGCCAAGCAAAATATTACGGCTAATAATATAATTTCATAACGCAATGAAAAGAACAGTCCACTGTGATGGTAGCATATCACAACTATTTGCTATTCGCAGTGGTATTAAGCCATTTTGCGCCATGAGACCGACGCTGTTCGAAAACGTCACGCAACTGAGGGACGCATTTGATAACGTAAATGAATGAATCTGTCTTTCCAATCGTTTGTATGGCGATCTGGTTAATCGTATAAGGCTCAGTGGAAAAACAAAGATCAAGAAAGTCACCATTATGTTCATGCTAACATCGTTGGAAGAGTGGGCGAACTCATGGCTGGTCAAAATAAACGAGGAGAAAACCACATGTACAATATTCTCGCTTTCAATCAAACCTCAAAACACCAAATTAAACCTAAATGGCAAATTCCTGCAGCCAAACGACAACCCAAACTATCTGGGAGTCACATTTGATCGGCACATGACATGGAAAAGTCAGATCGAGAGAAACCGAATGAGAGCCAGAGAAAGAATGGCAATCATGAGGAAACTTGCTGGCACAAGCTGAGGAGCAGACGAAAGTATACTAAAGAAACTGTACACTGGAAGAATGAGACCAGTTCTCGAGTATGGCATTGCGGCATGGACAACAGCAGCAAAGGCGAACTTCGATAAAGTTAGCAAACTTCAAAACCAAGCCATGACAGTTATAACAGGAGGCATGAAGTCAACGCCAATTGTAGAACTTGAAAAGATTACAAAACTGCAATCCATGACCGATAGAAGAGACTGCAGAGCCCAGCTGCAGTCAGAGAAACTCCAAAGACTGACTGGCCATCCAATGCACCAGAGACCAAACAATTTGGGAAATGGGAAACTAATGCGGAGAAACTTTGCAGAAATAGCCAAAGCAAAGATGCACGAAGATCCCATAAACGCACTAACAACACCAAAGGCCATCACTACTGTGCGAAAACGTACCTAGAGGCGGGATATATTTCCAGAGGTGGTAGAAAATATTCCAGGTATTGGAAACAAAAACTGCCAGACTGAAAAAGAAAGGAGAGATACTATCCTAAGCTTTACATCGAAAAACTACCCAAGAATGGACTGGACCCATGCATACACCGACGGTTCTGTAACAAACACTACACAGAGTGGAAGAGCAGGAGCATTCCTGAACCTACCAAATGGCAGAAAAATAACACTGTCATTGGCTACTGGTAAGTACACAAGCAATTTCAGAGCGGAGGCAGAGGCACTGAGGGCGGAAGTGGAAGAAATGGTGACACATAAAGAAAATGAAAGCCATACAGTCCTGCTTACATATGCTCTGGCCGTAGTCACAGCGCTAAAAAGCCATAAAAACACTGAGCTTAATGACTTAAGAGCAGTACTCTGTCAACTATGCCAGCAGTCCGCATAAAAAGGGTGGCGGTACAGTGGGTCCCATCACATCAGTTGTGGCGACCGGCTGTTCTTTTTTCCAGAGAGATTATCTTTGCGGATGTCCCCATCGTCACGCATGTATCGTTAGAACATGTAGAAATATATTTAACGAAACATGGTCAGCGTATGCAAAATAAGAGCAAAGGTTTAACGAGTTTTATCTACGGAGCCTGCGATCAATTCTTGGAATTGCAGATAGGGACAGAGTGACTTTTCCAGAAGTGCACTATTGCACCGGTGTTGCTATCCTGTACACTCTCATTATCCACCGAAGACTACGATGTACTGACTTGGACCTCTTCGTTGCATGGACGATGGGGACATCCGCAAAGATAATCTCTCTGGAAAAAAGAACAGCCGGCCGCCACAACTGAGGTTCAATTATGTATAAAAGAGGGGCATGAAGGCACTGGTCATGAGTTTGGCATCCTGGCAGGATGAAATCGAAGACCGATTCAGGTGTGGCTGTTCCAGGAAGCTCAGCCTCCTGCTGGGTTAAAATAAGCTCTTGCATCACGAAGAAATGAAACGACAACGCCAAAGGGAAAAGAAACAGTTATCACTCCAAGGTCGCATCATGCTATTGTCAGTCATGTCGGAAAGCTGCCTCGGTTCTAGAAAATGTTTCTCTTAATTCTATTCTTATTAACCTACGATTTTGCTGTGTTGTCTATGAAGCTTCTCAAGTACAACTAACGTACACTATTTATGTACTAGTATGACACTATATTTCAGTTCAATCTGCATGTTTCCTGCCGCAATGGACTTAATTGAATTTACTGCATCCCTTTTGGAGCATCGAGTGGAATAACAGTTAAAGTTCTTAGCTCCTGATTTGATCTTTTATCTTTCTATTATTATGTGATTCTTAGGCTTTATATGTTTATTTGAAAATACATTGATTTCTTGTTCGTTAATTCCCCGATTGGTTACTTTTTCCCTTTAGGTAAAACGTATAGTCACACAGAAACGGATGTTTGTTGTCATCGCCGGTATCTTCATTCTACTATTATCCAGTGTAATCCCGGTTTACGTTGTTAACAGACTGGAGATGAAGTTTTCTCCACTAAGAAACAAAACACTGCTCGGTCTTGTATTCAGGAAAGATCGAGAATTTGTTGAGAGAGTTTCTTTCGTGATCAACAACGCTTTCGTACCATTAAGTGCTTTTATTGTAATCATTATTTGCACGATAATTCTGGTTGTTAAGCTGAGGAGAGCAGCAAAATGGAGGAAATCTACCACTACTTCACAAACTGAAAGTGTTTCAACCCGGAACCAGAAGGTGGCCAAAATGGTTGTCATGATTTCCACACTCTTCATTACCTGTTTTTTACCTATAAATCTTATTTTTATTGTCATGGCTTCACAGCCAGGTTTTTCCCTTGATGGCGAATACAGACATATACTTATCATCCTGGGTGGGGTGGCCGTATTCCTGGAGTCGATCAATTCTGCATCAAATATTTTCATCTATTATCACATGAGTACCAATTACAGATACACTTTTAACCTGATGTTCTGTAAGTCCAAGTAAGATCAAGTAACTGATTACACATTTATAAATAACTATATACGCGTGATCTTGTTTAGTTTGTTAATTGATTTCTAAAAATGTTTGAGAAGTAATTTACATTAGAAATAAAAAATCAACTCAGACATCATCGCCTGCTAGCTTGTGTATGTCTGCGTAGAAAGCCATGCCTGCATTGTGATGATTTTTGAATGGCGTGTACGCCTTAAAATAACAAAAAGTAGATCACTTTTTTAAGAATATTGAAGCATGAAAGTAATAAATACAAAAGAAATATAAATGTATTTCTTTCTGGTATTTTGTTAACTCCTATTAGAAGTGTATCTCTGGATAGCAACTATTAGTTTGCATCATGCAACAACATGTTTGATATTTGCAAGATACTATGATAACAATCGTCATTACACATGCGTTTGATATCTTGAGAGGATGAAGATGCAGGTCAGCCCAAGTGCAGATGTACCATAAAAGATCACCGTATGCTTACTAAAACATATTCTTCTGGTGCTTGGTTAATCACATGTGATGACGACCACTCTCTCTGTTCAGCCGTGTGGACAGTCTTTTCTATTTCTGTGTCCGCTGAAATGAGTGGCTTGCGCTCTGATTTAGATTGAAGTTAGGAAGAAACTGCGCCTTTTGCCCCCTCGCTCTCTGTTCCTGAACTACCTTTCACCAGTGGCAGTATTTTATTGAGACAACTGGAGATAGGGCAATATGCAGATTTATTTTCAGGGTTTACTCCCGAAGCCTTTCCTTGTAACAAATATCCCGCAGGCAGCGAAAGAGGATGCCGTCTATCATTGTGTATCGTGTCTTTTTCATAATCGCAAGAAATCGTAGGGGCATCCTTCCCGGGCCGTGTTTTATGCCATAATAGTCGTGTCTAAATTTCAGGCAAACCTAAACCAACGATGTTTGCAGCGACGGTGAAGGGCGCCAATCTCGCGAAGTTCAGCCGTGTGAACTAGACCGTAAAAATACGACACATGCTTAGGCGTAGTGCTAATTCACATAGCCGATGTCCAGGCCACGATAGATGGAAAGAAGAAAACGCAAAAAAGAACGATTGAACTAGTCCAAATGGAAAACAACGACACGTTTCCGTAAACGAAAGTGTAAGTCGTCGACTAGTGTAAATTCGAGGCAAATCCGTGGCCTGGTGGCATCAATAATAAAATAAATCGCAAGTGTAATGTAGACCCACAGCCGGTATGGCGCCATCTTTCCCGAACGTCCAACACGTAGTAATGAAAAGAAAACGCTGCAAGAAGAAGGAAAATAAAATGAAACAAAGAACAGAGTTGTAAGTACCATTCTAAGATCTTAACATTCTATAGTCAGTCACGGCTGAAATGGGCTATACTACTACTTCATTAATATAACTTTACTTTGTGATTATTGTTTTTAAATAAAAATGTATGCTAAAGTAGCATACCTCAGGGTAAACTTGTATCGTAGTTTCTCATTTAGATTCCACGGCGACGAGATCTTACAGTGATGCAAGTAAGGCCTTGTGGCAATCAAGACGACGGAAGCTGTTAACTTGAAAAAAAAAGACTGCTCTTCATCGTACACTGTCAGTTAGTACAGTCAGTTGTTGGTTGCGGATTGTATCCTCACACAATCAAGAATACATTGTGGGCATTCAGATTGAATCACCAATGGATGGTTTTACTGGTTTTGTGATGCACCAGAGATACCCCTATCGTGAAGATGCGGTACATGCTGGAACTTCTATCGGTGACATTCATAAATAAATTTGCACAGGTCAAAGCCAATGTGCCAGTCACAGGCATGCGTCACACACACTACAAAAACGCCTCAGACATCAAGGGATCAACAATGAAGAGAAGAGTGCGATGAGTGGCTCAAGTAAAGAGAACAATTGCACATGTGAACACATTTGAGACGATATAAAAGTGAGAACAATTTGACCACACAAGCAATGCAGTGACAAATTAAAACAAAGTCATCAACATCCTAGACATGAAATACTGAGAGTGGTGAAACGAAGGAAAGGAGCTCGAGTTAGTTTTGTGTCATCAGCAAATTTTGCAATTATCGATCTCATATCAATTTCTAAATTGTTTATATATATATCAAGAACTCAATTGGCCTCAAAACTGAGCACTGTGGCACTCCACTTGTCACTTCACAACACTCAGAGTACTCCTTATGTATGCCCACCCTCTGCCTTCTTCCCGCTAACCAATTTTCAATCCATTTGGCAACTTCCTTACATATTCCATGTGATTTTAACTTTAGAAATAACCTTTATGAAGTATCAAAGGCTTTTTGCAAAATCTAGATAAATAATATCTACTGCCTCCCCTTTGTCTATCATTTTAGTAACCTCCTCCATGGATTCTAATAAATTTGTAAAGCATGATTCCCCACTAATAAACCAATGCTGACACATTTTAATTACATTAAAATTGTCTAAATGTATTACAATGTTTTCTTTGATTATTGACTAACAATTTACAGACTTTGCTGGTTAAACTCACCGGTCTATAATTTACTGGATCTAATTTTTTGCTCTTTTTGAATAAGGGAATCACAGCTGCATCTTTCCAATCCCGTCAAACAATCCCGTTTGCAAGTGATTGAGAACAAAATATAGCCAATGGTTTTTCTAGTTGATCTCTAATTTATTTCAAAAAGCAATTTTTGATAAATACCATCTTGTCCTGGACATTTTATCCACTTTCAACGCCTCCAATTTAAAAAAACAAAAAAATATTTCCTCTGTAATACAGATTGATCTTAATCCCGCTGTATCCATGTCTCTTTTGGCTTGGCTTCATTCGTTCTCAATCTTCAGCTACCAAACCCTGAAAGGGCTTAAGTAGCAGAATGTAGTCCAAAGAACGGAATGCGTATCCATGTCTCTTTAAAAAAATATCTATATGCTCTGGTAATTTGGAGAAGTCCTCTTTTGTGTAGACTGTGCCAAAGTACTGTTATATTAGATTAGCTGCCTCCCTTTCCTCGCTTATTCTTTTCCCTGTACTGTCTAAGAGAGGGCCTAATTTGTCTTTCATTCTTTGTTTATTTCTAACATAAGAAAAAAAGCTTTACCTATCAGCCTTGATTCTCTGAGCAAGTTTTCTTTCGAAGTCTAATTTTCCTGTTTTATTCACTTTCAGAGCTATGATCTGCTTGACCAAATATTTTTAATATGTTTCTTTTGATTTACCGTTTCTACATATTTTGTCTATGCTTTCTATTTAGCGCTTTTACATTTAATTACAAATCTAGTTATCCACTACTGCGAAAGCATTTGTCAAGAATGTTTTCATTAATCAAGAACGAAAGTCAGAGGCGCGAAGACGATCAGATACCGTCGTAGTTCTGACCATAAACGATGCCGACTAGCGATCTGCAGGAGTTGCTTCGATGACTCTGCGGGCAGCTTCCGGGAAACCAAAGTGTTTGGGTTCCGGGGGAAGTGTGGTTGCAAAGCTGAAACTTAAAGGAATTGACGGAAGGGCACCTCCAGGAGTGGAGCCTGCGGCTTAATTTGACTCAACACGGCCAACACTGAAATGACTGACATGCCGAGACCACTCTTCTGGGGTCTAATATGGAACTGGTGCTGGACTTAGACCCCCAGAAATCTGGGGTTATGCCCCCTGTGGCCCGGTTTGGTCTGCATCCAGTATTTGATAAAGGAATTGACGGAAGAGCACTATCAGGAGTGGAGCCTGAGACCTAAATTAACACGCCAAGACTGCAGAATGACTATCAAAAAGTACACCTTCGTGGGGTCTAATAGAGAACATGTGCTGGAATTAGACCCTCGAAAATTTGGGGCTACCCTCTAAGAAACTTGATTGTCTCGCTAAGGGAATTGACGGAAGGGCACCACCAGGTGTGGAACCTGCGGCTTAATTTGACTGAACACGCCAATACTGTAGAACAACTGACAAATCGAGAGCACCGCCGTTGGGGTCTAATAATGAACGTACGCTGGTATTAGACTCACGGATGACAAGTCAGCTCTCAAACACTCAAATGTAAGAACGCTACGGAAATCGTGTTTAACTCCACAAGAACCGCAGATTTCAAATACCTGGTCATTGACAAACAAAAGCCCTCAATAAATTCGTCTGACCAAATAGTGAACGGGTGCTGGAAATAGATCATCTGAAGACAGGTCAGTTTTACCCTACAAATGACAGGGCGTTGCTACGGAAAACCAGCTCAAATCGAGAGGAGCCGCAGACACTTTGGTTCACGTACCAGGCTGATAAGCCAAGGGCGCGAGGCTACCATGTGGGGGATTACGGCCGAACCCTTGTAAGCCGCAATCCCACCCAAAATCTCAGCACCACTGCAATGGGAGGCTCCTACATGCTCGGGATCTGGGGCTTGCGCCCCAGCCCTATCAGGTAGAGCCACAGTAAGAGGTCCTTGCCGTCCGCCAACCAAAGCGGGCGGACAACTGCTTGATACTCACCCTATACGGCGATGGGGTGCGAAAACACCAACCAAAGATTTAGTACCTGGTCGGGGTGTCGAAAACAGTAGAGCAGCCACCTCACTGTAAACTGTCAAGACTCAACCACTGACAATGAGAGTTGTCCGCACACCAGGCGAACAACATCTCTGTGACATTACCAGGCTTGTCCTCTGGCTGAATGCACTCCGGCTACGATATCTACCTCTGTACGTTATCAGCCATATAATTATCACACTGGACGCAGAAGAGATGCAGACCAGCGGACATTGCACACCTGCCCCACTGTGTCAACACCCTAGGTGGCGGGGAATGCTAGGCGTACCATCCCTGCATAGAAGCCAAGAAAATAAAGGGAAAAAGAAATACCCCACTCACATGCAAATGCTACGTTTCTGGCAGGACATGACGATCCTGGGAGACAGACACACTGGACTGCCTCTCTTCCGGGTAAACCAGTCCATCTCATATATCATCACATATCATCATTGCACCCTAAAGACACGAGTAGTGAAGACTCGATAGTCTGGTAAGACAACTTCCATAAGAGAGAAAACTCTGATCATAAACAACTGCTGCCTTGTAGATAGGCTGGGGACAGCCAAAGGCTAAGGAGGGCATCCCTACAGAAACGCCTGTTGAAATCGGATGCACGGGGCCGCAAGCCTAACAAAACAATGCAACGTAAATCACAGTATGATGGCAGTACAACCTATTAGAAAAACGCATGGCACTCATCCTGCGGAGTCCCGCCAGGCAGCGATAGTGCCGGGCCTCACGCCTCGAAGGGGCCCACCCTTGACTACTGGTGGTCACCCACCCATGTGTCGTGGAGTCAAGGCACATGGCTATGGGGCAACGTCTATTGGCCAAAACCTCAAGACCCTCAAAATACTACAGTGGAATGCGGAGGGAGTCATTAACAAAATACTTTCCCTAACACACCATCTGCATGAAGGTAAGATTGACGTGGCATGTATCCAGGAAACGCACCTCAACAATAACCATAAATTCTCAATCAGAGGATACCAGACCTTCCGTCTAGATAAAGAAGGCCACAAAGGAGGGGTCCTGATACTGACCAGAAACAGCATACCGAGTAGCGCGGTACCTGTCAATCACACCGGACAAGCAGAAATTGTAGGAGTTGACATAATGGCTCAAGAGACGAAGCTCCGCATTTTCAATCTGTACGGACCACCAAACAGAGACCTATCGCTCTCGAGTATGGAGGTCAGAGACTCCAACTGCATAGTAGTTGGAGATTTCAACAGCCACTCGGAGAGATGGGGATACTCTGACACAGACAGCAGAGGTGACGAAGTGGAAGATTGGGAGATAGATGCAAATCTCTCCCTAATCAATAGGCCGGAGGATAGCCCTAGCTTCTATTCAAGAACATGGCATACCACCTCGACTCCATATTTGGCCTTCTCCACACAGGACATACACCATAAAATAGACCGCCAGGTGCTAAACCAACTGGCAGGTAGCGACCACAGGCCGATCAGGCTAACCATTGACATGGAAGTAGGCCCGCAGGAAACAAAACCGCTCCCACGTTGGAATTACAAACGAGCCGACTGGGACAGATTTGCAATCCTGACAGATGGGCTGTGTGAAACCATCAACACACGAAACACCAAAATGAAGCCCATGGTAGAGAGCCTAAGCAAGGCAATAATGCAAGCCGCCACTGAAACCATCCCAAGAGGAGCTAGGAAAAACTATAAGCCCTACTGGAATGATGAGTTGCAGAAAGTGGAAGATGCAGTAACAAATGCTAGGAACATGGCAGAACGAGAAAAATCCATGGAGGCAAACATCGCCCTCAAAGCCGCCGCGGCGAAGTACAAACACACTCTCAAGCAAACAGCAAGAGAAAGCTGGAAAAATAAAACGGAAAGTCTAAATCTGGACAAAGAAGGGAACAAGCTATGGAAGCTAGTCAGAGCCATGAACGACGAAACCCCGTCAAATAAACAAATTACTATCAAGCAGGGCGAGAACTTGATCACAGGTAAGAAAGCCGCAAACGCCTTTGTCGATCACTATGCCAGAGCAAACCACATCGAGGTCCCTGCAGATAAGCATACAGACATTAGCGAAGAGCTAAAGGGACACGAAAACATAAATACGGCTCCTGAAGAGCACATGATGGCCAAACTAACAATGCGCGAAATGGAAGAGGCTATGAGAACACTAAAGAAAAGGAAATCTCCCGGAAAAGACGGGATAACAAACGAAATGCTGATGGGGCTGGGCCAAACAGCGAAGAAGAAACTGCTATCGGTCCTAAACCAAAGCTGGAAAAGGGGAATTGTACCACAGGCATGGAAAGATGCAATACTGGTACCAGTACCAAAAACAGGAAAGGATAAAACAGATCCAAATGGATACAGGCCCATAAGCCTACTGAGCTGTGTCGGCAAGCTGATGGAACGGATGATAAACACCAGACTGATGTGGCATCTGGAAGAAAAACGAATACTAATTCCACAGCAAGCCGGCTTTAGACAGCACAGATCCACTGAGGACCAGGTCATCCTCATAGCCCAGGAGATAGAAGATGCCTACCAAGCACAGAAACACACAGTAGCTGTTTGGGTGGATCTGGAAAAGGCATTTGACAAAGTCTGGAAGGATGGACTTAGAGTCAAGCTAAGAAGAAGTGATGTCTGTGGGAAGATGTACAAGTGGATCAACCACTACCTCAAACAAAGAACGGCCAGAGTCCAAGTACAGGGGCAGATGAGCAAAAAGGTGACACTCGAGCAGGGAGTACCCCAAGGGGGAGTATTGTCACCCACACTCTTCTTGGTATATATAAACGATATTACAGAGAATATACCAAGAAGAGTCCATAGCTCAATGTTTGCAGACGATCTGGCTATGTGGACCTCTGAAAAGAATCTCACCATAGCAAGAAATCGGATGCAGACGGCCCTAACTTCGCTGGAAGAGTGGGCGAACTCATGGCTGGTCAAAATAAACGAGGAGAAAACCACGTGCACAATATTCTCGCTCTCATTAAAACCCTAAAGTACCAAATTAAGTATAAATGGAAAAATCCTGCAGCCAAACGACAACCCAACCTATCTGGGAGTCACATTTGATCGGCGCATGACATGGAAAAGTCAGATTGAGAGAAACCGAATGAAAGCCAGAGAAAGAATGGCGATCATGAGGAAACTTGCTGGCACAAGCTGGGGAGCAGACGAAGGCATACTAAAGAAACTGTACACTGGAAGAGTGAGACCAGTTCTCGAGTATGGCATTGCGGCATGGACAACAGCAGCGAAGGCGAACTTCGATAAAGTTAGCAAACTTCAAAACCAAGCCATGAGAATTATAACAGGAGGCATGAAGTCAACGCCAATTGTAGAACTTGAAAAGATTACAAAACTGCAGTCCATGACCGATAGAAGAGACTGCAGAGCCCAGCTGCAGTCAGAGAAACTCCGAAGACTGACGGACCATCCAATGTACCAGAGACTAAACAATTTGGGAAATGGGAAACTAAAGCGGAGAAACTTTGCAGAAATAGCCAAAGCAAAGATGCACGAAGATCCCATAAACGCACTAACAACACCAAAACCCATCACTACTGTACGAAAACCTACCTGGAGGCAGGATATATTTCCAGAGGTGGTAGAAAATATACCAGGTATTGCAAACAAAAACTGCCAGACTGAAAAAGAAAGGTGAGACACTACCCTAAGCTTCATAACGAAAAGCTACCCAAGCATGGACTGGACCCATGCATACAGCGACGGTTCTGTAACAAACACTACACAGAACGGAGGGGCAGGAGCATTCCTGAACCTACCAAATGGCAGAAAAATAACACTGTCATTCGCTACTGGTAAGTACACAAGCAATTTCAGAGCGGAGGCAGAGGCACTGAGGGCGGCAGTGGAAGAAATGGTGACACACAGTGAAAATGAGAGCCATATAGTCCTGCTGACAGATGCTCTCGCCGTAGTCACAGCGCTAAAAAGCCAGAAAAACACTGAGCTTAATGACTTAAGAGCAGCACTCTGCAAACTGTGCCAGCAGTCCGCACCAAAAAGGGTAGTGGTACAGTGGGTTCCGTCACACTGCAACATCCAAGGCAACGAGGAGGCAGACAGACTGGCAAAAGAAGGTGCAAGACTACCACAAACAGATACCAGTATGACGTACGAAGAGTCAAAACGGCTTATCAAAGCCAGATACATGACCAAATGGGAAACCGAACATACTGGTTACACCAAAAACGATGCCTATTGCCAGTTGAACCGAAGAGAGCAGGTCGTTGTCTTCAGACTTCGCACTGGCCACAACAGACTGAGGTATCACCTATTCAACAAATTGAAGATAGGGTGTACCGACGAATGCCCGTGCGGTACTGGTAAAATGACCACTGAACATCTGCTGCAGAACTGCCCGACATACGAGGATCAGAGAGAGCAGATGTGGCCATTGCCAGTGGAACTGCAAGACAAGCTCTATGGCAGTGGCGAGAGCCTCAGGATGACCGCCGCTTTTTTCGAAAAAAATAATGGTTACTGTCTGACTGTGTACGCAGAAGAAGAAGAAGAAGAAGTATCACTCTGACTACACCTTGACTGCAGCTTCTTTAAAATTTCCTCAATTTTCTCTTGTTTCAATTATATTGACAACTACCTCTTTTCTATCTCCTCCAATCTCTTCTCATTTGTCCTTTTATCCTACTCCATTCGAGCCTGCCTTTCTTCGACTCTACATAGCCTACATTTAACTTTTTATGTATCTTCCAAAGTTGTATCTAACCCTGCAATAATACAAACATTGCCACCACACAAATCACACAATCTGACCTGGTCTTTTTTCGTAGCATTTCGCCTGGTCTTAGCGGCCATACTAATTATACTTTTTATTACCGTAATCCAATAAGTTATACTAATATCTAATACAATGTATACTTCTGAAAGCAACACCCAAATAAAATCAAACTTAGTTGGTTTTAATTTAAATCAGCAATTATAAATCCACTACATTGCCAATTAAAATTCCATTTCTAGCACATAATGTATCATTTCGATCAATTTGGAAATATTAAATGTGTTTAAAAAATGTCAACAAAGATATTTTCAACTATTTTTCACTTAAAGAAATGCCGAATCCTCTTCCAATTTTCGTGGGACACGACTTTCACCTGTTCATGGTGTTTCTGAATCGTAAGCTTGGCTGCAATGCGTCATTAAATATCAAATTTCTCTATTCTCACTTGGATTTCTTTCCTAACATATGCGCGACAGTTAGTAGTGTGCACAGTAAACGTTTTCATCTGACCATTTTTAAAATTTAATGTGTGTACGTGATTGACTCCGTTTTGACATAATTTACTTTACATAATACTGAAAGCTGTTCTTCTTGTTTGTGCTATCAGTTAGTGGAAATTATATTCTAATGTGTAACCAATTAGGATTTCGGCTCACTTAAACTAGGATATCATTGCACCCAAGATAAAAACAAATGAAACCATTCGACGTTTAAACACTCGTCTTCAGACTAATCAATTATTTTCTAACCGCTCGGTCACGTGATACTCTTGGTAGTACGTTTCCAAAATTTGATTATATTTGCTAGACGATGTTCAGCGTCATCGGATGTATCCTGTCTTACAACGTTTTTGAATGTTTGTCGCAGCTACTATACTTATATTATAAGGTAAAGCGGTAATACTCCATTCCAAAGTCCGCTGAAAATAACCAAGACTAATGAGCAGTCTTAGATGAAAGAATTCACATTTTTAATACACTTTACATATATGATAAATAAAAACATCGTTAACATAAAATGTATTTTTATAACAACATTCCTGATAAGATGATGATGTGTTGGTAAACCACTTGTATAGTATACATGTAACTCGTCTACATTAATGGACTTGGTCACAACTTAACTGAAGAGCTCAACAATAGCAGACCATACGTTGTTTGGGAATTAGCGTCACATCTTATTAAATTGTAATAAATATATGGAACGCGATTGCACAGACAATTCATGTTTAAGTCAACTGGTGAACCAAAGTATGATTAGAGAGTCCGTTTTATTTCATACACTTCATTGTTTGTTTGTTGTTTTTGTTTGCCTGATTGTTGTGTTCTTAAATAAGGTACTTTAAATGATTCTCGTCGTTACATTTTTTTTCAAACATTATTTAGACAAATGGTTAAATTATAGTCTCTATTAATTGACTGTACAAAGACATATCTTGGTATGTGGTTACATAACTTACTGATAGATGCATCAATCGTTAATTTGGTGTGACACATATTTGTAATAAGGAATTTATGTTTACATTTCGAGCTATTATAGATCAGACATTTTGTAATTGTGTTATTTCAAAGCAATGACCTCAACGACTAACCGTGTTTATTAAAACAAAAATAATGATATGAAACTAAGGAGTGTCCCAGTAAACGAAATACTAACTCGGCGCGAATTCAGATTACTACTGGTTCGAATAATAATGTGTCTATGCAGTGATATTAGTTCTGTCAGACATGATAAAACACTGTGTTTTGAAAACATAAACTGTTGAGGCAAACATTTCTGACATTTACGAAATGATAGCTCCTGCTGGAAAGTTACACAAATGTGTCGTCATAACAAACTGTATAAAACATATCGTAAAGAGGTAAGGTGTATTAGTGGTTATGTGTGCACATTTTGTAAATATGAATGTTTATATTCTAGATTACTATATATGCATCAGCGGTTAAAAGGAAGGGAATGTTAAAATACAATTCTACACAAGAAAGTAAAAGATAGTGTTTCATTAACTATAGCTGCATTGCAACATTGTCGTTTAGTCTCCACTGGTCCTTTAGTTTTATTGCATCTATTAATAGTAACAAATTTATGCAAGTTTGATTCGAAACTTTGTGTTCGATCACGTGACCTATATGTTTCCTTTTGAGTTCGGTTCTCTTATATTTGCCATCGTGTATTTCCATAATTTCTATCCTCCAACGTTTATTAAAAGAAGACATTAAGGGTGAACACATTTTCTAAGACGTACTCACGACAAAAGTACCATGTCCAATCCCAGTTATCAAGTTTGTTCAGTCAAGTCAGATTGAAATGATCATCCTGATTTAACGTTTGAGATGAAATAGCGACGAGAAAAGTACATAAGTATACTGCCGGGGTGCAGTGAAGTCGAGTAGAATATGTCCTCTTTAAATGCTCTGGAATGACTCACTAAAAACATTTAACTTAAATAAAGAAGCATATAATGAATGACTAGATCAATGAATAATGTTTGTAAGGTCATACGAGAGTTAGGCTCTAAGCATTGTTTACTTTTCATTCTTATCTTGCTAATTATAGGGTATTTTGAACGTTCATTGCTGGAAACCAAATCAAATCAACCGTTTACCATTACTTCCTTGTTAATTTGTTTGAGTAACATCTCGTGTCACTGCATTCAATATTGTCCGTTCGTAACTGTATCCGTATTTCGTTTGATGGTGATAGAAAATGTATGCTAACAATCATAACGTGATCTAATGATAGTTGATAGAAAACGACATAAAAACAATGTCTAGTGACACGTTAATTACGATTTGTCAATGGGTTATCTTTGGTATCTTGGGAGTGGGAATTGATATCTTTGGTGTTGTGACTAACATCATCAACATCATCTGTTTTGTGAAACAAGGATTCAAAGACCCAGTCAATGTCAGTCTTTTAGGTAGAGTACATTTCTTTCTTTTCTCTTTATGTTCACATTCTAAAACATTCTTTCAAATAGCAACATCATATGTTAAATCAAATGTTCCATTATTTTACATTCTCGCTCCATGTAAAAGATAGGATTACCACACTAGATCAACGCATTACACGATATGCATATATGGGTATTAACAGTAGAGGTTTGTAATATAATTTGATTTTAATGGCGACACGTTTAAAAGACAAGGAACTGTCGTCGCCAATTGTAACATTTGCATCGTGTTATTTTGAGAAGAAGTTGGATGACCTCGGTTTTGATTGGGAGCAATACATAGGAGATGATAATAAATAACAAAGAAATCACATGAAGATCAACTGTAAGATAATTAAATAAGTCGTACACAATTTAATATCAGTATGAAGTATATCGATCTATCTCAAGTCCACTCGTATCGTTTGAGGGCGTGGTCAATTGTGACCTTTGTTTCATATTTATTTGGTAGGCGAATATCCGCTGGTGCCCTCGGAACATCAATTAATTCGTCGTCTATTGGACGGACGTCTAGAAGATGGAATAGAATTGGAAAAGATGGCCAGCCTCTGTTGCGACCTAAGTTCAAAGCGAACAGAACTTGAAAATTGTGATAATTATTGATTGTTATGATACAACAGTCCAATTCTTAACCACCCGGTAGAAACTGGCTAATCCATTACACCGTAAACTCATTGTAACACTCGGCTAATGCGCTACACTGTCACCTCATTGTAACACTCGGCTAATGCGCTACACTGTCACCTCATTGGAACACTCGAGTGTTCGATTATGAACTTGTGGTAAGACTGAGTTATATGTTAGATAATGACGTTTGGGTAACACTAGAGGTATAATATGACTTTATGGTAACCCTCGACTTATATATTGGATTATTACCTTGGGGTAACACTCGATTTAGATTATGACATTATGGTAGCACTCGAATTATATGTTAGATTATGACCTTATTTTAACACTCGAGTTAAATGTTAGATTACGACGTCATCATTAGTGCGCTGGTATCCTAGCCAGTCGATCGAGATTCAATCATCAGTCGGTGCATGTTTTTGTTTTTTTTCCCGATCGCAAACCGCCTCATCGACCTAGCCACATGGATATATAGTTCCACAATATAAACATATATATATATATATATATATATATATATATATATATATATATATATATATATATATATATACACACACACACACGCATGCACGCCCACACAAGTCTACTTAAAATATAAACGTGAAATGCTTTAATTTGAATATCAACGAAACAAGTGTAGCATTTATTATTTTCGACGCAGTGTCTATTGCGTTTGTTACAATTCCCACAGCGTCTACAACGTTAATGGGTTTTCTATAAAAAAAAAAGTATTGTGGTCGCACCACCCATTGCCCTTCCTCGGGATTGAAAATATTTCCTCCGGTTGCCTCATTGAGTGGATTTAAGAATCTCTTATAATTTGGGTGGTGGTCTGGCGAGTAATGCGGGTGTGGAAGACACTCAAAGTACATATCGGCTACGGTAACAACAGTTGGTGGGAAAGTATAGGGACGAAGATTATCATGTTACAACAGTATAGGGATGAGGATTATCATGTTACAACAGTATAGGGACGAGGATTATCATGTTACAACAGTATAGGGACGAGGATTATCATGTTACAGCAGTATAGGGACGAGGATTATCATGTTACAACAGTTTAGGGACGAGGAATATCATGTTACAACAGGACCAATGTACTCATATTTTAACATTGTTTGGATTTGATTTTCAGTCGAAGATGATTTCTTAGCATCGGCACAGCATCAAACTAGCTATTCCTAGCCTTGCCGAACACTGCCAAATCATTCCTCTCCAATTAATCTCCTATCCACGTTACTCCCTCTTCCAGACTTCCTGCTCTCAGAAATCCGCCATGCTATCGAGTCGATGCCAGCTGGAAAATCACCGGGCGATAATAGCATCACTGCCGCGTATAGACGTATTTCGTCTGGTGTTCACTGTTGGAACAGGATGTAGATCCTTGTTACAAAAAAGTTACCACCAACAGTTATGCAAAGTGCACTACCACATTTCGTCTGGTGTTCACTGTTGGAACAGGGTGTAGATCTTTGTTACAAAAAAGTTACCACCAGCAGTTATGCAAAGTGCACTA